>CM031242.1:351580932-354009109 GCA_018340775.1 Taxus wallichiana var. yunnanensis | reverse complement strand
ACAAAATCCTTGATCGAGCCACGCACAGAGTACTGATGACTTACAAGAAATCTGCGCATTGAGGAAGGTGAAGTGATTTTAAATTTGCTTTATCTCTTTATCAAATGGCTCTTACATCACAAGAGATTGAAAATTCCACTAAACCATCAATAAGGAATGGATATTCCCATGTGATTTCTAAATACTTTCAATGCACGTATTGCAATGGCAAGAACAATGAAAACTATTTGTAAGCATTAAAAATGATAACAAACACCATATTGCCCAAATAAAACACATTTAATTCAAAAATTGTTAGATTCAAGAGCGGGGAGAGTTTCATGAACAATCTCGGACTGTGTGATGGCTATACACTTATAACCAACTCACATACATGAATTTCAAACACATGAGACATTAAACTGGTTCTTGGGTAGATTTCTTAGAAAATGAGCTTTCTCTCAGAATTTTCTCGTGAGTTTCAACTCCTGACCTTTTACAATTTCTCCAAAATGCATTATATAGCTCATGCCACATTGGAGTCTTCCTTCCCAAACAAATAATATTCTATGGGATCAAATTTGTCACAAAAAACCTCATGATTTAATGACAGTGACACCAAATGGAAAAACAACTTGCAGGTTGTTAGGTATGCACAAAAAGTTAAATCATTTCACAAATTCAGATCATTATCCACCCTAGGGGCATGTTTTTATCATTCATACATGCAAACATCTTTTAATCATCATTTTTTACCTTTTCCCCTTTTCAATTTTACCTCTACAACTTTTGATGTTGACATTTCACATTTTTTTCTTAGGCTTGAGCAAAAATTACATAAAAACACCATAGATCAAAGAATTAGGTCATGAAAATGATTCCAATGTTCTCAAAAGGTCAAGACGACACAAAATCATATAAGATTTGATGAAAATTGATGAACAAATCATTATTCCAAGTTTCTTGGTGCTCCCATGGAAGCGAAAATAGATGGATGCACAGTAATCATTGATCTTGTACCAACTTTAAATGTCTGCCCTCCAAGTGGAAGATGAGATCTAGAAATAAGCTCAAAATTACCTTTTTAACCTTTGGATAAGGTGGGACATGTGTCAAAACGTGACTGGATCGGGCCCATGCTTCCAAAAATGCCTTTACAGACCTTTTTAAAGTTTTGGAAAATTTTGCAAAATTTCTCAAGCTTCTCCTCGGACTGCCACGTGTCCATATGTGGCCCCCATTGAAAGGCTTCACAGGACCGATTCTATCAATTTTTCCACAAAACCTTCGCGGCCCTAAGCCTCCGATCTCTCCCCTACCATGTGGCTCTCTTTGATTTTCCTCCCAGAGGCATGCTTTCATTTACACTTTAGCCTGTTTTCCAAAAGGCAAAATTTTACTCTCTGTCCCTGAGGTTCGAACCTCCACCTCCATTTTTCTTCCTTGGACACATGTCACTTCTGACTTTTGTCATGGAGCTTTGGCCCAAAATTTGATTTTTACCATTTGACATTAAAAACTTCAAGTCAGCGAAACCCGCTACCCCATCCTATCCTTTCCTGCACACATGTCACCAATGATTTGCCAAGGGCTTTTGGGCCAAAAATTCACTTCATCATTTTGAGCCAAAAACATCAAAATTTTCCAAGTCCCTCCACTCATCTGCATGCCCTTAGGTACAAATTTTGATTTTGAAAATTTTATTACATGAAAGTAAAATTTCCGAAGGAAATCCCGACACCTACCAATCCTCAGGCCAATCAAAATGTGCCACATAGGCACTTCATTTGTAAAAGGCGGAGCTACACGGATCAAAATTTTCCTTTTGCCAAAATTTCAAAAAATGATAAGTTAGAGACATTTCCCAACAACCCCGCCAATAGGAACCCGCCACATTTCCATTACCTTGTACGATGATAAATTTGATGGGAAAACGACACCCGTATGACCATCAAATAATGAAAAATTTAAAGGATGCCCTAGAAATCAAAATTTTCAACAAGGATTGTAATTTTTTTGATTTTAAATCAAATGAATCATGTTTTGACATTATTTTGACCTTAGGATTGGGAAACACACGCATACAATTTAGATTTGATCGCTTTTGATTTTCACATGCTCGGTAAAGGGAAAACGACACAGACCACAGGTGGAAAAACCTAGGGCAAAAATAAGAGCACACATGGATTTCTCTTTTAAACTAGGGTAGAACAACAAGTTTATGGGCATTTTTGAAACATTGAACCGTGGGGATAAATTACGAGATCACCAATTTGAGAAAGAAAATGTTTTAGCAAAAATCGGACATGAAAAATTAGTGTGCACAATGCAAGCTCGAAATGGCACTACCAAGTTCCAGTGAGAGGAGGGGAATTGGCTGCATGTACAACATTATGAGGAGTGACAAATTTATTAGACAAATGAGGATTAGAATGATTCTCAGCATGACTAGGATTGACAACATGCAATGGAGGATTGTTAATACTATAATATTTTTGGGCTCATGGGTATGATCCAATAACCTATAGAACTTCCTTCAACCAAGCTCATTTGCATCAAAATGCAAAAAAAAGATCGAGTGAGGCCACAACGTACAAACAATCTCCTACCATGAAGTGAACTATATCCTCTTTAGAAACCCCTAGTTGACAGCCTCTCTTCCATCGGGGAACACTTATAAAACTACCTTGTCCCCATGAATGGTGTGACCTATCTTCGATACCCCTGACCCATCGCAACTTGACATGTTTCTGAAAGCGAGAGATGTTTCCATACAAAATGTTATCATGCATAAGATCACACCATTATCATGAAAAAGCTATACGATCTGAAACATTATTAATAAGTTATCAAATGAAACATAGGTCTCGATAATTTTTTTATTTTTTGAATAAAAACTACCTCAAAATCCCAATCATATTTGAAATTGAACAATATGAATTAGTTCATCATGATTTGCCAACTAAACTTATGACAAAGATATACAGAAACAAGAAGTTTATAACATCTAAGAGAAATGACCTTGTGAACAAAAATATTAATTTACAAATTGTTTATCGAGCTATAAAAACTTTATATCTTAAAAATATTGAATTTTCAAGAAGCTTTATGAAAATTTTGAAATAGTTAAACCCAGTAATCAATGTTTGTGTAAATGCTTTGGAAATAGTCAAGAAAGTGTGCTTTCAAAAGTAGATGCTTTGATAAAAATTAATATTTTCAAGATAAAACATAATGAATGCATCTGTTCAAAACTACAATCAAATCATAGTCCTTGAATCTTGGTATATGTAGGAATAAAGTTTCAATAGTAAATTAACATACGAAACACTAAATCACCAAGAATCTATACATTTTACTCTATTTCATAAATAAAAATTTGGGTAATCAAACGTTTTACCTAATACAAACCGGATTCCATATAAAACATTTATTGAATCATGAACCCAAATTCTTCTTTACGCAAAAAGTAAACTACATGCTCATTTAAAGCAGTATTATCTCATAGAATAATAAACAAATAACACAATGTGTAACTATTAATGAAATAAGAAAACCATATCTAACTCATAGAAACCAATTAGTATTTCATCATCTAATAGATATTCAAGAAGGCTGAATATAAAAATTTCATGATTTATGAAATCAAAGGGCATTAAGCGCTTCAATGAAACCTAAAGAACTCAAGACTCACAAAAAATAAAAATAGTACCCATGTTTATTATTTTATGCAACCAACTTCATGGATCAAAATCACTTTCTTTACCTATTAACATGAAACTTTAGTGATTTTTGAGCTCTAAAACCAGAAAAACAAAATCCAACATCCATGCAAAAGAGGCTGCTTTGATTCAACAATTCATTTGGGTACTTGATATTCCACAAAACTATACTATAAATAGAACAAGAAGAACATTATGAAAAAAAAATCATCCTACATCTGCAACTACCAATAGAAATCACTCATACTTGGTGTGACATGTTTTTCCCAATAACAAAAATTGAAACCCTTAAAGCCTTCTTTTTGAGCTCCAAAGAAACAACAGATGTAAAATGTAAATGACCTCCAAAAATTAAAATTTGCTCCAAACAAGACTCATATAATGGCATTCAATGCCTTAATTACACCACTGTTCGATCAAATCACAAGTTTCCACCTCACTCTCTGGAAACCAAACAAAACTTCCCTCCAAACAATATGCCACCACCATGTATTAAATGTAACTATAATGAAACTTCAAAAATATGCTCGATGTCACCAAAGGTAAGGTATATGATAACCCTATTATTCATGTGATTAATATAATTGTCATGAGATATATGTCAAATTTGCTTCTATCTAATGAAGTAGTAAATAACATCATTATGATCCTTCACATAACCCCAAAAATGATACAAAACAAGAAAAATGCAATGGCTAACTTCGATCTTCCCACAAATCAACATGTTATTTCACCAATTAAATTCAATGCATTTATTTTTCCATTATTTCCAGAAAGGAAAAATCAAGGTAACCAAAAGGTGATCCTGAAAACCGAAGAAAGATATCATGAAACGAAACTTGATCTCCATCGCAACAATGCCACTAACAAGATAAACTAAACATATATCTATAAAGCAATCATAATAGCCTGATTTTATGAATGCCATGAAACCACTTAATACAAATTAATTATTAATTCATTTAATATATAACGGCCCGCCGATTCATGATAAACAAAATGAGGCTTTAAAAATGATTTAAAAAAAATGGGGCTAGTAAATTTTGGCAACAACATTGGCGTCCATGTTGGTTGGTTTTTTGGTGCATCAAGAGACTAGGCTACATTAAAATTTGGACAAAATAAAAGGTTGAAGAGTGCAATGTGTAAGTTGTTTCTTGAATTGATCTCGCGTGGACCCAAACATAAATTAAAAAACAGAAAAGGGATGAAAGCACAACAAATTGTGAGTGAAGTAGGGAAAGAAAGAGATTGGGACTTGAGGGCTTGAGATATTACTAACAATTGTGTGAGACTTCAAATATTTTAAAGAAAGAATAATCTTTTAAACACCAAATATATCATTCAAATGTCATTTAAGAATATCGATTAAATACTTTCATGTTTACCCATCTAAAAATAGAAAAAAATTTACCATCTAAATGGTTAATAGATCTTTCATATTCATCTTTGAAATTTGTGAGTGTAGCATGTTGTCTCCTCAAATGATCATGAAAATTTATAAAAAAAAGCTGAACAAGAACAGCTGAAAGGAAAACAAATCCAAAACTAATAGGAAGGAAATAAAAAAACAAAACAAGAGTATGTATAAATAATATAAAAGCAAGTATCGGTCTATAGAAATGTTTAAGATTTTGACCATTAACTATGTATCACAACCAATCACCATCAATTTATCTTAGATGAAAAGTATTATTTCCCAAAAATGAAGCAATTTGGTAAGGGCCCAACCAAAAAGAATCAAATTTATGATGCTTTCCTAGATTTTCTCTAGCCTTATCCCAACATAGAACCAAATCTCCAACTTAAAAACTTTTCATTGTGACCTTCTTGTCAATTTTTTAAAACTTTTCCTTAACTTTTTCTAGTTTTTGCAAAGTGGTAATTCTCATTTGATCCAAAGACAATAACTCATCCAATCGTAATTGTAAGTCATTTAAATCATAAAGACTAGAATTTAAAGTGATAGGTGCTGAAGATATCTTTAATTCAATGTGAATAGTGGCTTCAAAACCATAGGCAAGTATAAAAGGTGAAAAACCAGTTCTAGATTTAAATTGATTCTATTAGCCCACAAAACTTGAAAAAGTTTTAAATACCAATTTCTTTTACTATCATTAACCAATTTCTTCATGATATTAATCAAATTTTTATTAGTGGACTTAAATTTCTTGACCATTATGCCATGGGTAATATTTTGATAAATGACTCAAAATAATAGAGTACTTGGTAATATTTTCTAACTACTATTCGAGATATAAATTTATGGAAAATTATCGAGATAATTTATTGAAGGTACTCGTAACCGAGAAAAAATTGTTTTCAAAAAATTTAACAACTTTTCCAGCCACGAGACTTTTTAAAGAAAGTGCTTCGATCACTTTGTAAAATAATCAATAGTTTTATAATATATCAATGAACAACAAAAGAAGGGGGATGAATATCAAAAATAAAATCAATTCCCCATTTTGTAAAGGGTCTATCTACTATGACAATATTAAAAGTCATGGCTGGTAATATTTCATGACCAATGAACATTTGACAAGGGCACATGATCTCACCCATTTATATGCATCCTTAAATAAGGTAGGCCAATTATAACGACCATGTAAAAATATTGTGAGCAAGTGGTTTTGGTGAAAAAATTCCCCCCTCAAACACCCTCATGGAAAATCCTTAACACTCGCTGAGTTTGATCATGTGTCAAAGACCTTAAAAGTATGTTGTTATGGTTCTTAAAAATAGTAGATTTTCTAAAAGTACAAATTTAAGACCTTGAAATCAAGAGCTCTTCACTGTCTTTTAACTAAATTTTCAAGATAAGACTAATTTTTGAAATAATAAACCAAGTCATGATACCAATCATCTTTTTCCAAATGACATTCCCATTCATGCATACTATAACCAATGTTAAATTTTGAGGATAATTCATTACCATCCATAATTTGGAAATGAGGGACATAATGCAAAACCTCATCAATAGAAAGGATGACCATGTGAATATTCGAATCAACATTTTCAATTAGATGTTTAGCAAGTTCATTACCTTTTATGGTTTTGCACGTTTCTAATTCTATGTCAAATTTTTAGATTTTGGGGTCTCTATGTGGAAAGATGATTGTTATCATATTATGTGGTATATCACTCTCGAAGGAAAGTTTTGGAAGATATACACAAATCACCTATCTCTGTTGAATATGTTTAGGAATTGGGTTATCTTGAGCATAATTTTCTTTTTATACATGTCACTTTTAGTCTCTGTGAGGTATTTTCTAAATGGGAAGTTGGAGACTCCCATTCATGAAGGAATTAGTCTCCTTCTGAATCAGAATGGTGAAGCCAATTTTCCTAAGGAGGTTGTTTCTAGTAGTGGGTCTGAAGATGATATTACGTTCATAGAGTGCTTGGCCAATATGTGCATGGATAAGAGTCTCAAAAAAATGGATGCGGGGGAGGAGGCCCTCATGCTAGGGTTTTGGAGGATAGTGGCAATGAAGGCCCCTCTAAGGGGAAAGGTATATCATATGAGGAAGAGTGTCAAAATTATGAGAAACTAAATAGCGAGTAATGTGACATATGGAGATGATTGTGTATGCAATAGAAGAGGATAACTTAGACATGAGGGATGGGATGATTGATTGCATTGGGTGCTTCTAAAAATATCTACTTGTTATAGAAAAATATTTGAGGAAGCCTGAGCTAGAGAACTCAATCAAGGGAATGAGGAAAAGGTTGGAAGTTATGGAATCTTGTCTAAAGAAAAGAAAATTATAACTTGGATTTTGAAAATCTGATTATGATGAATGTGGGAGGGTAACTTAGAAATATCTAGAGTGTTAGCATTGACAGGAGGATCCCACCAATACTCTAGACTAGCCCCTAAGTGTCACAAGATTATTTAGTTTCCTAGTTTGTTGGTCTAGAATTTTGGTCAGATTGTTTCTGAACTGTGTCTTCCTATTGTGCATACTTCTTTTTTATCTTGGGGTTGATTTTTTGAACCTTCTTTCTCTCCTTAAGTTAAGCTTTGTTTAACTCTTTTTGTCCTATCTCTCTCTTTTTTTCTTTCTGAGATATTTCACGATATATCCTTTATTGTAATGCCTTCAAGATCCGATCCCTACTTATTACCTAATCTAATAAAAAATATTGTATTTTGAAAATCCATTTGAAAAACCTCCCTTCAATCATAGGTGCTTCAACAAGTATGCTAAAAGAGGCACATTAGAATGTTTGATAATATTATTTCCCATCAACAGATATTTGTATTTTCCTAGAACCGAGACTAGTGTAAAAACATACTTCTCAATTAAAGGATATCTAATCTCAGCATCTTTTAATGTTTGGAGAAAATAAACAATGGATTTTTCTTCATTAAGTTGAAAGTATTGAGTTATGACAACACCCATAGCTTTATTAGAAGTATTTAAATACATAAAAAAAGGATTCAACAAATTAGGTTTTAGCCAATACTTGTATATGAGTGATAACATTTTTAACCTCAACAAAGGCTGAATCAAATTTTTGAATCAAAGAAAAATTTGATTCGTTTTTAGTAAATCTGCAATGGGGTATCTTCTAAGGAAAATTAGATATAAATTTTCATACAAAATTGATTTTCCTAAAGAAATAATGCAAACTAGTTACATTTTTAGGTGGAGGCAATACTTGAATTTCCTTAACTCTTTTTGGATCAATAGAAATACCATTTTACATAATAATGTGACCCAACAACTTTCCTTCAGTAACACCAAAGACATAATTTTTGGATTAAGTGAAATACCATACTTGCGACAACGAATGAATACTTCACGTAAATGATCTAGATATTTTTTATTTTCTTAAATGCACTAGTTAAATCATCTAGATAAACCTGAATTATGATTCCAATCAAATCATCAAAAGCTACATGCATTTTCTTTGAAAGGTGGCACCTGCATTGATTAAACCAAAAGGAATACAATTAAATGAAAAGGTACCTCTTCATGTAGTAAAGGTTGTTTTATGTCTATCTTCTAGATTTACAAAAATCTAATTGTAACATGAAAATCCATCCAAAAGAGTCATCATCTCAAAATCGGTGAATTGTTATAATATTTTTTCAATATTAGATGAAGGAAAATTATCTTTAGTGCTTGCACGATTTAAATCATGAAAATAAACACAAATATGAATGTCTCCATTGTTTTTACGTACTGGCACCAAATTAGTAACTCTTTTAGATTCCATGTCATAAAAAATGACACCACCTCAACATTTTTATAAGCTCTTATTGATGGTTTATTCCAATAAAGGGCTTATTTTCCTAGTTTTTTGACAAACTGGTTTAATTCCATGCTTAATTGGAATATCATGTCTAATAATCTTAAATTCATAACCTTTCAAATCCTTATATGACCATGCTAGAACATCAATGAAGTCTTTAATCAATTTAACGAAAGACTTTTTCTCATGAGATGTCGATTCAGTGCCAAGATAAACAAACAAAGTTCTTATTCTGAAACCAAATTAATAGCAATGGTCTTACCTATAATTCTCTTATAAGGTTCAATAGAAGATGAAATCTTAGGCTAATCATTCATTATAAAAATGTATTCAAAACTAACTAAACTAGCATGTATTTATTACTTGAGAGTTGTAGATAATCACCACAATTTAAAACATAATCATCAGAATCAAAATAATTCCCTTTCAAAAATGTATCAATATGTTCATCACAAGAAAATACATGCCAATTAGTTTCCAAAATCTGGTATCATGGGCCTATATACCTCTTTGAAAATGCAAAATATTTGATCAACATATTGAGGAATTACAAAAAAAACAACAAGCTTGTCTACTCTAGAATTGAATTTTCAAAAAAACATGATTGATATTAAATTCTTTGAACTATTCAATGAAATACCAACCCTTTTGAGTATACCGATGAAGATGATTTTGATTTGTCATATAAATATTTCTTAACCTCCAATTATTAATTCCCGAGTCTCCAAAAATAGTCAATTTCTTAATATTCAAACTTAAAGCTTGTTGCAGTCCTAAACACAAGGCTTCAAATTTAGCAGTGTTATTAGTAGCCTCAAAAGCTAAATGAAAAGCATAATCAAATTGTCTACCAATAGGAGATTTGATAACTACTCCTACACCATTCCTAGATTGTGAGCATGCTCCATCAAAACACATTTTCCAAACTTCATCAGAAGGTAACAACCTAGCATGTTGATAATATTCATCATCTAAAGCATAAGTATCAACTAACTCTAATCCGTAAGTACCCATACCAGTTTCTACAAATGAGATAGATGATGAAATCCCTTCAATGGGAGTACTTGACCATTATTCTCTTTGAATAAAAGCTATAACATTTCCAACCGACACCCAAGTTTGATCTTTACCAACAAAAGCACATATAGCCTGTGACCAATCTCTTCCAAGAAGCATAGCGTAGTTAGCTGGTATATCCAAAATGTGAATGTTTCCAATAAATCTTACTCTTTCATCCTGAGCTAACTTAACAACTATGTCCTTAAATTTACCACAACACCTAGTTTTTCTAGAATCAAAACCAGTCAATTTCCAATTATCATGTTCATAAGAAATGCCTAATTGATTTGTAATAGTTTTAGGCATAATATTCTTTTATGCTCTGTATCTAGAATGTAGTTGTGAATGATTTTGTTCTGAATCTTAATAGTCACATAAAATGGTGGAATATAATCTATTGTTGGGTTAGATGTATTTAAAACCTCATCCTTACCTCTTTTCACTCTTAGATTCACTTTCCTCATACCCTTCTTGCATAGCCATGACATTCTTTAGATTGGCTCTATTTTTATAAGAAACTACCGCCTTTTCAAAATACCTGTGGCAATCGCTAAGCTTTCAAACATGTTCAAGTTACTCCTAGAATTCATCATATTAGTAACAATGTCATAACCAATAGAAAATAAGTGGAATTGATGTATTCTTTACACCTAAAAGGTTCATATTAAGAATAATTCAAACCGGAAGGAACATCATCTGTTGGTTTACCAGAGGGATTTTTATCATTACCCTTGTTTTTCACCTTTGGATTTTGATTATCTCTAGAATCATCAACACCATATTATTTTCTTTTCATGTGTGTGCTTAGATCACGTAGTGATTGATAAACATGGGTACTATCTCCAAGTCATTAACATATTTGTTGACTACTTCTTGAGATAGAGCCTCCATAAGTGGGAGATGGTTCTTTCTCCTAAATTACTCGACAATCTACTCTTGTAGGGCTCACTATCTTGTCCTAATCTAACTTTCCAAGGACCAAGGAGATATAGTGCATGAAAACAGGCTACACTAAAGTGGTATACACTTGTCAAAGGAGAGTGTGTGAATAGTCTTCCAATGTGTAAAATTTGAAGTAAAATGCACACTAAAAGGGGGTGATAAAGAATTCTCCATAGTTTAGAAAATGCATTCACAACAACATTTCATACATACACAATGATAATGAATCCCTGCAACAACACAAATATACACAATATATATGCAATGATATTGAAGGGGAAAAGAGAATCCAAGAAAACCAAATAGGGAAGATACATCCACAAACTCGTATTTATTGCTTCTAATTTATATTACAAACGAATCTATTACAAAATAAGGGTTTGGATCACCATGTAAGGAGTCCACTACAAGGGCCTGTAACAGAGCATTGGCTTCAAAAAAAATTTATAGTGTTTTTTATCCAAAAAACTATCCCCATAACAATGAGCCCAACACTCCAATTTATAGATTTCTAAGAGGAAAGGGAGAGAGGGAAATTGAAAATCCAAAAATATGCCCTTTAACCACTTGAAAAAAGTAGTAAATGGAGTGAAATGATGTTTTGTTTCTTGAAAAATTCCCCCACACTATCCCATAACTTAAGCATCAAGGAAAAATGTCATGCTTCCCATCAATGCACCCTAACTACCAAATAAAACTAGTATTAAGGTGAACCTTTAAAGGAAAGTCACTTTTTTTAAAGATCACCATTGATTCCTTATCAAATTACATATTGATTGATTTTTATACATTAGTCTCAAAACCATGATTTCAATGATAGAAATTTTTGTTTCTTTTCATTTAGAAATGCAAAAGTTATGATCTTCTGAGTGATTATTTTGGGTATGTCGCATTTCTCTCATTTAAGGGGAATGAACATCTAATTGATCGAGCTGAATATGTTTCCTTTATTCTCATAAATCTATCCTCATAAAAATTATGAAATCCTTTTTTTTTGTTTAGAGGAAATTATCATTCTAATTCCAAAAAGTAAAATTTCATGAAAATCGGGTTCGGGTCAAAAGTTATGGCTTTAAAGTTCAAGGAGGTTCTAAAGTTGACTTTTCCTTTATATGCAGCTATTTTGGTGTCTTTATGTCCCTCGTTAGCATTCAATTACCATGAGGGCCATTGACCTTTCTTCATCCACATCATACTGACCCACTTTGCAAATCAAACAAGTCGATTTTCTAGGTCCCATGCGACCTATGTCCCATTGCGATATCTGAGTTGAGAATCTTCAAAAAAATTATGACTTAACTAATCCATTCTTCCTACATTGATTTCAGCTTTACATATCTTAGATGTCCCGACGTCCCATGGACCTCATACATTTTGACCCGACTTAACCGATTTTCACTTTTTTTGGCCATTTCAAGAAATCGGGTTTTGGATCCTGATTGTTATAAGAACCTATGTGGCCTAAGACAAAAATATCAAATTTTTCCACATTTAACTATCTCCTTATTAATTTAGGCCCAAATTTGGTTTGATGAACCAATCAATGATCCGCCTTGAAAAATTCCATCCATAGCTCTCGGACCCGATAGTTTAAAATGACCTCATTTTTTAGAATTTTGCAATTTTTTCTAACTCCTTGG
Source organism: Taxus wallichiana var. yunnanensis (assembly GCA_018340775.1). NCBI lineage: Eukaryota > Viridiplantae > Streptophyta > Pinopsida > Cupressales > Taxaceae > Taxus > Taxus wallichiana. The sequence continues at coordinate 353,996,502 of CM031242.1, read as the reverse complement.
ATTTTTCTTGGACATGGGAGTTAGAGAAAAGAGGAGAGGTACCCGAGAAACCAAATTTTGGCCATTGAACCATTTCAACCTAACTACTCAAGAATGAAATTATCATGCGTGTTATCCTAAATTTAGCTCGAGGGGTGAATTTGGGATAACAATTTTTTTCAACAGTATTCAAATATTTATAATTATTCTCTTACCACTTCATAAGCATTATTATCCTTGAGATTATCTTTCTTTACGCTCTCTTTTTGATCTAGTAGAACAACACAACCATCGATTATATGAAACTACACATGTCATCAACATCTTTACCCTTGATATACTTCCTAATTTGGAAAAAATCTTAGGTGGAAGGATCATGATATTTCACAAACTCCACAATACAGTTCTTTGGGCTTAGATTTTGTTTTACCTAAATAATTGTTGGATTTTAAACTTGAAGGTTGATCATTTAGTGGTCGCTTCGACCAAAATAAGCTAATTACCTAAATTGCAGATTTCATTTAAAATTTACGTGTTTTTAACAAACATGCCTTTAAAATCTCTCTCTTTGAAACCAATCTTTTTAATCTTCTTTTCATATTCAATACGAAAGTAATGGTATCTTCATACTCAAATATCTCTTTATCTTTGAGAGCTAACCTATACTTCAGAGGCAGAGCATTACAGTAATAAAGATGAGAAAGCTTTTTAGGTGGTCTAACATCTCTTGGTATTTTTTTTCTAAGTTTAGTAAAATGAATAGTAAAGTGATAAACAATTTCTCAACATCCATCAAGATGTTAGAGAGCTCATTAAGCAATTCATATTCATCCTTGTCTTTACCAAAACAATCATTCAACCACTCTTCTATTTCAGACCAAGAAGAAATGGATTTGGAAGGTAAACTGATAAAAGATTTATAATCTTTTCCTTAGAGGGTTTGAGAAAAAGTCTCAATAAATTTCTTTCGTTAGTAATACTAATGCAAGCCAATCAACTTAAAATCATCAAGGTGATCTTCCCATGATTCACATTTTCATCCAAAAAGGAAAGATAGTGGCAAGGTGATTCCTTTTAAGTAAGGTATTTTTGTGGGTTTTTCCAAGTTCTATTGGATTTCCTCTAAGCCATGGGTTCAATTCATCATGATCATCATCAAAATCTCCATCATCAGTTACATTTCCCATGTCTCGATTGTCTTCAAAACATGGTATACGTTGATTATTTCTCCTTCTCCTCTCTTCTCTATTGTCATCATTGTTGGGAGGAGGTTGGTTCTCTATTTCAAAATACAAAAATGTGAATCAAAGATATCAACAGAGATGTTTTAATATATTTTTTATCATTCTATGAGTCTAAAGGCAATATTTTTAACTTTAGCTATTCTTAATAATAGTTTTTTTACTTTTTGAATTCTTTTTTTTTGCTTACAATATCTCGTTGTGTTTGTAATTGATCTCTAGAAAGACATTAAATTTCAAGGGCCTTATCCTCTTTAGAATCAAGGACAATAACAATGTTGATAAATTGATCAAAATCTTCATTAGTATTCCAAGCGAAGGTTCTAATGTCAACACTGATATCTAATTGGGAATCTTCTAAAGGTAGGCTGGTTATATGATAGGTGTAATACATGTGATGGTCATTTAAGAAAATGGTCACAAAAGAGCAGATAGTTAGAAGAAATATACTAAAAATGGAACTAGAAGCAAGAGGAGATTGGATAGTTAGAAGAAATACACTTAAAAATAATAGAAAGATCCTAGTGAGTTGCAAATTTTTTTGTCATAAAATTTTTTTGACCGAAAAGGATCAACCTTTTTCCTATCACAAAAGGTCAAGATGGAATAAGACCAATTTTAATCATGTTTAAACTTAATATTTTGACTTATAAGTGCATAGTCTAGATAAGATGAATACTTTAATGGAAGAACTAAGATCTTCCTACTCCTAGTACTAGCAATGGGAATAAACAAACAAACAACCAACCAACCAAACAAACAAACAAAATAAAAAGTAAACATAAACAAGACAAAAAGACCATGCAACACTAAAACATGAAAACACTTCCTTCCCTTATATCACCAATATTTGTAAAATATTCCAATAACCACTTCATATATTGATCATATAAACATGCTTATTTAATTACCTTTATCTAACAGATTGAAACCAATGGATAAGGTAACCTCTTGAAAAGGTAAAATTCCTTGAATGAATATTGAAACTTATCTTAATCAATAAAATTGAAACATATTCAAGGTCTTTGTCTCAAACTCTTATCAATGTGATAATCACTTATTTATTAATAGATCATTGAAGTTATAATCATCCTTTATCCAATAGTGTGAAACCTATAGTAAAGTGACCTCTTGAAAAGGCAAATGAAATGAGTGATTATTGAACACTATTCACCATAATTTACTCAAATGATTTCATGATCTCAAATATAAAAAACTTATACACACAAATGAATATATACATATTCACATAAATTCAGAAATAAGAGGATGTAAACAATTTGACAAGAAAAATAGTTTGCATTTATGAAAGATAGTACACAATAATTGTTGAAAACAACATCTTTACAATGTCATGATCAAAATTTGAGCCAACATGGCCATGATTCACATATGCCTTGAGATTGAAATGAAGAAATATTCAAGACTTCTTTGGATATACATATGATTATGTAATCAGTTAGATAAGAATGCAAATATAATCAGATAATCAAAATAATGAAATTAAAACTAGATATACCTGTGCATTCAAAATCATCCTCAAACCTCAAAAACAATGTCATCAAAAACACCTGAAAGATCACTTGCCTCAGAAATTAACTACACTAAAAATATTTTAGAATGGAAATAATTTCACACGTTACAATACTTGATTTCTCATCCCCTTTTCACCATATTCTTCAAGCCCTTTTGTAGCATCTCATGAGCACATTCGGTTATAACCAATATCTTCTCAAGATATTAAATAATAAAATTTGACTTATGTTTTTAAAGAGACTTTAAAAACATAAGTTATAAATAGGGACTTGGTGAAAAATAATTAAATAAGACATGTCAATGAGACTCGAGTCACCACAAGAGGGGGGGACTAACTACTTATGTAACTAATAATTAAAAGTATTTCCATTAGACATTCTTCATTCATAGACTATCATATCCAATCACTTAAATGAATTTAAAAGTAAACTCCACCATTAAAATTAAATTCATTAATCCATGTCAAATATATCTATATAATTTTACCGATATGTCTCATAAATATCAACCAACCAAAATATCCAAAATTAATCAAGTTCCAAAAATGTTTTCAAGTCATCAAACTAACTCCTCTTGTTAGATCAAGGAGTGGTGTTCCAGATTCAGTGACTTTTTCAACATACTCCAAAGGTTCAAAGGATTGAACTATGTGAGTGATTACCCCAACTTCATGTTCCACCTTAACCTTCTTAACCATGTCAGTCACCATAGGTACTGTTGAAGAGGACCTAGCACACTTAGAGGCATGTAAGGAATCATGAGAAGTTACAACCCGATTAGGTTCCAGCAGAGGAGGGGAATTGGCTACATGTACAAACATTTGAGGAATGAAATATTGGATAGGCACATCGATTAAAAGGAGTAGAATGATGCTCAACATGACTAGGATTAGCAACATGCAATGGAGGATTGTTAATACTATGAAATTGTTGGGACACTCATGGGTATGATTCAATAACCTATATAATTCTTGCAAGCATGGCTCATTTGCATCAAAATGGATAGATACTCGAGTGGGCCATGACGTACAAATGGTATCCTACCACAAATTAAACTATGTCTTCTTAGGCCACCCCTAGTGAGCCTCTCTACCATTGGGGAGCACTTCTGAAACTACCTTGTCCCCATGAATGGTGTGAACTTGTCCTTTGAGACCCCCAACCATCCCAACCTAACATGTTTTCTAAAAGAAGATATGTTTCCATACAAAATGTTATCATGCATAAGATCACACTGATTATCATGAACAAACTATACTGATACTGAAACATTCTTCATAAGTTATCAAATGAAATAAATCTCTTCAATAAAATTATAATTTTTTGAATAAAAACTACCTCAAAATCCCAATCATATCTGAAATTGAACAATATGAATTAATTCTTCATGACCGTAAATTAAACTTATGACAATGATATATAAAAAATGAGCAGTTCATAACATCTAAGAGAAATGATTGTGTGAACATAAATCCTAATTTACAAATTATTTATCGAGCTATGAAAACTTTCTAGCTCATGAATATTGAAATTTTAAGAAACTTTTGAAATTTTTGAAATAGTTAAAAACTGTAATCAACGTTTTTGTAAATGTTTTGGAAACGATCTAGAAAATGTTATTTTGAAAAGAAGAATCCTTGATAAATAATTAATATTTCCAAGATTAAACATATCAAATGCATCAGGTTCAAAAACTCTAAATACTACATTCAAATCACATTCCTCAAATCCAGGTATGTGTATGGAATAAAGTTTCAATAAAAACTTAACATACCCAAAACACTAAATCACCAAAAATCTATGCATTTTACCTATTTCATAAATATAAATGTGGGTAATCAAATGTTTTACCCAATACCAACCGGATTCCATATAAAATGTTCATTGAACTAGGAACCTAATATATTATTTACCCAGAAAATAAAACTCCATGCTCATTTCTAAAATAATATTATCTCATCGACTAACAGACAAATAAAACAATGTGCAATTGGTAATGAATGAAGAAAACCATTTCTAACTCAAAACTTGAATATCCACATGCATTTTCAAATTTTTCATAGAAACCCAAGTCATATTTCATGATCTAAATATATTCTAATGCTTCCTATAAACATTTCATAGTTTATGGACTCAAAAGAGCATTAACTGCTTCAACAAAACCCAAAGAACTCCGAAGACCCACAAAAATAAAAATTAGTACCCATGCTTACTGTTTTAGAAAAAAACTTCATGGATCAAAATCACTTTTTTACCTATTAAATGAAACTTTAGTGATTTCGAGCTCTCAAAATCGAAAAAAAATCCAATAGCCATACAAAAAAGAGGTTTCTTGCATTCAACAATTCATTTTGGTGCTTCATAGTCCACAAAATATACTATAAATAGCACAAGCAAAAACTTTCAAAAATCAAAACCATCCTATAATTTGCAGCTACCAATATAAATCACTCATACCTGTATGACATGTTTTTCCCAAAAAAACAATTCAAACCCACCAAACCATCTTCAAGCTCTAAAGAAACAACACATGCAAAATGTAAATGACCTCCAAAAAATGATACTTTCCACTAAAAAGGATCTTATAATGGCATTCAATGCCTTAATTCCACCATTGTTCAATCAAATCAAAATTGCCACTTCACTCCTTAGAAACAAAAAAAAAAAAAAAAATTCCTTCCAATCAATACGCCACCACCACATATTAAATGTAACTATAATGAAAATTAAAAATATTCTCAATGCCACCAAGGTAAGGTCTATGATAACCATATTATCCATGTGATTAATCTAATGTCCATGAGATGTATGTGAAGCTTGATTCTATATAATGAAGTAGCAAATAACATCAATATGATCCCTTACATAACCCCAAAAATGATACAACACAAAAAATGCAATGGCTAACTTATATCTTGACACAAATCAACATATTATTTCACCATTATTTTTTGAAAGGAAAAATCAAGGTAACCAAGAGGTGAGCCTCAAAACTGAAGAAATGTATCATGAAACGAAACTTGATCTCCATTACAAAAATGCCACAAACAAGGTAGACTATATATATATATATATAGCCCGATTTTACGAATGCCATGAAACCAGTTAGTATAAATTAATTAATAATGAATTTAATATTCGAGTGGCCCTACCAACTCATGATAAATAAAATGAGGCTTAAAAAATATTTTTGAAAAAATGGGGGCTAATAAAGTTTTTGCAATAACAATATCCTTCATAATATTCCATGATAATCTGAGTCATCGCATTTTCCTTTTGTGCCAAAAGAGTGAATAGGCCTGAAAATAAAATATCAAGAATAGTTAGCTCTTGGAAATGGTTTTAATGAACTCATTAGGTATTTTGCAGTCAAAATCATGTATGGTTTGTCTTTTAAAATCCGTGTCTTTCTCTCGTGCCCGAGAAAGCATTCTCTATGTTCTATTCTCATATTGGCGTGATGACATCCATAGTTAATAATATTGAGCACACTTTTCACCCTTATTTGTCACTTGTCCCTTGCAGCAAGGGGATAGTGGGGACATGAAGGCATGCCCTTGTTTTTGAGTTATATTACGTCACTTAAACATCTCAACTTGTTGCATTCACAATTGAAAACATGACCCCTACACCCTTTATGCATTTGTTTTGGCTAACTATCCATTTTACCTTGTCCTTTGGTGTAAGGGGATAGTAGGGAAGCTAAAGGGCACTCCCCTATGCATGAATGTGTTTCATCACTTAAGTGACAACCTAGGTTGCTAGGAAAGTTACAAATGAGTGTTTTGATCAACCTTAGCCCCTCTTCATGATGACTTGACCCATGGCACATTTTTCCATGCTCAATATCAATTTTACCTTGTCCCAACATATAAGGGGATAAAAAAATACAAAAATGCACCTCCCTTCATGGAGTTAGCCTTGGTCACATGTAAAAATTTAGTTTGGCTACCGAGAGCTTGTTTTTTTATCCCTTCTATCTTTCTCACATGATACCACAGTGACAATTGGTATGATCCATGAAAATTTCACTTGGATTTCCTATCTTCCCCCTCTCCTCTTTTGTCCCTTGTTTTTGTGGGTTCTGCTCACTCTTTAACCCCAATGGACAATGGTTTAGCTTAGTTGGTTAAAAAGTGAGTTAAAATGTGCAAATGGAGTGAAAGTGATTTAAAAGATCAACACTTAGTCATTTTTCATATTTGTATGTTTTTTTGTTCCCTTCAACTCCATTCTTGGTACGAAATGCCACTCAAATTTTCCCAAAACCCCATACCTAAAATTAAACTATTTCTCATAACTACAAAATCATGCATTTGATTTCCTTCAAATTTCACCAATCTCTTCCTCTTAAAAAATCCTTCGCATTGAGTATAATATCATATTCATTGATGCTATGGATAATTTACTACAAATAAATTAAGTTTTTATCCTTCACACTTGCCTTTTTAGATTTGTAAAAAAATGATGATTGAAACCTCTAAAAATTAGAGTAAAGCATCTTGAAAAAACAAACCTAAATTCTTAATCCTGATTTCATTCCATTCTAACAATGAGAGGTCCACCTTCTAAAATAGTAAGCTTTGTTATTTCCTCACATCGTAAAAATAGTAAGTTTTTAAAGTGGAAAATTTTTAGTATCACTCTCACTCCTTTCATGCCAAAAATAATGAAAAGTGAAATATTGAGAAACTTATTAAAAGTAACCATCCAAGATAAGACCTGATAAAAATAGAATGTTTTAGGATTATGATCAAGTAATTTTTATCCTATCATTCCTCATTTTTTCGAAAGGAATGATAACCGGATCGTATCAAGACAAGAACACAGATGCTAATTAAACACCATGATCAATAAGATGAAAGTAATTCGCTAGAATAACTTTACATAAAACCTTTGCAAACAAATGAGAAACAATATCATATATTATTATGGAACTCAATGCAATACATTGAGAATGGGCCTTGCTTAAATAGGAAAGGAATAACAATCTAAGAACCAATCAAGGTTGTAGATCAAGCCATAAATCAAGGAAATAACTAGTCATCAAAGAACTAGTCAAGACCATAGATTTAGGAGAGAACTAGACATCAAGGATGTAGTCAATACCATATATCAAGGAAAGAACTATACCTAATAGCTAGATAATATCTCCTAATATCTAAATAAGATAAAAGAAATATCCACACACATAAGTGAGTGATGATAAATACAATAAAGGTAAATAAAGTACCTAGGTGAACATGAGCTAAGGTAAATACCTACTCTAACACCCCCTCAAGTGAAGCTAGGGGCCAAAATATAAGTGGCATGTCCATAGTATGAGTCTCGAAAACTAGGCTTGATGAGGTACTCATGTACAATAACTGGGAAAAAGGGACACTGCAAGGTACCCAAAACCAGTAACAATAAAGTAAAGAGAGTAAAGACGTGCTCCAAGGCATCCCAAGAAGCTCGACTCAAAAAACTCGTACAATGCTAAAGAATTTTTGTGTGAACTATGGTCTAAATCCATTGCTCAATCACAAACTCAAAAACAACTGACATTGGGCTCCACCAGAATAGCTCCATGCAAGGAGACTATCAACAGAGAGATGTCGAAAGTACAAAAAAACACCAAACATAATTCGATCAACTGCTTCAAATAGGTGTGCCACGATCCAAGAACAATAACCAAAGAAACAAGGAAAGGACACAAACTCCAGTGTCACGATCCAAGAAAATTTAAGGTAATAAGACAAGGACATGAAACTCGAAGAATCGGATCAACACCACACCCTCCTATACTCTGAATGGGTGGAGTGATGCTGAAATTTGTATGAGTTGTCAAAACAACTACTCGAACACTGAAAAACTAACACTGGGCTCCACTAGAATATCTCCCCTCAAGAGAGATCTGCAACATGCCAAAAGTGTTGAAAATACGATACAAAATCTCTCAACAAACAAGAGAGATACACTACACCAGCTAAAGAAAAATGCTCAAAACAAGGAGCATTAAAATGCAAAAGGTATAGATAGTGGAGCAAGAGGCCTAATGGTGGAGGAGCCACACCTGTAGAGTCCTCTCAACAAATTCCTATGTCACCGCCACGAGTGATCAAATATCCACCCCAAATCAACACGGATGGATGAAGAAGATGCCTACATATGACTTGGTGCAAAATGCACAATGGGTGCATGTAAAATAACATCAGAATGTGTGTCAGGTTGATCATGTCTGAAAAATGAAATCTCAGGTTTCTCAAGCCTGAGTAAAGGTGCAAAACTCATGTGTTTCTCATGATCCTCAGAAATATTTAAGAGAAAAAAAAAAATATCTCTGTCAATGTGTGATCCCAATGAAGTATCTGTTCAAAACCAATGTCATGATGAGAATTCCACTTAACATGTGGAATAGAGGAAACAATACCTTGTGAATGTCTATCCATGATTCCGCTAGTGAGACCCATAGAATAGAGCATGCGAGAACGGAATGCAGTGGTATGCTTCTCAAAAAAGCCATGTAGCTGAGAAGAAGTAGGATACACAACATGTGGTACTGCTATAATAGGCACAAATGTGGAACAACATGTAGAACAAGCTTCATAGGTGTATGAGTATTAAGAGTAGGAACAAACTCAAAGACGGGCATATCAATGTTAGTGGGTACAAGAGAAACAACTACAAGTGGACTAGGACCATGGATATGGTTGTCCACAATATGATGGTGATGTTGTAGGCTAGCAAGTTTGTTCTGCAAGAAGTGTATTATTGTATCCTTATCATGAATGAGTGATTGTAGAAGAGAATTTCGCTTCTTGAGTGATCTATTTTCTTACACAAATTTTACAATATCATCTTGAAGTCCACATACTTCAGAGAAAAGCATATCATTCTCAGAATCCATGATAGGTACAAATTGCAACTCCCATAAATTTAGGACGTCGGGCTTAGCTGAAATTATGTTCACAATTGATTATAACACTCCTCTATATCTGGCACTTTATAATTGTAATTCAAGTCTAAAAATAAATAATTCCAATGGAAAGAGCATGAAAAACCAAGCACTTTTGCAAATAATGGCACTCAAACTGAGTTATCGATCAAAAGATACAAGCTTTTTAATATTTTGCTCATTATTTATTTTAGTTTCCACTGAAAAAAATAAATTTTTGTTGCCTTCACCACACAAATAAAATTAAAGAGGGTACCAAGCCAAGAACACAAATGCTAATTAAACACCAAAATCAATAAGATGAAAGCAATTCACCAGAATAACTTTACATAAATCCTTTGCAAACAAATGAGAAACAATATCATATATTATTATGGAACTCAATGCAATACATTGAGAATGGTCCGCTTAAATAGGCAAGGAATAACAATCTAAGAACCAGATCAAGGTCATAGATCAAGCCATAAATCAACGAAATAACTATTCAAAAAAGAACTAGTCAAGGTCGTAGATCAAGCCATAAATCAAGGAAATAACTATTCAAGAAAGAACTAGTCAAGACCATAGATTAAGGAGAGAACTAGACATCAAGAATCTAGTCAATACCATAGATCAAGGAAAGAACTAGACCTAACAACTAGATAATATCTCTAATATATAAATAAGATAAAATAAATATCCACACACATAATTGGGTGATGATAAATACAATAAAGGTAAATAAAGTACCTAGGTGAACATGAGCTAAGGTAAATACCCACTCTAACATTTTTTACTACTTTCCTCCATCATAAAGGTCAAATAATTGGGTCTAGAGCCAATTTCACATTGAACACCGAGTATCCTAATCAAGGTGACCATGATGTAACACACATAGATATGGAATATCGATAAAAAGGATTCTAATTGAACCTCATGAACTGGTGGAGGAAAATATCTTCTAAAGTGGGATAGTTAGATAATGTGGCCATCACTTTTTTGTTAAAAGAACCAAACTAGTCCTATCTTATGCATAACACTATGATCTAGATTGAAGGACAATCATGAAAGATGATAATTCCATTCTTTCATTCCTCACACAAAAAGGTATTTGTCAATGCCTAAAAATGCCTACCTAGATAATAACATGGTAATCATTAATTGAGAGTTTATCTCATAGGAATGGGAAAGAATAGACTCATACTAGTAGGGCTTGGTAGTAGGTTTGTGGCTTTAGTAGTGGAGGAAACCTTCTCGATCCCTAAGAATTGGTTCCAAAGTGAATTTAAAGAAGCATACTCAAATGTTATTATTCGACTAAATAGTGTAATGCGAGACAAAATCACAAACAATTTACAAGATTGGATGGCTTAGTTCATTCAAGCGGTCATAGAAGTAGATTAAATAATTGAACGAGGGTAGATAATAAGCAATACCATTCAATGGAAACCTTTACATTTTCCTACATACAATAATTTCATTATGAATTCTTATTTTTGTATTCCTCGCATAAAATATTCCTTTACGAGGTATCTACATTGCACCTAGTGTACCACATCAATCACCAACTTATGAAAATACGCATAACTCACATATTGGGAAAGTAACTCAAATTTATCTATTGTGAATGATGTATTCACCATGCAATCCTAATGCTTTACTGAAGGAAATCCCAAGTGAATAATTTCATCTCACATAGATGGGTTGATGGAGAGATATGGAAGTTACTACATTCGGTTTCCCACATTCAACTACATTCAAGTTAGAGGTTCAATCGAGGCACTTGCAGGATAAAAAAATATCCAAATGAAAACATAATCATGATTGAATTGTACAAGAAGTTGTCTCATGTTCATACCGGATGAAAGAATGTAAATAATAAAGGTGTATATTCTCATATCTCTCTAGGAATCTACTCATGTAAAATTATCACTAAACTTTACACAATTATTTATTAATTACCTTGTAATTGATAAATCCACATCACCTTACCCGCCACCTCACTTTGCCACCTCATCATGACCTAGCCCTAACCTAAACTAACCTAATTAAGACCCATGACTTGGTCAGACTCACATCCATAACTAATGCCTCCTTACTCTTTTACCCAAAAGCCGACCTTCTAGCCACTTGACCAAGCCATGGCCCAGATCTCTCGGGAGAAAAGCGGGGAAGGTGGGCTATTTTACTAAAAATAGCCTACTTTTTCCTTCTGCGATGCGGTTCTACTCGGCCGCCGTCGGTTCGTATGAACCGCCATCGGTTCCTGTAAATGGGCTCCCCAAACCAAAACAACGGATCGGAATTTCATTTTGGAGATCGGTCGAAAGGATTTACGGATCAGCGAGAGAGCATTGCGAGCGAGGAGCGAGTCGAGATCTTCACTTGACGGAGCGAGGCGAGTAAAGAAACCGAGAAGTGTTTGCTGACCAAGGAGATCAACTTGCATCTCGGTGAAACCCGATAAGTCAGATCTTACATGTCCTTTTGTTATAACATTTCTTATGTTTCTTGAATCTCGAGTCCTCTAAATCCGTTTACGAATCCACTACCCAACGTGCCATTGCATCTAGCTGTCATTCTTTCACTCCTAATCATCCCATTTCCTAATACCATCCAAAAAACCAGCCATTACAAACACCATATCTACGAAGATCACTATAACCCACCGTATCGGTTATCGATAACCGGCGGTTATCGATCGGCATCGGTTATCGATAACGCCATCGGTTCCTCGATCAAAACCGAGAAAACCAGCCTTTCCCCTACCCGGTTTAACAAAATAATTTAATTGATATTTTGCGAGTCTTTTGTGTTAATTCATATTAGCGAGGCCCGACCACCTTGAAGGAAGTTTTATATTTCACAGGCCCAAGGCGTTTCCTCATTTATTGTTTAATCAAAATCTTGTGGTCTTGTGTTCTTATTTGCGGGTAGTCCTTCCAGACAAAAGGAGTTCTCCGATCGGCTGATCTTTCTCTACGACGCGCACACCATCTCGACATTGAACGGGTATTCCTCCTAACCCTAACCTCATCTGTTTCTAAAAGGAATGAAAGGATAGAAACAACTCTATTCCCGAAGCTTGAAAAACATTAGAGCGAAACATTTTGGCACTTGCCGTGGGACCCATTTTGGGTTTCTTTCTCTTGCTTATTTTCATTTTAGGAAGCATATTTGCTTTTCTTGTTTTTTATATATTTAGTAAAGAATTTGTCTTGCTTTCTGGTTTCGCATTAGTGAAAGTCATCTCTCTTGCTTCATCGAATATAATTTTCGATTTGGGTTTAAAACACGTGCATTGCATTCCTGCTTGTTGTTCTCCAATTCTAGTGAACATAGATTAAGTAACAGGTCGTACACGTGGGGGTGATATCCACGGTATTGACAGGAAATTAACCTTAGTTTCACTACACAACACATACCGAATCACTTCACAATTAACACAACAGCTCAAACATCCCCCCTTTTCCGCGGTATTCCTCACTTGATTGAGGTAACCTTATAAGCCAAAACAAACTTGACATTTCCCCTAGGTCTTGTTGTTTAGGATTCTGACATCATCTTACGTCTAAAGGCATAAGCCCACGATAACTAAAATTAACCCTAGGGTTAGTCTCTAGATTTGCGTGTGCCTCTTGCTTGTTTTCAAATCCTGTTTTCTCTGTCATACTTTGTCTTCTGTGATCAATAAGTTGATAAACATACTCAACGTTGCTAAAATCAAATTAGCAGCCTTTTATATCTTCTTATCCTAGACTTTTGACACCGGCATCGGTTAAGGGACCGACGTCGTTTGCTCTGTGACCGACACCGGTTACTAAACCGATATCGGTTACTGTCTTCATCAGCCCCTGACAAACCAGCAACTTGCCAAATTCACCATTCTGAGGTTGTTTTTGTTCTTGATAGATTGAAACTTTCCTGTGTGTTCTGGTCTATGGTTGTCATCACTCGGAAGCAAGCCGCCGCCATGGTTTCACATGCACTCTTCTGTGTCTTTGCTGAATCACCCCCTTCACATTCATAGGGAACCCTACGGACACCGGTGAGATCCCCCAAATTCTGTAGGAGACAAGGACTTTGCCAAATTTACGGATGCTAATCCCGTATTGTCTGATACTATTTGTCTCATACCCCGACCGTATGCGCTTTGATGGTCGGCTCCTTATTAGCATGCCTATTAGTATAGCTGCTCATTTAGCTCCCACTCCTCCTCGATAACAATACCTTACTTCTGCATCACTAGCCCGTCTCCCGATCCGAGCGACTTGAGAGGTTCATACGACCCCGATTAGCTTTCCTTTGGTTAACCTTGGACCCCACGTATCGTTACCACCAACTGCCCCTATCTCATCTCTCTTTCAGACCACTCCATTCATGACTTACTCTCTGCCACCTATTCACACGAGCTTTCCTTCTCAAGCTCCGCCTACCTTTTCATTCCCATACACGTATCCAGTAACCTCAACACCTTATATGGGACATCCCTATTATGTGGCACCATCATCTCATCCAACCACAGATTTCATCAAACAAATGATGGACAAAATGCAAAACCTGGAGGCTTCCGTTTCAGGAAGTCGTAGCGCCTTGACATACGAGCAAGTTTGTCGGGAGCCCATTCACCCTTCTGTCCCCCTTCATTCATATCCTCCTCAATGGGAGTTGCCAAAGTTTACTCGTTTTAACGATAAGAGGATCCTCAACAACACTTGCGATCATTTAGACATGCTTGTTATTTGATTGCCCATGATGATGCCTTGTTACTCCGCACCTTTCCCATGTCCTTATCGGGACACACCTTGAGTGGTACGGTGCTTTAACCCAGCACTCAATCTTCTCTTTTAACCAACTAGCCCAATCTTTCTTGGATCATTTCTCCATTAACATTGCCAAGAAAGTATCTATCACCGACCTCTATGCCATCCAACAATTTGAAGACGAATCTATCGCAGATTTCGTTGGACGATGGCGGGGCCTTATCAACCAACTTACGTATGCCTTGCCTCAGGCCGAACTCATCGAACTATTTACGCGGGCCTGCGCTAAGCTCATCTCCCCTACCCTCCAAATTCAAACTTTCCGCACATTCGACGAGGCCTTTACCATGGCTCGGAAGCTAGAAATTCGAGCCTTAGAAGAAGAGAAATTGCGGTTGCGTAACAAAAACCCCAATTTCCGAACTCCTGATTCTACCAACAAGCCAAACACCACCACTCCTCACGCGTCCACTTCTTCTAAATCAAAAGGAGCTGTCCACGCGGTAATGGTCAAATCTCAAACACCGTCCAATACTCCGCCGAAAACCACTTATAAGTCTGGCCGAGCCCACCAATTACACTCCCTTGGGAGAAACTTATGGCGTCATCCTGGAGAAATTGCTCAAAGCTGGGGCTATCACCTTGCCCCCTGTTAAACCTCACTCTGGGTTTGACTCCACCCATGTGATACCTTCTGACAGTGAAAAAATGACTTTTGTAACTTTCACCGCGTAAAAGGACATAGTCATGAAAAGCTGCAAGATGTTGAAAAACATAGTGCGGGAAATGGTTGTATGAGGGGATATAACCCTCGATAATCCTAACGCCCTGTAACTTGAAATCTGAAAATTTTCAACAAGCCATTCCCGAATCACTCGTCCAACGATGCGTGAACCAAGATATCTTAGCCGAGGAGAGTGTTCATGAGATCCATGCAGTCTTCGATTCTCAGCCAAAAGCCTCTATTGAAAAAATTTTAAATCAAGCCTCTCCACCAACACAGGAGTTTGAACCTCCTTCACCACCATCAAGCCAAAGTGAAATCATTCCTTTACCCATAGAAGAGTTAAGCGCCCAGGACTTCTCTTCTCATCAGCGAGTCTTCTTACACCACATCCCTCTGAGGCGCGAGGCGGATGCTATCTAATTTATCTATTTCCCAAACGTCCCCTTCTACCACTCTTGCTACACAAGAGGAAGGCTCACCACTCCTTTTGACATCCTTAGGCAGAAATCTCTTACACTAACATCACCACATTCTTTAAACGTGACAGATCCCCTCGAACACGCCCTCCTGCCTATTAGTCCCTCATCGCCTAAATCTTTTCAACGACCGGTTGACCTCTTAACATCTATTGATACAGTGCCTCATCTACCTCCTGTGTCACACCCGCGATGGACTGGAATTACAACCCACCTTTCTTCCGTACCAAAATTACAAATCACACCTGGAGACTGTCATTCCACAGAAGATAGACAGGCCCTATGGGAACGTTTGAGTACCCCTTTTTCTACTCAAATGCAAATGGTGATCTGATGTCTCCACCATATACCGAAGTGCTTACGAGAAGCTTAAAATGCCCTGTTCTCACCTTCACCCCCTCACCTCTACCAAATGCCCCGTCCACTTCTATCAACTTAACGAGATCTTCCCATACGCTTGGGACCTCACGATGCCCGATCTAACGCACCCGCTAAGCGACTCGATCTATCCAAAAATAAATCCGCTCCGCCACCTAGGAGACAAACTCAATCCGTCCCCTATCACAATCAAAACCATCATCGTCATACCTACCTTCCATATTGGGACCCCATCCCTCTACCTTACATCAATATATCATACCTCCTGCGTTTTCTTGAGCAACTTACGCCTTCCGCACCTATCTGAGAAATTCGGGGTATAGCAACACCGTCACTCCGCGTATCTGTCCACTATCGACCCTAAACAAATTCCATCATCAAAAGATTTGTTTTGATTACTCCTATTTCCCCATGGTTGTTTTACGATACCACGTCATCTGCGACCTCATCATCGAACATAACTTCTGCGCGCCAAAGAAATCACGTTTAGTAAAAACCATGTATCAACACACCCTCGGCTAAACCACCACCCATACGAACTAACCACGCCCAAACATTACCAAAACCCACAATCAATACCCTCATCCTCTTCTGATTTTGACCCACTCAAAGGATCTTACGCCAAAATCCTTGCTATGTTGGTGGAGAATGCGACCATTTCCCTACCTCCACTTAGACCTTATGACCCGTCTAAGCCCCGACCTATGGATTACGATGAGTCTAAAATCTGCGCTTATCACACACACACCGGGACATGATGTGGAGGGATGCAAGCTCTAAAAACCATCCTTCGCGAGTCACCTCTCCCGATAGAAAGATTAAGAAAGACAACTTACGAAGGGAGAGACCTTTAGTTTCCATTCCCTCTCTATACCATCTGTCCCCGCCTCACCAAGATCTATCATTATTACTGACCCCACCTCTTGAAGACCATGAGTTATCCCCACCATCTTCCTCATCTCGGGTCTACGAGATTAATATGATTAGTGTCATTGCTCGAGGCGAGAAAAACAATGGGAAAGCAAAAGAAAACACACTGCGGCATCTCTTTCTCCGTCGAACATCCAGATTGCACCACCACCTAAAGTGGTCATTCGCGACCCGCCTATCCGTCTCTAATGGCATTGCCCACCGAAATATGATTAAACGGCTTCACCATCACCCATAAAAATGACATTGTATGACCTCATTCGACTTGAATCTCATCGACAAGCTCTCGTTGAGATCCTTGAGGATAGAGGTTTTACCTAATGAAACCACTGTTGTCGCCTCCATTCTAACACCCGATCACGTTGCTTCTCTCACCCAAACAACCCCTTTGCCCCACCACTACGTCTCTGCATGCAACAAGCTGCTGCTGCGATCGGTTTCTCACGAAGATGAAATTGTCGACTTTGGTACGAGAAGATCCCGACCTGCCCTTTTCATCTCCGCTTACGTCAGGGACATTGAGTACGTCGGGTTATGATTGGGGGCGCTAGCCTAAACATCATCTCTTGAAAAGCCTTCCAGCGGATGAACATCCCTTCAGTTGCATGTGTGCCACCCCATCATGTTGCGGTCATTGATGACGCTATTACTTCTACCTTAGGCACCGTGATCCTCAACATTCGCGTAGGACCACGTACTTTACCCGAACTCTTCTATGTCCTTGGAGGAGAGTTCGATATAATATATTCTTTGGGTCGTCCTTGGATCAGAGCCATGGGATGCGTTCCTCAACATTACATAGATGCATAAAATTTGAGTACGAGGGAAGTCTTACACCGTAAAAGGTGACCCTCCCCCTTTAAAACCTGCATATGTTATACCGCCCTAACGATGTGCTTATACCAATCAAGACACCCATACATTCAACTGACCATCCTCCTCAAATGTACCTCAACCATCCACCTCAACCGCGCTACGCCTTGATTG
Source organism: Taxus wallichiana var. yunnanensis (assembly GCA_018340775.1). NCBI lineage: Eukaryota > Viridiplantae > Streptophyta > Pinopsida > Cupressales > Taxaceae > Taxus > Taxus wallichiana. Next base: position 353,978,570 of record CM031242.1, on the reverse strand, counting down.
ATGAAACCACCATCGCAAAAACCACTTCCCTTCCCATGGCTAACATTCCAACCTCCGACCCCTTAGTAGATGTTTTTCGGTGCCTTCTGTTGAGGGTACCGCCTATATAACGTTAGTTCTTTCCCTACCCGCGGAGTACGGACAATTACATGCACATCCCACCTACGGCCGTCGCGTGGGGAGATAATCTCTTACGGACCACCCCATTGCCGCACTAACCTAACGTATGGGGGTGTTGGCGCATCCTCCATTACCCCAGAACCTCCTCTTGGTGTGGTTCCTTTCGATCCGATTTTCAATACTTGACAAATCGTCGTTTATCCCTCACCTTCTTGACTCATTTGTGCGTGGAAGGCTTTGGTTTTGGCCTTTACTGAACAAGGCCGACATACACTCATTCCGTGACTACCCGTAAACATAATGATCGCAGTGGTCTCGGTTTTCCCGAAACACCTACACAGGAGACACCTCCATCAGCTGTATCCTGGAAGAAGAAGACGTCGCCCCTACCAAACCATCATCACCCACTTTGCCATCATCACCCACAGAATCTATAGACCCTGAATCCATCCCCCCTAACTTTTTTTTTTCATAAATGCTATCTTCATAGGTCCTCTCACTTATCAACGCGATAATGAGGACCCATCTTCTCTTCCCCTTCTGTATCCAGACATGATCGAAGAGGATTCGCCTTTGATTAATGTTGTTGAATGCCAGGATGACGACTCCATCCTCACTTACCTTGGCGCGGATGATTCTTATATTCAACGAGCCTTACCATCTGAAACCCAAACTATCTTTGAGCAGAATCTACCATAGAAATCAATATCCACACGGAGGAGGATCCTCACATTGTGAAGATTGGACAATCCCTTAACACATCAGAACAAGCCGCCTTTACTACCTTTCTCCGTGCTCGTAACCAAGCTTTCGCATGGTCTTACGCTGACATGCCGGGAATTGATCCTACTATCGCCGTCCATAACATCACCTAAACCCGATTCCAGGCCGAGTCAAACAAAATTGAGAAAAATGCATCCACGCATTGCTCTCTTGGTCAAAGAGGAGCTCAATGACTCCTTTGTTTCCTTCATCTTGCTATTGACTATCCTCATGGATTTCTAACATCGTGCACATGTCACTTTAAAGCGACGGGGGACTTCGGATATGCCTGATTTCGGGATCTTAACCTCGCTTGCCCCAGGATGACTTCCCCCTCCCAAGTATTGATCAACTTGTTGATCTCACTGCGAGCCATGAAATGCTTTCTCTCATGGATGGCTTTTCGGGATCTGACCAAATTTTGGTTGCCCTGCCGATCAACACAAAGCTTTCCTTCATAACTCCTTGGGAACCTTACATTATCGTGTCATGCCATTTGGCCTTAAGAATCTTTGGTCTTTACCTATCAGTGGGCTATGACCTACATTTTCATGACATTATGCACACTATCCTTGAAGACTATGTCGACGATCTTCTCGGCAAGTCTAAACATCGTAGTGAACATCTCGATGTTTTAACCATTATTTTTGATGCGCTTTGTTACAATATTACATCACCTTGAGAAGAAGAAATGTGTCTTTGGTGTTCTTTGGAAAACTTCTTGGCTTTATCGTCTCTTTGCGTGGCATTGAGGTCGATCCATCTAAAGTCAAAGCTATCCTAGAAATGCCCCCACCCAAAATCTCGAACAATTGCGTAGTTTACAAGGTAAGCTCGATCTATCCGACGTTTCATCTCCCACTCTCGGATCGGTGTCGACCTTTCCATCACCTCCTTAAAAAGGATATTGCATTCCATGGAGCGAAGAATGTCACCAAGCCTTGAAGCTCTCAAATCCTATCTCTTGCAGACCACCCGTGCTTATCCCACCCCAGAGACAACCGCCCTTTCTACCTTTACCTTTCCTTGTGACCCACGGCTTGTAGGAGCCATGCTTGCACATCGTGACTGCGAGAATCACGAACAAGCCGTTTATTATATAAGTCGTACTTTGGTGGACTATGAGACTAGGTACACACATGTAAAAATTGTGCCTTGCCCTATCATTCGTGGCCACCAAACTCCGACACTACCTTCTAAATCACAAGACTTTCGTCATCACCAATCTGAGACCCCATCCATTACATGTATGCCAAACCTCATCTGAACCAGCATTGCTAGATGGCTCATGCTTCTCGCCGACCTCGACCTTGAGTTTATCCACGAAAATCAATCAAAGGACAAACCATCGCGAGACCACTTGCGGACGCTCCTTTCTGGAGGAACAATTTACCAATTTCACATTTCTGACGAACTCATCGCTACTCTTTCCCTCACGGAGGAGTCGTACCCAATGACCCTCTTCTTGATGGATCTAAATGCCGGTAGCGGCGCGGAGGAGCCGGCGTTGTTCTCATTCCTCTCAATGCTGAACCTATGCCTCTTTCATTCCGACTTGATTTCCCTTGCACTAATAATACAGCGGAATACGAGGCCCTTGTTCCTGGGTCTCCAAGTTGCGTTACACTTAGGTATCAAATCTATCAACATTTTTGGCGACTCTCAATTGGTAGTCAATCAAGTTATGGGCGTCTACCAATGCAAAAACGAGGAACTTCAAAAATACAAACACTACGTGGATTCACTTCTAGCTTTATTTACCCACTATTCTATCTGAGCCATTCCCGCTCCACTAACAAATTTGCGGATACTATGGCTTGCTTAGCCTCGCAAATTCCCTTGCGCATTGACTCTGAATTATTCGTCGTGGTCAACAACTTTTTGCCCCATCTATTCACCCCCGGTAGTTTGTATGATAAATCTTGTGTCCACTAATTCACGGGATACAGTACCACCAATTCCACGACTACCTTACAATCTCTGTCCTCCCACGACCCTTACTAGTAGCGGAAACGTGCTTTTCTTAAAAGTGTTTCGCGTTATGTTGTCATGGGGGACTCCTCTATAAACGTGGCTTTGATGGCATCCTCCTTGTTTGTCTAGCCCAGCGGCGCGGAGGCCACTCATACCATCAACGAGGTCCATGACGGTATTTGTGGTGGACATTTTAGCGGCCTTGCCGTGGCCAAGCGAATCCTTCGCCTTGGTTATTATTGGCCTACTCTCAATAACGACTGCTTTCTGAATATGTTAAGCGTTGTGTTATGTGTCGACAACATGCCAACCTTGACATACTCCTAGCCACCCGCTCCGGATCGCTCGAGATCTTTGGCCCTTCTCACAATGGGGTTTAGACCTTATTGGTGAGATTCACCCAACCTCTTCACAACGTCACCGTTGGATACTCACAGCGACCGACCGAATATTACACAAAATGGGTGGAGGCTATTCCACTCATTTCAATCAAAAAAAAAAAAATTGTCGAGTTCATTAACCACCACATTATCATCGTTTTGGTGTTCCTCATCGCTTTGATAACGAGATAATGGAAAATCTTTCAAAAACAAGTTGTTGCAGACCTTTGTGACAACTTTGGTATCAAACTTAGTTTCTCATCACCTTACTATCCACAAGCCAATGGGCAAGCCGAGTCCTCTAATAAAACACTAACCAAAATCCTCATGAAAGTTGTCGATGAATCCGGAAGAAATTGGCACGATCACATTCCCTTTGCCCTTTGGGCTTATCGTATTACTAGCATTCGTACCTCTACTAATGCCACACCTTTTCTTTGGTATACGGTGCAGAGGCTGTTTTGCCTCTCGAAATACAAATACCCTCCCTTAGAATATCTCTTGGGGATATTCTCACCAGATGATTTCCGCCAAGAGCGGTTAGCCCAATTGGAGCTTCTTGACGAACGCCGTCTTACAACTCTTGATCACCTTCAAATCTATCAAAAACGCATTAAACGTGCTTATGATAAGCGACTTCATGAGCGTACCTTTAAGGTTGGTGATCTTGTTCTCAAAGAGAATCAACATGTAACCAAACTAGAAAAGAGCAAACGTGGAAAATTTGCTCCCAATTGGATTGGGCCTTATATAATCACTCATACCTATGGATCTGGTACTTATCGTTTAGCTTAAGCAATGGTAAACTGAGCTGAACCCCTAATGCCTTGCATCTTCGACCATTCTCTTTGTTGAAATTAGTATTATATCACTTCTTATCTACTGCCGCTCGTCCCTTGAGCTCACTTACCACTACATACACTCTGTTTCCTACACTTCATAATAACAATCAAGCTCACATAGTTTGATCCTCACCTCCCCTTGATGATGCCTTCCCCTTTTTAGTCTAGTCCATGACTTCAAAGTATTAAAATAAGCCGTATTCTTATGGGATTTTCTTGAGTCAAACTTCCTACTAACTAGATGCTTCACGCCAAATGAACATCTAGTCATTTAAATTAAATATAGATTTGCTCCCTCGAAGGACACTATATGCCGAACTATTCTTTGCTATTATATATAGACTGCTCCCCCGAAGGACAGCTATGCATTACAATCATATCTGCTACTATAAATAGACTGCTCCCTCGAAGGACAGCTATACACAGTCAGCCTTTATCAGAAGCTTCTCGCATTGATCAGCTTCGTGAAGACCTCAAGAATAATACAATCAATATCCCCTGTAGACTTCCCGCATCGATCAGTCTACATTCAATAAAAGAAAAGCCTCATTCAAAAGGACTTTTGAGTCATGGACTTGTCTATTTAGGGTAGGTTCTCTTTCGTCAGAGCACTCACTTTGTAATAAGTTCTGCGTACCTCAGTTATATCATCCACCTCACCTCACCACTTGTTTCAACTCAAGGGATGTGACGTATATCCGATATATTGTGATTATACAACTCTTTTCACCTATCGACTTCTACTTTATGCACGAGTACTTAGGGATTGAAGCTCATCCTATGTTAATATGTGGTTTGTTTAGCTCTTCTCAACTACGGGACACTCTTTCCTCTTTGCCTCGCATCTAGGATTGTGTGTTGATCTTAATCAGGACATGGTTCCCTTCTATTTGGGTAAGCTAACTTTCGCTTTACCTATACCTACATCAACATCGCCCATACCTTACCAACACCAACAACATTACCCTATCAACATCAAATTCTTATCAACCAACAAATTTGCCTAACCATACCCAAATTGCACTGAATTCACCTCTCCACTGGTCCTAAGGAGAACTACATCGATCTGAGGCCCCTCCTTGCTTTGTGCGATGGGCTATGTAGGCGACACTTTGGAGACATGGGGTCTCCCAAGAGTTAGCTCGACCATCCCCTACCATAACCTATCATGTGGTGAAATATAAATATTTTTGTGTATTTTATTTAATCACATTTCTCTTTATCCTTTTTCAAAACACGAAAATCAAAACACAAACAATCTTATTATTATCATAACTCAAATCAACATACATATTCAGTTTTATTTAGATGTTAAACAAATACATCTTCTCTATCATCGACACGCAGGTCGGCATCCTTATTTATTCTTATACCTTGCTAACATTTACTCAGACCCTCACGCCTCATCCCGAACTAGGCGATGATCGTGATTGTCGACCCCTCTCGCCGGGCCTCTCTGTCCTCAAAGGTACCACGGCTATTGGTACCGCCCACTGATCTGCCAATCTCTCCTGTAACATATGAATACGCCCTCTCGCATGGAGGACTTCAGCCTCTAGTCTCCCCTTGTGACTCATGACCACTAACAATCCTCTTGTCTCATTCACCTGCGTTTGGAGCTGCTGAACCAAATGCTGCAGACGATCCCTCTCTGCTGTAATCACCGCTATGTCAGGGCGCTCACGTACACCTCGCAGTTCTGCTACCCACCATAATCTATAGGCCTCTGTCGTTCCCGCATCCATTACCCTGCGATCGGCTGCTACCTCTTCAGGCCCTTCTGGAGGTGTTGGCCGGGGAGGTGAGAATCTTTGCCTCGGCGTCGATCCTCATATATGGTCTATAAGCCGGGGGTATATCTGCACAAATCAAATTGTCGCACGCCACGCGATCTATAGGAATCCTCTCATACTCACCGGCTGTGCCTGCGATCCACCTCAATCGCTCTCCCCTCAACTCCTCGGCTATGTTCTCTGTTACCATATAGTTTCCGTATGGCCTCCAATGAGATATCCATGACCGTCACTCTCTCCCATACACTGCTGTAATACTCAATATCACCCATCACGGCACGGATCGGCCTCTTGTTCATCTGGACCCATCGTCGAATCCCACCTCGTACTCCGGTCTCTCTCTGCTGGATGGATTGGCCTATTGTCGCACACAAAACAATGTGCTCATAGGCCCAACGAGTGTAATAAGTATGAACTATCCGAGTAATCGTCTGTGATTTCACCTCTGAGCCCATAAACCCCTGTATAGCTCAGCCAAATATGCGGTGCCCATGCAAACGTAACGTTCCTTTCTACCATCTCCCAGGATAACACACATCAATGCCTTTGGAAATCTTCCCCTTAGCCCTCGGTAATGCATAATACCCTCTGCTATCATTAATATCACTGCTAACCTTGTCTCCTCGGGGTGTCTTTGCGTACATTACCCCATATGTAAGCGATAAACCTCATTGTGTCAAATCTCGTGCGTATGGACCAAATCTGCTTGTTATTATCGCTCCCAGTGCCGCGTTAGGTAGTGCACGATATCTTGGTTCTCTGTAATAGGGAGTCTCAAAATCAAACACATCTTCGATATTCTTGTCATTTCACTGTTGGCGGATAGAAGGTATTTGTCTCGGGATTCCATCTTCGATCAACGCGCTGTAACATACCATGGTTACGTGCGATTAAGTGAATAATAGCAGTTCCACTTAACCCCAAATGATTTATCAATGTCCATTCGGTGGTGTTACATCCGCTCGGATTAAGTGACAACGTTGGCGGCACTTATCATTCATCCTCGATCCACGCCTCTGCTGCGTACACCAAAACAACAAACAACCATTCAATCCGTCGGTTTTTTCAAACATTACGGAAATTCCTCCGATGCTTAGAATACGGTTATACATAACCGATATCGGTTGAGTAACGAATCTACCGGTTCTCCTAACATTACTAGGTCACTTTATCGATTATATACACCTTCCCTAAAACAACCACCTACGACAATAATTTTCGTTTATTCCTTTTTATACATACAAACATACCTGAAACCCCTGATTGCCTACCCTGTAACACTTACCTCACCTGCAACCCTTGTTATCATGTTTTCTTTCTCATATCTACCCACCTACTCTCCCCCATCTTATTCACAAAACATGCAGTAGTTAAATCACAAACAAAATGATACCTCTTGGGTTGCAGCAGCTTGAGGTGGCCCTTGTCTTCCCTCCTGTCCTTGCCTGCTGGATGCTTCTCCTCGTTCTGCCATGATCACCACCCTTTTCAACTTTGTCTTTCTGCCTTCTGAATCTCGGATCACATTCACTTTCCTTGTCTCTTTTCTCCTTCTCACCCAAATCTCTCATGCAAATACCTGTCTCAGTCGTCAAAAAGCGTCGCGTTCGCGTATTTAACCTCTTGCATGGCTCTAAAATTAAAACTTAAGTTGCCACCCTAGCTTTTCTATTTTTAGAAAAGCTCATACCTAAATAACCGGTATCGGTCATATAACCGATATCGGTCATATAACTACCGACATCGGTTACCTAACGATACCGGTTACACACCTGCCTTTTTGAAACGAGGGTTCTTTTCTTCATTTCTCATCTAAATTTTTGTCGCGCCCGCCTCTTTTTGCATAAACAACACAAATTTACCACATTTGTTCATCCACCACACATAGCATTATAATTTCATTAAACATCATTTATTTTATACAAATACACAACCATCGACTACGAATATCAAGAAACTATCAATCTCTACATCATTTGGATCCCACTCATCGATTACATATATCACAATGTCACAAAACCAACAATTCATCACATCACATATCATTCATACATACGTCTGAACAAAAACAAAAACATCAACATCATCCATCTATCAACATATCAACTAAAACTTATCATACATTACATATTACCAACCATTAACAAAATATTTAAACACATTTTGAATCTTTGCACGAGGATCAAAATATCGTCTCTATATATATATACCGGTTTTCAAAATATACAATGTGCCCTACATCGGGGCCTCTGTGATCTCATAATATACCAAAGCCGGCACGCGAGGCACAATACCTACCAAAAATCTCGGCTCGGCTCGCGGGCCGGTCTCTCATATCAAAAATATACTCGGCTGCGGCCGGTATCAAATGTCAACCCGTACTCGGCTCATGAGGCGGTATATAATAAATAAATGAATCAATCAATGAATAAGTGTCGGCACGCGAGGCCTCTCTCAATCTGACCGGTTCGCGAGACCGGTGCCGTGTCCTATCTGAAAAACCATGTCGGGGATCTATCGGCTCTCCCCACCAGCCTCGGCACCTCTCCCGCTGGTCCTGTGGTGCCTCTCGCCTCCTGCCCGTCACGGACACGCCGGTGTGTGGCTGCCCCTCCACTGAGATCTCTGGGCATGCGAGGTCTACGCCTATCTTATTGCTGCATCGCACGATACTCGACTCAGGTCTTATCAGAATATCCACGATAATATCGGGCCTCTGCTCTAACCTCCATATAGCGATCTCGCGCCCTTTGAAGGAGGCTGGGGCTGGTCCCTGGCACCCAACACCAATACCCCACAGAGCTGTACACTGCTTTTGTGGCCGCGGTGGTCTTGCTGTCTTTTCTTTGCTGCTGCTTTGTGGGTGTGGTCTTTGGTGGTGGTGGTCTTTGTGTGCTGCTACTGTACTGCGCTTTGTGGGTGTGGTCTTTGGTGGTGGTCTTTACTGTGCACAATGCTGCACTGAGCTGGGCTAGCTTACTGTAAGGCCCTATCATGCTGCTTGCCCTGCTGCCCTATCATTGCCCTGTAAGAAGTGCACTGACCTCGGTGATCCCTCTCTCCTATAAGCTGCAGCCAGTGCAGGCTGCGCGGTGATACTATCCTCATTGCTCTCTGCCCACCCACCACACCTGTATGCTCCGTGCACCGGCATCATCCACACCCTCACTGCTTTGGTCTCTCAGCTACCCGGTCTGGATCAAAGGCATGGCGGGCGGCGGCGGTGGGGCCTCTACATCATCCCTCTGTCTTTGGGGAGGGGAGGTGGCTCGTCTGTCGTAGCCCCATCTGCTGCGTACCCTCTCTGGGGTATCAGCTCGTACTCTCCGGCCTCAGTCTGCTTTATCCGAATGTATCTTGGATCGGGCGCGGTGTCTGTGGGCTCCTCTGCCCGGTGGTGACCTCTGTGGGGTCTCCATCAATGTCTCTTTTTGTAAGGCCCTCTGCAGTGTACATAATAGACCACATCCCGACCTGCAACAAGCTTGCTCGTGGGCGGCCCGACCCCCGACCACCTCGAAAGCCATATCGGTATACGACCTGTGGCCACAGGCTGCTTTGAGGTAGCCCTCTTGGCTTTGATGCATACGATGTGCTCGTATGCCCAGCACATCTGAAAAAAATGTAGAACAAATACCAAATCGCCTCCTCAGTGATAGCCCCATAACTCCTGTATAATTGCACCGGATACTGCTGGTGCCCATGCATGAACAGGTGTGCTCCTCCACCATCTCCAGCAGTACCCCCATCAATGCTCGTGGGAAGCGGCCTCCCTCTGAGTCCGGGAGGGCGAAGCAGGTGATCCCAACCATCATCAACACCGCCAGTCGTGTCTCGTGACGATGCGCACGGTACATGTCACCGTACCCGATACTCGCGCTATGGTAGGTCGATGGCGCAGTGCATGCATCCCCAAAAACTGCGGTATCTTTGTCCATCGCCATGATCTGAATCTACGGAAGGCGCCTCTCCCTCGATCGGTAGCCGCAGGATGCGATACACATCCTCTAATGTGACGGTCATCTCCCGGTCGGCAGATGGAACACATTGGCCGCCGGATCCCATCTCTCGATGAGGGCGACCATCAGGCTGTGATCCCTCTCTATCGCTCTGTACCTCTGGACCCCGCCGAGTCCCACCTCGCGCATGATGGCCCAATGCGCCGCAGATACGTGTGGCCTCATCCGACTCAATAGTGGAGGCATCCTATCACGCATCGTCAGCTGGCGCGTGCTGCAAAAAACCAACCCACATTCTTAGACCTACTCTTTATTATAACATCTACTTTACCATCTAAACCCCCTTTTGTAACACCCAAAACCTAACCCCCTAACCCCACCTAACCCCTTCTAACCCCACACCTCACCCCTCCACCCCTAAACCTAACCCCACACCTAACCCCCACACCCCAACCCACCCAAAAACCCACCTTTAAACCCCACCCAACCCAACCACCACCCCCACACCTACCCCTCCACCCCTAACCCACCCCACTCCCACCCAACACCCCAAAAACACATAAACCCTCAACCCCAACCCCCAACAATCCCTTCACCTAAACCATCCCTAACCCACCCAACCCACCTCCCTAAACCCTAAACCCCCCCAAAACCCCAAAACCCAACCCACCTTCAAAAAACCCCTACTCCCATCCCAACCCCACCCCAACCCCCCACCTACCCTTCTAAAAACCACCCAAAAAAACCCAACCACCCTAACCCCTCCACCCCCCCCAACCCCCCACCCAACCCCCAAAAACACCCAATCACCCCACTCCCACCCAACCCACCCCAACCAACCCACCCCACAATCCCACTCACCCCACCCACCCACCCTAAACCAAAACCCAAATCCCATGACCCACTTGAAACCCCCTAAACCTAAACCCCCAACCACACCCCAATAAGCCCAACCCACCTTCAAACCTAAACCGATCCATGACCCCGCCCCAAGGTCCCCCTTCAAGGTCAAACCCTCCCCCATCCCAACTCCCCCCTAAAATTGCGACGGCCGATGGGTCGCCTCACTTTCCTATGTGACATCGTGTGTCAGTGACCGACATCGGTCTTTGTCCTCTCTCGGGAGCCGAACCCCAGCGGCCCCCAAAACCCATTTTTCCTATTTTTACCCATTTACCCACCCAAAACCCTCGATTTTACTCACTAGCCGCATTACCCTATTTTACCTCTCTACCCTCTCCATTTTCAAATTACCTCCATTTACTCCTTATTTCCTACAAAATACAAATTCTACCCAAACCCCCATTTAGCCTAATAACCATTTCAATGCATAAATCACGAGTTTAGAACCTACGAGTGCGACGACACGTCGTCGTGGTGGGATGGGTGGTGGCGGTCAGTGGTCCGGCCCCTCCGGCTCCTCTGCTGTGCCATGGCTCCATCACGATCTATTGGGTCCACTGGCCAATCACTGCTTTGCCTCCTCCTCAATCGGGCCCACTATCACTCTCTCACTTGATCAAATAGCTCCACCTCACTCAATAACCCTCCAAATCAACTCTCCACGTCGAGACAAGTCGCTTTGGTTTGCAAATAACAAAAGTGACAATGACAGTAGTATTTTTTTTTTTTATAGGTTTTTCGACCTTAGCAGATGTCGGTTTAATTTTGCCCTAAGAAGCCGGTATCGGTCCCTTAACTGCGATATCGGTCATGCGAGAATCGACATCGGTTCTCTACCCACTTTCACCCCATTCTTTGCCCTTATTTACTCCTTGCCTCTTTTTCACCAATATCGCCTCTGTCCACCTTTCTTTGCACACATTTGTTCACTTGTCCATTTACCCTACGGCCTCGCCCTACCATTTGGCCCGACCCAAGGCCTCGCCCTACCTATTTGGCCCGGCCCAGGCCTCGACCTACCTGTTGGCCTCGCCTCTACCTACCTATTTGGCCCGACCCACCTACTGGGCCTCGACCTACCCTATTGGCCCGACCCAGGCCTCGACCTACCTGTTTGGCCCGACCCAAGGGCCTCGGCCTACCATTGGCCCGACCCAGGCCTCGACCTACCATTGGCCCGACCCTGGCCTCGACCTACCTGTTGGCCCGAGGCCTCGCCTACCATTTGGCCCCGAGGCCTCGCCCTACCTATTTGGCCCGACCCAGAGGCCTCGGCCTACCTGTTTGGCCCGACCCGAGGCCTCGACCTACCTGTTGGCCCGACCCGAGGCCTCGGCCTACCAGTTGGCCCGACCCAGGCCTCGCCCTACCTGTTGGCCCGGCCGGCCTCGACCCACGAGGCCTCGGCCTACCATTTGGCCCGACCCAGGGCCTCGGCCTACCTATTGGCCCCAGAGGCCTCGACCTACCTGTTGGCCTCGCCCTCGGCCTACCTGTTGGCCCGACCCGAGGCCTCGCCTACCTATTTGGCCCGACCCAGGCCTCGCCTACCCATCCGTTGGCCCGACCCAAGGCCTCGCCTAACAATTTGACCCCCAGGCCTCGACCTACCCACCTAACTTTGACCCGGGGCCACCGCCCACCACTTGGCTTTGACCCGAGGCCGTATCACTTCCATACCATACCCATGATCAACGTTTTATTTTATACATCCATCATGTACCTTGTGTTCATCGAGCTCACTGTTCGTGTTTTAGCATGATTAGGGTCCTTGACTTGATCTGTCGACCAACTTTGCCCAGGACCTGAAACCGTGACGTTTATCTCGACCAAACCAACCTTTTGAGTGCTGCCGAACATGCCTAAACGTTCGGTACCTTACATTATATACCACAGGAGCTACTTCCATGCCTTGGATACGGGATTATATCACCCTTGTTTGGATAAACTATCGACCTTTGCTATACATTCTTTGGTTTGCTTTAGTCAAATCATGTACCCTAGTCGTCTTATTGCATTTGACATGCGTCTGCTTCCTTGGACCTACCCCACCACCTTACCATCCTCTCTACCACATATACCCTTTATCACCCTATCCTGATTTCCGTTCACTCAATCTGATAGATTTGAGGGGATTACCTATATCCTTAACATGAGAAACCACTTCATATTATTGTCATGCGACTTTTCGAGAACAAGCTACACGACAATAAGGGGCTAATGTAGACACCAAATTCGTGTCTCACGACCCCTTGTGACCCGCGTCCCATTTATGACCTAACCTCATTACCTAAACTTTACACAATTATTTATTAATTACCTTGTAATTGATAAATCCACATCACCTTACCCGCCACCTCACTTTGCCACCTCATCATGACCTAGCCCTAACCTAAACTAACCTAATTAAGACCCATGACTTGAGTACAGACTCACATCCATAACTAATGCCTCCTTACTACTTTTACCAAGCCGACCTTCTAGCCACTTGACCAAGCCCATGGCCCGTCTCTCGGGAGAAGCGGGGAAGGTGGGCTATTTTACTAAAAATAGCCTACTTTTTCCTTCTGATGCGTTCTACTCGGCCGCCGTCGGTTCTGCAACCGCCATCGGTTCCTGTAAATGGGCTCCCAAACCAAAACAACGGATCGGAATTTCATTTTGGAGATCGGTCGAAGGATTTACGGATCAAGCAGAGAGCATTGCGGCGAGGAGCGAGTCGGATCTTCACTTGACGAGCGAGACGAGTAAAGAAACCGAGAAGTGTTTGCTGACCAAGGAGATCAACTTGCATCTCGGTCAAAACCGATAAGTCGGATCTTACATGTCCTTTTGTTATAACATTTCTTATGTTTCTTGAATCTCGATCCTCTAAATCCGTTTAAGAATCCACTACCCAACGTGCCATTGCATCTAGCTGTCATTCTTTCACTCTAATCATCCCATTTCCTAATACCATCCAAAAAAACCAGCCATTACAAACACCATATGTACGAAGATCCTAGAACCCACCGGTATCGGTTATCAGTAACATGGCATCGGTCATCAATAACCGCCATCGGTTCCTCTGATCAAAACCAGAAAACCAGCCTTTCCCCCTACCCAGTTTAACAAAATAATTTAATTGATATTTTGCAGTCTTTTGTGTTAATTCATATTAGCAGGGGAACTGACCACCTTCGAAGGGAAGTTTTATATTTCCTGGGCCCAAGCGGTTTCCTCATTTATTGTTTAATCAAAATCTTGTGGTCTTGTGTTCTTATTTGCACTTTTCTTGCATGGGTAGTCATGGGCGCCATACCTCATTACACTGGTAGTCGAAATTTTTGTACTACTTCCATTAATGCCAAGTTCATTCTTGCGTTTGACTGGTTACATGGAATTTCACTCTCGGATGGTAGCATTTTCCTCCCCTCATGGCTGGTTGCATAATTATTTCTAGTGTCGGTCGGTTGCATAAATGCAACCGACATGTAACATTTTTTCCTCGCTACCAACGATTCTTTCATTATGGGGCGAACACTTGATTTTCCGCTACTCTTTGGTAGTGCAAAATTTGCTTTGTCGGCCAAGAAGCATCTATACAAATGCCACTGACACCCTTGCTATCACTTGATGCTGCTCCTTCGTGTAAATGGTGGTAACACCAAAAATGCTATCGCCCTATAGCATTTTAAAACTAATGTCAAAAATGTCATTGTTGGCAACCTGGGTACTCAAATTTGCTACCGAGCGGTAGCATCCATACATGCTACCGGCCAATAGAATTTTGAGTGCTACTAGCCGTGCAGCATATACTGATTCTACCGATGCCCTTGCACTAATTTTCCTCCGTGACCTACCGCAAAGCGCTATCACCAGAGTTCGCTACCATCCGTAACACCGAAATGATACCAACCAAGATTGTTGTATGATGCATGTTCCGATCGGTATCACATAAAAATGCTACCGGCTAGTAGCATCTTTGATGTTATCGGTAGTTTTACCACCAATTTTTTTCCAACCAATCGATCGGGACCTTCGCCATGGCAAGATATCTCGCCACGAAAGGAGACCAACTCGCAAGCCACCACAGTAAATCAATAAGTGTTACATCCATCACCACCAACATTCAATATGTTAAGTTATCCATTTTGTAGGGGTACAAAAAATGGATAACAATTTGTGACTCATGGGATGACCTACCTACTAGATCTGAAAGACTAGTGACCTCGAGGATACATTGGGCATGAAGTCATTCTAATTGCTGAAACTGGTCTCATACTTGAGAATTCACCCCGTAAACCACTAAAACAACTGCTAAGGGCATTTTTCCATCATAAGATCCTACCAACTGGAAAGTGCAACAACAAAAAGAAAAACTATATACAAACAACAAATTCATACACATCCCAAATGGAATATGTAGAGAGTGCACAAACACTTATCGAAAACAAACCTACATTATCAATCCAACAATGTGCACAAATACTTGGAGGAATGAAAATTCTAAACTACTATGTATAAGGGTGAGAATTATTCCTTCTAGTAATAGTGCTTGAGATAAATTCCATTGATTGGATTATGTAGTTCCTCAATATCCAACTTATCAAGTCTAAAAGCATTGCTATTCTTGCATTCCGTGATCATGTAGGGACCACTCCATATTGCATCAAATTTGGAATGCTTGCCTAGTTTTTCTTGATCTGCATCCCATTTTAGCACCAAATATCCTTCCTAGAAGGTTTGGGCTTTAGCTTTCTTATCAAAGCTTCTATTGATCAATGCCTGATCCTTATACATGGTTTACATTACGTGCTCTCTTGTTTCTTCCAATTACTATGAGTTAAGCATCCCTAGCTTCCATGGGCTTAAACTCCGATAATTCCAATGCTTGAGTAGCTCCAAAGCTGACAATTCAAGTGATATGGCCATCCTTGCCTCCTTTCTCGTAGACTAACTTGTATGGAGAGCTTCTGTTGACCTTTTTAGTGTGATTTCATCGGCCCATAAGGCTGATTTGAGCTTGGTATGACAGGTCCTTTGGTTCTCATCTAGAGTCCTTCTTATGATTCTCAACAAGTTCTTATTCATGGATTTAGCTTACCTATTACCCCGGGGTAGTAATTAGATGAAGTGTTGAGATATATTCCATTCCTAACAACCCATTCAATGATCTATTTGTAAAGAAATGCTAGAGAATTATCTGATATGATAGTGGCAGGTACACCAAACCTTGTTACTATCCCCTCATAGAAGTCCAAGATGCTAGACTCATTTGCTTCTTTGAGTGCTACTGCTTTGGTCCACTTGGTGAAGTAATATGTTTCTGTTAGAATCCACTTGTGACCTTGGCTTGAGTTCAGATTGATGACCCCAATGAAGTCCAAGCCCCACCGCATGAAAGGCTGGTCAACCGAAATGGGATGAAGTTTCGGCGCTGCTATCTTTTCCTTTCCTATGAAGAATGCACACTTTTTGCACTTTTTAATCCATGCATAACAATCTTTGAACAATGTAGGCTAATAGTAGTTAGCTTTTATGATCTTGAGAGCTATTACACGTGGAGAAAAGTGACCTCCTACTTCTCCATCATGGAACTCCTGTAGCACTTTTTCAATCTGATTTATTGGGACACACCTTAGGAGAACTCCATTCATGTCCTTCTTGAACAAGATGCCATCCATGAGAGCATACAAAATGGATTGTAATTTGAAGTATCTTCTCTTTGATTTTCTCAATTCCGGAGGGCATAAACCTATTTAAAGATAATGCACCATATCTTGAGTCCAGCATGGGGTGGGTACATCATCACCGGTTATTCCCGATCATTTTGCAGCAATAAGAAAGCTTCTTCTTCATTATTTGGCTCATCATGTTGATTATAAGAAAATCGCTGCTCACATAAACCTTTCCATGGACCAACTTGGTCACCTTGATTTCTATGTCGTATTCCATCACATGGGTGATCCAACCTGCTCTTTTCTCATTCAAATCTTTATTCAGGAGGAAATATTTGACCTCGACATGAGACACTAGAAACTAGATTTTATTGTTTGAGAATAAGTGTATGAACTTATTCAAGCTTCTTATAACAATGAGGACATGCTTTTCAATAAAAGAGTACCTCACCTCATAGTCTTCCAAGATTTGAATGAAGAAAGCTACGGGCTGCTCCGAATCTTCTTTATTCAGTTGTACCAAGATGGATGAGATTGTATCCAAACCACCAAAAGCATATAGGATGAAGTCTTTGGAGAAATCCAGGTTGATAAGAGTTGGAGCTTGAGATATTGCATGCTTGATGGCCTCAAAACTATCATTTCCTTCACTGTCCATTTGAATGTCATACTCTTCTTCAACATCATAGTTAATGGCTTAACGAGAGTGGAAAAATCGAGACACAAATCTGCAAACAAAATTTATTCTCCCCAAAACTTTGGAGAGCCTTTTGTGACTTGGCAATGGTAGAGTACGAATAGCTTCAAATATTTCGGGATCGATAATCAACCCTTCTTTAGACACAATTTAGCCTAAGAGATTGCCTTCAAGAGCTAGGAATATACACTTCTTCATATTTAGAGACATTCCAAATCTCCTGCATCTTTCGAACACTAGCCTAAGGTGGTGACGATTTTTACGCGACTTTATGCGTTCTTGGAGAATATAGTAATGTCATCCAAGTACAAAAGCACTATCTTGTTTATCAACCCCTTGAATGCCATGTCCATAGCCCTCTTGAATGTAGCTCTAGTGTTTAATAACACGAATGGCATTTTCCTATAAGCATATGTTCCCCATTTGGTGGTGAAGGTTGTTTTCAATTGATCCTCCTCTTTCACCATGATCTGGTTATAGCCTGAGTATCTGTCTAGAAGTGAAAACCACTCTCAACTAGCTATTACTTGCAATATCTACTCCATGGAGGGAAGCATATAATTATGCTTGAGAGAAGCTTTGTTCAAGTCTTAGAAATATACACACAACCTAATTTCCTTGTTCTTTTTGCTAACCGATACTAGATTTACTACCCATGAAGAGTTCTTGATTGGAAATATGATACTTGCCTCTATGAGCTTGTTCAATTCCTTCTTCATAAGAGGCTCAATATGAGGGTTCACTAGCATTTTATTTTTCCTCCGATGGGCTTAGATCCCGAGATCCAGTTGAATAGTGTGTTGTGATAACTTTGGATTAAATCCTCTCAAGTCCTCGTAGCTCCAAGTAAATACATATGGGAATTTTTGGAAAAGCTATATAAAATTAGATTTTTCTTGATCAGTACTCACCTTGCCAATAAAGAGTACTTCACCCTCTCCAACCGAAATAGGCTCTGAATCTTCCCCTTTGACCTAAATGTTTTTTTCTTTTCCAAAACTAGTCATTTTTATTAAAGATTGACTCTAGAGTCACTAGGCCTTTTGTGAGCTTGTTCATCCTCAATTAAACCACTTGATCCCAATACTATTTCTCTAACATATCTTGGTTCTTGATAGAAAATTCTTCTTCTTCCTGTAAGAAATTGATGATCTGTTGATCATTCTCAAACACTTGCCAAATTTTGTTGTTGTCTAGAACTGCTAGCCTCACAACCACCTTGATATGGGGCTGTGTTTTATCTCTTTGATACTATCAACCACATCAAATGATGCCCCGAATACTGAAAGTCTATCTACAATGTCGTTCTTCTTCCTTGGTATGGAACTGATATTAAAGGCCTCGAAATCCTCAATGAGGTCCCATACCCAGTTCTTGTAGCTCTTTAGGAGATCATTTTTAGTAGCATTATTCCCTTTGAATTGATTGATGATTAACTCATTATCTCCGAATACCTATTTTTCTTACCTAATGTAGTCCATGGATTAGATTTTCATATTTAGTCAATTGTGTTGTTTGAACAACTGAAGTGAAAGCAAAAAACTAATTAGTACTTCATTCCTTGAGGCGACATAAGCATTGCACCTCCTCCAACACCTTGCCTACTCCTTGAACCATAAAACAATAGTTGCCATACTTCGTTGTCATCTTTAATATTTGGCTTGGTGATGCTAAGGAGAGGTGGATTTTCTTCGTGAAAGTAATAAATGCCTAACTCATCTTCTTCCATCTCTCTATATGGATCAAAGCCATGCCTTTTTTTTCCCATTCATCTAACGTCAAATACGGAGTGACTCCAACTTTAGTACCTGCTTTCAGGGTGCTTGGACAATCTTCTTGTTTAAAAGTGAGCAATTGGCATTGATTGGACTTGGCATGTGAGGCTCAATGTGATAATTAACAATTGGATTAGATATGATTGTAGATTTAGCTCCATACCTTGTTATGAAAAGCATGTGGGACCACTCAGCTGATAGGTATCCTCTAATTTTAGCCGTGAAATACCTTGACAAGCACAAAGTAAAAAGTGGTGGTAAATCGGTCATTGATACATCTTGCTAAATAGTGACATTTGGGCATGCATGTAGTGTTAGGTTCAGATCCTTGATGATTCCCACTGTTCCCACTACTGTCCCAACCAATAGTACCACTACTTTAGAAATAGGCTCATACTTGAGACCCAGGTGATTTGTAATCTATTTTAGCGTCACCGAGATGCTTACGATTGAGTTAATCATGTGGTTATGTATCGTGGTGTTTCCAATAATCAACGATACATAAAATAGAGGCTTCATATTTCTGCTTGGTTGACCTCCCTTTTGTTGTACTTTGCATCAGTGAGGACCTCCTCTTAGTCCTTAGATGACTCATTTGAGATGGGCAAGGTTATCTATGGATGTTTGATAAAGATCCCTTTGTCCCATAATTTTCAAAGATTCCCACATAGAGATGCTCATGTTTGTTCTCTTCATGTGGTAAATGATATTGAAAAGATATGAGTTGTCTTTCTCGTTGCCCTTTTCGGAACTACCTTCTCCTACACATGAGTTGTTGCAATGTACTCTAGGCCAATTTTGTAAACCTAGGGTTGGATTTAAACTACCAACTCCTTGGGGTGTGATAAAATGTTGAACAACACCTGCATTTGGTGATTTTCCTCCCTCTATATTTCTCTTCTTAGACCTTGTGTTAGCTGCCACACCTTGATAAGGAGCTTGGTTTATTCCACATAAATCCTTTACTTGCCAATTCATAAGTGTGGTGACATTTGAGGTGCTTCTTGAGTAGCTTTCACTGTGTGCTCGCTCTTTCTTCTTGATTTGTTTCTTGAGACACACTAACTGTTGTCACCATCAATGCTTGATTTCGCATACCATTGAAAAATACCGCCCGATAATGGGGTTGTCCATAAGGAAACACCATTCATATTCATGTGCAAGATTATTTTGGACCGTAACCAAGGCTCTAGATGTTGAAGGTGTATTAGGATTGTATGGTTGAAATGGTCTAGCAACTGGGGGTTTTCCTTGATTTTTGTTTGTAGCTTGAATAGGAGGTCTATTAGAATGATATGGAGGCCTATTTGGTTGGGATTGAGGCTGATAAGGTCTAAAATTTTGGGTTTGTTGCCTCTTGAGGGTCACCAACTCATTCCCTAGGTTCTGTAATTGCTTCATAACTTCCTAGAGTTTAGTTGAGGTGCTAGAAGAGGTAGAGGCTTCATTAGAACTATGATTTCTAGGGGTAGGAATAGGGGCTAACTTAGGTGTTTTACTAGAACTAGGATTCCCCATTTCTAGATAAATAGGCATAGGTGGCCTAGGTGTAAGTTTACCAACTTGAATTAGGAAATTCTCAGCTCTAATGGCTATGACATAAGCTCCTGGTAAGGTTATCCCTCCCATAGATTGTATCATTATAGATATATAAGAATTAAAAGCTTTAAGAAAATAGAGAAATGCACCTTCAAGTGGTCTTACGGCAATTGGAATCCTGTCCCACGTTCTTTGGAATCTAAAATTGAAGTCAACCATTTGTTCATTTGGTGCTCTTTTGATTGTAGTCAATTGCTCCAAAAGAGATAAGTTGTCTACCCTTTCCCCAAACTAGTTACAAATTCCTGAGCATAGTTTATTCCAGTTATGAATTGATCCATCTGCTAAGCTTCTCGAGCCATTAAAAATATTTTCCTTTGAGATAAGAGGAAAGAAGTTTGACTACCACATCCATATCAACAATCTCATGAATGACACAAACATTTGCAATGTCTTGGATGTGATCGATTGGAGTTGTGTGATTATCTCCAGTGAAATATGGAATTTTTTTAATGCTGCCACTAGAATTGGATTATGTGCATTGAGATTGAGTGGACTACTTCCCATGAAATTGACAAATGGATTTGGTGGTGGTTGTGTAGCCATTCTAATTGGTCTAAGAACCCTAGTTGATTGAAGAAATGGCCTACTAGGTGGAGGTGTTGAAAGAGTCCTGTTCGGTGGAGATGGAGATCTCTGAACTTGTCTTCCTCTTCTCCCTCTACCTAGAGATAGCTGCAAGTATTAAACCATTCTTCTCTTATTCTTGATGTTGTTTGAATCCTTCTCATGAAATTAAACCACCAACACTATTGAAACCAATTTATTTTCTAATTGGATTCGCTAGATGTGTTCTTGTAAAGCCTTAAAAGACCGAAAATTCACCAAGACACACACCCAATATTGATAAACATGGAAGTATTGATTTTTGTGGTCCCACCAAGCATGCCAAAACTGTTATGTCAAAAATTATCACCCTAGGATTTGCACATTTTAAAAACCTACTTTTTACTAACATGGGATTGTCTTAAGGTGTGGGATCCTTGCACCGATTGAGACAAACCTATAGAGAATGCTAGCTCCTCTACCTATTCTAATGCTTAAAATACTCCTAGAAAGGGAAAATTTAACTATCCTAAGACTATCCTAGAATTCCAAGGGACTAGGAAGGGCGTGTGAGGGCATGCGAGAAAACCGCAACCAAGAAAATTGTGTCAAGGGATCTGCTAGAGTGTGCGGTACTGATATGTTGAAGCTTCAGAGTTAGAATGAGGATGTAAGTTGTCAAAATAAGCTGGGGGTTGTTTTTGAAAATATTTTGAGACTTTTGGGGACATATCCCTGCTAGATGAAGAGACCAGTATCCTTAGAAGCATCCATTGGGTGTGGAGTCTACCTGAAATATGAAGATCTGATTTGAACTTGAAGAACTACCCACGAAGTCACTTGAAGCACTTTTCAAATCGAATCGAACTACTCATTACTCTCATGTGAAGATATTTTGATTTGAATTTATGAGAGGAGCACTATGCACAAAATTGTCAAACTGTCTCTTTATGAAAACTAAACTGTCATCCCTTCAAGCAACAATATGGCGCTTACAAAATGTGCAACAGGAAAGGAAACAACACCAGAGGGAGCACACTGAGAAATAACTATGTACAAAGGCTGAAAATCATGCATGTTCCAAGAGGAAACATACAGAGTGTGTGCAAGCACTTGTTTTATTGAAAGCAAACCTAAACTAACCTATACTAACTAGAGGAAAAGGAGACTCAAACAAAACTTGCAACAGGTAGGGAGAAGTAGCTACCTTTCCTTAGAAATTGTGACCATGTAACTAATTTTGCGCTGAACATGGACTACATCAAGAGTGAAAAAATGAATTCAACCTAGTTTTCCACCCTCCTCAAAATATCGTATTAAACAAAACAAATACCTCCTTTAGTTGTTTTGCATTCAGATTTGGGAGTCGTTGTTGTAAACCTCTAGTTGCTGCAGACCTCTGCGCATTGAAGCTCTACCTCGAGCTCAAAATAAGCATGACCGACGGAATTTTTTTTTTTGGATTTATACTAGCCAAATATCGATCGAGCACGATCTGATCCTTGTGTTTTTCCCATTAATTTGAAGCTCAATCCCACGAGATGGTATCATCATGCAAAACCTCTTCATGAAGGAAGCTCTTTGAAGGCCGAGGTGCGTGCTTTGATCTGCCTCATCAAACAATTCTTTCTCCTCCATCTTCCCAAAGCAGTAGTCACACCATTTTTCAATAGTTCTATAGTCATCAAATATGATGACATTGGTCGAGGATGTTGCATAAGTTAGGGACTATTTTTTCAAAAAAGATAATTAGAGAGAGGGTACTTAGAAGAAGATGAGAGGATGTGTACAAGAGGGATGCACATGGAAGGAATGGAAGCACATGTAGAGGGAATGATTGTAGAGAAATGAATGTGGGATGGAATGGAAGAGGATGAAGAAATGAAATTCTTAATTGGGGAAGTGGGCACAAAACTAGGAACATGGACAACAAGACGAGATGGTGTAGGTTAGGGAGGAAGAATGGAAGGGCTGTAAGATGTTAGTGCAAGGTTTCCCCATTAATAGGGTTTATTAGCACTAGATTTATGAGCCTCCATTTCGTCATTTTACTCTGTAATCGGGATAGCATCTCAATAATAAAGTGCAACTTCTACTTTGGTCTTGAACCAACCCGACACATGGCTGACCCATGGAAAAGGGACCTTGAAACCAAATCTAACCATCCTTTAACAAAAACATCATTCATATTTGATATAGGTTTTACCAATAAAGAGAAATATAACTTTCAAATGAACTGAGTCCCAAGGAAAAAGCGTATCATTTGAGCATCAAAAATTTCACAAACAGAAACGAGAAAAGTCAAACGGAAAATCTGAGAGAGGTTTTTGTTCATAGAAATGTGTTTAGCAAAAACCCAATTTATATTTACTACAAGGTTTTACCAATAAGGAGAAATCTAACGTTTAGTAAATTGCAGTCCAAGGAAAAGTGTATTAGACAAGCGTCAAAAGTTCCACAATAAAAACAACAAAGTCAAATGGAAAATCTAGGAAAGGTATTTAGTCAAAATAATCTTTTGAGGAAAAAAATCCTTCCAATAATGTAGGAAATAAAATCATTGTGATTCTTGTTACCAAAAAGCAAGGAGAAGATTTGGGAGCAAATCTTCCTAAAACAATGAGATAAGACTTTGACTCCAATAATATATCTCTCTCCATATTTTGCGGAGATGGATATCTTAGTTGTTAGGATTGGAATAAAGATAAGATAAGATTTTATTTCCTAAAATAAGGAGTTGGTTGGATGCATGAATTATAAATGTAACCTTCCACACTGAGATATGTAATTCTTTTCTCCTAAGAAATAAAGATCTGTTCTTTTCTCTCAAATATTATGTAGTTTTAAGATCTTAAAAGTATGATTTAAATCCTCTTCCAAGGAATGAGATGGCCACTCATTTCAAGGAATATGGATCTGTGTATTTATGTTTATGTTTATTCATTTGTCTGTAATTCATTCTGTTGTATTGTTTTTCTCTTTGTATTGTGAAAATTTAGTCTGTTGTGAACTTGCAGGTGTTTTGTTTAATTATGTTTATTTCCAATTCAACAATTTCAATTTATGCAAGTGTGTTTTTGTTCCTACAAGTTTGATTTCCTTCATGCAAGTGTGATTTATTTCATGCAAACTTTATTTCTATAAGTGTGCCTTTATTTATGCAAGTGTGCCTTTATTTCTGCAAGTGTGCCTTTAAATTTCTGCAAGTGTGATTTATTTTATGCAAGTTTGGTTTGTGTTTAAAGGAGTTGTTTTCCAAAGATATTCTTCTCTTAATGCATACAACCATCAGACACCATCCCTAGATTGACATTATTAATGGCGAGGATTGACGACCCTCATCATTTTGGCACCTTTTCCGGGGACATGGTGTTATTAAGAGATTCGAGTTTTTAAGAGAATATTCTAGTGACAGTAGAATACCTCTTGGAAAATTTTGTGACAGAAGTATTTGGAGGTAGTTCTTTAAACTTTTACTTTCGAGAAAATAGATTAATTTTTTCATGCAATATAGATTAAAATTTTATTTCTGTAATTAGGAATGTTAGATTGTAAACATTTACCTCCCCATAAAATAACTCTGTGTATAAGAAAATGACTGTGATGTTTGATTAAGAAGGTATAATGGTATGAACAAAGAATTCAGATCTGGAAATGGTAGAATATGATATTGAATCTAGAAGTAGATCTAGTTGATGAAATATCATATGCCATTCTTGATAACCACCACCATTCCCCCTTGTATCAAATAACAACTCATTGATCTTATTACACATAACCTTAGTCAAAAAATGGCTTATCTAGTTTGTAATAATGAAGTGGTAGCATTTCTAATTAACTCCATCCATATTCAGGGATTTCATTAGAGCTAAAATAAAAACCCACTCATAATAAATCCACCCATCCAAATTAGTTTTTCATCCCATAGTAAAATTCAATCCTTGAACCATATCCATTAGAAAAATTTGTTTTCATGTCTTTCAATTTCTTCATTTTTGTATATGTTTGTATAACATTAAGAAACAATTATTGTGAATATCAAGGCAAACACTTTTTTTTTTGCTAACATCCATAAGAATTTCTAGAGTTGTTCTTGGTACCAACATGCAGATTTTTGAGCACCAACAATATCAACCAAGGAGCAGCTTTGGAGGACCCACGGATACATAGCACAATCCATCTCCTGAGATCACTAGTTTGGGCTTTGAAAATTACTATGGTGATTCTGATAATGCACAATTCAAGTTGGGCTTTGAAGACCTAGAAATTGTCAACATAATTTTTAGAAATCTTCTTGGAGTTACCAAGTATGCAAAGAGGTTTTTATGAGATCTTAGACATTGCTTCATATTTTACATAGGCTGCACTTTGATGAATATAATATGATGATGGATCAAATTTTTCTCTAATCCTTCTCATGATATCATTTCAGCAAAACAAAAACTAAAAAATAAAAAAAACTTTGATTGGAAAACCAACTCAAAGGCAAAAAAATAAAATCAAAAAAATTTGATTGGAAAACCAACTTGCTGGCCAATCAAAGGTTAAAAAATAAATTAAAAAATAACTAAAAAAGCTTTGATTGGAAAACCAACTTGTTGGCCAATTAAAGACAAAAAAACTTTGATTGGAAAACTAGCTTACTTTGCGATTAAAGAAAAAAAAAAAAAAAGATGAATCTTCTTCAAAGACAATAAAATGTTACACTGGTGGCTTCCTTCGCACTATTTTACCATGTTAACAATATGATAACAATGACAACTAGAGGTATGATCAAGTTAGTTAGATTTCAAAATTATAGAAGGTTGTGGCTTTATCTACTACAGAGGCAAAGTATGTTGCAGCTCTGAAAGGCCGATAAGGAGATGATATGGATGAGTATGTTCATGGAAGAGTTGGGAGGAGAAAAGTGATTGTAAACTATTTAGTGACGCTTAGATTGCAATTCATTTGACAAAGAAATCAACGTTTCATTCGAGAACGAAACATAATTAGTGACATATCACTTCATACGGCGGTATTGGAGGATGGACAGTTGAATGGAAAATATTCATATGAGCAAGAACCCTGTAGATATGCTAACGAAGCCATTAACAAAGGAGAATTTGGAGCTACACTCCACTTCTATTGGTCTTTGAGTTTGATACTTGAAGAGGAAGAAACAAAGCCAAGGAAGGATCCAAGAATGATGTTGTACATGTATGGTGCAATAATTAAAATCCAAGTGAGAGATTCTTGAGTTGTGAAGCTTAATTACTTCATTTTAGGATGCAATTGGAACTTGCTAGAAAATACAGTAACCGACATTGGTTAAGGACTGACTGGCATCGATAAGGGCAGATCGACATTGGCAGTATGATCGGCATCGGTTAAGCAAGGAACGATAGCGATTAGGCGAGAACCGACATTGGTTACCGTATTTACGAAGTTTTAATTAACTATTGGGAATTATATCTATTTTTAGCATTAAAATATATTTATTGATTGTAATTACATGGCTAAGTTCCCTAAGTCTATAAACAGCTATATAATCATAAAATCCAGGTTTAGAAGATGTATGATCAACAAGAATTAGAAAGAACTTGAAAAAGGTTGGTGAGAGAGAATTCTTTGTGGTAGAGTAAAAGATTGAAGGAAGAAAGTAATGTACATCTGAGAGGTGTGGAATATTGTAAATCTTCATTGTATATCTTGTCAAAGCTTTGGATAATAGATTGACTTGTTTCTTGGTGGATGTGGCCCACACTGGGTGAACCAAAATAAATCTAGTGTTGATTTATGTCTCTTGTTTTGTATATTTCTTCGGTAGAATATCCAATTTTATTTGCATGTATTTTTAGATCTGATATATCATGTCTGCATAAATCGTGTGCTAACCCCAACAAATGCGTAAGGCAATGATGAGGCCATAAATTGGCCATAAATTACCATTATTTAATCCTTCCAAGTTACCTTTGAAAGTGGATTCAAATCTAATCTTGGAACTTATAGTTTACTTAAGATATAATATATGATATATATCTTGTTCATTCTTTAGAAATATTTTGTTATCTATTTTGTTGACTAATCATATTGATTATTTAGGAAAGATGCAAAGTCTTGTGCATGCATGCCATAAAGGAAAGATAATGCTAGTTCTGGTAAAAGTGGAATTGATCATGGAAAATATATCTAAAATCAAATATGATTTCATATTCAGATTCCTCTCAAAAAATTATGCAAGTTCAAAAATAATCATCTCAATCTGAGATTGTGTGCAAAAGTTATATCTATTTTTAGTTAGCTTGAACAATTAGAGTTAGCTCCAACTTGCGCTTTAGTTTCAAACTTGCAATTTTAGTTCCGAACTTACGATTTAGTTCCGTAACCA
This sequence comes from Taxus wallichiana var. yunnanensis, assembly GCA_018340775.1. Taxonomy (NCBI): domain Eukaryota; kingdom Viridiplantae; phylum Streptophyta; class Pinopsida; order Cupressales; family Taxaceae; genus Taxus; species Taxus wallichiana. The sequence continues at coordinate 353,951,190 of CM031242.1, read as the reverse complement.
TTGGAGTTAGCTCCAAAACTTGCATCAATAGAGTAACGTTAGCTTTGAAGTCATTGGAGTTAGCTTGCACTTCGCATCAATAGAGTAACGTTAGTTCCTAACCATTGGAGTTAGCTCGGAACCCGCATCAACAAAGTAACATTAGCTCCATAACCATTGAAGTTATCTCCGAAATTGCATCAACAAAGTAATGTTAGCTCCATAACTATTGGAGTTAGCTCTGGAACCATTAACATTAGCTTCGAACTTGCATAAACAGAATGATACTTTTTTAGGAATTGTGAATAATCAGAGAATCCAATTGAAAATATGAGAGAGGTTTTTGTTCATATAATTTTTTTAATATAAAACTCATTTAGATTTTCCACAAATTTTACCAATAAGAAGAAATCTAACTTTTAGTCGATTGCGGTCCAAGGAAAAAATGTATCAGTTGAGCATCAAAAGTTCCACAAATAGAAACAACAAAGTCAAATGGAAAATATGAGAGAGGTTTTTGTTCATAGAAATGTGTTTAACAAAAACCTAATTCATATTTTCTATAGGTTTTACCAATAAAGAGAAATATAACTTTTAGTGAACTACAGTCCGAGGAAAAAATATATCATTTAAGCATCAAAAGTTTCACAAATGAAAAAAAAAAGTCAAACAGAAAATTTGAGAGAGTTTTTGTTCATAGCATTGTATTTAACAAAAACCTCATTCATATTTTCTACAAGTTTTACCAATAATGAGAAATCTAATGTTAGTAAACTGCAATCCGAGGAAAAAGTGTATCGCATAAGTGTCAAAAGTTCCACAAAAAAACAACAAAGTTAAATGGAAAATCCAGAGGAAGGTATTTGGTTACCAAAAAGCAAGGAGAAGATTTGGGAGCAAATTTTCCTAAAACAATTAGATAAGACTTTGACTCAATAATATATCTTTCTCCATATTTTGTGGAGATTGAGATCTTAGTTGTTAAGATTGGAATAAATATAAGATCATATTGTATTTCCTAAAATAAGCAGTTGGTTGGATGCAAGAATTATAAATGCAACCTTCCACACTGAGATATGTAATTCTTTTCTCCCAAGAAATAAAGATTTGTTCTTTCCTCTCAAATATTCTGTAGTTTTAAGATCTCGGAAGTATGATTTAAATCCTCTTCCAAGGAATGAGTTGGCCACTCATTTCAAGGAATATGGATATGTATATTTATGTTTATGTTTATTCATTTGTTTGTAATTCATTTTGTTGTATTGTTTTTCTCTTTGTATTGTGAAAATTCAGTATGTTGTGAACCTGCAGGTGTTTTGTTTAATTATGCTTATTTCCAATTCAACAATTTCAATTTATGCAATTGTGTTTTTGTTCCTGCAAGTTTTATTTTATTCATGCAAATGTGATTTATTTCATGAAAACTTTATTTCGTAAGTGTGGATTTATTTCTGTAAGCGTGCCTTTAAATTTATGCAAGTGTGATTTATTTTATGCAAGTTTGGTTTGTGTTTAAAGGAGTTGTTTTCCAAAGATCTTTTTCTTAATGCATAAAACCATCAGACACCAGCCCTAGATTGACATTATTAATGGTGAGGATTGATGACCCTCATCATCAACTTGAATCGGTCGTTGAGACAACAATGAGATTGTCTCTAATTTGTGGGACCTTACGTGCTTGAGACAGACCTCCGGAGAAGGCTGGTTCCTCTACCTATTTCTACCGCTAACACTACTCCTAATGCTGAAATTAAATCCTAAACTAATCATGCCAAGGGACCAGAGTTAGAAGGATATGCAGAAAGGGAAACCTAAGCTAAAAGGGGTGGTGATAACACAAGAAAGAGGGTCGATCGCTCTCCACGAGGGGAAGGAAAGAGGGAAAACACAGGAGAGAGGGCAGACATGCGTGCCATAGATAAGAACCATGCAGACCTAACTTTCCCATGCATTGAAAACACATGAAAATGGAACCTACAAGTGGGAAATACACACAACATGCCAAAAACGTGAATAGAGAGGCAAGACACAATAAAAATGAGAAAAGGGTAGACATAAGTGCCACAAAACCTAATTTTATTTCTTGAAGGATGCACAATCGATTACATTCATGGAAGGAGGTGAGAATACATTACAAAGACCAAGTTCAAGGTCTGAAACTCATGGGAAGTCGGCCACCATTTTGGCATGGTGCCATTATAACAAAGAGGGATCTGTTTCAATGAGCGAGCTCTACAATTTATAGAAGAAGAAGGAGAGAAGAGGAGGAGAAAGAAGAGGAAAAATTGGATTTGAAATCCAACCACCAACAACAAGCATCAAATGCCTACAAATTTACTTGCAATGCTAGAAGATGCACCTCCCCATGTCTTTTAGGCATGTAGAAGAAGAAAGAAAGCCAAATCTAGATGAAATCTAGTGGTTGCGTCGATTAAATGTCTGCATTAATGATCTAAGTGATGTTTCCCTATTTTCTACCTACCAAATCCCGTCAAAATCCACTTTTGAAAAGTCCAATGTGTAGCCTATATCAACAGATTTCAAATAATCCTAGGCATGCGAGAATCCAAGATCTCAGAATAAGAGTTATGGCTATCGGAAGATATACAAGGCAAACTAGACACATAATGACATGCGAGGTGCGTTGATTGGGTCAAGGATTGACCAACTGCTTCATTTTTTTTTTTCAATTCTACCATGTGTCATGAATTGGTTTGTTGCGAAGGATTCCATGCCTTTTTGGCATACTTTGATAGGTTACGTGTGTAAGCACACTCGAGTCTAATAGCTAATGAGATTACATAGTTACTCGTGCAAGAGATTGCATTGAGGCACGCGGGCACGAGAATGCGTAAGACATGCATATAAAAGATACGCTAACAAAAGTGAAAGAAAGATGCATATCTATAAAGATTATAAGTATGCAAGTGGGGTGTAAGCATTCAATTGAGGAAAGCATGGCGGCGAGAAGGAAAGGTGTGTGGCGCAAGCTAGGAAGGAGGTGTGCAATGTGCAAATTGTGCAGGAAAGAATGTGAGTGAGCATGAGGGAATGCGTAAAACTCATGAGGAAGGGCATGCTCGTAGAAGAGCAAGCAAGGGACTTAGCCAAATTGGAATTAAGTTCAGATGTGCGCGCAAGGAGTGCACGATATATTGGGAATGAATGTGGGTCCACATGAGGAAGGCACAAAGGGGAAATGGAAGGAGATAAGAGGAATAAGGGAAATAATCACGTGAAACAAGTGTAGGAAGAAGCAGAGGGAAAATGAAGTATAGGGAAGAAGCAGGAAGGGCACATGGAAGAAATGCAACCAAGAAAATTACATCAAGGGAACTATTAGAGTGTGTGGAACCTGAAATGTTGAAGCTTCAGTCATAATGAGCATGTAAGTTGTCAAAATAATGAGGGGGTTGTTTTAGACAACACATGCATTAGCTTCTCAAGGAAACTTCCTCTTCCCAAGGCATCACATTTAATTCCCACCTACTCCTCCTTAATTTCCCTTGCCGATAATGGCTAATCAAACACTTAAACCTTAAACCACAATAACCATTCATTTCAAATTTTCCATACAACTTAAGTTTTATAAACTTTCCAAAAGCCATACCACGGTGGACCGACCAACTCACAAACCAAGACAACTCACACAAGGGCATCACATTGCCACACAACCAATGCCACAAATTAATCGCTTAACATTGCTAAGCAATATACCAACTCACTTCCCATTCTTATTAAATGGTTCATATATATATGGTAAATGGTTTTGGACCAATTTATATGTCAATTAATAACAAACAAACATATATATACATATCTATATTATTAATTTATTAAATCATCAACAATTTTTCATAACTTAAAAATTCTAACACAAACTCGCTTAAACAATCATTTGCAAGGGGGTAAATTAACAATATTAATGATTCAATAAATGAATGTAATTAAGTCAAGGATGTTACATTCTTCCCCTCTAAAAATAATCATTGTATCGATGATTTAATTATAATCATTTCTAACATATCAATCATAAGCAAATTCAAAAATAACATTGAAGAATACAATTCAACTTTCTCATTATTGGAAGATTTCTAGAATTTAACCAATCATAGTTCTAAAACTTGGTTGTATCAGCCTTATCCCAACAAGTTAATTCCTAAAAAGTATTTCAATATGGCTTAAATTTCCATTTATTTATAATAAGTATCAAATAGTTTTCAATGAATCCATCACAAATTATCAAAAACAACAATTTGTTTACTTAAACAAGAAAGGAAAAGTAGTCATCATATCATCCATATTATCCCAAGTTACGCTATTCTCGAATTTTTGTTCCATTGGACCTTATATTGACCAACTTATCGATTTCGATATGCAATTTATGAGTTTCTAGCACTCTTATTGGTTAAAATATGATGATTCCTGGTCCCGAACTTGCAATGAGTTTTAATTAATAATATTTGATATATCAGAAACATACTTTTTAAGAAAATATATATGAAAAAATTGTGCATCCTAGAGAATGCGGGAGGTAAATCTAGTCTCTAAGCTCTGGAATTATAAATTCTAGGACTTCAAAGGGTCCTACATATCTAGGAGATAACTTGACAACTTTTCCAAATGAAATAGAGCTCTTTTTGGGTTTTACCCTAAAAATACCTTGTCTCCTTGCTCAATTTTTTTGTCAATCCTTTGTAATTTAGTTTATCTTTTCTTCCTATTATATTCTTTTTCAACCTCTCACAAATGAGCTTAACTTTCTCTTCCATTTCAGTCAACATTTATAGACCCATCACCTCTCTATCCTCTCGTGTTATCCCAACTAATAGGAGTTCTACACTTTTTACCATACAACACTTCAAATGGAGACATTTTCAGCAAGGAATGGTAAGTTTTATTGTAAGAAAATTCAACCAATGGTAGATATTCCTCCCATTTGTATTGCTGATCCATGTAATACATTCTGAGCATATATTCCATAACTTGGTTCACTCTTTCTATTTGACCATTTTTTTAGGATGGTAAGCTGAACTAAAGTTCAATTTTGTTCCCAATGTAGAGTTCAATATTTGCCAAAACCAAGAGGTCATCCTTGGATCCCTATATGAAATTATTAGTTCTAGAATTCCATACAATCAAAAATCTCATACACAAGCATTTTTGAAAGTATTGGGAATCATCCTTAAGATTTATCAAGTATGAAATGAGATAATTTGGTTAGTTCATCCAATACTACCAAAATCATATCATGTTTGTTTTTTGATAGTGATAGGTCCTTGCACAAAATCTATGTTGATTACTCCGCCATTTATATTGTGAAATACGTGAGGATATAATAGACATGCGGGATGCAAATGTTTCTCCTTTACACGTTGAATTACAAATAATGTGAAACATAATTTATCATATCCTTCTTCATTCCTTTCCAAAAATACTTTTGTTTTACATCAGCCAACAACTTTGTTACTCTTGGATAACCGGAATATGGTGCATCATGAAATTCTTGTAATAGTTTCACTCTTAGATCATTACCCAAAGGAACATATACTCTATTGTTATATTGTAAAATTCTTTCATCGTCGAAATTAAAAACCCTTGTATTTTCTATCATTTGGATCTGTTTCTAACGCAATTTTCACTTGTTGGTAGTAAGAATTAGCTTGAAGTTGTTTCTTAACTTCTTTAAAATGATTTATGAGGGTCACAATTGTGGAAATATGTTTCTTGCTGCTCTACACATCAACCAATTGATTTTATTTTCTTTTTATTTAACTAATATCAAAGTCATATTGGGATAGAAATTTAAGTCACTTATGTTGTCTTGCATTCAAATTAGGCCGCGTAACAATGTATTTTAACCCTAAATGATCTCTTTTCAGTTCCAATGGCTTTCATAATAAATAATGCCTCCATATTTGCAAGTCATGTACTATGGGAGTAAGCTCTAATTTGTAGGAGCATAGTTATGCTCATGTACCTTTAGTTTAATACTTTCATATGCAATTATGTGATCATTTTGAATAATTATTCCTCTTAATCCTTCATCCGAGGCATCGTAGCCATGGTAAAGTTCCCATTAGGATTCATAACTTTTAATATAAGCACATATGTAAGTTTTTCTTTCAGAAAGTTAAATGCATTTCTCACACTTGTCAAGTACATAATTTTTTTTTATCCTTTTTCCGCATGAAGTAATTGGTCCAACCACTCTTCAAGAATCTTTAACAATTTTTTTGTAATACCCATCTAGTCCCATAAAAATTCTTACCTCATGTACATTTTTAGGTGTTGGCCACTCAATCATAACTTTGATTTTGATTGGTAAAAAAATCCCATCCTTGTATATAATATGGCTAAGATATTGTACTTGCTTTTGATAAAAGGAATATTTTGAAATTTTGCCATAGAATTTCCTTTTTCTCAATACTTCCAACACTATTCTTAAGTGTTCATTGTATTCATCAACATTATTTGAGTAAATCATAATATCATCAAGAAAACTAGAACAAACTTATCTAAGTATTCTTGAAAAATATTATTCATAAGGTTCATAAATGCTATTGGTTCATTAGTGAGTACAACCACAAAACAATAAACTCATAATGCCCATATCGTGTTCTGAATGTTGTTTTGTGAATGTCCTCATATTTTATTTTTTTTATTAGATAAGGTAAAAATAGGATCAATCCTAGGGGCCTTACAAAAAGGAGGAACAAGAACCAATGAGCAAGAAAGAAATAGAAAAGTCCTCAAAAGGAGTTAAACATGCTTAACTCATACAATGAAGATCAGGACTTTAACCAAAAAAGGATAGAGAGTAAAAAACAGAGAAAAGAAACCAGCCCTAAAACATCAAACAATAAGTTCACCAAAAGTCTGCCAATAGTCCAGAAAACCCAACTAATTTTTAGGAAAAACTTCACTACTTCCAGCATGACTTTCTTTGATCACAACACCCTCAACACCCTTGTCATTCATGTCTTCCTCCAGCTCATCCTCGAACTACTAATGTGCAAAAATTGAAATTCCTCCTTTTAGTGCCTTCCTCCATCCCTTCCAACCTATCACTCAGCTTTTTGACCTGAAAATCCAGCTCCAGAACCTTTTGTTTGGACTTCACCTGGGCTGAGACAATTTTCTTTGAAACATTAATGACATCCAACATGGTTTCCCTTTGACCAACATTGGTTTCCTCCATCGCCTGAAGCACCCCCTCTAAATATTACACCTTTCTACTCCACTCCTCGAAGCCCTTAAAATTTCCATCACAACCCCTCTTTCTCAAGGTGCTCACTTCACCATGACCTTCCTCACTCTTCTCCTTTTCAAATCCTCCCCCACATTTTTACATTTCCCAGCCTTCATCTTAGTAAGGCATTCCATAAGAGTAAGATCATCCTCCTCCACCTTATCTTTTAGAGAAGAGTTCAGAATAGGTTTCCCATTTTCAAACAATAGAGGATGAGCCCTTCATGCAAAGGCATCTCTCACCTTCTCTTGCTTGGAATGCCATCAAATAATTTTTCAAAGACATAAATAGAAAAAAGGAATGCTCACCATGACCTTATGGTGAAACATATTCAGAAGGGTCATATGATGAGTATAGATTTTTTTGGTATTTTCCTTCCAGAGTGATATAATTCATGATTTGAAGGAACACTTCTCTCCATATTCCTGGGATACATGACCTGGAAATACCATCAGTAAAGAAAGAACACCTTTCCTTACCCACGAAGAACAACTCAATTTCATGCTCTCTGCGGGTTCTATCCTTAAATATTTTGAGCCCATCCATTTTCATCTCCATCGTAAGGGAAATGGTGGACTCTAAAACCTCAATTTCCATTCCTCTAACCTTGAACTTTCCCTCTTTCCAAGCTCTTCCAAATTCCTTTGATAGGAAGGGTCGTGACCATGTAATTTAGCAATGAAATTACTGAAACCCCCAATCTTAAGCTTGTTCCACAAATGTTGATTAAAAGCTTCAATGTTCTAGCTAGCCGGTTCAACCCTGATTCTATCACCACCCATCTTCACAAAACCAAACTTCCCTATTCACTAACACTTCTCAAATTCAGACCCCCTTTCACCAACAAAAACCAAGGAATAAATCTTTTATGTAAGTTGTCACAGTACCTAGAGCTCACTTGTGCCAACATCATCATCAAACTTAGTGCCCTCTATCTCTAATAATGACTTCATTAATGTCCATGGGAAAATCATCTCCTTTACACCAGATCTTATAATCATTACTATGAACTCCATAATTAGCCATCTTATCCACACACTTATTTCCTTGACGTAAAAGTATGATTATAAGAAACCTTTACAAAATATTTTAAAGTTTCCTTAACATCATTGAGGATATTTCTTAAGGGCCAATTAATGGATCCCTTATTGTTAAGAGCATTAATAATGATGAGTGAATCACCCTCAATCTGGATGTCCTTGAAACCTTTTTCTTTGGCCAAAAAAACCCCCAAAGGAGAGCTCTAGCTTCCACCATATTGTTTGTTTTCCATCCTAATGGACCAACATAAACAAACAACCAATCACCTTCATTATTTCTTAAAATTCCACCTCCCCCAGCTTGACCTAGATTCCCTTTAGATGCCCCATCAAAATTTATCTTAACAACATTTTCCTCAGGCCTGATCCAAATGGAGCTCTTTCTAGGTTTGTGTAATTCCACCAGTCCAAGGGTGAACTTATCAAGAACTTTCTACTCCCCTTTCGGGGGGTTTCTTTGCCTTACCTTTAAAGAGTTTGATATTTTCCTTGATGGCTGCCAAAAATTTTCTTTTAACTTTCAAGAGAAGAGATTTTCTAGTCCTAGAAGATACAATCATTCCTAGCCTTCCATAAACCCCCAAAAAAATGAGGGAGGGAAATATTCCAGGCCCAAACCAAGATGGGAAAGTAGAAGGGACTCTCCCATTGAAAACAATAGTCCTCAATAGTCAAAGGAAAAATCCATTGGATATTGAATAGATCTAGAATGGAAGCAAAAACATCATGGGAGAAGGAGCAATGAAGGAGAAGATGGTTGACATTTTCCTCCTCTTTCTAAAAGAGCATCTATTGGGAAGCTTCATTCCCCTTTTCCTGAGATTGTCCATAGTCAGAATTCTATTTTGGACAACCAACCAGTAAAAGATATTAACCTTAGGGATAAGATCCTTCACCCAAAGCTTACCCCAATAGTCATTTTGCAGATCATCCTTGAAATTTAACATATAGGTAGATTTGACCAAGAAAATTCCCGAATCTTCCTCTTTCCATTTAATGGAATCCTCCTTGGTCTGAAAATGGGGATATGGAAATCCCTTAATTTCTTGTTGAGAACCCAAAAGGGTTGGATATCTCCATCAAATTCTAGAGGAGGATCAATGGTTTCCCACCGACAGTATCCTCCTAATCCAAAAGTCTCTTATCCAGAATTTTCCTTTTTCCTCATAGAACTGAGAAACCCTTTTCCAGATTTCTAGGTTAGCTAAGGGAAATCCTCAATCCAACTATCATACCAAAAATTGATTCTATTACCTTTTCCTATCTCCCACATAAGTTACCTTTGGTTAAGATTTCTTTAGAGGCCACAAAAGAGTTCCAAAAAGAAGACCCTCTAGGAAGATTGTCTTGATTAAAAAGGACTCCATTCTACCTATATTCCATAAATATTTCATCTTTATGATTTCCACCCAAAGACCTTCCTCTCTAGCAATCCTCCAACCATTTGGAAATCAAGGCCTCATTCATAAGTGAGATATTTTTTAACCCCAAACCCCCACAAAGCTTTGGTTTAGTGACTTTTCCCAAGCCACAAGAGGGAATTTAAACTTCTCCACAACTCCCATCCAAAGGAATCTCTTCTGGATTTTCTCCAAGGACCCAATAATTTTAGCAGGGAGCTTGAAAAGTGACATCACATAAATGGGAATACCTTGAAGGGAGATTTGAAGCAATTGAATCTTACCAGCCTGAGAAAGCAAGAGACCTTTCCAAGATGAAATTTTACTATTTACTCTTTCCAGTAGAGCATTCCAAACTAAAATGTCAGGCTTCTTTTGGATCAGGGGCATACCCAAATAAGAATCCAAAAATGCTTAATCCTACACCCCAAGATGCGTGCTAATCTAGCTTGAACCTGATTCTCCACATTGATGAAAAAAACAACACTTTTATGGAAGTTAACCATCTGTCCAAAACCAATTCATAATCATTTAGAGCCACCTTAAAATTGGAGGCTTCATGGATAAAGGCCTTACCCATCATAAAATTATCATCCACAAACTGATTGAGATAGATAGAGGGGAGACCATTAGATATTTTAATACCTGATACAGTTAGAAAGCATAGCATGTTGATAGATTCTACTCAAAGATTCAACCATTATAACATAAAGGAAAGGTGAAAGAGGATCACCTTGTCTCAAACCTCTACCTACTTGGAAAAAACCTTCTGGTTTACCATTCACCAAAACCAAATAACTAGTAGTGGATATGCAGGTCATTATCATATTTACCAGAATGTTATCAAAACCAACCTTTAACAGGATAGCCTGGAGGAAATACCACATAATCCTATCATAGCTTTATGCATATCCAACTTAAGAAACATAGCCGATCTACCAGAGCTTTCAATGGAATGTATGGCTTCTTGAATCACAATAATGTTGTCAGTGATTTGCCTTCCTAGAACAAAATCCCCTTGATTTCTAGAGATGAAGTTTGAAAGAACCATTCTAATCCTCCAACTATGATTTTAGTCAATAATTTATAACTGGTGTTACAAAGACTTATTGGTCTGAAATCCTTAACTTCTTTAGCTCCAACAATTTTCAGCACTAGGACCAAGAAGGTGTTATTCATTTTCCTTAGAAGATGACCATTGTTGAAGAATTCTTGGACCATTTCAATGACCTCTTGCTTTATCACCTCCCATAATTTTTGAAAGAAGAAGGTGGGAAACCATCCAGCCGAGAGATTTATCTGGTTCCATATCAAAGACCACAAAATGGATTTCCTCCTCCAAAGGACTCCTTAAGAGATCTCTATTTTCAAGGGGGTGATAACATTCTAGAATAGATCCAGGACTTTATTCTAACCAACTCCTCCACCCTCTGCCCCTACTTAAAAATATCCTTGAAGTAATTTATTATAGTCATATTGATATCCTTACTTTTCAGTAAATCTCACCATTCTCACTTCTTATCTCATTAATCTTAAGGAGATTAGCTCTGGAGGTGGCAGAGAAATGGAAAAATTTAGTATTCCTATCACCCTCCTTAAGCCATTTCACCCTTGATTTTTGTCTCCAATAAACCTCTTCTTTAGCCAGATCTCATGGTACTCAGACATGAGTTTTGTTCTTGATCCTTGAGAACTGTATTAAGACCATCATTCTCCATAAGTTCCTCAATATTTCTTAAATCCTCAACAATTCTACTTTTTCCTAGAAAATATTTCCAAAAGTCTCCTTATTCCATCTTTTAAGGTTACTTTTAATATGCTTTAGTTTTAAACACAATCTGAAACTAGCAACCCCAAAACCTGAATGTCCCACCATTCTTGAATTCTATTGAAAATATCAGGGTGATCTAACCACATATTTTCAAATCTGAAGGGTCTAGATTTTTTTCAATTGATTCATCCCCAAATCAAGAAGAATGGGGTTATGATCCGATCCGATTCTGGGAGAGTTTTTAGAGAATATAGTTGATTGATCATACAAAGATGACTCACCAAAACTTGTCCAATTTGATCTAGATGAGCTCAGTCCCATCCTCCTTTTTCCCAAGTAAACTTGGATCCCTCCAATTCTAAATCAAATAGACCATTACTGGCCAAGAAATCAACTAAATCCTCCATACTCTCAGAATAAGAGATCGAGCCCCCTTCTTTTCACCAGGGGAAAGGGGGTATTGAAATCTCCTCCAATAATCCAATCTTTATCTTTAAATAGTTGTCTAAAACTTGAAAGATCCTTCCAAAACTTCCTTCTTTCACTGAGTTTATTGGGAACATAAATATTAGAAACATACCAAGATTTTTAGAGACATTTTCATGAAACTCATGACCACATGACCAGGGAAGAAAGGATCAAAACACCTTGCACAATTCTAGGATCCCACAAAGTGAAAACACCTCCCGAGGCTCCCGAGGAGCTACACCCCTCCCAAAAATTTCTTTCCAAATAAACCTACCCACCTCTTTAAATTTGTCCATATTCATTTTGGTTTCTTGAAGCATGAAAATATCTAGTTTGTTTTTAAATCTAAGATCCTTAGCAATTCTATGTTTACTAGGATTATTCAATCCCCTAATGTTCCAAGAGAGAAATATCATTTAACATTTCTTATTTCAGGAAACAACTTCCCCAGAGTACTCTAAATACCAGCATCCACTTCCCTCCTAGAATTAGTCTCCCTTAATTCCTTATTACTCTTCCTACCCTTAAGAGCTGAATCTTTACCAATATCAGCTCTAGAGTTACTACGAGTAACAGGTTTAGATTTACTTACTGGAGTCTTAGGAGAGGCTTCCATATCATACATATCAACAACATAGTCCATAAAATCCCAAAGACATTAGACATGGGGAGGGCTTCTTCTTGTCTCTGGCCAAAGGAACTCTAGCCAATAGATGAAACCTCATCCAACGAAGGTCCGCAGGCCACTTGCAGAGAAAAAGCATTACCTTCTGAATCATGGCTAGCCACTTCCTCTGTTTCTAGAACCACCTCTTCCAAAACCAGATCTTCATTTTCATTTTCATCTTCATATTCATTAACATTTTCATGAAAACTAGAAACAACCAATTCCTTGCAAGGGGTATTAAGATGAACCAAGGATTCCACTTCTTTTACAGCCTCCTGGATGATCAGATGATCCTTAGCTTCTACAACTCTTCCATTTTTCCCAATCAACCTCCATTCCTTAGCCTCCTTATTAGTTGTCCTTTGAGGACCAACAATGGGATCAATCTTTTTTTCTAAGAGGACAATTTCTATGATCATGACCTACCAACTTACATTTTCTACAAGTAAAGGGAGACGGATCATAGTCAAATCTCTACACCTAGACTCCCTCAGAAGTCAAAAGTTTGATATTACTTTCCATAATAGCATCTTGACCCATATTGACACAAAATCTGGCATGAGTAAGTCTAGATTTAGCCTTAGTGACTAGATCTAGAGAAATCGGCTTACCCAAGCTTTTCACAATGCCAATAAGGACTTCCGGCTCCCAAAATTCTAGGGTAATCCCAGAAGGTTGACCCAGATCAGGAAACTCAAAACAAACGTCACATAAGGGTTAAAGTCGGTTCCCATTTCTGAACAACCACATGAGATTTTCCAATAAACCATGGGCCTCCAACCAAAATCTTTGCCACATGGTCTTTACTAGGCAAAGAGACTAAGAAGAAACCATTTGCATATGTTGAAACTTCAATGGCACCATTATCACCCATCTCCTCTTGACCCATCCTCTAAAATAGTCAATATTTGGTCTAGAGCCCAGGCACTTTGCAAATAAAGCACCTTCCATGGAGGCTTTGGTTCTAGCCATAAGAATCTCAAGAATTTTAAGGGATAAATTACCTTTCTCTTTAGATGGTTCCAGGCCCTCCAAAATCCCTTTGTCCAAAATTTTACCGACCAAACGTTCCACCCACGTGCTCACCACCCCATCCTTATCCTTGTTGTCCTTTTTAATAACGTACAACATACTGCAACCTTTGTTTTTGGATTTCTTTAGTTGCATTGTAGAGATTTATCTAATTTCAAAATATCTCTTAATGCCCTGGATGATGATTGTTTTCTTCATGTCATCAAGATATTCTATACGTTTCTCAAAACAATCCATTGTTGCCTTGTGTTTGGACATCTAATTTACTCCTATTATGATGTCATAAGACCCTAAAGGAGTCACATAAAGGTTAAGTTCAGTGGTAAAACTGGGTAATTCCAATGTTGCTTCAAACAAACATTAGTCAACCATATGAATAACATCATTCCTATATTAGACAATCCAAGTGTTTTCCATAAATACAATTTTCTTAGACAATTTTCTAGCTAACTTACTATAAATAAAACACTCAATAACACCGATGTCAAAAAATAGTAAGCTGAAAACTATGAAGCTTACCTAACACTTCTATTGGGGTAGCCTATTTTTTTGTTTGGCGATTACCCACTGCATCATGAATTATTTGTTGCTGGTTGTTCCCCTAATTATTTTGGGAAAGTTTTTGCATAATGATCACCACTATGCATTTAAAACATCCCCTAACAAGCCCTTTTATTTCAAATTTATTTTCCCCAAAACAACATTGTTCTACTCATTCTTTCTTGTGTTTACAACAAGTTTAGTTGTTATATTTTTCCTAAAAGTCTTCATTTATCTATCCTCTTTATTCCACCAATTTTTCCAAGGATCAAGTGGTGCAGGTGAGCTAATGCCCTTATTACGGTTTTCTTCCTTGAAGGCTGAAATTGCTTGCAATTTCTATTCCGAGCTTATATCCTTTTCAAACACTGCTTCCATTGTAGATGGTCCATGAAAATCTACCTCACTTCCTATGTTTGGGTTTAGTCCCATGATGAACTTATGAATCCTATTTTTTTGTCTTTTTAGTATTGGAGAATATATTTTAATAACTTTGTAAAACATTCCCAATGCTCCACAAAATTCAATTTAACTTGAGTTAAGTTCTGAAATTTTAGACATTTTTGATCAAAATAGAGTTGAGGCAACCAATATTAATGAAAATATACTTAAACTTCTCCCAAGTGATGGAGGTAGTATCTACTCCCAATTCAATCTTACGGTTATCCAACCATGAAGATTCTTTGCTAAAGAGTTGGAATGAATCCCATAATTCTTTAGTTTCCTCAGAAAAATCTCCTATTTCAAAGTACTTCTCCATCTCACTTAACCAGTTTTCAACACCATCCCCAAGGTAGTTCCATCAAATTTGGGTGGGTTGATCCTTTTTATGTCTCTAGACAGTTCAACAACCAAATGAGATCTTTTATCCCTTCACTCATTACCATTAGTATGTTGTTCATGTTAATATTCCTCATGCTCTTCATTTTTACCCACTACCTATTGCTCCAAGGAAGCTATCCATTATGAGTGTCCTAAAGGACTGTTAGAATTTCATCTAACTTCTCAGTCATTGAACCTTCAACATTAGTTGAACCAGTTCCATCTTCATGGTTCACCCTTCTTCTAACCATCATATCCTGTTAATGAAAGGATAAGATTTCCGTTAGTATTATGAACCCATTGAGTCTAAGAGATGATAAACCTACAACTCTGATACCAAAATGTAACACCCATGTTATGATAATCCAAATTAATGAGATTTTTTCTAAAAAAACACACCTTAATGTACAATTAATGATTAACATTATTATTTAGCTTACTTATAAATAATATAGCATTATTAACATATTTATAATCCATCTTATAACATATGATAACCATGTACAACTATAAGGGTATATCTAGATCTCCACGATCTCCCTTAAGTCACTCTAACCGAGTGTGTATAATTTGTATACTTGGTTAAAACTTTTACAAGTTATGAGAACTATGTGCATCTCCTAAGTGCCTACCTGGAATAAATTCATGCAACTTCCATCCAATATCCAACACTAATAAATTAGGGGATTGGTGAACAGAAAATGTAGTCAACTAATACATTACTTTGGCCAAAATTTTAAGTATTTCTTTGCAATATTAGTTTTAAGACCACACATAAGCCTACGAAACTCATCTTCCGTCACCAAACAACCATCTCAATACAATTATCTAGAATAATTATTATTTAAGAAAAGGGAGAGTCCACTACTAGCTCATTTCCCTCAATGAAGATAATCCCATCCGTACCATCTTAGGATTCCTATGGGAAAGATAGGGACCACGTAATGATTACCCATCATTACATCCTCACTACCCTTCTTGTAGCCATCTAAGTTCACATGAAGCTAAGATTATAGCGAGATGACACATGATCATTATGCCCTATTCTCCTATAATTAGGTTACCTTAGTTAAATCATGTAACCAAGTCATCCTTAGCAAGTTATTTACAAGTAATATTTTCAAAATACTAATAAGTTTCCCATAAGAGGGTCTTAGTAACTCAACAAGTTACTAACTAGTATTAGTTCCTCTTGTCGTATTTTCTACATCTTAGTAATTGTCGTTAGGAGTAGAATCATTATACGTTTTCCATACTGAGTCTTTTAGATATATTTACTTGTCAACATCAGTTCATTACTAGTGTAAAGTACATAATCATATTTATTTCATTTCCTATGCTTCCTTTTGGTTTATATTTTGTCATTCATCTTACTTTGATTATTTTTTCTAAAATAATGATATCATAAATAATCACATACTTAAGAATTTATCGATTACTTGATAAATCATCTTATAAGTAGAATTTCTATATTTTCAGCTCATATAATAAGATAAGTCATAAACCAGATTTCAAATAAGGACAATTATCCCAATATCCATTAATAATGATATACAAAATCAACAAGTATAATACATTGGGTCTCAATGCCCTTTTTATGATGTGATGATATTTCAATTACATAATCTATTGATTATAATAATAATTTTCATATTTATATCACAAAAAATTAAAATGTAAAAAACAATCAAGAATATAATCCAATCAGTTACTTCAAGTATGCTAGCCTTTCCTACAAAACATAGGAGAGAGATAGATATGGGTCAGTTCATATGAACTGGCATGAGTTTGCATACTCTTAATCTATGTTGTGATTATAATGAAATAATAGAATAAGAGATTGGTTAAGAACTTATCCTCTTAATTCCCATAGTTTATATAATGAAATCTACCTAATATCATATCATAATGAAACTTCATAGTTATATAAAACATTATGTCCACTATTACTGTTTACAACCAACCTAAATAAGACTTAGAAATTTAAACAATAATGGAACATTTACTGCATCTCAAACATCAATTACAAATGTAATAAATCACAATATTTTCCAACTTCCCATTATTAATAACATCAAGAATGTTCCTAATGCAGGTGGTCAATAATGACAACTAAACAACTCTTAATCAACAGAGTTAAACTTCATAAAGTTACAAAAATCATTCAAGATCAACTAGAACCTTAATTAACTGCAAAATAATGAAGTAATTTATGTTTTAGATAACCTTTTTAGATTACTATAGATATACTCATTGTCTACCAGAACTTCATCAATTCCATGCAATGACTCATTCAGTCGAAATAGTAGTTAACCACAATATCTAGTCTCAAGATGGGAGAGATAGTATATTGAGTATAAAAAAATAAACATCAACTGGATTACTTATCTCAAGAAGTAAAAAGGAAGAGACATAAACCAAATCAGTCATGCTTAGCTATCCCAGAATTCAAACCAACATTCAAATATAATAACAATATTCCAAAAATGTCTCAACTAAACTCATATATGTTAAGAATGATAAAAGTGATTCCTTCACTATTGTTTACATCTATGGAATTGTACATTGTTCCTACAATTCCATTTTTCAAACAAAATTGAAACAATAATTATCTAAAACATAAGTTCAATCTACATTTTCCAAAACCTTCATTCTTTTCAAGTTTCCTATTAACCCACAAAATTACTTCCAGATTAGGACTGAATCCACTAACTATTCCCAAATAGAAAAAAAAGGTACAAACATAACCCATGATTCATAACAACCATTTTCCAAGTTTAAAACCCACACAAGAACTAAATCGAATAGCTCAATTCATTTATGAGGGAGTGGAAATGAAAATCATCAATCCATGATTTCGAACCATATTTCCCAAAAATCAAACTTGGTTATAAACATAACCCCAAAACACAGTCCTTTAAAATTTCACATAGTAACTAGAAAATAAATGTATTCCTTTCCAAATTTCACAAGTAATCAAATCCCAAAATGTTTTCAGAAAGGTAACAACCATGCTCTAAAAAGAGCTACAAAATTAAACAAATTATTTTTAATGAAACTATCTCTCCTTATTTATTTTTATAGATCATGCATAATAATCCAAAACCCATGACCAAAACGTACCCAGTAAAATAATAACAACAGTTCTCTATGGAGTTGAACTAATCAAATAATTTTTATTACACTCTACCCCTTATTCACTTTCTAGATCTCATATATTGAACAAACCCAAAACGTTTACAAATTTAAAATAATAACCCAGAGCCAAAAACACATTCAGATTTCTCATACTCATCCTAGCCAAAGTCATATTTAGCTATTTCATTAAAATGACAACAAGAATAAGAGTAGAAAACCCATGCATGTATTTTGCTTCCAGTCTTCTCTGAAATCTATTTCCAAGTTACAAACTTCCAATTCAAAAGCTTCAAAAACACTACCAAATCTTCCAACAACATATTCATATAGTAAAAATTCCATGTTTACCGGAGATAACAATAGTAAATTCACCATGCATAGTCACCAAAAAAATTTACCACAAAACTTCATGCACAACCCATAATTTAGCTCCCAAAAATAAAACAAATGCAAATGAAACAATGAGATCAATGCATGCATTAGCTTCTCAAGGAAGCTTCCTCTTCTCAATACATCACATTTAATTCCCACCTACTCCTCCTTAATTTCCCTTTCCATCTCATGGCTAATCAAACGTTTAAATCTTAAACCACAATAATCATTCATTTAAAATTTTCCATGTAACTTAAGTTTTATAAACTTTCGAAAATCCATACCATGGTGGACCGACAACTCACAAACCAAACCAACTCACATGGTGGGCATCACATTACTAAGTAACCAAAGCCATAAAATTAACCAATTAACATTGTCAACCAATCTACCAAATCACTTCCCTTTCTTATTAAACGGTTTGTATTTGTATGGTAAATGGTCTTTGACCAATTTATATGCCAATTAATAACATACATACATACATACATATTTATTATTAATTCACAATGTCATCACTAATCATATTTATCAATATATATATGTGTGTGTGTATATATATACATATGTATATTATTAATTTATTAAATCATCAACAATAATTTCATAACTTAACAAATTATAACGCAAACTAGATTAAATAATCATTTACAAGGGGAAATTAACGATCTAGATTATTAACAAATGAATTTAATTAAGTTGAGGATGTTGTAGGAAGTATCCTAAAGTATGGGCCAACTTTCGATTTAAGAAGAAATAATGCAATAATGAACATGTATCAGCCCAAGTTGATGAAGAACAAATTTTGGATGGTCAAGAGAATGAAAGAAGTACAAGATAATAAAGTCACCGAGAATGACAAGAAAGACCCATTTCTAGAATGCATGGAACTTAAGAAAAAAAAAGATAGTTGAAAAAACTAGGGATACGGTGAGATATTCAAAGCCTTGGGATTCAAGTAAGTAAAACAAAAGTAATGAGGAAGAGCATAAGAGGATAGAGGTAAGCTTAATAAGAGCTTAGCAAAAGAAAAACACAAGATAGATGAAGGGTAAGCAAATTGATTTAAATGTTTTGAATGATGATGCATTAAATGAATTCATTGAAAGTAATAAAATGGATATAAAGAATAACATGCCACAAGGAGAGTTCTCTAATGAAATTAAAGGTGGAGAGACTAGAATGTTAAAGGAGGATGAAGATAAATAGAGGAAATAGGAAATTATAGGCAGTATAGTGATCTAGGACAAAGTTTGAGAGAAGATAAAGGACAACTAGGTCCTAAATTTGATGAGGAGAGTGGAAAAATGAATGATATTTTATTACAAGAATAAATGTGGGTGATTGAGGAGTTATTCAATCCTCTAAAGGAGTTGTTTATAGTTGAGAAAAGTTCAGATCAGATGGATACATTCATTGAAGAGCATGAAGATGAAGTGAAAATGAAGCAAAATCCCATAGAAATCTTAAACAAGGAAGAGTATATTGAAGATGATGGATTAGTGAAGATTCAAGAGATAGAAAGGGAAGAAGAATTTGATGAAAAATAGAAAAATAAAACTGAAATAATAAAGGGTGATAAAAAAAAAGAGAGAATAATCAAAGTGGTGGAAGAAAGAAGTCAAAATTGAGACAAGTTTGTCTTATTATTTTAAATCTAATGTTGCTTTTAGCTATGTTTGTGTAGGTATGAACCAAAAAGTGGATATGGAAGATGGAAAAGGACAAGAAAATGTTGAAATAGTACAACTAATATACGAAGAATAAGAAAATGAATATGAAAAAGAAGGATTAAATAAAAATGAAGGCAATAAAAAACAAACTAGAAATAAGTAAAGAAATGCAAGATCATGAAGAATACATGAAAGTTGAAGATGAGCTAAAACAAATTAGAGAAGAAGACAATTCAAAGAAGGAAAGAGATTGGAAGAAAAGAAAGAAGATGAACATTTGAATAGGAGTCCAAATATTCCCACTAGGGGAGTATGATGTTGATTCAAAAAAATAGAATTTAAGTTAAACCCTAATTACAGAGTAACCGCGAATGTAAACAATAATATATAACTATTAGATACAATTTGACACAAGAAATAAGATAATAAAATATGACACCCTAAGTGAAATAGAGAGAGGAAAGGACTTAGCTGATTTGTGCTTGATCCAAGACTGATGTTGACTAAGAGAACTGTTGAAAAAAAGGTGAATTGTGTCATCAAGGCTTAGAATAAATCTTGTAACTTGCGTATGCTATCAGACATGGGTGCCTGGATTGGGTCGGGGAATATGGGTTCCATATTTTTCTCACTGGTGCCAGTGACTACGTAATTGCTTAGAATTTTATTTTTCTTGTGTCACACAAGTGTTGCTTGATATTCACTTTGTTGGTTGCCCGTATGTCGTACCTTGATCGCTGAATGTACTTGTAACTTGAAAAATATATGTTCACCTATAAAATCCAAAAAACCACACCAAATCTAAAAAAGAAAGATGTAATATGGGGAGTCAAATCCGACCCCGACGCTCACCCGAATGAGTGAACTTAGGACCGAGCATTGCACTACATATCAAACTCCATGTAGTTATTGTGAGTGTGTGTAGAAATTGTGCTCCATGATTCCCTAGTGAAAGTTGCACTTGATAACAGGATAGATCTAGAATGTAACAATGTATATCATGTGTGAATGGAATAATGAACTTGCCATTTCCTATGCAATGTGTTTGCAAAAAAATGCAGCCCATTTTCCCTTGAATGGATGCTATATGGATGCCTTTGGATGTAAGTTTAGGTGATAGTAGTAATGATTAGAGCTTAGTGCCTTATTTTGAGCACATAATTATGTATTTATATGATTCACTTGGTTAAATTTCATAATTGACAACTGGAAGGCCGACCCATAAGAAAATAAGATGCCCAAAAGATAAAAGAGACCCAAATAGGGCGAGTAAGGTTGAAAGAGGTCAGGGGTGCCCAGAGGGGATGAGGGCTCCCGCGCTGGTGTTAAAATTCATAAAATATGAGAAAGTAAAGTTATAATTGGGTTGTAGGGTGTGTAATACCAAATAAAAATAAGAAACATAGAAAAAGGCCAAAGATAGTTGTCAATTACTATTTTTCTCGCTTAGGAATCATATGAATGCTAACATGTGTTTAAGACCTATAAATGTATGCAAGTGCATGGTTTTATGCCCACAATTTCCCCACTACATGTTATTGAGTGAATACTTGATAAAATAAAGTACATAGAAGATACATACTTGATAGCCATCTAGAGTGTGATGGTGATAGCATGCCAAAGAGATAAGTAAAAGCGTGAAGTGATAAATATGAAGTGTGGAAGCTAAAAGAGGAAGTGACCATAGGGTGATGCGTATGTGTGGAATTTGTACCTATTGTTGCACTTGAATTTCTGATGTAGGGATGTTTCTTGTTGTGTATTAAGGACGGGCCTGCAAAATAAGAGATAAAGACTAGTCAAAGTCATGTATTATTAAAACTCTGTAAAATTATGTAAAAATAAACAAAGGCACTTTGATTTGCAAAAGAGTGAAAATGATAGAAAATGTCCTAAAATGCTGTAGAAGAGTGAGTTTTTTGGGCGATCTCACACCAAGAATGAGTTTTTTGGCGATTTCATGCCAAGTGCGAGTTTTTTGGGCGATCTCATGCCAAGTGTAAGTTTTTTTGGGTGATATCATGCCACAACATAATACTTTGTTAAGGAGAGAGGTCTAGTGTTACTCTACATCCATGAATGCTTCCCAAATAAGCACTGTTGTAGATGGTACATCCCTGTTTTGTTCCTACTATCCCGATTGTCCGAATTATTCCGATTGAAGAAGATTGTAGGAGATTGCATGCATCATGTGACCAAGGAGTGTGCACGATACTATAAAATTACTATGTGAACTTTTGTAGAGATCATGTTGATTTGATAAATTGACCATGTGTGCCACCATGACATTAATGCCTATGGGAGGACATTGGGCCCCATGCACTCTTGTATGAGCCCAAGAGATGGTGTCTATGCTATGGTGAGGACCTCGGTCATATTTTAGGACGTTACGTGATCGTATGATTGCTTTGTTCTGTACTTATACAATTATGTACTATAGCTTTGAGTTGTTGTATGGGGTGACCGATTCACTTTGGATATAAAGAGGAGGATCATTGTCATGAAAAAAGAGCGTAGCTACATCAGATGGGAAAGTAAGTTGTTTAGAAAATGTAGCTATGAATAATTGATATACATGGTCTGGATGAGTATTGGAAGGAATATAAGTATTATCCAGGAGAGAATTGATGTTAGCCTTATAATCATGATTGGCTTGCAAGAAGGCATGGATGGAGACATCCATGGTGAGAGGATCCTAGGATAGTGAAGTTAGGAAGAAGTGAGGATCCAAGAGTATTCAAATGCAAGTTCACCAAATGATTTAACAAAAATAGAATTTAAGTTAAACCCTAATTGTAGAGTAACTAAATGTAAACTATGATATACAACTGCTAGATACAATTTGACACAAGAAATAAGCTAATAAAATATTAAACCCTAAGTGTAAAATAGAGAGGAAAGGACTTAGCTGATTTGTGCTTGATCTGGGACTAATGTTGACCGGGAGAACTATTGAAAAGAAGGTGAATCTTGTGTTTTCAAGGCTCGGAATAAATCTTGGAACTCATGGATGCTTTCGGACATGGGTGCATGGACGGGTCGGGGGTGCTTAGGTGCCAAAGTCTTCTATTGTGGTTCCCGTGACGCACAAATGCTCGAACTTGATTTTCCTATGTTACGTAGTGTCCCCGATATTCCTTGTTGGTCGCTTGTATGTCACACCTTGATCGCTGAATGTACATGTAACCTACAAAATAAATTTTCACCTGCAAAACCCACAAAACCACATCAATTCTAAAAAATATGTAATATGGGGAATCAAACTCGACCTAATGGTCACTGAATGAATGAACTTACAATTGAGAGGTGCACTACATCTCAGACTCCATGTAGTTCTTGTGAGTGTGTGTGTAGAAATTGTGCCCTAGGATGCCCTAGTACAAGTTACACTTGATATCGAGCTAGATCTAGAATATAACAATGTATAATATGTGTGGATGGAATAATGAACTTCCCTTTCCTATGTAGTGTGTATGCAAAAATACAACCCCATGTATCTTGAATGGATGTTAGATGGATGCCTTTGAGTGTTTTGAATTCCTTTGGATGCAAGCTTAGGTGATTTTAGTAATGTTTAGAGCTCCGACGCCTTATTTTGAGAACATAGCTATGTATTTATATTACTCCTTTGGTTGAATTTTTTAATTGACAATGGAAGTCTAACCCACAAGAAAATAAGATGGGTAAAAGATAAAAGAGGCCCAAAGAGGGTGAGTAAGTTAGAAATAGGTTAGATGCGTTCGAAGGGATGAGGGTGCCCAGTGCGACATCCTCGGTTGGGCGTTGTGTCCGAAGTCATAAAATATGAGCAAGTAAAGTTATGACTGAGCCGTAGGGTGTGTAAGACAAAATAGAAAATAAGAAACATGGAAAAAATCCAAAGATAGATGTCAATTACTAGTTTTCTCTCTTAGGAATCATATAAATGCTAGCATGTGTTTATGACCTAGAAATGTACCCAAGTGCATGATTTTATGTCTACAGATGCGGGAGCATCATCATGCAAATAGCAAAATTTTGGGTTTCAAGAAATTTTGGGATAGTTAGGGTATTGATAGACATTACAAGTGTTTTTTCAAGTCTTCCCCACCTTCTAAGGTTCCTCCATAGATGATAAGGAAAAGTTTGAATTTTCCATGCAAAACACACTCTTATGAAAAATTGAATTCCTAGTTTTAAATGGGAGCTTTGATGAGAAATATAAAAGCATATAATGATGTAAGAAGGTCATTAAGGACCTCATGTGGTGTATACAAGGTTTAAACACTCACCCAAGTGAAGTTACCTTTGTTGGGTCAACTTTACCATGGTTAGGGTAAAATACCTACTTGTAACTACCTTCATTTTACCTAAGAAAGAGGAGATATTTGAATGGAAGAGTAAAGGAGAGAGGAGAGAAGGTGGATAGAGTTTTAAAATAGGTGTGGAAGAGACAAGAAAGGCTCAATAATCTGTAGGAGATCATGAATTTTATCTTATCACGATTACTCTTGAATAAATATTTAAGAATTTTGAATATGTGACAATGGTTTATGAGGGAACTATTGTGTATTGTATTTATTAGGATGTGTATGCTTTGACCAATGCTTAGGTAATGTATTTTAATGATTAAAAGTATTGAATACCAGGATTGGACCTTGTTTTAAGTGATTTTAAGAAAATGGTGAAAGATCTCGTGTTGATGAGTTAAAATTTGTGTTTTGGTGATCTAGATATATTGTGTATGTCGTTGATAGAATGATATGAATTTATTAGTGAAGAAAGAGGGTATTAAGGAATTAAAATCCAAAGGGAAAATTTTAACAATCCTTCTTGAAGAGCTTGGTGATATGAGTAAGTGCCTTAGTTTGTGTTGTGTTTATTAAAGGTGATAGATAGTATATGACTTATTTATGAAGGAGAAACTAATCTATATAAGTGTGTGTGCATGGATTAGAAAGTATAGATAAAGGTTTCAAAAGGTGGTGATAATTTTTTTATTAATTCATTGACAAGTGTTTCTAAACTAGGAAAACTTAGGAAAAACCACGATCAAGAAGGATAGTCAACTATCTTTTTGAATGAGATTTAAATAAAATTGATAGAATGAAAACTAATTACATTGAATAGGTGGTGAAACAAGGTTTCAGGAGGTTATAATACATTGAGAATGGTTTAGAAAACAAATTAAGCTCAAGTCTTAGGAAAAAAAGGTTCTTTTCACTTGAAACTAGAAAATATCATTATTGGGAAGAATTTAGACAGATATCAAAGTGTTGGAGTTGACTAATGAAAGTTGGGAAAAACCATACAATTATATTCAAGTCATTTTTAGATCTTGGGGTGAAATAATTACACAAATTATTGAATATTCTCCCTTTCCAATTGTGAAAACCTAATTTAAGGTTTAGAATGCTAAAATTCCTATAATTTGTGTTTTCATGGATGAAACTCAATGAAAATTTCCACATAGGGTCTGAGAATGATAATTGAAGATATGTTCATGGTTTGTGTGAAAACAATATTTACGGATGAAGTACATATGACATTCTTCTTAACCCTATTTTGTACCTATGAAGAGCCAAATTTAAAACCATTGAAAGGAGAATTGTGCAAATTTCCTAAAGAAACCACCTAAGTTTTTACTAACATTTGATCAAGAAAAATGGGTACTCGAAAGATAAATAGTTCTTGGAAAAAGTTTGTCTATAATTTTTTACCCTTATAAAATAAAAATAGGAGACTTAATTGAGAAAAGGATAATGAAGATTGACATGGTTTTACTTGGAGTTGGGTCCTATAAAATAGTGTGTAGAAAAAAATCCCATAAAGGGTACCGAGTAATATATTTGGTTCCTCTTGGGACACTTCCAAACATTCCCAACAATAAGGTTTATATAATAGCATGACTAAAAGATATTTTATCCATTCAAAAAACTTGATAAAAAAAAATTATACTTGCATCCTAACAATGGTGTTTAAGTGAATTGTGTGAACGATTGTAGAGGTTCAAGAAAGAGTGTAGACCTTGGGGGAGTATATTAGACCCAAATGAGAGACAAAGAGAGTTATGGTGACAAATTTATGCATTAGTCTAAAATAAGACAATCAAGAAAAGAATGGCAAGATGTAAATTGATTTGAGATTGGTTATAGGCGAGTGCATGGAAAAGTCAAGGAGACAAGAGGTTAATGTTGATGAAGAAATGTATTAAATGAAAAGGACACCTAGCATAAGATACAAACAATCTATATTTTCTAAAACTTGCATGGTAAAACTTGGAATGAAGGTGCATAATGAGAATTTTGAGTTTATAACTTGAATTCTTATGGTGGCTTACAGAGTTATAAAGTCTATACTATATCGGGTAGTGATGTATCTTTAAGTGACAAGTATAAGGAAGAATGTACATTGTGAATTAGAGAAACAACTCTCTTCTAACATTGTATGGTGAATTGTTTGAAATTGTAAACTTTGGTGATTGATTGTGATTCAAATTTTTATAGTTTGAGTAACTTTACCCCTACTCTACATCACATACACAACATATAAGGGCATAGATCTGATTTTTATAATCACTTTACAAGGGTTTTATTAATATGAAGTGGTCTATCATGCTATCGATGTGGAAACAAAAGGGAAAATATAATACAAGGGATAATAACATTAATAATGACATAAAGCACTAGGAAAACTACATGGAGTCTGAAATGTAGTGCAATGCTTGGTGAAATCACAAAGGGGTGACAACTGAGGTCAATCCAACTCAAGCATTTGTATTTGATTTATCTAAAGTTTACTTGAGTATGTTGAAAGATAGATAGGGTTTATTTTATGAGTCCAGTGTGAATCCAATGGTTTGATGTGACACCGAAGAAGTTCTAAAAGGAAAAAAATAACAACATAGAGTGATACTAAAGTATTCATAACCCCATTTTCTACATGTTCAAAAATGTATAGTGAGGTTAGGTTGTGTTGTATAGTCATGTCCTAATTGTATGGTCTTGACTAGGAAGGCACAAAGGTACAAGGTTTGATTTTCATAGTTTTTAGGCTCTGTTCTAGTCTCATATATCACCCAAAACATATTGAGAGTCATTTGAACCAACTAAGTGATTTTTTCTATCTTGTTTACTCTTTTAATTAGTTATATAACCTACTTATAATGATTTATATATTGTATATTCCTTGTATCTGATTTAAAATATCATTTTGAATGCATTTCTAATATTATTTTCTATATTATCAACTCAAAAGAACCCATTAGTTCAATTAGGGTTGATACATTTTGGTGAACCCATTTGATTGAATCCTTCACCTAATCTAAGATCTTTCCAAGTTTCTATAGGTTAGGCCTACTAATTTCAAAACCCTAGAGTTTCCTTAGGGTGCATGTGTGGTTGGTTTATGTGCATTTATTGTCTCTGTGTGATTATGGCTTATTTTCATGCCTTGTAGAATCATGGTGGTTATCTATCCATCTCACCAAGTCCATACCACCTATGAGGATGCAAGGAATGTTACTCCATTTTCATACTCCCCTCAAGATGACATAGTATTTAATTATGATATAGATCCCAATTCTATGGTATTTATAGACCATCCTCCTCGTTATGGCCCTACCCCTATTGTCAGGTATTTCTCTAGGCCATTTTTACAATGGAAGACAATATGGAGTGTCTACCCTATCTTCCTACTCATCACCAAGATGTTGATCCTAGCTTTGTAGGTCATGTAGATGGTTGGAGTAGTGATCATGAACAAGCATAATTTTCTCCATTAGTAGATGATGATGCTTTATATTCCAGTGATGATGAAAGTGTCTCTAGCTTACGTACGTATGCCATTCCTTCCATTTGTACATTGATTGATGATGGTCCTTATGCTTCCCATAATGAGTTAGATTTAATTTATAATAATAACCATTATGATGACATGCATAGTACAAATGAATTAAATGAACATACTTGTGTTTCTCCTACTCCTCTTGAATGCAAAAATGGTGATATTGATTGTAACATGTCTACCTCTCTTGCACATGATTCTTCTTGTATTTTATCTGAATTCCAAAAGAATGATATTGCTTGTACTAACACTTCTAGATGCAATAATGATATAAGTTCTTCTCTTCCTATTGTACATGTTATGCTTGATACACATTGTGTTTCTACTCTTCCTCTTGAAAGAAAAATAATGATTCTATTATTACTTCTTCCATTCCAATTATAAATTAAAGTGTGCATAATTATCATATAAAAACATGTTTCTTCTTATTTGGTTACATCTAATACACATGTTGTTGACACATCTCCTAGTGTGAATAATTTTCCTATTGATAATGGTAATATCCCTTTAGAACCTCCTTATGAAACTCCACCCTTAGAGCCTAAAATATTACCTATCTTGGTTTCACATGACATACTTCCCACTATGGCTTCTAGAGAAACTAGTGTTCCCATAGCTACTATTAATGGAAAAGTACAACCTTTGAATGAGCCTCTCAATGTTTATGTCATACCACCTCAAGAGGTGCTTTCTCTTATGCATGTGGTTAGTGATTTACAATGCAAGTTTCATACATTGAATCTATAAATAAAAACATACTATGCTAGTATTGATGTGAATAAAATCTATGGTAATAATATCTCATGAAAAATATTATAGCTCCTTTCCCTAGGAATTTTGTCATGCCCACATTCCAATTGTTTGATGGAACTTCAGATCCATATAAACATATTATGCATTATCAGACACTTATGGATTCATATGACAATGATAGACTCCTTCTAAAATCCTTCTCTCGAAGTCTTATAGGTGATGCTCTCTATTGGTTTACCCATCTTCCTAGTGGTTCCTTAGGTGCTTTTTTCAACCTTGAAGATGCTTTTCTAGCACACTTTAGTTGCAATAGAGGCCCTAGGGCTACATATGAGCATTTATCCTCCTTACATCAAGGTGAGATCGAGCCCTTAACTGACTATATTCTATGCTTAAAATCAAATATAAATTTACTTGTATATCATCCAAGTGATTTAGAAATGTAATTTATATTCTATAGAGGTCTCACATGGCCCCTCAAGGAGAAATTTCTTTGTGAATGAAACTCATTTAATGAGATTTACTTATATATCCTTGATTTAGAACACATGTTTCAACCTCAAAATCCTCACCAATTAGATACAAATATTATCAACCCTCATGTTACACATTATTATGACAAACAACTAGAGTCTATGCACAATGACCTACAAATCAAAGTCTTGCATTGTAGTGACATTTTTACCATCCTAGTCCTAAACCAAAAGTTATGTTGCAACCCCTCCAAGAAGGAAACTTGTCTATTTTGAAAAATCTATTGATCAACCTCATGAAATTTTATTAACACTAATAGAAAATAGGTTAATTCAATTACCACCCAATGATCACCACCCTCCTCATTGGTTTGAGTGTGAAATGGGTTGTCACTTTTACAATTTTCATTGTATTAATGGACACCATAAAAAAATTGTTATGCATTGGATTATAAACTTAAATTATTAGAAGACAAAGGAATTATAGCTTTTGATATGTGGAATTCAGACATATCTAATTCACCTCCTCCATGGCGTAAGCCTTAAAAATTGTTTCTTTTGATGAACATTCTTCTACTATTACATCTGGAATTTTTTCTCACATCAAAGTTCTTCCTACATAGGGGAAATATAAGCCCATATACAAGTGGATCAACAAGGACCAAGGAATTATCCAAAAATTTACACATCTAACTTCAAAAAAACCTTTAGATAGATACATTGTGCATCCCGTTAAGATAAATATGTGTATTTAAATATTATAGTGCATTCTCAGTACCTTATACGGCTACTCTACATTGTGTACACAATATTTTCACATCCAATACTTTACTTGTTCTATCCCTAGTCCACACTTCTCATGTTTGATACCCTTTCACTTAAGTTTCTTATGGGAATATTTGAGGATCACCCTTCCTTATTTCTTAAGAATAGGTTTCCTCATCCTATATTCTCACGTGGATTTATATAAGGGTTATGCATAGCCCATGCAATGTGTCCTCTCATGGCTATAGAAATATCACTAGTAAGACAAAATCAAACACTTAGGCACATACATTCAATTCACTTGTATCACAATCACGTCTATATTCTACACTACATCATATATCTTTCCCTAATCATCACATATCACTACATAATATACATCATTCAAAACCTATATAACACATACATCGAGATCACACCAAACATACATACACAAAATGTCTACATCAATATCGTCTACATTCATTTAACTATATTACATTTTTCTATATGCCACAATCATGATGACACAAGCTATACACAATCCAAAATCAAATCCAATCTATCTACAACCCACCAATGGTCCTTACACAAGCAATGTGATCATATGCCCATATGTGTAACAAGCAATGCTGTCATGCCTCCACCATGACTCTTTGAAGTAAACCTATACACATCCCTATAAAAGTGCATTAACATGCTCTGAACCCATGCATATCGGGTCCCTTGATCCTCAATAGACTAACATATCTGCCACATTCTATATGATATCGAGACATGACAGCCATCCATAGTTATAATAAATGTTAACAATAGAATAATATGCTTTTGCAACCATAGAATATGAGCTATCAAAATCACAATGATAATGATAGATGACTCTCTTGCACCACCCTATCCCAATAAATACCTACGTTCATTTCACATATGAATTAGTGTATCCTACAAAAATACATGCACTATATCTCCAATAACAAGAAAAGTCAATATCTAATATACATCATTGACATTCATTTTCATCTCCCCTTTTAGAAGCCAAAATGTGCACGTATCAACATTTCACCATTCATAGAGTGTGGTGATTAGATGCATGTTTGGGGGCAACTCACCCAATCTTGCTACATGATGTATCCCGACTTTATCCAAAAAATCCACTCTGTGCCATCTAAACCCAATGTAAATTATGTATACATGTGTCTCTTTCTATGGAAATCTCATGGGTGCACATCCTGTTGAAAACAAAAACATGTGCAATTAACATATCAATATCTCTACACATGCAAAATACATCACATATGTCTCAAATTTTGACAAACATCTTCTAACTCCAAAAACGTAGGAAACTAGTTGTTTGGTTCAAAAACATACAAAACATGTCAAAACCGTATGATTTTGGTTCAAAATTGTATAAATCATGCTGTACGGTCTTTCCCTAGGTGAAAAACCAAACCAATTAGTTTGTTTCGAATTTTCTACACAAAATTGCCAAAACTAATTTTTTTCCAAACATTTCAAAAAATATGCCAAGCTCATACAAAAATACAACATTAATGACACTCACTAACTCCTTCATCATTTGGGTCTATATGGACTCTACTACAAACTCAAATTGTGATCGAATCACCTCCATGAATCGTGGCATTATTAAACTCTTAGAGCTCTCATTTGCACTTGTTAACAATTACAAATGAAAGTTACATTTCACTTTTCATATTTACTATATATAGTAAAATCCAATGGTGGCATTTTATCCACTTACATATGGCCTATGGTACTCATTTACTAATCCCTTTTTGATTGTACGACCTGCATCTTGGTGCCCATTGCTTTGTTTTTAATTTTTTGGCAAAGACGGTCATCTTTATCTTCTCCTTCACGTTAATACATCATTAATAAATCTTGCATTCATTATGCATTTGTGCACTCAATTCTTATCAATGACTCTATCCTTCTCTCTATTGGCACATTTTCTAAGCACTACTTATCATTGATATCTCACTCAATATAGCAACTACCACTACATACCTCTTAGTTGTCCTCTCTTTGTACCACTATCTCTATGAATTTCTCAACTTTACTCTTTACTTTCATCTCGAGTAATCATGTCTTACAATCTCTCTTTCATCAAAGGGGGTAAATATATAAGGATAAATATGTGAAGTCACCCTCTTTTCTCTCTTATTTGTAAATCACAATGTAAGAACAATTAGATAGCTATATAAGGCTATCCTCCTCTATATGAACTTATATGTAAATCTAACAAGTTGTTTATGAAAGGCTAATATCTCTCATCTAGTACAATACAATATCAGACACTTAGGTGGTCACTTGTGATTACCCATAAAAATATAAGCACCAAAAACCCCTATATTTATTGTGAATACATGGGGAAATCACAATTATTCAAATACAAGTGCACACATTACATATTCTATCAATACACCCATATAATGCATGGTGGGGGAAATGAGAATTTATTTCCCTTTCACCTTATATGGGTTTCCAACAATTTTTGAGACCTAGAACTATCTATAGCGGTGTGGTCCCATTATTGGGGGAAAGCTAGAAATACATGTGACACTCTTCCCTTGGTGTCGGGACCACCCAAGTCCCACATTATTATAAAATCAAGCAATCCATTGGGGACTTGACCACTCCCAAACTATAGATAACCTATCAAGTTTGAATTTCCATTTTTACAAAAACTTCTCTCTCAGTAATCAAGTATGTCCCCTTTGCACCTATGAAATGCTTCTCCCTTATCTCCATGGGTCATCCGATGACCCACATTGTTCACTACAATTGGTTATGTTCTCTCAACACT
This sequence comes from Taxus wallichiana var. yunnanensis, assembly GCA_018340775.1. Classification (NCBI taxonomy): domain Eukaryota; kingdom Viridiplantae; phylum Streptophyta; class Pinopsida; order Cupressales; family Taxaceae; genus Taxus; species Taxus wallichiana. Next base: position 353,918,418 of record CM031242.1, on the reverse strand, counting down.
CTTATATGTTTCTTTCTTCAACACTCTCACATGCACAATCATCCTTTTATTTACACTAGTAAATTTCATTCACAAGTATGGGGGAAATGTAGACACTAAAAATTCCACAAAATCTTTATAACATTATGATTTTGTTAGGATTATATGTATATGAGTTTTGAATAATGAAACAAGATATTAGTGGCATTAAGTCCTCATTCATTTGATCTTTGTTACTTGATTAAACTCAAACTATTGATATCTTCTTCTTTGATTTTATTTTGAGCCTTTATACGAGATCTCTAACACACCAATTTTATTGCTTGATTGTAATTTGAGCTTGGGTCAAGACCGTACAACAAGGTTAGGACCATACATACGGTCTTGACCATAGTGTACGGTCTTGACCCCTTTTGTTTTCTATTTGTTTTATCCACATGGGCCCATTTGTCACTCTTTTACCTTTTGGTTTATATATTTTACGTTGGATGTTCCCGCCACTAAGGTCTGAATTTGAATGTAAGAAAATCATATATATACAATTCTAACCTAAGAATTTATCATCTAGCAATCACCTATCTATCTATCGCATACTGAGTTGAATAAGAAAGGAACAATTTCCCCCGCATACTACATACATAGAATAAGACACAAATCTAGTTTTCCTAATATGCACACAAGGGTTTGATTGGGATGAAGTAGTCTATCTCATTATCGGTGTGGAAACACAAGGGAAAAGCTAAGAAAAGGGATATTTGCATGCACATTAACAAAAACACTAGGAGAACTACATGGAGTCTAAAATGTAGTAATTTTTTTTGTGAAATCAAAAAGGGGTGGCTACAAAGGTCAGTCTAACTCAAGCATTTACATTTATTTTATCTAATGTTTTCTTGAGTGTGTCGCATGATATCTAGGGTTTATTTTTTAGGTCCAAGTATGAATCCAAGGGTTTGATGCAACACTAAAGATTCCAAAAGTGAAAAAAATGACACCAAGTGACATTGAAGTTTTCAACACCCCATTTTCTCGCAGTGTTAAAACCGTACAATGAGGTTAGGTTGTGTTGTACGGTATTTCCCTAGTTATACGGTCATGAACAGAAGGAAAAGAGGTACATGATTTGATTTGCACAGCTTTTCGGGGTCAATTTTGTTCCCAAATCTCACGTTGACACATCTTGATTGTCATATTAACTAGCTAAGTGATTCTTTCTATCTCATTTACATTTGTAATTTCTTGTATCTACTAATAATAATGATTGCTATTTTGTATATGCCTTGTATCTTATATGAAATATATTTCAATACATTTTTAATATTGGTCTCTATATTATCAACTCAAAATAACCCATTAGTTCAATTAGGGTTGATACAAATATAAATATGTTCACTTAAACTCATTTTACGCTAGTCGTATGGATCCAATTCTCAATCACACAAGATAAAATAGATGACACTATAATTTACTAGAATATCTCCATGTAAGGAGATTACAAGTGGTGTTGATGGTGTAAAAGTTCACCAAACTTTTATTTGATCCACTATTAGAAGATGCAATGCACTAAGGAAAATTTTAGTAGAAAATCTTTATTAATTCACGAATATTTTGGATTTCAAAATTTGGCTTTTGAAAAATTTTTAGGGGTCAATGATTTTGATTTTTCACCTAAAGTTTCTAGGTACAAGTTAATTTTAAGGGTCGATTCACCTAGCGTTTACACCAATATCTAAATTTTTAAATTCAATTTTCCATTAGTGCGAAATTCAAATTTTTAAAATTTACCTTTATGTTATCGGCCGGTAGCATTTGTTATGCTAATGACAAATAGCATAATATATGCTATTGTCTGGTAGCATGTTTATGCTATAAGCCGATAGCATAATATAAGTTTTCGACTAGTAGCATAGAAAAATACTACTAGCCGGTAGCATGGGAAAATGTTACCGACTAGTAGCATTTTTCCATGCTATCGATCAATAGCATTTTTCAGTGATGTTGTTAGACAAAAAAATGAGTATGGGAATTTTTTTTTCTTACGCCATATTTTGGGAGGACAAATTTCTCATTGAGATGATCATTTTAACTGCTAACATCAAAAATTTCAAAAAAATTCCATACAAAATTAGCGAAATTTGTATTTTTTTCAAAAATCACTTTTTTCTCAAAAAATTACTTTTTTTGAATTTTTTTCTTTGCACCATATTTTGTGAGGAAAAATTTCTCGTCGAGCTGGTCATTTTAATTACTATTGTCAAAAAATAATTTTTCAAAAATTATATATGCTTTTGGCTGACATCATATACTTTGTCACCTAACAACATATATCATTCACCAAAAATTGCTACCTACCAACACCATTATCAAATGATTCCCAAACCATTCGAAACCCATTTTCTTCATATTCGTCATCATTCCAAAAGTCATTTTCATAGATTCTCCAAGGAATATATATTATTTTTAAGGGGGGTCTTTAAATTTACCACATGCAGTATACCGAATACTAAAAAAATTTACAAAGGAAATAAACATGACACCAAAAGTAAGATAAACACCATACCCCCATACTACGATGAATGGGTGGAGTGATGCTACAAATATGTATGTGTGCAAAAAAATTACTCAAAGACCGAAAAGTTGACATCGATTATACCGGACTAGCTACACTTTAGAAGGAGGGAAAGCTAAAATACAAGCTAAAAGAGACCATTAACATGCTTTATGGTGGGCCAAAAATGTGTCTCAATAACATGCACTCCTAAATAATCCATTCTACAAGGGTATAAAGGAAACGAGTAGGAAACACACATGAAATGACATACATTGGGTAAACTTAAAGGGGCTACAACGAGCATTACAGGTTTCATATCTAGAGGGTAGTAATCCCTATACTAGATCAACTTAGGGTTTCCAAGGCCCGCGGTCAAGATAGAGGAAGGAACCCTATTGAGATATCGGTAGTTGGGTGAGGAGAGGTATGGATCAAAAATAAATGAAACAAGCATGCATAATACAACTGAAATGATAGCTAATGAGCTGATAATGAATAAGAGCACTATGCTAACTAGCATCCAAACATGTGTAATACTAATCTAACATAGCACAATGAGGGAAGGAGATGAACTTATCTATGAAAAATGAAAAATATGGTTAGAGTAATCACCTTGTACATGTAGGGTGGTCATTGACACATCTATCTCTCCAGAGAAGCATCGTAGTGAGAGAGAATAACTATTAGGTGGAGAAGGGGAACACCGTTCCTATCCTAGACTCAATATATGTGATCTAATAGTGAAATCAACTATCTAGAAGAAGAGTATCCAATCCAATCTAAGAAATATATAAGATGATACAAGAGTTAGGAAAGAAAATATGAAGATGGCATAAAAGAGTAAAGAAAATGGAAGTTCGAATGATTCTAGCTTCCTTTCTTAATGAATTTTAAATGAATGGTGAATATATATAGGATGTCATTTTCCACAGGTGATGGATGGCATCGACCATTTCCCATGGGAAATGGCCTCGGCCATGGGATAATATAAAACCACCATCATTTCCCATGGGTTATGTCATTGGCCAAGGATAGTGAAAAGAGGTAATGCGTCATGTAAATAATGGATATGGATAAGCAAGGTGCTAAGTGGTGAGGTGCAAGCAAGAAGTTGTGAATTCAATGTGCATGAGACCTAGGAGAACAAGGATAACTAGTGTAAGGAAAACTAAGGGAAGGACCAAATATCGACACTCTCTTTGTGTACTCTCTCTAACTCATAATGATTACATGAATAACCATTCTCCATTCTCAGAAGGCCCTTTAAGGGACTCACTCTAGAAATAGATGCGTCGATGATCCTTATCTACACAAAGGAAATTTTTAGTAACATGTATGAAAGATGAAAAGTGAAAAATCAGGTGTATACATATGCCCCAACCATTTATCATCGCATGTCACAATAAGCACAATGTGGGGTGGTCAATGGAAAAGTACAAGTCTATAACACCGATACTGAAAGTAAGTACATGAAGAGATGCTTGAAAAAACTAATCGAAATCAAACATACCATCTAATGCACTGATAGTGTCAATCATCCTTCCTCGTGTAGGTTTAATCACTACTGCAAGAACCCTAGAGAATCAAATTTGAAAGGAAACATTAGAGGATCATCATTAAAAAAGACATAAATCACCTAGCTAGGGGACTATAGAAAGGATGTCGTGTTGTAGTGTCGAGATGTTGTGATATCATAATGTCATAGCCAAATGATGGGAAAGAGTAAAAAACCATATGGTAGAAGCTACAAAGAGAAACTGTCATAAACCCGAAGGTGTAAATAAGGAGAAGATAGGTGATTAGGCCAAAGGGAGGATAGTAATGCTGAAAAGCATAAAAAACCATGAGGTAGATGCTATAAAAATAATATTTTCAGATAGTCACATAAATCCAAGTAAGGCCACAAGCTTAAGCAAGAATGTGCATAATATAATGGCAATCCAATAGGAAAGACTAGGCAGGCAAAGCCAAAATGTTGATAATGTTTTTAGAGAAGGTTTATGAAGTAGTGAATTTGAGAAGAAGGATAGGAGATGGTAATTGAGTACCGAAACTCCCGAGTTCCTTCATGTGTGATTTTTTTGAGGAATTGAGAATTTTTTGGTTTTTTGAAGATGTGGCCTTCATTGGTTTGAAGATGATATGTGTTAGGACCTATGATATCTTTGATGAGGTAGGGAACCCACCATTTATGAGCATATTTTCCTTCTTTTCATGTGTATAATCAAGTTTAAGGACAAGGTCACCACGCCAAAGGTACATGGATGAACAAGTTTGTTATGTTGTTTGGAAAGTCATTGTTTATACTTCTAATTACGAGTGTATGATCTATCACACAATTCTTCTAATAATTCAAGATCATGGAGACATGCTTCACGGAGTTCCTCATTAGGAATGATTCTATGAAGGGAGATGCAAAGTGAAAGGAGATCCACCTCCAATGGAAGTACTACCTCAGCTCCACAAGTGAGTAAAAATTCCATTTCCCTACCGGCCGTATGGACACCGGGTGCGGTATGCCTATAATTTAGGATACAACTTTGCATGCCAATATGTGTGTGATTCATAGATCATCTTTTGTAAGATTTTGTTAATAATTTTATTTATGGATTCATATTTTCCATTGCATTGCGGGTGATATGGTGTTGAGGATCAATGTTTAATTTGAACTTAGCATAAAACTGATTCATTTATTTGTATTTGAAGCTCCCACCATTTTTAGATATGATGGTATGGGGATTCCAAATCGTAATTTTTTTATTAAGGATGAATTTGGATGTAGTAAGGCCAGACATGTTAGTGAGAGGCATGAATTCAACCCACTTAGTAAAGTATTATGTGGTTGTAATGATGAATACATGACCATCTTGAGATCGAGGCAATTTCCTAATGTAATCCAATCCCCATATATTTAAGGGTCAAGGAGAAGCAATGGGTCAGTGTGGCTCACAAAGGGGAATGAATCAAGTCATCATGAAATTAGCAAGGTTGACACTTTTTGGTAAAGGCATGAGCATCGATTCTAGTGTAGGCCAATAGTAACCCATACGTAGGCATTTGCATGTAGTAACATGGCCATCGCAAGTGTCCCCATGCACTTATTTTAGACAAGAGGAAATTTATCTTTGTTAACACATCAAAGTAGGGTACCTTCAAAGCCGTGATAACACACGATGTTTTCCTTAAGTACGTTTAAAGATCCTTTTACATATTTGTAGTAATGTTCGTAGGTTAGTACGTTCTAGGTAGGTCTTGTGTTATACGAATTGACGGATGTCAAAGATACCAAGGGTCTTGTATAGGGTTATGTGGCTTGATCTGACAAAAATAATGGATATTTGGAGGAGGTGAAGTGGCTGAGTGTGATGGATTATTATAAGAGAATCATTATGAGGATTATAATGTGATTGAAACAAAGTGGCCGATTTAGCTTGGGAGTTAGCCAAGGCATTCAGTTCCACGTGGATTGATTCAATGGTAAAGGAAGTGAATCATGGTGTAAATTCTTGGACTAATTTGTAATAAGCTTTCAGATTTTCACTCCGAAATTGATATGCACCACTAACTTGTTAACACACCAATTGATAATCCCCAATGACAAGAAGATAGGAGAAATTATTAGCTAAGGTGGTATATATTCCTAGGATAAAAGCCTCATATTCTCATGTTGTTGGTGATTTTGAATTCTAGTTGATATAAGATAGGGAAATCCTAGCCAAAGGGATTGGTGAGAAAAAAATATGCCCTAGCTCCTTAAAGGAACTTTTCCTCAAAGTGCAATGTCCATGTATCCTCATAGAGATCAATGGTGACCTCCTCCTCAATGCTTTTGGCCATTGGTTTGGTTTTAGGTGGAGGAAGTGGTTCAATATTGGTATCAAAGGATTACACCTCAAGACTGACTATGAAGATATAATATTAGTATTTTATGGAAAAAACGTTGTCTACACCCTCAATGAGGAGGATTTCCTCATTAGCTAATGCATCATGAATAGGTCGAGGAGTGAATATGGGAGTGGAAACCAATTGGTCTGCTATGAATTGGAATTTTACCGCCTTTCATGTGATGATGTAGAGGTCAAATTTCATAAGAAGGGCCATCCACTTCCCAATGTAATCCATGGGGAGGATAGCATGTGAGAAGAAGTGCCATAAGGGATCTGTATGGATAATGACATAAGTAGTTTGATACAACATGTAGCGATGTAACTTCGTAGTTGTGTAATAAATGGCTAAAAATCCCGCTCAATGGATGTATATTGTGCTTCATAGTCTAGTAAGGCTCGACTAACATAATAGACGACATGATCCTTGCCCTTTTTTTCTTCATGTGATAACATTTACCCTAAAAACACTAGAGTGGAAGAGGTATATAGTACCAAAGGTCGATCTGGAAATGGAGGTCAGAAGGTAGGTAATGGAGATTAAGAGTTTTTCATATTATCGAATGCATGTTGACAACATTTGGTCCATTATTGATTGGTAGATTTCTCAAGGTGCTATTTATGGCATGAGTGTGATAGGTAAACTTGGGGAAAAATCATCAGATTGCCCCAAGTTTTATGAGAAAATTGCATATGTTTACTCGGAGGATAGTCGTGGCATGTTGATGATAGATTTAATCTTTGCTAGGTCAACATCAATACCACTTTTAAATACTATGAATCCTAGGAGTTTTCCTCGTGTCACCCTAAATATGAATTTTCCGGGATTGCATGTGAACCTTATATTTGTAAAGGAGTCCTAAGGAAATGCATAAGTCATGAAGGTGATCATCGGTGTGTCGAGATTTGATGAGTAGATCATCAACGTAGACTTCGACAATTTTATGGATAATGTTATGAAAGATATGTGTTGTAGTTTGTTGATATGTTGCGCCAAAAATTTTGAGTCTAAAGGGTATCTTCACATAGCAGAGAGATTCCCATTATATAGTAAAGGTAGTCTTGTGCTGGTCTTCAAGAGTAATCTAGATTTGGTTGTACCCTAAGAACCCATCCATAAGAGATTACATTCCGTACCATGCCGTGGCGTCGATAATGACGTTGATGAAGGGTAAGGGAAAGTTATCCTTAGGAAAAGTGAGGTTAAGGTTTCTAAATTCAATACAAACATGAATGGATAAGGTAGCCTTATTTCAAACCGAGAAATATTGACAATCATTTAAAATATCTCATTGTATTTAATGAATTTTGTGTCCAAGAGTTTGATGATTTCTTTATGATATAAGTCATTGATCTTGGGTGGAAACTTCCTTATCTTTTATTGAATGGTAGTATCATCAATATAAGTGATGATGTTATGGGAGATAATTTCAAGATCAATTCCGGCATATCGGTGTATCCCCATGCAAATATCTCCTTATGTTTTCATAATACTTCTATGTGATGATCACATAAGTAAGGAATGTAATCACCAAACATGACTACGTGCATGGAATCATCTTCAAGTTGTATACTAATGGTTGATTCATATAAAATAACATTGTCATCTTAAAAATGATATGGGGCCTTAGGTAATTTGGATACTTTGTCCTGGATAGGATTGATAGTAGTGATATATTCGTCAAAGCGTATAGGTTTATTGGGAAATTATCCCAAATTGTGATGATACCAAGGGAGCTTATCTTCTCATGCATATAGGAGTTCTAGAATAGCCTCATCATTTTCTAGGGTAGGGAGAGGCCCATGGTATTCTACATCGATTTCCAGGCCCACGTACTACCTACCTTTTTATGTTTCTGAGAGATTGTTTGATGTACATCTAATATCCTAAAATTTAAGATGACCTCTTTGGGTGCATGATCAAAAGTGGCCATGCTAGGAGTACCGAGATCAATATTGAGTGTAAAGGTTGGCTTAGAAACTATTAAGGGTGTTGGAGTTGTTATGGGAGTGTGACACAAAGCATAGTTAGATATTTACTTAATGACCTATGGGGTATCAAAGAGTGGTGGATTAATGGGAGGAATATAATAAAGTGTTTCTTACTCATCCTCGGTGTCACTAGTATTATAGATAGGGGGATCGTAAGATGTGCTGATGGTATTAGTCTCAAGTCTATAATATTGTATTTGGGCCAAGGAACATTGGTAGTGAACTACATTCAAGTGCTTAGACTCAACATGCAAAAATGTAATCTTCGTCGAAGGCAATCCCATTTCCTTTAAGATAAGGCACCTCCTCCTTAGTTGAAACACCCATCTTATTAAAATATCTAGGGTGAAAGTGGAGGGTAATAAAAAAAGAGTTGTGCAATTCCTAACTTGTTGCATTCTAAGTGATTGGAGGCCGAGGAATTGCTTATTGGATCCTCCATATCATTTTATGGTGGAAGGTAAAAGAACATGAGGTAATCGATGCACAATATCATTGAGCAACATGTTTTTGTTGACTGTGTTTTAAAGACCATCAGGTTCATCATCATCTGAATCCACTAATGTATTTTGGATTTCAAACCTAAGATCAAAGAACTTTGAGAAGGAAATACTTTGGATCTCGGTAGTACTTGGAATTAGGAAAGGATAATTAGGAATGTTACTAGGGATATCCTAAGGATTGGGATCAACATCATTCCTAAAGCATTGGTTGTTATGAATGAATTTAATACATTGGTAATTAGACAATGTGACTAAATGCATTCAAAGTGTCCATAGTTGACCCAATAATAGATTATAAGAGAGAGGATGATTTATAACCATGAGTTTGGTGTGGACTGTTTTAGGTCCAATTGTGATGGAAAACCAAATACATCCTCTCGGGTCTTTTCTTGGTTTTGTCAAAGCCATGAAAAAACAAAGCAAGTAGGCTTGAGGTTGTTGATAGAATAACCAAAGTTCCTAATGAGTGATAAAGAAGCTAAGTTAATTCTCGATCCTTCATCTAGAAGGACTCACACACTTGCGCATCGTGAATGATAACACTAATGAGAAAGAGAGGGTCATCTACACAAAATAATACTTCATTAATAATCATATCATCCTCCATAAACTCCAAGGCTAAGAAACCCAACCGCGAGTGTTGTAAGGATGGTACTATAGTTTCTATGTGATGGATTTATAGATTTGGGGATACAGTAGGAATCTTGGGAGCCACATAAGAAGGATCATCAAAGCTTTGAAACTATTGGAGGAGAAACATTTGATGTGAAGTCGAGGTATGCATGAGCTCTATAAAGGGGATCTTGTATGTAAGGGAATTGTTATCCCAAATTTACCCTCGGTTAATTTGGACAATTCATTATAAATGGACTTAGCCTTTCAAATAATTGGACGTGTAGATGACTGTCACAATTTCGTTCTTGGTATCGAGGAAAAAGACAACACAAAATGGCCCACCTAAGTTGAAGCTCGCTGCGATGAACCAAGCTAGTCGGGTTTCCCGGTGAGTCGAATCAAGTCGATGATGGTAGAGTTGTAGAGGCGATGGATGAATCAGCCAAGTTAGGAAGATTAAACAATGTAGGGTTGACGGGTATTAAACAACCTGCTCAACCTCCATTAGATGGATGGATGAAAATCGACCATCCAACCCCCTGCCGACATCGAGAGACGAGGTTAGATGATAGAGCCATGTTAGATGGATGGTTAGATGCTTGGGTTATATGGGTTATATGACAGTTTTCCCTCAACTCCATTTGAGCTCCGGGCCTTCTCTCTCGCTCCGTAATGTAATTATGCTTTTGTGCATCGTATGTAAATGGTCTATGCATGTTTTGAAGCTATACAAATCATGTTTTTTGGTGTTTCTTCAACCCTAGCTCATTTTTATTGTTTTTCTCTTGCCTCTCCATTGTGTTGTTGTATTTTGTGCATGCTTCTCTCATTTGCATGTTCATGAGGTTGAGTTTTATGGAGGTTTGATGGTGAGTTTGGATTTGGGTTTGTTGTATTTTGTGCATGCTTCTCTCATTTGCATGCTTCCCTCAAGTGATCTATCTCACCCCTTTTCTTAGTGCTATCACCACACTTAGCTTAGTTTTTTTCCCCTTTTTTCATCTTTCTAACCCTCTCTCTCTCCCTGTCTCCTTGGAATTGTTAGGATAGGTGTAGTTAGGTGTTTTTCTTGCATTAGGAGTAGTTTAGCATTAGGATTAGGTAGAGGAATCCGACCTTCTCTAGAGGGTTATCTCAAGTTTACAAGTCCCACAACTTGAGGGATAACCCCATGTTATGCAGATTACACTGATGGCCCATGCACACACACTTGAGTTATCAGGGGTGCTATAATTTTGACATAACATGAATTTAGCTCATCTAAGAAGTTCCAACTAGGCTTGGAATAGATTCCATAGTGATACCGTGGTGGTGGTACAATGGAAGATGTATCTAGATGTGATTATGATTTAGTTGAGCTATATTTTCTAAATAAGGTGGGATAAGATCCTTACTTGGTACTTCTTGTGATACCATAGGTGGAGGCTCAATTGTAGGAGCATGGTTTACCATAGGTGGGTCTTGGGAAGTATGAAGCAACGAGGGATTATCGAGGTTTTATTTCATTTCATAATGAGATCTTTATGGAAAGGTTTACATCTATATTTTAACTTAGCCACATTGATATATTAAGCATCTATAAGAATTTGATTGTATGAATGATCTATGGTGCCCACGATATTGTTTACGGGAATTTTATGAAATTTATTTTGATAGTTGGAATGATATCTCTCTAAATATTGATATTTTTCATAATGCTATTCAATAATGGTAGAGTAATTGAAAGAAGATGCAAGGAAGAAGTAAAGGTTCTCCTTCCTAAGGTCCTTACAATCACTGTGAGAGTGTCTTATAGTGGCATGCCACCAACAAAATAAATCACCCCTAAAGTTAGGAAATGCCCGTCTCAAGGTGAACTATATGTGGAGTGGGAAGAATTTGGAGAAGTTCGATCTGAGATAAAGGAATAAGAGGGGAGGGAAAGGGGATTTGTGAGATTCTACCACTCCTCTTCCTTTTGGAGGATTCAAAGGGTTGATAACATGTATTGATATTTTGATTTTAGGTGATGAATTAGAAGTGCATCCAAATTCACACATGAGATGATCTTGTATTTTAGCTTGCTCAAGGGCTTCCTCCAACATGTTAGGAGATAAGGACATGAATTTACAGAGAGATTAGGTGTAAGGGACTTAAGAAAAATTTGGTATAGGCTATGATTATCAAGATTATAATTATCTTGTATATAAATTGTCTTCCATTTCTTAATAAATCCCCTGGGAAGATTCATGAGCTTCTTTTTTAAGGTTTACAAACCTTTGTAAATTGTTTTCAAGAGATTATTGTTGCTAAAATTCATATATGATAGCTTTGACTAAGCCTTCTAAGACAACTATTAAGTTGGGAGGAAGTTGGTTATACTAGTGCCTCACCTACGGAATTTTTTTGACTTTGGAAGCTTAGTGGTTGCGTATGTATTTGTTTGAATCCATTGTTTGTAAATATTTCCAAAAGTATTAAGGTAGAGGTTTGGATCCATAGAACCATCATAAGAGATGGTAGGGATAACCTCTCCTAAGTCTGTGGCAACAATGTATGGATCTAAAGGTTCATTTTGGAAAATTTGTAACATCTTGGTCCCGATTGGAAGAGGAGGTAGAGGAGGAATAATATTCCTCTCGTGAATCCACTAATAGAGGGGGTGTAAGAAGGCAAGCTAGGCACTTTGAATTTTGAGATGCTATCTACAACCTCCGATTTTTCATTTGGAGTATAATAGCCGTGGTCAGTAGCTTAGGACAAGGCCATCTGGTCTAGGAGTTTAAATATTTCCATGTTAAGATCCACGAAGAATAATGGCCTTTATTTGTGGGTGCTTATTCATGATTATCATGTTCATTATTGGAAGTTTTGGGAGACTCATTCACCAATCCTACAGGGAGGAGTCTGATCATGATATGGTAATCCCTAGTTAAGATGGGGCATGGTCATTTCCATGGAATTGGTAGATATCTTTTGAAAATCTCTATCTTGTCGGGGTAAAGTATTCATTTTTGTTGAGTTTTTTAATGATGGAACTGAGGTCTATATTGTCAATATCAACCAAATTACATTATTTTGATTGACCCTACTCTAACTAATCGTAGGGATATGACTAGGACACCAAAGTTTCACAGTGAAATTGGGGTGACTAAGAAGGCTAGTTCTCATAGGATGAGAACTAGGGCATTTAAGAGCATGGAGAGGAGATGTAGGCATAAAGGAATATCTCATAGAGAAGTAAAAGGGTTATTTTGTGCCAAACATCTCCTTAAAGGTGACATCTTTGTATCTTGGAAGTTGAAAACAAGGCTCGGGAAATCAGACTTTAGACAAGATCGAATCTGTAAAATGTTTACATATGGAATGATGGGATAAGGAGACATATTAATAGGATCAACAAAATTAGCCTTGCCGTAAAGCTCTCATAGGGGTCGATGATGTCCGGAAAGTGCAAGAATAGGAATAGAGAGGACCAACCACACACTAGAGTCCAGACAAAGGTGGTCAAAGGAATGTGAAAGTAGATTGAATAGAAACAGATAGAATCACCCTTGGGAGATGGTGTCTATGCAAATAATTTTTAGGGTTTTAAATTTTTTTATACTTAAATGAAGCCAAATTTGAAGATGGGTGCTTTTAATGAGCTATGCTTGATCATAAGGTCTGTAGGATTCGCATCGAGTTCACCGTGAGATGTATGACATGTTGAGTTATGGAGCTGAATTGCTTCACCGACATGTTTTTGCAAATTTTCTAGAATACATAGTAACCCACATCGGTTGACGAACCGCGTTAGTCACCCATGGAACGCTATCGATTAGGAAAGGAGGAACCGACATCGGTTAGGGGTTTCCTGTGTGTGACTACTATGATTAAGTTGCAGGAATTAGATATATATTTAGTTGTAAAGTGAATCTATTTGTTGTGATTGCATAGCTAAAGTGCCCTAAGATTATAGATTCATATATAAGCATAAAACTATGGTTTATAAGACAAAATTCAATTAAGAATTAACAGAATTTTCCTTTATAGAGAAACAAATAAATTTGTAGAGCGAAAAATGTACAGACATCCAAGAAGGTGTGGAAGATTGCAAATCTTCATTGTATTTCCTCTGTGATAATAAATTGGTTGTTTCTTGGTGGATGTAGCCCACACTGGGTGAACCACGTTAAATCTTGTGTATTGTTTCTTCTTGTTTATTTTTGTATTGATTGCTTTTATGCTTAGATCTAATTAATATATTTGTATAACCGGTGTGCTAACCCCAACAACTGGTATCAAAGCATCTTTGTTTGAGGGTTGTGTGTGTTGATAAATTTACTCACAGAGGGATTTCTGATTGAGTGGGAGAAAAGAAATGGGAGAAGAAGGAAAATTCAGAGTAGATAAATTTGACGGATGTCACTATCTATTATAGAAGATGCAGGTGGAGGATTATCGGTATCAAAAAAATTTATACTTACCATTGGATGAGAAGGAAAGACCTACAAAGATGACTGATGAAGAATAGAAAATTCTTGATAGAAAGGCTCTGGGATCTATAAGATTAAGCCTAGAAGCATATGTGGCTTCGAATATTACCAAAGAATGATATACGGTAGAGTGGATGACATCTTTAGCAAATTTATATGAAAAACGTAGTGGTTCAAATAAAGTTTATTTGATGAAAAAATTGTTTAATTTAAAGATGAAAGAAGGTGGATCTACATCAAGTCATTTGAATGACTTCCGGTATATTGTAAATCAATTAAAATCAATTAGTATTCCATTTTAGGATGAAGTGAAAGCAATTTTATTATTATTCTCTTTGCTAGATAGTTGGGATAACTTGGTAATGGTTGTTAGTAATACACCTTCTGCTACTAATATTTTAAAGTTTGATGATGTGGTTAGTATAATCCTAAATGAAGAAATACATAAGAAAAGTACATGAGAATCATCATCTGGGAATGCTTTGAATGTAAAAATAAGGGGAAGGAATAATGAGAGATCCAAGAGAAATAATAATGGGAAATAAAAGTCTAAGAATGACAAATCTAAATCCAGAGGTAGAGGTATAATCTGCTGGAATTGTGGAAAGAAAGGTCATGCAAAGAAGGATTACTAGTTAAAGGAAAACAAAGAGAATGTACCAGAGAAAGGTAAAGAGGCAAATGTTTCTGTAAAAGAGGTAATTCAAGATGTGCCAATTATCTCATTGGATAATAAAATTGAGTCATGGGTTTTAGATTTAGGAGATTCTTTCCATGCAACCCCTAATAAGGGTTATTTCAAAAATTATGTCCAAGGTAATTTTGGGCATGTTTATTTAGGAGATGATGAACCATGCAATATCACTGGTAGAGGTGAAGTTCATCTTAAATTGCAAAATGGAAATACATGGATATTGAAATATGTGAGGCATATTCCAAGCCTCAAAAGAAATCTAATTTCTATAGGATAATTGTGTGAAACTGGTTTCATGGTTACACTCACAACCGAATCTTAGAAAGTTACCAAGGGATATCTTTTTGTAGCAAGAGGCAAGAAGGTGGGACCATTGTATTTGTCTACATGTATCACTAATTCCTTTTCTGTTCTATCTACTTCAGATTTAGATACAAACATGTGGCATAATTTGCTAGGCCATATGAGTGAAAAGGGAATGCAGATCTTAAAGGAAAAGGGTAAGTTATCGATCTAAAATGTGTAGATATTTATTTATGTGAGCATTTTCTTTTTGAAAAGTAGAAGAGAGTGATATTTCTCAAAGTTGGGGCAACAAAGAAGAAGCATAAATTGGAGCTTGTACACTCAGATGTGTGAGGACCAACCGAGGTATCTTCTCATGGAGGATCCCAATACTATGTTACTTTCATTAATGATGCCACAAGAAAGGTATGAGTTTATTGTATTAATTGTAAATTTTATTTTTTTGAAACTTTTAAAAGATGGAAATCCCTTGTGGAAAATGAATCGAACTCAAAGTTAAAGTTCCTTTGATCGACATTGGTGGTGAGTACTGAAACAAGGCTTTTAATGATTATTGTTCAGTAAATGGAATATGCAGAGAAAGGATGGTTCCTAGAACACCACAAGAGAATGGTGTTGCAGAGAGAAATGAACATGACAATGATGGAACGTGCTAGAATAATGAGGATACATGATGGATTTCCCTTATATTTTTTGGTAGAAGCAATAGACACAACAATTTATTTGATTAATCGTGGACCTTTAAGTGCACTAAATAGTGAAATACCAGAAGAAGCTTGGACTGGAAAATAGGTAGATCTTTCTTTTCTTAGAGTATTTGGCTAAGAAGATTTTGTGTATATTGATAAGGAAAATATAGATAAATTGGATGCTAAATCTAAAAGATGTACTTTCATTGGTTATGGCTCTAGTGATTTTAGATTTTGGTTTTGGGATTTAGAAGATTCTAAGATAATTAGGAGTCGTGAAATTGATTAGAATGAAAAGAGAATGTACAGGGATAAAGTTTTAGTACCCAAAGGTGAATAAGTGGAGAATTCTGTGGATGAAAATAAACTATTGGATTTAAAATTAACACCTACAGGTTTACATAGTAACCAATATTGGTTTACCCCTAAACAACATCGGTCCCCTATACCAAATTCATAAAAGAGTCAAACCAACTTTAGTTAGAAAAACTGGCATTGGTAGAAGGTGATCGACATCGGTCATAGTTAGAAGTAGATACAAATCTACATGAAGAGAATATTGAGCCTCTGACACCCAAAATCTCAGTGAGAAGGTCACAAAGGGTAAGTAGACCTCCAGAAATATTTTCACCTTCCTTGTCTTATTTATTATTGAATGATAGTGGTGAACCAGAAATATTTGAAGAAGCAATGCAGATAAAGCCCACAAGTAGTGGGAGCATGACATGAATGAGGAGATGGAATCCTTAGAGAAAAACCAAACATGGAATTTGGTTAAGTTTCCAGCAGGTAAAAGAGCATTGTAGAACAAGTGGGTTTACAGGATCAAGGAAGAAGAGGGTGGACAAAAGAGATACAAGGCAAGGATTGTAGTAAAGGGATTTACACGAAATTAGGTATTGACTTTGGTGAAATATTTTCTCCTATTGTTAAGATGACTTCTATTCATACTGTATTGAGTTTAGTTATAGTAGAGGATTTGCATTTAGAGCAACTTGATGTCAAGACAAAATTTCTTCATGGTGATTTAGAGGAAGATATTTACATGAATCAACTACTTGGGTATGAAGTGAAGGGTAATGAGAAATTTTGTGTAGATTAAAAAAGAGCCTATATGGGCTCAAGCAAGCTCTAAAGAAATGGTATATGAGGTTATATAGTTTCTTGCATGAGCATGGTTATTTGAGATGTGAATTTGACCATTGTATTTATTTCAAGATGATTAGAAATGGGAGCTATATTATTTTATTACTATATGTGGATGATATGCTTATTACAGGATCTAGTATGCAGGACATTGGTGAGCTTAAAGAAAATATAGATCACACTTTTTCAATGAAGGATTTGGGAGTTGCAAAGAGAATCCTTGGCATGAAAATTCACAGAGATATGAAGAACAAGAAGTTGTATTTGTCTCAGGAGCATTATATCAATAAGGTGTTGGAAATATTTAATTTGAAAATTCAAAACTTGTAAGTACACCTATGATTGGACACTTCAAATTGAGCAAATATCAGTGTCATACATCACATGAGGAGGTTGAGTACATGACACAAGTTATGTATACTTCAACAATTGGGAGCTTGATGTATGCTATGGTTTGTACTGCACTACATTGCATATGAAATGGGAGTTGTGAGTATATTTATGGCTAATCCAGTAAAGAGCATTGGAAAATAGTCCAATGGATTCTCAAGTATTTGAGAGGGACATCCAACATGTAGTTATGCTATGGAGGGTCAGATACTTCTTTACGTGGCTATGTGGATTCATACATGGCTGGTGATTTGGATGGCAAGAGGAGCACCACTGGATATGTTTTCATAGTAGGTGGCATGATAATTAGCTAGATTTCTAGATTGTAGAAGGTTGTGGCCCTATCTACTACAAAGGCTGAGTATGTTGCAGCTACAAAAGCTAGTAAGGAGATGATATGGATGAGAAGGTTCATGGAAGAGTTGGGAAAGGAGCAAGAGGATTGCAGATTGTATAATGATAGTCAAAGTGCAATTCATCTGGAAAAGAACTCAGTGTTTCATTATAGAACAAAACACATTTAGTTGAGATATCACTTCATACGACGGTATTGGAGGATGGGAAGCTGAAGTTGGAGAAAATTCATACAAAGGAGAACCCTGTGGATATGCTAACGAAGTCGTTGGCAAAGGATAAGTTGGAGATACACTCCACTTTTGTTGGTCTTCAAGTTTGAGACTTGAGGAGGGAGAAATAGGCTAAGGAAAGGATCAGAGGAAGGAGTTGTATGGTACAATGCAAAAATTTATCTCCAAGTGGGAGATTGTTGAGTTATGGAGCTTAATTACTTCACTAGCATGATTTTGTAGACTTGTTAGAATACATAGTAATCGACATCGGTTGATGAATCGACGTCGGTCACTCATGGACTAGTATCGAGTTAGGAAAGGAGGAACAAGCATCGGTTAGGGCTAACCGACATCAATTTCCTGTGCGTGACTACTATAATTAAGTTGGGAATTAGATCTATCTTTTGTTGTAACGTGAATCTAATGGTTTTAATTACATAGCTAAAGTGCCCTAAGATTGTAGATGCATATAAGCATAAAGCTAGAGTTTAGAAGATAGAATTCAATTGAGAATCAAGAGAAGTTTCCTTTAGAGATAAAAAGAGAAATTTGTAGAGAAGAAAGTACATGACATCCAAGAAGGTGTGGAAGATTGCAAATCTTCATTATATTTCCACTGTGATGATAAATTGGTTGTTTCTTAGTGGACGTGGCCCACACTAGGTGACTATGTTAAATATTGTGTATTGTTTCTTCTTGTTTATTTTTTTATTGATTGATTTTATGCTTAGATCTGATTAATATATTTGTAAAATAGGTGTGCTAACCCCAACAAGACAGACCAAATATGTGTCTCAATAACACACACTCTTAAATAATCCGTTCTACACGGGTATTGAGGTAATGAGTAGGAAACACACATGAACCGGCATACATTAGGTAGAATTAAAGGGGATATAGTGAGCGCTAGGGTCGCATATCTAGATGTTAGTAATCCATACAATAGGTCAACCTAGGGTTTCCAAGGCCCGATCAAGATAGAGGAAGGAAACCTACTTGAGATATCAATATTTGGGTGAGGAGAGGTATGTACCAACAATAAATGAAACAAACATGTATAATACAACTAAAATGATAGCTAAGGTTATGATAATGAATAATAGAACTATGCTAACTAGCATTCAAACATATGTAATACTAAGCTAACATAACAAAATGAGGGAAGGAGATGAACATATCTATGTAGAATGAAAAATATGGTTAGATCAATCACCTTATACTTGTAGGGTGGTCACTAATGCATCTATCTCTCCATAGAAGTAGCACACCAAGAGAGAATCACTACTAGGTTGAGAAGGGGATTATCGTTCCTATCCTAGACTCACTATAGGTGACATAATAGTGAACTAACCTTCCAATGAGAAGAGTATTCAATCCAATCCAAGAAAGATGCAAGGTGAACCAAGAGGTGGGTGATAATATACGAAGATGACACAAAAGAGAAGAGAAAATGGTAGTTCAAATTATTTTGGTTTCCTTTCTCTATGAATGCCAAATGAGTGGTGAGTACATATAGGACACCATATCCCGCAAGAGATGGCGTTGACCATGGGAAAATATAACACCGACATCATTTCCCACGGAAATGGCATCAAAAAATAATAATGATAAGAGGTAATGTGTCATGTAGATCATAGATATGGATAAATAAGGTCCAAGTGGTGAGGTTTAAGCAAGATGTTTTGAATGCAATGTGCATGAGACATAAAAGGACAAGGATAACTAGTATAAGGATAAATAAGGCTGAGATCAAATAGTGACACTCTCTTTATGTACTATCTATAACCCATAATGATTACATGAATAACCATTCCCCATTCCCTGGTAGGCCCATTAAGGCACCCACTCTAGAAATAGATGCATCGGTGCCCTTATCTCGCACAAAGGAAATTATTAATAACATGTATGAAATATGAAAAGTTAAAATTTTGGTATATACACATTCTTAAAGTGCCAATGATATAGATGAAATATGCATCTCAAGAATATGGTCCTAGTGGAAATGGGAAAATAATGTAATTAAAGGAGAGAAAAATTCTCAAAATGGAGCAGAACCACATGAAATAACTCCATGGCTATATAGAATCATTGCAACAAAAAAACAACCCCTTTCAAAATAAATTCACCAAGTGTTACATAAAAACTCCATAATGTTTTCAATATTTATGTACACCATTTGAAACAAGAGAGTTTGTCTACAAATGCAAAATAAAATAGCTCAAATAATAAGGAACATTAAAATGTAGTAGGAGGGAAGAGTAGATCAAGAAGTTGAATGGTGGAGGTGTCATGCTTGTAGTGCTGTCTCAATGAATGCTTATATTTTTACAATAAGTGATCAAAGATCCATCCAAAATAACATAGATGGATGAAGAAGATTCATGCATGTGATTTTGTGAAAACTACACAACTAGAACATGTAAGGAAACACCAGAATGTGTTCCAGGTTGATCATGTATGATAGTTGAAATCTTAGATTTATCGGGCTTGAGTGAATGTGTGGTAGAACTCATGTGTAGATCATGATCATCATGAAGAGTTTAGTGAATAAAAATAGGAGCTTTGTCAACAAGTGATACCAATGAAGTATTACCTACTTTGTAAAAATTTCATGACATGAAGTTCACTTAACAAGTTGGATAAGGGAAGCAATACCCTTTGAATGCCTCCCAATACCTCTACTACAAAATAACATGGATCAAAACATGTGAAAAAATGTAGTATGATTCTTAAAGGAGACACACATGTGAGAAGAAGGATATGAAGAATTGCAGATGTATAAATGAAGAAGCATAATATGTAGTAACAAGCATAATGGGCTTAGTAGTAAAAGATAGAATGGAAGCACTAGAAGTGGTATTAGGCTCAGAAAATGAGAAATCAATATCGGTAGGTGTGAGGGGAATAGCTATAAGTAGACTTAGAAGAGTATGAAGGTCCAAAATATGAGGGTAATGCTACAAACTTGCTAGTTTCTTCTACAAGGAGTGTATGAGATCATCTTTATGGTAAATGAGAGTGTGAAGAAGAGAGTTCTTCTTATTGAGTTTTCTATTCTCTTCCACAAATTTTATCATGTCCTCCTAAATGGAACATATTTCGAGAACAAAATCTCATTCTTAGACTCAGTAAAACAAAAAATTCATGACAAGTATCTATGACATAAAGGAAATTGAAGGAAACAAAGAATTGTTTATCTATGAGGTGGCCAACTTCTTTGTAGACCAAACATCACCCTACAATATTTTACAAACAAAATATTTTTCCACAATTAGAGAGTGCACCCCAAAAGTACTTCATAATAGGATAAATAGAGGGGATCTAGGGTGACATCCCTAGTGGGGTTGAGGGGTAATACCCTCACGAGGTCCAATGGAAACACCCTTGGCATGCTCTCTACACAAAATTCCCCTTGAAAAAACCCCTCTTTTACAAAAAATCCCAATAAAAACCAATGCTCTTATAAAAATAATAAATCTCCTTTTATAGAGTTTAAGAAAATAAGGGAAACTAAATGTCCTATATAGTGCTTCAAGCTAAAAGCAAAGTGAATTTATTTTTAATATTTTAAAAATATTTTTGGTTTAAAAATAAAATAAATCATTGAAATTTTACATTTTAGGGTTTTAGGTTTTTTATTTGGGAGATTTTATTTGTGTTTTTAGATAGGTACCACCACAAGGGTGAAAAATGTTTCTGCTAAGAAAGGACCAACCGAGATCCAATAGGAAGAAAATGAGAGCATGGTTTCCTTTGGTGTTTCGATAGAGAGAAGTCCAAATGAGATGTCATTTTGAGTGAGAAGGTTTAGGAATGATATTGTATTATTTTAATGTGGAGACTCTAGCCTAGAAAGCTTCCATTGATGATTTTAAGTTATAGGAACATTTCTATTAAGCTCACCGGATCTTTGACATGAAGCCAAAAAAAAAAATTAGGATAAGGGAATCTCTTCAATATAAGATCATGGATACGATATGGGTCATTTCAAAGGCATGAATCATAGTATGAGATGAATTAGAACTCATGTTAGATTCTTTTGGATTTAATGTTGAGCTTGGTAATATGAGCAAGCACCGAGAAATTTTAGGTTCCACAGAGAGACAAGGAGATTGATGTAGATTTTGGATGCATGATCTTTCCAAAGAAAATCCACCTACTATTGAGATGTGATTCAAGATGGGGTCAAGTGCATGGTCATGAATCATCCGACTAGTCAAGAATGAGTAGGATAAGGAATGTAACTTGGTTCATTGTCTTAATTATATTAGCATATTACTTGAGCTAAGTGCCTTTACATTAAGGTGGCCCAAAGGTGCTTCAACTAAGATATGTGTGGATCGGTGAAGAAGAATGGTTCATGTGTATGTTCACATGGCATTATTCTATGTGAACTATCTAGGAGGAGTATTCAGAATGGTCAAGGCACCTTATCAATGGTTCAATAAACCCCGATCCAAACAAAAAAATCACAATGTAAAATACCCAATTCATAATTCCCAATGAATAGCACTTTCAATGTCAATCCACTAAATAAAAATGATCGTGACATTAACCAATTAAAAGAAAAGTCCATAACAAGAATTTTTTTAATGAATTTGAACGATTTGAATGAAAACTATTAAAAAAATCAATGAAGAATATTTCACTTTTCCAAAACACAAAGTGTCGTATGTCAAAACATATGTTTTGGGCCCCTTAGAGCACAATGGTGAGATTTCAAATAATCAAACCACACTTGGAATGAGTAATGCCTTCTAGGAGAAGCTTTGATACCATATCGAGTGAAAAATGCTATCATACAACCGGCAGGATCTCTCCTACACACCATTACCACAATGAAGCCATCATTATACACATATAATATGCATGATAAAATAGTCGCATATTATTGCCTTATTGGCGAAAGAATTTTTCACAAGGGAAAATTGTAACAACCTCAATTTAGACTTCAATACAAGGGGATTTTTTTAATCTTAATTAACTTCACCATGTTTCATTGTTCTAAATTAACTCAATTTAGAACTAACATTATCATAGTTAATCCATCCTATAATAATAAACCTTATGCGATTGCATGAGTCAAACTAAAATTGATCCTCTCATATCCATTTAATTAAATACATATACCAAGTATACCATGGTTTCTATCATCCTTCAAGGACATACAAGTGTTAGAATCTAAAGCACCTAACTAGGCATTTGTTACGAAATACCCATATGAGATCATGCGACTTTATGAGCGGGTGAAATCTCGAAAGCACAATCAACGCTTGCATTACCTTGGCCAAGGTTTTAAGTCATGTTTTCCATGCTTAATTTCCATGACGACATAATCATCATTTGGAATTTTTATTTCACCCTAACACTTGAAAACTGTTATCTAGATTAGGACTAGATCATGAAGAGTCAATCATTTACAAGTTGTGTACAAGGCACCAATCCGGATTAGCCTACATGGGTAAGTCCTGCAATGTTGGCTTAGGATGACTAAGGGAGAGTGAGTGTCTCCATAATGATTTTCATCATCACAGGTCACTCAATTTCCTAAGTCATCATAAGATGATGTTGGGCACTTCACCATGCGGCACTACCCGCATTTGTACCTAGGACCATACTTGCATCTTAGTGAATTATGGCCTTCTCATTTAGGGGAGCTTAACGAGATAAATCGATTGAGCAGGTGCGCCGCTGTAACCAAATAATGACCTTATGCATTAAGGGGTTATAACATGGCAGTGGCCATATCGAGTAGGCCCGTCCTGTTAAATGGGAACGTCATATATTCTAGATTTAAGAATACTTAACTAAGTTATGACATGACAATATCTAAGTCTCAGTGTTACTCTCAACTATAGAATTCGTTCCTTAGGTTAAAGGATTCAAGAATAGTAAAATCATACCTAGACTCACACTATCATGATCATTTGATTACAAATTACAGATTTAGAGACATTCAACAAAATCATTATAAATACTTGTTTCAGATTAAATTCAACCTACTACTTTACTTCTACGGATTATATTATTTACTATAGATTATATTTCATTCACATCAATAGTGAATTAAGCCTTATTATTAATTTTTATTATTGGTAAATGATTTTGACCGAGCTTAGAATCGGGAGTTCATGGGTCTCCACCCAAACATAGAAATATATTCAATAATAAAAACCAACAAGGAAACAAGAAGACATAGAAAATAGAACCATGCTACCTTGAAAGCCAATTAGAGCTCTAACCGGAAAAACCATGGAGCGAGGGATAATAGTCTAAAATATTAGTATATTACCCCTTTTTACCCTTTTTCTTCCTTACCTCATGCCACACAGACCGGTTTGGTAGCAACAATCATCTCGCAAACCTGTTGGAATCCGAGGGGGCATATTTCGATTAGGAAAATGATCCTAATCGTAATCCAATTTTTTTGAAATATTGGATTCATGTCCTCTTTTCATTCCACTTGGTGCCTTATTTTCTTCTTGATGTACCTTTCTCTCTTTTGATTCTAGTTTTCCTGATTCCTCCATGGTCAACCTTAGTTGCGGATTCTCGCACTAATCTAAAGAGGGATAGTTCCAACCACTACTAGATGACGTCTTTTTCTTTAAGGAGTTCTTCCTTTTGATTTCGGGTAATATGCCTGCAAGTGACCACGAGTATTACAAAAATGACACCTAAATGCCATATTCTCATAATCTAACTGCTGCACATGCCACATATTCCCCACTTTCGTGATGATATTTTCCAAAAGACCCTTGTGTTATCCAATTTTGCACACATGACAAAATTGGACAATGGGGTCCTATTACAATATAATTACGACATTGGTCCTAGGCACCCACTTCTAGTCATCATAGAGATAACATGATTAAAATAATTAATAAATCGATAAGTGAGCTCACCTAGCCCAACTCGGTCTCAACTCAATGCTAGCTCATGGAGGTACTGATTGCAACAAGTTGAGCAAGTGGACATGAGCTCAAAGAAAGAAAGATGGGGCACAACATGAAGACCATAGTAACTCAAGGTTGGAGCCCAACTCGATGGGTCGAGTTGAGCCAAACATTGAAAGGAGCTTGATCGAGTCGCGTAAGCAAGGGAGGAATATTAATCATGGCCGAGCTTGGACCTATCTAAGTCCACGACGAAGGGATACGATTCATAGCTCAAAATTTTGTGAAGGGATTGAGTTACAACCGAGATGAGCTTAGGAGATGGAAAATTCACTAGAAGACTACTACAAGACAATAGCCAAGTGCGAGGTTTGGAGGACGATGGTTGGCTCATTGAGGTAGAGGAAGGATGAGCTTGACTCGGTTTAATTCAACATAGGGAGATCAATGCTTCCTCATTGGAACATGAACTCGGATTATAGGGCTCAATGGAGACAATAACATAAATGACCAAGCTTGGTCTTGAGAAGATAACCCGTAGAGAGAAAGTGTGGCGAGTTCACGGTGAGTCATAGTGAAAGGAATGAGTCGATCACCACGCATAGAGGCTGAGTTGTATTGAGTCAAGCTGACAACTAGAATGGTGGGGGAAATTAGTTCAAATGTGAGAATCCCGAGCATAGGTAAGGTGCTACTCAGAAAGACAATGGTTCCAAACTTGATATGTTGATGCAGGCCACAAAGGTTGACTCCACAAGTTTGATTTAATGAGGGATTACATGAGAAAAGAACTTGCTCGGACATGACGTGAAGAGGGGAGCATTGCATGAGAAAATTCAAGTCGTATCCAAGTGGAGGAGAAACATGGTGGAACCAAGTGCATTCCCCACTCAGGGAATTTAGAAAGATCATGACCAATAGGGGAATTGATGCCAAATTGATAAGGATGCGGACTTTGGCAATGAAAAATCCATGACATGATGGCAAGATGATCTACGGGTTCCCATGAAACAATTTCTAATTGATGGGGATTTCATAATGGCAAGCCATCATGATAGTTCCACGTAGAGAAGAGCTCTAAGATGGTTGCCAAAAACCATGCAGGTTGTTAGGGGAATTAAGGCATGTTTGAATGGTTTTCCGAGTTATGTGGATGGTTGTTAATGAGACCGAGAAACATGATGAAGTTGGTGAAATGGTGCATTGGTTTGATAGACTTGGCATTGATGAGCTTGAGTTAGCAAGAGCCCAATGGTGAGCTCGAGCAGGATATGTGCAACATGCAAAATGAAGCCTACAGAAGTGAGCTAGGAAAGCTTGGTCTGAGTTGAATAAAAAATGTTGAAACAAGCCAAGGAAGGCAGTGATCTCACAAGTAGATCTCGTGGGTCTAGCCAAATGAGGAATATGAAGAGACTCGGGATGAGCCAAGTTGAAACCAAATCACTCGGTGGTGAGATTGCAATCAGAGCTTATAGAGGGATGTTGAGTTCCATCATTTGCGTGTGGAGCTTGGAAGATATGGCTCGAGCTCATAGGTGAGCTTAGTGGATGACATAAAGAGTTTGAATGTAACTTTTCCAAGTTTAGTGCTGGGAGCCCATCAATGAGGAACTTGAGAGCCAAGTCGTGGCATCACATCGCCACAGAAGATCATACTCACTTAGCTTGTGAGAACAAGTAGCTCAAGCTAGGATGAATTGTAGCAAATGAATATGTCAAGCGAAACGATCCCATTAGTCGACTTAGAATTGAAACAGAGATGCTTAACGAACCGTTGTTTTCAACTTACGAGCCAAGGAATTACAATTTGCAGTGAAGTAGAAAATATTATCTGGGATTGAAAGACTCGGCGTTGAATAGAGCCAAGTTGGTTTTTTAGACTATATCTCAGAATGGATGTGAACTTATGAGTTTTGTTAATCATGAAAACTTTGAATGAAGCTCAGTGAGCCTTAGGGAGGAACCAAGTTAGCTTGGTTCATTGTAATGAGATGGGGAATATCTCGGTGTGACAATGAATGGCGAGCTCGTGTGGATTAAATTGTATAGAAGGATTTGTCTTAGTGCGGGGCGAGATCGGTAAGAGGAAAAGCCGTGGAGTCGAGTTAAGCCGAACTCAAAGCTAACCAATACATATAAAACCCGTCTCGATGTACTTTCATAAGAACTTGATAAAAAGAACAAAGAATACATGCATGGAATTATAGAGAGAGTACCATAAACCTGAGTCAATATGGAGCTCAAGAAATTGAGTCGAGACCAGATGAGCTTGGCCATTCAATGCACGATGAGCTTAGTAGTGGACCGACATCGAGATATTTGGTGACCTCAATGTGAAGTTACAACTCGAGGCTCAACGCGTGAAGATGGAGATCGTCTTGATTGCGGATAGAAGAGAAAAGCAACGCGACGGTGGGAAGCTCGGTAGTCAGGTGATGCTGAGTAGCTCGGATCGATGCGAGGTGATACGACAAAAGGTGGCTTTGTGGTGAGTCTGTGTGTTAAAAATGAAGTTCAAATTTCAATACAAGTGAGAGCACTCAATGAAAATGAGCTCAAATTGATGTTGGAGTATGGAAGAGATGATAAGGCGATCCCTTCAATGAGTTGAAATCACGTTGCAAGAGGGAGTTCATTCAAGCTCGGTAATGGGATGTCGGTGACGAAAGCTGATGGCGAGGAGCTCTTGGAAAACATGAGATGAATTATATGAGCTATGCATAAGCCCGAGACACGGTCCATAACAAGAAATGAGTTCACAGGTGTAAGCTTGTGGAGCTCAACAATCAAATCATTTCGGTCTCATAAAGTCGAGTCGCGATTTGGCCACGATGACACAGAAGTTGAGATAATTCATGATAAGAGTCGGGTTTGATATCTCACCATTTAGAGGACTCAATGCAAAAGAGCTCGATTGGAAAGGTAAGGAAAGACTTGGTGTGGGGTTCAAGATCGAGTGCAACACCGAGTTAGAGGATTCCAAACTCATTGAGTTGGCATGGTTATGGTAGATGTGGAGCTCGGCAGTCACTGCAACATGCTTGACGACCACCAATGCATAAGGAGTAACTCGGCTTGAAGGGTGAGTCAAGACATAGCTTGTGAAGAATAGTTCGATGTGGAATGGGAGCTCGTTTGTGGTGGAGGATGATGGAGTTCATGACCAACTTAGTGAGTTGGCTCAAGGCCAACCACCGAGTTGGGGTCTTTTTGGCCTTTTCCTTGTAATTTTCCCCTACAACACAAACCGGTCAACAGGGAGCCCACCAAAAATTTAATATTTTAATTTTAATATTTTAATGATAATGTTTATTATTATTATTTAAATATTATTTTAATTAATTAAGGAGAACTAGGTCAATTGGGTATTAATGATACATGATGGAACCTTCTCAAGTGGTTCAACCAACTATAATAAATACATCATGTGCCTTCAATTTAGGAATGTAATTATGACCTTTCCTCTTCTCTCTCACATATTATTCAATAAATGCAAGTTGGAAGCTCATTCCAAAGGGGTTCCAATGGTTCAGATAAGTTGGAAAGTTAGACATCTTAGGCAAGTGTGTATTTTTCAAGAGTCCTCTCTCTTCTACAAGTTGTCCTTATATGTTGAGGGAACTTTCAAGCCTCCTTTTCAAGACTGTAATGGAAACCATTGCCTCTTCTGAATGTATGATGTATTTTACACGTTATTGAAGCAATAAAAGTGTGTGTTTTATGACTAATCTCGGTCCTTTCATCCTTCTATACTTCTTTGTGCCTTTTCTCATGCTTGCAGGTACACTGTGCAAGTTCACATTTCTATTGCAAGTTCTTGGAGCTCTGTGCTTATCAAGTGGTGGAGTATTGCATGCAGTTGAGTTATGGTGCCCATTCACCCTTCTCAAGTTTTTCCTTCTTCACTGGAAAAATGATAACTTATTTTTCTGATCGAGTTTAACAAAGGGAATGTGTGCTTCCTAGTATGTGGTATTTTGTACCCTC
The DNA here is from genome assembly GCA_018340775.1 of Taxus wallichiana var. yunnanensis. NCBI lineage: Eukaryota > Viridiplantae > Streptophyta > Pinopsida > Cupressales > Taxaceae > Taxus > Taxus wallichiana. The sequence continues at coordinate 353,889,757 of CM031242.1, read as the reverse complement.
TCTAAGTTGCAATAGGTGAAGTTGACTTGTGGTGCACACACCCTCTTCAAATTAACCCTTCCTGAGTCTAGAAACACCCTTTATTTGGTGCATCACCATCCCTAGTATAGTTTCATTTCTACAAATCTCTTTCCCTAAAACCCATGAAAATGTTAGCATAGGTCTAGATAACTATTTTATTGCACTAGGATTAGTACAACACTTAGCTTAGTAAGAGGAAGACAGACTTCTCAGGAGGTTCACCTCGAGCCCAAGTCCCACAACTTGAGAGGTGATCCCATGTGTCCTAATCACACCGAAAGTCCCGCTTCACATTCTAACCATTCGTAGGGTGCAATATTTGGTGACAACACCTTGCTAAGATCGATTTTCATGCATATCCTTGCAAAGTTTGAATGCCACTCGCAGACTGGAATTATAAACTTTTAGAATCTCCTAGAGTGTGGCCGATGTCTCGCAAAGCGTGCCAAAGGTGTAAAGGAATATTTAGGAGCCGACTCACACCGACAATTTAGTCATTAAGAGGGTAATCGATCGAATTTAGGGAACCATGGAGTGAGTAACCATCCGACATTGCCCTAGAACCATGGACCATCCGATACACATTTGTGATAGTACTCCTCATTTTGAAATTAAACAACAAAGCATCCCTTGGAGTAGAAGGATATCTTGCATTTATTGGTTCATTTTTCGAGAGATCCACTATGTAAGGGTATAAAATTCTGACCACAACCCATTAAATCTCTTGATAATAGCTAGCTAAGATAGGGATTTCATATGGGCATTTATCTTAGTCTTATCCAAGGTAAGGATTAGAATATCCTTCGCTAGCTTGACAATATATGCGTGGGAGCCATTTGGGTTGGAGGTTAAATTCGGATGGCGGCCTTGAAAGAAGTGAAGTTCGGGCACTCCACCACTTCCCAACTCGCCGTAACCCCGATTAAGATGCCTATCTCCACCTTCCTCTGTAATACCCTTGCTCGCACCACCATTTGAGGTAGAGGGGAATTTCGAGATTTAATAGTGGGGCGAAGATGGCTAAGAGGATCCGTCCGCTTTGATTTTTAGATCCTCTATAAAATCTACCATGGTTTTCTTACTCAAAGCTACCAAAATATATGATACATTCCACGTCCTTCCCGGTGATGAGTGCGCCACCCCAAAATCCAAGTAGTTCTACCTCGCCCGTGTCATCACCTCGTGCTCGAGCTAGGTTATGGCCGAGATTCTTAGCCATTTCTACTACTTCGCCCATGATGCAAAAACCTAGCCGTGCTCCCTCGACTTGCCATCGGTGACTTCCAAGCATTATATATTACTTGAAAGGAATAATAATGATTAATTATAAGCAGCTTAAAAGTATATTCATCTTCATATATATCAATAAGTATGTACTGTATTAATTCAATAACACAAGGAAGTCTCATAGACCATTAATTCATAATAGTGCAAATAGGCAATGTATATTTTCAAGTATACCATACTTAATCACTTATAAAACCCAAGAAAATTATGTTTCATCATACAAACAATAAGGATAAATAGCCCCTTCATATGAAATTCCACTATAATTCAAGACTCAATAGTTCTAGAACTACATCTTTCATTACTTTTCAATGTATAACAATACTTAACAAATAAAGAACACTTCTCATTTATTTCTTTTCAATTTCGAGCAGTATATACATAATAGGCTTTTTCTACTTTTTAATTAGTAAACAATACTTTTTATTTCATTTAATTATAAAAGCACTTATACAAATCAAGGCATCCTTTATCAACCAAATAGTAAAAGTAACTTCTTTCACCTTTCGATATTTAATAATCTATTTCAAAATTGTTAATCATTAATTCGACTGAACTAGCATAATAAGACCTATCTCTACCTTAATAGTTCATGCCCTTTCGTATTTCAGTAAATCAAATGTTGCATTGCATTGATCTTAAAATTGAATTCAAGAACACAAGGCCATAATAGTAACATAACAAAATAATCACATTGCCGTCACTTTATCGTTAACTTTAAATGGAATTTAATTACTAAAGATAAGCCACAAAATCCATTTCTGCTCACATCTTCCAATCATTATCAACTTATATCTTAAGATCAATAATTATATCTTTCTATAAAGTCCAAATAACTTATATAAGTATAAATAGTGTTTTACTAACCCATTCCAATACTAGCCATAATAGTACTTAATCACCATATCACATACAATAACCAATAGTAGGTATATCACTAAATTCTATACCAATATCAAGTTGATTTTGTGAACTAAATTAAATACCATAATAAATGGTTTTAATCACCTTGTCTATACAAGTAATCCCATAGTACTTAGTCACAAAATTAGATACAATCGTCTGGGTAACAATTGTTAAGTACTGTAATATAATAAATACATGATTTATGTATCTTAAAATCAACATCAAATCCATATTTGGGAACATAAATATTATTTACTTTACTCAAACCAACTCCATTTGTACTAAACCTTAAACAATATTAGCTCAGACCTCATAGAGATTATGATCGAGATCAAAACATTATTTACTCGGATCTTACCATCTCCAACCCATCTCCACAGAGTAGTTGACCACTCTTTCCTTATAGAGGAATTCATTATTAAAGAAAATACCTAAACCATTTGGTCTTAAATAACCCCGACACACCAATGAATAACTACGAAACTTTTAATGGTTGCTCACAAATTGAATTTCCTTATAAGAGTTTCACATAACTCTAAAACAAAACTATTATTAGGCATCAATAGGGATTTTCCCACATTGAGTCTTTTCAGATCGACTTTACATCATAATAATGAAACCACAACCTAAAACCCATAGATTCCCACACTTCAGGGACAACAAGACTAAGATCTTGGACATTCATAATATCCAAAATACCCATGTTCGAATCGAAGATTCAATTTAACATATATTTATACATACTTATCGACACCCAAGGGTTCTAGTTATTTCCCTCATAAAGTCACGAACCTAAGTTATATCTAGATACTTTTAGATGCCAACCAAATTCACCCATAACCATTCGACAACAACCCGGAGATCACCCAATACTTACTAGGGGTTTTGTTCCTCGCACAACCATATAAGAACAACAATAATAAAACCCCGAGTATTTTCGATTGACTTTACATCGTAATAATGCAACCACAACCTAAAACCCATATATTCCCACACTTCAGGGACAACAAGACTAATATCTTTGACATTCATAATATCCAAAATACCCGTGTTTTAATCAAAGATTCAATTTAACATATATTTATACATACTAATCGACACCCAAGGGTTCTAGTTATTTCCCTCATAAAGTCACGAACCTAAATTATATCCAGTAGTTTTAGATGCCAACCAAACTCACCCATAATAGTTTGGCAACAACCAAGAGATCACCCAATACTTACTAAGGGTTTTGTTCCTCACACAACCATATAAGAAAAACAATAATAAAACTTTGAAACTAACATTTGAATCCAAGGATTCGATTAATTATATATATATATATATATATATATATATATATATATATATATATATATATATATCTAGACTCCCAAGTTACTTTGGATTTATATCACATATTGCCACAGAGATATCAAAGAGTTCTCATTATGGTAGTACCTTCGCAAGAGTGAAACACATAGCTACAACTCATTTGAAATTATCTCTAAGCTCTATTCCTTACCCATAATGATTTGCACAAGGTCAACAATTCCTCCCATTCAAACCCCAAGATTTAATTTACAAACGCAATCTCATATATATATTATTCAACTCCTCAAGTTGTTGGGTATTTCTTTTATAAGGCACAAACCTTGGCTATAACCCAAAAAGATGCACATAAACCACATATGTTTTCACATAGAAAGTAATAGCTCAAGCCATAACAATGAAAATAGTGCAAATATTTTTAGACTTCCATCATAACCAGAATCTATACTAAAGAAAGAGTAATAAAACCCTTGTTCCCATTAACGATTTCCACAAATTTCATACAAAGGAAATGCATGAATTTAATTTTCTCAAATACTTAAAGGAATAAGTCATTAAGGAAGAGTTAGATCGTATTATGACTGAGATGGGGGTTTGTTTTCCTTCTTCTTCTTCTTTTCTCCCCAAGCTTCCTCTTACAGCCTGGAAGGTCAATTCCATGGTCAACCAAAACCTCCACTCTTTTCACAATATTTATTGAATCCAGGATTCATTGTTTTCCTTTGACTCTCAGTTGATAAAACATGTAATAGCTCAAAACAACCAGTCCCATATTGCCTTGCATGGACATTTCACAAAAATAAAAGAACACCAAAAATAACAATGGCTCCATCAAGAAGAGCTTCATAGCACAAAAACATCAATGAAAGTATGAACAACAAAACAATTAGGTAACTTCCCAAAGGATTCACATTTCTCAAGGATTAGTACATGCATCAATGCATGGCTATCAAATTTTTGCTAAATTTAGGTGACCGACCTTGCCTTCTAAACTTTGGCATGTTATTTTTTTACTCACAAAGCCATCATACTAACTGTTAGTTAGTCTAAAAATACTCATAACTTATTTAATCTTATCTCTATTTCAAATGAGTGGTGGTGAAACTTTTAAATCTTATTAATTGTTTTTCAGAGGGTACCAAGTACATAGGGGTGGAGCATCCCCCCCAATTTTATCAAGTCTGGATTAATAATATTCCATAATGTTAATCCATCAAGCTAACTTATTATTTACTTCATTTAATACAACATATCGTAATTAGAATAAATATCAATCACCTTAGGGATATGTCATTATCCCAAGTGTTAGTAACCATCGATAATATTCATATTATTAAATCATAAGATAAAACCTTAGTTTAACAAAGTTAGCTCAATATATAGCATCAAATAAAGAGTATGGTCATAAATCCGTATTTGAATCGCTCAATACTATGTCACGAGGTCTATATAAGATCCTTTTCAACTTATTATTTCTAAACCTTAGAAATATAACATATGTTCAATAAGACCCCTAAATAGTCATTCATAATGCTATATAAGTTTGTGGATACATATGTATATTTCAAATGCAATTGAAATAATACCATGACCATATGACAAGTACTGAAATCATCAATTTACGACCTATCATTTTGAAATCACGACTAAGTTTCGCGGGTGTGACAAAAATTAATGCTTTTCACTAACATTCTAGGACTAGGTCCCTCCTATTGGGAATGGGGAGGCTCCCATTTACTAAATGTAGGAAAAGTAAAATATGTGGTGGTCATTCCTCCGGGATCACACAGAATACTCCACTAAACTCATGGGAAAATTTCTTGTATACAAGGGAGGAATTTTTCTTGTAATAGGAGAACAATAGCTATCAACCCCTTTGAATGGAGAAGCCACCCCAATATATATCTTTATAATATGTCTCTTCATCTCCCCCACATGAATTTTCACATTCCTATCACTTGTGACCTTTTATATTCCTATAGGAATAAAAATAAGCCCCTTTCTTATCAATGAAAGGAACTTTTACAATATCAAATTAAAAGTTCACTTAAGTGAATAAGATGAAAAAGTCAAAAAGTACATTCCCAATGAAGAATTAGAACATAGAGAGAGAGGGAAGAAGAGAGAGAAGAAGAGAGTGATCAATTTGAGGATGAAGAAGCTTCCAATGATGAAGATCTAGCTCTTGGAGAACTCTAAGGAAATTCTCTTGGAATGAAATCCTCACCTTTCAATTCCTTACTAAAATGAGTTTATATGAGTGCCACCTTCTCTATATGTGGAATGAAAACACAAAACAAAACATTGATCTAAGTCTCTGAATGCCATCGATGGTATTACATTGATTGAACCAAACTTGATGATCTTTTTGCAATATTAGAGATTGAGCCTCTAATTTCTACAAGGGATTTCAAAGTATCTTCATTGAAAGAGAAAGGATCCCCTACCTCTTTCTAGACTAAATCTTGGAAAGAGTTTAGGAGATCTTCCAAAGATGAGTTTTCACCGAGAAGAGGTGATTTGAGCTTCGCACACTATTTATGACATTTTCCAAGATTTTAGATTCATGCTCTCCATAAGAATCAAGTTTTGAGATAACATCATTTGTCATATCACATATAACACTCACTATGTGAGACCACACGAGAGATAAATTATCCAAGATAGAAGTGAATACATTCTTTATCACTAAGGAGTGAGAATCAAGATAACTCATCTCAGACACCAATGGGAACACACTATCCCAGTGGGCCTTTTATTTCTCAATCTCTTCCTTGGTCATTTTCACCTTAGAAACAATGGCAAGGGAAAATTTGAATAAAGAGAGAACCTTGGGAAATAGTACCTTTCAAGGAAAATTTTAGTGGCGAATTTTCACTAATTCACGAATATTTACATTTTTGAAATTTGTATTTGGTGATTTTGAGGAGTCGTATGGAGAAATATTTTACCTAAAATTTCAAGATGCAAGTTACTTTTGTGGGTTGGCTCGCCTAGTGTTTAAAATAAATTTCATACTTATGCATGTATATCGTTGCTGTCTCGAAACAAAAATCAGGTACATTCAATAATATATACTAATAAAAATATAAACATCTTCCAAAGTGTCATTGGTCACTTACATAATAGATTCCCGAAGGTCAACCACATAGTCTAGATGCATGACTGCATAGGCTAGATGCCCGATAGCATAGCCCGATAACCCCACATGTTTTAGACGCCCGATAACATACTATAGACACTCAGTGACCCACCAAAAATATCCACTGATCCAGGACACCAAGCCACATAGCTCGGATGCCCGACTACCTAGTCTAGATGCCCGATCGTAGAGTCTAGATGCCCATTTGTATATAGTCCATATGCAACTGAGCATTTGTAGCCTGATTTCCCGTGAAGAAATTAGGCTGCATATGCCTTCCTATATATCGACTATGTAAAAACACCCTTCTATAGCCTAATTACTTCCCAATGCACATTTTTCCTATAAATTTATTTACCTATGTCACTACACACGTTTTCCTCTTATTTGCCATCAACACGAAATCCATTTTTTTACAAATTTGCCAAAAAAATCCAAGTTATATTTTGGTATGGGGTCTTAAAATTTTCCGTTACCTTTCCCTTTTCCAGAATCTTCTCCACCCATTTTCATTAGCTCTCCCTTGCATGGTGTACCCTTAAGCTCTCTTGATCACTTGAGGATCAAAAATGTTAATGGGAGAGATAACCTCTGCCTGAGGAAGGGGCATTGCATTGGGTTCTAGGAATGAATGTACATATGCAAGTGAGGGTTATCACATGCTCTTCTAGTTACTCCATAGTATGCTTATTTTCTTCATTCCCTAGGCACAATCGGGTCAGTAGATTATTTGAATAGGTGCACATATCCCTCTTGAGTGACCTATCCCAAGGAAATACTAGTCATCTCATAATCAACAAGTGTCATTTATCCTATGGGATTAACAAATTTTAGACATGAAACTTCCACATACTAAGTTCCAAAATATTTAGTGAAGACATGAGAAGTTATTTGTGCCTTCTTGGTACATTTGGTTTTGATCTAATTTGAGATGGCCTCAAAGTAAGGTGACATGTATTGTTACAATGTTCTAGGATCTCCTCCAAGAAACTCCTGTACCCATGGGAAGCTCTCAGTTGGTGTGGTCACAAAGTCCATCATAGGGGAACTCTTGGAAAAATGATAAGGAACCAGGATTGCCCAATATGAAATGATTTATTGACCAAGGAGGAAACACTTGGATTGATGGGATGCTTAGGATATTGTGATGGATCAATTTCCCTAATTCAAGTCACTCCATGAGATATTTTATGATTTTTACTTCTTGTGAATCCTCATAGGGGATACCATTTAATGCACTCGCCCACAAGATTCATATTAGAATATTCCTCTAAATGAGCAAAGACCTGTGCCATTTTAGGTGCATTGAGAGAGGAAGTGAGTGACAATTTCCTCGATGGAGACAATAGATCACCAAATTTGATGAAAGGAGCCCTCTTGTTTGAAATAATATTTTTACCTTTGAATCACCGTCATGGTTATTTTCTTAATGTCACAAGAATCTTGAATGTTGCACGGGAGGATGGAAGAGGAGAATATTTCACCACTTCATATTCAAGATCAAATAGGTTTGATCCATCATCCTTCATTCCTTCTATAATCCAGTAAAACTTGAAGCACCTCATCTGATCCACTTTCATTCTCATGTAGTAATGTTTCCTAAATTTAAAATCACCGGTGAATTATCCCAATAGTATTTAATTTGTGGAATATGATGCAAACCTGGTAGGAGGGAAATCTCTGGGTTCTTCCTAATGTTGAAGTAAGCCCAAGACATATAAGAATACAAATTGAAAGCCATGGAAGAAGACTCAATTTTTGTTGCATCTATGATACTTTTACATGAATAGATTCCCAAATAAATAGGAAAGGAAAAATTTCTTCTTTGCACTCTTATACATGGTGTGAACATGGGATAACTACCTATATAAATCAATTATGATGATTTTGTCACTCAGGGGCCTTGGTAGCTTGCGGGGTGTAAGATCAAATCCTCCAACCCTAAGATAGGTGAAGGTGGGAAACTAAATGAAGTGAATTCCATACTTCTCGATTAACTTAACTACTTGGGATGATATTCTTTTTCAATATTGCCTCTAAGTAGCCTTATGACATGCATGGTGACTACATCATTCACCCTAGAGAAGTGTGAGTTACTTTCTCAAAATGTGATATGTGGGTATTTTTCATAGGTTGGTGACTTATGTGGCACATTAGGTGCAATCGAGAGACCTTAAAAATCCTTGTGTAGGCAAGGGCATATACAAGATAGGAAGTCATGGTGAAATTTTCAGATGTAGGCAATCAAATGAGGGGTTTTGGAGATATAATTTTTTTTCCATTTTAAGTATGTGATTTAATAGAATCTAGATATTTTATTTAAAATATGAATGAAAAGATTTGTTGTAAATGATATACACTTTGAAATATAAATGATAAAAAATTTATTTACTTTCAACTATGAAAGGAAATGATAGGGGTAAGGTACTTATATTAATTCCACTTATCTCCCAATGAGTATGGACTAGACAATGTGATGAAACTGATGGACAAGCTGTCAGTGAACGAACCACATAAAAATGCACTAGAGGTGGAACTAGTTGGACCGGGGTACCTAAAGAGGGATATGAGCACCCGTGGGTGTCCTAGGCCTGTTTTTGGGCACCTAGGCCTATAGAAAAGGTAAGAACCTTGTTCTGATATGGTCGCTAGGGCTTTGCACTTGTTCACCTTTGATCACATGTATGTCGCACTTGGATCACCAAGTTACGTGTAAATCTGCACACAAATATCCTCCTGCAAAACCCTAAAAAAAATCAAACCCTAAAAATAAAGATGCAAAATGAGGGGTCGACTGTCCTCAACCACACAATGGTGAACTTATGATCGAGCACCGCACCACATCTCGGACTCCAATGGAGTTCTATGTGCTTATGTGTGTAATAGTGATCCTAGGTCTCCATTGTGCCAATGATGCCAAAATAATGAGCGTTAGCTAGATAAAATGCAAATGTGTGGATGGAATAGAATGAACTCCCCTTTTTATGCGAAAGGTGTGTGTGTGAAGAATAATGTGCCCAAATGTAGTCCCTTGATCTATTTAGATAGCTATCTCTTCTAAGAATTATCCACCCATATAATAATATGTATGTTGTGTTTATATAGGGATATCTTGCTTAAATTTTGACACTAATGACCTGACATGCCGACTCGTAGCTCGAGATATGAGAGAGAAAACTAAAAAAATTGACATCAAATGTTAAATATAAGATCAAACATAAAGAAGACACAGGCACCTAGGATGGATAAGAGCACTTGGTAATAGTGTCTTATCCTAGGTGCTAGTGTCCATAGATAAGTGATGAAAAATGAGTGAAGAATGACATATAGGGATCCCGTGACTGATTTGGAACCGGGTGTATGAGTGACAAGTTTGAAAGATAAAAGCAATAGAAACCAACAAGAAAAGTGGATGGACTATGGAATGGGTCATCAGTGAATAATTTTCTTATGTAAGATCCATATATAAAACAACATACTTGGTGGTATAGTAAATAGTAGTAAGTGTGTGATTTGTGTCTCGTATTTTCCCCAATTTATGTTGGTGAGAAAAATCTAGGTAACAAAAGTTGATATAGATGCATACTTGAGACAAGTTTGGAGAATCCCATGTTGTAGAAGTACGTGTTGAATGAGAACACATAACATGGCGAATCATGGATCAACATGTCAATCCATACGACATAACGAGAGATGTGGGACAGGTTTATGAGGAGCGCTAATTGAGATTGATGATTGTGATGTTGAATGATTGGAGATTTTGATTTTTTGTCATTGATGGAGATGTGACAGGGTATAAAGTGAAAAATTCCTAACCCAATTGCGTGTGTGTGAAAAAATAAAGATTTTGGCATCTTTCCGCTAGAGGAAGAGTGTAGGGAGAGAGGTCTAGTTTTACCCTCCAACTTTAACTACATCCTCAAAAGGTCTTACCGCTGCAAATAGAAAAAGACCAGATTTTGTTGATTTGGATCCATTTTTGATCAAATGTGATAACCCATATAGGAGAAATATAGGAAAGGCAATGACGTATCATTTCCCCCACTCCACGGCATCACCAAAATATGTATGTGGTGGGTTCCATGTTAGGTCATCTGGAAGTAGTCGCAAAATGCGAATAACTTCCCATGTTAGGTCATCTTGGAAAGTGGTGATATAACTCCAAAGTTAGGTCATCTGGGAGGATAAATACATTTGTGTTGTGTCAATTGATGGAATAGTGGAAGATTTATGTGATATGTTATTTCTGATTGATTTTCTACTCATGGAGATATTTTATGCTTGTTTCCCCCAAATTAGGTCATTAGGGGGTTCATTGAAAGTGATGTGAAATGTCGCATGGTGTACGAGAAAATGATGGGTTAGAAATGTATATTTATTACATAATGGTGTAAGGGGAATTATAGGATGACCTCGATTATATTCCCCCTTTTAGTGCAATGGAGAGTGGTGATGAAAATGAAGCTAAGCCGAAAGTAAGCACATAATGATATAATGGAGAATGTATGATAGATATCGCAAAAGTGTGTGTATATCGAATGGAAATGATGTTCAAGGTGAAATATTATGTGTGAAATGTGTACGATATGGTAGTAGGAAGAATTATGAAAATAATGACGTGAACGGGATAGAAATTGGATTAGGGACACAAAATATATGATTGAAATCATGCAATGTGTATTAGTTAAGAAAATGATCATAAATAATGACCATAGTAAGGTAGGTAATGGAGAGTTACTATAAATAGTAATGTGAAAAAGTGAATAGGTAATTCATTTGATTATTTCACTAGTGTGATTGTGAGCTCTGGGCATGTAAAATATTCCTCAAGTGAGAGCACCACGATTGAGTCGGTTCGAGATGGTGACAACAGTTGTGGTGTCACATACGACAACAGAGCTAGTAAGTGTGATTTTTTCAAAAAATGTGTTGATATTAGTCATTTTTGATGAATTTTTGCAATTTGTTTTTCAAACTTCTTGGTGTTTTGGACCCGGACAAGAGAGTTGAAGGCACTAATGACCCTTAAGACATAAGTGCCTGTGTATGGGCATTAGTGACCTACTCCTAGGCATCCCAGTCTTACTTCACGGTGTTGGCATCTCAGAAAGCTTGGGTTGATCCCAGAGTGATGTAGATTTGAAAGTTGATGTGTTTTGATCTTATAGATAGGTGTATTTTCCTCTATATGATGTTCTAATGATGTGTTTGTTGTTTTTAGTGTTCAGTGGGGCATTCATTCGAGAGAGTTTCATGGTGGCCAACACTTGAGTACATTACTAGGATTGGGGTTGTTAGATGATGAGTGGGGTGTTCTAGATGGTGTTAGCCTGTGGAACATAGTGAGTATGGGGGATGTTCCCCATAATATTCCTATGATCACAAATTTTTACGGTAGTTGGTGTGTAGATACCTGTACCTTTTGGTTACCTATAGGGAGATGACAATTACTTTAGAGGACATGTACCGTATACTACGGTTACCTATTGTTGATGAGAGGTTTCGAGGTTATGGTTGTGGATGATGCATAAAGATAGATGAGGGACACTAGGTGGTATTTTATAGGGACCCAAGTTCATACTGAGGTCCATATTATCCTAGATGCTATTATGATATCAGGGGTTCCATGATTGTGGAAGTTTATTTCCATGGTGATTGTGTTGTATAAGATGCATGATATCTGTTGTTGGATAGAGGAGGAGGGCATGAGGTATGCTGGGCACAATGTGTATTGGACCACTTATACATGGATCTATACATATTTACACATGAGGAGCATGGAGGTGGTATTAGAGCTACTACATTATTACATGTATGGGCCTATGAGCATATTTCAAAGTATTGAGGCTAGTTGGTGGACCACGAGGAGAGTGGAATAGGTTGGATATATTTGTTGGAAGATGGGTAGTTTTTGTGGAAGGACGATATATACATATACCTATAGAGTGATGTTAGATCGTATGGGGCCAGAGGACATGATATGGAGGCCATATCGAGACTTAGAGGATGGCCATAGGATGTAGTAGAGCTACAATGCATTCAACGGACTATGTGGTTAGAGGATTATTTTTTAGGGGTGATCGAGTTATTTTAGGTGGAGCATGTGTCACAACAGTTTGACATGTCCCAAGATGTGCCCCTAGAGCCATATGTATAGGTGAGAGCTATTAGGGCACCAAGAAGGGTTAGATCTAGACCAAGGCCCATAAGAGTGCGATTAATAACTCCCATGCCATATGAGGTAGATGAAATGACTAAGATGATAGATTAGGATGGTGCGGGGTGTCACATCCCACAAATTCAATTTGAGTTTACAAAAAGATAAGCTGTTAATTGATGATTTCAGTACTTGATGTTCTGTTAGAATCCTTAAGCTTGTATCAACTTGTTATGTTAAATATCGTTGTACACGTTCTTTATTATGTGATACCCACCATGTGGAAAATGATCGAGTCAATTAGATGCTTTCATGATATTGTACCTACCATTGGTGATTGTAATTGGCCTATCTTGATGGAGTTAATGACTAGAAGATACTATAGAAGTTATTCAAGGATTGCAATGTATTAAATGCCTTGAAGCCACTAACATAGGAGGGGTGATAAATGGATGGATTCAAGTTGGTATTTTACTTCTCCATCAATTTATAGTGGAAGGATATATTAATGTCCAAGAGGTATTGCTTGGTTATATGCATGACTCTAAATGCTTTATATATCTAATTCTATATAATATTAAGGGTGACCATTAATAGGTCGAAGAATGACCAACCTAAAAATGAAAAAATGGGCTATCGTAGTATCTTGGTGGCTTAGGATTATGAAGCCTCCCTGTAATTACATTCTACTTGCTAAAGTTTTAATACATTAAATAGATAGGTATTATATCAACAATGTTGGTGCTTGTTTCAAATTTGCCCCATGACATTCGAAGTGTTCCTCCAAATATTTTTTTGTGCCTTTTTACGAAATAATTTTCATACAAAATTTTTAAACAATCATATTGATCTTTGCACAAGCCTCCTGGTATGTCGTCTTTTGTTAATCCTTGTGCAAACTGCATTCTATTCCCTGATGCCTGAAGACAAGTGATGTGTTATTGGTCTGCTTTGCTATGTCGACTTAATTTGGATATATGCAGAGGTAATGTAAATATGCAAGGCACAAAATAGTTCTCAAAATTTTGATAAAATATTCCATAGAGCATTCTTGAAAATTACAATGTAAAGTGTGGAAATATCCCCGTTCTGAAAGAAAACAAGTATAAAGGTAATATTAGAGTGAAGAAATGGGCCTCTATCTACCTGGGCACCTTATACTTGATAAATTGTAAGATGAAGTTATAAATTTGGAACCCGAAGGAAGACATGCTATTTCACCGATCAAAGCCAACAAGCAAAAGGAAAGTAATATACGAAGAGAAAATTTGAGAAGCCGGGAAAATAAGAACAAATTCTCATGGTTCTTCAGGGTGTGTAGTTGATAAAAATGCCCGAATTCCAAGCCACTTAAGAACAAGAAAAAGTTTGTAGCATACACGAGGCGAAAAAGGAAGTGCATTTTGCATATTATAGTATAAGCATGTGCTGTCATTTTACAAAAATCTTCCGAAGCCCATTGGCGAAAAAGAGGTGGTTCATTAATGCACTAGCCATACGGGAGTAAAGCTCATTAATGCAAAGGAATCATGTAGGAGAGATACATGGATGATAAGACATGAAAATATTGCAATGGTTGAAAAGAAAGAAGAGGTTGAGAATTACAAAAAAACTCTTCACAAACGCAATCTTCGACATTAATGCATAAATCTGTGAGCCATTAATAAGGAAACTTATCTTACTGATGAATCCAGGATCTAATGTTTTGAAAAATGTTTTTGAGAATTGAAGAATAACCAAAGTGAGAATTGAACCGAGGATCATAATTTGTTGCAGTGCTTTCTCAGTCAAGTTCTGAGCATTGATTGGAATTTTGGTGGAAAGGTAAGTACATCAGTTCTTATATTCTCTGTGATTTTTGAGAACTGGTTTAACAAGTTTGGGGTTTTTCATAAAAAGAGTTGTGGTAAAATTAGACCAGAATCATGAAGATCAATGTGGTGCCCTCAAAAACAAGTTCTAGCCTTAGTTCTCCTCTAGACAAAATCGTTAGATTCTAATGTTACATCTTATGACTTAGAAGATTTCAAAAAAGGTTAAACTCCCCTAAAAGAAGTGATATCATGACCCAAGTGGAAAATAGTTGTATTAACCTTGCCATTGATTTCCTCCCGCTACACCATGCCCAAAACTTGTATGGGTATGTGCCCAACATTACAATCCTGAAGCTAGAGAAGTCTGGGATGGAAGAGGAGAGTTAGTTTTATCTTTCTAGGAACAAGCGTTTGATAGAATGTTGGGTTTTCCTCTAGAGAGAGAAGAGGGGGAAATCACCAAATATTTAGCACAGAACATTGGAACTCTCATTCGAAGAAGTGGACAAAATTCATGAATGACCATTGGTTAAACAATCCACGAACCTCTGCCTCCAGAATGATGAAAAAGTTGAACATGTCTAAATTTATAGAGGAGGTTGGAGATGTAATTACACTGTTAAACCAAGTAATGGGTATGGAATCTACTATTTTCTTTTAGGAATGGATGTTCCAATTCATTTAGGTGATACTCATGAACAAAACCCTCTCCCTTAGGTTGAAATCATAAGTAACCGTATTCATGAAAAAATGATGGGAGTTACCCAAATTGCTAGAGGAGAAAATCCCAGAACAACTGAATTTTTCATGAATTCCTACCTTGTTTACAACATTTCTTTTCATAGAAATTTTCCTAAATTACAGATGGATGGGGAGCTTAATAGTTCCACGGCATATGGTGTTTTCTATCGCTTAAGATTGGAAAGTTATGGATGGGGAGATTAATATAAATGCATTACATAAATATTTCCAATCACTTATTTGCACCTACAATTTGCTTATATCACCCTAATTGGGAGATTGAAAGGTTTTCCCCTGATGCTAAGAGAGTCATTACTCAAGTATGGGTGTTATTTCATCTAGTTCAGAACTTACTCATATATCAGGGTTAGTGGTTTTGATGGGAAACCTTATGTGCTACCCAAATGTGTCAATGAAAAATGGGAATTAATGGAATTAGTCAGATAGTTTCTCTCAGTGCATCATTTCATTTCCCAGAAGCATGTAACATCCCCAATCAAGTTTCCCATAGTCATAGGGAATTATACCTATCCTCATATCTAGAAGGAAAAAATGATAGAAGGAGAGATGAACAGATGCATGATAGATAAATTTGAGGACAAAAATAATTATGATATAAGGCATATTTTACACAATGTTGTGCCCACTCAGGTAGAGTACAAACCTCATTATGAGGACTTCTGGATGAACTGTGAAGATGAAAAAGAAGTCAAATGAAGAGAATATTCAAGAATGAATTTATCTCAGATGATTGATTTTGGGGTCATCCAAACTCCTAAAGGGTTAGAGGATGATGGAAATATAATTAGTGAAGAATACATCCAAAACAACATTTCTTCTCAACCTTTGCCACCAATTAATTAGAACCTCAATGAGAGGAAATATAACTTGGAAAAGACTAGCACATCCCATCTAACTTTCCATAAGGTGGTTATTTTCAAAAGGAGTGGATATAAGTTACCACCAAACCCCATTGTTGAGAGAATATAGGAATAGCCAACTCATTGATGATGTTCTTCCTGCATTTCGGAGGGTTTATGCCACTAGAGATGTTTCATATAGATAAAATATTAAGAGGTTGGACTCATTGCCAACCACATGTGATGTAGGTGCTTAGGGTAACAAATTCATAACTCCCCTTCTTCAAGCATCAAGAAAAACTAGAGAGATGCTTCAAGAAGGTATGAATGAAGGTCTTATTGTTCATGCTACTCCCTTACAGATTGTTCCAACATCTCGCTTCAGGAGCCAAAGGAAAAGATAAGTAATGGAGGAAACTTTGAAAATACATAAGGAGGAAAAGTGTTTGATATTCCCCATACCGACTACCGACTTGCGGATCAAAGACGAGATAAGCAAGTCTAGTTGTGAAAGAGAAAAAGAACCAAAACTACTGAATGGGTTGATTTAGAGGAGGAGGAGACCCCTAGACAGGTAATGAATCTTGATGTTCCTGTTGACTTATCTATCTACCACCTAGTCTCCTATAACTTTACCCATTGAGAAACATGTACCGATGATGGAAACCCTTGTTATTTCGAAAACTATAGTTACTCCACCCACCAAGGAACAACCCCCATGAATGTTCCTACACTTGATGTTTCAGCTACTCCACAACAACATGGTGAGACTACCCCAGAAGAAACTCTAAGTACACAACCTCATGATGAAGATATTCCGATACAAGCCTCACGTGAAGAAACTCCAAATGTCACAATTGCAGTTGTGCTTCATAACACTTTGAAGTGAATGCGAGGATTTCTAAACCTCACATTCCCATGATTGGAGTTATTCCTCAAGGATTGGGCAAGCCAATTATTGTTCGTGGTGAGAATATGGATGAGGGTTTAACATAAGAAGAAACAAGTTGAAAACCAACAACCTTTGGCATTTGGAGAAATAGAAGGTCAATTTGAGCCTATGGAGGGAATCAAAAGTCAAGGTGGAGTTATAGAACTAGAAGCTCAGGAGGAACCAACACTCACAATTTTATAAGGTATGTCAATGCCTTCATCTTCCTCTAGGACCCTCATAGTTGTTCCTATGACCCAAATCCCTAACCACTCGATGAACATGAGTCTCTTATAAGAGAATTGATCTCTAATAATCTCCCAAAAAGAAGAAGGTGGAAATACAACTGGATGATGATGATTTACAAAGCTTGGCCATACTCACCCCAACAAGATCATCTAAAAAGACAAAATCCATCTCCAAGACAACCCTGAGAAAAATAGGAGAATGATTTGTAGATATTACAACTCCCAAAGTTAGTGTGCTCCAAGGGAAGCATCCCCGTTTGATTTCTAGGTCTCCAGGATCTCACTAGGAAAACCTTCTACCAAGAAATGAAGTATAATTTTTCTGTAGAAGTAGAAGGAGTGTTCCAAAGGATTGATGAGTTCAAAGAGACAAAAAGGGACTTAAAGGCCAAGAATGAGGCACTATCTAACTTGGTCGAAAATTGACTAGAACTTGTCAGGAAGGATGAACCGAGGTCCCAGAAATCACAAGTGAAGATATCATGAGAGTAAGTGATTTAATTGGAAGAGGAGAGGCTACTATCCAACGGGAAAATGATTTGGTTGCTAGAGGCAAACCAATAATTATAAACTTTGTAAGATGGTATTCCCGTAATTTTGAGAAGGCAAAAACAACCAAGGCTTTAATGGATAAATGCAAGGCTGAGAAGTTAATGTGGATTGATATGTTACCTAAAATGGAAGCTATCAAAAACTTAGATGATGACCTGGTTATTGAAGAAGGTATTGTGTCCCTTGATTTTGTGGGTAGTCAACATGAATATTACAACATGGATAAAGTAAGAGTGGAAATCTTAGCAGATTCCCTTAAAGTTCTTGACAGAGTGAGACATAAAACAATATATTTATCAACCGTCTTCGTGCTCGATAGAAAAATTGATTGGGATATACAGTGGAGAAATAATTAGAATGGAGGACACCGACAACTTAATCAAGATTTTCAGAGAATATGTTATGGGTAAATTAGGAGAGCCCAAAAATTTCAATCTATCTCTCATGCATAACTGGGTAGATATTAAATCAACAATTGACAAGTTGATAAGGAAGTTGGAGAAAAAAACCAATCTTTATTGATATTGATGAAACAAACATGAAGTAATCTTTAACTACCATTTAGGACTCAACGAAGAAGCTATGACCCAATTTTTTGAAAAATATGATGCCTATAAGAACAGGGTAGGGAAAGCTCACATCAAGCCACCAAGAAGAAGCAAGTGTAGTAAAGAGGGAGCGACAAAATTCACTAGAAAAAAAAAGAATATATTTTCTGTTTCTTCCAAGTGTCACTACATAGTTCCCCTTTTGCACTTAGCCCAATCAAGAGCAAAGGGGAATCTTTTCAGTTAATAGATGCTTCTTCTACAGATTTTGAATTATGTGGAGCAAGGATTGAAGTGATCTCTAAGGACATTTTTGGGGAAAATTATATAGAATGGTAGTATAAGTATGAGGGGTTTGTCCTCATACTAAGGGTTTTTTTTTTTCCGAAGCTTTTACAAAGAACAAAAATTTGATATACTTTATTGTGACATTGCTTATCTGTTTCCTAGAAGTACATTTTAAGTTTTTTACTCTTTCAAATTTAGAATGTTAAGATGATTACAATGTATAGTCATTAACCGACATTGATATCAATCGTTGTCTTGTTACCTTGTCAAGAATTTTGTGGATTTAAAATGAAATTTGTCTAACTATGGGTTTAGTTTCTATGTTTTGGATTTTAAATATTGAACACTTAGTTGATTTATTAAATTTTTCACTGCAATTCTGTGTTTCTTGCTTCTCTAAAGTACACTAGGCCTATCCTTAGTGATTAAGCTTTGGTCATTTGTTTGATATTATTTTGGAAGATTTTATTTTATAATATTGAATGCAATTATAAAATCCTTGCTCAAATCATTTTGTTGATGGATATTTGTAAGATTTTGAGTGTATCTTAGGCGTATGAGATTAGAAGCAAGAAACATTTCATCAAAATATTTACATGAGCCTTTGTGCTAAATGTTTTGAGGATTGTGTGAAATATTTTTCTTAATTGAGTATCAATGAATGCAAATATTTCTTTAAGTGAAAATTGTGATGAATTGATGAATTGTTCTTTATTGTCTAGAAATTCATGTGTCTGAACAAGTATTGTGAGTAGTGTTATCTAAAGATCTATTAGTTTGTGAATCCCCCATCCTCATAAAAAAAATTTTTTTGAGTCTCATCATATTACATGAACGTTCTTTCATCATTCTATTGTATCATTCAAAGCGTTATTGAAAGGAAACCTTAATTTAACTTCATCCTTCCATAATTATGTAGGAGAAAATAGAAATTTCCACTATCTAGAGTAGCTGGGTCCCGCTTAAGTAACATCCGCACTACTTAATGTGACAACCCGTGGGGGTTAAATAGTGTATACATTGACCGTGTTCACTTAAGACTAGTACTTAATTGCCAACAAAAATACCAAGAAACCATGACTGCATCTATCCTTTTTTACAAATACAGGATACAAAATGGGTTCTCTCGCCCTCATCGAAGGCAATACCTAAAGTAGTAGGGAAGTTCATCCCCTTTGTATGTGTCACCCGACCCATCTAAGGTAAGGTCTAAATAAGTTTTTCAGACTTCTTTCCTTGGCTACAAATGACATAAATTTCTAGTCTGCCATCCTTAAATATCTTCAACTCATCTGTTGAAAATTTCCTGGCCCTAAGTGGGTGTAATTTTGAGTACCAACAGACCCCATCACATATTAATAATGATCATGATATTGAATTCTTGATAATGGAAATAACATACTTTTGAGTGGGGGTTGATATTTTTGATGTTGATCTTGTTATGCCATGATTTCTTAATCGTTGTATAAATAGGTCATGGACCTTACTATTCATGTTGCAAGTTATTAGTGTTGCTGATCATCTCCATGTTATTGTTTGGTGCATGTTGTTTGTTGAGAGGGTAATATTTTACTTACCAAAGATTATGGCTTAAGTCCTTAAGTTATGCACATCATTCAATAGCCTAAGGGATGAATGTGATTATTGTGTGTTATTTTTGTTTTATAATTATTACATGTAATAAGGGTCAAATTTACCCCATGCAAGTAGATACACGGTTATAATGATTATTCTAATATATTTTCAATTGACCATGCATGAGATAAAAATATAACTTATGTTCAAATTCAATGGATTCCTTGCCAAATATGGTGGATGATATGTATAGTGGTAGGTAAATTAATTGAAGCTACAAATGTGCTTTGTAGAACAAGTGGAGAGAATTCAATGCTTTCTTAGTCCCTTGAGAAACTCGAAACCCCTTCAAAAGCTACCAGTTTGTATGGAAAATGGTAAAAATTACTTTGGGGTAAATGGTGTTGTAAGTTCTCTTCATTTGGTTGCTCACACCACCATTATCGTGAACCATTACATGCAGTCCTTTAAGCTAATTTATCTTCTTGGAACATATAAATGTTCGTGTGGCGATTAAATCTTGATTAATGAAGAAAAAGGGAGAAGAAATTATTGTGTTGAGCTCAATCTGGAAAAAGAGGAAGAGGTTTGCAGTCTTCCATTCATAGGAAATAATCGTTCTTTTTCCCTCCTAACCATTTTCTTCATTTGATATTTGTAGGAATGGGTATTTGTAATGTTGTCTAGTATGAGCCAGATTGTAAGCATGTTGAAATTAGTGCTTTGTTTTTTTATTAAATGGCTATCTCAGAATGAATATGTTTCTTGTTATGGAAGGGTTGTAATGGTGAGATGCATGGTAATTTAATATTATCGTTGTATTTTAAACCCTTCTTTCTTGGAGTAAAGACTCATAGTCGAGTGATTTGTTTGTATGAATCTCATTATCTCTGAATATTTGTGAATCAATATTACTATAGTATTATTCCCTTATTTGTAAAGAATTGTATTTATGCCTTAAATGTTGGGGATAACCCTTATGGGTTTTGTTTGTTCAATTTTTATGATGACCTTGAAGTCGTGGTATTAAATACTCAAAAGGGTTTTATGCATTTTGGTTTTCTTTGAAAATGGATACTTTTAGTCAGCCAGTCTTGTACTTGCTTGGGCCTACATGTTTGTCACCACCGTGTTCATGTGAGCCTTTGGAACTATGAAACTTGGGTTTCTTAAAGGATATCGTTGCTTTTTTAAAGGATTGTTATTGATTTCTTTTAGTGGGATTTTGGAATGTTTTGATGGTACGATTTAGAAATAATTTTGAGGGTTTTCCTTAAAGATTAAACTACCTATTATGGCATAAAGACACAAGTACTGAGTATTAAAACTCCAATTTACCTTTCATAGGGTAGCAAGATGAAGAATACATTCCTAAGTTTATGGATCTCTTTTGGAAAGGATATTCGAGGATTTGTTGGAATTGATTAAATTAAGGTGAACAACATTTACCCTAAAATTCTTGAATGCCAATTGTATGATGTTGGAGTTATCGATTCCACCTTGGTAGATATCAGAGAAAATTTTATTGGTGAATATTTGTTAATTCATGAATATTCTAGTTTTTGAAATTTGAAACTGGCAAAATTTTAGGGTACAAATTAGGACTAGTTCACGAATTTTTTTGGGTACAAGTTAATTTTAGGACCAATTTGCCAAAATGTTGTTGTCCTAGCATTTTTTTTATGCTACCAAATGACAACATATTATATGTTGTTGGCGGTAGCATAAAATATGCTACCGATCGGTGACATATAAAAAATTTGTCGTCTTGTAGCATTTAATAGTGATGTTGTGATGTCTAGATATTCGTCATTCATGCAAAAGATAATTTTCATAGATTCACCAAATATTTTCTAAGGCTTTTTTAGAGGGACCCTTAAAATTTTACCCGGTTGATATATAGATGCACCTTGCCAATGTGGCATTTTGGTCGTAATTTAGAAAAAGGGGTGTAATCTGAGGTAATTACCTTTATAGGTAATGTGTCATTTCCTTGGGTATAGGATTTATAACTAGGATTATAGTTGTGGACATAGAAATGACATAAAAGATTGATTATATTTTTGGTAATCTTGGCATGTTTAGAGTATAAATAAACTTTGTCAAACATCGAGATAAAATTTGTTAAAGGAGTACATCGTACTTTGACCTCTAATGAATCTACTCATAAAGATAGTTCATTGTTAGTTTGAGAACAACCACGAGTTAAGTGATCATACTTTTGTCTTGTACTACGACCACAACCTCTTAATGAGTTGGAAGAAATACTTATGTTTAGACATCACTATTCGGTTAAGGGAAAGTATGGAATCCCTTTCTTTCGGTCTAAATAAGATCATAACATAAGGAAGCAATTAGCTTAAGGAAGAGGGTGCATGTGTATGTAACTTTAGAACTAATATGGTTTATAAGTTAATTCCTCATTCATGATGATAACGGGAGTTCGATTGAGCTTGTAGCTATTGTTTTGAAATATGTATTTGTTCAATTACCATTAAGGCATTACTATAGTAGGCGAAGCAATCTCGTAAAATAACATGATGCTATGATTTTATGCTATGTATGATACAAGTTTGTTATGGATTTCTAGTCTTTCATAGTATCAAAAGAATAATGAATGTTATGATTGATTTTATTATATATTATTGTGTGGTCATTCATTGGTAATTCATTGGACATTAATATATTTATCTTATCTATCTTATCTTATGTGTTTTGTTCTTGTGAATTCTACCATTAAGGTACACCGAAGAAGGTGAAATGGGCAGTTCTTTATAGATGCAAATTAAGTTATTTTTAACACGATGTTTTGATGCATGACATTCTTATGTTGATATTATTAATTTTAATATTGCAGTATTTCATTCATTCTAATATCATATGGCATAAATTGTTAAGCGGAAAAAGGACTTTTCTTGCGATTACATCAAGCCCGACCGAATTCTTAACATTTTGCAGATGGTTACTTAATATTGAAAGGCGAATGAAGAGGAAAGATTTATGTGTTCATTTGTTTGACAACAATGTATTGTATCTCCAATTGAATTTGTAAATTAGTGAAATATCGTTGTACTATTCATTTGATTAAGTAGCTAAATTGGCCTTTTCTATTGTAGTTGTTTCAAAAGGAAATAAATAAGATGTTTTATGGTATTCATTGTGACTTAAATTGCCTAAGATATTTGTAAGAAAGTCTCTTAACTTAGTTGCATGAATGATTGTAATTAAGGAGGATTATTATAGTATATTAATACATGTATGAATATGATGTATTCTTGGCATGATACATGCATATTGTATTAATGATGAATAAAGTGAATTACATGGCTATGCTTTTAAAAGAATAAAGTATGTAATTAAATTATGGATTGCTGCAAATGTTTGGAATTAATCATATTAAGTATAATACTATACTTAACACTTTATTTGAGAAAAAGGATTAAATTACGATATAAGTACTACTCTTGACATGATGCATTGCTAGTGTTAATAAGTAAAATATGAACAAGGGATTTAATGCGGAATGCTGAATTAAATCAGAAACGGAAAGTGTAATGATCATGATGGAATGAATCTAAGCATGCCATTGAAATGCATGAAACCTTCACTTAGATCCATAGGTTCAAATTCCATAGTAGTTAGAGTTTTGCTGAAACCTAGGAATTGATATGTCGTAACTTATTTCGAATAACCTTAATAACCATAAGATATGACGTTCCCATTTAGTAGAACTTGGTGAGCCTACTCAAGGCATGGCCATTGCCACGTTGTACCTACTTAATGACTAAGGTCATTATTTGGTTACAACGGGCAGATGCTATGTCAAGTTATCTCGTCAAGCTCCTCTAAATGAGAAGGTCATAATGCACTAAGATGCAAGTATTGTCCTAGGTACGAATGTGGATAGTGTCACATGGTTAAGTACCCAATGTCATCTTATGATGAATACAAGAAAGAGAGTGACTCATAATGATGTAAATAATTACGGAGACGCTCACTCTCCCTTAGTCATCCTAAGCCAACATTGTGGGACTTACCCATGCGGGCTGATCCAAATAGGTACCTTGTACATAACTTGTAAATGATTAACACTTCATGATCTAGTCCTAATCTAGATAACAATTTTTAGGAGTTAGGGTGAAAGACAAATTCCAAATGACGATTATGTCATCATGGAATTAAGCATGGAAAACATGACTTAAAACCTTGGCCAAGGTAACACAAGTTGTTGATTGTATTGTTTAGATTTCACCTAGATCTAAAGATGCAAGATTTCGGATGGGTATTCCATAATAGATGCCCAGATAGGAACTTTAGACTATAACACTTGAATTTCCTTGAAGGACTAAGGAAACCATGGTATACTTAGTATACATATTTTAATGAAATGGATATGAGGATCGGTATTAGTCCGACTCATACAATTGCATAAGGTTTACTATTATAGGATGGATTGACTAAGATGATGTTGGTTCTAAATTAAGTTAATTTAGAACAAGGAAACATGAGATATGAAATTAAGATTATGTTGGATTTAAATATATGGGTATTTAAATCAATGAAGCATAAAGTTAAATAAATAAATAAATAAATTACCAAGAATTGAAGTGACACAAGTGGTTATTACATGGGGTGTACTGAGAGGTCTGCCACACATGGAGATTGTCACATCGATGGGTGTTTTTAAATTTTTTTCCGATGCGGTGGGAGCACTACCGGGGGGAGGAGTAGAGGGACAAGCACATGCCCACGACAACATAGCGGAAATGGTAGAAGAGCGTGATTATTTGTATAGTGATGTTTGATGATTTTTTTATTTGGTTGATCGATTATTGTTGTTGTCTAATTTGTTGTTTTATGGATGCGAGTGTGTGTATTGGTCACCGATTGTGCCCATCGATGAACTCATAGGTGGCGTTATGTCGGATAGTGTAGATGATATTGTGGGTGAGCATTCCCATTTTTTGAGCCAATGATGATAACAAAAACGACATGCATTGTGCTACTAAGCGAGAGGGATTAGATGTGCGAGGAGATACGATGAGCTAGAGAGGCTGTGGGTGGCGGTCCCTAGAACATGATGTATTTACGTGGTATGTGGAGTTACGATTCATTTCATAGAGAATTATATGAAGGTTACATTATTATGGAGGCAAGTGGAGAGATATAGGGTCCATGATCATCAACATAGAGTGAGCGATGAAGCTTCTAGTTCTAAAGTGCTCACATTGGTAGATGGTGATAATGAGGATGAGATATGATATGTACTTGATGTATTGATGCAAGGAGTTTCCCTTAACAATGAGATGTTTTGTAACTATGATTGTAAATGATATATATATATATATATATATATATATATATGGACTTATTGTTGTATGATTGTTGTATTTGATGTTTATTGATGTGATGATTTGGACTTGTATCTTGATGTATGATGCATTTATTATTGTTGCTATATGTGATGCGTGATGTGTTGAGTATTGTTTTGAATTGATTTGCAATGGGTAGTTGTGATTATAGATAGATAAATGGTGATATAGCGTATATAATGATAAATGATATATGTAATGTGATTGTAAAAAAGTGTATTATATATAAGAATAAAGTAAAAATGAATAACGTGTAAAAGTATGAGATGGTCATAATCATGTAGTGAAGTTCATGTTAGTATGATGAAGATAGGGGAAAAATAATGATGCCCCGATGTGTGAATGATAAGGTTCATTTAGATAAGACCCCTCAAAAGTCAAGAAGGAATCATAAAGAAAGAGTGTGTCACTAGGAAGTGATATGATAATGTGCGCAAGATAGACTCGATTGATAAGACGTGTAGCCCAAGAGTGATGAGAGGTTCTTATTGCATCAGATTGCTCAATAGTCATGTAAGAACCATAATAACAAAAGTGCACCATCGAGGGTAAGGTGACTGAAATCATCTATTAAAGAACAAGATTGCGCGGAGCAAAGGGGAACATGTGGAATGAAGGCAACATGAGTGTATGAGCCAAACTGAATGTCATGTGGAATTGTTCCAATGATGGGTGATGTAACTGTGGGAAGTGGAGATGCCAAGGTCTATGGAAGTAAATGTGTAGTAATAACATGATGTAGCGATATGGTGTACCGGTGGATGAATGAGATGAAGAGTGTGTATGAGCAACAACCTGTGGTTGTGGGTGAATAATAACCTTAGAACTAGATGAAGGAGATAAATCAACTAGAGTAACAACATGCCTATAAGGGAGTGGAGACATAAAACACTCACAAGAGCGATAGCCAAAGGAAATGACACAATTATCTTCTAATTGTTGCAATCAATCATGAAGGGTGCAACAATCATTATCGTGACGGCCATTGATACAATGATAGTTGTAATAAGGTCTATCATGCTAGCGTTGTAAGCGATGAGGTGGATGATGCTGATTAGAAAGTAAGAAAATAAAACTCTTTTCAAGCAAGGTACACAACACATCATGAGGTCTAGCGTGATGAGAAAAGTGTAATAGCTTATGTGAAACATGTGTAGAAGTTTGAGGTGTAGCTTGAAGTGGAGGAGGAGATGGAGGATGCTTATGTAGTGTAGAAGATTGAAATTTCTTGGGAGGTGGAGGAGATGGAGACCATGGAGGCCACTCAATAGATGGGAGTGGATAAGAACTAGATGATGCAGTAGTAGCAATGATAGGAGGAGGATATATAACATGTGTAGTAATGAGATCTTGTTCTAGATCAATGACCCTATATCATAAGAGCGTGAATGATTCACATGTGTCATATTACAATTGTTGTTTTAAAATGGGAATCAAACCATGACATAAGATGAATTTCTTCTCTAAGTCAATGGGATGGAAGACTAACTAATGCATGCAAGCATTGAATCACATAATGTAATCAATGATAGATTATGTTCTTCCTTGGTGTAAGCCAGGTAGATGATCATATGTGACTCTAGGGTTGTTGTTGAGTATGAAGCGGCGAAGAAAATCTTATTCCATCTCACAACAGTAGTAATAGATCCAAAGGGTAGATGTTTTTACCATTGGAGAACATCATCGATAAAGGCTATGGCGAAAGGCTTTGAGTAATAGTCAATCATTAAAGCATGAAGCCATAGTAGAGACAAAAGAATGTTTAAGATGCAAATAGGGATTTTGAGTACCATCAAAGCATGAAAATGTAGGCATAATGAAATCCTTAGGAAATGCTAAATTGTGAATATTTTTCAGAATAATATTTCCATTCAAAGAATTATTATTGATAAAAGCATGATAGGCCTTACTTTCTAGTGTGAGATATTGGACTTGATTTTGTAAGTGGCCAACAACATGCATGAGTGATAAGATGTCCTATGGAGGAATGATAGAGGATGGAAATAGTGTATTGAGTGTTTGAAATTTGTGATTATGAGTGATTATAGGAATGTCAAAAGGAGACATAGAAGATGTAGATGGTAAAGGCACACTAGATATAGGTGTCGAAGAAATAATGTGCGTGAAGAAAATGAAACATCAATAGAAGTAGTAGGACTAGCGTTAACAACACCATTAGGAAATGATGTAATAGAAGGAGATGAATCACGCATGTTATTAGAGAAAATATTAGAATAATATGAAAGAGGAATGGGGGATTCACACTAGTAGTATGAAAATAAGTAGAATCATGACTATCAGGTGTTTGATAAAAATCAAACAAAGATTCAAATGCAATGATGTCATTAAGTGTATCATCAACATATAATGAAGGATGATGAGAACTAGTATGTAATGCATCATGAGAAACATTTTCAGAAATGGAAGGGGTATGAGATGCAACTATATTATGATTTGAACTAGTATGATAAATAAAATCATGCACATGTTTATTGTCTTCTTGTTTGTTAGTTACAACATTATCATCAAGATTAAACATAAAAATAAGAATAGCATCATCTAAGTTCTCATTATAAATAACAAAAGGAGGAGTGTGGCTAACTGAATAAAAATGTCTACAACCAAGAAAATCTTACCGGATCAGAAACAATGATAATGGTAGAATGATCAAATCTAGTAGGCACATTGCATTCATTAGCTAAGAGTTGTCTTTGAGTATCATATGGAAGAACAACATTGTGATATAGAGTGGTGAGTTCAGATATGGTTGTTTCATCATAGATAGGATTGACACTCACATGAGGCATGACTAGCTAAGAAGGAGAAGAGATATCCTTAACCATTAGGGTTTTAGTGGATCATAGGGCAAGTATTTATAAGCTATGGGTTCACTAAAATGATTCAATAAAATATAGATATTTTATTTAAAACATGAATGCAAAGATCTTCTATAAATGATGTAAAATGAAATATAAATACTAAACAATTTATTTAATTTCAACTATGAAAGGAAATGAGAGGGCTAAGGTACTTATCTTAATTCTCGCTTATCTTGTAGTGAATATGGATTGGACGATGCGATGAAACCGATGGAAAAACCATTGTAAAGAGCCACAAAAATATGCGGAGAAGTGGGCCGCTGACCGGAGTTCCCGGAGAGGGATAAGGGTGCTGCGCAGTGTCCTTGACCTATTTCTCGGTGTCTAGGTCTCCAGAAAATGTAAGAACTGGTTTTGATATGGTCACTACTTTGATCGCTTGTATGTCGCACTTGGATCACCAAGGTGCCTATAAACCAAGATACAAAAATATCCTCTGCAAAACCCCAAAAAATACATCAAATCCTAAAAAATAAAGATGCAAAATGAGGGGTTGGATTGTCCTCAACTGTCACAATGGTGAACTTACTATTGAGCACCTCACTACATCTCAGACCCAATGTAGTTATGTGTGCTTGTGTGTGCAATAGTTCTCCTAGGTCACCCTCACGCCAATGATGCCAAAATAACGGGTGATAGTTAGATAAAATTCAAATGTGTAGATGGAATAGAATGAAATCCCCTTCCTATGCAAAGTGTGTATAAAGAATAATGTGCCCAAATATAGTCCTTTGATATATGTATGATCCGAAAATTCAACACACAATTTTAACCGACTTCAGACCCCTATAGGCTTGTTAAATTTTACCGATAAAATTACTCTTTTAAGTAAATCAACTCAAAATAATGCAAGAATGAAAACACACTACACACAAAGTGATTACGGATTTCGGTAATAACCTACGTCTCCGGGTTCTTTTAGAACTATTCCACTAGTCAAAACTTGTAAGTACAATATAGTTTCTTACAATAAAACCTAATGGAACTTTAAACTTGCCTAAACAATACTCCAATCCTTCGAAGAACACCGATGATGAGTCGGGGACCATCCTTTACCTTCTGGTGCACCTGTAAGTTGTGTGGTGCTATGGGCCTATTGGGTAGTTTGAATAACTCCCAATAACAAAAATATGCCTATTAAAAATAATAGGTCTTACACTCACAATTTAGCCTAAAAAGACTAATTAAATCTCCTTCACAAATGCCTAAAATAGATTTCTTAAGAAAATATCCCTTAGCTCTTAAATGTCTCCTCAGCTCTTGGATTGAGCTTGTGAGTATTATCCCTAACTTTGGCGCACTATTTGCAACAGCAAAAAAAACAGATGAATCACAAAAATCAGTCAAAAGAAGCGCGCCAAAATTCTCTGCACAACTCATCGCCTTTGCCAACTCAGCAGACACGTAGATCTCCGTACGCATGAGCTGGAGTGTGAGGTGTCCAAAAAACTAAGTTTTCGCGCGCTTGACCAAATCCGGTGAATGTCACCCCCCACCGGTTACTATATTCGATGCCACTTAAGGCACATTAACTCACTGTATATTGAGGACAGGGAAATCCGCGCATAGGGATATGGATGTCATAAATGGTTAAGGCGCCGTGTCAACCAAGCAAACGACATCAAGAAAGCCACCACGCGGATTCAATGCTTGTGCTTCATGGCGCCACCTACTCCCAAACCGCCTCCAGCAGATAGACTGTATACCGCTCGAACCAGCAAAGAATGCAACAAAACAGTGGAAGCCATCGGACCAGGAGGGGAATGTTTACGGTTTTGGCGTGATAATTTTCTTCTTGCGACTTCACGTGTTCATGCTTACGGTTACGGCGTTGGGAGCTACTCATACTTGCGACTTCTTTCTTCAGCAATAACTCAGTGTTTCAGTTATAATCCTTCTGATCTGCCATCTTTAATCTTGCCGTGGATGCTTCAAGACAGGTTTCGTTCTGTACAATGTTCTGTTCTGTGTCATTTACTTCTTTTAGACAAACCCTCCTTAGTCGTTTTAAAGTGAAGTTCAATTTGATTTGGTGGTTTTACATATTGAAAACTGACAGTTTTTTCTGTACGCGTCTTGCAGTGGTGGGGAGGAGCTCGTTCGGTTGACGGAGAATGATCCACGCAGATGCAGACACATTCCTTCAAATGTGTTTATCAACACATCAAATGAGCTTGGAAATTGTTTGATTCTCTTCGAATATTAACAGTCGATTCGGTTCTAATAGGTGAGGTTTTAACCCTCACTGAGGCAGTGATAGAAACAATTACTAATACTTCTTCTGTACTGGTAGATTGTGTTATATGTCTTCCTAGTTACGTGATTCCTTCTTGCAAAGACTTAAACTCCTATTGTTTCTGAAAATTACAATATACTGAACATTAAAAAAAGCTGGGTGATCCAAAAAATGTGTCAAAAGAAGTGCGTGAGAGTTGAATCTTTTTACTTGTTGAATTTATATAAAATATGTCAAAATAAGCGCGTGAGTATTGTATCATTGTATCATTGTAGCATTCGATTGTGCTCAACTGAGCGTGCTCAAAGTGTGATTTTTGCTCTCACGTTTCCATTGTTGTAGCTATGTACACGGACGCTTCCATTCTTTTAAAGACATTACATTTTATCTCCTCTACTTCTCGATCACTCTTAATGGAACTTGTGCATTTGGCAGCGTAAAATTTGGTTTGATCCTTCCCTTTTCCTCTCTCTGACACAATTGTAACCCTCCTATTTCTTGAACCTCATAGCAACAGGCACATACCCATTGTTTGATATACATTATACTTGTTGAATGAATGTAAAAACAGTTCAGTGGTTCTCTAAAATCCACCGACAAGTATGATGCCACGACCATTAGTAAGGTTCCTATAAGAAGATGACCACCTACTGATCACTGATACTGTAATTGAATGTAGCTGCCTTTGTAATCTGATACTGTAATTGAATGTAGCTGCCTTTTTAATCTGATACTGTAATTGAATGTAGCTGCTTCGACACATTGTAACTCAGCTATCCTAGTCTGCTATACTCAATTTTTTTGGATTTCTGTTTATTGCCCAGAGAATAAGGTTAGTGTCTTACTGTATGAGAGGGGATCCAGTCCCGGTGCACCCAAACTTTGGGACACTAAACTGAACATTTAAAATCACCAGGTAATCACAAAAATATGTAAAAAGAAGCGCGTGAGAATTCTCTACAGCCCCATCTCCTTCGCTGTTTTCGACAACTGTGAAATCCACGCATAGGGATATGGTAAGTTTAACAACAGAGCTGCCTAATGTTTCGGCCTGAGATTTTTGTGTGTGGGTGTTTACACTGACCACCTCTGTGTTGGGAGCTAGTCATACTTCTGAGTGTACTTCTGTTTTCTTTCTTCAGCAATAATATCTACTTGAAGTGATATTTTAACTTTGCTTCCTTCAAAACTAGAAATAGTCATTTGAATCTTGCCGTGGATGCTTCAAAAGAGGTTTAGATTACGTACCTTTGTTACATTTCTTAGCCATTTACTTCTTTTATGGTAACCCTCCTTAGTCGTTTTAATGTGAAGATTGGAAAATTGTTCATATTTAAAGGTAATCAAGGGGTTAGGCTCCTTGAGCAATAAATGAAATGGAGTTGATTGATTCAAACTACACTAGTATGAGATCGATTTATAATCGGATATGATTTATAACTGAATATATTTCAATCATAGTTGATAAAAGCCTTCGAATGTTACAAGAAAGTCGAAGAGGCTGATTTGTCAAAGGACATGGCAACCCCTATTATTAGTAACTGATTCGTATAATTTGGTGATTTTACATATTAAAATCTGATAATATAATTTGTACTTGTCTTGCACTGGTGTTGTTATGCTTGTTGGAGTGACTGATAATGGAAGTGCATATGCTTGTTGTTATCAACACATTTTTTAGTTTGGCAATTGTTTGATTCTCTTTGAATATCTACAGTCCATATGCTTCCAGTAGGTGAGGTTTTTACCCTCATTGAGGCAGTGATAGAAACTATTGCGTATTTCTCTTTTCTACTTGTAGATTGGGTTATTGGCTTCTGTGTGTTACTTTAATGACATTTACCATTGAATGTTACTCAGTGTAATTTTCAGAAACAATAGGAGTTTAAATCTTTCAAAAAGGTTATCACATAACTTGGAAGACATATATATTCATTCAGTAAACATTCCATTGTCCATTACAAAAACATGGCCATACAATATACTTGGGCCATATAACTACTACTACTATATTGTACTTTTTAAATCGAAAGGCCAATTCCACACATCAAAAATTCAGCCCTCAAAATTAAATATTAACTTTCGAAAATATTATTTCCAAAATCCGAGGAAGGGCGGCGTTGAATCTGCAGTTGAGGTTGAAGCTGGGGTGTTACTTTGCAATTGCCTCCCAATGTTGACATCCCTCGTAGGCGTAGTTGGAAATGGATCAGAACTTGGAGAAGCATTCACTCCGACTGCAGTATTATGTGTTGAAACTGATAAAGGGCAATGTATGCCCATTAATTCTCTTAGCATTGGGTGTTGATCAGGAAAAGGATTAATTGGACTGCTCAATCTCCTTTTCCTTTCTAACTCTCTTCTTGCCTTCTCAAACTCCTTCTCCTTTATCTCTTGATCCCTTTGAATCCTTTCCTGTTCCTTTTTCTGTTCCCTTTCCTGCCTTTGAATCAACTTTTGGTGCTCCTTTGTTTTCCTTCTATATTCTTTTTCAATCTTTTCCTGCTCCTTCCTCTCCCTTTCAACAATTCGTTCAGCCTTCTTCTCTTGGATTTGTTCCTTTTTTCTTTGCTTTAATTCATCTATTTCTTTTTTTCTGTTCTCTTTCTCAACCAGAAGCTCCATGTACTGATCTGCTGTAATTAGTAGAGATTCCCTACTCAATCTTATACCAGAAGCACTATTTGACCTTGATGATTCTCTAACCTTTTCCACAGGGAGTTTCAAGAATCTACCAAGAGTTTTTTGTCCTTGGTTTGCCTCACAAGTTTGGTTCGAATCTGCCCCTAATACCCCTGCATCATTATCTTCAGGTTGACTGCCAACATAGTAGTGCACCAAATCTGAGTCATGAAGTACTGCTGGTTGAGAGGGTAAAGAGAGGCTGACCTCTTCATTATTGAAGTTCAAGTTGACACCAAGATTAAGAGCTGCTTCTTTCATCCAATCGGGAGGGCTTTCTTCTGTGGGCAAAGATAGTGATTCATCGATTTGATTAATTCTGTTTGGAGTTTCCAATTGTTGAGCAACACATTCATTTATATTTATCTCCATCTGCTGAGGTTCTGATTCTTTCTCCAATTGTGTGTTAGGCACCATCTGAGCATCTTCACTTCCCTCTAAATCAACCCTAGATAGATGAAGCATATTTTCTGCTGCACCAGCATCATCTTGAAAAGATGTGTCAAATGTTCTGCTTGGTGCCATGTCTTCATCCAAGGCATTGGGATTAAGAGGCCATATCCCTGTTCTTTTGAATCCTGATTTAATGTTGCTAGGTGTAAGAGCCATTCTGAATGCTTTGCTCCCTAACTCTGCTAATTCAGCCCTTTTCACATCTATCCCATGGTTTGCAACTATCCATTTGCGTCTCTCCTCCTTGAAGTATGTTTTGAATGGAGCAAAGACACTCACATCCAATGGCTGTAATTTATGAGAGGTGTGTGCAGGCAATGTTAATAAATCAATCCCCAAACTCCTGGCTTCTTGAATTGTCCCCAAAGCAACATGTGAACCATGGCCATCAAAAATTAGTAAATGCCTATTGGTAGGAGACACTCCACCAGGTATAGATGATGCAAAGTGATGTAACCAATTCATGAATAAATCTTTTGTCATCCATGCATGTGATTGTGTTGCCATGCAAGCTCCAGGCTCACAACCTGCAATATAATTTTCTAAATGGCTCTTCCCCTTAAAAAGATAGAATCCTGGAATACTTTGTCCAGCAGCATTTACACAACACAAAATGGTAATCCATTCTCTGCTTTTTGGGATGATATATGGCACACTCCTACTACCCCTTTTAGCAAGCACTCTCATACCGCAGTTCCTCCCTGCTTGTAATCCAGTTTCATCACAATTCCATATTCGGTTTGGTCCATATGGGTTGGCCTCATAAGCTTTAGACAAATTAATGTAGAAGGAACTGACAATTGATGGCCTCAAACACACTGCTCGATCCTTATCAAGGCCTTCAGCTGTCCTTAATGTTAGATCCGGGTGTCTTTTTTTAAAACCTGCCCACCATGACTTACCCGGAAAACCATCCGTGAATGGGTTAGACCTTGTTTCGCAGATTTGTGCCACACATGTCTTAAGTTGTATAATTTCTAACCCA
Organism: Taxus wallichiana var. yunnanensis; assembly: GCA_018340775.1. NCBI lineage: Eukaryota > Viridiplantae > Streptophyta > Pinopsida > Cupressales > Taxaceae > Taxus > Taxus wallichiana. Next base: position 353,854,769 of record CM031242.1, on the reverse strand, counting down.
TGTCCCATGTCAGCCATTTCATGACACCAACTCACTATCTCCATCTCTTCTTCTTCTGTTAGAATTGTTGGTGGACCCTTTCTTTTAGTGGTGGTAATGCCCATTAGCCAAGAAGTAAGGGTGGTTGCTGGTATACCCCATTTTTTTGCAGCAGCGCGTGTAGAGTATCCATAATCTTCAACATCTTTCATGGCATTATTCATATCAGACTTGTTCCAATCAGATCTTGGCTTTGACACATTTTGTGTTGAAGGGCTCACTCTTATTGCTTGGACATTTACTTCTTCATGTGGTGTGTCATTGGCATCTTGAGGTGGGGTATTGATAGCCTCTTCTTCACGTTCTTCACTTGGCGGAAATCTTGCTCCCCTAATTTTGGCACATGCAGGTCTTACTCTTTTTGGAAGCTGCCTTCTCCTCATGATGTCAATAAAAACCTACTAATATAGTTAAATTCACCAAACCGATGTAACTTACAACAATGAGATATTCAGCATATTGAATCATCAAACGTAATTCTCAAGTGCAGCCATTTGATATGAGTGCCTATGTTCTGAGCAATGGATACTTCAAAAATCAAAGGTAGATGAATATTCACAAGTAATTCTGAGCTAAATTAATGAAACTGTATACTTTATGCTGCCTCTAAATGTAGATGAATATTCACAAGTAATTGTGAGCTAAATTATTGAAATGTATACTTTATCTTTGCCCAGTAATTCTCTCTGACCCATCTACTTTGCAAACTAATTCATGTAAGATGTATATCAACAAGTAATTCCAGTCTAAAGTAATGAAACCTGCGAGATGTATGTGTACATGTAGATTTATATTTACAAGTAATTCCAGGCTAAATTGAAGAAATATGTATATATATACTTACAAAAATTACATGTTAGATGCATATTTTATCTTTGCCTTTTCATGTAGTTGTATATTTAATGCTTCATTTTCACGTAAGCTGTATTATTTATGCTTTGCCTTTTTTGTCGTTGTATATTACGTAGATGTATATTTAGATTCCGATGTGTATCCCTATAGATGTATCTTCCCTATGCGTAGATGTATATTTCTTATATATCTATTTAATGTCCTGAAGTGGCTTTATAGTAATTTAGGTGGGGGAATTTCTTGTAAATATACGTCTACGAAAAACTTAGTTTTGTAAATATCAAATCGGCTTCATTAATTTAGATCTACGTGGAATTACTTGTTAATAAACATCTTGTGAAAATTTGGTTGTTTATTACTTTTATACCTTGTGTGGATTTTTGTCATCTCGGAAACATTTTTGTTTTAGTGATAAGTGGCGGCGAATTAGGGTGCACCGTGGGGGTTCTCCCATACTTTGGTCAAACTAATTCATGAAAATTTGTATTTGAGACAAGTCACACTCCAGTTCATGTAATGAAACGGTGATCTGTACGTGTAAATGTGTTGTGAAATTCTAGATGGGGCAAGAAATTCTGTATATATTCTTTTGAAAAATTACATGATTAGATGTTTTTTTAATGTCACTATAATCCTTTTCATGTGTGGGTGCACCAATGCTTCATTTTCCGTAAGCATATAGAGCCTTTATAATTTGCTTTTTTCTTGTAAATATACGTCTCAGAACATATTTAGGTTCGATGTTATTGTAAATCTTTACAAGAAATGTATATTTCATGTATTTCTAGTTGCGGAATTACTTTTAATATACATCTTACATGAAAAGGCGATTTCATAAAGTATGCACCAATAAGAACAACATACATCTACTTGTAAATATGAAATACTGATTTAATTAATTTAGAGGCTGGAATAACTTGTTAATATACGTCTACATGAAAAGGCGACATAAAGTATGCACCCGTGAGGGATACATACTTTTACTTGTATAAATGTGAAATACAGTTTTCATTAATTTAGACTGGAATTACTTGTTAATATACATCTTACATGAATTAGTTTGCAAAGTAGATTGGGCTGTAGAGAATTCTCAAGCGCTTCTTTTGTGCATGATTTTGGGATCATCGGGTTTTTATAGGCTCCATATGGAGATTGACAATAAAAAAATTAAAATTAAATGAATGTGCATCAATATAAGAACAGAGTTAAGAACTTCTATGTGGCACTATGATGTGGAATAACAGTTGATTATGGCAGCTTGGAACTGTAATTGTCATGCACTAGCAAAATAGCTCTAACTGAATAAAATTTCAGAGCAGTTGAGGAACTAGATTTATAGGAGATATGAAAAGTGTTGTAGTTGAGTGATCCCTGTGCTTTTTTTGATTGGGTAAAATTGGTTGATCCTTGTGCTTGTTTTTGATTGGGTGAAACTGATAGGGGTGGATCAAGATTTATGATATTTTATTTCAATACTCATATTTGAAGTTCAATTTGATTTGATTTCTCATTTCAATTCAATGTTTGTTTCTTGAGCCTCACATTTGTTGAAAATATGCAGGTACATAATTTATGGGAGTAGCTGGGATGGAAAATGGTGACAAAGTTAATGCTTAAAAGACAACTTGTATCTGAAAATGGTGCACTTTGGACTTCTGCTTGTGAGAACCTGGCCTAAAGTGTGTGAATGACAAGACCTTTTACACATTAAATGGCTGGGAACTTAAATTATGTGAAAATTGACATCAAATTGATATGATGATGTGATATCAATTTTGTATAGGGATGAAATACAATTATATATCCTTGTATTAAATACATGTTGACTTTAAATCATTTGCAATTTTGAAGTATAATATATGTTATTATATGTTTAAAAGCCATACTTGACTATTCTCTTTGTTGTGATTCATGGTTGTACATGAAAAGTGACAGAGACACATCGGTTTTGAGGATACTTTGTACATTTATAGGATAATATTCATTCCATTAGTTAATATTTTCAGGATTCAAATCCTGGTTCATCGGGCTATGCTTCCGACTTGGTCCCCTCTACGTCATCCTCGTGCCACGAGCTCACCATCCCCGTTGTCACTAAATTGGTCTTTCCGTGTCACCGAGATACTCGGCCTTTTTGCTACCTTTTGCCTCATCAACCCATCCTCGCCATCCCTCGTAATTTCGACCCCGCTATTTTCCTTCGCACCCGCCTTGTAACCCTTCGACCCGGTCGTCCACCATGCCACGAGGTCCTTGCGTTATTGGATTCGAGCACAAATATTTTGCTTTTTTCAACCATTTTATCCACCTTGATGTGGATGACCAAACATTGATCGGGAGCATATATATAATGCCTTTAAAAGGATTTGGAGGTGGATATAAACATGTGGCTTTAGCCCCGTTGTAAATGGTTTTGTTAGCCAATAAACATATCCAAATCGCTAATGTCCCCGCTCACTCTTACATGCCTCCTTTGATGGCTAACCGAGCTATTCCAAATAACTCGCCTTTGGTATAACTCAAGGCATGACTCGCCATATAGCCCATTGAGTTGACTTTAGAAGAGGTGGTGACAAGCTGTGTGGTGGCATGAGGACCCACCATGTAACGTCTTGATTTTTATAAGCTATCCTGGTAATCACTTTTCATGATGTTGTAATTGCAGAAATGAAGATAAATATGTTAAGATATATCTTTTAATCTTAAAAGGAATGTGTTACTAATCTGGACCCTTGTTTGTTGTAATTTGTTTACTTGGGACAGAGATTATTATTGCTTGTGTTTTGCTAAATGAGACAACAGACTTGTCGTATGTTTGATGAACCCTTTTCGCTGATTGACAGCACACCTTGAATCAATTCCATTAATCCAAGGTATGTTGTGGCCTTCTTGTGATCGCTTTGTCAATTTACTTCTAAACCAGAATGAAGTCTGAAACCAGAATGAAGGTCATTATAAATGTTGCAGCACCTGATTTCAGGTATAAATATCCGGTACCTAGATGCCAATGGAAAAGGTTCGATTCTCAACCACATGCAAAGTTGTAACGCTAGACAACGTAAGACAATAAGGGCCTGGATGCGAGTGACACATGTATGTGGAACATAGGACAAAACGTCCTGCATTGTGTTGAATGCGAACGCCAGTCGGAAAGACTTGATTGGAAACTATTAAATAAATACTATGGGATTAAACCCTAACCTACAACTAAGTTTTATCCTATAACCTAACTACTACCCTACATGGATTTTAAATTGCATGGGATGAAAATTGATGCAAATCCTAATAACTTATGAACTAGGTGAAAAACCTAGCTATGGACTATAAAATCCTAAACTATTACTAACCTATGGAAGGGGACTTATGGACCCATGTGGATGGAAAACGGATAAGAAGGGAAGGTTAGAAATTTATTAGGACAATAAATGAAGTCCTTACAGTTTCAGCGCCAAGTTTGGCGGGAACAAGGAAAAGTTGGAGGCATCCAACTAGCTATGAAGCTAAAATGGAATTGCAAGCAAAATTTGAAAAGGAAATTCGCCAACCTGAGTCGGCGGTGGCGTGAAAATTTATGAAAAAGCAATGCATTCAATGCATTCAATGACCTTGGTCTTAGCGACCAGCTCGCCTTGGAAAGAGGATAGAGGAAAAAAATTGTTGGCATTGTGTTCAATTGGGTTTTTAGTTGCTCTGCATTTCTTCCATGGTTTTGTCGAACCTGCTGTATTTTTGGTTATTGTTTCTATTCTTTGGAGAAGCCAAGGCTATTTTTGAGCTTGAGGAAGTTAGTGGACTGTTGGGTAAGCCTGTTGAGGACGCCGTGGAGAAAAATAACTCCAGTGGACGCGGTTTACTTCGAACCACAAAAAAATACAGGCATGTTAAGCCCTTCTCCTTAAATCGTTTTCTTTTATTTAAACGTCTCATTAAAACAACCCTACTCTTATGAGGGGTGTTTTAGTTAAATGATATTGTTGATTTGAATGAAGTGATTTCTGGTTTGAGACGTTTTTCTTTTGTTGAGTACGACTTGGGTAATTTCTTTTGCGAAATGGGTAAATGAAATAAATCTGTTCTTGATGAGTGAGTTGTTTGACAATGTTGGGTAATCGTTCTTTACTCAATATGAGTTGAGTTTGTGCTGAATAATACATTAGCTATGCGTGTATCAATTCTGAGTTCTGTGCATTCTTGTAAAAATGGAAGGATAAGGTGATTCTGTATGCCTGGTTCGAACTGTCATTATAAAAAGGAACACGGCTTTGGTATTTCTTGCAAATGAGTGAAATAAAGGAGGTTGTGCTTGCTGTATGAGTTTGTTTTGACTGTGTTTAGCATACACATCTATTACCCTATATGGGTTTGAATTGATGAATGTATTGTTATGCGAATATTGTTTTTCTGAGTTCAATGCGTGAAAATGATTGGGAAAAACAAATTCGTGGTAATGTTGATGAACTGTTGTGTGAGTTATTTCTCCTAGTTGTTTTTCATTGCATAGAATACGGTTTTCCCTGGACAGTAAGGTCATAGTAGCATCTTACATTGTTGTTCTAATTAGATATGGTGTTCTGCCTGCTTGTTCTTGGTATTCATATAGGACTGTTTGGAAGGAAGTTCTGATCTGAATGGGAACAGAAAAATCAGTCTATAGAATAGACTGGGTAGAGCATACAAATCATACTCTGTGTCTTGCTTGAACTCAAGGATATATATACATACATACATACATACATACATACATACATACATATATATATATATATATATATATAATTTTACGGATTGAGAACCTTTCATTGTTTTCATTGAAGCGGAATATGAATGGATTTCTTACTTTGTTGTTGGAAAGTGAATTCTCTCATTATTATGATGAAAGCATGATTTGTTGTTGTTGTTGTACACTCTTACATGTTATATATAGACGTGAATGTCTGTAGAGTGAATTATTTAAAAGGAAATGATTGTGTTTAGAGGTTCTTTTGGTACCGATGCTTACGGACCAGTTGCAATGAACTCTGGTCAACTTTTTGGAAAGGTAATTAGTAGTTTTTGAATATTGAAATATACTATTCAGAATGAATCATATTATTGGATTATGTCTGTTCTAAATAGTGGATATTTGGTTAGACAGTGAGAAGAGGTAATATGACCCATCTTCCTTTTATTCGATTATTGATTTTATTTATTTCTCTTTGGATTGTTATCATTGATTGATATCACGTCTGGATTAAATTCTCAGTACAGTTATGATGAAAGGAAAGAGAGTGTTGGATGGATAATTTGAATTAATGTTCATTTCTTCTCTCGTACAGTTGGAAATCTATAATTGTTATGGAATGAATTTTGTACTGCTTTGGTTTAAGCATCTGCATTTAATTGTTGTTTACTTTTCTCTTCAGCGTTTGATTGTTTGAAATCAGATGAGTTGCATGAAAGGAAAGGAAAGTAGTTCAGTTTAAATTTTTAGTTAAATTCTATCTTTTGAAATTACAACTATTGTAAGGGAATGGAAATTACAGCATTTACATTGGAACAACAATATGCACATATGTGTTTTAGTTCTCACAGATGTTAATTCTGGAACTATTTGAAGGAAATTACTTCTTGTAGTAATTATTTGGGAAACAGTATAATCCTTTCTTTTCTGATTGGGAGGGTAATTAGATGATTGGGTTGTTATGCTGTTCATCCTTATTGGTACTTAATTCTTGGATGATGTTAATTTTAATGTTTCATAAAAGTAGGGTTCTTTTATTGAGACAGTTAATTAAAAACACCTCATTTTAATGACAAGTGCTTAATATGCTCAGTTCAATGAACTGACCCGTGCAAGTAATTTTGCAGATGGAACTTGAGTATAAATGAAGACATGGTTGTTTTCTGATACTTCTTTTGATTAGCTGAGGATGGATCGTATTTGATAGCTATTATTCCTCTACGAGGAAATGGGAAAAGAAGAAGTTACATTCTTCTATCCTTATGTGTTGAAATGTTGTTTGATATAAATGAAGTCCAGTTGTTTGGGTCAAGCGATTGTATAGATTGTAATCTTATAGATGAATAAAAGGAAAAGTGTGATATTGTAAAGGTTGTATCATTTAAAATGTTTGAATAAAGATTGAGAACATAACACTATTCAAAGTGATTGGGAATTATTCAAATGATATGGATAGATTTAAAAGGATATAATATCTATTCTCAGTACTTGAATGCAACTTTTACGTTGGAATCAGCAATTAGTTCATACTTGGGTTAAGATGAATTATAAATTGACATTAAAATGGATTTAGGTGAATATGAACTCTTAATTGAATGATATTCGGATTAGTTTATAAGCTAAGGAATATCAAATAACATAGGAGTAGCCGAACCTTGTATTCGGACTCCGTTAACATCCTCGAAATGTTTAAATTTAGAAAATATTAGATATGGGGAAACATATCTATTGGTAACCAACCTTAACTGAAGTAAGGATATGGAGAATAAATGAATACAGTCATTTAGAATTAGGCCTCGTTTAAATGATGTCTAATAAGATGGAATTCTAAATTTGTTTACAGTTGTGGATAAAACTTGGTTAAGTTTAATAGGTTAAACTTATTACGTTCATCTGTAATGGACTGATTAGTCTGAAGATTAAAGAAAAGAACCAAGAAGAAAATATGCAACCCTTCGGTATGAAGGAGAGGATGTATATTAAGCTATAAGACAAATTAAGTCTCTCTTAGCTACATACAACTGTAACGAGAACGAGGTTAAAGGATCAACACGGTTGCTGAAAATTGATCTTAAATATTAAGATTATAATCTAATCACACTCGAGCTGGATGTGTACTCCTTGATGAGAGGATTCCGTAGGACCTTGGCACACGCCAGCTGCAATATGGTGTCTTCATGAAGGCGGGGCCTTCATGACGACACAATGTTGTAGCTGACATGTTACAACACCCTCCCGAATCAAATCATCAAGTTTACATAAGTTGGATACTAAGTTTCTTGATGGGGATAGGAATGTGATCACGTATATGGAGTGACTCCGGAGGACTAAAGGTAACTAGACACACGGAGTCGCCTAGGGATGACACTATATGTCTGCGTACCTTTAGTTACCATGAGTAACTTCCTATACTCGTTCATATTGCTAGTTGGGGTTAGAGCTTGACCTTAGACGGAAGGACTGACAGAGATCAGGAAAGACCATTCTAGATAATAGACGAAGTGAGGTGAAGGACGTATTCCATTGATGTGTATCACATCTAGGAATATGATCATGCAAAGCATGTGAAAATCTTTGGCCAAAGTATCGCAAGTGCTGGTTGCGTTGTCCTAATCACCTAGTTTAAGATGCAGGATGTCAGATGAATATCAGTAACAAATATTCAGATAGGCTTCTTAAATGGATCACTTTGATAACCGAAAATGGTAAAAGAACCCTGTATACTTATTATACAATGCATGGATTAACATGAAGGATCGGTAAGTCATCAAGTCATGAAATGAGAGATTGCTGAAACTCCGAGCCATAAAATGGGAGATCGGTAGTTCTTCGAGTCATTTACAACAGCATATGGTATCTGTTATATGATTGAATGGCATTGAATGTGTGTTCCATATTGCAAATATGTGAACAGAGAACATTGGTTTTAAAAGAAATTGTGTGATCCGAATTACATTAATTAGACAGAGAACAATTATTAAAACTTGAACGTGTGTTTGAATTATATAATTCAGAACAGAGAACGTTGTTTACAAAATAAAAATAAAAAAATTCCCTTGTTCTAATATCTTAAAATGGGGATGTTACACACCACGTGGCTATTTTTACTTCTTGATTGCACTCAAGATGATATTACTCAAGCATCGAAGACCGGGGGATTGAAACATCAACCTAAGCAAACGATCATATTTTGCCACTTTTTGACCGGTCGATTGTCCTAGTCCCATCTAAGCGTTGACCAACCACCATTTGCACATACGAACTCCATTTTTGACATTCAAATAGTCGATGGAAAGCTCTCGAGTCAAATCCCATGCTGCAATGATCCTAGGAGATTTATGGAAAGTAAGCTTCATTGAAATGTCCTCCGGATCAATGTAGATAGCTAACCCTTGATAAGAATTATCCACCCATATAATGGTATGTATGTTGTGTTTATATAGGGATCTCTTGCTTGAATTTCAACACTAATGACCCGACATGCCAACTAGTACCTTGAGATATGAGAGGAAAACCAAAAATACCGACCTCAAATGTCAAAAATAAGATCAAACATAAAGACAACATGGGTGCCTAGGATGGAAAGGAGCACCCGATGCTAATGTCCAATCTTGGGCACTTTTGTCCAGAGAGACAAGTGATGCACAATGAGTGAAGACTGACTCGACAGGATCCCTATACAGACAAGAACTAGGTGTATGAGTGACAAGTGTGAAAGATAAAAACAATAAAACTAACAAGATAAGTGGATGGACTATGGAATGGGTCATCGGTGAATATTTTGCTTACGAAAGATCCATATATAAAACAACATACTTGGCGGTATAGTAAATAGTAATAAGTGCATGATTTTGTGTCTATAGTATGAAGGTGTCTGAATTTTTTTAGCAACATAACAACATGGAGATGAATTTGGGAGGGAAAATACATCTTTTAAAAATTAAAAAAATGGTTGAGTGTTGAATATAACTCCATTCACACACCTTAATTAATCATTAACTCAACTAGGCTTAACCCGGTGTCAATTAGGGGTTATAGGTTGAATTGAACCCTAAAAATAAGGGATATATGAAGTAAGCGGACAAGAGGGGCACTAAAATGTGCCTTACACATGATAATTCCAAGTGACACTTTGTGTGGTTTCATGTGAGAAAGATGGAAGGGGCTGAAATTAGAGTATTCGAGAGTTGCAACTTGGTCATGCATGTGACTAGGGGATAACGAGGAAGGGAAAGTACGTTTTAGTTTCCTTGATGTCCCCTTGCACCATAGGACAGGGACAATGGAAATACCAGGCTGAAAATTGTGCTATGTGGTCATGTGCACATGAGAAGGGAACATAATGAATTAAGACCAAATTTGAGACTTTATAACAGTGAGTTACAAGTGTTTAAGTGACACAAACACACCAAACAAGGGAGGTGAACTTTCATATCCCCGTTGTCCCTTTACACCAAGGAAAAATGGACAAGGGACGTAACCTTGAAAAATGTGTCAATCGGTACTGAATTTGGCTAGTGAAGTGACTTGGGGAGAAAGTTTAAAGTTCTAAGTGAAGAAAATACACCAAAAAGGGGGCACACTTTGGTGTCCCTTATATCCTTTTACACCAAGGGATGAGGGAAAAGGGATACACAACCTTGAAATATGTGCCAAGGGTACTTGGGGTCATGAATTTGGCTTGTGGAGTGAGCTAGGAAACAAGTTGCAAGTCTTAAGTGACGTAACTTTTTGCTTAATAAGGGTGTGATTTTGTGTCCCCAATATCCAATTGCATAAAGGAACAAAGGAAAAGGTAAAGGTGAGGGTGAAAATTGTGCCCTGAGATTGAAAACCATGTTGATGTCATCATGTCAACTTGAATTTAGAACATCAAAAGTGTTTTTTCCATCCTGGGAGAAAGACATGGAGTTCGGAGGCCAAACCTTATATGATTTTGAATCCAAAAATACTTATGAGAGCATTCCAACTATTTATAAGAGACAATTATGTTTGTAATTTTAGTTTTAGGCCTAGTCACTCTTTTGGCTCAAAGGGGCAATTGTAGTGACTCAGACTATCAAGAAATATTTTGAATACTTAGATCAAAATTGACGTGTCTATCATGTGGAGAACTCCAAGAGATTTAATTTCCTATTTTTTTAGATTAAAACCCCTCCCATAACTCCTAGAATCTTTAGAACAAGTCCACTTTCTTTGTTGGAGCTATCATTCCCTACACCCGTAATGACCTTGTTCGAGCTTGAATGAATCCCGACACCTTATGGATTCATAGAATTATTTAAAAATATGGTGGATCTCTTCCATTTTCCATTGCATAACTCTAAGATGGGTTGAGACCTTGTAATACTCCTCCAAAGTGTATTCTTTTACTACAAAATGGCTAAACATAACCTTTTTAGGCCTCTTGGAACAACTCGTCCACCTTAGATCTCAAAAATCATAAGTCAAACTAGGTATACTTTCTTGCAATGAAACGAACCTCGAAATCATTTTAGCACATTCTTCACACCAAAATAAGGGTGACATAGTTGATAGGTTAGCTAGAAGAAGGGTTTATAATGACCAGGAGAGGAAGTTTTCAAGTGGAGGTTTGACTATTATGACCAAAATTTCAAATTTTGCATGCTAGACATTTAGTATGACAACAACTGGCTCTAAATCGGGGACATATACCATAAGGGATAATGAAGGAATTTAGAAATATCATGGAGGACTGGATCAATGCCTTATCCATTGGGAAATTGAGTTAGCACTTCACCAACTAATACAAAAAGAAAGCAACATAAAGAAAGAGAAACAAAAAAACATATGACAGAGAAAGGAAACACATAAAGAGGAAAGGAAAACACACAACTGAAAGTGAAAATATAATACATGGTTGGGGAATACCAAGCTCATTGTTTATAGAGCTTCGAGATGTTGCCCACCGTGAGGTAAAACTAATGGGGTCCCATTAAGATATGTGAGATAGTTTGTGTTCTCTCCAAAAAGTGCCTTATCTTGAAAGGTACAAGCCAGAGAGATTTAAATTTCCCATGGCTTCCTTTGGGCTCTCACCTCTTGTCCTAGAGTAGGACAAGATCTCTAATCTAAAAGTTTATATTTTGTTCCTTTTGATCAAATAACTTATTTACTTTTGATTGGTGTTTTCTAAGTACATCCACTACTACTTCTTTATCTTCATTTAGTTTCTCCAAGTAGCATATCCTCTTATCAAGAGCATATGTGTATTCTCCATTTTCTACTACCTTCACTAGTTATAAGGTAGGTAACTCCAATGAAATAGGGATTTGAGATTTGATTATGTACAACAAATGGAAAGGGAAGTTTTGATGGCTTTCATGGGAATTATTCAATCATCACACGAGAGAATCATATATTTTTAACCAATCTCTTATATTTACATCCACCAATTTATGAACAATAGTAATAATGTCCTTATATAATCTGCTTGGCCTTGCTTGCCTTGCAGATAGTAATCAATAGAATGTGATAATGAGAGATCATGATTGTAATAAAAATCATTCATCTCAGCAAAAGAGAAACAAGTAACATTATCAACTATTATCATGTTTGGCACTCTGAACTAGACAATGATGTTTTCTTTCAAAAAATTACACATTGTCTCTAAATTGGCATGCTTGGTCAGAATGACTTCCACCCACTTTGTGAAATAGTCCATGGTGGTGAGGACATACATATGACCTACACTGGAGTGTGGATTCAATACACATATGAATTCCAAACCCTATTATTGGAAAGGTTCTTTAATGATCATGCGAGGAAGTGGAAAAGTAGGCATCCTTGGCTTTCCTACTCATTTGTAGGAATTCCAGAAGAGGGAAGGCTAATAATAACCACCTCTTAGGATCTTGTGCATTGTTACCAATGCCAAGAAATTCCCTCTACATGCTTGATCATGTAATGCTTCAAAATATTCTTTTGTTTTCCTCTTCAATGCACCTTAAGAAGGTACCATCCAATCCTTTCTTATACAATAGATTTGTAGACACAAACTATATGCACTTGTGTACATTTCAAGGTCTTAAAGGATAGTAATGTATACATGATTCCTAAGCAAAAAAATAGTGGTTGAAAACTTATTTTTGGCCTTTTTATTTATCTCTTACACTTTTATTGGCCTTACATACCTTATAGCTATGTCATAACTTGACCTATTTATCTTTTATCTCCGCGACCACTAGCACCCAATTAGGAAAGAAGTGCCTAGGTTCTCTTGTCCCTCCCGGTACTTGTTGACCTTCTTTATCTTCTTCTTACTCTTTTGGGTCTATTTTAATTATTGGCCACCTTTTAATATTTTGGGTCGACATTTCAATTGTCAATTACAAAATTCAAACATAGGAATCATATATGTACTTAGTTATTGCTCTCAAATAAGGGGCAAACATCATAAGCATTATCTATCATCACCTAATCTTTCATCAAAGGCACAAGAGCACTACAAAGCATACATATAACACACTCATACAAAGGACAAGGGATGTATTACTCTACATACGCAAGATAGGAGGGGAGTTCATTCTATTCCATCACACACATTCTACATACTTGCTACATTATATATCTATCCCGCTATCATAGTGAATCTTGCACAAGGGCAACCAGGAATCATTTCACACGCAAGCACGAAGAAATACATGTAGTCCGAGATGTAGTGTAGTGCTCGCTTATAATTTCACTCTTTGGGTGACCGTCGAGGTCAATCTAAATCCACATTCTCGTATCCTTTTTTATTAGTTTTGATGTGATTTGTAGACATGTGGAAGTAGACAAGTGTCTTGTAGGTTACATGTACAATCGACGATCTAATAGAGAAACCCAAATGACAAAAATAAGATCAACAATGAAGTTTCTTTGGCCTAGGGAAAGACCAAAATTTGATCATCCGAGAAGACACAAGCACCTAGACTAGTCATTAACACCCGAGACACTTTTGTCGTCCTGTGGGCACTTCGTCCCTTGAAATTTTTAGGGGTTTAAACCTCATTGAGCTTATTTGATATTGTTTTCAATCCGTTCTAGTATTTACTTAGCCTGACCATCTCGATATTGCATAGAATCAACTAATTCATCTCCCCCTCTCTTTTGGTTAGGATTTTACATTATTAAATGCTTGTTTTTATCTCGTTATTGTATACAATTATTAGAATATCATTAGTTATAGTAAGTTACTCTAAAATTAAGGTTTAATTCAATTTAGATTAAATCATTTGGTGAACTTGCTCCTTACTTGAACTCCTTGCCCTAGGATCCAAATCCCTCATGGCTAATAAAAGGTACCCATCCCCAGATCACCCTATGACCTTTATGATCATGCAACCAATTTTTTCCAACTCCAATGAAGAATCTAATTTTTTTCTTTCATGCAAAATCTTGAATATGATCCATATGTCATCCAACTCCTTACATTCCAAGCATTTATTCCTGATAATCTCTTAATTCCCGATTCTTACTTTGTATCTCCTATTCAAAACCTTGACAAATATTCTCCCCATCCACCGCAGACATGCATGATGCTCCATCCTCTTCTCCTTGTACTATGGAAAATGATAACACTAATGTAGATTCTTTGCATATTGATACTTTTCTTCATGAAATTATTTCTTGCAAAAATATGGATGATAGTGACTCTGATTATGATAATGATAATGCACATGTTAATAATGATATTTCTTGCATTAATATTTTTGAATGTGAATCTATACCTCATATCTCTTCTGCTTCTGAAATTGTTTCCAATGATGGTCATGTTGAAACTAATGATAATATTAGTGCATCTCCTACTATTCATGTTGATCATACACCCATTGAATCCCCACTTACTACACCTTTAGAGCCTTCACATACATCCCATTCTTCCACATCCCAATCCCCTCCTCAAGTCCCTATGATCACTCATAATGGCAAGATTCAACCCCTCAATGTGCCTCTTACTTCCCAAACCATCCCTTCACAAGATATCCTTTCTCTCATGTATATTGTTAGTGATTTGCAAAGAAAATCCCATACCCTTACCTTCGAGAGAAAATATTATTATGCTTCATTTGACAATAATACCCTTCCCAAAAATCCCATTCCTAAGAATATTCACAATTCCATTTTCCCCAAGGGTTTCATTATACCTAATTTCTCATGTTTTGATAGCACATGTAATCCTTATTTAAATCTAAAATCTTTCTCGATTAACCATGTCTTCATATCCCAATGATAGGTTATTACTCAAAGCTTTTCATCATAGTCATCTGGATAGTTCTCTTCAATGGTATACTCATTTTCCTAGTGGATCTATTAACACTTATTATGATATGGAGGATGCATTCCTTAGACATTTTATTTCTAATAATGGGCCTAAAGTTACATATGAATGCTTACCTTCTTTGCATCAAGGAAAGACATAACCTGTTTTAGATTACATTTTATGCTTTAATTCTTGCATGCACCATTTACTTTTTCAGCCTATTGATCTAGAAATGCAATATATATTTTTTCATGGCTTAATTCCTCCATTAAAAGAAAAGTTATTATATGATACATGTGATTCCTTTACTCTTCTTTGCTATAAGGTTATTGAATTAGAAAAATACTTAATTGTGGATCATGTTATAATACCTACTTCTACTTCTTCTACTCCTCCCTCGCTTACATAATCCTCTCCTCTATCACCCATTGAATCCCCTTCTTAGTCACCATCTCCTCCTCTACATAAGCATTCCTTCCCTCCACCAACACATCGACATCCACCTAGATCTTTAACACCTTCGCTTATGAACCATTATACTTCTCACATATTGCTAAACCACATGATGTCTTACATACTTTACTTGATAAGCGACTGATCCGTTTACCTTCCAACCAACATCATCCCCCTCACCAGTACACTACCATCGTGACCACCCTTTTTACAATTTTCACTATATTAATGGCCACCATGATAGTGATTTCTATGCCATTCATGAGAGAATAAAAAATAGACCCACTCTCGTGATCGCTCTCTCACCTCCTCCACATAGGTGAGCCTCTCGCCACCGTTAGCTTGTCTCATTGAACACCTCTAAGGTAATTATTAGTCCTCCTCCTAAAGTTATCATTCATCAAACTCCTCTGTATGTACCACCCTCTTCAAAATTTTCCTACCTTACCTTCATTATTTGTACACCACAATGGCTTCCTAGGAGACCCATTTCTACCTCTCCCACTATCACACTTCCCATTGTTGGTGTGGTTTCCTATGGCATCCAATTTGGTGCTGTATGGATGAAATTTGACATGCAACCTTCAACCGCACTCGACCCCGAGGTTGTGCCGAGAGAATCCGATGTGGAAATATGTGTGGCTAACTATAAGAGGATCAATGACTAAGATCCGATAGTGTGATCTCCAGTGTAGCCGAGTTGGAAAAGGGGAGATTTAGAGGCTATGAATGGGTAGCGAAAATTCCCTATGGTTTTCCAACTAAATCTCAATCTTGACCTAGTTTTCAGTGTCCAAATTAAAAAATATGAAACTAACAATTTATGCTACAATGTACTGCAAGGAAACTAACCTAAATAAATCACAAAACTGAAATATTACAATCACAAACAACAATATACTTTTATTCTAAATAATCAAAATATTTCTACACTAAAACTAAACAAACGAAATAACCCGGTGTGGTTATTCACCTGTACGTTGAGTGTATTGAAATTAAACTAACTTAAAACAAGAACTTTTCCAAATGCTCTATGATATGTAGAAAACCTCCCATAAATATTCTCTCCTTCAGATCCACAGGGATGGGAAGAAGAGGATATGTCACCGGGAGCTACTATTAATGATTTAAACCCTCTTGGAAATTAACTAATTACTTGCAAATGAAAGGAAATTGATTTCTACTCTATTTGATATGATGTAACAATGATAAATTGTAGCAATGAAGGAAATCAAACAACAACTCCAACCTAGAATTCACATAACAGAGGTAAATCCAGCTATGTGATGACTTGTCCCCTCAGTTTATCCTTTCTTTCTCTATGTGTCCATATGAGTCCAAGGAATTGAGAATGCAAAGGAAGTGGCAAGAGAAGGCAATTGAGAAATGGCAAGAAGGCGCTTTTGTTGCAATGCAAGTAGAAGAGAGATAACACAAGTGAAAAAATCTTGGAGATGTAATTTCCAACAGGATTGTGGCAGAAATACTATGCAAGATACACAAAATTCTTAGGCCATTTTCTTGAATACAAGCATTGAATATATAGGAATTGGCTAGAATGTGCCTTTATGCACAAAATAGCCTTGGAGTGCCAAATCATTAGGTGAAGAGGCAGTTCAAACTAATTAAATCTATTTAAAAATAGAAGAGGGAAGGAATACCATGCAATCAAGACTATTTTTAGGCAATTTGGTTCACAAACGTGCCTTGGAAGTCAAGTTAAGTGAAATCATGTGTGTTAAAACCACACATGAAGAGTTCTGGAAAAAATGCATAGGACCATCGCCTTGTGCATGACAGCGGTCATAGGACCGCCTCCTTGCCTCGGTGGCAGTTTCAAAACCGCCGCCTAGGTAGGGCGGCGGTCTTGACACTAAAGGCCAAAACATGCACATAAATGAGTGGGAAGTCTGGAAGAAAGCATGGAAAAGTTAAGTAAGGATGTCTAGGTTACAAATATACACTGCGAATGGTTTAGGAACTTGAACACCTTCTGAAAGGACATGAATTATCATTGGGGACTCTTAACTGCCGTTTTCCGACAATGTAGCACATGAAATTTTGGTTGCGTACATTTTACCCCCTCAAAGAAGCATCTTAGCCATGAAAAGGTGTAAAATGTAAAGTCTAAGTATGGCGTTCCCGAAATGGGGAGTTATAAGCTATACCTGACATGCCCGTGTGTCAAAATGTCGTCGTCCAAACTCCTGCTACCTAAAAACGAAGAGAAGACTCAAGTGCAAATAGATGAAATATTGATAAATAAACACTAAATTAAAATGACAAGAGGACTTACCATTTGTGCGGGGATAAGAACTTACCACCACCAGCGCTCCAACCCTACGAACATATGCACTCAAAACGAAGTTATAACAACATATATATATATATATATATATATATATATAATATATATATATATATATATATATATATATATCAAAATAAACTCATTTTCCAATTCATTTGTGCGTATTGATTTGGTGATTTTTGAGCTCTGGGCCCACGGTGACCATTTAATTTTTGAGTATGGTTGAATTGGAATGAATTTAGGAATGATATTTTGTGTTAGGCTTGACCCTTTGCCATTTGAATGCTTTTGAGAAGAACTCCTAAGAAATTTGTAACTAGAGCGGTCATAAGGGGCCTTAAAGAGGCGGATAGGTAGAGTGCCTTTATTGCTTAGTCTCCATTTTGTGAGGCATATATGATGTTTTGGTATTTCATGCTCATTGCGAGCATTTTAACCATGCCTAGTGTGTGATGACATTGTACAAAACTATGACACACCATGATATATACAAATATCTCTTTTTGGTTCGAGATCTTCCTTGCACTAGAGTTGACTTATTTTATGGTTTGCTTCACATGTGTACTCTTAGATGCTTAGAATTTCCAATTTTATATGCTTTTTAGAATGTATGTAGTGGATATGAATGCTAACAGAATGATTTTTTTTTTGTGTTTTGTAATGTTGATATATGATAATGCAATCACATTGTAACATTGAACTTTAGTTTATCTAAGAAATTTTTGATACTTCGTATTACTTTGGAAAGACATGATGAAAGAGTGATATGATAAATGAACGAACTTGCCCCAATCCTACCTCCACGCAACTGGTAAGATATGAGGGATCAACACCAAGAGCCAGAAGGGGCACAAGTTATAGAAATTTGTTGAATGCTAATGATGGGAGAAAGACAAGGATTTGGAAAAACCAAATTGA
This sequence comes from Taxus wallichiana var. yunnanensis, assembly GCA_018340775.1. Taxonomy (NCBI): domain Eukaryota; kingdom Viridiplantae; phylum Streptophyta; class Pinopsida; order Cupressales; family Taxaceae; genus Taxus; species Taxus wallichiana. Next base: position 353,836,211 of record CM031242.1, on the reverse strand, counting down.
GACCCTACAACCTCATTATACTCAAGTCTGCTTCATAGTTTAAACTGTGAATTGCTTTCCAGTTTATCTAGACTTAGACTTGTAGATGGCTACTTGGTTGAAAAAATATGGTTTAAGGTTTTAAATTCTCTTGGAATTTGAACATATAACTCACTTTGTTCTGATTTATGATTTCACAAAATTTGAATGAACTATTTCTAACTTTCAAATTTTTCAAACAGACCCCCTACACCTTGCCCCATGCTACCAGTAGGAAGTATGGGCTCATCACCATGGATAAGACATAGGCAAGTAAGGGAAATTCTCTCCTTTTACAACCCTACATCACTAGTAAGAGACACAGAATCAACACCGAAGGTTGGTAGGGAAAAGAAATGTGTAAAATAAAAATTTCGTGGATTTGCAATTTACTTATTTATTTAGGAAAAATGTCTAGAATGTTCTTATTTCCAAAGAGACATATATGGGATAGATGTGACACCATGAAGCTTCTAGAACATAATGTAGGTAGAGACACCTAATGTAGAAAAAACTACAAATAGAACCAAGTATGCAGGCCTTGGTATAGTTACTGTCAAAGCTTGTCTTATCTTATTTGAATTGATGAAATGATTCAGAAACAATTGATGACTCTCGAGAAATTTTAAGAGGCATGATTTTAATGTTTTTCCAATGTTTTCAAAAGTTTTTCGAATTGCTATAAGAATAAGTCCCTTGATCACAAATTTACGAAATGAACTAGTAGATGAAAATGCAATGCGGATGCAGTAATGTACATGTGGAAATGTAGGTGAAACTACATGTCATGATGGCTAAGGTGAAGAAATTTGACGAATATTGAATTCTTCACCCCTAAAAGTACACAACAGAGAACCATGATCCTCAAAATTTCTGTTCTCTTGACAAGGGCCTACCATTCTAGGTTTAAACTTACAACCCTTTCCTAGAAGTGTATATGTCTAATCATTAAAATCATTTTTCTAAAAGAGGCGTTTGTGAACCTCTTTGTCATGTTCTTGAGACATGGTGTGTGGGTGAGCATGACTATGCTTCTTGACCTTGTTTCCTATGTAGAGTGTTGTGTTTACTTGTGACCCTTTCTGAATGATGAGGCCTTGCCCCATGGATATGGCAAGCTTAGTTTCAAATGCACATGGGTTGAAATCGGGTTTAAAATAGAACAACCCTCAGAGATGGTTTTGATGGGCATCATTTCAATCTCAAATTTTCCTTCTTTGTTTATTAATTCTATCATATTTACACCTAGAACTAGGTCATTGGAGGGAAGAGACGTTAAATCGACAAGACTACCCATCCCCTATGGTTCAAACGGGAGGAATATCAGATCGTCACTATCTAAGAGTTTAATCATTTCCATTTTGGTTTTAGTGGACATTGTTTCCACAAATATTGATTTACCCTTATCTGTTTTTGCCACCTCAAATGTTTTTGGGTCAACGACTTTAGCCTTCGGAATACCCGGGATGACCGGGACTAACTCTTTTGATGGATGTGGTTTTTCAATTGATTCGTAGGAAATTCATACTCCGTATAGAATACTTTATTCTTCTTCTTGAGGTTTTCTAAGTGTATATTGAAGTGCTTAGGATCCCCTTGAGCAATGAATAACTTCCCCAAATGGAGGAATCTAATCTCCTAGAATAGGATAGAAGGGATAGCCTTCATTTGATGAATCTAGGGTCTCCCAAGGATCATGTTATAACTTGTTTCCCTATCGATAATGTAAAACTCCATCAAGATGGTTTTGGACCAAGCGTGACTGGAAGAACTATGGTTCCAATTGAGGTCACTTTAAGACTGTCGTACCCTCGTAATGTGTTTCTTGTAGAGGAACAATTTGTTTCTCCATATCCCAACTTTTGAAAGAAAGAGAAGGGAACCACATTTACAACAGCCCCGTCATCAATCATGGCTCTCTTAATGCAATTTTTATAAACCCATACTTGTAAAAATAAGGCAGGATCACCTCTTCGGAAATTTCAGTGTCAAATGACATCTTGTCTATATCGAAAACAAACCCATTATCCTTATCATTTTTTCTCGGAGGATGTAAAGTCAATATGATTTATTTGACCTCTAAGAGGTAGCGTAACATGGATTAGATGACCACGACCTAGTGCATTGAGCAATGCGAACGATGTGTGAGTGAATTCTTGATGAAATCTAGAAACGAAAAGTGAGAAAAGGTCTTGTTCAAATCCGATATTAAATCATAGGCTCCTAAAGGTTTTGAGATTATAAGAACATCATCTTGGGGAAGGAAAGAGTGGGTAGGGGCTGTGAAACATAATCCTTTGTTTGAGTTGTTGCATTAATTTTAGGCTCACTAACCCCAAGATTTTTGTATTATCATTTGAACCAAGGTTAGGAGCAACCCGAGAGTTGTCAGAAGTTGAGGCTTCATGGTTGTTGTTTCCTATAGGAATGCCCTTATTTATATTTTGAGGATTCACTTGGGAATCCCCAAGACATTTAGGGTTCACATTTTGAGGTGTGACAAGTCCGGTATGACTAGGCTGCGGGTTTGTTTCAGGATTTGCTAGGAACATGTCTACAAAGAGCTGCCTTTGGTTTTCAAGAAGTCTTTACAGAAACTTGTTGCAATCGCGGAAAGTCCTATCGTCATGACCTTGAACCTTATGGAAACCACAGTATAGGTTAGGGTCATAATCTCTTGGCCTTTGATAAGTGTCTTGTTGTTGTTTATTATAACCTCGGTTATAATTTTGAAATTGGTTGTTATAACCATGATTCATTGCCCCTTGGCTAGAGTTTTGATACTGGTTTGGGCCTTGGGTTTGATTTTAATTTTGGGAGGCACGGTTTACATCAACTATATTGACCGAGGAGACAATGTAAGAGGATATTTGATTTCCCATGTTGTTGTTATTGTTAGTGTTACCGTTGTTTGGAAAAATAATGTTTGGCTTGATCAGTAGCACTATTCGTGGTAGCACCATGATTGCAATTCACACCCTTAGGTCCTTGGTTATTGGCACCATTGTTTTGATAATTTGCATTATTTTGATTTGGGGATACCAATTTCCCATTGAGACCATAGATCTTACGCCCACTATCTATAGCGGTTTGGTCAATCTGAAGCGCACCTTCCAATACTTCCTCGTAATTGTGGAAAGGAAACTTCTAGACTTCCTCCCTAGTCTCTCGATTGAGCGAGTGAAGGAAAAGATCGTAAAGTTCCATCTAGTCCATGTTGGGTGTACTTGTAGAGGAATAGAGAACTTAGTGCCATCTCTGGATGAAATGGGTGGCAGATTCATTTTGCTCTGTCTAATATGTAGGAACTCCCTAATCCTGTATGTAATAAATTTTTCATGTCAAATGCTTTGATGAACTCGGAAAAAGTTGTTTAAAGGAATGTATAGAAGCTTCCAGAATACGGTAATACCAATCTAGTGTGATTCCTTTGAGAGTCTTTAGAAATATCTTAGCCACTACAACATCCCAAGAAAGTAATTCCCTTGATAGCATTATCAAAGACCTTGATATGAGCGTTTGGGTCTCCTTCTCCCTTAATTTTTGGAAGATCTGATAATGGGCATGGAAGCATGACACCACGTATGGTGAAGTCAACACTATCCTTTAACTACTCAAACGTATGTATCCATTGCATAAGATTCCACCATTGAAGATCCTTGATGAGGTGGAGGAGGAGGAGATTGATAAGATGCATTATAAGCATTGACGAGAACGTATGGGGTCCCTTTATATGGCATGTAGGGAGTAGGAATGGCATATGGGTCCATTTAGGAGTTTTGAATACATGTGTATGTAAGGTGAGATAGTACCAGGATATGGACTAGCAGGCATAAAACCAGGGAATGTCGTATTTCCTGTTGTGGTGGCATTCGAGAACGCACTTCCGGCCAACCCTTATGTAGGATAAAATTGAGAATGATGAGGACCCATCCCTATTGTGTCTAATCCTATGAGAAGATCACATAGGTTTGAATGAACAAGATAACCTTATTGTACATGATATTGCGTTGGTTTCTCATTAGAAGGGATGTATCCTTTGTTGTCAAATAGATACCCCATGTTATGCCCTACTGCATGTGTTGGTTGTGAAGTTTGGGAACTTTCTAGTTCTCTAATCCTCCTACTAAAGTAGAAATGAGATCGTTGGGAGAGGATTGAGTCCCTTGTTGGGGTGCCTGTGGCGTAGGTTTTGATTGAGCAGGCTCATGATACCCTATCATGAATTGTTCAATGTTATAATTATTTTCTTCCTCAAAAGTAAGAATCTTAGGATAGGCATTTGAAATCTTAGAGGTTGTAACCTTCATTCTATCCAAAGACTCATCTATCTGACGAAAGAGGATTAGCTATTCGTGTAAATATATCATCTTCTGTTGATTACATGGCAATGTGAGGTCTTGACAAGACTCTATGGTAATAACTGTTCCATTTGTGATAACAATGTGGTTTGCATTAGGTTGACCATATTACATGTTTAACGGTTGATCAACCTCCTCCATCCTTACATAGATAATGGGGTTTGAAGTGTAACTAGGGGAGGTTTAGACGTTGCTTGTGTAATTGTCACCCCATCTCGAAAGAGAAGGGGACTATTGTGGTTGAACATTGGTGTAATATCTATCAGAGCCAAATGGCCCACCAAACTCTCTTCTAGACATATTTTAGAAAGTATAAAATACCTACCAAAATAGGGGAAGAAATGGAAATATGAGGTAATAACAATGAAATAAAAGGAAACAAGAAGGAATTAATCCTTCACGTTGGGTTCACCAATTTGTACAGATGAAAATTGACATGTAACCTTCAACCGCACTCGACCCCCGAGAGTCGTGCCAGAGCATCCGATGTGGAAATATGTGTGGCTAACTATAAGAGGATCAATGACTAAGATCTGAGTAGTGTAATCTCCTGGTAGCCGAGTTGGAAAAGGGGAGATATAGAGGCTATGAATGGGTAGTGAAAATTCCCTATGGTTTGTCCAACTAAATCTCAATCTTGAACTAGTTTGTAGTGTCCAAATTAAAACATATGAAACTAACAATTTATGCTACTACTGAAAGGAAACTAACCTAAATAAATCACAAAACTAAAATATTACAATCACAAACAACAATTTACTTTATTCTAAATAATCAAAATATTTCTACACTAAAACTAAACAAATGAGATAACCCGATGTGGTTATTCACCCAGTGACCGAGTGTATTGAAACTAAACTAACTTAAAATAAGAACTTTTTCAAATGATATATGATATGTAGAAAACCTCCCATGAATATTCTCTCCTTCATATCCACAGGATGTGAAGAAGAGGACATGTCACCAAGAGCTACTATTAATGATTTAAACCCTCTTGGAAATTAACTAATTACTTGCAAATGAAAGGAAATTGATTTATAATCTATTTGATATGATGTAACAATGATAAATTGCAGCAATGAAGGAAATCAAACAACTCCAACCTATAATTCAAATAACAGAGGTAAATCCAGTTGTGTGATGACTTGTCCCCTCGCTTATCCTTTCTTTCTCTCGCGTGTGTCCATATGAGTCCAAGGAATTGGGAATGCAAAGGCGTGAGGGAGAAGGTGCTTGAGCAATGACAACTTGAAGGTAGTCTAGTTGCAATGCAAGTAGAAGAGAGATAACACAAGTGAACAGAGCTTGGATATGCAATTTCGGGCGGGATTGTGGCAAAGTGATACTATGCGAAGATACAAAAAATTCTCAGACCATTTACTTGAATACAAGCATTGAATATATAAGAATTGGTTGGGATGTGCCTTCATGCACAAGGCATCCTTGGAGTGCCAAATCATTGGGTGAAGAGGCAATTCAAACTAATTAAATATATTTAAAAATAGAAGAGGGAAGGAATACCATGCAATCAAGACTATTTAAAGGCAATTTGGTTCATAAACGTGCTTTGAAGTCATGTTAAGTGAAATCACACATATTAAAACCATGTATGAAGAGTTCTAGAAAAAGCACACAAGACCGCCATCCTATGCGGGGCGATGGTCACGGGACCACCACCATGTCCAGGCGGTGGTTTCGAACTAATCCGCCTAGGCGGGGTGGCGGTCCTAACACTAAAGGCCAAAAAATGCACAAAAATGAGTGGGAACACTGGAAGAAAGCGTGGAAAAGTTAAGTAAGGATGTATAGGTTACAAATATACACTTGTGAATGGGTTTAAGAACTTGAACACCTTACGAAAGGACATATATCATCATTAGGGACTCTTTTAACCATTTTCCAACAATGTAGCACATGTAATTTTGGGTGTGTACAATACCTACCCATATGATCTCACTATTTCACATGCTCATGATGTGCGTCGCCGACCCTTACCTTATGGTAGATGATTCCCATATCCATATTATTACCTAATGAGGCACTTGTGTTCTATGGTTCATGCTTGAATGTTGAGTGTGCAATTCCTCCATGAACCTCACTTGTCACATCTTTGCTACTCTCTCTCTCTCTCTCTTTTCTTCATGACTATCTTTTTGAGCATTACCACATCTCTGGTTCACATACTTTATCTTCATTACTTGATGATGCACTCTTGTTGTATGGTTCATACTCGACCACGAGGAGAATTCCTAAATGAACCTCATCTCACACACATCTGTTTGGGGCAATGTGCCCCTTCTTATTACACATTTTACATATTGTATCATACCATTACATGCACATGAAATATGCACATCTTGGTAGTATTTACTCTCGTTAGCTTATACTATTTACATGTTACACTTTGTTTCCCATACTAGTTGGATACTTAGTATGTCATTATCTTTTTAATACACACATGCACATTCATGTGGTCTATTGAGGTGAATGCATGACTTTCATATATTCTTACATGATGCATGATGTTTGACAAATACTCTTTACCAATCTGCTTTGAGTCTCCTAGGGCATCTACCTTTGCTAATATCATACTCTACGCATCACAAGTCTGATTTTTACAATTTTCACTACTTCTTAACACTAGCACTTACCTTCCACCGATCTATACATTCTTTGAAATACTATTTATCTTTCCAACATGCTAATGAGTGCTTCATGTGTAACATTTACCTTGAACATTTACCTTGCAAGACTTTATACAACCATGGTTATTTGTCACTTTTTTGCTATTGTATGCTACTATTTGTGTGCTATCCCCTTTGTATTGCTTGATCATTATTCATTATTTCTGATTCAGCCCGATTGTCTTGTGACATTATGAGTGATGTCCCATGTATGAAACCCACTTTTCGCGGTCCCTCTTGTCTTCATAGTTGATTGATACACTATTTTCTATTACATGCTAGCTCTTTTTCACTAACACTTGTTTACTAGTCCATGTTGTTTGCATGTGCCTTGGTTCCTACCATGCAAATCCTCTCCCCGATGTAGTTATCCAATACATGATATGCATATCAACTTCAGGTTCTCTCCTTTGGGCTGCATCCTCCTACATTCCTCGCATGCACCCCAAACAAGAGGGGAGTCTATTGGGTGGAAAAATCACCCTTCCAATAGCTTAGAGCTATAGATAAAACTAACACAATAAAAAATTAACAAAAGCACACATTTATAAAATGGTCCGAATCATAATTAAACCACAAATACATGCGAACACTAGCGCTCAATAAAGGTTGGAAAAGTGGGTGCTTGTGTCCCATCTGAGTGCTTGTGTCATGGGGGCAAAAATAGTGAGTTTTTCAGTTCAACATAGTTTCTAGGAGTTTACAATACATTTCTACAGTAACAGGCACTTGCCTTTAGTTATAGCATTTAGTTATTCAATCACATTTAGTTACAAATAGTTCTGATCAATGACAAATCAAGGACGTACCATCTATAGTGGAACTTATTTGAGAAGTGTCATGGATGGAGAGAAAAACATACCTCTCTCCCTAACACTCTTCTCTTGGCGGGAGATCACCCAAAAATCTCATTCTTGGCATGAGATCACCCAAAAGCTCATCCTTGGCATGAGATTGCCCAAAAACCTCACCTTTGGCAACAAGACACCCAAATCCACAATATCTCCAAAGCAAATAAGAAAACTTTCTATCTTTTACTCTCTCATACATCAGGTGCACTCTTTCCTTATATCTTTACTTACTTAAAAATACATTATTCTGATTTTTCACATGAAGGAATTTGACTACTTTTTTCTCTTCTTTTGTAGGTCTGTCCTTACAAGAAGAAACTCACATATACAAGCACAAGTTCCAGTAACATGCTACTATGCATACACTCTACCCCTAGGGTATACATCCCTTTCCTAGTTGCCATGCTTCACATCAAGGTCACTTTCGGTTACACTCTCCTCTACATAATTACAAGGTACACATCTTCTATCTACATTATGTTATCGAGTATTCACTCAACAACATAAAGTGGGGAAAATGTAAACACAAAATCTATACGCTTGGGTATATTCCTAGGTCCTAAAGCATATTGATGTATACATGATTCCTAAGAAAGAAAACTAATGGTTGATAACTTCTTTTGGGACTTTTTCTTTATCTTTTGCACTTTTATTGGCCTTACATACCTTATCTTGCTCTCTGCCGAAAATTGATGATTTATATTTTATGGCCTCAGACACTAGCACCTAGTTAGGACAAAAGTGCCCAAGTGCTTGTCCCTCATGGTCACTCCTAAAATTCTTTACCTTTTTCTTACTCTTTTGTCTCTTTTACTTCTTGGTCACCTTTTAAAACTTTGGGTGATCCTTTCACCATCAATTACAAAATTCAAACAAGGATATCATATATATACTTAGTTATTATCTCAAATAAGGGCCAAACATCATAAAAATTATCTATCATCACCTAAGATTGCATCAAAGGCACAAGAGCACTACAAAACATACATCTAGCACACTCATACAAGGGAAAAGGGATACATTACTCTGCATATACAACATAGGAGGGGAGTTCATTCTATTCCATCACACACATTCTACATACTTAATACAATCTAGATCTAGCCCGCTATCATAGTGTAACTTGCATAAGGGAAACCTAGGGCATCATTTCACACACAAGCATGAAGAAATACATGGAGTCTAAGATGTAGTGAAATTATCAGTTGTAAGTTCACTCCTAGGGTAGCCATCGGGTCGATCGACTCCACATTCTATATCCTTTTTTATTAGATTTTATGTGGTTTGTGGATATGTACAGGTGACAATTGTCTTGCAAGTTACAGGTACAATCAACGATCTAAGAGAAAAACTAGAGCAACAAAAGAAGATCAACAATGAAGCTCCTCCAACCCAGAAAAGACTAGAACATGATAATCTAAGTGAACATAAGCACCTAGACCAGTCATTAGCACCAAGTCACTCCTGTCCTCTTGTGGGAGCTTCTATCCTTGAAATTTATAGGGTTGTGAATCCTCATTGAGCTTATTTGACATTGTTTCTAGTCCGTTCTAGTAGTTACTCACCTAGACCATCTCCAAATTGTATAAAATCAGCTAATTCATCTCCCCTCTCTTTTGCTTAGGATTTTAGATTGTTAAATACTTGTTGCTTGTCCATTACAGTATATATTTATTATAATATCATTAGGTACAACAAGTTACTTTGAAATTAAAATTTAATTCAATTTAGATTAAATCAACATTTTCCCAAATGACATAGTTTGCTACATTCGGGAGAAGAGTACATATTTTCTTATAATTCATACATAGGGGATAATCACCATAGGTTAGGAAGTATGCCATGTTTGAATACCAAGGATTGGTGGTACTCATGAAGAGCATAAAAGGAAGGTCTTTGATAAAACACTCATGATTTAGAATAGTCTTCCCATTCTTCTCTATCAAGGAGTTCACACAAACCATTTCCTCATACCAATTTGGAAGGTTTAATATCAAGATCATACTCTTGAAATTTTGAAACCCAATTCCCTCTTTTTGTACCATAATATTGTTGCATAAAAATGGACTTAACAAATTGGGCTAGGGACCGCGACAATAGTGTGAGTTTAAGAGATAAAAGCTGATTTTTTTCAAAGATCAAACCACCATATATGTATGTTTCTCATGTCGTGAATAATTCATTTCATGTTCCTTTAATGGTGCGCTCATAAATATAATTGGGTCACTTGAACTTTCTCTTCATTCTCTTGAACAGCGACATATAGGATGGTGTGCTCGAGAGTTGCGATAGTAAACAATGATTTTTTTTTGTTAAAGCATACATGAACCAAAGTGGGCGCCTTCACAATAACAACTTTGATTGATTCAAAATTTCCTTTACCTTATTTTCTCCATCTGAAGGATTCCTTGGGTTTCATCATGTTGATAATCTTTTTGTGAGCTCATGAAGTTAAGAACGAACTTTCTTCGAAGTTTACTTTGCTGAAAAATGAATGTATGTTGGGTTTGCTCGTAGGTAGAGATAACCTTTGGATGGCTTCAAATATCTATGGATCAATTTTGTACCCTCCTTGCTCACAATATGACCAAGGATATTTCCTTCTATTACACCAAAGATTGATTTCTTCATATTAAGAGAGATGTGATGTTTTCTACACTTTGGATCAATACTTTCTCTAGTTGTTCCATATGCTCCTCTCTCTTCTTTAAGTACACCACAAGGTCATCCTAATATGCCACTATACATTTCCTATCAAATCGTTGAAAAATAAATACATTTCCCTTTAGAAAGTGGCACCTAGATTGATTAAACCAAACGACATACAAGTGTATGAAAAGGTGCCCCAAGGGGTAGTGAAGGTAGTTTTGAATTGATCCTCTTTGGCTACCTCAATTTGGTTGTACCCAGAGAATCTATCAACAATGGACATAATATTTGAACTATTGACTTCTTGTAATATATGATCTATGACTTGCAGGGATAGTTATATTTCAGTAAATATTGATTCAAATTCCAAAAATCCACACAAACGTAGATCTCACTATTCTTTTTCTTATTAAAACAATAGCAGACATCCATGTCAATTAAAGGATGGGGAAAATTATGTGAGTATTGAATAAATTTTCAACCTCTTCTTTAATGGTTACAAAATCTTTGAATTATATTACCTCTTCTTCTTTCGGAATGCCTTCACATTGGGCTTCAAGGAATAGAACGTTGACTAGATTTTGGTTTAAAGGACTTAATATGTTCATAGGAGTAAGTAATCACATCAAAATAATTCTTCAATAGAGTTGAAAAATTTCTACATTCCTCAAGTGAACTACACTTTCGGTGTTCACCATCCTTGGATGTTCACTTGTTCTCGATATTAATTTTTTCATATTCAACGAGAAAATCTAGGCTAATCCTTTGATTTTCCATGGATGAAACCATCATGCTTATCAAATAATTCCTCTAGTGAAACTAATCCCTTCGGAATTTGATTTATTTTTAGTTGAATCACTCCATCTTCATCAATTTTATCACTCTTGCACTATCGATGTCATTAGTAGTAAACTCTCGTGGGTGGTATCACTTCCTTCAAAGTATACTGAGACCTAAAATAACCAATATACTACAAGAAAGACATAATATGACCATCATCATTGAACACTTTCCATCTCTCTAATTTTTATGGCATAGTTGGATGGAAAACCATCTATACCGAATACTTATGTTCACTAAAATTAAGATGAGGAATCATTAGAGGTAAATACCAATGAATCGAATCTACAATTTTGATAATGAGGGACTGCGTTGATATTAAATGCATCAAAATCCTCAATACAATCCCATAATCTATTTCAGTAATGGAAAGGGCAATATTTTTTCATTTGAAACAAATATTTCACATGTTTCACAATCAGATCTGCATCTTCTTACACTACGAGCTTCTTGATTCCCATTTCCTCGGTAACTTATAACCCAAGCAAAAATCCTCATATTCAGTAGTATTGTTGGTATTAGAAAATAATAACTTGTATGACAAAGAAAATAAATCACCTTGCAAAGAAGACAAGAAAATTTCGGCACCTAACCCTATTGATGAACAACTTCCATCAAACTCCATACTCCAAACCTCATCGGAAATTTCCGCTTGCCTTTCATTAAGAACGGAAGCTCTTTGCCTCATTAAAAATCATTAAATAGTTTCCATCACATCTATTCTCAAATATAAATTTTTCATTTTACCTACTTTGGAATAGGATATGTTCTCTTGGATCATCATATTTATGAATCGTATATTTCATCTTTGGTTCAAGGAGCAAATTTTTCATTTCATTCTTGACCGGTATCAAAGAAGAAGACTAGTCCATTTGTATTTCATGTCCCATATCCTAGCCGAAACTTTTACTAGGTAGTTGACGTGTCTACCACCAAATTTTTTTCCTTGATCCACTTTCCCAAAATACACAAAAGCAAGTTATGCATCCTTGATCCTACCAACAAGAGGAACTTCCTTTGTTTCCATGGAGTAATAATGACCGAATGCTTGAGAGAGACTCAAACCAAGAGCTTGGGAAACCTTAGCAGGCATGACATTATCAGATGCACCAAAATCAATAATGCAATTATTTAATTGGTATCCATTAGTTAATAGGAAATATAGAAAGGCTCAATCTTTCTAGTAGAGGAAGGGGAAAAATATAAGAGATTATGGATTTTGTTTTGTATGGGAGTGGGAGTAAACCTTTAGAATTATTTGACACATTTGATTTGGAGTTACTACCTTTGATAAATTTGACCAATTTTTCAAACTGTTCAGGGTGAGTTTGTAGATATTTTGATTCCAACATTTGGACCTTAGCTTTCTTTACATGATCTATGATATCAAAGGTGGAAGAAGAACTTTTAGGAACATTGGAAACACTAGGAGTAGGTTGAATTACTTTAGGAGTAGTAGAGGCATATTTTTCATTACTCTTTTGAGATATGGGAGTAGAAGCACTATTCTTAGAATGAGTGGAAGTTCAGACTCACCCGAATAGAGGATGTTTTGAGAGGATGCAAACTCAATATTATTATTATCTGACTCCAAAGATGCTAGAAGTAAACAAACTCTCTTAGTTATTGTTATTTCTAGTTTTATAGTCACCAATTGGATGTCCTCTTTCTCTTTTCAACATGCCTATATGATTTTTTTTTAAAGAGTTTTAGAACATGTAAAAACAACACAAGAATGGTTGTTCATATCAACTATGAAGTCTTCATATTCATCTTTATAAGAAGATGTATATTCAAAGAAACCAAATTATGTCAAGCCTATCTCTTCAACGAGTAATTCGCCTTCTTCTTCCTCTTCCTCTAGAGCAGATTATTCTTCATTCTCCTCATTTGAACACGTTCCACACGTGGCATTCATAGGTGGAGCTTATAATACAATCCTTTGAGGGCCAATTGTAATTATTTTCTCATTTTGTAAGTTCTTCCTTGGAATATATTTATATGGAGTTCTTTGAAAAATCTATTTCTTAAGATCAAGCACATCATTAGAATTTTTTTATACTAAGGGATCTATAGCTCTAGAACTAGAAGTCTAAACCTTATCCTTGTTTGACCCTTTTTATATTTTTCTAAATATAATGAGGTCATCTTCCACATCAACTGCAAGTTCTTGAGCTTCATCTAGGGTAGTGGGTTGAGATCTCCTCAGGATGAATCCTACCTCTCCAGTAATTGAGAATTGGTAAAGAACCTTGATTGGTTATCTTTAGTATGCCTTGCACCTTGAAGATTCTTGTAGATAAATTTATTGAATTTGGCAACAAAGTATCTCATATCCTCATTTGGTTCCTTCTTCAGTTGAGACCCTTATAGAATTAGTGCATGAGAATCTTCGGTAGTCTTAAATATATCCTCAAAATATGTCTTTATATGTGCCCAATTTGTGATGGATCTCCTTGGTAAGTGGTAGAACCAATCTGTGAACAACTTCTTTGTTTTCAAATCTTAATTCACCACATGATGTGATGAATGCAACAATGTACTCATATGGATGTTGTTTTCCATCCCCTTTGAACTTGGGGAAGTTATTCCTTGACCCTATAGGTAACTCGTGAAGTGGAGGAGGTAGGGCTAATAAGCCATATTATTTTCCCATGGCACAAGTGAAACCATTTCTTCTTCCTCTTATTCTTCTTCTCATGGAGGAATGAGATCTAAGGGTGCTACAACTAGTTCTTCAAGAGGAAAGCCGGTGTTAAATTTAGGGAAGAATTACAGCCCAACTTGTCTCGATGTCTTCACAATAAGAAGTCTAAAATCAACTTCTTGTTGTTCTTCAAATGCAAGGTCAATCATGTCACTTCCTTTTATGATTTTGTGTATGTTTATAGGGTTTAGAAAAGTAAAATTTGTCCCATAATGGGTGCCAAAAATTGTTGGCAAAATATTTTCCATAAGGGAAAATTAGTTATTATTAACCGACACTATGGGACTAGGTCCTTCCTCTTGGGAATGGGGAGGTCCATATTTATTGAATGTGGGAAAAGTAAAATTTGTGGTGGTTGTTTGGCCAAGGATCATATTGGAATACTCCACTAGACCTATGGAAAATTTCTTGTATAGAATACAAGGGAGGAATTTTCTTGGGGATAGGTGAAGGGGAGATAATAATATAGGCGGAGAGGATTAAGATAGTGAATATGCAATTGAAAAATTCACCGACATTAACCGGAGTATGTCAACATCTAATAGGAATAATACAACCATGTAAGAAATAGAAATATTAAGGAATCAAAGACACAAAGTTTAATTGATTTATTCCTCAAATATACAAATCTCTTTCTTATTTATTCAAGATTACAATGATTGTAAAGTTTAAAGTATGAAATAGAAGAACATAAACAAGAAAATAGAAGAAATAGCTTCTTTCTTGTAGTAGAAGAACAATAGCTATCAACCCCTTGGAATGGAGAAGCCACTCCAATATATAGATTTACAATATGTCTCTTTGTATCGCCCACATGACTTTTCACATTCCTACCACTTGTGACCTTTCATATTCCTATAGGATTAAAAATAAGCCCCTTTCTTATCAATGAAAGAGAACTTTTACAATGTCAAATTAAAAGGTCACTTAAGTGAATAAGATGAAAAAGTAAAAAGTACATTCCTAATGAAGAATTAGAATATAGAGAGAGAGAGAGAAGAGAGTGATCGATTTAGGAAGAAGAAGTTTCCAATGATGAAGATATATCTCTTTAAGAACTCTCAGAAATGCTCTTGGAGTGAACTCCTTGCCTTTCACTTCCTTACTGAAATGAGATGCTATGAGTGCCACCTTCTCTTCCTATGGAATGAAAACACAACCCAAAGCATTGATCCAAGTCTCGGAATATCGTCAATGGTCTTGCATTGATTGAAACAAACTTGATGATCTTTTGCAACATTAGAGATTGAGCCCCTAATTTCCACTAGGGACTATAAAGTATCTTCATTGAAAGAGAAAGGATCCCTACCTTTTTCTAGAATAAATCTTGGAAAGACTTTAGGATCTCTTCCAAGGATTATTTTTCACCGAGCGAAGGTGATCCGAGATTTTTCTCACTTTATTCTTTGACACCTTCCAAGATTTTAAATGCATGCTCTCCACAAGAATCAAGTTCGAGATAGCATCATTTATCATATCACATCTAACACTCATTATACGAGACCACATGGGAGATAAATTATATGAGATAGAAGTGAATACATTATTTCTCACTAAGGAGTGAGAATCAAGACAACTCATCTTGGACACCAATGGAAACACACTATCCTAGTGGGCCTTTTCTTTCTCAATATCTTCCTCGATCATTTTCACCTTAGAAACATTGTTAAGGGAAATTTTAAATAAAGGGAAAACCTAAAGAAATAGTACCTTTCCCTTTTCCATAATCTTCTCCACCCATTTTTCATTGGTTTTCCCTTTCATGGTATACCCTTGAGCTCTCTTGATCACTTGAGGATCAAAACTGTTGATGGTAGAGATAGCCTCTGCCAAAGGAAGGGGTACCATGTTGGGTTCCAGAATGACTGTACATAGGAAGTGAGGGTTCTCACATACTCTTCTAGTTTCTCCACAGTCAGATTATTTTATTCATTCCTTACTCATTAGGTGTAATGGAGAGACCTAAAAAGGCCTTGTGTATGTGAGGGAATACACCAAATAGGAATTCATGGTGAACTTATTAGATGTAGGAAACTACAACAACTATTGATGAAGAATATTATTTATGATTTTCCCCGACCAATCATTTGATATCCTTTTGTGACCACCATCATGAATTGAGCCATCCAATCTTGGAAATATTTTATGGTTTCTTCTCCCATCACTCTATTTAGTAGAAAAATTGCATCCGAGTATGCTTCATGAAATTCACTTTAAGAAAAATTCTTAGGGATCCGAGAAGGCTTCCTTCCCTACTTAAGCCACAAACCAACTATCAATCCCTCGTAAGTATGAGTATGGTATTTCCCATTCCTAGGATGAAAATGTTTAAGTGATGATTATCATATTATTATAGGTATGAAAATTTAGGAATTAAGACATACTTTTGGTGGGAGGACTATAAGAATGGAAGGTTCATTTGTTAGGATTGTCCTTGAGTCCGGATCATAGTGTTGTCCAAAATCTAGAACTAGCTCAAAGTTTTAAATAGATAGATGATGACCACATGCTATGAATATCCCACTCACAAAGATATTTTCTTCCAAAAGTCCACGAGGCTCACCTAGTATTCTTGCTTTCAAATATTCCAAGTCCATATGTGTTACATCACTCTCACCCACATTGGGATATTCAGTGTTTAATGTGGAAATAGGCTCCAGACCCGAATATTTGACCTTAATTATGCTAGGAATTAGTGAAATGTACAAAGTATGAATGGATATGAATGATTCAACCCTATTTTGAACACTTTCTATTTTTAACAAGTCCTATTCCACAGGGATACATTTAATATGTTTCCAAAATTGTCACTTTTTAGTATTTTTGACTTGCAAGGAGTGATGGTGACACTTTGAAAGTTCTCTCGCTTCTGAAAATTACTAATTTTTAGACAGGAGGAGACCTGTCATAACTTGCTATTTTTAGAAGGTGGACATCTGGGTGTTAAAATGGAATGAAACTAGTCTCAAAACTTTAAGTTTTTTTCGAGGATCATCTTCTCTAATTTTTAGAGGTTTTCATTTGCAAGAAATCAAGAAATCTAAAAGGGAGGTATAGGGGCTGAAAAATTGTTTTGGATGTTAAAACATATTTAGAGCATCAATGGGGATGATCTTATACTCATTGCAAAGGTGTTTTTGAGAAGATATTGTTGTTTAAATCTCGTGGAAATTAGATGAGGGGTTTTGGAGATATGAGAAAATTTCCATTTTTGGGTATGAAGGTGTCTATAAAATTTTCAGTAGTATAACAACATGGAGATGCATTTTTGAGGGAAAATACATATTTCAAGAATAAAAATTGGTTAAGTGTTGAATATAACTCCATTTGCACACCTTAACTCATCATTAACTCACCTAAGCTTATCCCATGTCAATCAGGGGTTGGAGGTGGAGTTACATCCTTAAAAAGAGGGGGAAATCAAGAAAGGAAACAAGAGGGGCACAAAAATGTTCCTCGTATAGGATCATGTCAACTTTCATGTAGTTTCATGTGAGAAAGATGTAAAGGGTTGAAATAAGGGTCTCCGAGAGCTATAACTTGGTCATCCATGTAACTAGGGGCTAATCAAGGGAAGGGGAAGCACATTTTAGTGTCCCTTCTATCCCCTTACACCATGGGACAAGGTAAAAGGGGAAAACAAGGCTGAAAAATGTGTCGTGGGGGCCTATGCACATGTGAAGGGGATAGGGTGAACTAAGACCAAGTTTCCTAGTAGTGAGTTATAAGTGTTTAAATGAGGAAAACACACCTAACAAGAGATGGTGAAATATTGTGTCCATTCTATCCCTTTACACAAAATGACAAGGGAAAAGGGACACACAATCTTGAAAAATGCACCAAGGGTACCTGGGTCATGAATTTGTCTTTTGGAGTGACCTAGAGAGAAAGTCATAAGTATTTAAGTGATGAAAACACACCAAACAAGCAAGGGAACAATTTGATGTCGCTTATATCCATTTTCACTAAGAGACAAGGGACACACTTCCTTGAAAAAGTGTGTTAAGGGTACTTGGGGTCATGAATTTGGCTTGTGGAGTGACCCAGGGAACAAGTTGTAAGTCTTAAGTGAAACTTGTTTGATTGATAGGGGCACAATTTTAATCACGAAAAACACACCTAAAAAGAGAGGGTGAAATTTTGTTTCCATTCTATCCCTTTACATAAAATGATAAGGGAAAAGGGACACACAATCTTGAAAAATGTGCCAAGGGTACCTGGGGTCATGAATCTCACTTTTGAGTGACCTAGGGAGAAATTTGCAAAAGTATTTAAGTGATGAAAACACACCAAACAAGAAAGGGAACACTTTGATGTCCCTTATATCCATTCAACTAAGAGAAAAGGGACACACATCCTTGAAAAATGTTTTAAGGGTATTTGGGGTCATGAATTTGGCTTGTGTAGTGACCTAGGGAGCAAGTTGCAAGTCTTAAGTGAAGCAACTTGTTTGCTTGATAGGGGAACAATTTTATGTCCCCACTATCCCGTTACACCAAGGGATAAGGAAAAATGGACAGACTAGGGTGAAAATTTCAACCAAGCTTGAAAACCATATTGATTAGCCATTTTGGATCTCAAAAAATTCATGAGTCAAACTAGTCCATCTTGGATCTCAAAAATTCATGAGTCAAACTAGGTATACTTCCTTCACATGAAACACACTTGAAAAGTATGTAAGCACATTCTTCTCATCCATAATTAGGGTGACATAATTGATAGGTTGGCCTAAAGAAGGGTTTATAATGACCGGGTGATGAAGTTTTCAAGTGGGGGCTCGGTTGTCGTGACCAATATTTCAAATTTTGCATGCCATAAATTTAGCATGATAACGTGCCTCATGAATAATACTAAAACTATAGATTATCTCTCCATGTATATAGGAGAATGTAAAGGAGTGCCTAATAAATAAGCCTTAGCGCTTTGTTTCGGCAACAATAATTTGTTGCATAAAACCAATATTTAGTTTAAAAATATTAGCACATAAGCTTATGATGACGAGTGAAAATATTTCTCACACAATAATTAACTAATGAACTCCTATGGTGGGTGTGAACATAGCTAAAACAAATCTATTCTAGAAATAACCCAAACCATTAGCCAATGTAAAGACTACCACTACACCACAATCTACACTAGAAATGGTGTCACTTATTCCAATTTTTATGCATCTTATAAAAGGATAAATTGGCCAAAATATAATTGACCCAAAAATTATGATTCATTCATATATTTTTAATTTCAATATTATAGGAAAAAATCTAGAATCGACACCCTCCTTTGGCGTAATGTTCCTAGTTCATAGGTTTTTTTACATATTTTTAACTACCTTAGTTGTTTGATCATCTTTGGGTAAAATGCGTGGATTCTTCTCCAAGTGTGTTGGCATCCCATATCATAACCTTCCTTATTACCTTCATGACTTTCTTGAAGCATAGTCACAATTTCAATTTTTAGTACTCCCCTTTTTGCTCTTACTTTCTACTCATTTTTATCTAGTTTTCCACCCTCCATCACTCCTAGGTTCCGAATCATATAATATTATACATAATAGTTCCATTTCTAAGTGTAGAATGTTATTATATTTAAGTTTTGAAAAATATTTTTTCCTTTCTATGTAAGACACTAGTTGATTGGTGTAATGAAGCATGCTAAGTTACTAATTCACACACTCATGTATAGTATTGAAGAATAATTATTGAGACAACAATTTTTGAAAACATAATGTACTTCAATTTTGTAGAATTATTTTTATTAAAAAATTTATGGATATATATTTAATTTTGTAAAAATTTAAATAAATAAAAAGTATATGAATCTAACATTTTTTTCTTATGTAAATTGTAGCTCAATATTTATAATATTATGTGCATAATTTTTTTATGGTTACATCAAGGTCACTTTTTCAAAGAACCGAGTAATTTTTTTAAATATTAAATTTTATATTTATATTTTTAATTATGTGTAGTACCCTAAATGTGGACCAATGGAATTTGGAAATTCTCCTCGGCATTTATCTCATCCCATTCCTATTTGTACACTTATATAATTTATTCCTACACACATATTGCTTAGCTTATCAATCCTTTGCCACTAGCCCACACTTGTTACATAGGTTTGACCCAAAACCTACGTATTGAATATAGAAAATATCTTCAAACTTATGGCCACCTTCAATTTATAGATCAAAGTTTGGACTTTCCTAAGACAATCTCCTATCAAGGAAAAAAATTAACCAACGGTTTATTCCAAGGCCAATGTTTTCATCATTCACTCATTTAACACTTAGTTTTTAAAATGTAAATGTTACCCTAGTCGACATAAATTTAATTGAGCAAGAAAACCACCCTTAAAATTCATACACATAAGCAAACTCACACCACACAATCAAAGGGCTCCATCTCTCACATCTTTGGGCTACCTAGGAAATCACAACAAAGCACCCAATTATAAAACCAATCTTTAAAGCACATCAACTAACTACCAATTTTGAATGTACTACCCTAGATCATTATCACATGCTATATTCTACACCTAAGATCATTACCAAGTGGTTAATTCCATTTAAGGCTATATTTAACAAATTTTGTAATGAACATTCATACACATTCACTAGGAGAGAGAACTACAAAGGACTAAAGCCCTTTCAAGGTAGTTATATGTAGGAAATGCTCAAAAGTGGAGGTTTTGAGGTCAATCTAGCCAATCAAATTAACCCACTTTTCAAGAATTTAAGAAATATTATAGGGTTTGAATAAGAATAATCCTTTATCTACTATATTTACGCAACCTTCTAATATGAACATAGAATTAGGAACCTAGATCACAAAACATTAAAGTGCTAGATCTAGATTTAGCAAAAAGTTTCAAAGGACAAAATTGTGCGTAGCTTGAAACAATCCACCCACATTTCTTATATTACAAACATAAAAAATAATGATATCATAGAAGACTCATTTCAAAATAAAACAAATCCAAATGTGATCGATTGGGATAAATTCATCCTCAGACATGTTACACATTGCATAATTTTTCACATATCTAAATCCCTTCGCATGACCTAATTCCATCTTCAAAGTTGCTAAATTAGCTTACGTAAATAGTTAGTTGAATACAATATTCTCTAGACTAGCTTAAAATTTAATCTATCACTTTTCTAGAGTTTTAATATTTGATATATTGAATAAGAATTGTTTTTAGAATCTAGAGAATTATTATTTTTGTTATTTTAAATTATTTACGCACATATTATTTATCTTAATTAGGAATACCATAGTTTATAATTCATATTTTGGTGAACCCGCTTTATTTTCAAACCTATTAGCCTAAGGATTATCTAGTTGAGTACATATATATATATATATATATATATATATATATATAGGGTTGGTCCACTCATCTCACAGTCTTCGTCCCGTCGGGATATAATCTATATGCCAAGGAAATTGAATCTGTACTCCCCACCTATCCATATATGACCTAAGTTTTCCCCATCCTCTTCAGGGTAAGCACCCATCACCACCGAAGGAAACAATGTTCCTTTTAGGAGAGAAAATCAAAAGTCTAACCCTTAGGGTTTATTTTTATTTCCCTTAGGGTTATGATTTTATCTCTAGTTTACCTCTTCTATTTTTAGGGTTTAGAATTATTCTATTTCAATACATAATATCTATCATGTCTTCCATAATTAATTGGGAACGCCGAGATAATAATGCCTTCTACAAAACCCTTATGGAATACATTCATACAAACTAGAATCCTTATACACGACACCATTGTATGAACCACCCCTACTTCCCTTTGATGATGAGATTCCTAACAAGGATGATTACCCTTTCATTTAGGACACAAATTGTACTATTGAATCCCTCCTACCATAGATATTGATTTTAAAAAATTAAATTTTTATGTTGAAACCATAATAGGATAATTCATAGACATGCAATAATATATATATGAAGTACAAAATGTGACACAAGAAATAAGCAAGATAATTTAAAACCCTAAGTGCAAGAAAGAGGAGAAAAGAATTAGTTGATTTGAAATAAATCCAAAGGTGTGCGAAGCTAGAAAACTGTTGGAACTAGAACACAGAGTGTCACAATAAAAACCAGAAAATTGTAGGAGAGCTGGATCAAGCCGTACTAGAGCACATGGACTGGTACTCGCAAATGTCACTTATAACTCAGTAATGAAAGAGATATCCCGTAAACCCCTAAAAAACATCAAATCCTAAAAAATAAAAGATGCAAATGGGGAGTCAGACTCACCCCAATGGTCACTTGGGTGAGTGAACTTATGATCCAGGCTTTGTGCTACATTTTAGACTCCATGTAGTTTTGTGTGCACGCGTGTGTAGACTTGCGCCCTAGGTGGATCTTGTGCAAGATGCACTTGATAGTGAGTAAATAGCTAGATGTAGAAGATGTAAGTAGATGTGTGCATGGAAAAATTAACTTCCCCTCTTATGAAGTGTATGTAGAAGAATGCATTCCCTTGTCCCTTAAATGGATGCTAGATGGATGCTTTGATGCTCTTGAAATGCCTTTGGATTTAACCTTAGGTGATGGTAGTAGATGCTTAGAGCTTGGTCCCTTATTATGATCACATAGCTTTATATTTATATGATTCCCTTGTTTGAATTTCGTAATTAACCACTAAAAGGCTAACCCATAAGAAAATAAGATTCCCAATAGCTAGAAAAGGCCCAAAAGAGGTGAGCAAGATACATTAAGGTCATAGAAACCTAGAGGGGATGGGGGCACCTGGCACCGGAGTTATGGTTGGGTGCTAGTTTCCATTCAAAAAAAATCTAAAGTATCAAAATTCGACCGGGTAGTAGGGCATGTAAGACCAAGAAGAAAACTAGAAAGAAAGCAAAGAGGCCAAAGATAGTGGTCAATTAGTAATTTTATCGCTTAAGAATCATATGAATAGTAGTATGGGATTAAGACCTAGAAATGTACCCAAGTGCATGATTTTGTGTCTACAGGTATCATAACATCTAGTGTTTTAAATGAAAATAATGTAATGGATGTAATTATACATGATAATAATTTTTTAGGAAAAGGTGTGTTAGTGCTCACATTATATATTGTATGGGTTCATTATTAGTTTCTTATTTGTAATAATGCAACTTGTAATGCTAAATTTTGCAAGATAGATTTTGAATAAGGATTACTAAAATATAATTTCTAACATATTGTTGTGGTTTGGTGTTAGATAATGTACCTCCCACTTAAGAATTTTGGAATCCATCATGGATTTTTACTAATATAGTAATCCATCCCTCTTCTTTCTAATGTGCCTATGACACTTCTAAGGTTGATTTATGGTTGAAAAAAACCATGAGAGGAAAATCCTAAAACATGTGGTCAAGGGTTGGTAATAGAAACAAACATTGGGTAGGTTTATATACATCATTATCTAATATAAACATTTAACTATCAATGGAATGTGTAGAGACTCTTTTAAGTGTTTTGTAAGGTCTACCTCAACACATGTCCATTTGTGGCATTGAGAAAAATAAACTTATGAGCCTCATGAATTAAAATAAAAATGCCCTAATTGTTGGAATTTTGATCTAAATTTTCCAAAGTGGAATTAGTAGGCTTGGTGGTTCGACCCACACAAGGGATTCTAGAGAGACATGTTTAGTGACTATAAAATCATGGGTGCAATGTTATAACAATTAAGTTATTGAGGTAATGTAATTAGAGTTGTTTAACAACACATGGACAAGCATGTGTCTTTGAATACAAATAAAATCTTTTAGTATGGTTGTATATTTTCCCAAACTTAATGTAATATGGCTCCCAAGTATGCTTAGGCCGTGTGGTAAGGGATTACTTATAAAAATGACGTGATCGACATAATACACAATAAGTTTATTATTCACATACTAATTGCCAAAAATTCAACAAATAAGAGAACATATATAAATTGATAGGGATTAAAAATATCATTACATCCTCATATAATTTCAAAACAAAGTTTTATGCTCACTTAATTTCCACACTTTGCTTGTTTTTTACATCAAAATGTATAGTTGTTTGATTTAGACCCTATAAATAGGTTAATTTGTCTAATGATTCAAATTAAATACAAAAATTAATACCAATGTGTGAACGTAAAATTTCATTTAGAGGTTTGTTGTCATGCCAAATGTGTAACATGAAAAATTCAAAAAATAATCATGACAACCTAGACCTCATTTGAAAATCCCTCCCCGGTCAATGCAAACCCATCCTCTGCCAACTCGGTTATTGCGGTACCCTCATAATGTTATTTTCAAGTGTGTTTCATGTGTAGGGACGTGATTTATGGATTCATTCAAGGCCATTCGTAAGGAAATGCTCTCGAGGCCTAAAAAGCCTATTTTTACATTATTCACATTGGTGGACACCTTACAAAAGATGCATGTTGAGGAAAAATCAACCCGGGAGTTGTGCAAAGGAGCTAAAATAATAAATTAAGGGATTTATGAAATTTCCGGAAGAAAAATAAGGTTTAGGAACAAGTTGTGTAATACCGGGATATTCTTAGCATGGTAGAAGGAAATGAAAGTAGTGAAAAAGCTACTTGGATTGTTCTGGACATATTAGGACCCTCGGGAGGAATTGGAAAGAAATCATAAACTAATTTGAAATATAAGGATTCAATAGATTATGAGGAGCATATTTTAAGATATTGGCACAGTAGTGTTGATCAAGACCTTCGATCTTGGTGAAGATTCAATTGAAGATTCTGGATTTACAAAGTGAGATTTAGAAGCTTATTGAAATATTTTTTTAACATAAAGTGAATCTATACATGTTTCATAGGTTTATTTGGACAAAAATTATATTATTCTTCGATGATAGTTTGACCTTCCAAGAACCGCCTGTGACCGAGATTGAAAAGGTGTATAAATTTAAAAATAAATATGAATCAGTCCGAAAATTGAGCCATTGGATTCCATTGGTTTTTTTCACTTAAAATGATATAATTTTGGCCTAGTAAACACTAAGGGAATCTCTCGGGGAAAGAAGACACTTCGACAAGCTATTTTTAGCAGTGCGGCAATGGTGACACCTAGCTTCAAAAAGTGGAAAATGCACACTTGGAGATCCATGATGTCCATTTTTACCTTTGAAAAAAGTAAAAGGTGACATTGGGAACACAAGAGTTCACCACCAAGGAGGATGATTCATATTTTGAAGTTGCATCACTTAAGTTGTAACTTAAGGTGTTAGAAAAGTGTCTTCCACTCACAACATGACTTGTCCCTTTCTCATGATAATAAGACCCTATGAGCACTTATGAGGGGGTGATTTCCCTTTTTACCCTTTCTAAAGGGAAATGGGGGACACTAGAATGTGCCACCACATGAGGAGTTCAAGTTTCGTCACTTAAGACTCATCACTTGCTCACTAGGTATGTTTTTTCTACTTCACAACTTGGATCCCCATGCCCCCCTTTCATGATGATCATACCCTTAGTGAATTTTTTAACCCTTGATGTCACTTTTTACCTTACTAAATGTGGTAAGGGACATAGGAACATATGAGACCCATTTATTAATTTTTAACTCCATGCTC
Organism: Taxus wallichiana var. yunnanensis; assembly: GCA_018340775.1. Lineage (NCBI taxonomy): Eukaryota > Viridiplantae > Streptophyta > Pinopsida > Cupressales > Taxaceae > Taxus > Taxus wallichiana. The sequence continues at coordinate 353,810,522 of CM031242.1, read as the reverse complement.
TCATGTCATTTACCCTGGATTAAGCAAGGTGGGTCAAAAATGAGTTAAGCTACAAGTTAGCTAGGTTAGTGATGGGAGCTAAGTATAATGCAAAAATTAGTCATTTTAAATTCATTTTTCATGTTTTCCCTCCCTCCATTGTTTCTTGTATTCTTTTGTGTTTCCCAAAATTTTCCAGACATCCACCATGCCAAAACACTTTTTTGCTCATTACTTTCAAACCCCACCTCTGATGGCCTTGAAACTCAGATTGTAACTTCCCCTATGAGAAAGCCTTTCGAATGAGTGTTTAAATGACATAATTAATTATCTTATACATTTTTACAATATCCTAAAGTTTTAAGCCATGGAAAATGTCTCCTTAGATTCATGGAGTTGCAATGATCTAAATTACCTCAAAATCGAGAGACGGTGATCTACAAAAAATTATCTTTCCATTGAGAAATTGTTCACCCCATGAAAATGAGTATGATTGAAGATATGGAGGAATGTTATTTTTTCATTCTTCCATGTCTTAAGAATAAAACAAATAAATTCAAGTTTACTTTTTGTTTTCACGAAGATTCGGACGAGAGATCCCCAAAATCGAGTAAAGCATCCCAAAGGTGAAGTAGAATTTTATGAAACCATTTTCACTTCGATCCGAAACTCAACGGAAAATGTATATTTTTAGTAAGTAAATATTAAAGAAACTTACTAAGAATAGGAATTTTTAAGTATGAATGGATTCAAGTCACTTAGTTCATTCCCCAAGAGGAAAAATGCTCAAAAATGATAATTCGACAAAATTGCCAAAACTAGTCACTAGGAAGAACTTACTAAAAATAGTAAGTGTCCATAAAAATCTCAAAAATGGTAATGGTGGTTCTTCCTCCATAGTCCTCATTAATCCAAACCTTCACAGAGAGGACAAAATCATGCTTGAAAAGGGGTTTACAATGGTATTATGTCTCAAGCAAAAGAGGAGCTCTCTTGGTCCCAATTTTGGTCACAACAATGTATTTTGGTCTTGGTGTGCTTCTCACTTCATTGGATGGGTTGATCAAAGGAATGATGCATATTCCGTCCCAATCTCCCACCTTCATTCATCTCATGGTTGGAATATTCTTTTCTTCATCTCATTGGTCACTCCATTTCCCAAGGGCCAAGATCATCATGTTGAATTGTGTAGGCAATGGTCTCAAGTTGCATAAAAAAATTGGTAGTTTAGAGGCATGTCAGTGTTTTAAAGGTTGGAAGGATTGTGAAAGTGAGGGAAAAATCCTTCATTGTCTTCAATGGTCAAATTTTCATCAACTCTCTTTTTAATGAGTGTAAATGTGCTATAGAGGAGCTTCATTCTAGGGAGGTCTCGAAGGGGAAAAGTTTCCAAAGGATCAATCTTCATCGGCGGAGCACCATAGTGGAGGGTCATCACATTTCAAGGTTTCATCTTCATCATCATTAGAGCTGATCTTAGTTGAGCATAGAGGAACCTTCATCCATTCTTTGGAGCATCTTTTCTCTCCTCTCTTCATTCTTTCTCCTCTTCTCTCCCCCTTTATAATTCCTCATTGTATGTAATCATGACATTTTATCCTATTTACTTAAGTGACAATAAAATATTTGTAATGTGTAAAATTACTCTCTCAAATTACAAGATAGATACTTAATTTGTATCTTCTAAGGGTAATTGTAAATTCACAAGTGATGGGGCATGAAGAGTCATGTGGGGGTAGATGAAGAGTTGTATTGTAAAGTTATAAATTGGGAAAGCCTCCTTATTTCAAAGGATGGTTATTCTTGTCTACTAGCTCTCATATTCTCTAGGAACAAGTTATCAACTCCTTTGTCTATGTTTCCTCTCCATCTCAACTATACTCCATGAGCATGTACTTATTGAAATTATGCACTTAGACTTTGTTTTATTTTCATCATGTTCCTTGTTTTATGTTAATGGTGTCTTCTCATCGAATTCATGGATATATTTTGGTTTTAAGAAATAAACTCTAATGTTTTGTTTATTGTGCCAAACCCTCTTAATATTTTCTTCAAACCTCCTCTCTCTCAAACTATTTCCTCCATTGTAGTATCTACAAGAATTTTCCACAAGTGTAAAGAAGTACTCTGTGTGACCCCCAATCAAAAGACCACCCTTGGTTATTAGAATAGTGTACATAATTCCCTTGTTTTAATAAATGGAGCTACACCATTTAAGAAGAGGGACTTAGTCCCACACTTTTGGTGAGAGAAATCTATTTTTCCCATGTGACAAATTATTTTTTCAACAATTTTTGGCAACTCCGCTGGGGAGAGATTTGCCCTTGTGCACCCGTAAAGATATCTAAAAATACAATAAGATAGTATATTTGAAAATCCATAAAAACTTAAAAATTGAAAAATACCAAAAATACTATCTGAGTTTTCATAAACCTTATTGCAACCTTGTTGAAAAATCTGCATTTTCAAGTTTCATCCCTCTCTAATTCTATATACAAAATGGTAGAAAGAAGGTACACCCAAACTGATCGTGCAGGTGGTATTATTGATCCCACATTCGAGGAACAACAAAGAGATGATTTCTAACTTCCCATTGTACAAGTAAGAAGACAAGTTCTTGAAAATACTCTTAAAGGTCATACTTGAAGATCCAGATTAGAACCTCTAATGCTCACTCCACCAAAAGAAGAAAGATAAGAGGAAAAAATGAACACAAAGCACTGCACACCATGGGGAAAAAACACTATTCTATTGGCTTTGACTCCTCCACTTCATGAACTTCCAAAAGGGTCAAGAAAAAACATTCCAAATTTCTATGAACATGAAAAGAAACAAATGGATGATAATATCACATATTGTATCGTTCTTGGGGTACAACATGAAGATGTTGTAGTGTGGATATTCGTAGAAACATTACAAGATGTTGTTGCGGACTAGTTTTACTATTTTCCATCACACTCAATTGTTGATTAGGGCAGTATATAAAGTAATTTTGAAGCAAGATTCCAAACTTTAGAAGATGTTCATGCATTCCTTTATCAATTAACTCAAATGAAAAAATAACCACAAGAGTCCACGAGAGACTTCAAAAAAATTCAATAAAATGATTAACAAGATTCCCACCTTTTCACATCCTATTACACATAATCAAAAGGTTTTTCGTGAATCCCTAGTTTCCTGAAGTTAGTTTCATTCTCGTGAGAGTTAAACCAAGATATTTGTACAATGCTCAAGAAATTTACATTAAAGTGGAAGATGAGCTCATCTTGTTGGGAAATATCAAGAATATTTCAATGAAGGATAATGCCCTAAATTCCAAATATGAAAGAGTTGATTCATTCTTGCAGAGGTTAGCTAATAACTTAACAATGTTGAAGAAGGAAGTTTCTCAACGATCATCCCACCCAAACCGAACATGAATCAAATTGCAGGAGCATCCCGAAGGCTTTCCTTCAAGGCCCCATCGCTTAATGTAATATGTATAACTAAAGAAGATGAAGAAGAATGTATAGAGCCAGAAAAATAAAGTGAGGATAACAACGTCCTAGAGATTGAAGAAATGGAGGATGATGCACAAATTATATTATTCTAAAAGTGAAGGAGAAGATGATGATGATGCACCTAGCTTCTCATGTGCAGTGTTCACCCATTCTCAATCTCATAAAGGAAGTTCCTCCACCGCTGCTCCAAAAATAAGAATATTGATTATCCTCCTATGGAGAATCTACAAAATAAAATAATCAGTCATAGATATCCACTTCCACCTTCTATGGATTCTACAAAGAGAGAAGCCGATCTCGTGACAAACATGAGGCTATTTGATGTTCTAAGTAAGTCTCCCAATTCTCCCCTTAGTTCTGATTTTGTTTATGTAAAATCTAGTCCTTCAAAATATTCTAGTGTATCTACAAAATCAGTCCCCAAATATTTGCATCCACCTCATTTGATATCATAGAACATGTAAATAAGTCTAAAGCTCATATTTCCGAATATGAATTCTTGCAAACTCATCCCGATTAATTTGATAGGCTTGTGAGTTATATCAAAGGTAGTATCTCAAAGCCTAATACTATAGTTACTAATTCCAAAGGACTACTACCAACTCCGCATACTTCATCTCAAAATATGCTTGCTTTGAGTGCATCCAAGACCAATAAAGTTGATCCATTTTATCTCTCCCTTCTTATTAAAGGTCATCAGTTGAACAACTGCATAATAGATTCAAGAGCTTTTGATAATGTGATGCCCATAAAATTTTCCAATGCTCTTGACTTACCTTGACATGGGCCAATGGATCTTGCTACTCCATGGAGTCCAAGGAAGTCCCACTTGTGGGGTGGATCAAGGATGCACAGGTGGCTCTCGCTGACTTTCCGGATAAGAAAGTATTGTTGACTATTTTGGTAGTAGATATTCCAACATCATTCAAAATGTTGCTAAGTAGAAGTTTCTCAGGGACTTGGGAGGTAAAATAAAAATGAATTGGTCTTCTAACCATTCCAAAGAAGGGACAAATGGAAAAGTTACTTCCGGTAAGAAAGATGAAATACACAAGACAAAGGTCGAAGATCTAAGAGCTAATATATTAAACCAGGACAATGGGAATGGAAATATTTTCATAACATCCGAAGATGAGGATGAAATTCCTATCTTGGTAGGACCAAACATTCCTTTCTGGTTATATATTAATAATAATAAAGAGTGGAAAGATCTTGAATTATAGGAGAACAATCCGAACTTGCCAAATGATACATGCGATGAGGAAGATAAAGTGGTTCTTGATGAGTTCCAAAATGAAAAATCAGCCAATGTATTTGTTTGCAAAGAAGAGGTGTTCTTATTTCCATTCGAAGAAGAAAATTCTCTTAGTGATCAGTTCATTAAAATAAATTTTGAGCCTCTCATTGAAGATTTCATCCTTGAAGAAGAGAGGATAATTTGTGATGAGCCTTTAGAAGATTTAAAATAGGAATTTATGCAAGAAATGTTGAAAGTTGTGGAAGAAATAAAAGATCCCCAACTCAACCTTGAACTCCTAATGCAAACCATGAAATGGCAAGATAGGTATAAATCTAGTTCTAATTTCTTAGTTGATTCAAAATTTTGTCATGATGAAATATAAAAAAATGAAAAATCGGATGTGTCTCTTTAGACAATGGTCGATGGATGTGATGATGAAAGTGGAGTTTTCTCTTTTGCATTTGAAGAGAAAAATTCTCTCAATGATGAAAAGGTTGAAACAAATGTCTTTGATTCCTTTGGAGATGAGGCCTCCCATAATGAAGAGGGTGAAATTCAATGAGCTTTGGGATGATGAATCAATTTCTCCAAATTGTTTCCTCAAATTTCAAAAAAAAATTATCCAAATGAATGTAAAGGTGAGTTCTCGGTAGTTTTGAAGGAGTCTATGCAAGAAATATTAAAAGTGGCGGAAGGAACAAAACACCCCTAGCTCAATATTGATATCTTAGCTCATGCCATGGTTATGCAAGATAGGTATGAGGCTAAGTTTGATTCTTCATTTGGTTCCCAAATGTGTCATGATGAAATAAGACAAATGGATAAACTCAAGGCTTCTTATAAAAAATTGGTTAATAAACATGAATGTGGGAAATAAAAACACTTGAGAGTTTAAAAAATCTAATAAAAAAGTAGCCTTGGGGCGTGATGAAATACAAAATGGGAAATCGGCAATGTGGATAAACATTGAAGAGAATTTGCAGCAGTGAGATTAATAGTCATAAAAATGGACTTTTTGGGCGCAACTTTAAGCATCGGAGTAATTATGTAGAATCACTCCTCCCAAGTATACAGACATTCATGAAAGCACCTGGATTTCATAAGTAGTTGAGGAAAAGAGGCTACTTCCTCAAACCACCAATGGCTTCATAGAGCATCATCACCCGATGCTACCCACTCGAGGGGTAACATATTTTAAGATGAAAAGTACTTCGGTGAAAGTGGGTTTCCCCCGCTTGTACGATAGGTTATTTTTGTTGTCCTTGTGTGTGTGTGTGTGTCCCTTTTGTTGTGTGTTTGTGTGTTGTGTTGTGTGTGTGTGTGTGTGTGTGTGTGTGTGTGTGTGTGTGTGTGTTCAATAAGGAAATTTCGTTGTATATCTCTTTTGTGAATATATATCCCAATGGATAAGGGACTGGTCCATGTAGTGTATTGAGATTGTGGAATTCATGCTCATCCTATCCTCACTACATTTGATCATGAACAAGTCACCAATAAATATCCAGCTTGTTGTCATGCAAAATGTGTACCGTGAAAAATTCATTTTTTTGTCATGACAACCTAGACCTTATTTGAAAATCCCTCTCCCGGTCAATGTAAACCTATCCTCCGGCCAACTCACTTATTTTGTTACCATCATAATAGCCAAGAGGAATGTGTTGATGTGATTTTAAAGCGTGTTTCATGTGCATGGAGGTTATTTATGGATTCATTCAAGACCATTCAGAATCAATTTCTCCCAAAGGTCAAAAATGCCTATTTTCATCTGCTTTTTCACATTGGTGGACACCCCTCGCAAGATTACTATTGAGGTGCAACCCACTTGGGAGTTATGTAGAGGAGATAAAAGATGAATTGAATTGATTTAGGAAATTTCTAGAAGAAAAATCAAGTTTAGGAATAAGTTATGTAATATTGAACTATTCTTAGCATGGTATAAGGAAATGAAAGCAATGAAAAAGCTATTTGGCTTGTTCCAGGACATATTAGGATATTCAGGAGGAATTGGAAATAAATCATATACTCATTGTAAATATAATGATGCCTAATTATTTGTTCAAAACTTTTCAAGAGATCCGGAGGATCATATTTTCGTATATTGGCCCAATAGTGCGTCAAAGACCTTTGATTTTGGTGAAGATTCAATTGAAGATACTAGGAGTTACACTGGAGAGTTGGTAGATGATTCAAATTAAAAGTGAATCTAATGATACCCTTTGCATGCTCAATAGGTTTATTTGGACAAAAATTCATATTGTTCTCCAAAGGAAGTTTGACCTTTAGAGAACCAAACTTGACCAGAATCAAAAGGGGCCTAAATTTAAAAAGGAAGTAGAATCAAGTCCTAAAAATCGTAAAAATGAATTAATTTGGTTTTTTACACTCAAATGATATAAGGTTGTCCCAGGAAACACCTAAGGAAGCTCTCGGGGCAAGACGATGCTCCGACAGGCTATTTTTAGCAAGGTCAATGGTGACACCCACTTCCCAAAGAGGAAAATGCACACTGAGAGACACCTCATGTCAATTTTTATCTTTGAAAAAAGTAAAAGGGGACATGGGGGACATGAGAGTGTGTCACCAAGGAGGATGATTCATATTTTTAAGTTGTGTAACTTAAGTTGCAACTTAAGGTGCTAGAAAAGTGTCTTCCACTCACAACATGACCTAGTCCCTTCATCACGAAAAACAAACCCTATGTGCACTTATGAGGGGGTGATGTCCCTTTGTCCACTTTTAAAGGAACATAGGGGAAACTATAATGTGCCACCACACGAGGATTTCAATTTTTGTCACTTAAGACTCATCACTTGCTCACTAAGTATGTTTTTTCAACTTCACAACTTGCATCCCCATGCCCCCTTTCATGATGATCAAACCCTTGGAAAAAACTTTCACCCTTGATGTAAATTTTTCCATTGATAAATGTGGTAAGGGACCTGGAGACATCTGAGACCCATTTAGTAATTTTTAATCCCATGCTCTCATGTCATTTAACTCGGGTTAAGCAGGGTGGGTCAAAAATGAGTTAAGGTGTGAGTTAGCTAGGTTAGTGAGGGGAGGTGAGTATAAAGAAAATAATTAGTCATTTTAAATTAATTTTTCATGTTTTCCCTCCCTCCAATGCTTCTGGTATGTTGTTATTCTGCCCAAACTTTTTCGGACATCCACCATGTCCAAAACACATTTTTGCTCATTACTTGCAAACCCCACCTCCAATGGCCCTGAAACTCGTGACCGTGGCTTCCCATGAGAACACATTTTGAATGAAGGTTTAAATTCCCTAATTAATTTCCTCTTCCATCTTTTACAGTCTTATGAATTTTTCAGCTATGGAAAATTTCTCCTCAGATCTATGAAGTTGCAGCGATCCAAATTGCCTCAAAATCGGAGATGATGATCTACAAAAATTAGCTTTCCAATGAGCAATTGCTTGCCCCATGAAAATGAGTATGATTGAAGATATGGATGAATGTTATTTCTTACATTCCGTGTTTCCTGAAGAAGAAAAAATAGACCTGCAAATTTACTTTTCATTTTCACGAAGATCCAACAAGAGAAATCCCCAAAAATTGGAGCAAAGTATCCCAGTGTGAAGTAGAATTTTTGGAAAGCTTTTTCACTCTAATCTGAAACTCTGTGGCCAATGTATATTTTTATTGAGTTCATATTCAAGAAAATTACTAAGAATAGGAAGTCCGAATTATGAATGGATTCAAGTCACTCAGTTCATTCCCAAGAGGAAAAATGCTCAAAAGTGACAATTCGACAAAATTGCCAAAACTTGTCACCCAGGAAAAACTTAATAAAAAAATTAATTGTCCGAAAATTCTCAAAATGGTCATGGTGTTTCTTCCTCCACATTCCTCACTAATCCCAACCTTCATGGAGGAAAAACTCATGCTTGCAAAGGGGTGGATAGTGGTATTGTGTCTTAAGTAAAGAGGAGCTCTCTCAGTCCCCAATTTTGGTCACAACGGTGTATTTTTTTCTTGGTGTGCTTCTCACTTAATCAAATGGGTTGACCAAAGGATTGAATAATATTCCATCCAATCTCCCACCTTCATTCAACTTCTTGGTCGTAATATTATTTGCCTCATCTCATTGGTCAGCTTGTTTCCCAAAGGCCATGATCATCACGTTGCATCAAAACTTGGTAGTTTGAAGGCATGTTAGTGTTTCAAAGGTTAGAAGGCTTGTTAAAGTGAGGGAAAACATCCTTCATTGTCTTCGTGTTCAAACGTTCATCGAATATTTTTTCAATGAGTGCAAATGTGCCATAGAGGAGCTTCATTCTAGCGAGGTCTCGAAGGGGCAAAGTTTCCAAATGATCAATCTTCATCGGTGGAGCACCATAGTGGAAGGTCATCACATTTCAAGGTTTCATCTTCATCATCATCATCGAGTTGATTTTCATCGAGGGAAAAGAAACCTTCATCCATACTTTGGAGGATATTTTCTCTCTCATCATTCTTTCTCCTCTTCTCCCCCCTTTCTAATTCCTCATTGTTCGTAATCATGACATTTTGTCCTATTTACTTAAGTGATGATAAAATATTTGTAATGTGTAGAAGTACTCTCTCAAATTATAAGAGAGGTACTTAATTTGTCTCTTCTAAGGGTTTTGAAAAGTCATAAGTGATGGGACATGAAGAGTCATATAGGGGGTAGATGAAGAGTTGCAGAAAGCTATAAATTGGGAGAGCCTCCTCATTTCAAAGGATGGTTATTCTTGTTTACTATCTCTCATATTCTCTCTAGGAACAAGTGATCAAATTCCTCTATCTCCTTTGTCTATGTTTCCTCTCCATCTCAACTACAATGGACATGAGCATGTACTTGTTGAATGGATGCACTTAGACTTTGTGTTTTTGCACCATGTTCCTTGTTCTATGTTAATGGTGTCTTCACATTGAATTCATGGATATATTCTAGTTTTAAGCAATAAAATTTGTTGTGTTATTTATTGTGCAAAACCCTCTCACTATTCTCTTTGCACCTCTCTCTTAAGCTATTTACTCCATTATCGTATTTATAAACATTTTTCCATAGGTGTAGGTAAGTATCCCTGTGTGATCCCCGGTCGAAAGACCACCCCAGTTATTAGAATAGTGTACATAATTTCCCTGTTTTCAATAAATGGAGTTGTCCCATTCAAGCAGAGGGACTTAGTCCCACATTGTTGGTGAGAGACCTATAATTTTCCCATGTGACAAATTATTTTGCCAAAAAGGTGGTTTTAAATTTTAAAAGAATAGAGTATTTATTAGTAATCTAGAGGGACCAATGAATAAACTGTTATTAGGATCTTCGAAAAGAAATTGATTGACCTATTATAATATAAATGAAAACAATAATAAAATTCAAGGTTTAACACATCTTAATCTAAACTAAAATTTTCATCATAACATAATTGTTCAAAATAATAATTATTAAATTATATTCAAAACACTCTCCCGATAAGGGGAGTAAGGAAAAAATGTGGTTAATTAGAAGCCTCCTCCAAAGGGGTGGATTAAGTTAAATTTTGATGGTGCCTCAAAAGGCAATCCTGGTAATGCAGGGTGTGGATGTGTGTTCAGGAGTGTAGACTCAGCCTCTTTTGGCTATAGCTTTGGACTGTGGAGTTTCTTCTAATAACTTTGTGGAAGGTATGGCTCTTCTTTTTGGCTTATTGGAAGCAAAGCGCAGGAATTGGCTTCGTATTTGGATTGAAGGGGACTCTTTGGCTATAATAAATATGGTTCAGGAAGGCCCCCTAAGGCGTGGCAATTGAAATCCATTTGCTCGAATATCATGTCTATTTTACCTTCCTTTTCAGAAGTGAATTTCTCTCATACTTTGAGAGATGGCAATAAGGTGGCGATTATTTAGCAAATAAAGGGGTTGGTTTATGGGATAATCTTCATTTAACCTCCCTTTCTTGGGAGGCGGGCTTCCCTAATGATATCCAAGCTCTTTTAGTAGGGGACACACGAATGACGTCAATTGGTGATTGCTAATGATTATAAAGGACACCTTCTATTCATTTCCTCTACCCATTGTGTATTGCCGATTGAAGTGAAAGATTTAGGCAGAGATTTCGGTGCTCTGGCGCGTGTGTAGCATTTATTGGTTTGGGTGGTGGCGAGTGTATTAAAGGAGGGCCGGTGTGAGGGATGTACATTCCTTAAGTTTTTTACCACGTCTCATGGGGTCTTCCTTCCCGTTTTTCTTAGCTCTCGCTCTGCCTTGGTTTGCATGGTGCCGGAGGAAGGTATGGTGGAGGGGTCAAGTTGGAAGTGGCGTCGGGCCCAGATGGGGAATCTTTGGGGGAATCCTTTACAGACTGGTTGTGTGGGAGAATTAAGAATGTGGCGATGCGTGGGGCTGGAGTAAGTTTGGACGGTGGCGGAGAGTGTAGACGCAGAAGAAGAAGAGGTGGTCATCTGCGACAAACTGAGGAAGCTTATGTTGGACCCCGACCAATCTGTGGGGAGGTGAAACGTCTTTGATGTGGCTCAGGGTTTGAGCGCTGCGAATATAATCTCGAACTTGTCGGGCCAAGTCATCCTACATAAGGAGCTAAAGGATTTGGAGGAAAGGTGGTGAGTATGCAGTATCACATTCATGCAATGGCTTGTGGGATTCAGCCCTTTCACATGGTTTGGAGGTTGTCGAGAATCAAGGCTTTTGGCTTCCTGAAAAGGCCAAAGTGTCGATGCCCGAATGTTGTGTGGATCACTCTCCCTCCTCTTCGCAGCCTCAGAGTTACTCGGAGGTGGAAATTCTGGCTGAGAAGCCGTCTGCTTTGGGCATGGAGGTGTGAGCTAGTGTGGTATCTGCTTTTGTAGCTTGGTGGGGCTTTTTCGAGTCTAATATGTTTGTTGGGTTCTAGTTTCGGTTTGTTGTAAAGAGGACATCCAATATTATGTAGTATGTAAATATATATCTTTTTGTATTTTGATGCACGATAAAGTGCTTAAAATTTTCCTATGAGTCCATTGATAATTGTATATATCATGGACCTGGTGGAAGCTTTTTTAGGCTAGGGCCTTCTTCCTAAGGATCATAAGCAAACATATATATTCAAAACTATATATATATATTTCAAAAATATACGATATTTGTTATTTATTTGATGACAATAATGTAATTATCTAAAATATGGTTTGTGGAAGTGCTACCTAGGTATTACATGGCAATTACAAGTTAGTAAAAACTTAATGAGACCCAACACACACCAAAAAAATAAAATAAAATTTAATATTTCCAGCGTGCATGATACCGAAGGAGACAAAATTATCTTCAATGTCTTGCTTAAACTCTAATTCAAAATTTGAAAATGTCTCTAAAAACTCGGGTTGCGACTTGCGTGCGATGCGAGAAATTACTTAATACGTGGCCCTTGTCTGAGTTGGATCTCACCTTCTGCTTCTATCTCTCTCATTGTCAAACAATTTTCTAACCTGTCGCTCGCGCGATGGCGAAGTTCAACGCGCCTATTGACTCGACTTCAATTTTAATTCGATACATGAAAAGCTTAGGCCATTGAAAATAGTATTTCAACCACAAATTGGTAATTCGTAATGAAGTATACACCACGCCATGAGAAGAGAACAAAGAAAGTCAAGCAGACCTTCTCAGGTACGACACATTTCTTCTTTATATTACCAAGATGAAGATGAATTTATTTGTACCGCACAGAGCCGCTCCGAAACTAAAGAAGACGAATATGGAGGGTTCTAATACTGAGGCGAACAGTGGAGACATGAAAGAAAAGGCAGGCCAAAACGCAAGGCCGCGATTTGGAAGGCTCTGGTGAAAGCAGGAAATGCGTGTGGCAAAAGCTTCGTATTCTCTCCGCTGAAACTGGTTTGCAGAGCCCGAAATACGTACGTGCGAACCCTGTTGCAATGCAAGTATGGGCAGGAGACCGCCGTCGAACTTCCCATCTCTTCAACTGTACTACTAACAAATCCGGCAGTAGACGGGAGGAAGAGAATCTGCGTCGGCTTATAAAAATGACGGAGATCAAGCTGAAACTGCAGCTGAATGCGGAAACAGAAGTAGCAGCAGTAGCAGAAGAAACAAGCGGTGGTGTTATTATGTCGGCGGCGCCTCACAGCCTTGAATCTTTGATGAGGAGCAGCAGCGTAGGTGGTAGCTATGGCGGGAGGCATAGGAGTAGCGGCATAGCCCCCATCGACGAAGAAAGCCCCTGCTACTTTCCTGGGTCCTTCAAGAAGAGATGGGCCACTCCCTTACCTCGCACCACCAGCTGTGGAACCACACTCACAGTCACTACTTCATAGGAAGAATACTCTATTTTATTAATGACATTAGAGACCAGTTTGTTAGTATCGTGGCTGCTGCATCCTTTCAAAATATTTTCAGCGAGAATATGATTGAAAAAATAAGAGAACTGATTATCAAAATCATCAGTCGAAGATCTGAATACCAGAAAGATCTTTAACAAGATCTACTGTACCATAAACTATCTTTGGTAGCCTCATAGACTTCAATTTATCTTCTTCTTTTTCTTCTTAATTAACCAACCTCAGCCTCAGCCTAAGGCTTGTAGGGTATTGCCTCACACACGGGCTATTTACTTTTAAGACATTTATAGAGGTAGAAAACTCTGTATAAATCTTTAAACCAAATATAAACCTTTTAATATGGTTTTATGTAGCGCAAATTATCTACATGTATAGAAAGAATATGGGAAAACATTATAAAATAACCTTTTCTCTCTCCTTAGGTAAATCTATGGTGCAATCAAAATTTTGTAACTTGTTTGATCTTTAAAAAGTATGTGCGAGGAAAACGAATTACAGAAATCAATTTAATGAGAAGCATAAAATATACCAGAAATTTTTTTAAATTTTTTTTTAATAAGTTAATTGATTTATTAATATATTTGCATGTTTATTGATTATTAGTTTTTAATTAGACTCATGTTAGTTTGTGTTCTTTGTGGTTTTTGACTTTTGATGTGCTTGTTCTTTCATGTTTATTTGACTTTCGACTCTTGTCTATCTTCTCATAGCCTTTCTACTCTTCTTTGTCCAACCTTACTTGGTCTATAAGAATTAAAAAGTACAATTGAATTCATCATCCACTCATAGAAAACCCGTTTTCAATCAACTACATGGCTCCAAAAGGAATATTTATTGTAAGGTTGTAAAATTGTTGTTTTAACAGAGTAATGATTATAGAATAGGGTGGTTACACATCTATTGGTAACTACAAGGTGGAGATTTCAAAATCGCCAATTTGCAATAATTAACACTTTCACATGCAGTGATTATACATGTCTACTAATAACATTTCAGTTGGGATACTTTAGTACAAGAAAAGACATCTACGTGCATGAAAAATTAGAGGCACGAGATTAGAGAAAACATCAATGATCAATGTTGGTGCTCGTGAGATTATAGGAGAGGGATAAGAGTGAACGAATAAAAAAGTTGAGTGAGCAAAATAACATCACATTTTTGTACATGTTCTATCACTCTTTGTAATCCATTTTTGTCATTGGAAGTGGCGATTGTCATTTCTAATTGACTTTTCCTCTTGTTTTCCTAATTGAAAAATTTCTTATTCCCATATTAATTTTATGCTCTTTCTTTCTTGTTCATTGAGTTGTTTATATTCATGTTTTGGTATTATTATGTTCCTAACAACAAATTATACTAATTCTAAGCTTCGTGCTAAGTATTAAGAAATGTCATTTTGAAATAAATTAGAAGTAGAATTACATAACATGATTTTGTAAATTCTAGTGAGCAAGTGAGCTTAGAAGTTTACATATCATTTTGGCATAAGAGTTCATTAAATATATGGGATCAGTAAAATAGTATTGTATTCATTAATTGAAAAATATATGCGATTACATTTATTTATTACAATGAGAAATGGTTGTTTACTTCATCTCTCGAATGATTATTCAGCTTCATCTTTAAATGTCTCTTAATATTATACAAGAAGACAAATGCATACTCCTAGTATTAATAATATATTATGTACAACATTATTATATCCCCCATAGTCCATAGGGGTTATAGCGAGACTATATGCACCCAAAATTCACGCAGTGCAAAATTCAGAAAACATGTCTCCAATGATGATAAAGTTTATTCAAAACAAGAATATAGTCCATATCCCTCCCAATCCTCTTTACAAGATTCATAATGCGCCATATGTCATCCCAAATCCCTTTTTGATGATTTTATGTCTAAAGTCGAGTGTTTATGCCACCCATGACCAAACCTTTGGTCGGGATTGACTTATAGTTATGCAACTACCGTGGCAATTTTGAAATCATTGGTCTAGCATGACCGATAGTTTTGTCATCATCCAACTCAAAATTAAAATGTGTGTTTCAAACAACCAATTCAATTACGATTTGATTTCCTTATTGTTTACTTGTCTATTTTGCTAAGAATAGACTTTTTGAATTCATCTTTGTTAACCTATTCATCTTTACTAAGTTTAGTCAATTGATTTATTCCACATGAGATGAATCATCCATTCTAAAGCGAGAGTTCAAATTTGATTTTTCACTTCCAACGACTTAAAAATAAGTATCTTTCATTTTGTTCATCGGTTGGTTATTTTTGAAATTTTGGAAGTAGGGAAGAAGGATTTCATTTTTTTGTTTTACATTTCAATAGGTAATCCTTGTCCTGGGAAAGTTTATTCGTGTTAGAGAAAAAAATTCTCTTCGAATGAAACTAAGGATAAGGATATTGTTGTAGGATGATTTGTTTTAAGAAGGAAATTAATATTGCAATATATTTGATCAAAAGCTTCATGTTACTTTATATTAATAGTTTGCAACATAAGGATAACTACGCCGACTATCGTCCATTTATTTTATTTTATTTTGGAATAAAATTGTTTAGCTTTTATTTATTTCCTCCTAGCTCAATAATTGAAGTATTTATTTTAGATACCTAAGAAAATACAAATATATTAGATTAGTTGTTAAATCATTTCTATTTTATTTAAAAATGCATAAAGAAAAACATTCCAAAAAGAAGTTAGAGTAAATTGTCATTTTTCTTTATTAATTAATAGTTAGAAGTGAAGTAGATAGATTAAAAACTTTGTTATAAGTCTTTTGATTTAAATAGATTTACGATTTTTGTTGTAATTATTTGATTAAATCAAATTGCAAGAAAAACACATAAAAGATAACTATTAGGAACTCACGCTACCCAAGCTTCGCCCCCCGATCCTCCTTTATCTCCTTTGTTCTCCTCTTCCTCATGAGTTGGAATCAGACATGACCATTCCTAGTATTAACCAACCTCACAGAATAATCTTTGATCCAATCATCAATCCCCTTGGTATTGACCAATTAAGATCAAAGAGATATAGACTTAGGAACCAACCTCGCGAGAAGAATCTTTGAGCCAATCATCAATCCCCATGGTATTGACCAATATCAAGGAGATATAGACTTAGGACTATGCACATTAGTTTTCCTCTCTAATCCTCTACCCCATTTGATCATCAACAAATTATAAGCATTAAATGAATATCTTGATATTTTCAGACAAATCTAGTTTGATCATGTGCACCCTCCTAGGCTTGTGAACTCATAGTCTTATCATTCCACTTCATTTTCCTTGTTGTATGACCCTCTTTGGAGAGGAACATCTTGAGAGATTTTTTTCAAAGGATATTATAACATAGTTATATTTACTCCACATAGCTGACATAGATTGAGAATTACACACTTCCATTATTCTTGATCATAACATATCTCATGAAGATATAGTTGATAGTTTCATAGCATTGAACAAACAAATTATATGCAAATTCATTAATATAGACCCAATTACCCACCTAACCTCAACTATTAGCTATATATACTTCCACGTTGTCTTCCATCTTATATTCCTCTCATCATCACACATGATCCCCATCTTTGCATCAACTTCTCACATTTCAATTGTCCTCGTCCCTAACCTCATGAAGTTTAATGCGTAGGTCAACCATGTCATTTTTCTTGTGTACAAATCATGGTGAACCCAACGTAGAATAATTTCTTTCTTGTTTCCTTTCTTTATTTTTGTTGGTTGTATATTTTGTCGAAACAAAATATGGTGTTCAACATCAACAAGCATGAAAAATTCCCTCCTTGAATAAGGGGAGGCATCTTGTTTATTGATAATCTATGGAACAAGAAATAATATTTGTAATATATACACTATCCTAACCTCGGGGTGGGATCTAATTCTCGTAGATGTTGTTTCTTTTCGAGAAAGGAATTGAAAGATAGAAGAAGTTATATTTAAGAGGTTGTTTTGAGTGGAAATATAAGTGATAGATATAGATGAATAGCTTGTGCTTTCAAGTGGTAAACATAAATCCTAATTTACTTACACAAGTGAAGTATAAATAACAATAAATTTGATTAATGCCAAATAACAAGAAATTGGAATTACAAGGAATTAGAATTCTTTTAAACGTAAGAACAAGAACATTACAACCAAGACTAATCTAAACAATTTTTTGGAAAACTAGGTCTCTTTATTTCCTTGTAGTAAGAAAAGCAAAACACAAAGTCTCTCCTTTTCTCACAAAATTCCAGAAAACACTTTTTACTCAAAGTTGCAAAAACATCTTGCTTACACTTGCAAAAATCTATCAAAAAGTCCTAGAAGAGAAGATCCTCAATGTTGTGAGCATTGTTACATTTATAGAGAGGAGGAGAGAAAATAGGAATGATTACATCCCTTGAATAATTCCCAGTCCTAAAATAGTAAATATTAAATTTACATAATTAAAGTGCATTGATTGGTTCTCGTGCAAAATGACCAAGTATTGATTTACATGTCGATATGAAAGATGTCTAAACACCTTGTAAAATTACATGTTTGAGACAAAAATGAAAATAAAAAAAGTTTCAACTAGCTTCTCCATCATATTTTTCTTTTTCCGCTTCATGATCACAGACATCACATCTCGCTTTTCTTTATCGATTCGTGGAACCTCTATATCACTTCCCGAACTTATTTCTCATATGTCTCACATGAATATCTAATGAGAACATCACATTTATCAATCACATTGATTGATTTTATTATAAGTATGTGCAACTTTTTAGAAATTTTGCTAATTGTCTAAAACATTTTGATACAAAACTATACTTTTCGATTGATTGCAAATAAAAAAATGTCTAATTTTGAATACTTTTCAACCAATCCTTTAAACTCGTGAAGATGTTGCTAACTAGTAAAACATTTAGATCTTCATCAAGGAATCAAAGCAAGGAATCTAGGCTATTTCATCACCAATTTCATTGGTGGTGTCAATTCTTTCTCCCCTTACCTTTTGTAGTTTTTCATTGGCCTCTTACAATATACTTACCGGAAATTCAATGGCCTTGTAAAATTCATAGTGTCTACCCTTTTCTTTAATCACATTCTCATCTACTAGTGTATCAACATCTACCTTTTTTAGTTCATTCAGAGCCTCCAAATTGAGCTCCCAATTATTGCTTTCCTCTTTAAACTTAACGCTCATTATACCAATAACCATCTTATCATTCTCAATATCATTATGGACCCTAAATACCTCATTAATGAGTCTTTATGCATCCTCGAACAACCTTTCATTCTAGTCATTAATGACCCTTCCTTGCTTCCCTATTTTTAAGCCACTACGAAGAATGATGTAGCAAAAATCGTTATTACAGGAGTGGTGGTATGAGTGGGCTGAGTTATTGTTATCAATTTTTCCCCTTGGGCAAGATGGACAACAAGGAGGGATTGGACCTAACCACTGACAAGGCCTTCACGGGGAAATCTGGGGTTCATAGGTAAAATTATACATTTCGGGAGCATTGCGTTGATTCAGGGGAAGGTGTGGAATCACTCAAAAAATTCCTCTTCTAGGTTTTGAAGAGACTTAGAGTTTACTTAAGGTAAAAACGGGCTCAAAGGTGGCTCACATTTAAGAAACATGCAAAAATGGTCATTTTTGGGAAAAATTGGAAATTCATGTTTTAGGGCATCTCATTAACCCTCATGGCCTTTTGGTTCCAAAAAAATTCAAAGGTGGCCACCGAGCTAAAAATAGCTCACGAGTTGCTCAACGAGCTAAAGTCGTGCATGATGGAGGAGAGCCATGGGTGGCTCTGTGAGTTGATGATCAGGGTGCATTGGGAGTTTGACTTGAAGGCATAGCTCGTCGAGCTATGTGGCATGCCATGTCGAAGACTAGAAGAGGTAAAACCTAAGGAAAATTTCTGAAGTGTGAAGAGTTTGGGGTCTAAAACCCGAAACAGGTGTGTGTGAGTTGGTAGGGGGAGAGGTCGAATCAAAGACGGGTTTTGGGGTCATCTTTGGTATTGCAATGCATGGGGGTGTAAAAATCTGAATTTCACCTATTTTAAAACTTGAAGTACAAATTTTAGCCCGTCGAACCATTTTGGGAGTTGATTTAGCTCTGAGGCGTGAAGGGTAGGTGGCGAGGTGGTGGAAGAGGTATGGGTGAGTTGGTGGAAGCCCAAAGAAGTGACCCTAACTAAAAATTGCATAACTTTAACCTTGTTTATCCAAATTTAGAAAAAATCTACTTGTTGGAGAGAGAATTCATAGGGGGTTCTAATCGAGGGGTTAAATTTTGGAGATCAGTGAGATATATAGGAGAAAAGTGACAATGAAGTACCAGGACATGGAGGCCATACCCAGGTACCCAGAATGATGCAAATGAAGACATGGTGGTCAATCTTTCTTCACATGCCTAGGTACAATCAAGCATAGGCTATGCAGATCCTCCCATACCCATTACAAGGAAAATTATTATTTTTGTGGGTTTTTGGAGAAATTTCAACTCTCCTCTCTCTCCTCTCTTTATCTTATTCTTCTATAAATTGTAAGGAGGGTCATTTTTATAAAGGTTTGACTTTCTTGTATATACCCCTCCCTTATTTCTCAACCGTGTGAGCAATTTGTGGAATCTCAAGCCTCCTTTTTGGAGCTCTGAATGAAATCTCTCACCTCTTGCCTTGTAATGACTTATTGTGTGAAATCATTAGAGTAATACAAATTAGATCTTGTGATTGTTCTCTATCCTAGTTTGGTTTTTCTACTTCAACTTACCTTTATTCATGTTTATGGGTATATTGTATATCTCATTGTGTCTATTGTAGGTTCAAATGTGATTGTGCTTAATGGAAATGAGTTTATTGTATGTGTTATGACCTGTGATGCTAGACCATCCTTTAATTTTCACTTGCTCCCATTTTCATGCAGAGGAGATTGTTCAACACCCCCTTTTCTTGGTGCCATCACCACACCTTAGTGTACATTTTATTTTGCATGCCACCTCCCTCTATCCTTGTCTCCTTGGAAGTGTTAGGATAGGATTAGATTAGGTGTTTTTCTAGCATTTTGGAGTAGTGTAGTGTTAGGTTTAGGAAGAGGAAGCCGAACTTCTCCGGAGAGAGTTATCTCATTTACAAAGTCCCACACTTAGAGATAATTCCATGCTAACTAGTCACACTGAATGCCTCGATCACAAAAGCTAGCAATTCGAGGGTGTTGTGATTCGGTGATAACAGTTTTTCAGCGCCTAATGGGACCAAAGTCATATCTTCACAGATTTGGAGGCATTTGCAAAAAAATTTAGAAGTTCAAGGTTGCTTTGCATTTGCATTTCAAAGATTTCAAGATTTCATTTTTCATTTCACATGGTCCAAGTTCAAATGCATTTTTCGAGGTTTCACATGTGTAAAACAGGTCTTAAGTTCCGAAAAGAGTAGATCGGGGGTTAGAGGTTGCAAAAGTGGTCTTAAATTTCAAATTTGGCATTTCAATTTCGGGTCCCATTTTACATTTTGGTTTTTGAGGTTAGATTTCAGATTTTGATTTTTGAGTTCCCTTTGCATACCGCATTTTAGATTTTGGATTTTAGAGATTTTTTCACTTTGTATTTCAGACTTTAGAGGTTGTTGTGCATGAGCCAAGTTTTGAATTTTGAATTTCAAAGATCGACAACTATTAAATAAGGTCTAACTTCTCAAAATCAACATTGTTCCCTTCAAAGTTAATATTTCCATTTTATCAGGATCAGATGTGTGTCTTGGTAAAACTCTAGCCTTTGAGGCTCATTCTCAACACATCTGGTGACTCCCAGAGCAGAACTTAGTGGTGTAGCATCCCAAGTCCCTCAAGTTCATGAGAAGAATCCAAACTTGGTCAAGGACAAGAGAAGAAGGCATATTTGAGTATTTACAACTATCTCTAGGTAGAGGAAGGAGAGGAAGAAGAGTACAAAGATCCCCATCTCCACCTAATAGAACATTATCAACACCTCCACATGTAGACCTTTTCTCCAATCCACTAGGGTCCTTAGGCCAATCAAAATGGCTCAACAAGCACCACCAAATCCCTTTTCAATTTCACGGGTAAGTAGCCCACTTGCCCTCAATGCCCAAAATCCAATCCTAGTTGCATTAAAGAACATCCCCTATTTCACCGGAGAAAACCACACAACTCCCAGTGACCATATTCAAGACATTACAAATGTTTGTGCCATTCATGAGATCAATGAAATGGATGTTGCGCAGTTAGGCTACTTGACTCTTCTCTCTCAAAGGAAAATCCTTTGCAAAGTGGTTTAACAACAGGGGTCAATAAAAATTGGAACAAGTTGTGTTCAAGACTCTGGAAATAGTTCGAGAAAGGGCAGACAACCTATCACTTTTGGAGTAGCTACTACAATCAAGAGGGCTCCAAATGAATAAATGGTTGATTTCAATTTCTGATTTCAAAAGGACATGGGACTAGATTCCAATTCCCATGAGGCCAACGATGGAAGGTGCATTCTTATACTTTTTGAAAGCTCTAAATTTGACATCTCTATAATGATCCAGTCTATGGGAGGAATAACCCTACCCGAGCTTATGTCATTGCTATTATTAGGGAGAATTACTTAATTCAAGTCGGTAAACTTGCACCTAGGCCACCTATGCCTCTTTATCTAGAAATGGGAAACCCCACTACTCAGTCAAACACCTAAATTGAATCCCATTCCAGCCCCTAGAAATCAAATTTTTAGTGAGGCCTCCACTTCTTCTAGCACTTCCAAATTCCAAGAGACTCAGAGGTCATAAAGCAACTACAAAATTTAGGGAATGAGTTGGTGACTATTAAGAGGTAACATGCCTAAAACTTCAAACCATATCAACCTCAAGCCCAACCAAATAGGCCTCCATATCAATCAAATAGACCTCCAACTCAAGCTGCAAATCAAAATCAAAATCAAGGACAACCTCAAGCTATTAGGCCATTTCAACCATATAATCCTAATACAACTTCAACATCTAGGGCCTTGGTTCCAACTCAAAAATAACATTGCACAAGAATATGAATGGTGTTTCCCTTGTGTAAAACCCATAATCAGAAACATGCTTCAATGGTGCTCTAAATCAAGCCTTAATGGTGAAAACTATTGGTGTGATCTCAAGAAACAAAGAGAGGAAGAAAATCAAATTCTACAAGAGACACCTCTAAGTGAAACCTCACTTGTGAAGAATCGACAAATGAAAGATTTTTGTGGAGTGAATCAACTCCTTCTCAAGGTGTATGAACCAATACAAGGTCAAAAAGAGGAATATAGGAAGGGGAAAACAAATCACAATCCAATTATTTCTCATCCTCCTATCATGCCTCAAGGAATTAGCAACTCAAAAACAACCCCAAATCCACTAAATCAACCTAAAGGCACTATTATAACAACCCATGTACAAGTTCATGTGCATAAAAAGGTTGTGTTAGTAAAGGACAACAAAAATATATCCATCTCCTTTCAACATTATTGATCAAATGAAGAAGATGAATGTCAACATTTCCATGTGGGAATCACTAGGCAATTCTAGGACAACGATATTTATTGCAAACAACCATGGCCAATTGGTCTACTTTAAATGAGTCATCCAAAATCGAGAAAAGTTCTCACCAATGCAATGTGTACAAGAAGGAGGTCAACCAAGAAAAATTTGAAGCCTCCACCATTTTATGTGTCCTTGATTGTTGGGATAAACTTAGTACACAACTGCATGATTGACTTGAGGTGTGAGAAGCTCAATAATGCCTAAACAAATAAGATCAATTGGGCCTAAAATATGAAATTATCTCTAAAGGAGTGGTACAATTAGATGGGACAAAAATGAGAACAAGTTGGAGTGATCAAAGGATTAAGCCTTACACTACATGCATGTCCCAATGTCACAGTCTTACAAGATGTATCAATAATTGACTTACCACCACTTTTTTTCCATTGTTTTGTCAAGACTTCACAACTAAAATTGGTGGGTACTTATCACATGATTGTCCACATGCTTTTTAGAATGAGATATGGAGCCAAAGCTACAATCAGATCAAAGATCAATTGCAAACTTCCACATTGAACCCATGTGCCAAGTCCAATCAATGCCAATTTCTCAACTTTTGATCAAGAAGATTTCCCAAGCACTCCAGAAATAAGTACTAAAGTTGGAGGCATTCTAGATTTAACATTAGATGAATGGGAAAACAAAAGGCATGACTATGATCCATACAGAGATGGAAGAAGTTGAGTTGGGTATTTATTGCTTGCATGAAGAAAAAATCCACCTCTCCCTAACATCACCAAACCGGATGATAAATATGATAATGAGGTTTGACAGTTTTTTTGATGGTTCAAGAAGTAGACAAGGTGTTGGAGGAGGTGTAATGCTTGTGTCACCCTCAAGGTATAAAATACTACTCAACTTTCCATTTTTAGTTTTCTTGTTCAAACAACACATAGCTGAATATGAAGCATTAATCCACATGGATTGCATTGGGAAAGGAAAAGAGGTATCAAGAACTTACAAAGTTTTTGGGATAGTGAGCTAATTGTCAATCAAGTTAAAGGGAAGAATGCTGCTAAAAATGACCTTCTCAAGAGCTATAAAAATCAGGTATGGGATCTCATTGAATACTTTGAGCTTTTAACATTGATTCCATTCCAGAAGAAGAATGAGGTGCGAATATAGGATTACAAAATTGAGCAACATTTGATGTTGTTGAAAGTATCAAGAAAGATCAAACTCAACCTCATATCAAGGTGGTCATGAGACCAATTGTTCTAGAAAAACAACACAGATGGAGCAAGTGTTCGAGAATGATCAATAAATCATCAATTTCCTATAAGAAGAAGTTGAGTTCTCTTCCAAGAATCAAGATAAATTAGAGCAAATAATATGGGGATCAAGTGGTTCAACTAAGAATGAACAAGCTCCAAAAATGCCTAGTGACATTAGAGTCAATCTTCAATCCCAATGATCAATTCCGGAAGGAAAAGGAAAATATTCAAGTAAAGGGGAAGATTCAAGCCCATTTTGGTTGGAGAGGGTAAAGTACTCCAAATTGGCAAAGTAAGTACTTGATCAAGAAAAAAAATTGATTTCATACAACTTTTCCAAGAATTCCTAGATGTCTTTCTTGAGCTACAAGGACTTAAGGGGATTTAATCCAAGGTTAGCACAACACACTATTGAACTGGATCCAAGCTAAGCCTATTAGATAGAAACAAAGACCAATCAACCCTCATATCGAGCCTCTCATGAAGAAGGAACTGAAACAAGCTCATTGAGGCAAGCATTATTTTTCCAATCAAGCACTCTTCATGGGTTGTTAATCTAGTGCCGGTCAGGAAAAGAAATAGAGAAATCAGATTGTGTGTGGACTTCTAGAGACTTGAACAAGCTTCTCTCAAAGACCACTTATCCACTTCCTTCTATGGAGTAAATCTTGCAGGTAGTAGTCTGGTTCAAAAGATTCTCTCTCCTAGATGGCTACTCGGCTACAATCAAATTATGGTGAAAGAGAAGACCAATTCAAAACAACCTTCACCACAAAATGGGGACCTATGCTTATAGGAAAATGTCATTCGGGTTGTCAAATGTCGAGCTACATTTCAAGAGGGATATGGACATGGCGTTCAAGGGGATGATAAAAAAGATAGTTCTTGTGTACTTAGATGACATCATTGTATTTTCCAAGAATGCAACAAGTCACCTTTTCACTCAGAAAGTGTTCCAAAGATGCAAGAGATTCAAAGTGTCTCTAAATCCGAAGAAGTGTATATTCCTAGCTCATGAAGGCAAGCTCTTAGGCCACATTGTGTCTAAAGAGGGGTTGACAATTGATCCAGAAAGAGTCAAAGCTATTCCATGCTCTACCATTTCCAAGTCACAAGAAGGCTCTCCAAAGCTTTTTGGGAGATTAATTTTGTTCGAAGGTTTGTTCATGATTTTTCCACTCTTGTTAAACCATTAACCATGATGTTGAAGAAGAGTATGGAATTTAAGTGGACAACGGAGGGAAAGGATATTTTTGAAGCTATCAAGCATGTCATATCTCAAGCTCCAACTCTCATCAATCCATACTTCTCCAAGGACTTCATTCTCTATGCCTTTGGTGGTTCAGACACCATCTCCACAATCTTGGTGCAAATGAAACAAGGAAGGAACATAACAACCCATTGCTTTTTTCAATAGAGCTCTTGAGATTATGAAGTGAGGTATTATTTTATTGAGAAACATGTCCTCACTGTTATAAGGAGCTTGAAGAA
This sequence comes from Taxus wallichiana var. yunnanensis, assembly GCA_018340775.1. Lineage (NCBI taxonomy): Eukaryota > Viridiplantae > Streptophyta > Pinopsida > Cupressales > Taxaceae > Taxus > Taxus wallichiana. The sequence continues at coordinate 353,785,205 of CM031242.1, read as the reverse complement.
GTTTAGACACTTGGTTTCAAACAAAAAATTAGTTGTTAGTGTCTCATGTCAGGGTCAAGGATTTCCTCCTAAACAAGGATTTGAATGAGAAAAGGGCAGGTTGGATTACCTTTTATGTGATGGAGTATGACATAGAAATCAAGGTGACCAAATTGGTCCGTGGGAAAGGATTTTGTGAACAACTAGCTTCTAATCAACATGTTGAGTCAAGTAATAAAAGAAGTTGTTTTGGTGTTGCAAGATGACCAAGAAAAATAGTAGATGGTATACCCACTCCTTGTTGGACTCAAGATATGATGCATTTTTTGCAAACAAGTTTATGCCCTCTGAGTTGAGAAAAAAAAGAGAAGATATTTTAGACTCCAAGCCATTCTATATGTTCTTATTGATGGTGTTTTGTTCAAAAGGACATGAATGGAGTTCTATTAAGGTGTGTTAAAAAAATCAGATTGAAAAGGTGCTACATGAGTTCCATGATGGAGAAGTTGGAGGTCATTTTTCTTCATGAGTAAAAACCCTCAAGATCATGAAGGCGGTTACTATTGGCCCACAATGTTTAATGATTGTTATACATGGATCAAGAAATGTAAAAAATGTGCATTCTTCACAGGCAAGGAGAAGCTAGCAAGCACTTCCACTCCATCCAATCTCAATTGATCAACCATTCATGCAGTGGGGATTGGACTTCATTGGGGTCATCAATCCAACTCAAGCCTAGGCCATAAGTGGATCCTAACAAAAACAAATTATTTCACCAAGTGGACCAAAGATGTGGTACTCAAAGGAGGAAAATGAGTCTAGTATAATGGACTTTTATGAGGGGATAGTAACCAGATTCAGAGTCCCAAATACTATCATATCATAAAATGCTTTAGCATTCCTTGGAACCAAGATCACTGAATGGGCTGTTAGGAATGGGATATACTTGAGCACCTCTTCAAACTATTACCCCCTAGGGTAATGGACAAGCTAGAGTCCACTAATAAGAACTTGCTAAGGATCATCAAGAAATCTAGATGAAAACCAAAGGACATGGCATACCAAGCTCAAATCAGCCTTGTGGGCTGATAGAATCACACCAAAGAGGTCAATAGGAAGCTCTCCCTATAAGTTATTCTATGGAAAGGAGGTTAGGCTGCCCATATCTCTTGAGTTTTCAAATTGGAACTCCTAAAGAAATAGAGTTATCAAAATTTGAGCCCATGGAAGCTAGGTATGTGGAACTCATGGAGTTGGAAGAGATAAGAGAGCATGCAATGCAAACCATGGAGAAGGATCAAGCTTTGATCAAAAGGAGTTTCAAGAAAGCTAAAGCAAGAACCTTCTAGGAAGGAGACTTGGTTCTAAAATGGGATGCATATCGGGCTAAGTAGGAAAGCATTCCAAGTTTGATGCCATATGGAGTGGCCCCTATATGGTCACGAGATGTAAAAGTAACAATGCTTTTCAACTATCCAAGTTGATGGGAGAAGAACTTCCAGATTCCAATCAATGGAATCTACCTCAAGCACTTTATCTAAAGGAAGAATTCTCACTCAGTTTACATATTAGTTTAGGATTTTAATTCCTCTAAGTGTTTGTGCACATTATCATGTTAGAGTAGGTTTCAGTTTCCCTAAGTGCTTCATGCACAAGTTTTATTACTCCTATTTGTATTATTGCACAAATTTAGTATACCTCCCAAAAGGAATGTTGTAACAAGAAGCTCAAAGTTATAGGAATAGTTGCAATCCTCAAAAGGTTTCAAATGCATAGACAACTAAAAATCAGATTTAGGGACCATTTCATTGTTTTCATTCTCTTGTCCCTTCGCATCAGTCATGGTTTGAGCTTCTAGTGCCTCCACAAAGTCAGAAATTCAGTCTCAAGGAGCATCCTTCCCAAATTCATTCAAGATCCTCTTAAGTTTTGAGTAGAAGATCAACCTCAAATTTTCCTTACTCATCCTTTGGATCTGGTTTAGTTGAAAAACTTATGAATTCATAGGCATCTCCAACTTTCAATCATGATCCAAAGTTCGGAATGGGGAAAAATTAGTTTCAACAGGTAATCACAAGTGTTTCTCGAATCAACAGGTGGCCCCAGGCTCTGCAAATTTTAATTGGCTAAGGAATCACCAATCAATTATGCTTTAGAATTGGCAAAAATCAGGTTTTGAGGGACAAGTTTAGGTCTTCAATTTTCCACCCCAACAGGTCAATTTGCATAAATGAGGAAAGGGGGAAATTTTCAAATCAAAACAATTTTCCACTCATGCAAACTTTAATATTTTCTTATAAAGATTGGAAAGTGCAAGCGGTGGATCAACCCCAGATCAACGATGTTTCAAGTGGATTATGGGGGCAAGTTTTAAAGGTTTAAATTAATTCATGCTACCAAAGGTGAATCCATGCCCACTAGATACATTCGAGCTACCGATCAATCAAATCTAGCAAGCAGATGTCCCCACAAGTCACTAAATTATTATCCATTTTTCCCCTCAAGAAAGATGGACAACATGGAGGGATTGGACCTAAGCATCAAATAGGGTCTACACAGGGGAATCTGGGGTTCACAAGTAAAATTTCACATTTCGGGAGCATTGTAGTGATTTAGGAAGGTGCGGAATCATTCAAAATATTTTTTCCTCTTCTGGGTTTTGAAGGGACTCAAAGTTTACTTAAGGTGAAAACGGGCTCTGGTGGGCCCACATTCAACAAAATGGGAAAAAATGGTCATTTTCAGGAAAATTTGGAAATTCATGTTTCAACGAATCTCATTAACCCCCATGGCCTTCTCGGTTCCAAAAATCCAGGTAATTCCAAAACTTCAATGAAAATATAGAAAAAGGGCGTAAGGTAGCCACTGAGCTAAAAAATAGCTCGGTGAGCTAAAGTGATGCATGATGGAGGCGAGTCATGGGTGGCTCGAGTGAGCTAACAGATTGGGGTGCATTGGGAGTTTGACTCAGTGGCATAGCTCGTTTAGTTATGTGGCGTGTCACATCAAAGATTGGTGGAAGTAAACCCCGAGGCAAATGTTTGAAGTGCGAAGAATTCGAGGTCCGAAACCCGAAATGGGGTGTGTGGCAAGTCAAGGCGGGGGTGGAGGTCGAATAGAAAGGAGGGTTTCAAGGCCGTCGTTGGTTTTGGCAATGCATGGGGGTGTAGAACTCGAATTCCACCCATTTTAAAACCTAAATTCTAAATTTTAGCCCACCGAACCATTTTAGGGAGTCGAGTTAGCTCGGGAGGCATGAAGGGTAGGTGGCAAGGTGGTTGGAAGAGGTATGGGTGAGTTGATGGAAGTCCAAAAAGTGACCCTAACTAAAAATTGCATAACTTTAACCCTCGTTTATCCAAATTTAGAAAAAATATACTTGTTGGAAAGAGAATTCATAGGGGGTCTAATGGAGGGGTTAAATTTTGAATATCAGGGAGTTAGGTGGGAGAAATATGAGGGTGAAGTACCAAAACATGGAGGTCATATTCAGGTACCCAAAATGATGCAAATGAAGACATGGTGGTCATTCTTTCTTCACACGCCTAGGTATAATTAATCATGGGCTATGCAGCCCTCCCATACCCATTGCAAGGAAAATTATTATTTTTGTGGGTTTTTGGAGAAATTTTGGAACTCTCTTCTCTCTCCTCTCTTCATCGTTTCTTTTATAAATTGTAAGGAGGGGCATTTTTATAAAGGTTGGACACTCTTACATATGCCCCTCCCTTCTTTCTCAACTGTGAGGAATTTGTGGAATCTCAAGCCTCCATTTCTGGAGCTCTGTAATAGAAATCTTGCCTCTTGCCTTGTAATGAGTTATTTTGTGAAATCATTGAGCAATAAAAATCAGATCTTGTGATTGTTCTATATCCTAGTTTGTTTTTGTTTCTTCAACTTACCTTTATTCATGTTTATGGGTATATTGTGCATCTCATTGTGTCTATTACAGGTTCAAATGTGATTGTGCTTAATGAAAATGAGTTTATTGCATGTGTTGTGACCTGTGATGCTAAACCATCCTTAATTTTCACTTGCTTCCATTTTCATGTAGAGGAGACTGTTCAACACCCCCTTTTCTTGGTGCCATCACCACCCCTTAATGTAGGTTTTATTTTACATGTCATCTCCCTATATCCATGTCTCCTTGGAAGTGTTAGGATAGGATTAGATTAGGTGTTTTTCTGCATTGTTGAGTAGTGTAGTGCTAGGTTTAGGAAGAGGAAGACGACCTTCTCTGAAGAGTTATCCCAACCGCAAATCCCACACTTAGGGATAATTCCATGTTACCCAGTCACTACACCGAGTTCCTCAATCATAAAATCTAGTAATTTGGGGGATGTTGTGATTTGGTGATAACAATTATCTTGAATAAAAAGTATGTCATGGTTACTTGTTGGGTTGATGGAATACAACCTAAGTATGAAAGTGTAAAAGGATTGGGCACCTGCAGACAACAGGCGCGTAGTTTAGCGCGGAACTATAGTGGAACAGGGCATGCCCAGGACAACATGAAATCGAGACTTAGCCATTTTGTAGATTGAGGCTAATTATGGACTTTGAGTGTAGTGCACATTTTGTAGAAGACTTAAAGAGAACATAAAGGATATTTTGGACGAGTAGAAGATCAAGTGTCATGCAGGGTTTTGAGCTATTAATAGGATTATACTATTGTTGTATTATTAGATAATCTATTAATAGCGAGCTTGCATGCTCTTGTATTTATCATGTAAGGGTGCATGGCTATTATTAACATGTAGCCTATTTTTTAAAGGTGCATGGGTGGTGAAGGAAAGTCCCCACCCCTATAAATATGTATTGATTTGCACGGTTTAGATAATTCTATGTTTTGTAGAGTTATGTTGTGAGTTTGTGGGCATACATGACTATGGTGATGGTACTATGTATGTATGAAGCTTCTGTGTTTTACAACAATTAATATAATGGATCGTTGTGGCTAGATATTGATTATAGACACAATTTTATGGGATCTTGTATGGTAAAGTTAATCTTGGTTCTTGTTTAATTGTTCTTGCATATGGTTAAGATCTAGATCTGGTTTATGCACTTCATTATACTTAATTATCTGTGATGGATTTGGAATATCTGTTTAATCATGCTAACTCCTTGAACAAGATGACATAAAAGAGGGACCTGGTACCCTTCCATGATTCGGTGAGCACTCGGCCAAGGTGAGTGATGTGCCAATGTGCCTTGGGCTATTGGTGATAAAAGCTAGACTACAATACCTTCTCATTCAACTCATTCTTCATGGCCTTGGTATTTTTGAGTTTTTCAAATAAATTATTCAAGGCCACTTGTAGATCTCATTACACTCCTTCCGTAGTAGCTTTCCTAGAGAAAATTTTGTTATTTGGTAATCAACGACAATTATATCCTCCTTGCTCTTATCTAAAGTAAGAACAACTATATTAGAAAACCTTTCTCTAGAATGATCTATAGTGATTTGAGAAAGTATTTTCAAATTCTTTGTTGTCTATGAAGGGGTTAGATCTAACGTGCTAAATTTGAACACCTCTAGGAGCACTACTTTCTTCCTCTTCTTAGGGGTTTGGATTAACAACCAAGATGGAATAGAAGAGGTAACCAATTTATGGTGTGGAGATGTGTTCACTGGAGTAACACCAAGAGAGGAAGTGAATGCGGAAACCAAGAGAGGAGAATAATTATTCCATGAGGGAAACAAGTGTGGAGGAAGTGGGATGGGAGGAAATAAGGATGGAATATGTGAGGATTGGGGACATGAGAATAGTATAAGTACGCACTAATGATCCAGGTGGATAGGATGAAACATGAGTAGGAGAATAATGATGAGGAGAGGGAATATGATGAGGATAATAATGAGGTGGAGAAATATGAGGAGTCAAGGTTATGAGCAGAATGACATGATTGATTAGAGGCAAAGAGATGGGTGAGGGTTGAGCGACCATGGTACTAGTTGGCATCTACTAGATTCTTCAGTGAAAAGGAGAATCCACATTCATAATTGTGGTAGGATTAGATGAGGTAGCACCCCTTTCCCCTTTACTCGCAAACTTGAACTTTGACAGGATTGAGGGTGCCTTATCTTTATCCTTAGGGTATTAAGAGGTTCCCATTTCAACTAAATATTTCACATCAATCTAACTTGAGGGATGACTACCCATCCATTTAGGTGTACGAGTGGTTGGTTGCTTATGCATTGAGGAGAAATTGGAGGTTTCGCACACTTGTTTGCACCATGTAGATCCGACTTGGACGCGCGATGTAGATCATTGGTGAAGTCATGTTCTAAATAGCTATATTCTTGAGTACATGGTTTATACATACCGTTGTCCAAAGGTTGTTGTGTTTCAGCTCTGTGCGAGACTAGAGGATCATATTTACATGGTATTCCTTTGGTAGTTAAAATCTTGATCATGACACTGGCTTTGGAAGAGAAAACTATGGCTAGCTAAACCCCACCACACATGCGGGTAGAAGTAGGTGTGGTGAAAGATGGTGGACCTAGCAGCAGAAGGACAAAGAGAAGAAAGGTGACTTAAATTTAATGAGTGCGAGAGGGATTTGGAGAAGCAGCGTAAATTTTTGGAGTGAATGGCGTTGTGGAGAGAGATGGCTCGTGAAGGATTTGGAGCTCACGCAAAAGGAGGTGGAGAAAGAGCATCTATAACTCCCCATTTGGGAAAGTATGGAAAATAATCCTATTCAACATCGATGAGAGTGCGCCGGTGTGGAAACTACATGGACTGCACTGTGCATTTGATCCCTCTTGTGACCTAGCCCTTGCACTTGGTTTTCTAGTTTCTACAACAATTATTAGTAAGAAAGCTAGTGTGGGTAGTAGAGTAGTGACAAATAGAGTTGATTTATAGTCAAGTTCAGGAGTTAATCAGTAGCTTATTCATCTATGGTGGTGCAATCATTGTATGTGTTGTTTGGAGGTTCGGTTGGGGTATATTTTATATCACATCATTAGCACAAAACATGGGCACGCATAATGTTAGCATAACATCTAGAAGTAGCAAAACTTTGGAGAATGTGGGAGTTTAGTTTAGCACAACAAATTGGAACATAAGGCATGCAACCTCTGGTCCGCTTCCTTCCACAAGGAGAGGACCAAGACGATCAGTAGCTCAGATCTAGTAGATCCGGTGGTTCTAGGGCGGAGGAAACACAATAGGAAATGTAGGTTCTGATCTAGTGGGCACATTCCACACCAACCCCAATATTTATATGGAGATGTCCCTTAGTTTTCCGAATATAGAGGGATAAAAGATGTTGATGAACACGTGCATATGCATGACATACTATGGTGTGTGAAGGGGATTAAAGATCCGTGAGCGTAAGGCAAGCCAGTTTGTAACTACACTGCAAGGGCACACACATAGTTGGTACAAGAAATTTGATCCAAACTAGACTTGTGTAGATTATACCACGCTATGGGATGCTTTCTTGAAATAGTTTTATATTCCTGAGTTTGATTAGAAGAGCATCAAAGTGTCTAAAGGACATAAATCATGGTACAACTGAGAGTTTTGGGAATATAATGCACATTTCAAAACCCTTTTGTCTAAGTTATCTTATGATATTCATCCGAGCCAACATGCTCAATGGTTTGTTGGAGGACTGATCACGCCTTTTAGAAGAGTGCTCTCACACAAGACTTATACATATCCACACGAGGCACTTGAAGCAACCCTACACGCTGAGGCAGTTGGGAGTGTAGACATAGGAGTCAGCCCATTTTGGAAGCCTAGATTGCAGTGATGGATCAAAAGTTAGAGAAATTGTCAGCTAACTCAACACATGAAATGTGCACAGTGGAATTTGGTGCACATATTGTGAAGTAGAGGGGCATACTAAGGATAGTTTCCTCGTAAAAATTGGTACACGTCATATTTCTGATTGTGAGATTTGTCACTTGGATCATGATTCAAGTAGGTGCCCACTGCTGCAATGCACAATAAGGAAGAATGTGTCTTGTTACTACAAGATTTACAGTCTACCACTCATGATACTGAGAATTGCAGGTTGATTGATCAGATTCATGATGTCATCGATACTAGTGTATGACATACTAGTGTTGCAAATAATTCAAAGGAGAAAGGTGAGCATCATGATCATGATCACAATGAAGGGCGTTTTGATGGAGGCCTTGGTCGAGGTCAAGGATATTGTGGAGGATTTACAGGTTGAGGTCGCGGTGGTGGAAGAAGCAAGTTTCCTTGTGGAACATGTTATATATGCAGTCCCTTTATCATTACAGAGTGAATTCCCTCATAATATTATATGTTCTTCTACGGAAAGAACCACAACTATGAAGAATGTCCGGACTTATATGAACACTTGAGTAAGAAGCACAAGCAGGATAAGGGTGTGGGAATGGTTAGAGTGCAACATGTTGTAGAAGATCAGTGGATGCCGAAGTTAGTGCCGGATCTTGAGTTGGTACCTGTGAAGATCACTACACGTCCGAGGTTGTGCGCATAGGGAGGTTCCAAAGAAGAATTTTGCCATTACAAAGGAGGAGGTACTACATGCAAAGTATCCGAACCCTACACATCAGCAGGAGGTTTATCAATAAACCATGGAGGTGATTAAGAATTTATAGGGTGAGATATAATGTTTGAAAGAACAATCGTGGAAGTTAGAGCAGAAGAAAACTATTGAGCTACATCGATAAATGTTAATGATTTAAAGGAGGTTTACAAAATGTTGCGATAAGAGAACATCATTCCTCTGTTGGGGGAATGGTTGAGGGGAAAAACCTCAAGCATTTGAATCGAGCATGAAAGAAATATTTTGCATGCTAATTTGTCTCCTCATAGTCTAGATTATGACAAGGAGATCACTCTGAATGTTGTTGTTGATGGATGGCTATTGAGTAATATTTTGATTGACACAGGTGCAGAAGTGAATGTACTCACTTTAGACATGTGGATTCAGATGGGAAGACCACCATTGCAGCCATCTTCGAATGTGTTATTCATGAAAAATAGGACTAAAGCCACGCCTGGGGTTTCAAGGATGTGTCTATTACTATTCAAGAGGCCAAGTTTAATAGGGACTTTGAGGTTTTGGCACTTGCAAAGGCATAAAATTTTCTAGCACTACTTGGGAGCCCTTGGTGTTATGCAAACAATGTTGACCTACGCGCTTCAATAAAGGTTACATCAGTTTTGAGAACAAGGAAGAGTGTGTCATCGTTCCTTTGATAGATGTGAAAGCTACACTTTATGTAGAGCCCTTAAGTGAGGAGGATGTGAATAAAATTTATGTGCATATCATTAAAGATTCGGAAGTACTTAAGCCATCAAAGGAGGGAGTTCTCCAAAGGGATGATGCACACCACGAGTGATACAAGTGTTGCATGTGACAACTGGGCACATGTCACTTATGAAATGGTTGGGCACAAAGTGAGAAGTGCAATTACGTGCGTAAGTAGGCCGCGTTGTGTTATGCATTTGGGAAGTAACCAAGTACTAAGGTACACTGGCAAAGGAAATCTTGAGGTATTCTGCGTCTTTATGGAAGTTTAGTGGATAGACCAGGGAAAGAAGGAATATTCTAGTTTATACTCTACACGGAAAACAAACAAGACCGGTGGATGGTTCATAGGGACAATATTTTGGAATGGTGAGAAGTGAGAATCGCCTTCTCTGCTATATTTCTTAGGAGTAATGTGCCTACTCGTATATGTGAATTTCGTGTTAAGGATCATGTTCAACACCATGTCTAGTAATGTGAGAGACTCTGGATAGAGGGGCATGAAGCTTTACCACCTTCTCTGTGGGTGCACAAGCTCTACTTCACCTTGCGAGGTTGCACACATACATGGTATGTCTATGCAGAGTTGAATAGAGAGACAAGGAATTGGCAAGAACTGACTGTAGGTATGATTCAGACCTTTGACTATTTTTCCACTAAACCTCCAATGAATGAGGCATTACAGGTTATGAAGTGCTTGACTATGGGAGATAGTGCAAAGGTTGAGGAACTTATTTAGGGGTTACTAGGTGAGTTAGATGTTGAGGTGCTCTTTGAAAAGAAGAAAAAAACAGATGCGCGTAACATCTTGGGTGTGCCTACCTAGAAAAAGAGAAGGGTAAGATGGTCTATGTCATTGATGATGAAGAAGTGGAGAATCTAGATGTTGAGCATACAGAGGGTATGTGCGAGGTCTTAGACAAAGGCAGATGAGAAGGCACGCACCTACCATGAGCTGATGAAAACTAAAAAGGTCAACATTGGAATAGATGTTGAACCTAAGGAGGCCATCATTGAGATTATTGGTTTGACTCTAAGGTTACTAAGATAATTGAGTTGTTGCATGACTTCCAGGACCTATTTCCTAGAGGCTATCATGAATTGAAAGGGGTACATGAATCTTTGGGCAAGATGAGAATCAAGCTAAAGGAAGGTGCGTGTTTGATTAGGAAAAGGCCTTACAGAATGAATCCTAACTCGTAAGGCCAAGGTGAAGGAAGAAATTGATAAGATGCTAAATTATAGAATCATTGATCCCATTGAGGAGTCAGAGTGGGTTAGCCCTATGGTGATCAGTATCAAGAAAGATGGAAGAATCAGAATTTTTGTGGATTATAGGGAGTTAAATGTTGCATGTGTAATTGATCCTTTCCCCACACCATTTACTGAAGAAATCTTGGAAGGCATTGCAGGGCACAAAATCTACTCCTTTACTAATGGATTTTCTGGATATCATCAAGTAAGGATAGCTAAAGAGGATCAAGAGAAGACAACTTTCACCACTGAGTGGGGAAGTTTTGCATACACTATTACACCCTTTGATTAAAGAATGCGCTGCAGTATTTTCGCACATTGTTGTGTAGGCATTCCAAGACTTTATTCATAAGTTCTTATAGGTTTATCTAGATGATTGGATAGTATATGGGCTCATGAAGGATCACTGTGATAATTTAAGGCTTATGTTTGAGAGATGTTGATAGTTGAACATCTCTTTAAACATCAAGAAGTGCATTTTTTCTACACCCTTTGGGACTTTACTTGGGACACATCATCTGTAAGGAAGGTTTGTTAGTGGATCCTGCTAAGGTTGTTATTATTTTGGGCTTAGAGGGACCTATTAACTAAAGCGATGTGTAAGGATTCTTGGGGCACATAGGATATTAAATGAAGTTTATCAAAGGTTACGCCAATATCGTTGTGCCCTTGGAGGAGTTATTGAAGGGTAAAGGAAAGTTCTATTAGGGTGAAGCACAACAATGCGCGTTTGAGACATTGAAGGAAAGGCTTACTACATCACTTATTTTGCGCTTTCCTTCATGGACCAAACCTTTTCATGTGCATGTGGATGCCTTTGGCATGGCCATTGGCGTGGTATTGCCCAGCACTAGAGAAGGGATTGTTGATCATCCTATTTATTTTGCAAGTAGGAAGTTAACTCTAGCAAAAAAATTACACAACTACAGAGCGTGAGGCCTTATCTATGATCTACGCACTGCATAAGTTTCAGAAGTACTTGCTGGCAACACCTTTCATCTTCTATATAGATCACATGGCATTGAATTATTTGATGAACAAGCCCATTTTGCAGGGGCGTATATTTCGTTGATTCTTTAATTTTAATAATTTGACTTCATGGTGGTGGTTAAGCCAGGCAAGAGTAATTCTGGACTAGATCATTTGTCAAGGATTAATTCAGGAAAGGATGCACATAGCATTGAGGACACAATGTCGGATGCCCAACTATTCAAATTGAACCGCGCTCTATGACTTCGAGAATATTGTTTTCTTTTTTAGAACCAGTGTGGTGCATGAAGGGATGGCGGATTTGGAGAAGAAACAACTTGCCATCCACGCCACGCCTTACATGCTAATTAGTGGAGACTTATAAAAACTAGGTCAGGATGAAGTTTTGCACCAGTGTGTACTTGAAAATGAGTGTGAAGCTATAATGGAGGAGGCCCATGGTGGTATTGCAGGTGGACATTATGTAGGGGATGCCACCCAAGTGTAAGATTTATTGGCATGCCTTTGGCGAGAAACATTATATAAGGATATCAAAGAATATTGTAAGGCTTTTGATCATTATCAGCACCTTGGAAATCCTAGGCATAAAGATGAAATGCTTTTGAGGCCTATTACTAGTGCATAACCTTTTGAGAAGTGGGCAATTGACTTTGTGGGTCCTATTTCCCCACCCACGTGCAGGACTAGATTGCACTACATTATAACTTGTACATATTATTTTACAAGGTGGGAAGAAGCGGTGCCCATAAAGGATTGCATGAAAACTACAACATCAAGGTTTCTGTGGGAAAATATTATCAGCAGGTATGGATGCCCACTGAGTTTGACAAGTGATAGGGGTACTCATTTTCTTAATGAGACCATCAGGATACTATTAGTAGAATTTATGGTAGCACACCATAAAAAAACACCCTATCACCCTCAAGCGATAGAATTGTTGAGGCTTTCAACAATATATCGAGCCACATATTGACTAATATTTGTGACGTTGGAAGGAAATACTAGGTTGATAAAGTCTTTGTTGTAATTTGGGCATACAGAAAAACCTACAAAAGGTTGAATAAGGCCACACCCTTTCAGATTGGTGTTTGGCGTAGATATTGTTCTACTAATGGAATTCATGTTACCTTCTCTACGTATTGTGCACACAAGAGGTTTAGCTGATGAGCAAGCACTTGAAGAGCGCATTGGCAAAATGATGCAGTTAAATGAAAGGCACACTATAAAAGCTTGTGGCGAAAGGCATGACACAATAGACATATTAAGGATAAGAAGCTTGAAGTTGGATAGATGGTTCTTCTTTATGATTCAAAGTTTTTGTGCCACCCAGAAAACTTAAGGTGCATTGGTTAGGACCATATGTTATAACTTATATACTTGATTCAGGCACTTGCCAATTAGAGGTATTGGATGGAACACGGTTTCCCAGTTACTTCAACGGGAGTAGAATGAAGCCCTACTATAAATAATTCTTCTTAGTGTTTGTAATAAAGCAATGTTTCCACTTAGATTATATTTCCTTAATGCATTCCTTTTATTTGTGTTTCCTTCATCATTTTTATGCTTTGTCAATTTAGTTCAGTGTTTTGTGTAATAAGAGTGCTTGCGTGCCAGAAGCTTGATTACTATCTAAGTGTTTTCATGTGCAGAGGACTGCATACCCTTAGTGTGGGGTGGAGTATATATAGGGTACATGGACTAAGTTTGAATGTTATTTGAAGATGAATATGCATAAAGATATTTTGTGTAGGTGCTTGAAGTAAAGGTGCAGATAGAGAAATATTTCTCATAATTGAAAACCACATATGGATGGATGGACGCACAATGTAATGCAAGGTAGGTGACAATAGTGGAAACTACTTAGTGAAAGGGGCAATGGTGAAGTAATTCCATGCATGAAGGTGCGCGAGAGGAGGTCTATGGCTGAGGAGTAGTAAGCACACCGAATGTTATGACTGCATGTGTGGCAAGGAAAAATCGAAGAAACGCAAGTTAATGTGAAGTATGGTGGTAGTTGGTGAGTAATAAATGTATATTTTTTTAAAAAGATATATAAGGAGGTGTTGGGAAATCATTTTTACCTTTGCAATCAAGAGCATTCGAGCGAGTTGAAGAAGAGTGAGCTAGCGAGTGAGTTGTGAAGTGCAGAGAGTTGTGTGTGAACCAACTGACGGATTTTAGCACGGATTGGTTGATGCTCCATTGGAGAGGAGTGTTTGAGTGAAGAAAATGCGTGCGGGGAAGAGAAATCATCTGTTAGGGTTCAAGTTGAAGCTAGGGCACGCAAAATCAAGCTAGGGCATGCATGTTTAAGTTGCAGAGCTTGGATCCAATGTAAAAGAACACACCTTTATTGTTTCCATAACACCTAAGAGAGCACCTGGAGTGGCCACAAGGGGAAAGAAGCAGAAGGAAGTTGAGGTTGAAGTGGAGGACACCCCGAAAGTCATTTCTCAGAGATGCAATACCTAAGGGGTTTACATGGGTCGTGATTGGGACTCATAACATTCATAGGTGTAAAGTGAGTGATTATAATCACAAAACGAAGGATAATAAGGATGAACTGGATAAGTTTCTAGTTGTGAAGATAAACAAGAGAACAACGGATGATATGGTCATGTATGATGACGCGGGTGAGAAACTATTGACAAAGGTGGGAGTTTTACAGTTATATGAACTCCCCTATTTTGGAAAACTAGAAAAATTATACCAGTGGTTGATGAGAAGATTCCATGATGACTTCTTCTACATTTTTGGGCGATTAATGAGGTTCATCACGCCCTTGATTGGGATTTTGAAAGGACTTAGGAGTTCGGGTACTGAAGTGAGCAATGAACCTCACTGATAAAGAGGGCATAATTGTGACAAGGAAAGTGTTGGGTTACATCAAGGGAGGGCACAGAATGGACATTAACAGGCTACAGAAGTATCAAGTGATTCAAGTAGTAGCACACCTCCTCACAAAGCTTAATAACCAAGAGCAATGGTCATAGGTAAATACATTGTGGCTACACATAGTGAAGAAAATGACTAAAGGTGTAGTTTACAACTTGGCGGGTTTCATTTCTGAAACCATCATTGAGGAAGCACACCAAGGTGAGAAAATAAGTTTCAGTGTGATCTTGTTATCTCTTGTTTTTGTAGAAATTGGAGTGCCTGATGGGCCAAAGGATAAAGTATGGCAATATCCCGAGGAGAATAAATCTCTTGCAAATATATTTTCTTAGTATATAATTGTGATGGGACCATGAGTGGAACCTTTAAATAGAGAGCAGAGTTGTGGTATGAGCGCCTCCACGCTGCGTTTGAGGAGGAATGGAGAATACCCAAGGATCTTCCTTCGGTATTAGATAAACATGTATAGTTTTCGCAAAGTATAAAGACGTTTGATCGCATGTTTTGGTATGAAGGATGGAAAGTGGATCCCTTTATACAAACTCCAATATTACTTCACCGCGCGCTATTTTCAAGCATCTGTACATAGGTTCTCGACACACGTCATTTGTTGTTTAACGCAGAAAAGGTAGATTGTGACTACCACACCCTTAGGAAGACTTACGTTTATCCAAGTAAGTCTGCATATATTGAAAAATTAATTTCAAATGATATCAACATGAAGGCTATGAGTTTGGCTATTGGGAAGTCTGGAGCAGCCCTTGTGTATATTCACCTCAAACCAAGGTTGGAAAATGGGAAGTATGTGGAAAATGAATTCAATCTCCTTGGACCACCCAAGGGGAAGCATACCGTGGGCACATTACAAGATGAAGAAGACACCTTGCCCCTTGAGGAAGAAGAAGGAGAGGAAGAAGAACTTCAGGAAGATAGTGGTGGCTTGAGAACAAGGGCAGAAAACAACCTACTGTTGGAGAGAAAAGAGAGTGTGAGGTAACCCCTCCACTGCAACAAGAAGATGAAGTGTTGGAGATCGGCGCAATGGAGGTGGACATAGAACAAACTACTGAGGAACCTCAGTTTAAAAGAGTGCTAAGAAGAACAAGGAATCAGAGCATGGGGACATCACAACCCCTTAGAAGGTCACCTAGAACTTCACCTGTGAAGGTAGAGCCAGAAAAGAAGAAAAGGCACAAGTACATTCCTCGGAAGGATGATGAGGAAGATAAATCAAGACAACACGCCAAATATTCTAGGGCATACTGAGGATGTAGAAGAGCCTCATGCAGATGAATTAAAGAAGGACACAGAGGAGTTGAAGGAAATAGAGTTAGAAATAGATAAGGGTGAGCCTTCAAGCATGCCCCATACTACAAATTCAGTGTGGGAACCAGTGTGGGATTCAGGAGTGCACACCCTTAAAGGTAAGGACTCAAGAAAAGGAAAGGAGGAATAAAATTATGAGACACCAACAGTTGGGTACATTGATGATCCGACCAAGATCATACGCGTAAGGTTCCAAAACACTTTGGAGCCCAAGGACATGTATGGATGGGAGCTTATGGATGCAGATATGGCAACATCACACACACATAAATAACTATCTAGGAGCATGTAAACTCATATGGATGAGCCTAAATTTGATGTATGTGAAGAATCGTGTGTTTCGCACTGATCGAAGAAGCCACCACACTCATGCCATGTGACAGTTAAGCTTCTTATGATGTCAGATGAACAAGTAAGTAACTCTTTAATAAAGTTATTTTCCAAGGTTGCACACAAAAACATAGACAAAGCGACAACTATTTGGGCATTATTAGATGCTAAAAAGGATATAGATACTGAGATAAAATGTTTAACAGCTGAGAAAGCGCAAATTGAAGCAAAGGCCAAAGCATTGACAAGTATGGTGGAAGAGGTTGCAAATGAAATTTTGGGAAAGAGTCCGCACTTTGAGAAGAAATTACCAAAAAATTTCCCATCTGTGATGCATTATGTACACACACTTGTTTGGATAGTAATGGAAGAAATCATGTGTGTATGCAAAACCAAAGGATGCTTTGTAGAACAACCCAACAAAGGCCAAGGCCACGTTGCAAGAAAAAATTCAGGTTATGAGTCCATTCTACAGACTTTAAAGGACAAGATTAAGAAGGCAGATATGGCATTAAATATTTGTGCGGTGCCAGATGTGATAATTAAGACAAGGACCATGGCCAAGGAAAATGAGGTCCTTCAAGTAAAGAATGAAACACTTGGATGTGTGGAGAGGCTTACTTTAGTAGAGGAAAATCGTGATGCACTTACAACATCCCAGACCCACACAAGGAACAAATTAAGGAGATTGGAAAACTCATCGCATACGAAGGATGGATATGATGGAGGGAATGGTCTCGAGAATGGCTAATGTTCTCAAGGTCTTGCAGAATGAAGGTGAAAATATGACCCTTGATGGAAGTCAGCTATAGACATTACGATAAAACTAATCAAGTGTTGAGTGATTGGAACAAACTAGAGGCACATATCAAAACAAAATATCTAGAGCTGATTCTTCCTACAGATGTATAGGGCACCAAGTATCAATTCCTTATTCGTACATTCATTCTTTATTCTTTTTCATGGAGAGATAAGTTGTGATTACCCATTGCTGGGGGTGTAATGAAATTAGTGTGGGGTAATGTTGGGTTGATAAAATACAACCTAAGTATGAAAGGACTGAACGATTGGGCATGCATACATAGGATGCGTAGGTGAGCGTGGAACTAGAGTGCAACAGGTGTGCCCGTAACAACATGAAATCGTGGGCTTAGTCGCTTTGCAGATTAAGGCTAATTATGGACTTTGAGTGCAGTGCACGTTTTGTAGAAGACTTAAAGAGCACACAAAGGCTATTTTGGATGAGTAGAAGATCAAGCACCATGTAGGGTTTTGAGCTATTAATAGGATTATATTGTTGTATTATTAGATAATTTATTAATAGCAATCTTGCATGCTCTTGTATTTATCATGTAAGTGCGCATGGCTATTATTAACATGTAGCTTGTTTTAGAGGTAAAAGGGTGGTGAAGGGAATCTCCCACCCCTACAAATATGTATTTATTTGTATGGTTTAGACAGATTCTATGTTTTGTAGAGTTATGTTGCGAGTTTGTGGGCATGCATGACTATAGTGATGGTACCATGTATGTATGAAGCTTATGTGTTTTAAAACAATTAATATAATGGATCATTATGGCTGGATATTGATTGTAGACACATCTGTTATGGGATCTTGTATGGTAAAGTTAATCTTGGTTCTTGTTTAATTGTTCTTGCATATGGTTAAGATCTAGATCTGGTTTATGCATGTTGTTATACTTAATCATCTGTGATGGATCTGGAATATTTGTTTAATCATGCTAACTCCTTGAACAAGTGACATAAAAGACGACATGGTACCCTTGCATGCTTTGGGTGAGTTCTTATTTCAACTCGAGTGATGTGTCAGGCACCCTTGGGTTTTTGGTGATAAAATATAGGCTATAATACCTTCTCATTCAACTCATTCTTCACGGCCTTGGTATTTTTAAGTTTTTCAAATAAATTGTCCAAGGCCACTTGTAGATCTCATTACACTCCCTTTGTAATAGCTTTCCCTAGAGAAAATTTTGTTATTTGGTAATCAATGACAATTATATCCTCCTTGATCTTATCTAAAGTAGAACAACGATATTATAAAAAAATTCTCTATAATGATTTATAGTGATTTGAGAAAGTGTTTTTGGCTTCTTTGTTGTCTAGGAGGGGTTGGATCTAATGTGCTAACGTTGAACACCTCCGGGAACACTAATTTATTCCTCTTCTTAGGGGTTTGGATTAACAACCAAGATGAAATAGAAGAGGCAACCAATTGATGGTGAAGAGATGTGTTCATGGGAGTAACACTAGGAGAGAGGAAGTGAATGTGGAAACCATGAGAGGAGAAGAATTATTCCACGAGGGAAACAAGTGTGGAGGAAGTGGGAGGAGAGGAAATGAGGATGGAATATGTGAGGATTGGGGACATGGGAATAGTATAAGTTATCACTAATGATCCAGTGGAGAAGATGAAACATGAGGAGGAGAAGAATGATGGGGAGAGTGAATACGATGAGGATAATAATGAGGTGGATAAATATGGGGAGTCAAGGTGTTTCACATAGAATTTCATTCCAAAATAGAGTTAATTCTATCCTTTCATTCTCTTGAGAAACAAGTAGGGGTTAGGGTTAGGAGGAATACCCGCTGAGTGTTGGGAAGGTGTGCACGTACAGTAGAGAGATCGAACGATCAGAAGAGCTCCTTTTTGTCTGGGAAGGACTACCTGTACATAAGAATGCAAGACCACCAGATTTTAATTAGACAATAAGTGAGGGAACTGCCTTGGGCCCAGGAAATATTAGACTTCCTTTCGAAGGTGGTCAGTTCCCTTTTTAATACAAATTGATGCAAATGATAATAAAGAAGTTATTGCAAACTCACGATTTAGGTATCTCGTTACTAAAAGCAATAGAGACTAAACTACCAATAATAGAATGTCATGTTGTTTGTTTGGTCATTGGTTATTGATATGTTCAGATCAAGTTACAGGGATAGACCAGGCGACATGACATTTTTTGAGGTGAATAGGTGAAAGGTTGGTTTTGGTATAAGTCACAGTGACCGATGCGATCACTGGATAACCGATCGCGGTTATAAAACCGGTACCGGTAGGGAATAACCGATATCGGTAGGGGTAGTGATTTAGGGATTTTTAAATGGAGGTTGGTGTAAGGTGGTTATGAGGTTTGGAAGGTTGGTAGATGGTTGAGGGGAGTAGTAGGGTGATAGAGAAGACTCAGAGAGTGAGAGAGCTATCTTTGGGGCAATATAGAGATGGATGACCGAAGGTTAGGTGCAGGTTGTTGCCGGGTAGTAGATCCAGGAGTGAGCTTATAATCCCTATGAATTAAAAGTTCACAAAGTAGTGTCTAGAAGCATACAAGGTGATAAAAGAGACTACTTACTAGTTTCTGATGTGGATGCAGGTCCAAAGAATGCAGTGGTGAAGGCAAGGCTCAGTTGGGATGATCCAACAATCGAAGTGATCTGATGAAGCTATCCTCCGACTCTCCCAATGTTTGGATGAGTGTGACAATGCTCTAGTTGCTCAGTTATAGTCTTGGGCTCGATACTCCTCTTTGCAAACTCTTCTCTCTCCTTCACTTGTCTCTCTCTTGCAAATGAATTATGGGCCCCTGTCATTTTGGTTGGGGGAGGTCATTTACAGGGAACCGATGGCGGTTACGTAACCGACACCGGTCGAGTAGGGACCGATGTTGGTTAGGTCAAAGTTGGCTATTTTTAGTAAAATAGCCAACTTTCCTCCTTTTCTCCCGAGGGATCAGCCAGTGGGCTTGGTCAAGTCATTATTAGGTTCATTTTGATGCGGGTGAGGGGTGATGAGTCATGGGTGTGGGTCTGGACCAAGTCATAGGTCTTAATTAGGTTAGTTTAGGGTTAGGGCTAGGTCATAGTGAGGTGGCGAGGTGAGGTGGCAGGGTTGGAGATGTGGATTTATTAATTATAAGGTAATTAATAAATAATTAAGTGTGTAAGGTTTAGGTGGTGAGGTAGGGTTAGGTTGCAGGACGAGATACAGGGTACAGGCATCATAAGACCCAAATTTGGTGTCTACATTTGCCCCTTGTTGTCGTGTAGCTTGTCTTGTAAAGTTGCACTGACAATAATAAGAAGTGGTTGCCCCAGTTAAGGGTATAGGTAATCCCCCTCAAATCTATCACATATTGAGGCGACGTGAAATCAGGGATAGGGTTGATAAGGGTGAATGATGATGAGATGATGGTAAGATGGTGGGGTAAGTTCAAGGAAGCCGACGCATGGTGAAATGCAATAGTGCGACCAAGGTACATGATTTGAAGAGTGAACAAGCAATTCATAGCAAAGGTTGATAGTTTATCCAAATAAGGTTGATATAATCCTCGGTATCCAAGGCATAGAAAGTAGCTCCAGGGGATATAATGGGTAAGGTACCGGAATGTTTAGGCATGTTCAGTAGTACCAAATGGTTGGTTTGGTTGAGATAAACGTCACGGTCTCGGTCTAGGCAAAGCTGGTCGGCTGATCAATTCAAGTATCCTAGGCATGCTAAAACACGAACGGGTGAGCTCGATTGAACAAACAGCTACAGGATGGGTGGATAGAATCGTAATTTGCGAGCCTCGGTCAAGGTATGTAATTGGGGTCAGGCCGATTGGGTTGGTTGTGGCCTTGGGTCGGTCTGATTGGTTGGTTACGGCCTTGGCCTCGGGCCGATTGGTCAGCGTGCGCCTTAGGTCGTCGATGGGTTGGTTGCGCTTTGGGTCGGGCCGATGGGTCAAGTTACGCCTTGGGTCGGGCCGATGGGTTGCTTACGCCTTGGGTTAGGCCAATGGGTTCAATTGCGCGCCTCGGGTCGGGCCGATTGGTCGGTGTGGCCTTAGGTCGGGCCAATGGGTTGGTTGCGCCTCGGGTTGGGCCGATTGATTGATTACGGCCTGGTCGGGCCGATTAGTTGGTCAGGGCCTCGAGTCGGGCCGATTCGTTGGGCGCGGCCTTAGTCGGGCCGATGGGTTGGTCGCGGCCTTAGTCGGGCCGATGGGTTGGTCATGCGACCTTAGGTCGACAAAGGTGAGTGTTATCAATATAAATACGTGAAAATATTTATATTTTTAAGGAAAACATAACACATGATAGGTTATGGTAGGGGATGGTCGAGATAACCTTGGGAGACCCCATGTCTCCTAAGTGCTACCTACATAGCCCATTACACAAAACAAGGAGGGGCCTCAGACCGATGTAGTTCTCCCTTAGGACCAGGGAGAGGTGAATTTAGGCAATTTGGTTGTGGTTAGGCAATTTGTTGGTTGGTAAAAGTTTGATGTTGGTAGAGTAATGTTGTTGGTGTTGGTGTGGGTATAGGTGAAGTGAGGGTTAGCTTACCCAAGCATAGGAAACCATGTCCTAATTAAGGTCAACACACAATCCTAGATTCGGGTAAAAGAGGCAAAAGTGTCCCATAGTTGGAAAGAGCTAAACAAACCACGTATTATCGTAGGATGAGCTTGAATCCCTAGGTACCTTACATAGGCGAGAAGTTGATAGGTGAAAAGAGTTGTATAATCACAATATATCGGATATACGCACGTCCCTTGAGTTTTTTTATTTTGAAGAATGGTGAGGTGAGGTGGATGGTATAGTCAAGCGTAGAGAACTTGTTATAAGGTGATTATTCTGATGGAAGAGAACCGAACCAAAATAGACAAGTCCATGACTCAAAAGTGCTTTTGAATACTGCTTTTATTTTTCTGGATATAGACTGATCGATGCGGGAAGTCTATATGGGATATGCATTTTGTTGTTCTTGAGGTCTTCATGAAGCTGATCAATGTGAGAAGCTTCTGATAGAGGCTGAATTTGTATAGCTGTCCTTCGAGGGAGCAGTCTACTTATAGTAGCAGATGTGGCTTTGCACATAGTTGTCCTTCGAGGGAGCAGTCTAGTTTATAGCTTAGAGGTCTAGATGTCTATTTGGCATGAAGCATCTAGTTTTGCAGGAAGTTTGACTCAAGAATATCCCAGAATTGTATAATTGAGAACTTGTTATTTTGATACTTTTAAGTCATGGACCAGACTAAAAAGGAGAAGGCATCTTTAAGAGGAGGTGATGATCAAACCACGTGGGTTTGATTTTACTTTGAGATGCACGAAAAAAGGTGTATGAGGTGGTAAATGAGCTCAAGGGACGAGCGCAAGGTAGATAAGAAGTGATGTAACACTAAATTCAACAATAGAATAGTCAGAGATACAAGGCATTAAGGGGTTCAGGCTTAGGTTTACCATTAAGCGAAGCTAAATGATAAGTACCTGATCCATAAGTGCGAGTGATAATGTAAAGCCCAATCCAATTAGGAGCAAATTTTCCACGTTTGCTCTTTTCTAGTTTGGTTACATGTTGATTCTCTTTGAGGACAAGATCACCAATTTTAAAGGGACGCTCATGAATTCACTTATCATAAGCACGCTTGATGCGCTTTTGATAAATTTGAAGGTGGTCAAGAGCGGTAAGACAACGCTCGTCAAGAAGCTCCAATTGGGCTAACCGCTCTTGGCGGAAGTCATCATTGGTGAGAATATCTTGAAGAGATATTCTAAGGGAAGGGATTTGTATTTCGAGAGGCAAGACAACCTCGGTACCATACACCAGAGAGAATGGTGTGGCATTAGTGAAAGTACGAATGCTGGTACGATAAGCCCAAAGGGCAAAGGGGATGTGATTATGCCAATTTTGCCTTAATCGTTAACGACTTTCATGAGAATTTTGGTTAAGGTTTTGTTAGAAGATTCACTTGACCATTTGCTTGTGGATAGTAGGGTGACGAGAAGCTAAATTTGATACCAAAGTTATCACAAAGGGCTCGTAACAGCTTATTTTTGAAAGATTTTCCATTATCGGTTATCAAGCAATGAGGAACACCGAAACGGCAAATAATGTGATGATTGATGAATTCAACAATTTTCTCCTTTTTGGTTGAAATGAGTGCAACGGCCTTCACCCATTTAGTGTAATATTCGGTTGTTGTGATGATCCAACGGTGACGTTGCAAAGAAGGCGGATGAATCTCACTAATAAGGTCCAAACCCCATTGTGAGAAAGGCCAAAGATCTCGTGCGACCTGTAGCGGGTGGCTCGGAGTATGTTGAAGGTTGGAATGTTGTTGACACATAACACAACGCTTAACATATTCGCAGCAGATTTATTAAGAGTAGGCCAATAATATCCTAGGTGAAGGATCTGCTTGGCCATGGCAAAGCCACTAAAGTGCCCACCACAAATTCTGTCATGGACTTGTTGGATGGTATGAGTGACTTCAGCACCAGTTAGACATCGAAGGAGGATACCATCGAAGCCACGTTTATAGAGGAGTCCCCCCATGACGACATAACGAGAAACACCTTTAAGAAAAGCGTGTTTGCCATTACTACTAAGGTCAGGTGGGAGAACAGAGGTGGTAAGGTAGTCGCGAAATTGGTGATACCAGGTATCCTGCGAGTCAATGAGATACATTATTTACCATATAAACATCCGGACTAAGTAAGATGGGGCAAAGAGTTGTTGGACCAAGACAAATATGTCAGATTCAGTTGGTGATGCAGGAATTTATGAGGCCAAGCAAGCCATAGTATCCGCAAATTTATTAGTTGAGCGTGGAACGGTTTGGATAGTATAATGGGTAAATAAGGTCAAAAGTGAATCTACGTAACGTTTGTACTTTTGAAGTTCCTCATTTTTACATTGGTAGATGCCAGTAACTTGATTTACTACCAATTGAGAGTCACCAAAAATGTTAATAGACTTCACACCTAAGTGTAACGCAACGTGGAGACCCAAAACAAGGGCCTCGTATTCCACTGTATTGTTAGTGCAGGGGAAATCAAGCCTGAATGAAAGAGGCATAGGTTCACCTTCAAGAGGAATGAGAACAACGCCCGCCCCTCCGCTACTGGAATTTAGATCCATTAAAGAAGAGGGTCATCGGATAAGACGCATCACTGAGCGAAAGAGTTGCGATGAGTTCATCAGGGAAAGTAAAATTGGTAAATTGTTCCCCAGGTAAAGGGGCTTCCGTGAGTTGGTCTAT
Organism: Taxus wallichiana var. yunnanensis; assembly: GCA_018340775.1. Taxonomy (NCBI): domain Eukaryota; kingdom Viridiplantae; phylum Streptophyta; class Pinopsida; order Cupressales; family Taxaceae; genus Taxus; species Taxus wallichiana. The sequence goes on along the minus strand of CM031242.1, from coordinate 353,761,119 downwards.
GATAGTTTGTCCTTTGACTGATTTCTGGTGTACGAACTCAAGGTCGAGGTCGGCGAGGAGCATAAGCCATCGGGCGGTGCGTTGGTTTAGATGAGGTTTAACATACATATAATGTATGGAGTCAGCATTGGTGATGACAAAAGTTTTGTGATTCAGGAGGTAATGTCGGAGTTTGGTGGCCACGAATGATAGGGCTAGGCACAACTTTTCGACGTGTGTATACCTAGTTTCGTAATCCACAAGAGTACGACTTATGTAATAAACTGCTTGTTCTCGATGCTCGAGTCATGATGTGCGAGCATGGCTCCTACAACATGGTCGGTGGCAGAAAGGTAAAGGTAGAAAGGGCGATCGTCTTGAGGTGGGATAAGCACGGGTGGCTGCAAGAGATAAGCTTTAAGAGCCTCAAAGGCTTGGTGGCACTCCTCGCTCCATTGAAAGACAATGTCCTTTTTAAGGAGATGATGGAAAGGTTGACATCGATCCGAGAGTTGTGAGATGAAATGCCAGATAGATTAGAGTTTTCCCTGTAAACTACGCAATTGCTTTAGGTTAGTGGGTGGGGAATTTCTAAGATAGCTTTGACTTTAGCTGGGTCGACCTCAATGCCACGCAAAGAGATGATAAAGCCAAGGAGTTTTCCCGAAAGGATGCCAAAGACACATTTCTTTGGTTGAAGATGAACACAGTATTGTAACAGTGATCGAAAATAATGGTTAAAACATCGAGATGTTCACTGCGATGTTTGGATTTTCCAAGAAGATCATCGACATAATCTTCGAGGATAGTGTGCATAATGTCATGAAAAATGTAAGTCATAGCCCGCTGATAAGTCGCACCAGCATTCTTAAGGCCAAACGGCATGACACGATAGCAGAAGGTCCCCCAGGGGGTAATGAAGGCGGTTTTATGTTGATCGGTCAGGCTACTAAAATTTGATTGTATCCCGAGAAACCATCCATGAGAGAAAGCATCTCATGGCCTGTAGTGAGATCAACAAGTTGATCAATGCTAGGTAGGGGGAAGTCGTCCTTTGGGCAAGCGAGGTTAAGATCCCGGAAATCCATACATATCCGAAGTCCCCCCGTCACTTTAGTGACAGGTACGACATTAGAAATCCATTGCGGATAGTCAATAGGTAAGATGAAAGAAACAGAAAGGAGTCATTGAAGCTCTTCTTTAACCAAGAGGGCAATGTGTGGATGCATTTTTCTCAATTTCTGTTTAACTGGTTTGGAGTCTGGTTTTAGAGTGATGTTATGGACAACAATGTCAGGATCGATTCCTGGCATGTCGGCGTAGGACCAAGCGAAAGCTTGATTGCGGGCACGAGGAAGGTAGTGAAGGCGGCTTGTTCTGATGTGTCGAGAGATTGTCCGATCTTTACAATGTGAGGATCATCCTCTGTGTGGATGTTGATTTCTATAGTCGACTCATTCAACATGGTTTGGGTTTCAGATGGTAAGGCGCATTGAATATAAGAGTCGTCCGCACCAAGGTAGGTGAGGATGGAGTCATCATCTTGGCACTCCACAACATTAATCGAAGGTGAGTCTTCTTCGATCATGTCTGGATACAAAAGGGGGAGAGAAGATGGGTCTTCACCATCGCGTTGATAAGTGAGAGGACCTAGGAAGATAGCATTCATGAAAAAAAAAAGTTAGGAGGGATAGATTCCGGTCTATCGACTCCGTGGGTGAAGATGGAAAAATGGGCGATGATGGTTCGGAAGGGGTGACTTCGTCGTCTTCCTGGATACAATTGACACGAGGTTTCTTCAGTGTAGGTGGTTCAAAAAATCTAAGACCACTACGATCTTTGTGTTTGCGTGTAGTCATGGGAATAATCGTATGTCGTCCTTGTTCATAAAGACCGAAACCAAAACCTTTCCAAGCACAACGTGTCAGGAAGGTGAGGGCGAAACGACGGTTGGTTAGATATTGAAAATCTGATTGGAAGGGAACCACACCAAGGGGAGGTTTGGGGGTGACAGAGGATGCGTCGACACCCCCATACGTTAGGTTGGTGCGGCAATTAGGTGGTCCGTAGGAGATCACCTCCCCCACACGACTGGTCGTAGGTAGGATGCGCATGTAATTGTCCATACTCCTGTGGGGTATGGAAGGTGCTAACGTTGTATAGGCGGTACTCCCCCAGCGTAAGGCGTTGAAAAACATCTACCAAGGGATCCGAGGTTGGGATGTTGTCCGCGGGGAAGGAAGAGATATTTGCGTCGGTGGTTTCATTGGTCGAAGGTGTGGGTGTGGCTAAGGTGGATGGTTGAGGCGTGGTTGAAGTAGATGGTTGGGTTGGATCAATGGGTGTCTTGACTGGTACAAGCACATCATTAGGGCGGTATAACATATTGCAGGTTTTGAAGGGGGAAGCGTCAGCTGTGATGGTGTATGACTTCCCCTCATACTCGAATTTTATGCATCTATGTAAGGTGGAGGGAACGCATCCCATAGCCTGGATCCAAGGGCAGCCTAACAACATGTTGTATTGGAATTCTCCCTCAAGGACATAGAAGAGTTCGGGTAAGGTACGTGGCCCTACATGAATGTTAAGGATCACGGTGCCTAGGGTAGAAGTAATAGCATCGTTGAATGAATGCAACATGGTGGGGTTGGCACACATGCAGCTAGGAGGGATATTCATCTGTTGGAAGGCTTTGGAAGAGACGATGTTTAGGCTAGCGCCCCCGTCGATCATAACACGACGTACCCGGATGTCCCGGACATAAGCCGAGATGAAAAGAGCGGGTCAGGATCTTCTGCACCAAAGATGACAATTTCTTCTTCGGAAAAACTAACGGCTTCTTGCTTTGTGCATGACAGGACGAGTGGTTGTGGAGGTAGGTTGTTTGGTGAGCGAAGCAACGTGGTTGGGTGTTAAGATGGAGGCAACGGGAAAGGTTTCATTAGGTAGGACCTCTATCCCTTGAAGGATCTCAATTAGAGCTTTTTGATGCGATTCAGATGTTTGAATGAGATCATAGAGTGTCATTTTTACAGGAGATTAGTGAAGTTGTTTGATCATAGTGTAATGGGAAACTCCATCAGAGACTGGATAGGCAGGTCCACGAATAACCGCTTTAGGTGGTGGTGCAATCGGGATGGCGGAAGAAGAAAGAGAGGCCGCAGGTGTGCTTTCTTTAGCTTTTCCATTATTTTTCTGACCTTGAGTAGCAATGATAATCATGTTGATCTCATGAATATGAGATGAGGAAGATGAAGGATAAGTCATTGTTCTCGAGAGGCGGGGTTGCAATGATGATATATTTTGGCGAGGTGGGGACAGGTGGTATAGGAGAAGGGATTGAAGCTAAGGGCTTTTCCCTCCGTAAGTTGTCTTTCTTATATTTTCCATCCGAGATAGGCAACTGGTGAAGGATGGCTTTCAAAGCTTGGCATCCTTCTACATTGTGTCCTGGTGTGCGGTGGTAGGCACAGATTTTAGATTCATCATAACCTATAGGTCGAGGTTTAGAGGGATCATAGGGTCTGAGTGGGGGTAGGGAAATGGTCGCATCCCCTACCAACATATCAAGGATCTTGGCGTAAGATCCTTTGAGCGGGTCAAATGAAGATGAGGCTATTGATTGAGTGGGTGAGATTATTGATTGTTTTGGTAATGGTTGGGTACGAGTGGTTCGTACGGGTGGTGGTTTAGGCAAGGGATTTTGATGATTGGGTTTAACTAGGCATGGCTTCTTCTGCGCAGTCATGTTTAGCTGGTTAGATGATGAGGCCACAGATGACGTGGTGGCAGGAAACAACCATGGGGAAAGAGGAGCGGTAGCAAACAAGTCCTTCGATGATCGAGTTTGCTTAGGGTTGGTAGGTAGGCAAGATACTTGGGGCGACAGTGTTGAGATGCCTATGGATTTCTGTATGGGTGCAGAAGGTGTTGGTCGTGTTAAAGAAGACGTGGGAGGCATGGTGTATTGAGGCAAGGTGGAGGGGTGAGGCCCCAATATAGAAGGTAGGTGTGACGGAGAGGGTTGAAGCCGTGCTGCTTTGTAGTGGTGTGATCGGGGCGAGGGTTTTAGTTGTGGCGGAGGCATAGATTGGACTCGAGGAGATTGGGTCTGTCTCCTAGGTGGATTAATGGCTTTATTTTCGGATAAGTCTAACCGTTTAGGTGGGTGCGTCAGGCTGGGTATTGGTGAAGTCCCAAGCGTAGGGGAAGGTTTGGCTAGGTTGATAGAGGTGGATGAGGTATTTGGTAGAGATGAGGGGGGTGGAGGTGAGGACATAGGCATTTTGAACTTTTGTAAAAACTTCGGGTATATGGTAGAGGTGTCTGGATTAGTCATCTGCATTTGAGTAGAGCATGGTGTACTCAAACGTTCCCATAAGAGTCGTCTATCTTCTGGGGGATGAAAATCTTCACGTATGGATGGGAATTTTGGTATGGAAGAGAAGTGGGCTGTGATTCCGGTCCACTGGGGGTGTGATACAGGGGGTGAATGAGGCACTTTGTATCAATGGGTGTTAAGAGGTCAACTAGTCACTGGAAAGATTTAGGCGATGAAGAACTGATAGGGAGGAGGGCATGTTCTAGAGGATCCGTCATGGTTAAGGAATTTGGTGATGTAGGCTCGAGGGGTTTCTCTTCTAAGGATGACAGAAAAAGTGGTGATCCTTCTTCTTTTGCAGCAAGTGTGGTGGAAGGAGATGTTTGGGAAATAGATAAGTTGGATAACATCCGCTCACAATCTTGCAGGGATGTGGTGTAAGAAGGCTCTTCTGTGAGAAGAGAACTCTGGGCGGTTGATTCCTTTATGGGTAAGGGAATAGAAGGCTGTCTTCTTGTCCTGATGAAGGAGAAGGGGGCAAGGACTCTGCGTCGGTGAAGAGGCTCGATTCAGAATTTCCTCGATGGAAGCCCTTGGTTAGGAGTTGAAAACCACATGGATCTCATGCACACTCTTCTCCTCGGCTAAGGTTTCTTGGTTTGTGTTACTGTTAGAGGAATGGTTTGGAAATGGTTTGTTGAAGATTTTTAAATTTCGATTAGCAGGGGCATTAGGATTATCGAGGGTTATATCCCCTGCATCAACCATTTCCTGCACTATATTTTTTAGCATCTTGCAGTTTTCATAGTTGTCCCTTCATGCGATGGAAGTTACAAAAGTCATTTTCTTTATACCAAGAAGGTATAGCGCAGGCGGAATCAAACCCGGAGTGAGGTTTAACAGGAGGCAAGGTGATAGCTCCTGCTTTAAGCAATTTTTCCAAGATCACATCATAAGTTTCTCCCAAGGGAGTGTATTTGATGGGCTCGGCTTTATACTTATAGGTGAATTTTGGCTGGGTATTGAGGGTGCTTGAGATTTGACCATCACCGCGTGTACAACTCCTCTTGATTTCGAAGTAGATGATGTGTGAGAGTTGGTGGTGTTGGGTTTGTTGGTGGAGTCTTGGGTTCGGACATTTGAGTTTTTGTTGCGCAACTTCAATTTCTCCTCCTCTAAGGCTCGAATCTCTAGTTTCCGAGCCATAGTAAAGGCCTCATCAAAGGTGCGGAAAGTTTGAATTTGGAGGGTGGGAGAAATGTGTTTAGCACAGGCCCGCGTAAAGAGTTCAATGAGTTTGGCCTGAGGTAAGGCATAAGTAAGTTGGTTGATGAGGCCCCGCCATCGTCCAACGAAATCTGCGATAGATTTGTCTTCAAATTGTCGAGATGGCATAGAGATCGGTAATGGATACTTTCTTGCAATATTGATGGAGAAATGCTCCAAGAAAGATTGGGCTAACTAGTTAAAGAGAAGATTGAGTGCTTGGCTAAAGCACCGTACCACTCTAAGGCGGGTCCGATAAGGACATGGGGAAGGTACGGAGTAAGTAAGGCATCGTTATGAGCAATCAGATAGTAGGCATGTCTAAACGATCGCAAGTGTTGTTGAGGGTCCTCCTTACTATTAAAGCGAGTAAATTTCGGCAATTCCCATTGAGGAGGATATGTATGAAGGGGGACAAAACAATGAATAGGTTCTCGACAAAATTGCTCATATGTCGGGTGTTACGGCTTCCTGGAACGAAGCCTCAAGATTTTGAATCTTGTCCATCATCCGATTAAATCATTGGTTGGGTTAGATGATGGTGCTTTGTCAGCCGTAAACGGAGGAGGAGGATTAGGCCAAGAGCCACTACTAGACAATGGTGGGGTTAAATGTTGATAAGGTATCGATGATGAATGTGTTGGGGCGGCCGAATAAGGGTGTCCTATATAAGATGTTGAGGCCACCGGATGTGTTTGCGGAAATGAAAAGGTGGGCGGAGCCTGAGAGGGAAAGCTCGTGTGGATAGGTGGTAGAGAACAAGTTATGAAAGAGGCAATCTGCGAGAGGGATGAGGTAGGGGTAGTGGACGGTAGTGATATGTGGGGCCCCAGATTAACCAAAGGAAAGCCAATTGGTGCAGTATGGACCATCGAAGCCACTGAGCTGGGAGACGGGGCTAAGGATGAAGACAGTGAGGCGGAGTTATTAGGTGGAGAAGGGGCTAAGTGAGCGGCTATACTAATAGGCATACCAAAGAGGAGCTGACCGTCGGGTGTACGGTCAGGGGTATGAGACAAATAATATTGTATGGCATTAGGATTAGCATCCAAAAATTTGGCAAAGTCCTTATCTCCTACAGGGATCTTGGGAAAAGCACTGGTGTCCGTAGGATTCCCCATAGGATGCGAAGGGGGTGACTCAGGCAAAGACACGGAACACGCATGCGAAACCATGGTTGTGGCTTGTTGCCGAGTGATAACAACCATGGACAAGAAGATACAGAGGAATTAGTCAATCAAGAATAGAAACAACAACAAAATGTTGGAATTGGTAGGTTGTTGGTTTGTCGAGAACTCGTGAAACATAAGAATCGATATCGGCCTCGGGTAGTAACGAATGTCGGTCGAGTTGTGAGCCGGCGTCGGTTAGGTGACCGGTTGGTAGAAGATGACCGGTGTCGGTCACTGTGAAGGCAAAGAGAGAATGTAAGAGGCTACTGGTTTGGGGGATAACAAGGCTTAGTATACCCACCAAACTGTTTGAAGTGATCACTGAGACAGGGTATAACCAAGAAACAGAACTGAAAGAAAACAAAATGAGCAAGATACACAAGCAACTCAAGAGACTAACCCTAGGATTAGTTTTAATCACTTTAGGCTTATGCCTTAGACGTAAGATGATGTCAATCCTAACAAAAAAAGACCTAAGGGAGATGTCAAGTTTGTTTTGGCTTGTAAGGCTACCTCAACCGAGCGGAGGAATACCACGGGAAGGGGGGATGTTTGAGATGTTGTGTAGATTATGATGTGATTTGGTATATGTTGTGCAGTGAGAGTAAGATTAATTTCTCCAATACCATGGATATCACCCCACGTGTATGACTCATTACTTAATCTACGTTCACTAGAATTAAAAACAACGAGCAAGAATGTGATGCACGTGTTTTAAACCCAAATCGAAAATGATATTCAATGAAGCAAAGAAAGAGAAGAGATTAAGAAGATGACTTTCACTAATGCAAAGATGTGAAAGAAAGACAAATTCTTTTACCAAAATAATAAAATATTTTGTGAATATTAAGAAGAAAAAAAACAGCAAGTGTGCTCCCTATATGAAAACAAGCAAGAAAGAAAGAAACTCGAGAAGGGTCCCATCGGGCGTGCCAAAATGTTTCGCACAAAATTTCGTTCCAGAATAGAGTTAATTCTATCCTTTCATTCTCTTGAGAAACAAATAGGGGTTAGGGTTAGGAGGAATACCTGTTGAGTGTTGGGAAGGTGTGCGCGTACCGTAGAGAGATCAGACCGATTGTGAAGAGTCGTAACATCCCCATTTTAAGATACTTTAGAAACAAGGGAGTTTCTTCTTTTTTTTTTACCACGTTCCTGTTATGAATTATATAATTCAAACACACGTTCAAGTTTTAATAATTGTTCTCTGTCCAATTAATGCAGTTTGGATCACACAATTTCCTTTTAAAACTAATGTTCTCTGTTCACATATTTGCAATATGGAACACACATTCAGTGTCATTCAATCATATAATAGATACCATATGCTCTTGTAAATGACTCGAAGAACTACCGACCTCCCACTTTATGGCTCGGAGTTTCAGCGATCTCTCATTTCATGACTCGGTGACTTACCGATCCTTCATGTTAATTCATGCATAGTATAATGAATATACAGGGTTCTTTTACCGTTTCCGGTTATCGAAGTGATCCATTTAAGAAGCCTATCTGAATATCTGTTACTGATATTCATCTGACATCCTGCATCTTAAACTAGGTGATTAGGACAATGCAACCAGCACTTGCGATACTTTGGCCAAAGATTTTCACATGCTTTGCATGATCATATTCCTAGATGTGATACACACCAATGGAATACGTCCTTCACCTCACTTCATCTGTTATCTAGAATGGTCTTTCCTGGTCTCTACCAGTCCTTCCATTTAAGGTCAAACTCTAACCCCAACTAGCAATATGAACGAGTATAGGAAGTTACTCATGGTAACTAAAGATACGCAGACATACGATGTCGTTCCTAGCGACTCCGTGTGTCTAGTTACCTTTAGTCCTCCGGAGTCACTCCGTATACGTGATCACATTCCTATCCCCAGCCAAGAACTTAGTATCCAGCTTATGTAAACTTGATGATTTAATTCGGGAGGGCATTGTAATATGTCAGCTATAACATTGTGTCGTCATGAAGGCCCCGCCTTCACGAAGACACCATATTGTAGCTGGCGTATGTCAATGTCCTACGAATCCTCTCATCAAGGGTACACATCCAGCTCAATTGTGATTGGTTATAATCTTAGTATTTAAGATCAACTTTCAGCAGCCATGCTGATCCTTTATCCTTGTTCTTGTTACAGTTGTATGTAGCTAAGAGAGACTTAATCCGTCTTCTAGCTTAATATGCATCTCCTCCTTCATATCAAGGGTTGCATATTCACTTCTTGGTTCCTTTCTTAATCTTTGGACTAATCAGTCCATTATCGATAAACTTAATAAGTTTAACCTATTAAACTTAACCAAGTTTTCCACAACTGTAAACAAATTCAGAATTCCATCTTATTAGACGTCATTTAAACGAGGTCTAATTCTAAATGAATTTATTCATTTATCCTCCTTAACCTTACTTAGTTAAGGTCTGTTAACAATAGATATGATTTCCCATATCTTTATTTTCTGAATTTAAACATTCGAGGCTATTAACGGAGTCCGAATACAAGGTTGTCTCCCTCAAGTTATTTGATATCCCTTAGCTTTCAAGCTAATCCCGAATACCTTCCAATTAGGATTTCGTGTTTATCTAAATCTTTTTAATGTCAATTCAAAATTCATCTTAACCCAAGTATGAACTAATTGCACATTTCAACGTAAAAGTTGCATTCAGGTAAAGAATAGATGTTATTTCCTTTTAAATTCATCCATTAACATTTGAATAATTCCAAGTCAAGGAATAATGTTATATTCTCAAACTTATTCAACAATATCAAACTGATACAGTTATTGAAAATATCACACTTTTACTTGTATTCATCCATCAGATTTACAATCTATACATTTGCCAGTCCAAACGACTGGACTTTGTTTATATCAAACAACATTACAACTCATAAAGATAGAAGAATGTAACTTCTTCCTTTCTCATTTCCTCGTGGAGGAGTAATAGCTATCAATACAATCCATCTTCAGTTAATCAAAGAAGTATTGGAAAACAACCATGTCTTCATTTCTACTCAAGTTTCATCTCAAAATTACTTGCACGGGTTAGTTCATTGAACTGAGCATATTAAGCACTTGTCATTAAAATGAGGTGCTTTTAATTAACTATCTCAATAAAAGAACCCTGCTTTTATGAAACATTAATATGAACATCATTCAAGAATTAAATACCAAAAAGGATGAACAGCATATCAACTCAATCATCCAATAACCCTCCTAATCAGACAAAGGATTACTGCCCTCTTTCCCAAATAATTATTACAAGAAGTAATTTCCTTCAACAGTTCCAGATTACAAACATCTGTAAGAACTAAAAACACAATTATGCAACTGTTGTTCTAACATAAATGCTATCAATTCCATTCTCTTACAATAGTTGTGAATTCAAAAGATAGATCTTAACTAAAATCTAAACCGAATTATTGTCCCTTCTTTCATACAACTCATCTGATTTCAAGCAATCAAACGCTGAAGAGAACAAGCAAACAACAATTAAATACAAATGCTTAACCCAAGCAGTACGAAATTCGTTCCATAACAATTATAGATTTCCAACTGTATGAGAGAAAATGATCATTAATTCAAATTATCCATTCACACTCTCTTTCTTTTCCTCATAGTTGTACTAGAAGTTTTTAATCCAAACGTGATATCAATCAATGATAACAGTCCAAAGAGAAATAAACGAAAATCAATAATCGAATATAAGGGAGCAAGATCATATCACCTCTTCTTACTGTCTATCCAAATACCTCTTATTTAGAGCAGACATACTCCAATAGTATAATTCATTCAGAGTAGTATATTCAGTAATTGAAAACTACTATTACCTTTCCAAAAAGTTGACCAGAGTTCATTGCAACTGGTCTATAAACATTAGTACCAAAAGAACCTATAACGCAATCATTTCCTTTTAAACATTTCACTCTACAGACATTCACGTCTTTATAACATGCAAGAGTGTACAACGACTACAACCAGTCACACTTTCATCCTAATAATGAGAGTTTTCACTTTCCAACAACAAAGAATAATTCCATTCATATTCTGTTCTTAATGAAAACGATGAAAGGTCCACAATCCTTAAAATATATATATATATCCTTGAGTTCAGCAAGACACAATATAATTTGCATGCTCTACTCAGTCTATTATATAGACTGATTTTCTGTTCCTCGTCAGATTAAAACTTCCTTCCAAACAGTCCTATATGAATACCAAGAACCAAAGCATAATACCATATCAAATTAGTACAACAAAGTAAGATGCTACAATAACCTTACTGTCCCAGGGAACCCGTGTTTTATGCAATGAAAAACATCAAGGAATTATAACTCGCATAATAGTCTAATTATATCACCACAGCTTTGTTTTTCCCAAACGTTTCCACACACTGAACTCAGAAATACAATATTCGCATAACAATGCCTTTATCAATGCAAACCCGCATAGGGTAATAGATGCGCAAGCAAGGTACAGTCAAAACAATCTCAACAGCAAGCCAAATCTCATTTGTTTCATTCATTTGCACAGAAACACTAAGCCATGTTCGTTTTCATGATGACAGTTCAGACTAGAAGATCAAACCGCATCCAAAATGCACAATAAAATCCTCTTTCCCATTACCTTCAGATTTCGAAGTAGCAAAGAGAAAACATAATTCATTAATGATTTCAATAAGAAGAACAATCATTTTCTTCAAACACCCGAGAATACCCAAGTCGTGTTCATTCTTTTAAGGACAGTTCAACCAGACATACAAATCATCTCATCTTTTCATTTTCACAAGAATGCTCAGAACTCAGAAGTGATATTCATTTAGCTAATGTATTTATTAGCACAACCCAAAATGGTAATAAAGCGAATACCCAACACTGCCGAAACAAACCACACAGCAAGGACAGTGTATTCAACTTAATCATTATGCAAAGAATGCTCAAGCCGCGTACAACAAAAGAAAACGACTCAACTCAAAATCATCTCAACGTAACAGCCAAATCAAATAACCAAAACCCCCATCATAAGAGCAGGGTTGTTTTAATGAGACTATTAAGCAAAAGCAAGCGGTTTAAGGAGAAGGGCTTAACATGCCTGTTAATTTTTCTTGTGGCTCGAAGAAAACCACGCCCACTGGAGTTGTTTCTCTCCACGACGTCCTCGGCCAGGCTTCCCAACCAGTCACTAACTTCCACAGGCTCAAGAATAGCCTTTGTTTTTCCAAAGAACAGAGATAATAATCAAAACATAGCTGGTTCGACAGAACCATGGAGAAACAAAATGCAGAGCAACTAAAATCCAAATGCACACAACAACAAACAATTTTCCTTTTTCCTCTATCCTCTTTCCAAGGTGAGCTGGTCGCTAAGACCAAGATAATTAATGCATTGAATGCACTGCCTTTCCTCATTCCTCACGCCACCGCCGACTCGGGTTGGTGAGTTTCCAAATTTCAAATTTGCATATAAATTCCATTTAGTTTCTAAGCTAGTTGGACGCCTCCAACTTTTCTTTGTTCCCGCCAAACTTGGCGCTGTACATGTAAGGACTTCATTTACTGTCCCATTAAATTTCCTACCTTCCCTCCTTATCCTTTCCATCCACATGGGTCTATGCATCCCCTTCCTTAGGTTAGGATTAGTTTAGGATTTTAATAGTCCATATCTAGGTCATTCGCCTAGTTCATAGGTTAATGGAATTTATATCTATTTTCTCCCTTATGAAATCTAAAATCCATATAGGATAGTAGTTAGGGTATAAGATAAAACTTAGGGGTAGGTTAGGGTTTAATCCCCTAATATTTAATTAACTAGTTTCCATATCAAGTCTTTCCACCTGACAGTCATATTCAACATTAAGCAGGACATTTCGTCCTAAGTTCCACATACCTGTGCCACTTGCATCCAAGCCCTTATCGTCTTACGCTGTCTAGCGTTACAATGGTGTGTGGTTCGAGAATCGAACCTTTTTCATTGGCATCTACGTATTGCGAGATATTCATACCAAATCGTCTTCTGCACATTTATATCAACCTTCAGTCTGGTTTAAAAGTAAATCGACAAAGCGATCATAAGAAGGCCACACATACCTTGGATCAATGGAATTGATTCAAGGTGTGCTGTCAATCAGCGAATAGAGTTCATCAAGCATACGACAAGTCTGTTGTCTCATTAGCAATCACACAAGCAATAATAACTTTTGTCCCAAGTATCAAGTTACAGCAAACAAGGGTCCAGATCAGCAACACATTCCTCTAAGATCAAAAGATGTGTCTTAACATATTTATCTTCATTTCTGTAGTTACAACATCATGAAAGGTAATTACCATGATAACTTACAAAAATCAAGGCGTTACAAGAGCTCCTTTTTATGCAGGAAGGACTACCTCGTAAATAAGAATGCAAGACCACCGTTTTTAATTAGACAATAAGTGAGGGAACTGTCTTGGGCCCAGGAAATATTAGACTTCCTTTCGAAGGTGGTGGTTCCTTTTAATACAAATTGATGCAAATGATAATAAAGAAGCTATTGCAAACTCACGATTTAGGTATCTCGTTACTAAAAGCAATAGAGACTAAACTACCAATAATAGAATGTCATGTTGTTTGTTTGGTCACTGGTTATTGATATGTTCAGATCAAGTTACAGGGATAGACCAGGCTGGACATGAGATTGTTTTGAGGTGAATAGGTGAAAGGTTGGTTTTGGTATAAGTCACAGTGACCGATGCCGGTCACTGGATAACCGATCGCGGTTATAAACCGGTACGGTAGGGAATAACCGATATCGGTAGGGGTAGTGATTTAGGGATTTTTAAATGGAGGTTGGTGTAAGGTGGTTATGAGGTTTGGAAGGTTGGTAGATGGTTGAGGGGAGTAGTAGGGTGATAGAGAAGACTCAGAGAGTGGGAGAGCTATCTTTGGGGCAATATAGAGATGGATGACCGAAGGTTAGGTGCAGGTTGTTTCCGGGTAGTAGATCCAGGAGTGAGCTTATAATCCCTATGAATTAAAAGTTCACAAAGTAGTGTCTAGAAGCATACAAGGTGATAAAAGAGACTACTTACTAGTTTCTGATGTGGATGCAGGTCCAAAGAATGCAGTGGTGAAGGCAAGGCTCAGTTGGGATGATCCAGCAATCGGAAGTGATATGATGAAGCTATCCTCCGACTCTCCCAATGTTTGGATGAGTGTGACAATGCTCTAGTTGTTCAGTTACAATCTTGGGCTTGATACTCCTCTTTGCAAACTCTTCTCTCTCCTTCACTTGTCTCTCTCTTGCAAATGAATTCGGGATCCCGTCATTTTTGTTGGGGAGGTCATTTACAAGGAACCGATGGCGGTTACGTAACCGACGCCAGTCGAGTAGGGACCGATGTCGGTTAGGTCAAAGTTGGCTATTTTTAGTAAAATAGCCAACTTTCCCTCCTTTTCTCCCGAGGGATCAATTGTGGGCTTGGTCAAGTCATTATTAGGTTCGTTTTGATGCGGGTGAGGGGTGATGAGTCATGGGTGTGGGTCTGGACCAAGTCATAGGTCTTAATTAGGTTAGTTTAGGGTTAGGGCTAGGTCATAGTGAGGTGGCGAGGTGAGGTGGCAGGGTTGGAGATGTGGATTTATTAATTATAAGGTAATTAATAAATAATTAAGTGTGTAAGGTTTAGGTGGTGAGGTAGGGTTAGGTTGCGGGACGAGATACGGGGTACAGGGCGTCGTAAGACCCAAATTTGGTGTCTACACAAGGTTATGAGTGGAATGACATGAGTGATTAGAGGCGAAGAGATGGGTGAGGGTTGAGTGACCATGGTAATCTGGTTGGCATATCCTAGATTCTTCAGTGGTAAAGGATAATCCACATTCATAATTTTGGTAGGATTAGATGAGGTAGTAGCCCTTTCCCCTTCACTCGCAAACTTGAATGTGACAGGATTGATGGGTGCCTTATCTTTATCCTTAGAATATTAGGAGGTTCCCATTCACATCGACGATGTCACATCAAGATGACTTTAGGGATGACTATCCATCGATTTAGGTGTGATTCCCAAGGACATACTTGACAATGATTGGTTCGATTCAGGATGACAACTTTACAGTCCTTGGTGGAAACACTTTCCTTTTTCGACCAATTGATTGTTGGAAATCCCAAATATTCAACCTTAATCTAATTATATATGGGATCCAAGAAATAACCCTCTTCTTTTGTGCCATTAAGGATGTCAACAATGTTGTGCTTTACAATCTCTTCCATAGTCAATGTCAGAAGTCATTATTTCTTATGGAAACCTCATCCTTATAAATCAACCCAAATATCTTTGAGATCGGTAGATGCAAAGTAAAGTTCCCATATTTTTATCACCCCTCTTTAATCAAAGTTGATTCTCGAGCGGAAGGACTTTAATTACATCCTCTACATTTCTCAAGCAATGCTTTTAGCCATGAGGTAAGAGGAGCATGTGTAAAAGACGATGAAGATAGGGAAATGAATTGTGCCTTGTGTTTTCATTGTTGGAACTTATGTAGAATCCTCAATTGCCTTACCAAATCCATCAAGATCCACTTGTCACTTAGATATCTTGGAAGGAGATACGAGGATCCTAGAAATCCCCATTTGGATGTAAGTGAAGGTTATAAATTAAAGGAAAATACATCCCCATTGAGAGACCGCATTTCATTCCATGTCAATGCACTGTATTTGGATAGTTCTTTATCTAACTTGTATATGATGTTGTATAAGAAAACAACATTCCCCCTCCTAAAGTGTTTAAGCCTTTATACCAAACTTAGTTGAGGATAAAAGTCATAAATTCAAGATGAGTTTCTTGACCCTTTTGTGGTCAATTCGGGTAATTCCTCATTCCCACTATAGTATATTCCAAATTAGACATCATATATAATTTTCCCATTGCATGAACTTCATTGAGTTGCTTGTGCTTGGAATCACTTGGTAATTTCTCCCCACTTGACATACTTGTTGGTTCTTCCTTATGATGTAAGTGAATTGTTACATCCACTATTGAAAGTATTTGGCCACAGGAAGACCTACCAATATGCTTTGAGAAACCTAATGATGTCATTAAATTCTTCAATGAATTCACTCCAAGACAGGTCTTTCGTAATCGGATAATTGCAGGATTTGGCTTCTTTAGATAGTTCTCATTCAAGTCTTTGACACAAACTAGGGAGGTATCATTCCAATCCATTTGGGATTTATCTTGGTTATTGTTAACATATTCATTAAGATTAGGGAGCTTGAGAAAACCATCAAAATAATTTGCATCTAATCTAATCACCACTTCCCCATCTTGATTCTTTGTTGACCTTGTGTCACCATCATAATGAATTGTACTGTAAGCATGAATTCAAGAAATTGTGCTAAGATGGGGAAAGCTACAACTAGTTCCAATCCAATTTCATAAATTATTTGAATCGAAAGTGACTTATACAGATGCTTTTACTCTAATCCAAAAATCAATTATGTTAATATGCCCCAATTTCGTGTATTTGATATGTTCTATGTTGTGATCAATTATTGAAGGGGAACCTATCCTCGATAGTTTTACTTCATTTATTTATCTTTTCCTTTAGATGAATTTACCATCTCTTTCCCCTTAGTTGATTATGACATTGGAGTAATAAAAATACTTGAGAACTTGCCAATAAATCTTCATGAATGCCTCTAAAGTCAAATAAAAAATGCCCACTTTCTCAACAACCTCAAAAGCTCTAGAAATTGATTGGCTTATTACAATCCTTCTTTTACACCTTGAAAACCTTGACAATCACTTGTTGGAATTCTATACTTTCTCGGCACATTCCAAATCTCGACACACTAGTTAGAAATTCAAACTTGTTGAACACTCTTTGAAGCCCGACATGTTTGTCGGAGTTTCCTCCTTGCTTCTCAACCTACAAATCCCAACAAAGGCCAAACGAGGTTTAAGGCATGTTTAACATCTCTCGAAATCCTGAAAGAATCTTTCCATGCATTCTTATATATTTTACACCTTGAAAAACCCAAAACACTAAGGTGGATTTTTCACCTTGACAAGAAAGTCGAAAATCACGACATGAACTTTGACGGGGTTTTGACTTGTTTTTTAAGATGAAAGTCTCGAGTAGTGTTGGAATTAAGTTCTAAGAAAATACACTTCCCCCATAATATTAAGTAGACTAACTAAATAGCACCAGTGAATTTTAAGAAAAAGAGTAAAACTTCTTTGGGGAGAAAGAGAAACCACGTTTTTACCTAGATGAAGAAAAAATGTTGAAAAACAAACAAGTTGCATTCAAAATGTCAACAAAATCAAAGAAGAAATAGAACTCACCAGTTCTCAAATGGGTAGAAAATCTATAAACAAAATAATACCTAGAAGAGGATAAAAATTTCAATCAAGACTTCGAGGATTGGATTCAAGTTCGCGATGGTAAAAATATGAATCGTATAAAGTAAAAATGATGTGGAAATTTTGGGTTTTATAATAGGCTTAACATTTATTACACATCGGCAACACATGTGGAGGTCAAATACCACTTGATATTTACTAGGTTGACCCGAGGATCGGGGGTTCGATTGCATAAAATAAGTCTTGATTCCATGTGCTCAGTGCACCGAAAACCCGACATACTAGGCCTCTATGCGATTCAAGGTGTTTGCACTACACAAAACATGTTTTTGTGACATGATGTTCGATGTTCCAAACCCTCGAAAAATTCAAAACACATACGTGTGTCAAGGTTCGAGGAACATCTTACATTTAATATGTTGAAATATTCACATGCCCCGATGTCCCGAAGGTTTGAAATCCCAAAAACTCAAGTGTGTCGAGTTCAAGGTTCGAGAAGACATATTGCACTTGACATGTTTATATGTACGGAAAGCTTAAAAACCCCAAAACAAAGGAATTTACAACTTGAGAAAAAAATTGGATTTTATGGAAAAATTAAAAACTATGAACACTCTAAAAGACAAATTTTTTTGATAGGTTGTCCAAAAATTATCATGGAAATCAACTTTTGGGATAAAAATTGGCTTCAAGTGGGGACTTCCTTTGAGTTACTAAGGACACAAAGGGAGAGAACCACATACTTTTTAATTGTCTCGTCAGTGGGCTAGTCATAGTAAAAATGGAACAAAGATACCAAACAAACAAGAATGAGAATATGAAATGAAACAAAACCCAAATCAAAATCATAACGGAACATGCAAAAACCAACACCAAAACACAAAATCAAACCTATGGTACATGCAGGGATCATTTTGCTTCACCGATTGAATAATTTGAGATATTTCCCATTGTGGGGCAATGGAAAATGTGTTCCATCTAATTAAGATAGATAGAAATTGTTTTCTCCGCACAAGATATGGATCTTGAAAGGATCTCTACATAAGGAATCAAATTTTATGTGCATTCATTTTGGTTCATTTCTCTTATCCCACATGAGAACTAGATATCTTGCTTGAAATTCTCAATGTGGGGAAAGGGTAAACACATAAATTGTCTTTTTGCACAAAATTGGAAAGAGCTAGGTCTAATGGATAAATAAGAGTAGAACCGTGATGGGTGAATCTATGAACCCCATATGGACAACTATGATACCCATGGTTGCCCAAGGAGGATTTTATAATGGTGATTTTAGGATACACAATAACATAATGTGTCAAGGGTCTTAGGACTAACATCAATGGGTAAGGTAATTTGGCCAACCACTTGATGAGTGGTATTGGTACAATCACGAATAGTCATACTGGAAGAGGAGAAATCCTTAATATATATGCCTAGATGACAAAGAAAGTAAAGTTATAGATTCTTATGCTCGAGTTGTGATCAATTAGGAAACACTTAACCAATGTAGGATTTATAGTGGCTTGAATATATACAAGAAGGTCGTTATGACTAATATCTAGTGAGGGTAAATCAATAAAAGTAGAGGAGATGGATTTTTCAAAAGAAAGAGTTTCATGTCCTGTGTTCCCGCAAATAAGAAATGGAGGTGCTAGGAAGAATTTGAGTGCGTTGAAAGGCTTCATAGATGATATCCTTACATTCGGGGTAAATTTGTATAAACTCAAGGAAGGATATCGGAGAATTACTAGGAGAAGCCATGAAGATAGCCAAAATGAGGAGAATGATCCCTATGAAAAAGATGCGAACAAGATAAAAATGCATAACAGAGAAATAAACAAACACAAAAATGAAATGAAAACCTTTCCCAATTAAATTCCTTGCCACCTTAGATTGGACTAGACTGAAGAGTGGGGTCAAGTGACACTCTTGTTGGACCCTGATGAGAGATTTATTTCTTTGATTTATGGTTTCTCCAAGATATTCTAAATGGAAGAGAGCCAAGCTATGAGAAATGGAGATTGATTGATTGAGTGGTTGAATGATTGGGTGATCAAATGGACAACATAATGGTATGCAAGAGTGATTTCCAATGGTAATTTGGCATAGTAACAATGAAAATTCCTCAAGCTTCCAATGATGATTTGAGAGGAATGAATCTTCTTATTTATAGATGCAGAAGAATCCATGGATTGAGGATGGTGGAATTGAATGAGTTGCAGGCTATTGATTTCATTTTCCTTATTTAGCATGGTTGATTTTTTTGTGCAATTGGCCCTTTGAATGAGAAATAAAGAGGATTTATTTCAAATTAGTTGGCTCTTGAATTATTCCAAATTGTACGTGCATATTTGCTTCCATGTTTTTAGGATTCTAGAACTTGAGTGGGGTGACTAGTCAACTTGAGTGAGTTGGCTAGTGAAGTGGAGATGAGTGGAAGGTGAGTAGATAATTGATTTTTATTTATTTAAATAGCTAATTAAATTAGCCAAAGGGGTGTATAGTGTATAGTGAGTGTAATAGAATTAATTCTAGAAGTGGGATATGGGTGAATAATGAACCAAATATTATTTGTGAATGTTGTGCAACAATTATGGGAGGATATGGGTGTTTTCGAGGTTATAATGCGTAATGGGTATTTTTAGGGTGTTTACGAAAAAAAAAAATCATGTAGTAATAGGACTCGAGAGACCCTAATGTAGTTAGGGTTTTGAGAAATAAATATTTGATTCTAAAGTCGGGTTCACCAAAAATTTTACACCCTTTTTAGATTAATTTAGGTTTGTTATGCAATACACAATAACAAAAATTAATGTAAGATCTGGAAACTAGGAGCTATATTGATAAATTAACTTCCAACATTAATTGTACAAATTCATAATAATGTATAGGTTCTTTCGATAAATGTGTACAAACTCAAAGAAAGAGAATTAGCTATACAAAATTGTACATGAAGAATATGGGAAGGTAAACTAGAGAAACTTGAAGTGTAGAGCTTGGAAAAGCTTCACTATTGAAACCCCGATATGGAAATCTATTGGTGTGAGTCTCAGTACATTCTAGTCGGGATGTATAATTCGCTATCAAACCCTAAGTGTGACACAATATCGATACCATCAATAACCAATTGAATCACTCCAAAACCCTAACCATGGGTAGAAGACCTGCAAGAAGGTTAATATTTAGGTTGTAATGTACCTCGTGAACTCGCCTACATCGGCACTACTCGAATAAGCATCAAACCATATGTAGTTCTCCATCTATCATGCGATATCTATGCGGATGCAACTAACTCGCAACTTGAACCCCTTCAATCATGCTTGATTATATCATGCTCTTGCTAAGACTTGGAGATAGTGACTTTGTATGCTTGGATATGAGGGAAGATAGACTTCTCGGCATGGTTGAGTGCTTTAGAACCGTAGTAGTGGTTTCCCAAATGGATGTGATTCGACTTTAGGCAGATTTAGGGAGCTTTGAATGCCTTTGTGCTAGTATTTTCAATGACATCTCATGAGAGTGCCACATTTTGAAATGAAACGAGTTTAACTTTCTTAAATAGGGTTCTAAAGGTGAAATATTGTGACAAGACCGCCCCAAGAGGATAAAAAAGGAAACAAATGATATTACATTGAAAGTAGAGTTGGGAAATGTGTTGGTGTAGGACCATACAAGTTGGTCAGGATTGAATTATACTATTTGACCTAACTATACAATTTTCGATAGGGAGAAGGAGAATCAAATATGAAAGTTTCACCATATACCAAGTAATAGTTTAAGCATTGATTTTATAAACTTGTATTCAAAATTTGTCAACACATGAGTGTGTAGGAAAAAACAAATTAGGAAAGAGGTGACAAGATAAACTAAGTGGGAATAGGATGTGAGTGTTTGTCTTAGCCAAGAAGGACAATTGCAATAAGTAGTGTCAAAAGGGTAAATTTCGAATTTGAGTGTCTACACCCACAAGCATGATTAAGAAAATAAGCAATTATTAAAATAGAATAGGAAAAGAGAGTTTTTACCAACAACATTTAAATTGAAAGAACTCATCCAAAACCGCTTATCAAAATTAATAGTGGAAAGTCTAACCTAAGAAAAGGGATGGAAATATCATAATATCGTAAGTGACTTTTATAGATAATACATCTTAGTTGTCGCTCTTCTCGTGTCTTTAACTCTTTTCTTATGGATGATATTAAAATCAAGTAATAATTCATTCTCATACAATTCTCCTTTGGTTGGGAATAATTTATTTATGAGATCCACCCTCAAAGGCGGCCACTAACAAGAAAATACATGCACAATAGAAGGGGAAGCGTATAATCTAAATTTCCCCATTAAAGGCACTTGTACAAAGGTAAGTTCTACCTAACTAATTAGAAAATACACACATGATAGAAAGGGAAGAATGCAATCTAAATTTCCACATAAGGGGGACATTTGTACAACAAAAAGCTCTAACCACCAAACTAGGCGAAAGGAAAGTAAAAGGAATTTTAGTAAAGAGGAGGAGTGAATGTGGAGTAGGTGTTGTGTCCTCCCCTTCCATGAACTCCCACAGAGGAGACTCGACTTCAACACAATCGGCAATGATTTCCACCACTTAACGAAACTCGCCTCTTCCACGAAAAAATCTTCACATACCTCGTTTATTGTCTATCAATGTCTTCACTAGTTTTACGAAGCTTTGTAGGTTGGACTTTAGGTCTATTGAAAGTTGGGGAGTCTTTGCCATGGTGTGGGAAATTTCCTCCAAGTAGGCCCACAGCAGTGTGTTCGTTGTGAAGCCAAACTTAGAAATGGTGGTGCTTCGGAGTTGATGAGCTTCAAGCCATTTTTGAAGCAACAAATATCTGCGAGGTCTTCCTTTGGCAAGGTAGTGGCCGGTGTCCTCATGCTTCCTAGGCGATAGTAATTAGCGATGTCCAAGGGTTCCACGACCATCCTGTACACATTCCCTGCGCGTCAATCCATTCTTCCTGGACTCAAAATCGTCTCGGCGCCTTCCTTTCTCTGGAGCATGTCCTTTATTTCATCCCAAAATCCAGCAAGTCGTAGCCGTGCAAGGTTCGCTTGAAGTCCCTCTTGTCTCGCATGTCGTTTAAAAGAATCGTAATACCCAATCCCCGTAACCCTCGGACACTTTCTTATACGCCTCTAGTTCGTCCATCATCATCTTCATGTTGCGCAATTCATTCGTCTTTTTAATTTTATTGTTGCTCAATCTCTTCATCGCTTCTCTGGCAAAATTGCAAGGCTAGTCGTGCCTCAACATTCTCGCACATCATATTATATAAAAGTAATTTTGTTGCAAGAAAAACATATTATTATGCAAAGCGCATATCAAGATACATCAATTTTGAATGTTTAATAAATAAACTAAGTATATACCGATAATTGAAATTTTAATTAAAGGTATTAAGAATTGAAAGTTTGAAGAATTGAAAAGACGCATTTAAAAAGTATATTGGAAAAGGTTCTAGACACCTGCTTAAAAAAACCAAAAACAAGTTATTTAATTGATAGATTATATGTGAAACCAAAGGAGGAAGGCACTTTAATGGTGTACGTTATTCACCCCTTTTGCACATGGTTGGGTTTTCAGCGCTGGACAATCGATGCCGAATCCCCAGGAGTAAATAAGAAAAATATAGTATACAAATTTTTTAATCCTATTCTAAATTATTATGGTTCTGAGTTTTGAAATCATGAAAGTTTGGAAGAAAATTCACCTGAGTTCCAAGACCGAGGGCTTCCAACTGATGATTGACCGTCAAATTGTCGTAATGGGGAGTATCAATATCCATAAAATTCTGCACAAGTTCCACCGCCGAACCGTATCCAGTGTGTTCGGATATGCACAGCTCTGCCATTAAACGTGGATCAGAGCTCCGAAGAGTGTAGTAGAGAATTTGAAGCACCGCGTCATAATTGTCTGTGCAGATCGCAGCGGCACCGCATCCGAAGACGAAGATATAAGACCCAAATGGCCTGTACGGGCTCTGTTTCACAACGCCGCTTATGCCGCCTAACAACATATTATTAGGCGCCATACACATGGCACTTCTATAACTCGCTACTGCCGATGCATGCCGCATTACATTTGTGAGAAGCTCAATACTCTCACCTTCCAATCCAGAAAGCAGGGCACTGGTTTTTGTCATGGACCTCCACCAGTAAGGCAATAAACCTTTTAATTGCTCGCGAATGGATTTAAACGGCGCCAGAAAAAGGCGAGGAACAATATCGTACTTGGAAATGACATGGTAAAACTGAGCCGCCCATCTCTCCCGCCGAATAGCTTGCCCAAATATGTCGTCTCCGAGTAAGGGAGAACCAAATGTTATGCACAGTGGAGCCTCGTTAATTGAATGGCAACGTTGCTCCAGAAGCCATAACGTGGCCAATACGGCCACAGACCCTCCCACAGAGTGCCCAGTGAATACGATTCTTCTCTTCTTACCTTCTTCATAAACCTAACAAAGCAGCCAAACCCAGAGAAATCAGAAACAGTAATAAATTTGTTAAGAGAATGTCGGATTGACACGACACGACTCACCTTATTCTGGAATTGAGTGTGCTCCAACAGAAACAGAAAACGTGCGAGAGAGGGTTTATGAACAAGGGCTGCCTCATCCGTCGCAGTAGTCTTCAACGAACTAAACAGTACCTGGCCCTCGTTGATTTTACACTCTCCAAACTTACTCTCCGCACTAATTTCTTCCACATCTTTTGCTCCGGGAAACGCGATCAAAACAAAATTAGGTGCAATGCATTTGACGGTAAAACTGTGTTCATCGCCATATTTATAAGCCTCGCCGCAAACTTGCCAAGCAGGGGACAAGAGCCCATTTGTAGTGTCGACGCCAAAACTTAAGGTGCCCATTCTCTGTGTCTCAGCAATTGGAATGCTGCGCTGAGCTTCTTTAGTACTTATGTTCGACTTAGCAAGGAGAAACAGTGAGGAGAGTAAAGGGAAAGTTTGTGGAGCCCTCAAACGTAACGTGCTCCACAATCCACTTTCTTTTTCTTCGTCTTCCTGGTCCATTCTTGCTCACAATTTTATTTTTTCATAGGTATGGATTTTGTGATTGGAAAAGATAATGAACCCCATCACTTCTAACTTTTCCCTCTCTAATTTCTACAAATTTTCCAAATTCCACGGAATCTTTTTGTTGGAATGTAGCATCAAACGTCCTTTCACTCTCTCGCTTCTACAGAGCTGTGCAATTTCTGGGAAGGGATAGCCTACCTTCCCATTCCCAGTCAAAGATAAATGTTACGAAAGCCAAGGCCCAAAACATTTGTAAACTTAAAAATAATTAGGCACCTTCTTTGTACTGACCAATGTAGAAAGCAATGCGCATACAATAGATATAATATTCATTTCTTTCCGTAATAATCAAGATTAGTGAGCGGTTTGCTTATATTTAAATGCTCATACACTTAACTACAAAGAAATGTCACCATAAATCCGCTCTTACCTCGCATGGACTACAATTTCGAGAGGGGACCATGATGTTTCTTTCTTAATTTATTAGGAAAATAGTGTAGCTCCATAAGTAAAGATTCGTACACAATGTCTTTCTTATTGCGGACTTGATTTGAATATAGCAATGACTTAGCGACGACTTTGGAATAATGTATTATATAAAAATAATAATAATAAATTATGTTAGAGGTAATAGTATTATCAATTAAACAATATTTATAGAACCCATTGATGTGGCTTGTTACAAAGCATCAAAAATAAGAATAGATTGGGACAATAAATTCTTTATATATTGCATATCAACCTTACAATAGAAATCTCATATGTGTACAAGCTTGGTATCGAGTAGTTATTAGTCATAAATTTGCGTTGTTTTATGATATTTTTGTAAATGTTGAATAAGAGGGTTTAGTTATTATTATGCATGTTGTTTCATTGTTGTACGTTGTGTACAATCTTACCATCAAACCGTCGGTTTATTAATGATGCGGATATAATCAACAAATCTCTGGACAAAAATGACACCAAACAAGGCAAGGAAGTTTGTTTCGAAAGTTTTCCACAAGATATCGTCTCTCATCTAGAAACCCCTTTGCCCAGTGTTATTCTTGATTTACTAGAATCTTTTACCCTTGTTGGTTAGTTTGTTGGTAGGATCCCCTAAGAGACCCCGCTAAACAATGGGTCCAAAACCACCTGCAGTCCCATGGTGTCAAACTTGAGGGGTCAAAAATTTAACCAAGTGTTTTTTCTTATTTCGTTTCAACAACTTCAAGCATTATAAAGCCATTATTAATCACGACTGTGGTTTATTCACAACACTCTAGTTGTGTTCTCCCACTGACCAGAGACTTCCAAGTGTTTGAGCAAGCTAAACTTAAAATCTCGGTTTGGGTTGAGTTCCTCATTGTCTCTTCCCCTTTGGCATCAAGCCCCTAGGTTGTTAAATCTACTGAGCAATCTAAATTATACGTAGCCCATCCTTAAAAATGTGTTTGTGTTGAAATTGATTTGGCTAAAGGCCCCAAGAAACCATAAATATCCATTTTGGGGACACTCACTTCTCTCAATGGGTGCTTTACATTCGAGATCATATGATTAGGGAATGCCCTTTAATGGCTTCCTAACAACATCCCTCGCAGGATAAAATCCCAACTGAAACCAAAACCCCCAAGGATGCATCTAACAGTTGGACCATAGTCACAAATACAAATGCCTCCCACGATGCCACTCGACATCCACCAACTTCTTACCTCTCTATTGGTACCCATGGATCCAATTCCTCTGCCGCCACTTTGTCAAACAAGTTGTATTTCCCGCCGTTAAAGCTTCATCGCCGCCTTCTACACCTCGCTTGCTTCTTCTACCACCATACCCTCCATCCTCGATGTGCATACAGCACAACCCCTTTCTCGTGAGTTATCAAGAGGATAATGGTGTCTCTCTTGAACACAAGTTCCTATTTCGCCGCTCTCAAAGCCCTTCCCCATTTGAAGATGGAGAATATGTCTAAGAACAAAGTGATGGCCTTCCCAAATGCTTGATTTCATGCCTCCCTCCCAATGGAAATTTTCTTATACCAAGTTTTTTCCCTCAAAGATCATGATGATAAGGGATCCATAAACCTTGATGTATCCCAATGATAGTTTACTCTTAGAATTTACGTGGCCTCACTAAACCGATCCGTCAATATCTCGTTTAGGGACAATTGTCTTAAATTATAGAATATGAAAGTTCAGTGTATGTAGGCTATTAAAATCTCTAGGTTTCTTCGTCGCTTTTCTACCAACACTAATTGGCCGAGTATTATTATCCATATGCCAAATTACAAGATGTGTCGTGGAAGGGTCATCATACCGATTGCAAAATAACTTTCTTAGAACATCATCTCGCAGGGCTTTGACCCAACTCATCAAGTGATATGGAACCTCTTTGATTATGACCGCGTATCCTTGTGTTTGTAAACATGTATTTGTCAAATGACTCGGTTGAATGGTCTCTTTTTGGTGTTGGCTTGCGACTCCCTCCCGATGCTCACTAGATTTTATGTGGGGATTTTAACATGATTGAATCTAATGAAAAAAAGAATAACACCTACCAATGTGGTTGTGTGAATGAAAGTGGGAATCTTGGTTCTACATATGGTACATACTTACACTTTATGATCTAAACCACCATTGTAGGCAAGACTCCACTACTACTTGGTTCACCTAGTCCAACTTTTGACATGGTCAAGACAAAGCGGTTAAGAGGTTAGATCGTGCCCTTTATGCTAAACAAGATATTTTCTCCTTATACTTCAATACTAATATGCATGTTTCAGTGGTTGAGAATGCTTTACTCTCATACCATTAGCACATATAACCATCATTCCACTAAATTTGGACATAT
This sequence comes from Taxus wallichiana var. yunnanensis, assembly GCA_018340775.1. Lineage (NCBI taxonomy): Eukaryota > Viridiplantae > Streptophyta > Pinopsida > Cupressales > Taxaceae > Taxus > Taxus wallichiana. The sequence goes on along the minus strand of CM031242.1, from coordinate 353,734,150 downwards.
TCTAGTCCAAGAAATTAAAACATATGGTTGTTACTAGAATCCAATTCTATAGATATGGAATCTAATAGTGCAAATATTGGAATCCATAACTATAGTTTTGGAATCTACTCTATGTAATATTGGGATTTCTGTTTAGGGGCGATTTTGGAATCCAATTTACTATAAATTGGATTCCATTTTGCAATATATTGGAATCCAATACACATGGAACTTGACTGCAAAGTAATCAAGACATACGAACATGACAGAAAAGGAAACAAAATCAATGCAAGTCATATGATTCAAGATTTGAGGTGAGTGTGATTTTAAAACAGTTCTTAAAAACAAAAGAATCAATAAATTTTCACTTCATAGGTATGGTTAAATTGAAAGAACACAAACTATGTACATATAACAAGTGCAAGCTTTGAAAAGTATTAGATTTGGAATAAATGGTGGCAAAATAGATGAAGCACTCGTATTCAAACAAACAACTTGAAAAATAACCACTTTCAATTGAAATGAAAATAATAGAAACTCTTTTATATATGTATTGTTCGGTATATAATTTATTTTTAAATCAAAATAAACTACATTCATATTGGGATCTCATTATAGCATGTACTTCACAAACTATACAAATTTAGCTAGAAGTTACTAAGCATACCGTGCAATGTGAAGTAACTAATTATTTGCAAATTGAATGATAACAACATAAAATCTCTTTTAGAAAAAAATGTTAAGTAAATATTTACTTGCAATAAAAAAATTAATACTACGAAAATAATAGATTCAAACCTAGTGACCACTAGCTCTAAAAGATATTATATCTAGAAGAGATGTTGTCACCGAAAATGATGTACACTTATATACAAAAATTCAACATAGAAAATTGCTTACAATTGAGAAATGAAAAACATACGTTTTTTTTTATCTCATTTCATTAATTTAAGCATATCTCCAACATTGTCCACATATTGCAAGGGTTAACATCTCCATAATTCTCCTAATAAGTATATGTCATTACTAGAACTATATTTGTTAAATGTCTTTGCATTTAAATAGATATCCCTTTCATTTTACATATTGTTAAACATGGAGTGTCCATAATAACCATATTATTACAATTATAAACTCCATTAAATTGGTCCCATATAGTGCCTAATACTTTGTAAAAAATAATTGGATTCCTTGATCCATTATAGTTCTTATGTTTGGAATCCAGATAATATCATCGTGTATGTATGAAATCAAAGCTATCAACATTCAATCTAGTCATTTGGTAGAAAGTTAACATCATGTCATCTACATTTGAATTCCTCGTAGATGTACAAAGGTCAATCTTAAAGCAAGTTAAGCAACACTGTAAATATTCATTACATTTAGTAGAGAAAAAATATTATTTTCATCCGAACACCTCCATGGGTTTTTAACATCTTATGTGATGCTTCGCTTTGTGCATCAGATGAGCCGTAACCCCATTTATATTGTATCTTACCAAATGTGTGTTTCAAACATTGTTATCTCGTGAATGAAAAAAATAATGAATTACTTGTGCATGGATAATAAAATGGAAAAACATAATCTTAAACATTATTAAAATAATCCTTTTTCATTTGTGTTGTTATGATCAACACACACCACAACCAATAAGCATAGCATTACAAATCACACCATTATGTTGTTTATTCAAAAGCGAGAAGTTTAAAAACTTTTTTCATTTCCATGATTTTTATTTCCTTCTCATGCACCAATATTTCGTTTGAATGTTTTCAATGACCTACACATGTTATTGTGCTGCCTTGCACACTTTAACCATGAACATAATTGAGCATAAATCAATTTAGCATTTGTATTTGTTCCATCAAATTCCCAACATGGAGGATGCTTGAGAGTAATTTCTTCACTAACCACAAAAGACATGTATCTTTTGTCATCTATCAACAATTTTTTTCCGTATACGTCCTCGTATATGTCTAATATTTGTTGGGTTGGACTTGTAGACATCTTACTTTGTCCCCACCCCTAAATGAACTTGAAGTGAACATTTCATAATCACACAATTTTTTATAAAACCGTACTACATAAGTCTTGAATCTAGACATTTTGACCACAAGGCAATGTCAAAATGTTCTTTTGTAATTGTTATCAACTCAACACTAAAATATCATTAAAAGTATTTATAATGTAAGTGAGTAAAATCCAGTAGAGTCTATTTCAAGGTGTAGTATCGCCAATTCCAAAAGCTCCTAATAGTAATCCTTCAACTCCCAAAACCAATACTTTCTCATGCCTACAAACTTGATCTATAAAATAGTTTAGAAAAACATTATCCATCCGATTAGCAACAAGTTTAAAGAGAAAAAAATGCAAAAGAAAACCATTGAATATTGAATTACATTTGTAACTTTTAGTAAAAGTATGCTTATACAAATCTATAAAAGTATGCTCAAACAAATAACAAAAACTATATTTATTATTGTTTGTGAAATATTTTTTTGTGGAGTAGATTATTAATTTTCACCAATGATCATGAGGCTAATACCCTTATTCTTGGGTATGGGGAGGATCTCATTTATTGAATTCAAACTAAATAGAATTGTGGGGTGGTCGGGTTGGTGATCACACAGAATACTCCACTAAACCCGAGGCAAAGTTCTTGTAAATGTACACTTTGGAGTAATTTGATTTTAAGAAAGGTAAAGAGAATATGGGGAAATGGAGAGAGGGGTTAATCCTGTGAGTAGACTTGAAAAATTCACATACATTAGCCATAGTAGGTCCACATTATATAGGAATAAATTAACCATGTAAGCAATAACAAGTCTAATAAATCGAGACACAAAGTTATATGAATTCATTAATCAAAGGCATAAAGTTATTTCTTGTTTGGACAAGATTACAATGATTGCAAAGATGGAAAGTAGAGAAGATGAAGGAGCATAGACAAGGAGATAGATGAAATGTAGCTTTATTGCTTGTAGTAGTAGTGATACAAATCCCAACAACTAACAACAATTTCTTAACCCCAACAACTTATCAAATGTCTCTTCCTCTCCCTCCAATGTGACTTTTCATCTCACCACTGTGTGAATTTTCAAATTCCCTAGGAATGAAACTAATTTCTTTTATTATTTTTGAAAAGGAACTTTTACAATGTAATATTAAGTCACTTAAGTACATTCCCATTAGAGAAATAGAACATCGAGAGAGAGGGATGGGGGAGAGAAGAAAAGAGAACCAAAAATATGGGGCGAAGAAAGCATCTTGTTGATGAAGAATCTACTTCTGATGGATCTTTGAGGAAATGATTCATGAATGATATTATTTTCCTCCAACCTCATGTTGAATTGGAATACATATATTGTAACTACTTCCTCCTATGAGATGCAAACACATTCTAAGCCATTTAATGAGTGTTGAAAAACATTGTTGTGAGATCTCATCTTGAGATGGAAAAATGATGATCTTCTTTGATCACAAGGTAGGAGTTAGAACATGGAGATCACTACCTTACTCCTCTTGGCTTTAAAATTCACCTCTCGTGACAAAGATGTCTCCTTTTTGGATGGAATCAACTTCAGGATGCCCATACACTTTCTTTCTCATCTTCTCCTCATTGAAAAATGTATTCTCCTCCAGATAGAAGGATTACTCCCTAAATGAAATTCTTTGTTTATGACCTTTTTTTTGGATAAAAACATTGTGGTTATAATCTCTTTCTTCTGTGAGATGCGAGAACACTCCAAAACATTGAATAAGTGTTCAAAAACATTGTTGTGAGACTTGCACTGAGTGGACCTGTGATGAATTATTGATCCTATAAACATGATGGTATTGGGTACCTCAGTAGCATGCAATTCAAGATCATATCCTGTAGGTGAAGGTAGGGAACTAGATGAAGTGGATCTCATACTTTTCGATTAATGCAACTACTTGAGAAGAGATCCTCCATTCTAGATTTCCTCAAGGAGCTTGATAATGAACATGGTGAATGCATCATTCACCCTGGCATAATGGGAATTTATCTCCTTATGAGTTAGTTATGGATACTTCTCATATGTAGGTGATTTTGAGGCACATGGGGAGAAACATATAGAAATTTGAAGGGTCTTGTGAAGGTAAGGGAATACACTAGGTAAGAATTCATGTTGAACTTCTTAGTGGTGGGAAACAACAACTACCAAAGGGATGTTGTCACTGATGATTTTCCCCAATCCACCACTTGGTTTCCTTTAGTAGCCACGAGGATGAACTGATCCATCCAATATTGGAAATATTTCATTGTTTCTTCCCCCATCACTCTACTCATTAGAATAATGGCATCATAATAGGCCTCATGAAATTCACTCCTTGACAAGTTCTTGGGAATACGAGAAGGATTTCTTCCTTGTTTGAGCCAAAAACCAAGTGTTAGGCCTTACGAGATATGAAACAATAATTTTCAACCCCAGTGAAGTGAATTCCTTAGTTATGATGACCATGTTGTTATTGGTGGAAATTCGCATACATTAAGAAATTCCCTTCAGTGTGAGAACCATGAGAAATTATGGAATCAACATCGTAGTGTTGTACATAGGCCAGACTAACTCAAGGTGCATGAATGAGATATCGTGTGACCACCGATCTAAATAGTCCACTTGAGAATATATTATCCTCCACTGGTTCATGAGGTCCGCTAAGAATTATGGTTTTCAAGTCTTCTAGGTCCATGTGGGTGACATCACTATCTCCCACACCAGGGTATTCAGTGATCAGAGTGGAAATTGGCTCTAGACCTGAATACTTGAACTTCATGATGTCAAAAAGTAGTGAGATAGGCGAATGTGAGTTGACACAAGTGACTTGAGCTCAATTACAAGAATTTCTATTTTTATCAGTCCTATTTAGGAAATCTATTTTTAGTAAGTTTTCACAATTTTCACCTTCTGATGGTTTTTGCTTGTTTAAATCAACACAAATGTTGAGAATTCACTTCTTTTAAAATTTACTAAAATTTACCATGTGAAGTCAGTGTGCACACTTACTATTTTTAGACATAGGTCTTCTAAATTTCATATTGCAACGAAATTGGTCTCAAATTTTAGGTTTCACTTCAGGACCTTCTGCTCTAATTTTTGAGGTTTTTCATTTGCTATAACTCCGTAGATCAGTAAAGGAAACTTATCAAGATGCAAATTTGAAATGGATGTTTAAAATTACACAGAGAATCAATGGTAATTCTCTTATAATCAGCTTTATGGTGTTTTTAGAAGGAGTGAATTGGTAAATTTTGATGGAAATTGGGTACACAGCTTTGTGAGTTATGAGTAATTTTTAATTTTAGAGCATGGATGTCTTGAAAAATTCAAATGGATGGCTTAGGTCCCCATGCATAGTTTTCATGTGTGGGTGAGCATTTAAAGTTGACCATCCAGTTGTAAAATAATGTTTTGAGAGCTTGGTAGAGCCTAAAACAAATTTTCATGCATTTCCTTCATATGCTTGACCTCAAACTTACACACACCTTTGGAATGACCTCCTCCATGCTCTTGCCAATGCTCATTCATGCTTTCTCACCTCTGAAACTCACCATGTTACCTGGTTTTCCTATGATTTCTTTCTTTGTCTTATAGGTCTTTCTTCCAAGGACCTTGAACATGCACTATGCACCTAAACCATGACCTTGTTCACCTTCCACATGTGTTATGCAATGTCAAAACACTCCTCACATGCTCATACAATTCTTTCCTACTTCATACCTCATTCTACCATACCATTTTCTTGCACTAGATCTAGGACTAGGCCTAAAATGACTATTATCACCACATGTCTCATGTAAAATGATATGTTCTCCATCTTGCAAACACTAATACACCTCTAACACAACTCTTTGAACATGTTAAACACCATAACAACCTTTGACCACCTCTAGAGCTCACTCACTAGACCACACAAGTTGAACCATGCACTAAACCATGCATATGCATCAAGACACCATGCCATTACACCAATACAACACTTCATGACACCAAAATAAAACACTACCAATCAACCTTCATGATTATTGATGATTAACACCTCATGTTGAATCTTATGCCACTTAGACACCCTTTAACGTCAATGACAACAACAATGAAACTATGTCCAACAATTTTTCACATTGGTTCTATAGATAACATAAATATTCTATACACATATACATTCACGAGGTATATTGATCTTATTGCAAAGATGTACATGGGTTGATACATGATGATAAGGACCCACATGGTTCCTTGTACTACTCTTTGGGGAATCACCGACAATGTATAGGTGTATTTCTTTATTATATGTTACTTTACACATTTTTTTATTGTTCTTTATTACATACATAGTAATTATTATTATTATTTTGAGATAATATGATTAACACATGTATCTTGTGCTACACTAACTTATCTTTCTATCTATGTTTGTACAATTACTATTTCATATCCTTCTTTCATGTACTATTGTCACTACTTCTTTATACAAATTACTTCCTTGAGTGTTTATTGCACATTGTTTGACTTTATTATAGTGTTTGATTATAATTATTTTATCATTTTATTTATAAATCTCGAGAGCCTTGATTGTATTGTGCCACTTTGGGTGTCCCATGTTTGTGTCTCTATGCCTATCGTGTGTGTGCATGCACTAATTTCTTTGTATGTGGCACATTGTTCGCATATTGTTTATTTCTTGAAATGCTTTTGGTTTCCCATGTTTTTGTCTCTATGTCTAGATATGCCTATGATTCTATATATTACTACTTACATATCTCTACACTTTGTTATTTTTATATCTATACTATCACCGCTCTAATTTTTGGAATCCTTGATGTTTACTCTTGTGCTTTTAATCATTCTTATGACATGTTTGATTACTACATTGATGTTTCTACAATGGTTTATGACATGATTGTTTTATACTCTTATGTTTTTATACTAACACTACTCTATATTTTGTCAATATTGGCACTTTTCTCTTTTATTCGTATAATTAGACACATGTTTTCTTGTTGTGTGTTACAAGTTGTTTTCTATTTATGTCATAGTTTCTACTATGTGTAACCCGTTTTACAGGTACAAGTTCCCAATAATGGTCATCATTCCAACCTTCTATGTTATCCTACATAGATTATTAAACTTTTACACATGGGTAAACATCTATTCTTTTGAGCCATGTGCTCAAACACTTTATTACACTAGCTTCAAAAGATGGAAAATTTATCAGATACATTCTAAATCTACAAAAAAGTTTCATATACAAGAACATGTTTTAATAGGGATAATATCCTCATAAAAAGGAACATATACTAAAATGTGGCATAATATAAATAATTTCAAAATTGTATAGTGCATTAAGGACCATGGTACATCCTTGACCACACATGGATGTTTCGAGAAAGAGAGGAATATCTCGTAAATTTTCAATATTCTCATATTCAATCATCTATGCATATTATTTATATATAGTTTCATATATAGATGACTCATTTCAAAACATGATACAAGGGGCATGATTAAATCATTCCTTCTCTCGTTACACTACTCGGACTCAATTATAAGAACAAGGTTTGGGGGCATGGACCTCCTTCTCCCTATGATATCTCAAAATCTATATATTTAATCTCATCATCAAAAATCCTTATCGAGGCATGGAAATTTCCATTCATTTCATGGTTTGATCTTACTCAACAAATTTTACAATAGTACTAAATTTAAACTAGATCTATCTATAATGGTGTGGTCTATGGGTTTAGTGGAAGGTGTCGAAGAGGCTAAATTATTATTAGGGTTTTCTTCATCTTCTCTCACTAGATTCTCAAAAGTGGAAGGTATTGAAGTGGATAGGTTTTTATAGGCTGACCTTACTCTCTTTAAAGTTTCAAAATGGGCACTTCAATTCCTCTTCTCACTCTCTCGGGTGTTGGGGTGTAATCAACACTCTAGTATCTCCTTTGAAATGAACTAGGTATATATCACTCTCAATCCTTTGGCATATTTGTAAAAACTCTAAGTTTCCAAGACATAAAAAGAATGGTATCTCCTCGATATAAGAGAATCATTGTAAATAAGTAATTTTTGTTTATCATAACTATTTAGGTGTGTGAAGGGTCCATATGGAGGTCTATGTGATGTAATTAGTCCATTTGGACTCATTTTTCTTGTAATAAGAGGTTTCCCTCCAAAACCACAAGTTTGAATTTTCAAATTGTCTAGTTTGTAGGTTATAAGCTAAAGTTTTAGTTTAGGATCAATAAAGGATGTAAATGGGTCATGAGACATACTCTTCACCTAAGGACATGACTACTTGACCTTAACTAAGGTGTAAACCTTCCTAGGTTAGACCAACCATAGTTGGGGTTAGTGAGTTAGAACCCTAACTACCACATTATTACAATTTGTATAAAGGTTTTGGAGCTCAAAATTTCACCCATCCCAAATAAGAAAGATATAGATCTTTGAGGCAATATGTGACTGCTCTCAAGCTATGGGACTTGCACTACGACAAACCTCCAAAGAAGGTTAGCTTCCTCTACTTATTCCTACTACTAAAACTACTCCTAAGAAGGAAATGCATCTATCTAACTCTACTCTATGATTCCAAGAGACTAGGGTGAGAAGGAGATGCATAAAACTAAAATCCTACACTAAGGGGAGGTGATAACACCAAAAACAAGGGGAAAGACACTCTCAAATGAGGGAAAATGGGATAAAATGAAGGAGGAGAGGGAAGATTTGAGAGCCACAATCCAAAACAACATTCAAACCACCATTTTCACACAATGCAAAAATAAACCCCGTAAGTGAGAAGACACACACAACATACCTACAAGTAGATGAAAAGGAAAGGAAATGTAATAAAACACCAGCTAGAGCATAATAATAGCCACAAAACAAGTATTTTATTACCTTAAGTAGATGCAATGATCATTATAATAGAGGAAGAAGGCATAAACACATTACAAAATCCAAATATAAGGCCTACAACTCAAGAACACTTGTGCATCACTTTGAAATGATTCCCTTGCATTCTAAGAGTATCCAACATTACAAATGAGCATCATTTTACAATTTATAGAAAATGGGAGAGAGAGAGAGGAGGGAAAATAGAGGGAACTCAGATTTTCATCTTCAACCACCAAAAACATGCATTAAATGTATGAAAATAAGTATGTGCACCCTTACAATACCATTCCCCCATGATAATTTTCTTGTAGGAGAAGGAATGGGCACCATACTTCATAAAATGTGGTGGTTGAGCTACCTAGAACTATGTTCTTTAATGTTGGAGATTATTTCCTATTTTTCACCCACCTACCCTAACCTAATTTGAGATTTCCAATTCCCATGGTGTAGAGGATGATGAGAGTTTTCTAGTGGTACCAAGTTTATGAAATTTGGAGCTACTTGGGTGAAAGTTATGGCCATGCATATTTATGGGGCTCAAGAGGAACACGACAGAGATCCCAATACAACACTACAGTCCACAATAATCATTTTTGTTCCTTGTGCTGGTGGTTCAACCAACTAGAGAAGTGGAGGAAATGTGGAACTCTTCCTTTTGTTCCCACGAGGCCCATATTTTCTACAATGTTTGTTCTCACGTGTTTTGATCGGCAAATCGGATCTCAAGTGGAACTATGGAACAATTCCACTGGAGCAGTTCCACCCACTCCATTGATTCCCACACCATTGAATTCCCCTACAAATCGGTCTCCTTGCCTCACTTGTTTCTTTATTCCATGCTTCATCTACATCCCCACACACCTGCCTTCACACTCACCTTATCGGTCGAATCACCTTTATGGGGAACTCACGCTCCAAATGTAACATTCCATATGTTCCTTCTTCACCCGCAATGCCCACAACACTCTCCTACACCTCAATGTGGTCTAGATGCTTATGCGCAGAGAATTGCTGGCCCAAGATATTTTTTTCCCAAGTTCTCTAAAAACTCATAATACACTATCAACTATCTTGTTTTGATCGATGCGACAATCTTTGGGAATAGGAGGAACAAAGGAACAATTCCTCTTGTTCCTCCAAAGTCTAATTTTGCTGCAATACACTTATAATACCCTTTTTTTTCAATTTATTGTCTAAGAGTTGGATCAAGGGGGCTAGGAAAAGGGGAAAGGAACGTCCCAATCATTTCATTTTTTCCATTTTTCATCGCTACACTGCTCAAGTTCAAGAGAATTACATATTTTTCAGTTTCTTCCCCAAGGTTCAACCATACTACCTTTGTCCAAAGATGCAAGTTAGCCAATTTGTAGGGGGTGCAAAATTGGATGCCATTTTGGAAAATAAATGGAGTAATTTTCTTGCTATATTAAAGAGATCAGTGGCCTTGAAGCATCGATTGGGCATGGAGTCATCCTGATATCTTAAAAATTGATCGTAAAATTGAATTTCTCACCTCTGAATCCGCCTTCCTGAACTAGACTGAAACAAAAACAAGGCCACAAAATCTATATATACCAGGTGGAAACATGCAGAGTGTGCTCAATGTACTTATTTTACTGAAAAAAACCTACACTACCCTACTCTAACCAGACATAAAAGATAAGTTAAACAAAGCTTGATATAGGTAGGGAGAAATAACTTCTTTTCCTCATAAAATGCTACTATGTGATCTGTTTGGTAAAAAAATCACAAGGTGGGAATAAAAGTATGCCTTACACTCCCTTTTTCTTTAAAGTATCAAAGTGAAAAACAGAACATATACCTCTTTAAGTTTCTCTGCATTTGTTTGGAGGTGTTGATGCTGACATTTGACACATTGTAACTCTTCCTCATGGTCTGAAATGAACATGACAAGTGGCAACTCTGATATTGGATCTACACTATCCAGATATCTAATTGGGCAAGGCATGATCTTCTAAGTTTTTCCATCTTCCTTGCTTTCCTTTTCATGAATAAAGTTACTTGCCACCTGATTTAAGCCTTGTTTTTCTTTCGAAAACAACTATGTCTCCTCATAATGATTTTTGATTTTGCAATTGATTCATCATGGCTCTCCTCATCCTCAAACACAAAGTTTGAGAGATAAAACTCATCCAAAAAAATATATTCTTGTAAGGATGAAGGGAAAGAAATATTTGAAGTTTTACTACTGAAAGAAAGCAAGAATATTTTTATGATCTACTCTTCATTCAAAACCTCTGAATCTTATTTGTCCTCCTCCATGGCATAAACCTCCTTGTTAGTGGTTACAACATGTAAATATGTTCTTGTTGGATCACTGCAATCTTCCAAAAGTATAGCAAGTTCTAAACATGTAGGAAAATGGGGATCACTACATTCAAGTGAAATATCTTGCTCACTTGCAAGCTTCTTCTTTTTTTCTTCATCCTAGGATGAATTTATTCAATGTCCCGGTATACTTCTTCATCGATTATGATCTAAAAATCAGTCTATTCTTCAAGAATTATTTCATGTTTTTCAAGAATGGGACTTACCTCAGATGATTTTGAAGAACTTGGAGAAGGTTGATCGTCAGTTATTTGTGATGAACCCCTTTACTTCAAACTCATGGATCCAATATTTGAAGCTCTAAATTTTAACTACTATGTTTGGATTTCTAAATTTTAACGTCCCAATTTGCTTCTCTAGGACTGCATGTGCATCTTGTTGTCCAAAAGAATGAAGCTCAACCCTTGTTGCCATGAAAGATTCAAGATATTTTTTAGTGAGGAATGGATCCTCGAAAACCAAGTGATTGAGAACTTATTTTTTTGGTTAATCTCCAAGTACTTCATGATCTACAACTAATTCTTCATGAATTTTAGGCACATGTAAATTTGATTTTATAAAGTGGGGAAAGGATTTAGCCCTTGGCTAAATTTTCAAAGGTTTAAATGGTGGAGGAGGTGAAATATTTTCTTGTGGAGGAGATGGGGGTTTGGGAGGGATGATGATAGAGAAATGAAGGTGAGATGGGAGGTACGAATATGGGGAAGGGCAATCTATTGGGTTTTGGAGCTTGATTGCTTGAAATGAGCATGCATTACGTGGTGGTTGGTTGACATAGTAATTGACGTCGGTTGGCTAACCGCCATTGATCAACAGATGAACCACCATCGGTCAGGGAATTGACATCAGTTTCTTGTGCGTGGAAGTTTATATTTAACTCACGAGAATTAGATATAACTTTAGTTATAAAGTGAATCTAAAGGTTGTAAATGCATAGCTAAGTTGACCTAAGTTTGTATATGCATATATAAGCATGAAAGATAGGGTTATAAGGTTAATTAAGAGAAGGATTGAGTTAGATCCTTGATTCTCCTAGATTGAGAGGATGAAGAAGAAGAGAAAGAAATAACAGTTACATGAGGACAAAGCTTTCATGGAGAGAATCGGACAAGGAAATAATAGGTACAATTATGGCAAGTACATCTCAATGGTGAGAACAGGGTAACATCTTCTACTGTATTTCCTTTGTATATTTATTATCTCATTGTAATGGCTTGTATAGTATGCAAAGCACATAGAGTTTATTCTTGTAGATCCACATGTTTGTGAGATTTTGTATTGTAGATTCATGAGATCATGATGTATTGTTGATCCATGTAGATCTAGTCTTCTATTGTTAGATCCATAAGTTGTTGTGAGATGGTAGTATATGATTGCCCCATTGATAGGGTTTCCTAATAATAGATTGATGATCCTCCATTAATTCAATCCATTCTAAAACTTGGGGCATCATCTCAACAATAAAATCAAACTTTTACTAAGGGTGAACTAGTTTGGCATAGGGCCAACCCATGGATAAGGGAACATAAAACCAATTTTACATGCATTTATTTGACATGTAGCTCTAACGTACACCATGCTTGCCTCTATTCTTTGAAATTTCCTATGGAAATCAGCCCCATCCCTGATAATTACACCATCACCTGCATAACCCTGTTCTTGAAAATGTTTTTATTAATGGGATAATCATATGGATCAATGGGAATTTTGCATATTCATCATGATAGGGTTGATAAAAATGATTTGGGGAAGGATTTTGATAATATGGGGATGGAGGGAAATGATAATGCTATTAGAAATGTGGATTAAAATGATGGAGTGAAGTCATGATTGCATAACTTCATGGGAAAGAGAAATTAAATGATGGAAGGAAAGGGAATGGTCTCATTGATCAAGAAAATGGTTTTTTTAAATCGGTGGAGTCACTAGATGTGTTGAAAAATACCTCCAAAGGCTAAATACCATCAAGAACACATCAACATTACTAGTATGAAGTTTTAAAGCACTACAATCTCTCCCACCAGGTGTGCCAAAACTATTGGAGCTCAAAATTTCACCCATCCCAAATCAGAATGATCTAGGGATTTGAGGCAACATGAGACTATCTCCAAGTTATGGGACTTGCACTGAGATAGACCTCCGAGAAGGTCGACTTCCTTTGCTTATTCCTACTGCTAAAACTACTCCTAAGAAGGGAAATGCAACTATCTAACTCTACTCTATGATTCCAAGAGACCAAGGTGAGAAGGAGATGCATAAAACTAAAATCCTACACTAAGGGGAGGTGATAACACCAAGAACAAGGGAAATACATTCTCAAATGAGGGAAAATGGGATAAAATGAAGGAGGAGAGGGAAGATTTGAGAGCCACAATATAAAAAACATTCAAACTTCCATTTTCACACAATGCACAACAAAAATAACCTTGCAAAGTGAGAAGAAACACACAACATACCTGCAAGTAGATGAAAAGGAAAGGAAATGCAATAAAACACTAGCTAGAGTAGAATAATAGCCACAAAACAAGTATTTTATTGCCTTAAGAAGATGCACAAATCATTATAATGGAGGAAGAAGGTATAAACACATTGTAAAATCCAAATATGAGGCCTACAACTCAAGAACACTTGTGTAACACTTTGAAATGATGCCCTTGCATTCAAATGAGCATCATTTGACAATTTATAGAAAATGAGAGAGAGAGAGAGGGAAAATAGAGGGAACTCAGATTTTCATCTTCAACCACCAAAACCATGCATTAAATTTATGAAAATAAGTATGGGCACCCTTACAATACCATTCCCCCATGATAATTTTATTGTAGGAGAAGGAATGGGCACCATATTTCATCAAATGCAATGGTTGAGCTTCCTGAACTGTGTTATTTAATGCTAGTGAGTATTTAATATTTTTCACCCACCTACCCTCACATAAATTGAGACTTCTAGTTTTCATGGTGTAGATGATGATGATATATTTCCAATAGTAGAAAGTTTATGAAATTTGGATCTATTGGGTGAAAGTTATGGCCATGCAGATTTACGGGGATTAGGAGGAACACGACAGAGCTCCCAATGCAATACTACATACCACAATAATCATTTTTGTTCCTTGTCCCGGTGGTTTGGAAAATTGAATAAGTGGAGGAAATGTGGAATGGTTCCTTTTGTTCCCATAGGGATTGAATTTTCTGCAATGTTTGTTGGCCGCGTTTTGATAGGTGAATCGGATCTCGAGTGGAACTATTCCACAGCTTCCACCCACTCCATTAGTTCTCGCACCATTAACTTCCCCATAGCCCAAAGATCCTCGCATCACTTGTTCCTTCATTCAATTTTTTTTTGCATCCCCACACATTGTCTTCATGCTCACCTTGTCATTTGAATCGCCTTTGTGGGGAACTTGTGCTCTAGCGGAATGTTCTGCTCTATTCTTTCTTCACCCACAACCCTCTCCCGCCCTCAATGCACCTCAAACACTTATGTAGAGAGCTACTGGCCCAAGATAACTATTTCCTTAGCACTCAAAATAACTACAATACACTATCAACTCCCTTATTTTGGTTGATGTGGCAATGTGGGGAACATGAGGAATAAAGGAATAGTTCCTCTTGTTCCTCCAAAGTCCAATTTTTCTGCAATACACTCGAAAGACCCATTTTTATCATTTTTTTGACTAAGTGTTGGATCAATGGGCTTGGAAAAGGGGAAAGGAATGTCCCAAATATTGTTTTTTCTCCATTTTTCATCAGTTACACATGTTCAAGTTCAAGGGAATTACTTGTTTTTCTAGTTTCTTCTCCAAGGTTCAACCATACTACCTTAGTCTAAATATGCTAGTTAGCTAATTTGCAAGGGGTGAAAAATTAGATAACAGAAGGTATTCAAATGAAAGAGGATATAAGGAGTGTGTGGAGATTTAGAGAAGTGTGTGTTCTCTATTTTGATCCCTAATGGCTCTAGGAGCTCTATATTTTCTTAGATCATCTAATGAAAGCTTCTTCAAACTAGATAAGACTATGAATAAGTGTTTTTGTGTTGTATTATGCAATGAATATCTAAAAAAAACTGTGTGTAAGAGATTTAAATAATATTAAATAATGATGGTTCATGATTTTGTGATTGAAACTCATTGTAGATATTGTATGAATATGTTCACAAAAGTAAGAGAATGGTACAATCAAAGAATAGTCATGTAGGATCCTTGGGAGATGATGTTAACAAGAAGACAATCTATGTGCAAGGTCTGTGACATTGGGAGTTAAAGGTAAGATTGTTTGATAAGAATTTGAATGATAAAATGCATGCAAAATTATGCAAGTGATTAAATTTGAGAAAGTTAATCCATGAATTAATTTAGGGTTAGCATTATGACTAGTGTTCTTAGTATGGAAGGTTGGAGCAACAAAATATGTGAACACTATAACTAGTATTTTGGTTAGTTGTTTGCAAACATGAACTTGTATCTATGAGATTAAAGGGGGTGGAATGAAACCAACATGATTTTAGGGAACATATTGAATCATCAAATGATTTCACAAGTATGATATAAGGGATAAAACATTGAACTGTTTCTTCACAATACAATATACCATGTTCTGAGGGTTGGAAAACAAGAATATCGGTATAAAGATTGAATGAAATCTTGATGGGATCCTTAAAAATGATGTTATTAATTGAGGAAGAGGTTTGAGGAGAATTCTACAGGGTCATTATAACCTCAAGAGCATTGGAAAGGGAATCGAGATAGTGCAAGAACCGCCAAACACAATCTTGACTATGGACATACAATTTTAAGGTGTTTGAAGATATTTACTTGAGATGAAGGAATTAATGCCTACCTTGACAACCCTAAGAGGTCTTGATGGTGCTAATGAAGTATTATAAGTATGAGAATACTTATAGGAGGTTTAAAGGATTAAGAAGGTAATAAGTCTAAGAAAATGTTACGTGTTATGTCCTAACTTGTCTCACCCATATTATAGGCCTTTGGGAGGAAGAAGATGCTTTGAGGGATAATCCAATCCACATTTTGGAGGTCTGTGAAGACATGAAAGTATGATCACCATCTACATGAGACAAGAAAACCTAATGAGCTTGATAAATCTTAGAAAATGAGTAGTTGGGGAAGAATAAGCATTTATAGTTCTCTTGAGGCACTCATATCCAAGATCAAAGAAACCATTGTTCTAAGCACAAATATATAAGGGGAAAAAGGTCTAATATTTTTCATGAGATAAGAATATGCTCTTTAAATCTTAGAGATTGGTCTAGAGCTATCTAATATGTTGTGACTCAGATCATCATCATATACAGATCTTGTTAAGTAGCTTAGTAAGGATAAAATAGACTTGAAGGAGTATACCATGAAGAGTGAGCAATGGAGTGTATTGAAAAAATTGAAAGGAGTGTCAATAAGAGTGCGAAATATTTTAATAAGAAGATACTAGGAGGAGGATATGAAGAAAAGTTAGAAATAGAGCATAAGAGGACCGTGGGTACTTGGGAAAAAACAAGTTTTGAGAAGACTAAGCTTGAGAACTAGCTTGAATCTTGTTAGAATAATATATTAACATTGTGAGGTGATTGTTTAAGATGTAAATAGGAGGTACAAAGAAGTGTTAGAGGTGGAAAAAAGTGTCAATCTATAAAACCCTAAAGGAGCTATTAAACCATAGTACGACCTAAATGAATACCTAGAAAAAGAAGGAAAGTTGAGTTGGGTGTGATAGGAAAAGAGTTAGGTCTTAAAATTTTGCACAAAGAACAAGGAGGATAAACACTATCAGGAAAGTATTTTACTTTTTCTTAACTATTGGTGGGTTTTTCCAGAAACAAATACTTCAGTGGAAATAGGGCTAGAAAGTGACCTAGTGCAAAAATGGTAAAGGGAGAATAAAAAAATTGGTTGATCATTGAGTGATGTAACTTTGTAGTCTCCTTAATGGGATAAATGGGTATTGGAAAAACTTACCAGTGATTCCTAGTTCCTTGTAATGTTTATTTTACATTAGAAAATGAATTTTTGAAGGGCTAGTAGCATAAGTTGAGGTCAAAAGGGAGTTTTTTATCGAATGTAGTTTTGAAACTTTTTAAAGCATATGATCATTGTTTTTGGTGTAATCAAGCAGGTCTAAAGTATTATTTAGCTTTGAATCAGCTGTATATAGTATTTGGTGACCAAAAATAAGTGTTTGGCTTCTTGACAAAGTGAAAATTCCCATGGTTTGATTGAAGATTTCAAGTATTTTCCTAATTCATTTATATTGGTTGATGTTGTATACGATCTCTACATCATCCTCCTCCAAAAATGAACAAGTGTATTCTTCCATATTTTATGTCTCCTTTGCTTACTTTTTTAAAGTTAAAAGTTACAAACATTACATATATATTGAGTTATGATTCAATTTCTATTATAGACTTTGACTACACTCTATGTTATAGGTTTCATCATGGAGTGTAACAAGACCAACTCATCAAATAATTTTTGTCATGTAAAGAAAAAGTGTGTGTGTGTGCACTCGGTATGTTTTTCTTTTAAGCATGAAATTTTAAACTACATACATAAAGGGGGAAATGCACACACTAAAATATGATAACGTGTCCTTTAACAATGCGAAGTTTGACTATGCTCCCTTTCTAAGAAATTTTTTCACTTTCAGAATCCAATTAGTTCATATTTCTAGCTCTTCCATAACTTACTTATCTTTATAGTCTTATTTTTTATCAATTCAAATAATATTATTAGACCAAAGTAGTAAACACCATATTTACTTCATGTCACAACTTCCGCTTACAAATTTCTGCTTCTCTATCTAGGACCATACATATAGGTTAGGATGTGGGGTACATCCTTGTCTCACCTATACATTTCTTCCCCTTTAATTTATAATATTTTTTTAAATT
Organism: Taxus wallichiana var. yunnanensis; assembly: GCA_018340775.1. Classification (NCBI taxonomy): domain Eukaryota; kingdom Viridiplantae; phylum Streptophyta; class Pinopsida; order Cupressales; family Taxaceae; genus Taxus; species Taxus wallichiana. The sequence continues at coordinate 353,716,001 of CM031242.1, read as the reverse complement.
TAAATATATTCATCGGGTTGTTTCATTTTTCCTAGGTCGAAACATACAACAATTTATATAAGCAATTCAATGTCATTTTATAATTCATTGAACTCTTACAAGATGATATTGTAAATATCATTCTAAAATAACTCAATGGTTCCCTAACTCTCCCAAATAATTTGCACATCAATTAAATAAGTCCCTTTTACATGTTGAAGCACTAAACTAGGTCAAAGATTCTAGATTACTCCATTTCCAAGTGTGTAAAGGTTATAGAGCCATGTCTTAGAAAGATCAAATTTACTTCAAGCATTGTTCAAAGGTTTCAAGGAACAAAGGGCTAGTTCAAATATCTTAGAACACCACATCACACTACTACCATGTTGGGTACATTATAAACCATACAGTTAGCATGTTATCTTAGTGTTAAGAGATACGAGGGCACCTTGACGGGGTTGGCTAGTTACCCACTCTTGCATAAGAACCTAGGAGAACTACATGAGGCTTAATATTGTAATGAGGGAATGTATTACAAAACTTAGATTGGTTAAACAGTTGGGATTCTTACTTGGTAAGGGTAGTCTAGCCTCACTACGCACATACATTTTCACCTTTTGGTTTGTCAATGCTTTGGTGAAGGGTTCTAAAGTTTCTAGGGTTTCCAATTTGTTGCAAGTGATTATAGGTTATCTAAAAGTTGTGCAAGAAAGAGAGACATATTGTGGATGGTAATTTCCAAGAAACCAACACATACATGAAGTTCCGCACCTGGACTACTTAAGGGTATAATACCATACACATCAAAATCATGACCATTCAATTTTAACTTGACGATGCATTATGTGTACGGTATTTCCCATGCTCACTTTCCATTTCTAGATTCTACACTAAAGCATTTTTAGTCATTGATATTCCTTTTTTCACTATTCTACACACCCATATCCACATTGTTCCATCCTTTACAATTAATTCTCTTTCTCTTCTTATGTATTTGAGTAGTTATCATTTTATCAATAATTACAAATATTAAGGCATTATTCGATAATGAACATGTAATGTTGGAATTTAATTAATAAAAATAATTTCCTTTCCTCCTTTTTATTTTTTTGCATTCCTATAACATATAATTTAATAAGGGTGTAAAAAATACACAACATATTGACATGGAAAATCCTCCATGTACTATAACTCAAGACTCGGGTCACACCTGATATCATTACAGTAATCATAATTTTCACACCATTATTATGGTTACTCATCCATCATCGATTTGGTGAGCATAAAGATCATATTCATGCTCTACTAGTAGGCACTCTTAGTAGCCCCAAAACTCGAACTACTTTCCCAAGGTAATTGGATCTACTTATCTAGTCATTCATTCCACCTTCTAAGACTCGTAATTTTTCATAATTCAAATGAAATGATCAAAACACCCAATAAATACACAAACACAACCATATAGCCTTCTCCAAAATCATGCCTTCAAATATTCAATTATTCCATTTTGTGGCTCAAATAGATCGCACAAACAATACTATGTATTATTCAATTATGCAACATGTACACGGAATTATGCATGGAAACTACACACTCCACAAAAATTACAAAATGGACTTACACACTCAATAGAATGCAATGGTATACTCCATAAAATACAAACCCAACTCGACCCTAAATTGTTAAACTTTTTTTGGTTCATATAGGATTTCCGTGAACTTAGATGTTCCTATATAAAAGTTATCTACTTTTTATGACTACGTTACTTAAGGATGCTCCACACTTTCCTACTAAAAACCAAAAATCAGCCACAAGAGTAATCGCTATCAACCAAGAGAGTGAAAATAAGTTGTTTATTGACAACGAATCAATAGTGTGGATCATATACACCATCATTCTTCGTTCCAATAATAAACATGAAAAAATGGATTCATAAATATTGTGTTTATTGATGATGTAAGTTGTGAATCAAGCATGAGACCCAAATTCGTATGGACATTTTCTTGCTATGGGATTTGAAATTGTATGGAGATGTTATTGTGAAGCAAAGAGTCAAATTGTATGGCAAGATTTTTCACATTTATAACATTTTTGTGAATTTTGATAAGAGGAACATTTCATCGGCTTCTTTATTTACATGAGAAGCTATAGGAGATGGCCAACCTAGTTAAAATACCCTAACAATACAAATACCTTGTCCTCCATCTCTTAAAGACCATGTAAACACATAATTCTTAAGAGAATACATTAACGTGTAAACATATAAACAAGAGTTGTGAAGTTTTCTAAACATATGTACACTTAACAATTAAAAAGTAATCTTCAAAATATAATTTTAATTTTAATTCTTTCAAACTTTACAAAAAATATAAAAATTTAAAAAGCACAAAAATAAAGACAAAAACACATCAAATTAAAAGAGTTATATTTATAATAAACTAACGTATGATTCAACAAATAAATAATAAAAATGAAATGAATCATAAGTTGGACCAAAAATAAATTAATCATTACCTTCATTATAATCATCTTATAATAAACTAAAATATAGTTTTAGTAGTGACTTAACTATATGCATGAGTTTTAAAAATTAAAAACATCCAATATTGTTATATATAAGTAAATTTTTGCCTCATGTTGGGAAAACCTGAAATATGCATGAAAGGGATGAAGCTTTAAGTTATCACCTCTAATGTTCCCTCGAAGGCTACGAACCTTTACTCAAAATTGATAAGGTGAATCCTAAATATGCCTATAATATAATGGACTCTAAAACCTTGTGTATTTATCTCCTTTTAAAGTATCCATTCTCGTTTATTTCTATTCTATTTGGTTATTCTTGGCATCATGTGCACACTAATAGTTAGATCAAATTTATTCATAATTGTGTCATTGCAAGCTTACATATTAATAATTGATACAAATAATTTTCCTATTTAATATAATGTTTGTTGAGTATTAAATATGTCATAATATCTACCGAATTAAAAACATAGTTTTAATGACTTGTAATTTCATAGGATTACTTGTAATTACATTAATATATGGTTAAAAAGCATATAATTGTTTTCCACTTTTTCGACTTTTTGTTCCACTAGAAAAGTGTCCAACCAAAACATGAAAAAACACATATAAAATGACCAAACACACATTTTTTATGAGATATCAAGGCACATTGCATCCATAAATTTCTGAATTGTTTTAAAAAATTATTTTAAAACATCACTTTTAAAAATATTTTTGGTGACCAAGTGGGACAAACTTATATGCTTTGACATTTTAAATACATTCAATTAATATTAAAAACCGTAAACACAATGAAAATAGAAAATACTTTAGACTAGAAAAATATGGTATATTAAGAATAAATAAAATATATAAATACATCACCACGGGGACATTATCTATACATAACCAATTAAAAAAATATTATAGAAGTGAAGATGCCAAAACAACATTTACAAAATTGAATCTTCCATGTTGCTCAAAAATTATGAAGACAAACATGGGTACACATACACACTACTATAAGAACTTACATAACATTGTTTATATATATATATATCACATAATTTAATGTACATGTTTATGACTATTGTGAATGAGGAAACTAAACATGGAAGTGAATAGCATCTTTTTTTTCTTCAACAATGACGCCGATTGAAAAAAGTGAAAACAATCCCTTCATTGATGAAGCGCAATTAATCGGCATATTTTAAAATGCTCAAAAGGGAAAACAGTTTACAATTACATACCTAGATAGACGAAGTCATTTATGAGTAAAAATGGAAACATCATAGTAGGTTTATATCAACAAATAAAATGAAAAATTCATACATGGAATGCAATCAAAACATTTTGTTATAAATTAGAGTGTTCTTTGATGGGTTATTCGGCCTAACCAAAGGTTCCTTGCTTACATGTATCATCCATCTAATAAAATACCAAACTAAGGAGGAGAAAGATTTGTGTTTTCTTACCTACCAACTCACCCTACTAAGCTTGAAAAAATGAACTATAGTTTATTTGATCAATTCATTTGGTGCATTAAAAATAGAGGACGTAATTTTTGTTATCGTATTTATTATGCAGCCAAATCTACCAAAGGGGAATATATCAACATAAACATAGCAAATGAAAATAAAAATTAAAAAAATCCCTCTTGAACTATAAATTACACCCTACTTATTTTAAAGAAAATATTAGATCTACTTGTGTAGGCATTAAAATATTAAACATACAAAAATCGCAATTGAACTCCCCGAAAAGTAATTGGTGGTATCTGCAAATATATAATTACTTGCACTTGTACATGATATGCAAATTACAACGGAAGGGATGTAAATGTTTAATTATCATGTAATAAAAATATTCAATATTTAGATTTCCTTTTCTTTTTTAGGATGAAGTTTAAATGGATCTATTTTTATTGTGAAATGAGTTTACTCGGTTGTAAATCTAACATGTGGTAAACCACCAATTTAAAATTTAAACCATGAATTTCATGTTTGAATGTCCTCCATTTTTTTGGTGTTGTCACAACAATTGGGAGTGATCAATTGAAAATATAACACACAACTAACCACTAATTCTGAATTTCACTCTCACTCCATAGTTTTACTGTCAAATTTCTTTTGACTAAGAAACTCTCCATTTCTTTCAAGTGTATTCTTATCCTTTTAAATTTCTAATTCTTATGCCTCTCACTCTATATTTTGACTCCAAACTTGTATATTTCAATGTTATCACTCCTTTACAACCTCCTAGAAAACAAGCCCACACAACAACATCAAGTTTTGTTACATTTCAATGCTAAATTTTAGAGCTTACTCAAGATAGCTATCATGGCCAAAATGGTTCCCATACACACATAATGATCCATTGAAGCCACAATGAAATAATAATCACTCATGTTATTAAATTATTTACAACCCTTACCCATGATGCCTACATGTCTACATGGACATAAAACATAAACAAATCTTACATGGTCGATTAAATCCAAAGTGGCTCATTAATTTAAAGTGTTTGAAGGAATGCTTATTATAGTCATGTTTTGTATATCATCACGAAGCAACATAGTTCGTGAGAATTTTGCATTATGAACTTTATCAAATAAATTGTGATTCCTCTGTATGCTTCTACATTTTACTAAATGTCTATTAGATAATTGCGAACTACAATATCTAAAAAACACCCTTTTAAATATTTTGTGATGGATATCCATGCCTAGTTCCAAAGCTTCAATTTTTCACAAGATAGGAGGATAATAGAAAAGGTTGTATAATGGCTTTATACCTTCTAATTGCATTTACTTAAAAAACTCCAAGGTCTTTTCATAAACCCATTTTGTATATATCCAAATAAGTGTGGTCCATGAGACAATATATTGTTGAGTTATTTCTTACAAAAATATTTAAAACCTTATCCAAAACCATTTTGTGCATATCCTACAATGATTGCATTCCATGAGACCGTGTTTAGTTGAGGCATTTTTTCAAATAATTTGCATTATTTTTTTGTGCTTCCACATTTTCTAGGCTGGTATATAAGGACAAGTCACAAATATGATATTTAACAAAAAATTGTTTTCAATTATTCTTGTATGGATATCCATACCCTATTCTAAAGCTCTTGTTTTGGCACAAGTTAGTAGGATAGTGGTAAAATAAATTTTTGGGTTGGACAATTATTTTTAGTTTTTCTTTAAAAACTAAAATATATATTTTTAACAAGCTCATTTTGTGCATATCTAGTCATCATTGCATTTTGTTGGTGCCCATAATCATCATGTTATACTTCAGTACCATATTATAGGATTTCCTCTTGTTTTCGGTTTGGTCCTACACTTGGTATCTATGTTACTATTTTCCCTTCAAATTATTTTGTTCGATGGAGAATCCAAGTGTTTGTTTGATTATGTGCCTATTCGAAGCGTCAAGGTTTTCAGGGGTTTTGAAATAAAAGTGGTAGTGGGACTTTGACATGTTATCGAAACAACCAGTTTCTTTTGTGAAATATAAGTATTGAGTTCAAAATGTTAAATATCCCTGGTACCCGAGGTGGGGAAATGTTTTGGAAACTGTATAAGCATCGTGAGGTGTATTCCACTTTTCTTTGGCATTCATGCAAAATGCGGGTTACGTTCTCCAAACTCGTAATGTGAAAGAAAACATAAGTAAATGCCTAAGGGAAATAATAACAATGAAAAAGTGTGCATTATGTTTGAGAATATGGAAAGTGATGGTTTGAACCTAAGGCTCGAAGAGGTATGTATGACTACCTTACAATGTGGTCGTCTTATCGGAGCCTAGAATTAAGTCTACATTCCGCCTTACTTGGAAATTTTTTAAGTTCCCTGCTGCAGCTCGAGAACTTGGTTGCATAATGGGTGAATGTTTGGTATGTATTTATGATTGCTCCAAATATGCGTGTATTAAAAGGAAGGAGAAGTACTTAGTATTTTCTGTTTGAAAAACTTGGGGGTGATTAAGTGGTGAGTGGCTGTATTTTTCCCGTAGGATGATTTGCGAGTTATGTGAAATGTAATAATGCGGTGGTGGAATTTGTTCGAAGGGATTAATTGTGTGGGTTTTTTTCATGGTGCAATGCAAGTAAACATGAAATAAATGATGTGTCTCATTAGTGCTATAACAAAATAAGGAAAAGACATGTCATACAATAATAAAGAAAATGGACAATTTAGAATGATGTATGCTATAAACAAAATGGGGGTTCCATTCTAGGATCCCATGCCCTTGAAGTAGATACATATATGCATAAAATGAGAAGATACAAAATGTTATGTTATAGATGGGGAAATTAGTTTTTAGATATACATTTCTTCACCAAAGAAAGATTGGTACATGTTTCAAGAGATGCTCCCTAATGTAGCCTAGAATTTATTGTGAATAACCTGGTGTCTTTGGTACATCACTCAACCTAAGCTGAGTGCTCACCCGAAGTGCAAAAGGCACCAGGTCCCTCTTTAGAGTTGCTTGTACAAAATGTTAGCATGATGATACTTAAACATATTCATAGTCATAATTAGTAGTAAACTGCCCATAGTGCATAAACCAGATCTAGATCTTAGATTGTATGAAAGACGAACTAAACAATAACTATGATAAGATTAACCATACAAGATCCAAATTTAGTTATGTCTAATGCCATTATCCAACCAATATACTCCATTGCATTAAATACTGTAAAAAGTAAGCTTCTTACACTATATCAATATCTCCATGAGTCATGTGCACATCAAAACCAACAACACAACTCTACAATAATTCACCACCACTAAAATACACAAATCAATACATATTTATAGGGGTGGGGACTTTCCCTTCACCACCCATGCACTTCTCAAAATAGGTCACATGTTGATAATAGCCATGCGCCTTTATAATAGTATGCACAACATGCAAGTGCTCTAACAATAGATGTCCTATAGTTAACTCTAAGTAGAAATCCTATTATTAGCTTAAACTATGCATGGTGCTTATCTATCGCTTGTTCCCAAAATACCATTATGTGGAAACACAATTCTTCATCTCTATGTGTGCTCCACATGTTATCTCCAAAAATAGTCCTTATCCACAAAAATGGCTAAGTCTTGATCCAAAGTGTTCTGGTGCGCATTTCCTTTCCTATCTTCCCACGCCTTCAAATGCACCTTGTTCCTGCATGCGCATCCTTTATGTGTCTTCTCCTTAGAGAAACATTATGTCTGCTCAACATTACCCCACACTAATGTACATTTCTATCCCGACAATGGGAATTCTTTCGATGTCTCCAACAATAAAGAATAAGTAATGAAATAATGAATGAAACACTATACAAAAGAATGAAATTTACTCTACAACACCCTCTTCTTCGACTGGAAGGATTAACTCTGGATATTCAGTTTTGATTTCAGCCTCCAATGTCTTCTAGTCACTTAGCATGTTCCTTGTTTTCTCGGAATATTGGTGGTTATGACATCCAATTCATCTTGAGTGATCTTCTCTTTCTCATTTTGTAGCACTCGGAAAACATTGGCCATACCGACAAAGATTCCTTCCATGAGATCCATCTTCTACGCTATGAGTTTCCCAATCTCATCAATTCTATCCTTGTGCAGATCCTAGGTTGTTGCGAGGGCCTCACACTTTTGTTTTACTAGTGCTAATATTTATGCGCACCCAAGTGTTTCATCTTTCATTTCCTTCAAAACTTCATTTTCCTCTACTATAGTTCTGATCCTTATTATTGCTTTTGGTGCCGCACATAAATTGAGAGCTTGGTCAACTTTCTTCAGCTCATCTTTCAAGGTTTGGAGCAAAGTCTCATAAGTTGAAACTTGTCTAACAATAGTGGCCCTTGCTCTTGTTGCTTCTTGTTCAAAATATTTTGGTGCGGGAATTTGAATTGGTCCATCATCTAATACCAAATTGACCAAAGTGCGCAAATAATGCATAAGCGAGGAAATTTTTCAAGAACCTGAGATTCTAGATGAGGCCTTGTTTTAAGAATGTGATCACCAAGCTCCTCATCCATGCTAACGAAGGCCTCATTCTTTTCCTATTCTCGTTCCTTCTCTTCTTTTAAGCACTTTATCTCTGTAGTTTTATCCTTGTTATCTTCAAGTAGCGCTCAAATGGTGGTGGCCTTATCAATGTTCTTCCACGCCACCTCAGTAGATACATTGACCAAGGCATTTTTGACCTACTCATTAGACATTACAGTAGGTTTTATCATCATGTACCTACTTAGTGGTGCCTTCTTCACTCTGTGCGAGACACATGACTCTTCACACACGTAAAAATATGGTTCATTCATATGAGTCTGCATGGACTAGGATAATTGCTTCCTTATGCATGTAGTAGCCATATCTAGATCCATCAGCTCCAACCCATATGACCCTTTAAGGCCCACCATGCTCTGAAAATGGGTGTAGATGATTTTTCTCATGTCTTCAGCATAGCCCATATTAGGGACAACATATTCTTCACTTGTCCTCTCTCTTTTTGTCCTTGGCCCCTTAGGAACCTGGGTGCCAAGGTCTGGAGTTGGCCCTTCTCCTTCTTGAGTAGTAATGGATGCACTTTGGGTGGCTCGCCCACAGCTTCCTCTACTTATTTCACCCCTTTCTCATCATTTCTCATCTCTTCATCCCAGGGCTCTTCTGCATCTTCAAGTTGAACCGGGGTTCTTGGTGCGCTCTCCCCTGACTCCTCCTCCTCATCCTCTTTAAGCTTCAACTTTCTTCTCTTCTTTTTCTCGGGTTTTTTTAGGGGAGAGTCGAGGTGAACTTTGTAAAGGTTGGGATTTCCTTACTCTTTAGGTTCTGTTCTTATGAAAACCCTCTTGAACTAGCATTCCTCATGGATTGTGCTTTTGTCCAAGTCTTCCTCCTCTCCTTGCTGCTTTGTGGAGGAGTATCTACGCGTTCACTTTCTACTTTTTCAGTGGGCTACCTCTAACCTCTATGGTCCAAGCCTCCACTATCCTCATTGAATTCTCCTTCCTCATCTTCCTCTAAGGTCAAGGCAAGATTTGGAGATGCCACATTTTCAAATGTATGTTTTCCTTTAGGTGGGCCTAGGAGCATGAACTCATTCTCCATGTATTTTCACTTTTACATCCTAGGTTTAAGCTGGAGATAGATAAGCACGATGCCACTATCCCCAATAGCCAAACTTACTCGCTTCATAATTATGACATCAGAAATAAGCCTCTCAATGTAGGAAGATCGACCTGGATAAACATAAGTTTTTCTTAAGGTATGGTAGTCACAATTTACCTTATCCGCATTATAGCTTAACCAACACATGTCTATAAACCTCGTGCACTCTTGCTAGAAGAAGCTATGTTTTGTGAAGGCGTATGGTAGTTTGCACTAAGGACTCCATGTCCCATCCTTCATTGTGAACTACGCGATGTAAAAATGTTGATATACCGTGAATTACACGACCTTTCCCACCACTAAGGGTAGCTCCTTTGGGATACACCATTCCTCCTCGAAGGCCTCACGAAGTCGATCATACCATAACTCTTCCCTTTTTTGAACGACCCACTCATTGATCCTTCATAAAAATAATTTTCAAACCTCTCTGCGAGGAACTTCTTTTCCACGGGGTATTCCCATATTTTGTTGTTTGGACCATTAGGCACTCCAATTTCTGGAAATACAAGTGATAATAAGATAGCGCCAGAAATTATCTTCTCACCTGTGTGCTCTTCCTCCAAAATTATATCTTCTATATACCCAACTAAGTTGTAAACTTCTCCTTATGAAATATTCTTAGAAACGTGTAGCCACATGGTGTTCACTTGTGACCACCTTTCTTGATCATTCAGCTTGGTGAGTAAATGTATAGCCGCCTATATCATAGGGTACTTCCTTAGCTTGTAAATATTCATGCTGCGTGGACCCTTTGTATATCCCAACTCCTTCTTTGGTGGCCATGATAGTTGCCTTATCAGTTATATCACTACTAACCTCGACCTTGTGCCTTTTAATCCTATCAACGTAGCAATTAAAGGTGCTTTGTGATCCTCACCCGCCACCCAACAAAGTAGAAGAAGTCCTCATGGACTCTACTCATCACCACACGTTATAGATTCTCTTGGTTTCCAAAGTATGAGAGTTCATACAACTGGTACACCCCTACCTTCTTCAAACTTCTCTCCAACATCATCATAAACTGGCATGTCATCAACCGTTCACTTGTTGGTATTTCTATTCAACAATGCATCCAATTCCTCCTTGTTCTCGGTGGTGCGATGTTTGTAGTCGCACACCTTACACCTGCGGATATGGGAATCCCAATCCCATCCAATAATTACTTCTTTTGGATACTGCATTTCTAAAAATTACTCTCGAGAGCATCCTCGACCTCGATTTATACCTTATTTTCCCCTTTTTTCCTTCTCCAAGTGTTTTCCTCGGTGCCATGATAAGATAAAGTTGTGCCTTTTTCTTTTGTTGAGAAAGCTCCAGTGCCTAGCTCGAAACCATGTGCCCTAGCTCAAAACCACATGCCCTAGCTCCTTCTCAACCCTGACACTTTATTTCTTCTCTTTACATGCTTTTTCTTTTCTCAAACCCTTCTCAAATGGGGATGTAAGCCAATTCTGTGCACAAATTTGCTCTCCTCACCTGGTTTCATAGCTCTCTACACCTCAACGTGTTTCACTTAGTTTGGTTGCAACTAGCTTGCTTGAATACTTGTGATTACAAAGGTAGAAATGAACCTGCATCACATATTTATATAGAGTTTGGAAAATTTAACGCATTTATTGCTCCTTTACCTACCATTGATCCTCTCATTAATTGACCATTTTCCCAATTTCTGCGTGATACACCTACGCACCATAGCTATAACCTTCTAGTGTGCCTTCCTACCTTTTAGCTACATACATCCTTGTATGTGATTCCATGCGCTAAGGTACCTCGCCATTGTGCCTTCCTTTAGTAGTTTTTATGACCGTAGCTTACCTCGTGTTATATTGTTCATTCATTTGTTTCTAGTTATGGTCTTCTTTAGGAGCAATTTTCTTTCTAACAACACCTTTCCATATTATCTATAGTTTTTAATAAGAGGAATCACCTATAACAATATTTTCTTATGTGTACCCATGTTTGAATGACAACCACCCCATACCAAGGGTATGTGTAGTCCTTTGCACATAAAAACACTTCAAATTGTAATTAGCTTCCCAAGCACGCAAACGTGCTTATCACAAAAACACTAAACTAAATTGAAAAAGCATAATGACAAAAAAGAAACAAATTAAAGGAATTAGAGTAAGGGAAATCTATATTAAATGACATTACTTGCCTTATTATAAACACCAAGAAGGATTATTTATAGTATGGCTTCACTACTCCCCGTTGAAGTAACTGTAGGGTACCATGTTCCATCAAGCACCTCTAATTGATAAGCGCTTGACTCAAGTATGTGAGTGATAACATACGGTCCCAACCAATGCACCTTAAGCTTGCCTAGGTGGCGTGGGAAATTTGAATCATAAAGAAGCACCATCTTCCCGACCTCAAGCTTCTTGTCCTTGACGTGTTTGTCATGCCATGCCTTTTCTGCGGCCTTTTCCTACTTCCGACTCCAACGTGCTTGTATGGTACACCTCTCATCCAGCTATGTTAATTTTTCAATTCTTTCTTCCAATGATTTCTCATCACTAGACCTCTTGTGCATGCAATACACAAAGATGGTAACATAAATTCTATTGGAAGAACTGCTTCTATGCCAAACACCAACTGAAAAGGGTGTGGCCTTATTCAACCTTTTGTAGGTTGTTCTATATTCCTAAAGTACAAAAAAAACCTTATCATCCCAATATTTCCTTCCAACATCACAAATTTTTGTCATGGTCTGGCTCAATATCTTATCAAAGGCCTTAGCAGTCCCATTTTCTTGAGGGTGATAGGGTGTGGTCTTATGGTGCACGACCATAAATTCATCCAATAATATCCTGATTGTCTCATTCAAGAAATGTGTGCCCCTATCACTTGTCAAGCTCAACGGACATCCATACCTAGTAAGAATATTTTCCCATAAGAACCTTACTTGCTATAGCCATTGTACAATCCTTTGTAGGTGCACTACTCCCACCTTGTAATATAATTTGTACAATTGATGATGTAACATGATCCTATTCTACACGCGGCTTGAGAAATAGGACCTACAAATTATATTTCCCATTTTTAAACATCTCTACACTAGTAATAGGCCTTAAAGGAATTTCATCTTTTTGCTTAGGTTTTCCAAGTGCTAACAATGATCACACGCATTACAATACTCATTCTGAACATCAAAATTTTTTCCATCCAACATCACAAATTTTTGTCAAGGTCTAGCTCAATATCTTGTTAAAGGCCTCAATAGTCCCATTTGCTTGAGGGTGATAGGGTGTGGTCTTGTGGTGCACAACCATAAATTCATCCAATAATATCCTGATTGTCTCATTCAAGAAATGTGTGCCCCTATCACTTGTTAAGCTCAATGGACATCCATACCTAGTAAGAATATTTTCCCATAAGAACCTTGCTACTGTAGCCGTTGTACAATCCTTTGTAGGTGCTTTGCTTTTGCGCACTTTGTAAGATAATCTATACAATTGATGATATATCTTAATCCTATTCTACACGTGGCTTGGGAAATAGGACCTACAAATTATATTACCCATTTTTCAAACGTCTTTGCACTAGTAATAGGCCTTAAAGGCATTTCATCTCTTTTCCCATGTTTTCCAAGGTGCTAACAGTGATCACACACTTTACAATACTCCTTGCAATCCTTGTAAAAGGTTTCCCACCATAAACCAAAGTGAGTAGAATCTTGTGTGTGATGACATCAGCTGCATAGTGTCCACCTGCAATATCATCATGAGATTCTTTCATGATTGTCATGCGCTCATGCTTTAGTACACATCGATTCAATACTTTATCTAGTGCTAGTTTGTATAGGTCACCATTGATCATCATGAAAGGTGCGACGCAAATTACAAGTTATTTTTTCCAAGGATTTCATTCCATATGGGGCCATACATGTGTGTAAAAAGACATCAATATCCTCCAATTCCAAAGGCACACAGCAGTTTAACCTATACAACTATGTATCTGGCATTATATCTTCAATTATCTACATGTCCTCTCCTAATTGAATTCTTGATAAGTGGTATGGACCAAAATTACTTTTTCTGGCTTTACCATGACTGTAAAATCAAAATCTTGGAATAAGAGAACCCATTTGCATATGGGCCCCTGTAAAACAATATTATTTACCAAGTATTTCAATGACATGTGATCTGTATAGAACACAAAAGGTGTTACTAGAAAGTATTGTCTAAACTCATGCAGCGTGTAGATCATTGACAAGGCCTTGTGCTCTGTAATTGTATAATTTTGTTATGCAGGAGTCAAATTTATACTAGAAAAATAGATAGGATGATCTATAATAACTTCTCTAGGCTGAGCTAATACTGCACCAATGGCCATGCCAGAGGCATCCACATGTACATGAAATGGTTTTTTCCATGAGGGAAAGAACGCAGAATAAGTGCCATAGTAATACTCTCCTTCAACACTTCAAATGTGCGTTGTTGTAGTTCTCCCCAATAGAATGTCCCTTTACCTTTTAATAACTCCTCCAAGGGCGTGACAATCTTAGCATATCCTTTAATAAATTTTTTGTAATACCTTGTGTGGCCCAAGAATCCACGCACCTCACTTTAACTGGTAGGCTCCTCCAAGCCTAAGATGACTGCAACCTTGGCTAGATCTACTAACAAACCCTCCTTGCAAATGATATGCCCTAACAGAGTTCCAAAAGGTGTAGAAAATACACACTTCTTGATGTTTAAAGAGATGCTTAACTATTTGCACCTCTCAAAATTTAATCACAAATTGTTATAATGATCCTTGACAAGCCCATATACTATCCAATCATCTAAGTAAACCTGCAAGAATTTGTGAATAAAATCCTAGAATACTTGAACCACAATGCACAAAAATACTGCATGTGTGTTATTTAGTCTAAAGGGCATCACCATGTATGCAAAACTTCCCCATTCAGTGGTGAAATTTGTTTTCTCTTTATCCTCCTTTGCAATTCTTACCTGATGATATCTAGAGAATCCATCTGTAAAAGAGTAAATTTCATGCCTGCAACACCTTCTAATATTTCCTCGGTGAAAGGTGTAGGAAAAGGATCAATCACACATGCAACATTTAGCTCCATGTAGTCCACACAATTCCTAATCCGACCATCTTTCTTTATACTTATTACCAAGGGGCTACCACTATGATTCTTCCAGGGGATTAATGATGTCATATTTCAACATCTTTTCAATTTATTCTTTAACTCTTATGCGAAATTTAGGGTTCATTCTAAGTAAGGTCGCTTCTTGGTGAGCACACACCTTCCTTTAATTTAATCTTCATATTGCCTATAAACTCATGGAATTCCTTTAACTCATGGTAGCCCCTAGGAAATAAGTCCCAAAAATCACGTAATAACTCAATTATCTTAGCCACCTCAAAATCAGACCAATAGTCTCCAATTATGGCCTCCTTAGGTTCAACATATGTACTAATGTTCACTTTCTAAGTTCATGATAAGTGCACGCATTCTTATCTACATTATCTAAAACCTCATGCGTACTCTACCGAATTATCTATGTCCAAATTTTCTATTTCTTCCTCATCCACTATGTAGACCATCTTTCCTTTCTCCTTCTCAAGGCAAGCATGCTCAAGTAGTTCGACATTTGTCTCATCTACTTCATCAAAACGTGCTCCTAGGTACGCCTCACAAAATAAATCCTGAATGAGTTCTTCAACCTTTGCACTATCTCTCATAGTCAATCACTCCATAACTCGTAATGCCTCTTTCACTGGAGGTTTAGTGGAGAAGTAGTCAAAAGTATGGATCATTCCTACAATCAATTCTTGCCAATTTTCAGTCTCCTTATGCAGCTCCACATAAACATACCAAACGTGTGCACAGCCTCACACGGTGAAATAAAGGTTGTCCACCCATAATGAAGGTGGTAATTCTTCATGCCCCTTTGTCCAAAGTCTCTCACACTACTCAACGTGGCACTTGAACATGATGATTACCATGATATTTGTAAATTTGAGTAGATGCATTGCTCATGAGAAACATTGTTGTTAGAGAAATTCTCACTTCATTCAATTCTATGAGATTATCCAGTGAACCATCCACCAACATGTTGTTGTCATGTGCGGGGTATATACCAACATATTTATTCTATCCAGTTGATCCTTCCACTTTTCTTCCATGGCGCACGGAATTCCTCGGGGTCTTCTTTGCTAGTGTACCAAGGTATAAGTTTTTACCTAATCTAATAACACCGCGTGATCTTCTTACATGCACGCGATGCGCTTCTTACTTCGTGCCTAACCATCTCGTAAGTTCCACATGCCCAATTTTCATAGGAAATACTTGTAGTATCACTAATGGACTATGAATCATCCCACTAGAGGATTCTTTCCTTATATGGCTCAAGTAATTATAGATCTTGAATGCTTTGCACACATAAATTGTATTCAGGTCTTCCTCACTCAAAGGTTCAACATAAGGTGCAAATTTCCCATCTGTAAAAGGGATGATAAATTATTCTTCATTGTTCTCAAAACTTATCTACCCCTTGTTGAACCATAGATTGACATTATTTGCATAACACCAAGGGCACCCAAGTAGAGTTGAGAAGTTGTCTCTTCTTCAAGTGCTAAAACCTCAAAGTCCCCAATGAATCATTAGAATTTAGAGGATTCTAATTATTATGAATTTAATCAACCAATGCATTTAAATATTAACATAAACCATAAAGCATTAAATGTTAAACATTATGCAATGTAATAAATAAAATTACATAACATATTAATTAAGTAATACATACCAAAAGTAAGAACATAGTGACACAATGTTTATAGTGGAAAACCCCAAATAGGGTAAAAACCACTGTGAAATAACCTTTTACTTTCCAAGAACCAAACTTACATCTAGTAACTTTCACCTCCTCCTTTCAACCCTAATCACAAGGGTAAAATAATATTCACCTTTGATATTTCATTCGAACATATCAAATGAGGACCTATAGTCCTTTTTATATTAGGTGATTAGGTATGTCTCCCAACCCACCTTTTCAACCTTATCGATTGACACATATACCTAGGTTTATAATATTTAATATTAGAAATATAATCATTTCATGATATTAAATATTTAACCGAAAATATATACCTAGGTTAACATATTTAATAATAGAAATAGAAATATTAACCTATATATATTAGTGATGGACCCATATACATTAAGGGTTGGCACAAACCACTTAATGATTATGTTCTAATACTCCCTCTTAATGTTAAGTGGGATAACATAACATATGCCAATAAATTACCTGCCCATGGTATACTACAGATTTACAATCCTTAAACCATACTGATTTTAGGCTAGCATATCGGTTGAAGGAATTATAACACTTTCATCATACTTAAGTTACCTTTCGATACAAAAGAATTTGGAATCCCAAAGATCATTGGATAAGTATGATTTTTGAGTTTTACATGTTATCATAGGTTCTCATAAAATGTTATTGAACCCAAGCACATATGAGCCTTTTTAACCAAGGAACTCCTTAACAAAAAGATGCTTGATCTTTGTATGTTTACCAAAAACTCAATAAGTACTAAAGATTTTACTAAAGACCACCTTTAAGATCTTTCTACACTTTTCTAAAAATGAAGCCGATGAGGTATACATGCCCGAAGGTCTTTAAAAATTTCCTAAAGGTATTTTTACACTTGCTCGAAGGTCTTTTACAAAAACCAAGTTCCATTAGGAGGTGACATTTTCATGCACACTCCCCTTAATGGAAACTCTGACAATCCAAGCTTTTCACGAAAGTGACAAAACTTTGCAACACTCAAGGGATTTGTGAAGATATCAGCAACTCACTCTTCAGTCGGGACAAACTTGAGATCTATCTCACCAGTTAACACCTTCTCACAGATGAAGTGTATATGTATCTCAATGTGTTTTTTCCTCTGATGTTGTACTGGATTATGTGTAAGAGCTATGGTGCTTTGGTTGTCACATAACAAAGGAACACTATGTAGATCCTTCATCTTTATCTCATTGAACAACCTCTTTAGCCATAAAGCCTCTTTTGCATCTTTCATTGCACTTCTATACTCAACTTCAGTTGAAGAGATAGAAACAGTTGGCTGCTTTTTGCTGCACGAAGTAATGACACCTGCACCAAATTTAAACACATAAATAGAAGTATATTTTCTATCCAATACATTACCAACATGATCATAATCATAAAATCCATATAAGTTAGCATTTTAATTCTTATTATAATGCAACCCATAATTGATTATTCCTTAATATATCTAAGAATCCTTTTTGCAAGATTCTAATGATCTCTATAAGGTTCCTGCATAAACCTTGAAGCAATTCCTACTGCATAGGAAATATCTGGTCTCATGATAGTTAGATAAATGAAACTCCCAACTAACTATCTATATAAAGTATGATCAAATTTTCACATGTAGGTTTAGAAGCAATTTTAAATCTAACTTCCATAGGAGTAGAAATTGGTTTACAATCAATCATGTTAAAAATTTTCAATACATTAGTTACATATTGTACTTGAGAAACAACAATAGAATGTTTATCTTGAAATAAAATCATGCCAAGAAAATTATGTAAGAGACCTAAATCAGTCATTTCAAAGTATTGTTTCAAATTTTCTTTAATTCTACAAATTAAAGCAGATTATCACCAGTCATAAGTAAATCATCAACATATATACAAATAATGATAATATGTGATCCTTCTTGCTTGATGAATAGATCATTGTCAGAAGAACAATTAACAAATCCTAACTATTTAAATAAAGAATTAATTTTTGCATACCAAGCTCTATGAGCTTTCTTTAAACCATACAAGTATTTTTTCAATTTACAAACATAGTTTTCTTTACCAAGTTCTTCAAACCCTTTAGGTTAATACATGAAAAATTATTATTTTAAATCACGACGAAAAACAATGTTTTTCACATCCATTTGGTGGATTTCCCACCCAAATTGAGCGACAATTGCAAATAAGGTTCTAACAATATACTCATTTGAGCTACGGTGAAAATGTCTCAACATAATCATTATAAGGTTTCTAAGTGAAACCTCTAGCAACAAGTCGAGCTTTATGTTTTTCAATACTACCATCATCATTATATTTTACTTTGTATAACCACCTAGACCCTATAATACTTCTTTTTTCTGAGGTGGAACCAACTCCCAAGTTTGATTTTGAATTAGGGCATTGTATTCATCCTACATTGCATTGATCCACTTCTCATCTCGAGAAGCTTCTTCAAATTTTGTGGCTTAGGTTCATACAAGGTCATTAATGCATGGTAGGTATGATGGCTTCTAGTCATTTTCCTAAGGTTAATAGGATTTGAACTTTCTAACATAGATTGAGCCCAATTTAATTTCTTAGCTAGGAAGATAGGAGTTTCAGAAACATCTATAGCATCAAAAATCATCATGATCATTTACTAAATTAGAATCAAAACCATCATTTAGAAGAATTTAATGAAGTAACTTACAGAGAAGAAGACAACGCATGTAAACCTTTCGTAGATTATATCTAGACATTTCATATAAGCTTCAATAATTAACATGTCTTAACCTTTCATGCCATAGTTTTGAATTATTCAAACTTTGAGATATAAAACAAGATGCAGAAGAAAAATCATAAAAATATACATACCATTTCTTTGAATTCCTTTGGCTATTATACTCTCATTACTATCCTTTATATACCAATTATCCTTCATGCATGGATTCTATTTGAGTCTATACCTATTTCGAATGTTTGATATTACCAATGTGTAGAAGGTACTCATCGTTCACATTGCATAGAATCATAGAAATAACCTTGTGAATTTGTTGCAAGAATGCATTCATGTTATCTACAGTTGCTTGATGACCGGTGGGAGCAACCTCAGATCCAGAAACAATCATCCAGAGTTTCCTTGCCATAAATTTTGTTTTGATCCAAATGTTGTAGTTAGTTCCATTCGTGATCTCGAGTTTTGTTAATACGAAATAGTTGGACATCATTGTTTTCCTGAACCTGTAAAACACACCCCATTATAATATACAATGTACCATAGAGTTAGATACATATTTATATAAAAAACACTTAATATAATCAGATCTAAATTTTATAGATTTAAAGAAACTATTTGATCATAACTAATTCTATTAATTTAAATATATATTAATTAACCTCCTATGATAAAAATAATAACCTACAATATAAAGAGCTCTGCATTATACCCCAAATTTACATGAAAATTATTTCCGACCATATAGAAGAGAAGAAGAAAGCATTAAGAATGCATAAAAACTTCAAATTTCTAAAAACATTAATGTAGGAAAATATCCGGCCAACTTAAATTTGACGTCTAAATGACCGTCATAATGACTTATTTTTGGTCTATCATGACGGTCATTTGACCATCAATTTTAACAATGTGAAAGTTTACTAGAACCTATGATCTTAAATTTGATGTCTAAATGACCATCATACTTGTCTTATGTTTGATGTCTAGTGATGGTCATTTGACCGTCAAATTTAATGAAGTCAAAATTTGTTATGTATTTCCAGATTTTTGTTCGTATAATATTAGGGAGGTTATATTTTAATACATTACAATAACCTATTATAATTTATAATGTAAAAATATATACACTTTAAAAAAAAGGTATATAGTTTATAGAATGTAAATAAAAAATAACATATAGTTCATAAAAATTATAAACTATAGTATATTTTTTATTATAAAAAACACATAACCCTTATTAAAGGGGTTTAAAGGACATAGAACATGTTAAAAGAATTTTACCAAGTGCAAGTAGATTTATGAGAGTACATATTAGCTGCATATTTTACGTAAGGGAAAAGTAATTTCACCCACCCAATGAAATAAACTAAAATCCCATTTGATTCTCCAATCCCACGCTTATATAAAAGAAAACCTTGAAATAGGTTTATTTATATAGTTTTCATAAACTATAAGATATAAATGAATTGGGCCGCCCCCTTACATGGATAATATAAACGATTAGGGAAACATGTTAGGTTTAGGTTTGAATACTTATTTTTAAAAACTATAAAATTATAGTTATTTTGTTATACAGATATATATATATATATATATATATATATATATATATATATATATATATATATATAATTATAAAAGATTACTATAGTTTTAAGACTATAATATTTATATGAATTTATTAAAGAAATAGAAAGGACCCTATTTAAAGGGAGTCTGACAATTATAGACGACTCCTTGATAAAATTATGTAAAAAAAATTAAACCAGGATATCGTGAGCAAATACATTATTTTTCACATTTCATGAGTATTTAACCCCGAGCCAAAAGGAAAATTTTAATTTTCCTATTCTCGAGGAAAATTGTCTTCGTATGAGAGACCTTGTGATTTAAATTTTTACATGTTTACCTTGGAATTTAACTTGGGCCTGCACATACATTACAAACTATACAAGAATTAATAAAATATTTCTTAAACATTTTAACCTTTACATATGATATTCATGCCTAGGTAAAAAAATTATTCCAGAGCCCCTTTCACCAAGGGTTTCGAGGATAGGGGGTCCACCACAATTTTCCTGCAAATACCAATTCTTCACAAAACACACACAATTTTAGTTTGCACAAAAAATGGAAAGAAGAGGGCCTGATCAATTTAAATACCCTTTTGAGTTGGTTGAAAAAACCCATAAAAATTAAATAGATTAAATACAATAACTTAGACCTAACCTATTTAATTTAAACCATGCTCTGATACCATGTTAGAATTTAGAGGATTCTAATTATTACGAATTTAATCAACCAATGCATTTAAATATTAACATAAACCATAAAACATTAAATGTTAAACATTATGTAATGTAATAAATAAAATTACATAACATATTAATTAAGTAATACATACCAAAAGTAAGAACACAGTGACACAATGTTTATAGTGGAAAACCCCAAATAGGGTAAAAACCACTGTGAAATAACCTTTTACTTTCCAAGAACCAAATTTACATCTAGTAACTTTCACCTCCTCCTTTCAACCCTAATCAAAAGGGTAAAAATTATTCACCTTTGATATTTCATTCTAACATATCAAATAAGGACCTATAATCCTTTTTATATTAGGTGATCAGGTATGTCTCCTGACCCACCTTTTCAATCTTATTGATTGACACATATAACTAGGTTTATAATATTTAATATTAGAAATATAATCATTTCATGATATTAAATATTTAACTCGAAATTTTATACCTAGGTTAGCATATTTAATAATATAAATATAAATATTTCATATTATTAAATATTAACCTAGATATTAGTGATGGACCCATATACATTAAGGGTTGGCCAAACCACTTAGTTATTATGTTCTAACATGAACTTGACCCTTTGTATGGTAATGGATGCATCCTTTAAAACTTCTATTGGAGTGGCCTTAGTTTGATTTTCCATAAACAGTACATTAGAGGATGGTTGTAATGGAGGTCTGCCCATCTGCACCCATGCATCTAAAGTAAGCACATTAACTTCTATGCATGTTTCAATCAATATATTGTTCAAAAGCCACCCATCTAAAACAATATTTAGGGTGATCTCCTTGTCGTAATCCAAGCTATGAGAGGGGAGATTAGAGTGCAGGATCTATCATTCATTCTCAATACCCGTGTGCAAATTGTCTCCCTTTAACCAATTCCCTAGTAATGGAGTAATATTCTCTTGGCGCAAACATCTTGCATGCCTCTTTCGGATCATCAACATTTGAATGGATTGTCTTTGTTACCTTATTTTTCTCCAACTTCTGCGATTGTTCCTTTAAACATTGTATTTCACCTTGAAGATTTCGGACACCTCCATGGTTTCCTGATAAATCTCCTTGTCATTTGTAGGATCTTGGTATCTTACATGTAAAACCTCCTCCCTAGTAATGGTAGGATTTTGTTACAATGCTCCTTTGACGAACGCAGCTCAATGTATGTAGTAATTTTCACGGGCACTATCTCAGGTTCCGGTGCCAAATTTGGAATCCATTGGTTTTCCACGGCGCGTTGTATTCTAACCATCCTTGCACCCTTGTTCTCCTGTTTATGCTACTTGCTAAGATGCTCATATAATTCAGGCACTCCTCATAGTTATGATTCTTTCTACAAAAAGAACAAGTAATATTCTAAGGACATTTGTGCCTTTAGTATTTAGGAGATCCACATGTATAACATGTTCCATGAGGAAACTCACCTCATCTACCACCATGGCCTTGACCCTTGAATCCACCACGGTATCCTCGACCTCTACCACGACCTCCTTCAAAGTGCCCTTTGTTCTGATCATAGCGCCCTTAAGTGTGATCATGATCATGGTGCTCACTTTTACCTTTAGAATAATTGAAAACCCATGTCTATTTTACAAAAATATCAATGGAATCATGGATCTGATCAATCAACCTACAATCTTTGGTATTGTGAGTCGTGGACCGAAAAATCTTACAGTAGCAAGATATGTTCTTCCTTATCACACGTTGTAACAATGGGAAATGACTTACATCATGGTCTAAATGACATATCTCACAGTCTAACAACAATGAACGTTTCTAATTTGTGGGTAAAAACATCATTAGTGTGCCCCTCTACTTCACAATTTGTTCACAAAATCCCGGTGCGCATCTCGTGCGCTGAATTGGTCGATAGTTTCTCTAACTAATTTACCATAGCTGTAATATGATCTTCTAGGAATGGGTTCACTTCGGTGTTTATATTTTTGACTACCTCAACATGCAACACTGCTTCAAGTGCTTCACGTGGATCCGTATATGTCTTATGTAATAGCACCCTCCTAACAAGTGTGATAAACCCTCCGACGAACCACTTTGCATGCTAACTTGCATGGATATCATAGGAAATTTTGGAAAAAGTGTTTTGAAATGGGAATCATATTCCTGAACACTCTCAGTAGTGCCCTACTTAATATCCTTGAGCACACATATACTTTTCTTCTCAAACTCAGGGATATAAAATTCCTCAAGGAAAACATCTCGTAATCTTTGTATAGTCTACGTAAGTCCGACCGGGTCAAAAATTTTGTACCAACTGTGTGTGTGTCCCTACAATATAGTTGTAAACTGACTTACCTTGCATAAAGAATCATGTGATCCCTTTTACATGCCACAATATCTCACACATGTGCACATGCTCAACAACATCTTCTATTCCCTATACTCTGGAAGATGAAGTGACATCTCCATGTAAATATTATGGGGTTGGTGAGGACCATGCCCATCGAATCTAGAACCTCTTGTGTTACCTCCACCCCTAGATCCACCAGATCTCGAGCCACATGTTCCTTCTGATCCTCCACGTATAACAAGAATTAAACCAAAGGGTGCACTATTATGTGTCCCAAAAATGGTGCTAAATTGAACTCCTATGGTTTATAAGGTGGTACTATTCCTAGAGGTGAGTCCAAAATTCTATGTGCCTGAGTTCTATACAAACGACATGCCTAAAAAGGTACCTCCAAATAACATGGAAGACGTATGTCGGCCATAGATGTACTTACTATTTTATTCACTACGTATTCTACTTTGCCCAAACTAGCTTTTCGACTACTGGGTATTTGTCTTAAATTGGAAAACCAAGTGCAAGGACTAGGTTGCCGGTAGATTCGATGGGCACCTATGGCCCAAATTGTCTCGACTAGCGCACT
Source organism: Taxus wallichiana var. yunnanensis (assembly GCA_018340775.1). Classification (NCBI taxonomy): domain Eukaryota; kingdom Viridiplantae; phylum Streptophyta; class Pinopsida; order Cupressales; family Taxaceae; genus Taxus; species Taxus wallichiana. The sequence continues at coordinate 353,691,656 of CM031242.1, read as the reverse complement.
CTCATAAGAGGCCAATGAGGGTTTGTTTTCATGCTTTCCCAGATGTGGGAGTTCTAAATGCTCGGCTCCACACCCACCGCATGAGCTCCAAATCCTTTACGAGCCATTCTGTTTTGCAATATCACATTGTTTTCCTAAATCCCTCTCACACACCTCATTGTACTTAAACCACCTTTCTTATCTTTTCCTCTCTACCATCAGGTCCACCATCTTTCACCAAACCTTCTCCTACCCCCACGCATGGTGGGGTTTAGCTAGCCATCGGCTTCTCTTCCAAATTTAGGGTTACCATCAAGATTTTAATCACCAGTGGAATTCCTTGCAGATAGGTTCCCTAGGATAACGTAAAAATTGAAACTCAACTACCTTCAGAAAAGAATAAGTGGAAATTGAGTACTCCAAAATATAGCTATTCAGAACACCATGGAACCAAGTGTCCACAATGCATGTCCAAATCAATCAAGTATCATAGAGGGCTTGAAATTCTTCCTGCATCCAGACAAGTGTGTAAAACCTCCAATTCCTTTTAGATGCATAAGAAACCAACCATTCATACAACTCTATCGGAAAGATAACAAAGAAACTCTCATATAAACAGTCATACAAGTTCTGCTCCACCCACGTGCACATGCCAAACTTAGATCCAATGTTGAATCTTTGAGCGTATTCTTTTTCCATATATAATATCCACTCCTCAACACTTGATAAGGTCAACTGATACGTCTTCATCATGAAACATCCTGAAAGCAGCTGAAAAAGAGGTCTTGACAATTGAACCAATGATGCAACCTATAATCTATTGTGAATAACCCAGGCACGCTGGCACATCACTTAGCATAAGCTGAGCGCTCACCCAAAGCATGCAAGGCACTAGGTCCCTCTTTAGAGTTGCTTGTACAAAATGTTAACATGATGATACTTAAACATATTCAAAGTCATAATTAGTAGTAAACTACCCACAATGCATAAACCACATCTAGATCTTAAATTATATGAAACATGAGCTAAACAATAACTATGATAATATTAACCATACAAGAACCAAATTTAGTTATGTCTAATGCCATTATCCAACCAATATACTCCATTGCATTAAATACTGTAAAACACAAAAGCTTCTTACACTATATCAGTATCTCCATGAGTCATGTGCATGTCAAAACCAATAACAAAATCTACAATAATTCACCACCACTAAACTACACAAATCAATACATATTTATACGGGTGGGGACTTGCCCTTCACCACCCATGCACTTCTCAAAATAGTTCACATGTCGATAATAACCATGTGCCTTTACAATAGTATGCACAACATGCAAGTGCTCTAACAATAGATGTCATATAGTTAACTTCAAGTAGAAATCCTAATATTAGCTTAAACTATGCATGGCGCTTATCTGCCGCTCGTTCCCAAAATACCATTGCATGTAGCACAAGTCTTCATCTCTATGTGTGTTCCACACGTTATCTCCAAAAATAGTCCTCATCCAAAAAATGAATAAGTCCCGATCCAAAGTGTTCGGCATGCATTTCCTTTCCTATATTCCCATGCCTTCAAATGCACTTGTTCATGCACATGTATCCTTTGTGTGTCTTCTCCTTAGAGTAATATTTTGTCAGCAATAGTACTGTGTGGTATATGAAGTCTTCACGATCCATAACACTAAAAATAAATTGGACATCTCCAACTAGGCCTCGTGACATCCATTTTTCTAGAAGTTAATGGATTTCTACCCTTGGTTCATTTAGAATTTGGGTAAATTCCCTCTTTTTCTTGAGTGAGTTTAACCACTCACAAAGAGGGATTCATCCCCTTACATACATTTTTTTCTTCAACTAGTAGAGGCCTAAGTCATAAGGATCTGTGCTGCTTCACTCGCTAGGTCATCAAGAGTATCCTTTCTGTTTCTTGGGAGAGAAGCTCAGGTACCCACCATGGCTTGGATTTCCACTAAGGCAGTTTAAAGTGCCATGATATTCTTATCTGTCTCATTTGCATATGGGCCTAGAAGTAGTTTTTCTTTCTCTAGTATACACAGCGGGACCGAAACAGAAGCTCCATCTCTAGCAGGAGAGGGGCATAATAAGGTTTTTACACGTACTGATGATCATCATGAACATGAGGAAAATGGTGACACTAGTGATTTTTCAAGTGCTCCATGGTTAGATGATGCTCAGGATGGATTAGGTGAAAATGAAGGGCTTGGAAGACGGGAAAGGATGCACACATTTCGCCAACTAGTTCAAAGGACATAATTATGGCATTATGGGAGGATTTATCGAAGGATTGGAATTGGCATTGGCCAAGCTGAAAACATACTTGACAAAGGCCTCGTTGGGGCTTGTAAGTTGGAATAATTCAATGAAGTTAGTGAGTTCTTCCAGGGTGGGATTCACTCCTAGAGATGAAAATGCCATGTGAAGGGTTTTTGATGGAAGAAAAGTACAAGTGGCCCTATGAAATTCAAATGGTAAATATATGACCCGTTAAGCCATGCTTAAATAGGAAAGCTTCTCTAGGGTGACATGTCTTTGGATATCATGTCGCCATAAATTTTGTCTTAGTCGAATCGGTAGGCACGAGTGGAATTTAAATCAAGATTAAGTATTCATTTGAAGCATTTCATTGGAGGTTGAATAAATGTATGCCTCTTCAAATAAAAGTCTTTTCAATTCAATTTTATGTTCAATGTCTTATTTTATCTATTGTGTAAAATCTAATCAAAAATCAAGGTGATGCGGAAAATGCATTTCACGTGTCACACTTGTGTGATGATGACAGTTGGTAGTGGACAATATTGAGGGCTTTCGTGAAGGAATATTCACCGATATTCCTACGAGTCTCCGAGGGATGGATTGAGCATGAATGAATGGAGAATTTGGATGGGATATTCCCTAAAACCCTTAAGCATATAAGGTTGTATAAGAAAGAAGAGAGGATTTTTAGAGAGGAGGATGGATCTTTTGAAGGGAAATCCCTTTGGAGAAGAGGCGAGCTCATTAGAAGTGCCCCGTGAGGAGTTGGGAACGTGTCTTTGTTGTAGGAATTATCACCCCATTTTCCTAAGCATTGTTGGGTTTTCTATTTATTTAAATTTCATGCTAAGGTGGTTGTAAATGTAAAGCCATTGGCAAAGCTCGAGAGCATGTCTATATGTCTCGCTTGTTTCTCTTATAAGATAAATGGATTTGTCTCAAACAATGTACAACAATTAATGTCATGCTCCATTATACAGTGATTTGGAAGTAGAATGATGTGTGTTTTCCTTTTGAACCTTGTATGGATTATAACTAGAAATTATATGTTAACACTTTGCAACAGTGCATTAGCTTGGGCGATGAGGGAATACGATCCTGAAGGGGTACTTCGGGGTGTTATTCCTAAGCCTATAAAATTCCTTGCTGATTTACTAGGAAAGGTGATATATTTATGTGTCTTGAGGGTCCCTTACTTTTATAATTATCAATGTAATCCACACGTAAGTGTTTTAGTCTTAGGGGTCATAAGTTGGATCATTGGGGGTCTAGGTCATTTTTCATCTTGGAGGTTCCCTGCGAAAAATTTCCCCTTGGAAAAATCTCCTTATCCTACCACTACATCATGAAATGATAGAAGTATCATGGTGTGATGGCTGACACATTCCTTAGATTCCTCACTCATTTGATATCTCGAGCCTTTTCTTCCTTGAAAATCCATCCCCACCTTATATTTCCTAAATAGTTGTTCTAGTGTACCATTAAAAAAATCCCATAGACTTTGTATTAAAATAATATCTCACGGGAAGTTTGTGGGTAGAACAAAAAATCATTTTATATATCCTAAGTGTGTTAATATCTATCTTCGATATCCCGTTTGGAGGTCCTGTGTTGCTTTGCTGTACTTCATGACCACTCTTTCGAATGAATGATACATCCGGTGGTCATGCCTAGACTTTGAATCACTTTCTCCATCGTAATAGATACTTGTCCTTGATTCCCCACTCTTCCCTCACCCCTCGAGCTACACATTGGGTTCTCTCACCCTTGCTAGGAAGAGCTAGAAGAAACATGGAAATTAGCCACACTCTTTGTCAAGGTGACTCTCCATCACTCCCGAGAGAGTGGTCGAGGCAAAGTGTGTTGACATTGTGGAGCTAAATTGCTTCACAAAGGAGCTTATTTACAACTTTAAGGTTTACACAGTAACTAGCATTGGTCACCTAGCATACTAACTGGTATCAGCTACCTAACCGACATCGATTACCTATGCATGATTGTTTATATTTAAGTCATAGGAATTAGATCTAATCTTTGTTATAAATTTGATCTAATGGTTGTAAATGAATGGCTAAAGTTCCCTAAGTTTGTATAGGCTTATATAAGATAGGAAACTAGGGTTAGAGGTTATATTGAGAGAGTTGTAAGAATGAATAGCCTCACACTTCACCCTCACACTTCGTTACGTTAACTTGGACACCTCACTAGATATAATTAAACTAACTTACTAACCTTCCATAAATATAACTAGATCGCCCTAACTTATCCCTTGCCACTTACCCCACTTAACTAACTATAACTAAGAAAAAAATTCTAAAAAATCTCTTACCCATCCTAAGCAATTTAGTTTATCTTGAAGTCCCTCCCCATCTCTTATCCTAACCACTTTGAAATCCTAAAAATCAAGTTAGAAATAAAAGGAAAACCAATTGTTTTGTTTATATTTAAGTCACAAGAATTAGATCTAATCTTTGTTATAAAGTTGATCTAATGGTTGTAAATGAATGGCTAAAGTGCCCTAAGTTTGTATAGGCTTATATAAGCTAGGAAACTAGGGTTAGAGGTTAGATTGAGAGAATTGTAAGAAGGAATTCTTGGTGAGAGCTTAGAGAAGCTTGTGAGAGAAAAAATATTGTACATCGTGTAAGGTGTGGAAGAATTCAGATCTTCAATTGTACAACCTCTAGAATAATATATTGGTTATTTCTTTATGTATGTAGCCCACATTGGGTGAACCACGTTATATCTTGTGTATTTTATTTTTTTGGTTAGTTTCATGTTTATTGTTTGAATGCTTTAATCTGATATAGATATATCAACCAGTTTGGTATAACCGCAACAACTGGTATCAGAGATTTGATTGAGGGTTGTGTGTGTTGACAAATTTACACAGGAATTTTTGATTGAGTGAGAGCACAACAATGAGAGAAGATAGTAAATATAAAGTAGAGAAATTTTAATGCCATAATTATCATCTATGGAAGATATAGGTGGAGGATTATCTGTATCAGAGAGATCTATGTTTACCATTGGATGAGAAGGCAAGGCCTGCAAAGATGATTGATGAAAAATGGAAGATTCTTGATAGAAAGGCTCTGGGTGAAGACACCAAAATTATACACTCCATGTCCTAGGATCATTCACAACAATAGATGACCCATTTGTGACACTCTGTCACATTAGGTCACCCATTAGGTCCACTTTAATTAGATTAATATACACATCACAAACATCCATAAAATATAATCTAATTAATTAATTAAAATAATTAAATAGAATTTATAGCCTCGCACCTCACCCTCACACTTCATTAAGTTAACTCAAACACCTCACTAGCTATAATTAAACTAACTTACTAACCTTCCATAAATAAAACTAGATCACTCCTAACTTATCCATAGCCACTTATCCCCACTTAACTAACTATGACTAAGACAAATTTCTAAAAACATCTCACCCATCCTAACCAATTTAGTTTAGCTCAAAGTCCTCCCCATCTCTTATCCTAACCACTTTGAAATCCTCAAAAATGAGTTAGAAATAGAAGGAAAATCGCTTATTTTGTTTATATTTAAGTCACGGAATTAGATCTAATATTTGTTATAAAGTTGATCTAATGGTTTTAAATGAATGGCTAAAGTGCCCTAAGTTTGTATAGGCTTATATAAGCTAGGAAACTAGGGTTAGAATTGAGATTGAGAGAATTGTAAGAAAGAATTCTTGCTTTGAGGGCTTTAGAGAATCTTGTGAGAGAAAAAATACTATAAATCATGTAAGGTGTGGAAGATTTCATATCTTCAATTGTACAACCTCTGGAATAATATATTGGTTGTTTCTTGGTGGATGTAGCCCACACTAGGTGAACCACATTATATCTTGTGTATTTTATTTTGTTGGTTATTTCCGTGTTTATTTCTTGTATGCTTTAATCTGATATATATCTGTACAACCGGTTTGGTCTAACCCCAACAACTGGTATCAGAGCTTTGTTTGAGGGTTGTGTGTGTTGATATATTTACTCACAAGGATTTCTGATTGAGTGGGAGCACAACAATGACAGAAGATAGTAAATACAAAGTAGAGAAATTTGAAGGCCGTAATTATCAGCTATGGAAGATGCAGGTGGAGGATTATCTGTATCAGAGAGATCTATATTTACCGTTGGATGAGAAGGCAAGGCTTGCAAATATGACTAATGAAGAATGGAAGATTCTTGATAGAAACGATCTGGGGTGTAGACACCAAAATCATACACTCCCTATCCTAGGATCATTCACAACCATAAATGACCCATTTTTGACACTCTGTAACGTTAGGTCACCCATTAGGTTCCATTTAATTAGATTAATATACACATCACAAACATCCATAAAACCTAATTAACTAATTAAAATAATAAAATAGAATGAATAGCCTCACACCTCACCCTCACACTTCATTACATTTATTTGGACACCTCACTAGCTATAATTAAACTAAATTACTAACCTTGCATAAATATAACTAGACCACCCCATAACTTATCCCTAACAACTTCTCCCCACTTAACTAACTATAACTAAGACAAATTTATGAAAAATATCTCACCCATCCTAACCAATTTATTTTAGCTTGAAGTCCCTCCCCATCTCTTATCCTAACCACTTTAAAATTCTAAAAATCGAGTAAGATAGATGGAAAATCACTTGTTTGGGACACCTAACTAAGATTTCCATAATCGTCGGTGATCTATATAAGTGTGTTTTCTACCTTCCTTTGGGAGGGAATTTGGTCATTTGTAGGGAAAACTTTGATCTTTCTTAGGCATTCTAGAGGTCATCCACCTTCAACCAAGCTCCATTAACGTCATGCTACTCCAAAATCATAAAATTGATCAGCGTATCATTCATTTTTATCATCAAATCATCCTCACTCGCTTGATTTGCATTTAGTCACTCATGCAAGGTAATAGCTTATACACACCCAAAATTACATGCGCTATATTGTTGGGAAAACGTTACAAAAGTCCCCAATGATGATTCAAAATCCTTTTAAGAAGGTTTTCAAGCTCCAAAAACCCATTCGCAGTATATATTTGTAGCATAGATAGCCTTACTTAAATTTTCCATGCATTCTTCCATCTCCCCGTGTCTTTTTGTGCTTGGTTTGGACTTTAGTGCCAAGACCGCTACCGTGCAGGGACGGTGGTCCTAAAACCGCTGCCTGCGCATAGGCGGAGGTCTGCCCACTTTTTCCATATTCTTCATGCGTGTTTTAAACATGAAACAATTCACTTAAGTTAGCTTTTTGAATGCATCCATGAGCCGAATTGGCTAAAAATAGATTTGTTTGTTTAGTTCTCCTTGCTCCTAATTTAAATAAGATTTAATTAGTTTCAAATTGCTTCTTCTTGCCTTGTGCATGAAGTAACCTCCTATCCTCCATTCCTATATATTCCATGCTTGTATTCAAGCAAAAGGGGCATGAGAATTTTGTGTATCTTGCATTGTTGTGCTTCCATAATCTTGCTAGGAATTGCATAGCCAAGTGCGTTCTCAAACACTATACCAGCCAGAAATGTGACGTTCCCTGGCTTCGCGCCTTCAGCTCCATATCAAGGTAATCAACCCCCTTATGTACACATGTATTCTAAATCTCCACAGGGGGACATGTACACCTACCTAGGTCCATATGGACAATCGCAGGGATGTCATATGCCCCACCAAATGTCTATGTTGTCCCATTTCAACAACCAATGCAGCCCCCACCTCCCCAACAAGGGTCTTCAATGGTGGAAACATATGCAATGGGGACTTATTCTAAATATCTCAAGGAACCCCTAGATTTCTCCATTCAGGTAGTCATGCTCTCAAGACCCTTTCCTGATCTCTCAAAGTTCAAAGGGGAGGGTGATCCTAATGCCCACATCAAGGCTTATGCAATGGCCATTCAAGAGTCAAGCTCCCCATGGGATGAAATCTTTGCAAAGAATTTCCCTAAGAAACTAGAAGGTATTGCTCTCGACTGGTATTATAGGATACTGGAGGCTTCAATACACTCGTTCAAACAACTTGTATCATATTTTATCAAATCTTTTGATATGAACAAGATTTTGTGAACATGAATCAGGGAATTCCTTCATATCAAACAAGAACATAACGAATCTATAACCCACTTCATTCAGAGGTGGTGACATGTTCTCTACCCTTCCGCAAGTGCTTTAAACATGGATCAAATGGAACTTTGTGATTTGTCCCTTCACTCTCTCATAAGAGAGACGAAGGAAGAGATTCAAAAATTCCCACTAAGGAGCTATGAAGGGGTGCTAGAGGGTGCTCTTCAGATCAACCAAGTGGCCATTGACAGTGGTCATAAGACCTATGGAGAAAATGGGAATTTAGTCAATCCTTCTCAAAGCACTCCCGGTTACTCCAACAACACAAACAAAAATCAAAGACCAAAGATCCTTAATAAGAATCGTGGAGTCACGATTGATGGTGTGACTGACCAGCCCAAAAACCCTAATATTGTTAATCCTACCGTACACATACTACTAATAACAAAAGCAATGGCAAAAATCAAAGAAACAACAATTTATCACCCTCGGTAAACGTTGTGGATTTTAATCATCCCCAACAACAACAACAACCTTAGCAACAAATATAAATGCCGACCCCAAGCCCTAGTCAATACCCCAACCAATTCTAGAATCAGGGGCAAGGGTTCACAAGTGTTAATTATAACAGTCAAAAACCAAACAATAACCATAGTTTCAAACCACAAGGAACAAACCAAAAGCCTTGTGATTACGATCCGACTTTGTATTATGATTTCCATAGGGTCCGCGAGCATGACTCAAGAACATATCACAATTATAATAAGTTTTTGTAGCATTTTCCGGAAGAGAAAAGACAGGCTTATTTGTCGACATGTTTTTGGCCAACCAAAATGCACCCAGTCAAAATGCCTATATGGGACCGGTGTCTCCACAGAACACACCGTTAGGAATATTCAATGATCCTCTCCCCATGCGTCTAAAGGATGGTAGACTGGATCCCAATGGTCTCGAATAAAGGTATTGTAATAGGGACTCATGATTGTGAAGCATTAACTTCATCCATAGGTGTCGCCTCCTTTGGATGGTCGCTAATAAATGAAGATCGTAGGTTTGGTTGAGTTAGACGTTGAACCCCAAATTAACACCGCAACAAGAACTAGAGACTGCTCTTCACAACTAATCTCAATCTATCCATTGTGTCATATAATGCTCATGACACGCTAAGAAAGCTAGTAGGGGCTTATGATTTGATTAGTGATCTAACCAAGACCTTTTCACACATTTCTTTTTAGACCGTTTGAAGAATTCCCCTGCTCATCAATTTGCTCTTTTGGAAGTGCTAGGTCTCGGCCATTTGATTAATGTTACCCCTCTGCCAGAGGCATAGATAAACCATATAGACTTTGATGTTTTCCCTCCAGGGCAACCCGAAAGGGATATTGGGTTTGTATTTGACATAAGTAAGATGCCTACGGATGCTGAAATAGCTCGTAGAGGTGATCCAACCTTGTTTTTACAGGTTTGGATCTACAACTACATGAAACGTGTGATGATCGATGATGGGGTAGTGGTTAATATAGTCCCCTTCTCTTTTCTTTAGAAGTTAGGATATGGGGAGACTAATTTCTCCTTGATGCAAAACACATTGAGGGGTTATGATAGCCTCAAGGAAACCTCAATCAGAACCATAGTATTACTGGTTACTCTTGGGCCTAAGATGATACTCATTGAGTTTTATATTATAGATTATGAAACCAACTATAACATGATCCTTGGCTGTCCTTGGATCCACCGCATGAAGGAAATCCCCTCCACTCTATTCCAAGAGGTCAGATTCTTGTATTTAGGGAAAGTCTTTATCACTCAAGGTGATCCAAAGCCCTTTAATATACATTTGTCTAACTTGAAGAAAAATCCAAGGGTCCACTCTGAATTCGAACTTCCTACGAACCAATTAAACAAACCGGCAAGCACGTACCAGAAGAAAAGTTGGTTCCCACAATGGAGTTAGAAGTTATGGGTTTGATCGAGGGTATTTTGATAGTCAAGGATGAAAACATTGTTGTAGAGATGGTATCGTTAGGAACTACAACAAATATTGTTGATCTATTAGAAAATGATTTGCCTATCCTTCTCCCCTTTGATTCCATGGGTATGGGACATGCCTTGGGACTTGGTTCCCTTCCAGCAAATGAGGTTTGCATGGTGGAGGTAACGAGGTAAAAGGATAACTTACAAAGGATGACTCAACATCCATATTTCTAAGTAGTTACTAGACCCTCCATTTTGATGGAGCCAAGTGTCGCTTCGCACCGGGGTAGGCGCGATCCTTACTTCACCCAAAGGAAGGGTTTTACCTTTTTCTTTCAAATTGAATTTTGAATGCACAAACAATGGGGCTGAGTATGAGGCTCTCCTATTAGGTCTCATTGTAGCTAAGAGAATGGGCATCCTCAATATTAGGGTGTTGGGTGACTCACAACTAGTCGTAAATTAGATATCTGAGGTATACGAGACTAGGGCTGAACACTTACAACTCTACAAAATAGCCGTGTTGGGCCTAACTAAGGGGTTTGAATTTATATCAATTGAGGCAGTTCCACATGAACAAAACTTTATAACAAACTCTATAGCAACTTCTACCTCATAATCCCCCAAGTAGTGACTTAGAGGACACCAACTTCACGGTTTCAATCCGTACTGAATCCTTGATTCATAAAGCGCCAGTAGCATCAATGTTGACATACGTGGAAGCTAAGGATCAACTTGACTCTTTAGACCATGTTGATGGGGATGAGTCAACTTTAATTTATTTAAACACTTTGGTGGAACTACATCTTACCTATCACGAGGTAGACCTTTCCCTAATTCCATGTTCCTCTTCTTATTTTGGGAATCCAATGATTGAGTCCTCTCAGGAAAAGATCTTGAGATTTACGAAGTAGAAGAAGAAGGGGACTTGGAGTTTCCTCTAGCCCCACTTGAGTTTGAGGAGGGTAATGCCTCCTTAATCGAGGGAACAATTGATATAAACATTGGAATGGAGGAGGAGCCAAAAATCTTAAAACTAGGGTCCTCTTTAACTCCAGAGGAAGTAGAAATTCATACCCAAATCCTCAAGGAACATCAGAAAGCCTTCGCATTTAGTTACAAGGAAATGATGGGAATTGCACCACACATCGTAGTTCACAATCTCATCACCAAGCTGGATGCCAAACCAATTAAGCAGAAGTCAAGACCTATGAAGCCAAAGGTGGCCCTTATGGTAAAAGAAGAAGTAATGAAGCTTCTCCAGGTAGGATTTATCAAGCCAATCGATTATTCACAATGGGTATCTAACATTGTCCCTGTTCTAAAAAAGAATGGAAAGATCTATATTTGCATAGACTTCTAGGACATTAACAAGGCTTGTCCCAAGGATGATTTCCTGCTACCATCCATTGATGTTATCATTGATGCAACAACTAGATTTGAGTTGTTGTCTCTCATGGATGGGTTTTCGGGATATAATCAAATCAAAATCTCTACCGAGGATCAAGCTAAAACTACATTTATAACTCCTTGGGGAACTTATTGTTATGTCATCATGCCATTTGGTCTTAAGAATGCTAGCGCTACATACCAACAAGCAATGACCTACATATTCCATGATCTTATTCATAAGATTGTGGAATCCTACGTAGATGACATATTGGCCAAGGCCAAGAAGTGCTGCGATCACCCAAAGGTGCTTCGTATCATTCTCTTGTGCTTGATTGAGTATGGTGTCACATTGAATCTAGAGAAATGTGTATTTGGTGTAACAGTGGTAAGCTTCTAGGTTACATTATATCTTCACGAGGGATTGATGTTGACCCAAAAAATCTGGTTGTGTTAGAAATGGTTCCACCATCGGATGAGTCTGGTATTAGATATTTTCTTGGGAAAATTGGTGAAATCCAAAGGTTCATCCCTGACTTGACCTTCATTGTTTATCCAATCAACAATTTTTTGAAAAATGACTATAACGTTGATTAGATGGAAGAATGCAATGAGGCCTTTGAGGTAGTTAAATGATTCTTGTTATCCCCTCCCATGCTAATGCCTCTTAGATCGATCACCCTTTGATCTTATATTCTAGGGATACGATGTTTTGCTCACCTGCATGTTGGCTCAAGAGGATGATGATAAGTGGGAATGGGTAGTTTACTTTATCAGTCGATGTTACTTGATTATAAGACATGCTACACACAGGTAGAAAAATAATGCCTTCCCATATTTTTTGCAACCAAGCGTTTAAGACATTATATGCTCAATCAAGAAACAAAGGTCATTGTCAAGTCTGACCACTTACGAACATTCCTCATGCAGGGATCCTTTTCTAAAAAGGCTAGGTGTTTCATTACATTAATGGGTGAGTTCGAGTTAACATTTGTAAATAAAAAAACCATTAAGGGTCAAATCATTATAGATTGGTTGGCTAATAATCCATTAGATGGGGGTGATTTGGTAGATTTGGAATTTCCCGATGAGTGTGTATATTTTATCGAAACTAGGCCCCCTATCTCTATATGCCCTTGGTACACTGACATTATCAATTTCATCATGGACCACACATACCCAAAAGGGGAAATGTCACAACAAAGAAGACGATTACACGTCATTGCTGATAAGTATGCTATTTTGGAACAAGTGCTTTATTGTAGAGCCTTTAACAGAATGTTGCTAAGATGTGTTGATGCTGAAGAATCCGAAAAGATTATTTATGAGTCACATAACGAGGTATGTGGAGGTCACTTTGGTGACCATGCCACCGCTCGAAGATACATTGGATGGGCTATTTCTGCCCACCCTAGAGCACAACACGGTAGAGTTTATGTGCGGTGTCACAAATGCCAAGATTTCTCTCATGAGATTCATATACCGGCACAATATTTTCAACCAATCGTAACCCCATGGCCCTTCTCTCCAAATGGGGCCTAGATTTGATAGGGAAATTATCTCCATCATCAATGAATGAACACAAATTCATAATCACGGCCACATAATTCTTTACTAAGTGGGTAGAAGCCATGCCCTTACCACCGTATTTGGTCCTGTAATCGCTAAGTTCATCCTGAACTAGATCATTTATAGGTACGGGGTGCCACAGGTCATTATTTATGATGATGACACGTCTTTCAAAAATGACGAGGTGGGTGATTTGTGTAGAAAAGTAAAAATAAGTCATCACATGGATTCTCTCTACTACCCTCAAGCTAATGGACAAGCTGAGGCTACCAATAAGACTTTAAAGTCCATTCTCCTAAAAATCGTTAAGGAGAATAAATGAGATTGGAACCTAAATATTTTTTCGGCCTTGTGGGCCGACTGAACGTCAATTCAAACACCAATGGTGGAAACCCCTTTTTCCTTAGTATTTGGTGCTGAGGCAATTCTGCTGCTTGAAGTCAAAATACCTAGTCTCCACATTTTGCTACATGGGATCCTAGGAGAGCAGGGTTATCAAGAAGCGCAACTCTCCCAATTAGAAAGTCTCGACAAGGCTAGACCGAATGCCAACAATGGCATAATGTTTACACTAATCATATGACTCGGTAATACAATAAGAGGGTGTACGAACGCGAGATCGACAAAGGAGATTTGTTATTAAGACTCGATAATCAAATAGACAAGAAGACCGGCGAGGGAAGAAAGTTTAGACCTAGGTGGTTAGGTCCATATCGGGTAGTGGAAGACTACAAAAATGGCACATTTTACTTGTGTACACTAGAAGGTGAGGAGTTTAGTGAATCTGTAAACTCTCTTCACCTAAAGAGATACTATGCATGATCCATCAACATTTTCATATGTACATTATTACATCTACATTGCATTTTCATTTGTCCGTTCATTTTGTAAAAATTGTGATCAAGGAGCTTATTCTTATAGAAATTCCTAAAAACTTCTGAAAATATTGACAAAACATTCAAATCATGTCTCTTCAAACCTTCATAATATCATCAATTATTTCTGAATCATTTATCAATCCAAACAAGATAAGGCAAAGTTTTGATGTAACCATACCAAGGCCTGCATACTTGGTTCTACTTTTGGTCTCTTCTTAGGTTAGGTGTCTTTTGTTCATGGTCTATTCTAGAAGCTTCATGGTGTCACATCTATCCCATATACATCTCCTTGGAAATAAGAGCATTCTAAACATTTTTCCCAAATAAGTAAATCAAATGCAAATTCACAGAAAATTTTATTTTTACACATTTCTCTGCCCTACCAACCTTCGGTGTTGAGCTTGCATCTCTTACTAGTGATGTAGGGTTGGGAAAGGAGGGAAATGCCCTTACTCATCTATGCCTTGTCCATGGTGATAAGCCCACGCTTCCTACTAGTAGCATGGGGCAAGGTGTAGGGGGTCTCTTTGATAAACTTGAAAGTTACAAACTAGTCAAACATTGTGGAATCATAAATAAAAAACAAAGTGATTTAGATGTCCAAAATTCCAAGCAAGTTTAAAACCTGAAAACTAGATTTTGTTAACCAAGTGGCCATCTAGGGATCCAAGTCTAGATAAACTGCAAAGCAATTCACATTATCATATATGAATTAGCTCGAGTAGAGCAAGGTTGCAGCATCCCAATTTGGTTCTCTCAAACCTCTGTCTTTCTCTCATCACTTCCATTCAAAAATTTTCATAGCTTGTGCCCTTTCAAACTCTTGGTGTTGACCCCTCACATCTTACTAGTTGTGTGGGGGTTAGGAGTGGGCTAGCACATCTATTTATCATATCATCACATTTTATCAAGACAATATGAAGTACCAAAGATTGCAAAAGAAACTAATTTTAAGATCACATCATGTTTGCATCATCATATATCAATAACATTATGAAATACAAAAGAAATAATTTTGTTATCATTTCACATCCATTGCATACATTATGAAAAGCATTGAAAAGTGGAAATTCTAAATATCTAGAGTACACATGAGAGATAAGCCAAAGAGAGTAAACTCAGATACAATGGAATACCAAACCAAAAATAGAGTTTATATATATCGTAGTAGATCAAGTTTGTATACAATGTCATCATGCACTAGGCATGGTCAAAATGCTCATGATGAGCCCAAAATATACAAAAAAATTGTATAATGTCAAAAATGGTATCAAAGAAATAAAGGCTCAACAACCTATCAATCCCTATGGGATCCCTCAGATGGTGCGTGACCACGTCTAGGGCTCTTGCTATGGCTATGACGGCACTGAGAATGGACTGAATGGTGTGAGTGCTCGTGGTGGCACCCGCTACCCATAGCCTCACTATGAGAATGGATCCGCCTCATCAGGCACTCGGTAGTCTCGTATCCAACTACCATGGTATGAAGGGAGGTCACTATCTCCGCAACCTTCTAGATGGGAGCAAACATGTTGGTATGTCAGCCGGTGGCTAAGGGATGTCCTGAATCCATAGTCAACTCAGCTCCGAGTCTTCCCGAGGGGATCAATAAGGTGTCCACACATACCCAATGAATAAGCTCTTGTAACTCGTGTGTGGACGCTGCAGGAAAAAGAGATAGTGAGCTAGAAAATCATAGAACACAAATCAAAAGGAGAATGCTAAGATAAACATGTGAAAATCAATAGATAAAATTGAGAAAGGAGTATTGAACATACTCGGTCTCTAGGCATCCATGTGGGATCAGTGGCTATTGTGGCAGGTGCTGCTAGTGGCTACGAGCCTCACCGAATCTAGAGGCATGGCGCTATATGTTTATGGACTCATCATCCTCTCCAAGTGCCTCCTTTGAGACTAGTGTCTCTCTCTCCGCGCTCACCTCCTCGTGTGCTACTTTGAGGATCTCCTGAGTATCATGCCACTCAGGGTCGCTCTCATCTCCCTCTGAAGGTCTTGCCCCCTCATCCTCTTCTCTCTGACTAACTCCCCCTCCATATCATCCCCACATCCTCTTAGATTTGAAGTCCAAATCAATTGGCTCATCCTCCTCCCCACTTTGTGAGTAGGAGCCACCCCAATATGAAGTAAGGGTTCTTGAGGAGCACCAAATGCCCACCAATCCTAGACTACATTCCTAACTATAAATAGGCACACCAGGAGTAACAACTATCTAACCAGGATCCCCTCTAGGACCCCTTCGTGCCTCCCAAGTAGTCCTGTAAACATGCACCACTAGAGGGAGCATGACAGGGTATGGAAGGCTGAATTGCTAGGGTACCCTATCAAAGGGGTGAATCTCTATTCTCCCATCTCTGTCAACTAGCTAGCTCATGGAAGAGAAAGATTCCATTGTTATAGCCTCCGCACCCCATATCCCTACCATGTCCTAATAGGGTGTGGTAGTCATATCTCTATGTAGTTAGGGAGGCCACCGACAATGTGGTGTCTGAGCACCGACATGGCTTTCCATCTAGCTACCCAAACAACTTCTAGATCTTATACCTGTACCCCCTACCATAAGGGATGAAATGCTTGTAAACCCAAGTCATAACTAGAGTAGGGTGGCTTAAAGACTATCCCTGCAATCTGACCACTATGTACAAATCGTGGTATGTAGTCCCCAGGATATCTGTCCCCTAGGAATACTTGCGGCCATGAGCCTCAATCTGTGTAATGATGGGGGCCAACAATATAAAAGTGTATCTCCTCCCTTGTCCCCAATAATCTCGAGGATAAGATACCCATGATGGCTCTCCGAAGGATAGGAATGGGAGCAATAGCAATGGACCAAACCTTCATTCCCTTCTTCGAGACAGATGAGACAATGGTGTCTCCCATATATGTGGCCCACTATGTCATCATGGCCCTGGACCCCGTTGTCTCCAATGTCAGTCTCCTACCAAGTACCAGGAGTCCAAGGATGCAGTATACATCCTCCAGAGTGATAGTCCACTCACCCCTGATGCCTGGAAACTGGAAAGTGTTCTGGTTTGTATCCTAGTAAGAGCACAAGTCACACAAAATGTGACTAATAGGAGCAACATGGGGCACCTGTGCTGCCCGCCAAATGTCCGCCCTATGAAGAAGATTGGTCTCATTCTCAGGTTAGCTGATCTATAATCCCAGTGAGACAATCACACACTCTCTCTCTCTCTGCTCTAGCGTATGTACTCCACCTTCTTCTAGCATCCACCAAAACATGAGAAAAGAGCAATTTAGTAATGTACATCACATGATAAGCTCATAAAAACATAGCAAAACATTGAAAATACAAAAAAATAAAGTTAAGGAGAATTTTAGATATTCTGTTCAAAACCGCCACCCTATCGGGTGGTGGCATCTGACTTGATTTCCCAAAATGTGCCCTTAACCCCAAAAATGCTTTAAAATGACAAAATTGACCATTTCTAACAAAATAAAAGAATGCCCTATGGGTACCCCCTAAGGACTCATTTGAAACAAGAAAATTTGAAAATGTTCCCCCTAAGTGAACTTTTCAACATTTTAACATCTAGGGACAAAAAGACAAAAGAGGAAATAACTAACCTGGGAACGCACCGACCAATCTCCCACTCGTGGAGGCATGATCACTATCTCACAACTATCATTTTAGTTGTCTCTACGTCAGAAATGGTCAACGTATGTCCAAAGCCCCAAATTCACCAAATCAACAATGCACAAATGAATTGGAAAATGATTTTGTTTTGATATATATATATATATATATATGTGTATATTTTAGACTCGTTTTGAGTGAATGTGTTTATAGGGTTGGAGCGTTGGCGTAGGTATATTTCTACATCCCCGCATAGATGGTAAGTTCTCTTGTCATTTTGGTTTAGTGTTTATTTTCCAATGTCTTATCTATCTACACTTGATTCTCTTCTCCTCTTCTTACGAGGAAGCGGGAGCTTTGATGAAGACGTTTCACACATGGGTGTGTTAGGTATATCTTCTAACTCCCCATTTCGGTAATGCCATACTCGGACTCCACATTTTATGCCTTTTCATGGCTAAGACACTTCTCTGAGGGGGTAATATGTACACACCCAAAATTTTACGTGCTATATTGTCGGGAAAATGGTAAAAAAAGTCCCCAATGATGATTCAAAATCCTTTCAAGAAGGTGTTCGAGCTCCAAAAACCCATTTGTAGTATATATTTTAGCCTAGATAGCCTTATAGCCTTACTTAACTTTTCCATCACCCTGTTTCTTTTTGTTCTTTTTTTTATGGCCTTTAGTTCCTAGATCGCCGCCTGCGCATGGGCGGCGATCTACGATTTTTCCTGATTCTTCACGCATGTTTTAAACATGTGAAGATTCACTTAAGTTTTCTTTTTACATGCATCCGTGAGATGAATTGGATAAAAATAGCTTTGTTTTTTTATTCTCCTTGCTCCTTAAATTTTAAATAAGATTTAATTATTTGGAACTACTTCTTCTTGCCTTGTGCATGAAGTAACCTCCTAGCCTCCATTCCTATATATTCCATACTTGTATTCAAGAAAAAGGGGCCGAGAATTTTATGTATCTTGCATTGTTGTGCTGCCATAATATTGCTAGGAATTGCATAGCCAAGTTTAGATCTCTTGTGTTATCTCTCTTCTACTTGCATTGCGTTTAGATTACTTCCAAGCTGCCCTTGCTCAAGTGCCATCCTCTTGTTGTTGTTCTTTGCATTCCCAATCCTTTGGACTCACATGAACACTCAGAGAATGAAAGGAAAGAAATGAGGGGAAAGATACTGATACTACTGGATTTGCCAAGGTTCTTTCTCTTCCAGGTTGAGTTGTGTATTTGTTTGCTTTGTTTACCAAATTGTCAATTACTGAATTGTTAATTTCAATTGCATATCAAATAGAGTAGAGAAATAATTCATTTCAATTAGCTAGATAATTTCAATTAGAATAAATCAATAGGAAGTTGTCTCTTCAACATTACTAGGGAAGCTGTGGGGAGAAATAGCTCTGTTAGGGTTATGATTTGTTCTTCACTTCTGAGGTAGGGTTGGAAGGATTTTGATTGAATTAGAATAACATTTTTAGATTTAGATTCATACATTTGCACAAATAGTTAGCTACATCTAGCTAATTTTTGTATTTAACTTGTTTATTAGATTAGATGCATTGTTTGAAAAGATAGAAAAGAACAAAAACATTTATTTTCCATAGATTAGCTTGTTTTATTGCTTTGTTCTGATATATTGAGAAAACACCAAAAATATTGAAAAACACCAAAAATATAGGTTAGATTTCCTTTGATAGATAGTTTATTTACTAAAAACAAATCAATTCATCTTGCATGACCATCAACAGTCCACAACAGGAAAATACTTACAGTTGTGATCCCCTAGTCCCACAACCCAACGGGCTAGAGCTAATAACTGACATTAATACAAGTTTTTGCTTAACAATCTTACGTACACCTGCCACATATGCTGAGAAAATAAGACAGTTAGAGACATTGAACACAATGATAATCAAGCCTACGACTTTTGGAATGCTCTTGGAAATAGGATTTGATTGCATGCATGACCATATAAGGGCCTCAACCTCAATGAGTCTTTGGTTATGACCCACAGGTCCCACAACCCAACGGGCACGGTAGTTAGTTAGATATTGACACTAGTTTACACACATTGGTATTTATATCTTCACCACTTCCACCCGATATTATTACACAAGATTTCATTCTTGAACATAGCAGTAACCCATGACACTGTTACTAAGAATTTATGGATAAGACAAGAAAATCACCCATAGTCTCTACCCTTAGATCACATATTCCAAGATTGCGTGTCAAAGACATAAGGTTTCCCCATTAGCTTGATCACCGCCATCACTTTCACTTCCATTTCAATTCCACACCAGCTGTCTTGGCATGACCTCGAGAGGTCGGGTGTGAAGAAGGTCACATGTTGATTTTCTATTGTACAAATTGGTGAACCCGATGTGAAGAGCTAGTCTCTAAGCGTTTTCACTTTCGTCCATCCTTTATTATGCACGTATTCTTATACCCCCAAATATGTCAAGATATGACGAGTATGGTCGAACCATCCCGGGTTTCAAAATTTACCATTACCAATCAAATATACCACAACAATCATCTTCACTTTCAACATGGGCAGACAACCGATCATCCACTAAAAAATCTCTACTTCAGGGAACCAATGTTGGTTCTTCTGTATGCATTGAAGAAATGGATCAAGTAACTCAGACTTATCCCCTCAAACAATCAAGTTCAAATAACATGACATTCACTGGTGAAGTAAGCTCATCTCCTCGTATTGTTTCTACAGCCCATTCTTTGTGTAATTCGATTAACTCCCCCATCTCGATGAGGAGTATTTAGCATGATATGCTAGGAGTGAGAAAAATTCCAACAAATGAACCAATATTTTGATAGGTTGCAAGGACAAGGTGATTTCCTACTTCAAAATAATAATGCTACCCACCCCACCACCAACTGACAATACAACCAATGAGGGGTGGCAACATCGTGAACAATTCATAGCAGGATACCATACTCCTCAACAACCTCCAAGGGTTCAACCAAAGGTATCTAAGTAAGGTACCACCCCGTCAATGGGTGATGTCATTTCAGCTTTGGTTGATAAAGTCAAGGAGTTAGAGCTTTCCCAAATACATAGAGTTCATATGCAGGGCAAGCATGGACTCCTTCCTACCCACAGAACTATGGGCAAATACCAACCGCACAGAATCCTCTCGTCTACATGAATACTCCAAACCATGGGGATTTGTTAACTGGGATGGGTACCTTGGGTATGCCCCCTCAAGCCACATATGGATACCTAAAATCAGCCGGCCGTAAGTGTGTTCTTAAATGCTATACCAGTCGGAAATGTGACATTCCACTTTCTTCGCGCCTTCACTCCATATCAAGGTAATCAACCCCCTTATGTACACATGTATTCTAAATCTCCACAGGGGGACATGTACACCTACCTAGGTCCATATAGAAAATCGCAGGGGATGTCATACGCCCCAGCAAATGTCTATGCTGTCCCATTTCAACAACCAATGCAACCCCCACCTCCCCAACAAGGGTCTTAAATGGTGGAAACATATGCACCTGGGACTTATTCTCAACACCTCAAGGAACCCATAAATTTATCCATTTGGGAAATCATGCTCCCGAGACCCTTTCTTGATCTCTCAAAGTTCAAAGGGGAGGGCGATCCTAATGCCCATAACAAGGGTTATGCAACGGCCAATCGAGAGCTGCTCCCATGGGATGCAGTTGTTGTAAATATTTTCCCTAAGACACTATAAGGTATTTCTCTCGACTGGTATTATAGGATATCGAAGGATTCAATACACTCATTCAAACAACTTGTATCAGAGTTTATCAAAGCTTTTGATATCAACAAGCTTTTATGAACAGGAATTAGGGAATTCCTTCATATCAAATAAGAACATAATGAATATGTATTCCACTTCATTCAGAGGTGGCGACATGTTCTCTACTCTTCTACAAGTTCTCCAAACATGGATAAAATGGAACTTTGTGATTTGTTCCTTCACTCTCTCAAAAAAGAGACGAAGGAAGAGGTTCTAAAATTTCTGCTAATGAGATATGAAGAGGTGCTAGAGGGTGCTCTTCGGATCGACCAAATGGCCATTGACAGTGGTTATAAGACCTATGGAGCAAATGGGAAGTTAGTCACTCCTTCTCAAAGCACTCCTAGCTACTCCAACAACAAAAATAACAATAATGGACCAAAGATCCTTAATAAGAATCGTGGAGTCACGATCGATAGTGTGACCGACTTGCCCAAAAGCCTAATAGTGTTAATCCTACAAGTTATATGTACCACCAATAACAACAACAATGGCAACAATCAGAGAAACAAAAATTTCTCACCCTCGGTAAATGTTGTGGATTTTAATCATCCCTAATAACAATAACAACCTCAAAAAAAAGACAAATGCCACCCCAAGCCCTAGTCAATACCCCAACCAATTCCAGAATCAGGGGCAAGGGTTCCAAAGTGTTAATTATAATAGTCAACAACCAAACAATAACCATAGTTTCAGACCACAACAAGGAACAAACCAAAGGCCTCGGGATTATGATCCTGACTTATATTGTGGTTTCCATAGGGTTTGCATGGGCATGACACAAGAACTTGTCGTGATTGTAATAAGTTTTGCAACAGTGTTTTCCAGAAGACCAAAGATAGTTATTTGTTGACATGTTTTTGGCCAACCCAACTGCACCCAGTCAAAATGCCTATATGGGACCGGTGTCTCCATAGAACACACCATTGGGAATCTTCAATGATCCTCTCCCCATGCATCCAAAGGATGGTAAAATGGATCCCAACGGTTCGAATAAAGGTATTGTAATAGGGACTCATGATCATGAAGCCTCAACTTTTTCAAACCCATAGGTGGCACCTCCTTTGGATGGTCACTAGAAAACGAAGATCAAAGGTTTGGTTGAGTTAGATGTTGAACTCCAAATTAACACCACAACAAGAACCAAAGACTATTCTTCGCAAATAATCTTGATCTATCTAGTTGTGTCATATAATGCTCATGACACGCTAAGCAAGCCAGTAGGGGCTTATGATTTGATCAGTTATCTAACCAAGACCTTTTCACACATTTCCTTTTTGGACCTACTGAAGAATTCCCCCACTCATCGAGCCGTTCTTTTGGAATTTCTAGGTCTCGATCATTTGATTAACATTACCCCTCCGCCAAAGGCGTAGATAAACCATATAGACTTTGACGTTTACCCTCTAGGGAAACTCAAAGGGATATTGGGTTTGTATTTGACATAAGTAAGATGCCTACGGATGCTGAAATAGCTTATAGAGGTGATCAGACCTTGTTTTTATATGTTGGGATCTATAACAACTACGTGAAACATGCGATGATCAATGATGAGGAAGCGGTTAATATAGTCCCCTTATATTTTCTTCAGAAGTTAGGATATTGGGAGACTAATTTCTCCTCGACACGAAACATGTTGAGGGGTTATGATAGCCTCAAGGCAACCTCAATCGGAACCATAGTATTACAAGTTACTCTTAGGCCCAAGATGATACTCACTGAGTTTTATATAATAGATTGGGAAACCAACTACAACATGATCCTTGGCTGTCCTTGGATCCACCGCATGAAAGTAATCCCCTCCACTCTATTCCAAGAGGTCAGATTCTTGCATTTAGGGAAAGTCTTTGTCGCTCAAGGTGATCCAAAGCCCTTTGATATACAATTGGCCACCTTGAAGAAAAATCCAGGCATCCACTCTAAATTTGAACTTCCTATAAACTAGTTAAACAAACCGGCAAGTGCGGTACTAGAAGAAAAGCTAGTTCCCACAACAGAGTTAGAAGTTACAGGTTTGATTGAGGGTATTCGGAAGTCAAGGATGAAAACATTGTTGTAGAGATGGTATCATTAGGAACTACAACAAATATTGTTGAGCTATTAGAAAAGGATTTTCCTATCCTTCTCCCCTTCGATTCCATGGGTATGGGACATGCCTTGGGACTTGGTTCCCTTCCAGCTAGATGAGGTTTTCATGGTGGAGGTAATGAAGTAAAGGAGAACTTACAAAGGATGACTCAACATCCATCTTTTTGAGTAGTTTTTGGACCCTCCATTTTGATGGAGCCAAGTGTCGCTTCGGTGCCGGGGAAGGCGTGATCCTTACTTCACCCAAAGGAAGGGTTTTACCTTTTGCTTTCAAATTGAATTTTGAATGCAAAAACAATGGGGCTGAGTATGAGGATATCCTATAAGGTCTCATTATATCTTATAGAATGGGCATCCTCAATATTAGGGTGTTAAGAGACTCAAAGCTAGTCACAAATCAGATATCCGATGTATATGAGACTAGGGCTGAACACTTACTACTCTACAAAATAGTCATGTTAGGCCTAACTAAGGGGTTTGACTTTATATCAATTGAGTTAGTTCCACATGAACAGAACCTTCTGGCATACTCTATAGCAACTTCTTCCTCACGCTTCACCCCAAGTAGTGACTTAGAGGACACCAAATACTATTTCAATCCACGCTAAATCCTTGATTCGCAAAGCACCAGTAGCGTCAATGTTGACATATGTGGAATCTAAGGATCAGATTGACTCTTCAGACCATGTTGATGGGGAAGAGTCAACTTTAAGTTATTTAAATGCTTTAGCAGAACTACATCTTACCTGTCACGAGGTAGACCTTTCCCTAATTCCACGTTCCTCTTCTTATTTTGGGAATCGATGATTAAGTCTTCTCTAGGAAAGATCTTGAGATTTACAGAAGTAGAAAGGAAGGGGACTTGGAGTTGCCTCTAGCCCCACCTAAGTTTGAGGAGGGTAATGCCTCCTTAATCGAGGGAACGATTGATATAAACATTGGAATGGAGGAGGAGCCAAAAATCTTAAAACTAGGGTCCTCTTTAACTCCAGAGGAAGTAGAAATTCATACCAAAATCCTCAAGGAACATCAAAAGCCTTCGCATTTAGTTACAAGGAAATGACGGGAATTGCACCACACATCATAGTTCATAATCTCATCACCAAGCCGGATGCCAAACCAATTAAGCAGAAGTCAAGACCTGTGAAGCCAAATTTGACCCTTATGGTAAAAGAAGAAGTAATGAAGCTTCTCCCAATAGGATTTATCAAGCCGATCGATTATTCAAAATGGGTATCTAACATTGCTCCGTTAAAAAAAGAATGGAAAGATCTGTATTTGCATAGACTTAGGACATTAACAAGGCTTTTCCCAAGGATGATTTCCCACTACCATCCATTGATGTTATCATTGATGCAACAAATGGATTTGAGTTGTTGTCTCTCATGGATGGGTTTTTAGGATATAATCAAATCAAAATCTCTACAGGATCAAGCTAAAACTACGTTTATAACTCCTTAGGGAACTTATTGTTATGTTGTCATGCCATTTGGTCTTAAGAATGCTTGGCACTACATACCAACGAGAAATGACCTACATATTCCATGATCTTATTCATAATATTGTGGAATCCTACGTAGATGACCTGCTAGCCAAGGCCAAGAAGCACTTGTGATCACCCAAAGGTGCTTCGTATCATTCTCTTGTGCTTGATTGAGTATGGTGTCATGTTGAATCCAGAGAAATGTGTATTTGGTGTAACAGGTGGTAAGCTTCTGGGTTACATTATATCTTCACAAGGGATTGATGTTGACCCAGCCAAAATCAAAATTTGTATTAGAAATGGTTTCACCATCGGATGAGTATGGTATTAGATATTTTCTTGGGAAACTCAATGTAATCCAAAGGTTCATCCCTGACTTGACCTTCACTATTCATCCAATCGGAAATTTGTTTAAAAAGGACTATAGCATAAATTTGAAGGAATAATGTAATGAGGCCTTCAAGGCAATTAAACAATTCTTGTTATCCCCTCCCATGCTAATTCCACCTAGATCATATCACCCTTTGATATTGTATTCATAGGATACAAATGTTTTGCTAGCCTACATGTTGGCTCAAGAGGATGATGATAATTAGGAATGGGCGTTTAATTTATCATCAAACGCTACTTGATTATGAGACACACTACAAGAAGGGAGAAAAAGAATGCATTGCCATAGTTTTTGTAACCAAGCGTTTAAGACATTATATGCTCAATCAAGAAACAAAGGTCATTGTTAAGTCAGACCACTTACAAACATTCCTCATGTAGGGATCCTTTTCTAAAAAGGATGGGCGTTTCATTACATTAATGGGTGAGTTCAAGTTAACGTTTGTAAATCAAAAATCCATTAAGGGTCAAATCATTATAGATTAGTTGGCTGATAATCCATTAGATGGGGGTGATTTGGTAGATTTGGAATTTCTTAATGAGTGTGTATATTTTGTGGAAACCGTGCCCTCTATCTCTGTATTCCCTTGGTACACTGACATTATCAATTTCATCATGGAACAAACATACCCAGAAGGGGAAACGTCACAACAAATAAGGTGATTACGCGTCATTGCCACTAAGTACGTCATTTTGGAACACGTGCTTTATCGTAGAGCCTTTAATGAGTTATTCTTAGCTGTGTTGATGCCGAAGAATTCAACAATATTATTTATGAGGCACATAGCATGGGATATTTCTAGCCCACCCTAGAGCACGATACGATAGAGTTTATGCGCAGGTGTCACAAATGCCAAGATTTCTCTCATGAGATCCATATATAGGCACAAGCTTTACAACCAATCACAACCCCATGGCCCATCTCCACATGGTGCCTAGATTTGATAGGGAAATTATCTCCTTGTCAACAGATGGCTACAACTTCATAATCACGGCCACATAATACTTTACCAAGTGGGTAGAAGCCATGCCCCTTACCACCATACCTAGTCCTGTAATCCCTAAGTTCATCCTGAACCAGATCATTTGTAGGTACGAGGTGCCACAGGTCATTATTTCTAATAATGGCACATCTTTCAAAAATGACGAGGTGTGTGAGTTGTGTAAAAATTCAAAATAAGTCATCACACGGCTTCTCTCTACTACCCTCAGGCTAATGGATAAGATGAGGCTACCAATAAGACTTTAAAGTCCATTCTCCTAAAGACCATTAAGGAGAATAAATGAGATTGGCACCTAAATTTTTCGGCCTTATGGGCCTACCAAACGTCAGTTTGAACACCAACGGGGGCAACCCCTTTTCCTTAGTATTTGGTGCTGAGGTGGTTTTGCCACTTGAAGTCGAAATACCTAGTCTCCGTATTTCACTACATGGGATCCTAGGAGAGGAGGGTTATCGAGAAGTGCAACTCTCCCAATTAGAAAGTCTCGACGAGGCTAGAATGAATGTTGAACCAACACAACGTTTATGCTGACCGTATGGCTCAAAATACAATAAGAAGGTGTATGAATGTGAGATATATGAAGGAGATTTGGTATTAAGACTCGATAGTCGAATAGACAAGAAGACCGGTGAGGGAAGAAAGTTCAAACCTAGGTGGTTAGGTCCATATCGGGTAGTGGAAGACTACAAAAATGGCACATTTCACTTGTGTACACTAGAAGGTGAGGAGTTTAGTGAATCTGTAAAATCTCTTCATCTAAAGAGATACTACGCATGATCCATCAACATTTTCATATGTACATTATTGCATCTGCATTCATGTTTATTTTTCCATTCGTTTTGTAAAAATTCGATCAAGGATTTTATTCTTATAGTAAATCCTAAAAACTTTTGAAAATATTGGCAAAACATTCAAATCATGTCTCTTCAAATCTTCATAATATCATTAATTGTTTTTGAATCATTTATCAATCCAAATGAGATAAGACAAAATTTTGATGGTAACCATACCAAGGCCTGCATACTTGGTTCTACTTTTGGTCTCTTCTTAAGTTAGGTGTATTTTGTTCATGGTCTATTCTAGAAGCTTCATGGTGTCACATCTATCCCATATACATCTCCTTAGAAATAAGAGTATTCTAAACATTTTTCCCAAATAAGTAAATCAAATGCAAATTCACAAAAAATTTTATTTTTACACATTTCTCTACCCTACCAACCTTCGGTGTTGAGCCTGCATCTCTTACTAGTGATGTAGGGTTGGGAAAGGAGGGAAATTCCCTTACTCATCTGTTCCTTGTCCATGGTGATAAGCCCACACTTCCTACTGGTAGCATGGGGCAAGGCGTAGGGGTCTCTTTGATAAACTTGAAAGTTACAAACTAGTCAAACATTGTGGAATCATAAATCAAAAACAAAGTGAGTTAGATGTCCAAAATTCCAAGAGAGTTTAAAACCCAAAAAGCAATTTTTGCCACCAAATGGCCATTTAGGGATGCAAGTCTATATAAACTGCAAAGCAATTCACATTCTAAGCTATGAAGTAGCTCAAGTAGAGTAAGTTTGTAGCATCCCAATTTGGTTCTGTCAAACCTTTGTCTTTCTCTCATCACTTCCATTCAAAAAAATTCATAGCTTGTGCCATTTATAACTCTTGGTGTTGAGCCCTCACATCTTACTAGTTGTGTGGGGTTAGGAGTAAGGCAAGCACATCTATTTATCGTATCATTATATCATCATGTTTTATCAAGACAATACGAATTCATCAAGATTACAAAAGAAACTAAGTTTAAGATCGCATTGTGTTTACATCATCATATATCAGCATTATTAAATACAAAAGAAATAATTTTGTTATCATTTCACATCCATTGCATACATTCTAAAAGCATTAAAAGCGGAAATTCTAAATATCTAGAGTACACATGAGAGATAAGCCAAAGAGAGTCAAATCGAATACAATGGAATACTTGAACCAAAATAGAGTCTCGTAATATCATAGTAGATCAAGTTTGTATACAATGTCGTCATGAGCTAGGCAATGGTCAAAACACTCACAATGAGCCCGATATATACAAAAAATTCATATAATGTCAAAAATGGTATCAAAGCAATAAAGGCTCAATGACTTGTCAATCCCTGTGTGATCCCTTAGATGGTGCACGACCACATCTAGGGATTCTACTATGGCTGTGACGGCACTGAGAATGGACTCAATGGTGTGAGTGCTTGTGGTGTCACCGACTACCCATAGCCTTACTATGAGAATGGCTCCACCTCATCAGGTGCTTGGCAATCTCGTATCTAGCTACCATGGTATGAAGGGAGGTCATTATCTCCGCAACCTTCCAGATGGGAGTGAACACGTCGGTATGTCGGCCGGTGGCTAAGGGATGTCCTGAATCCATAGTCAACTCGGCCCAAGTCTTATATGAGGGGATCAACAAGGTGTCCACACATATCGATGAATAATCTCACGCAACTCGTGTGTGGATGCTTTGTAGAAAGAAAGAGAGATAATGAGCCAAAAATCACAGAATGCAAATCAAAAGGAGAATGATAAGATAAGACATGCAAAAATAAATAGATAAAATTGAGAAAGGAGTATTGAACATACTCGGGTCTCTGGGCATCCATGTGGGATCAGTGGCTGCTATGGCGGAGTGCTCTTGGTGGTGCGAGCTTCACCGAATCTAGAGGCATGGCATTATCCAATCACGCTGACTCATCATCCTCTCTAAGTGCCTCCTCCGAGACCAGTTTCTCTCTCTTTGTGCTCACCTCCTCATGCATTTCTATGAGGATCTCCTGAGTATCATACCACTCAAGGTTGCTCTCAAATCCTTTTGAAGGTCTTGCCCCCTCATCCTCCTCTCTGTATGAATCCCCCTTCGTATCATCCCCCACATCCTCCTCAAATTTGGAGTCCAAATCAATCATCTCATCCTCCTCCCCACTGTGAGTAGGATCCACCCCAATCTTAATTAAGGGTGCTTGAGGAGCACCAGCTTCCCACCTATCCTGGACTACACGTCTAACTACAATAGGCACACCCGGAGCAAAACCATCCAACCAGGATCCCCTCTAGGACCCCTCTGTGCCTCCCGAGTAGTCCTGTAAATAGGTGCCACTAGAGGAAGCATGATAGGGTATGGAAGGCCGAACTACTGGGGTACCTGGTCAAAGGGGTGAATCTCTAGTCTCCTTGCTCTTTCAAGTAGATGGATCGTGGAAGAGAAATCTACCATCATCATAGCCTCTCACGGGGATTCACTTAGTAAAAGTATGGTATAGCACTCATGCGTTCGAAGGGTATTAAAGAATACCCTTAATTCTAGTTTCCTCTAATTATTCAATTGATAATACCCCCTCTGTTATATTATTAGAATGAAAATACCCCTATTTTTTCCATGTACCTTACTTACCCATTTTTCAATTACAATTTTATTTACCCCTTTTTATTTCTACCGTATATATTAGACAAAAATATATTATATTTCTCTTACTCAATTTTTTTAATATGCATTTCCTTTTGAAAGATAGTTCGAAGCCATTGAATACATATTACAAGTCACCTTATATATGTTAAGATTTATGCATTTATCAATAGTTCTTCAAATAATTAAGATGGTGAAATAATATCACTTGTGTTGAAAAGCATACTCAATTCTAGTTTTCTACCATCTTATTATTTCTTGGTTAAGAATCTAGATTTATTTATTAAAAAGAGATTATAATTTAATTTATGACCACACTCCTTTTGCAATTTTAAGGTATTTACGTTTAAAAACTAGGGTTCAAACGTTTTAGTTTTATATTAAAATTAAACCTCTATTTCCTTTGGCCCATCTCTAACCTACCCCCATACCTGATTCAAAACATTAATAAATTAAACCCTTTCACCCCCTCACGTCCTACCGGTATATTGAGTTTAATTTTATTAATTTTAATTACCTCAATATGAACCCACGTGCTAGGATATTGCCTAGCTAATGAACCCCCGTGTAGCCTCTCTGCACCCCATATCCCTACCATGTCCTGATAGGGTGTGGTAGTCATGTATGTTGTAGTCAGGGAGGCCACTGACTGATGTGGTGTCTAGAGCACTGACATGCCTATCCATCTAGCTTCCTAGATAACCTCTGGATCTGATACTTGTACCCCCGCCATAAGGGATGAAACACTCGTAAACCCAACTCATAACCAAAGTAGGGTGGCTCAAAGACTATCCCTATAATCTAACCACTCTATACAAATTGTGGTATGTAGTCCCTAAGATATCTACCCCCGGCATACTTACGGCCATGAGCCTCAATCTGTGCAATGATGGGGGCCCAACAGTATAAAAGTGTATCTCCTCCCTTGTCCCCGACTAATCTCGAGGACAGATACCCATGATGGCTCTCCGAAGGATAGGAATGGGAGTAGTAGTAATGGACCAAACCTTCATTCCCTTCTTTGAGCCAGATGAGACAATGGTGTCTCCCATATATGTGGCCCACTATGTCATTATGACCCCGACCCCACTGTCTCAATGTCGGTCTCTCTACCAAGTACCAGGAGTCTAAGGATGTGGTATATATCCTTGGAATGATAATCCACTCACCTCTAACGCCTAGAAATTGGAAAGTGTTCCTATACACATCCCAATAAGAGAACAAGTCACACAAAATGTGATTGGCAGGAGCAACATGGGGCACCCATGCTATCCGCCAAATGCCCACCCTCTAAAGAAGATTGGTCTCATCCTGGGTCATTTGATCCATTATCCCAAGGAGCCAATCACTCTCTCTCTGCTCCAGTGTATGTACTCCACCTTCTTTTACATCCACCAAAACATGAGAAAAGAGCAAGTTAGTAATGTACATCACATGAAAAGCTCATAAAAACATAGCAAAAATTGAAAATACAAAAAAAATCAAGTTAAGGAGCATTTTAGACATTACATTTCGTAACCCATTGCCCAGTGCAGGCGGCGGTTCCAAGAGGGCGGCGGTTCAAGATCGCCACCCCGTCTTGGGTGTGGCAATCCTAACACAATTTCCCAAAACGTTCCCTTAACCCCAAAAATGCTTAAAATGAAAAAATTAACCATTTATAACAAAATAAAAGAATGCCCTATAGGCACCCCCTAAAGACTCATTTGAAACAAGAAAATTTGAAAATGTCCCCCCTAGGTGAATTTTTCAACATTTTAACATCTAGGGCACAAAAAGACAAAAGAGGAAATAACTAACTTGGGAGTGCACCAACCGATCTCCCGCTTTCATTGGAGGCATGATAACTACCTCTCGCAATTGTTGTTTTGGCTATCTCTTGCATCGAAATGGTCAACGTATGTCCAGAGCCCCAAATTCACCAAATCAACAATGCACAAATGAATTGGAAAATGAGTTTGTTTCGATATATATATATATGTTATTTTAGACTCGTTTTGAGTGAATGTGTTTACAAGGTTGGAGCGTTGGCATAGGTATATTTCTACATCCCCACGTAGATGGTAAGTTCTCTTGTCATTTTGGTTTAGTGTTTATTTTCCAATGTCTTATCTATCTGCACTTGATTCTCTTCTCCTTCTTGCAGGAAGCGGGAGCTTGGATGATGACGTTTTAACACACGGGTGTGTCAGGTATAGCTTCTAACTCCCCATTTGAAGAATACCATACTTGGAATCCATGTTTTACGCCTTTTTATGGCTAAAACGCATCTCAGAGGGGGCAATATTTACGCACCCAAAATTACATGTGCTATATTGTCGAGAAAACGGTTACAAAAGTCCCCAATGATGATTCAAAATCCTTTCAAGAAGGTGTTCGAGCTCTAAAACCCATTTGTAGTATATATTTGTAGCCTAGATAGCCTTACTTAACTTTTCCATGCATTTTTCCATCTCCGCATTTCTATCTGTGTTTGTTTTGGCCTTTAGTGCTAGGACCACCGCCCTGCCAGGGTGGCAATTCGCAAACTGCCGTCCTGCATGGGTGGTGGACTGAAACCGCCACCCTGTGTAGGGTGGTGGTCCTGCCCGATTTTTCCATATTCTTCATGCATGTTTTAAACATGCGACGATTCACTTAAATTTTCTTTTTGAATGCATTTGTGAGCCGAATTGGCTAAAATAACTTTGTTTGTTTGGTTCTCCTTGTTCCTTCTATTTTAAATAAGATTTAATGATTTGGGACTGCTTCTTCTTACCTTGTGCATGAAGTAACCTCCTAGCCTCCATTCCTATATATTCCTTACTTGTATTCAAGCAAATGGGGCATGAGAATTTTATGTATCTTGCATTGTTGTCTGCTATAATCTTGCTAGGAATTGCATAGCCAAGTTCGGATCTCTTGTGCTATCTCTCTCTTCTACTTGCATTGCGTCCGTTTGCTTCCAAACCGCCCTTGCTCAAGTGCCATCCTTTGGTTGCTGTTCTTTACATTCCCAAAAATTTGGACTCACATGAACACTCGAGAAATGAAAGAAAATAATCGGGGGATAGATATTGATACTCTGGATTTTCCAAGGTTCTTGATATTCCAAGTTGGAGTTGTGTATTTGTTTGCTTTGTTTATCAAATTTTCAATTACGAATTGTTAATTTCAATTGCATATCAAATAGAGTAGAGAAACAATTCATTTCAATTAGCTAGATAATTTCAAGTAGATCAAATCAATAGGAAGTTGTCTCTTCAAACCAGGGAAGTTGTGTGGAGCAATAGCTCTGTTAGGGTTATGATTTGTTCTTCACTTTTGAGGTAGGGTTGGAAGGATTTTGATTGAATTAGAATAAGATTTTTAGATTTAGATTCATACATCTACACAAATATTTAGCTACATCTAGCTAATTATTTGTATTTAACTTGTTTATTAGATTAGATGCATTGTTTGAAAAGTTAGAAAAGAACAAAAACATTTATTTTCCATAGATTATCTTGTTTTACTACTTTGTTCTGATATATTGAGAAAACACCAAAAATATAGGTTAGATTTCCTTTGATAGATAGTTTATTTACTGAAAACAAATCAATTCATCTTGCATGACCATCAATGGTCCACAACAGGAAAAGACTTACAGTTGTGATCCCCTGGTCCCATAACCCAATGGGCTAGAGCTAATAACTAACATTGACACAAGTTTGCGCTTAACAATCTTATGTACACCTACCACATACGCTGAGAAAATAAGACAATTAGAGACATTGAACATAGTTGCTAATCAAGCCTACGAATTTTGGACTACTCCGGAAATAGGATTTGATTGCATGCATGAACATATAAGGGCCTCAACCTCAACGAGTCTTTGGTTGTGACCCATAGGTACCATAACCCAACGATCCTGCTAGTCAGTTAGATATTGACACTAGTTTACACACATTGGTATTTATATCTTCATTGCTACCATTCGATATCATTACACATATTTCATTTTTGAATATAGCATCTAATTAGCCTATGACTTTCTGGACAAGACCAAAAAATCACCCATAGTCTCTACAGCTCCACTACACCTCTTGTATCCATTTCCATGACCTTGTCTGGAAACCCATATGAGGAACTTGTAGGGTACTTTCCACGTGTTTCGTAACCAGTCAATAGAATCTCGGTAGAACTAGACATCGATTGGAGTCTTTGAGTAGCTATCATATCGGACCGTACCATCACACCCTTTCAAGTTAGGAGAGCATTCTTTTCCTTAGATCACGGATTCCAAGATTACGTGTCGTGTAGACGAAGGTTTCCCCATCGGCTTGATCTCGCCATCTATTTCACTTCCATTTCAATTCCACACCAAGTTGTTTCAAAGCATGACCTCGGGAGGTCGGGTGTGAAGAAGGTTACGTGTTGATTTTCTATCGTCTAACAACCATCATCATTATTGTCTGTGTATCGGTCATTTATATCGGGTAATATTATTTTTATTAGATTTAACATGTCATATATGTTTTGAAAAATCACTTTAGATCATATCTTAAATTGAATCTGACTCTATTTTTGTAAACTGAGAAAATTTATAACAATCGCTGGCAATTTGCTGAATCGTCAACGATTCCTATGCAATAGTTTACTTTTGTGTATTTCTTACAATCTACCTAAAACTTCTTGTTTTTTTTTCTTGTTGTTTCCTAACTTCTTTCCTAGTATGTTGATTCCAGATGGCTTTAGGAGGTAACAATTACCATGCAGATTACATTGGTGCTTTTCTGTTATCCATCACCCTCTTTCTTTGGGAGCAGATGCAGAGCTGCTTCATGATTTAGAGCTTTGTGTAATTCAGTCCGCACCCTTTGACCATTTATAATCTATCTTCCCATCAACACAACATATCCGGGAGGAAACTAAATCATTCTCGGGACGTGTATTACAAGGCTAAAAGTCTCCATGAAGACCTTGCACAATACGAGCACAATTATGAAGCTAGTCTAGACCTATTATAAGACTACCATCTTTGCACCTAAATTTGATACCGCAGTCACAGAGCACCGCTAATACTAACACCACACTAGCCCGTGTCTATGACACTGGGAGGAAGTCTCGATATCTTTGCTAAGGACTTCATTTCTGTACCCAAATATGACTTCATTGAAGAGGAAGGCCTAGTTAACTATGTGGGCTATAACATTTTTGATAACTTGTACATGGATCAAGAATCCGATCTATGGTTTTATGCTTGTCATTATTATGTATATGTCCACCTAAATAAGTGACACAGATAGTCATATTTTCCGCTTTTATCATATTATATCACAATTTTGTTATCAATAAAAGACTTAATTGTTTCTTGAGCGAGTCCTATATTTCAAAGGAAGTCATTGGGCTTCTGGGGACTGGATTTTTCCAGACAACTTGCCCTTTTATCTTACTAATATTATTATTTTTAAATGTTTTGATTTGTAGGATTGATTGCAGGAAAAGGAGCCTTGATTTTGTTTTCTTTCATGGTGCGCAATATAACACAATCCACACTGTGGGTATCCTTGAAACCCCACCATACTGAGGTTGAGTTAGGTTGTTATCCCTTGAGACATCAATAAAAAAAAAGGTAAGAACCATGCTTGACATTATTGAATGCCTTTTGGGACACTTATCCCTTTTAACTAATCCATGTTATCATTAATTTGATTTTTTTACTAACTGCCAATCGCCAACGGTTGAATTAATCGCCAGTGATTTTCCCGATCACCAACGATTCCCCTATGCTATTTTCTTATCAACTTGTAATCATTTTTTATCTCTTGTTATCTCTTTTCTACTTCTGCTAATATGATTGCAGAGTTCTTTTCCTAGAAGTTTTACTTTATGGAGTTTCTAAACACATGCTTTGAAAAAATTGCTAAAATTTAAATAAAGAAAAAAATAGGAGCTCTCTCATGGTAAGTTATAAGAAACCATTCTTTTACTTTTTGTTTTACATGCTTGTTCACTGGTCCTCATTGAAATTAATATTTCATTTTAGGGATTTAAAACGAACTATTTCATACTTCTTGTGTAGACACTAAAATTAGGTCACACTCTCCTTTGGTCCCTCGATGAATAAGCACCCTTCATCACATTCACCTAACCATGGCCCCTTTCACCCTACTAATATTAATTTAATTAAATTAATTCATTATCCTCACCATATTTATTATTTAAATATCTTATTTTAAATAATATCCACACATATAGTTCACTTAGACACCTCACCAAGCCAACTCAACCTAAGACCTATTCTTAGTAAGTTGCCATAACTAACTAAGACTTACCCAAACCCTAAAAATCAATGCCTACATTCCCTCTAACCACATTCCCACATGCTTACAAGAGGCTCTCAGTCTAATCCACAGTTAACAACACAATATCTGAGGAAATCAAGAGGATCTCCCTAGTTTAGTAAACCTAGGAAATCCTACCTGACCGATGCCGGTTACCCCTAACCATCACCGGTTAAGCTGGAACCACCATCGGTTCCCTTTTAACCCCAAAACAACCTTATTCTCAAGGTTGGAAGTTGAAAAAGAAGGTTGGCGAGAATTAACACATCTTAGAGAGATAACACATCTTCAGAGAGTGAATTCCAAAGAGAACACGCATGCCGGGAAGGAGATCAAGCACTTTCCTTGCACAAACATCCCAGCCATGATCTGATCTAACCAAGCAAAGAGGAATGTACATACAGCCCATGTAGAAGCTTTCCTTCAGTTGGTGATCACTTGCAGCCTTCAAACCTCTCATCAACACCTCCATCCCTCACTCACAGACATCTAGGACCAGAATCCAAGTAAGTATAACATCATACCTCTCTGGTTTATTTCATTTCATCATTATTTTATCATCTATTGTTTACCTAGCCACCTATTGAGATTCTCCAACACTTCCACCTCCATATACCCATTAAAATCTCACCAAATCCTACCTAAATCACCCAATACCTCATCCCGACTGACCAAAATCTATTGTATAATCACAAAGGAGACCCAAAGCTTGTTCTGTGGCATTCCCAGATTTCCACAAGATGAATGACACTAGTTACACCTAACTATTATCCATCGGTCACCCTTAACCGACATCAGTTTACGTATTTATCCATACAACTTAGAGCGAAACCTACCAACCTAATTTCACCTCACCCTCATCCACTTGTGATTTACCTGAGACCTCTGTTAGACCTACAGAGACTCAGAACCAGTTACTTGACCTTTGGATCCTATTCTAGCCTAGCCTGTTAGATTAGATCTATTTCTTATTGTGTTTTAAGTGAGATACCTAAATCATTTCGAATTACAATAGGATTTACTTTTTTTACAGCATTAAATTGTTTAAAATAGTGGACTGATAGCCATCTAGGAAGTATCACACTTCCCGGATCTAACATATGCTAGGTAGTTCACTGCACATATTGTTTAATTCCTTCTGGTGGTCTTGCTTTTATTATAGGTAGTTCCTCCTAGCCAAAAGGAATTTCTCACAATTAGTTGTGGATTCGAAGTCATACGCGCGTAACAACCCATCAACCATCATTTAAATAGGTATTCCTCCTACGCTGTTACCCTATTTGTTTCATCAATACTTCAAAGAAACGATCTAGAAATAGGTGAAACATTTTGGCACGCCCGGTGGGACCCATCCGGGGTTCCTTGCATTTCATTCATTCCTAGGAAAAATTGTGTGTTTGTTTCCTTTCTAAAAGCATACACATTAATCTTCTTCCTTGGTAACCCACCTTTTCTTTCTATTTGCTCTAAAGGAAACCTTTCTTTTGGTGTAATTAAAAAGAACCATTTCTTTACGTTTTCTGCATTATAGTGAAAGAGCATCCCTCTTCCTCTTCATCTTATTGTGTCATCCAACTTCACACTTTGATTTGGGCTTAAAAATAAGTGCATTACATTCTGATTTATCGCATTAGCTCACATTAATTGTGGGCAACCTATATGTTGGAAGTCATGACCAGCTAATGGTTGACAAACGGATTGTAGAAAGCACTTTATTTCTCTCTCTCTCTCTCTCTGAGTCTTACCAAACCTCACAAAAATTGAAAATACACACATTCTTAAACAACATCTTACCTGGAAGAAGTTGTAGGTGATCACACAATCACGACATAGTGGGCACCCAACTCGTTGCTTGCTCTGTCGAGTCATACTTCAGAGCGAAGCCCACCCCCACCATAACATACTTAAAACCTCACCTTTTAGATCTCCTTCTTTGTAGGAAGCCATCCTCACCAAAAAAATCTATTTCACAATTCATGTGTCAGTCCTTAAATAGCATAAGCTAAACAAACATAATAGAAAAGGGCACTCCTAAGATCACATTTTTCTTAGTGTTTCTGCTTGGCTTGCATTTTGAGGTGAGAGATCACGTTCTTCATTTTTCTTGTTCATCCTTGCATGCTCCTCATCACAGCTGGTGTATTCTGGCTTCACCTGAGTGTGCCTGGGCCATATCATCATCATTCTTAGAATTATGGGTTTGATTCTACATCAGATTTTAATTCACAACCACTTTTCTTTCATCAACATTTTTAATTTCACAAGAACCATCATCGCTACCCCTCGATCAGTATCGGTTATACCTAACCGATGTCGGTTCCAGTCCTTTTAACCTACCCAAAAGGACATTTCATCATATTCGAGCCCATCCACCCATCCATTCCTATCCGCTCATACCCCGTGCATTGGACATTGCCTAAATTCAATCGTTTCAATAGCAAAGAAGACCCGCATCGATTTGTGGTCACTCAAACATGGGTGTTATCTCATCACTCATGATGATGACTTGCTTTTGAGAACCTTTCCCATGTCACTCACTTTGGACCAACATTAGATTGGTATAGTGGGTTACCTAGACACTCCATATTCTCATTCAATCAGGTAGCCCAAGCCTTTTTAGATCATTTCTCTATCAATATCGTCAAGAAGGTTACCATGACCGATCTATACTCCATGCGTCAGTATGAGGATGAATCTATCCTGCATTTCTCCTCTCGCTGCGTAGCCTTGATCAACCAACTTACCTTCCAACTGCCACAAATAGAACTCATCAAGCTCTTCACATGGGCTTGTGCTAGGCATATCTCACCGACCTTGCAGGTCCAAACCTTCCGAACATTCAACGAATCATTCACTATGGCACGAAAGTTAGAGATTCGGGCCATCGAAGAGAAGAAAATCTAATCACGTAACAATAATTTGGCATTCAAGTCGAATGATACCTATTTTTCTTCCAAACCACAAACTAATTATTCAAAAGCTAAGGGCACTTCTACTGCTAACATAGTGGTACTCAAGGCCGGCCCAAGTACATCCATCAAATCAAAGCTACCCCTCATCTAACCTCTCACCCATCCATACTTTTCAATTTAGATAAGAGCGTTGAAATATACCCCAATTGGGAACCTTACTCTATCTTAGAAAATCTTATCAAAGTCGAGAGCCATCACCCTTCCACCTATAAAACTACACACTAGTTTTGACCACCATCTCAAATCTATGCCATTATGGTATAAAGAACATGATTTCTGTAATTATCATTGAGTAAAGGGTCATAGTGATGGTAATTACATCACTTTCAAGAATATTGTCCAAGAAATGCTCGAGAAAGGTGAGTTAACCATGGATAATCCTAATGCACCTAACAACCAAAACCTACACATCTTCAAGAAGCCATTTCCCAACCATGCCCCTTTAAATCTCGATCAAACCATTGAGACCTTAACTCACGATACCCATACCCGTGAGGTTCACGCTATCTTTAATGACATACCCATTGCCTCCCAATTACCCCATATTCCTTCCATAGAGGAGATCATAGCCCAAAATCCTCCTTCTGCGTCGAAACAAACCTCCCCTATTCCTTTACCAATAGAGGAACACCTTTCATCTCCTTCATTACATGCAGAGGAGTCTTTCACTAACATTGCGACCATCTTACCCCAAGCTTCACCACTTAGAGAGCCTTTACCTACAATACCTCCTTCACCCATGAGGAGCACCCATTACCTCCTCCACCCATAGAGGAGAACCCATTACCTCCTCCACCCATAGAGGAGCACCCATCATCTCCTCCACTAATCATAGACCTAGTTGAGATACCTTTGCCTCTTGGTGAACATTCTCCATCTGCTACCAAAAATCCTACTAACCTACTTTTGGTTCTCTTACCCATGGAAGTGAGAAGCTATCTAATTTCCCATCTCTAAGACACATTGTACAGAATTTACATTAGGTCCTCATCAACTCCACCTATAGACATGTCATTCTCACTTTTAGCTGATCACTTAGATTATGTGGATATAGTCTTACTATGGGGACACCTTTTGCTTCCTGTCTCAACGCAGATGTAGAGGTCACTTACTAATACGTCCACTATCTACCCAAAAATATTTCACTAATCGAACCAAAAAAACCACCTTCAAATTATTTATCATAACTCCTTCCACAACACCTTTTATATCTCAAACCAAACCCTTACCCATAAGTCAACCTACACCGAAACCCAAACCCATACCTACAACATTTACCTTGACTAAACCTATTACCACTTTAGGGGTCACCCCACCACCAACCATACTCATCAACCTATCAAATTGGATTTAACGCATCCTCCAAAGTCAACACCATACCTACTCCTACACCCAAACAGAAGAACCAAACCCATCGACCTTATACCTTGGCTGCGCCAATCACACCTGCACCTATCCCATCCGTCTTAGGATCTCAACTTCCCCACATGGTCAAGAAACCTCCACCCATCAATAAACCAAAAACACAACAACCCATTCCTTCCTCGCAAACCTCTAACCTACCCAAACACC
The DNA here is from genome assembly GCA_018340775.1 of Taxus wallichiana var. yunnanensis. Lineage (NCBI taxonomy): Eukaryota > Viridiplantae > Streptophyta > Pinopsida > Cupressales > Taxaceae > Taxus > Taxus wallichiana. Next base: position 353,650,821 of record CM031242.1, on the reverse strand, counting down.
CAACATGACTTACACCCACACCTACAACATCTTTACCACCCATACCTCCAATACCCTCAATTATTGCTTCACTACCCACTACACTTTAGTCGCTATGTCTCACACACCCCAAGCACGACCCGCGTCATCTACCTTCACAGCACCCCCACTATCCCCATGGGTAACTCACCCTCTTCCCCATCTTCTTTTGCTTCTAGACCTCCTACACCCACATCAACTTTACCCAAGAAGGTGCAACCCAAAAGTAAAACTCCACTACCCCACAACAAGGTAGTTAAAACAGCCACACACCCTCCTACCCGTTCACCTACTATACCCATACCTAAACAAACATGAATAACACCCAAAACTATGCTAGCACCCAAACCCATAGCTAGACCCCCTCCTCTTCCAAATTCCGTTCCTAAAATCACCTACACCTACACCTAAACCCATGTTCACTTCCCATCATGATCCACTAGCAGGTCCTATGCCAAAATTTTAACCAACCTCCTTAAGACTTCTCATCACATTACCGCCACTCAAACCTTACAACCCCCTCAAACCCGAGCCAAAAGGGTTTGACGATACTAAAATTCACACTTACCATCATGTGTCAGGGCACGATGATGTGGAAAACTGCAAGGCCTTGAAAACTATCCTTATCCAATTGTGTCCTCTAGAAGCCAACTTTGACGATGATGACCTTCTCGAAGAGGATCCTGCACTTCACCAACACCCATTCCCACACTACCCACTCAACAACCACAAAATACACCCTCACAACTCTTAGAGCCACCCCAAGATTTGAAATTAACATGGTTCGCATTAGAGAACTTGCCACACCACCACCCAAATGTCATTGCGCCCAACTCACCTCACAGGGTTTTTCTCCTCTAGTAGGTTTTTGCTCATTGTGTCATTATACCACTCACCCTATACCTTCTCTATTTTCCAACTCCCCTCAGATCAACATGATACATGTCACTACATGTGCTCAGAAGGATAAGGGTAAAGAAAAGGCAACTTGACCCACCAACCAATCCTATACCCAACATACCATCTGCACCCATACCTAAAATCACTATTTACATTACCATGTACCCCATTTCTAATGGTGTCACACATCGCACCATGCTCAAATAATTACATCAATCTCCCCTCAAAATGTCCTTATATGACCTCATTCAAACCTCAGAATCCCATCGTCAAGCTCTCATGGAGGTTCTTCAATCTATTGAGGTTTTACCAAATGACCCTACACCCGAAGCCTCCATTATTACACTTCATTATGTAGTGTCTCTCACCAAATTACCACCTTCATCTTCACCCCGCCTATTCACCAAGTATCCTCCCTTAGCTTCTCAAAGGAAGAGATCGCGCCACACCAAAATGATGACCCTGGACCCATCCCTCTTCATCTCTGTCCACATTGACGACATACGGGTACACTATGTGATGATTGATGGGGGCACTAGCATTAACATCATTTCATCTCATGCATTCACTCAAATGCGCATACCTGATAATTGCATGCATAAACATCCGGTCATGTTGCATTCATTCAATGACGCTATCACCTCTACACTAGGCACCGTCATCCTCCACATTCGCGTGGGCCCCGCACTATCTAGAATTGTTTTATGTCTTGGAGGGGGAATTCCAATATAACTTATTGCTTGGTAGACCCTGGATTCATGTCATGGGTTGCGTTCCTTCCACTTTACATCATTGTGTAAAGTTTGAACATGAAGGACACACCTATACCATTCCAACTGACCCATCACCTTTTAAAACATGTAACATGCTTCACCGACCCAATGATGTGCTCATACCTATTAAGCCGAGTACCTCCACAACCACTACTTCTTCACCTACTCCTCCACCTACTAGTACAAACCACCACTTTCTACTACACATACCTCCTCCATTCCTACTACTTCCATAACCTCCATGACTGACCCATTAGCTTCCCAATCCGTTAACTATACCTCTGCATCGACCTCCGACACATTATCCATACCGCTACCTACATACTAACCACTAATCCCTTGGAAGGTGTTTTTCAACACCTCACTCTGGGAGTACCACCTATATAGTGTCAACACATTTCTTACTCCACAAGAGTATGGAATCCTTCACCAACACCCTCGCTACGATCACTCGTATAGGAGAATGTCTCATTTATGGTCCTCCTCACCTTCGTACTAGTCTCACCTATGGGGGACTTGATACTACCACTTACACACCCGAACCACCATCACAAACCCGCCCATTTTCCGCTGACTTCCAATCACTTACCAATCGTCATTTCACCCACACCTTCCTACACCGATGTGCGTGGAAGGGTTTTGGTTTTGGATTTTATGAGCAAGGCTGCCATACTATTATTCCATGTACCACCCACAAACATAACGACCATAGTGGTATCAAATTTCCCAAACCACCTACCAAATAGGCCCACATTAAACTCATTAAGGACACTAGCTCTTCTACACCATCTTCACCGCTCCATCTTCATCACCACCTTCACCGACGAGTTGATGGATCCTAAATCTATCCCTCCTAACTTTTTTTTTTCATAAACACCATTTCCTTGGGGCCTCTGACTTATCAACGCGAGGGCGAGGCCCCTTCCACTCTTCCCTTCCTGTATCCTGAAATGATTGATGACGATACACCTTCAATTAACATCATTCAATGTCAAGATGATGAATCCATACTCACCTACCTTGGTGCAGAAGACTCATATATTCATTGGTTGTTACCTTATGAGATGCAAACCATGTTGAATGAATTAACTATCGAGATCAACATTCATACTTAGGACGACCCGCACATCCTAAAGATCAGAAAATATTTAGATGCTGCCAAAAAATAAGCCATCACTTCTTTTCTCAGAGATCATAAACACGCTTTGTCTTGGTCTTACGCAGACATGCGTGGTATTGACCCCACCATAGTGGTCCACAATATTATAACCGTTCCCGATGCCAAACCCATCAAACAAAATTTGAGGAAAATGCACCTCGCATTACTCTTTTTGTCAAAGAGGAACTTCAAGCCTTCTTTCTATTTCTTTCATCTTACCCATTGATTATGCTCATTGGATTTCTAACATTTTCATTTTCACTAAAGCAACTCGGGGACTCTGCATTTACACGGACTTCATGACCTCAACCTAGCTTGCCTGAAAGATGACTTTCCCTTACCTGTATTGAGGAGCTGGTTGACCTTACCGCTAGCCATGAGATGCTATCACTCATGGATGGCTTCTCGAGTTATAACCAAATCCTGCTTGCCCCAGAAGATCAACACAAAACCTCATTCATCACCCCTTGGGGACCTTCTGCTATCGAGTCATGCCTTTTGGCCTTAAAAATGCTAGTGCCACATATCAGTGGGCTATGAATTACATCTTCCATGACATCATGCATCACATATTGGAAGATTACGTGGATGATCTCTTGGCCAAATCTAAACGCCACTCCGATCACCTTGCCATCCTCAAAACCATCTTTGACCGCCTCATTAAATATTACGTCCACCTTCAGCCTAAGAAGTGTGTCTTCGTGGTTCTCTCAGGAAAGCTCCTGGGATTTATCGTTTCCCTCCGTGGTATAGAAGTTGACCCTACTAAAGTCAAGGCCATTCTAGAAATGCCTCGCCCACTAACCTTAAACAACTATGTAGCCTGCAAGGTAAGTTGCAGTCTATTCACCGTTTCATTTCACAATTATCGATCGGTGCCAACCATTTCATCATCTGCTCAAGAAGGATGTCTCCTTTAAATGGGATGATGACTACCACAAAGATTTTGAGGCCCTAAAACAATACCTTCTCCAACCACCCATACTCATCCCACCTAAATATGATCAACCTTTTTACCTATACATATCCGCTACCGATCACTCCTTGGGAGTCATTCTCGCTCATCGCAATGAACAACATAGAGAGCATGCGGTTTATTACATCAGACGTACTCATTTTTACTATGAAACTTGATACACCCATCCTAAATAACTTTGCTTAGTCTTAGTTTTCATTGCTACCAAACTCCATCATTACCTACTCAACAACAAAACCTATGTTGTGACCAACACTAACCCATTACACTTCATGTACACCAAACATTATCAAACCAGTCTTTGCATGATGGATTATGCTTTTAGCTGATCTTGACCTTGAATTCATTCATCAAAAGTCCATCAAGGGCCAATATATCACCGACCAATTGGCCGACGCACCTATTTTTGGGGATCAACCCTCTAATTTTGACTTTCCAGATGAGTCGATTACTACCCTTTCCTTGGATGAACCTCCTTATCAAATGACACTCTTTTTTTATGGTTCCAAGTGTCAGCATGGGGGTGGGGCTGGTATTATCCTCATTCCTCTTGATGGTGAACCCATGCCTTTGTCTTTCAAATTAGATTTTGAATGTACCAACAATATTGTCGAATACGAAGCACTCGTATACTAGGTCTCCAAGCTGCCTATGCCCTAGATGTTAAATCAATCAACATCTTTGGTGATTCTCAATTGGTTGTAAACCAAGTCAATGGTATGTACCAATGTCATAATGAGATACTTCAAAAGTATAAACATCATGTAGACATACTTTTGACCACCTTTGACCGTTACACCCTTCAAACCATCCCACGTTAAACTAACAAATTTGTAGATACCATGGCCTGCTTAGCTTCCCAAATACCCGCTTCACCTACTGATTCTACATTCTTTGTCACCGTATAATGAATCCAATCACCTTTTTATTTACCTCATGTTTACTCGATTGGAACCACTACCCCTGACCTGAGTGACCTTTGGTATAAACAATACTCTGACGATCTTTCTCTCTCCATCTTACCTCTTGATCTCACCCATAATGGACAATGCACCTTCCTTAAAAGGTCTCTCGTTATGTTATTCTAGGGGGACTCTTGTATAAGAATGGATTTGATGGTATTCTCTTACGATGCCTCACGAGTTCTAAAATTCCTTATACCATTAAGGAGGTACATGATGGCATATGTGGAGGACACTTCGGTGACCTTCTTTGTTGCTAAGCATATTCTTTGCCTAGGCTATTATCGCCAACCCTTAACCATGATTGTTGCGACTACATCAAAAGTTGTGTAAAATGCCAACAACATTCCAATATTCATCATACACCCAGTCATGCATTACAAGTCACTCACGACCTTTGGCCCTTCTCTCAATGGGGTTTGGATCTTATCGAGAGATCAATCCTCATTCTTCCCAACGCCATAAATGGATCATCACTACTTTACCGAATACTATAAAAATGGGTGGAAGCCATACCACTCATCTCCATGAAAGCTAAGAAAATATGTGGTTTTATTAACCACCACATCATTTGTTGCTTTGGTGTTCCTCATCGCCTCATCACTTTGATAATGGAAAATAATTCAAAAACAAAAATTACAAAAACTTTGTGATGCCTTCAAAGATTCAACTTAATTTGTCATCACCTTATTACCCACAAACCAACGGCCAAGCTGAATCTACTAACAAAACCTCAAAAAAATTCTCATGAAAGTGGTTGACGATACTTAGAAAGGATTGGCATACACACATTCCTTTTTCCCTATGGGCATACCAACTAGTATTCACACTTCCATTACCGTGCCACACCATTTTCTCTGGTCTACAATACGGAGAGGTAGTCCCGCCTCAAAGTCTAGATTCCCTCACTCTGCATATCTCTCCATGACATGCTCAATGATGATGACTTTTGTCAGGACCATTTAACACAACTAGAGTTATTAGATGAATGTCATCTTAACGCTCTGGATCACCTTCAAGTTTACCAAAAATGTATCAAACGTGCCTATGACAAACGTGTCCATGAATGAACCTTCCAAGTCGGTGACCTTGTCTTGAAAGAAAATCAACATGTAACCAAAGCAGAAAAAAAGTAAACGGGGAAAATTTGCTCCTAATTGGCTTAGACCATACATCGTAACTCATACCTATGGATCAGGTGCTTATCATTTATCTTCTCTTGAGGGTAAACCCAAACCTGAGCCCCTTAACGCCTTGCATCTTCGACCATTCTATTGTTGACTTTTAGTCCTACCTCACCTTTTGTCTCTTTCCATGCTCGTCCCTTGAGCGCCATTCACTCCATACACCTCACCAATGATTAAACAAGAATCATGTGAGTACCCGTCACTAGTTATCTTCTCTTAAATATGTGTACCACGACACTGCACATAGCATGATTCTTATGGATAATTTTTGTCTACCTTTAGATGAGATCCCATGGTCATTTCACGTTTCCTTTTGAACAAGAGTCCTATGTTTCACCTTGGTCTTGTCCATGACTGCAAAGACCTCATAATGGGACCAAACTCCTTGAGTCAAACTTCTAATAAAAAGATGACTCCCTCAAAAGGACATCTTCCTCTCGACCAATTGCTACTATAAATAGACTGCTCCCATGAAGGAAAACTATGTAAATCTCTTCAAAAAAAAACCAAAGCTTCCCGCATCGATCAACTTCACGAAGACCTCAAGGAGTTCAATTTTTCCCATATAGACTTCCCACATCGATCAGTCTATCTCAACTATAAGTCAAAACACTCAACCTTTTTGTCATGGACTTGCCCATTGTGACCTCGATCTCTTTCCCGAAGTGCATGCTACCTCATACCATATAAAAATTACCTACTCTTCACCCTTTGAACCATGCCCACTCTCATTTCCTACTGCCTCAAGGGACTTCTTGGAACTTAGACATTTGGTGATCATGTGACTACTTTTCACCGTATAACAATCCATCATGCAATGTCTATAGGGTCTTACATTCATCACCTCCACCAAGGTATGATCTACTCGATATGATCCTACCCAATTAGGTGGCTTTATTGCCCCCTCTTATCTTTTAGCTATCTTTATTTATGTTTTGATTACCTTATATAGGACTTAGTCCTCGACACTTACTTTTGGGGTAATCTTCTTCTTTCACCAAAATCAATCCCACCTACATCACTTTACCTATAATCCACCCATACCTACCAAACCTAAACCTACAACATGCCCAAAAACCTACCACCTCATTTTCATACCTCCTCATATTCTTCCCTAGCTTATGGGAGAACTACATTGGCTTGAGGTTCCTTTTCACTAGGACTATGTAGGTAGCACTCTGAGGGCATGGGGCCCTTGGAGGTTAGCTCAACCATCCTCTACCCTCAACAATTCATCTTCCATGTGCCTCACATTACATCACACCTAACTCCGTTTCCCTTTTATACCCAACATTGGAAATTAAACCACATACATAACAAGTTGTTTCATATTTTAAACATTATCATAGCATACATTTATTACGCCTACCATTTCTCTATCATCACTATGCATAGATTATACCACATCTCACATATGACCCATAGTATCATTCATTGCAAAAAATAATGAATCAAAACTTCACCTACTTTCAACACAACCATGCCTAACAAACCTGACTCAATCCATGCCTATAACCTGACTCAACCATGCCTAAATCGACCTGACTCAACCATGCCTAACAACCTGACTCAACCATGCCTAAATTGACTGACTCGATCCATGCCTAAATTGACTGACTCCATCACGCCTAACTCACCTAATTTACATCCTTACCAAAACAACAAATCCATATCTCATTTAACACAAGCCATAAATCACAATCTCATAAGCACATCAACTAATAAAAAAAAAAAACAAAATACCATGTATCTCATCATATAAATAAAAACGTGTATCTCAAATATACATGGCTATCTCATCATGTCCATCATCTCAAAATGTCGGCACACATGTTGATATACAAAACAAAATGTCATCGGCATGCAGTCGGTCTCATATATACAAAAATAATGAAATAATACAAAATATCTTCGGCACGTAGGCGGTATATACTTGAAATATACAAATCACTCATACATCCTCACTATCTTCAGCACATAGGCTGGTATGTGATAAAAATACAACTATCTTCGGCACGCAGGCCGGTATATATATCTCAAAAAATAGCTATCATACATAAAAAACCAAGTGACCGCATATCAGGCATCTCATCGAATGTCCTCCATCTCTGTGTCACATGTACCCTCGGCCTCCTATGTCCCTGCTGGAACCTCACCTAGAGCTAGTCTTTGTGCCTTTGGTGGCCTCTCCTTGATCGGGCCTCGAGCTCGTTGACCTCCTGTGCTCTCCACACTATGAGTGCGGGATCTCATCCTCTCACTGGATGCATGTTGTGCCCTGTACTTGGCATAGGATATGAAATCTATCCCGCTACCATAAGCTGGTCCTGATAGTATCTCACCTCACCTAGGGAATCCTATAACCTGGATACAGGCATGGTCTGTGGTTGTCCCAAAGGTCTCGGCCCCTATATCTACCCCAAGCACTGCTGTGAATTGGGACCTACTCCCGGTGCTTGTGGTGGTGCCCCCTACCCCTATGCTTGTATCTGGGCTTGTAAGGCCCCAATCTATGCCTGGGATGTGGCCAACTAGCCCTATAAACCTGCCACTTGAGCCTGTAAGGCTGCCACCTGACCATCCCCCTCCTGACCATCTCCATCTCCTCCATCCACCATCTGGGCCTGTCGTAGACTAGCCACCTTTACCTAAAGCTCTACTACCTCTGCCTCAAAATGCTCTAAATATGCTATGTCTCATAAATACGTATACCCAACTGGGTAATCAACGTAGCTACCTACCCCTATAGGGCATCTCTCTACACTGTAATGGTAGCTAGGTCTGGCTGCCCCAGTCTGGGTGGTATGGCTCGTAATTGAGCCACCCACCACTGCTTGTACCTGTCTGTACATTCGGCATCATCTATCCACCGATCCACTGGCTGCTCCTCCTCCTCCCATGGCACTGTAGGCTATGGTAGAGGTAAGGGCCTCTCCACGTCATCTCTCCGATCTCATGGGAAGGTTAGAGGAACATCGTGTAAGAGCCCGAACTTCCATCGAATCTCATCATCTGCACAGGATCATCTCATCCTCCCGGCACGGCAACCCTATATCCATCTCTCTAGCTGGAGCTCAGCTAGCTCCTCATGCATATGCATATATGAGGGGAATCCCACATATGGCCTCCATATAATGTCCACTCTAGAAAATCCCTCCAGTAACTACCGAAAATGGGCCACATCATGTGTCGGCCTATCGAAACTCTACTCTCCATCACTTTGGTACCCATCTCCTATACCCCACCAAAGATAAATATAGGTGGGAATTCATCTTCTCGGGGCATCCCTATAGGTCACACACACACTATGTTTTCATATGCCCAGGTGGTGTAGTATAAATGTACAACATAAGGTAAACTTACACGACCACCCATATGCCTATAGCTCTTTGTATAAAGCACCAATAATGCTTTGGTACATAGGCAAAGTGGGTCTCATGCACTATCATGTCATGGAGTACCCCCATCATTGATCAGGGAAAACATCCACCCTCTGCATCTGGCAATGCATAACAACACACTACCTCCATCAATAGGAGTACTAGCCTCGTCTCCTCCAGATGGGCTAGGTACATCTCTCCATAGCTCAAACTGGCGCTATGGAATCTCATATCAGCCATTCCCTCACCAAAAATAGTCCCAATCAACTCCTCTGAGGCCTCGGAGGAGATATAATACACCTGGGCACCCAATATGGGTAACCAAAGAATCTGGAACACATCCTCTAGGGTGATAGTCATCTCACTGTCGGCAGGTGGAACGTGTTGGTCACGAGTCCCATCTATCGATGAGCACGACCATCAACTGGGATACCGAACAACATGTCTGTAACAGTGAACCCCACTCAAACCCACTGCCTCCACATGTTGCAACTCCAACAGGGTTGCTGCGCCGTGCACTGTCAGCAGTGGCGGTAGAACCATGTCTTGCATATGTAACTGTGCTCTCCCCTGCATCCAATATAAACACAACATTAATTTACTTGTATCAATCCCTATTCACCAATTATCATTTTCCTACACCCTATTTTCACCCTACCCATCTCAACCACCTAGCCCACATCACTTTTAGACCCTTGTGCCCACTAATCCGACTGGTACTAGTTCATCCTAACCGACCCGATCACCCTTTAACCGACACCGATCACCTGTTTGGTGACCGATACCGGTTCACCCTTACCAACCACGGTTACCCCTTCACCACCATCAGTCACCTATTTTATGACCAATCTTGGTTCTACATAACCGACACCGCCACACTTGACCGACATCGATCACTTTCGGAAAAAACCCGCGACTTCCCAAAACCCCCTTTTCTAAAACCTCCCCTGCCCTTTTACCCCACCTACAATGACCTAAACTCCCCTTGGACCTCTACCCACCCCACCTATACCATTTACTACCCTCCCCCTTCCTCTTTTTCTCGTTATTCCCCCCATACCCAAATTTAATTTTTACCCACCAAAACCAAAAAACCACAAAAACCTACAAATAACAATAATCTACTCCTCTAATCTATCAAATCCATAATGTAGAGTAGGGCACTTACCTCATCGCGCTGCCCACCGAATCGGTGGCACATCTAGCCACTATACCGGTGGTTCGCCCAATCCCTCTTCGGCATCTTCGCCATCACCGAATAGCTACTCGCAACCTCTGACCAATTAAAGCTCTCGCCCTGATCCCGTGGACCCGCTGCTCACCAACCAAACCCTCATCCAATCACACTACCAACTCAATGTCCCATTTTGTTCGAACACTTTTCTCTCTTTTCTCCCTTTTTGTCATTTTCTCACTTCACAAATAACAAATGAATAATAAAAACATGGATTTTTTGTTTTTATAACCAACCCGACCTAACCGACGTCGGTTACCCTTGACCGACATTAGTCGTGTGCCCTACCTTACCATCATCGGTTGACCTATACTGTCATTGGTTATCCTTGACCGGCATCGGTCACCCTCACTTGCACATTGCCCTAAATTTTACCCTTTTACCCTCCCCTACCTCCTTTTTTCCTCACCCAACCTTCACCCTGATCATTTACCCCACCCCACCTTTACCCAAACCATTTACCTCACCTTCCTAACCTCATCATTTACTACCTCCCTTTGTCCTCCTTTGGGGACTCATTATTTTAACCCTACCTTGACCTTACCCATGCCGCGACCTAGATATTTGGACCTGGACCATCACTAGTGACCTTTGACCTCATGTGTTCGCTATACCTTGTGGCACTGTTACCTATGTTGTTGACCTAATGACCTTACCTAGCCTATTTCCGTGACCGTTTATCCTGACCCTACCTTTGGTGTACCGGAACATACCTAAATATTCCTGCACCTAACCTATGTTGTGTTTCCTAACCATATCATATACCTTGGATACCGAGAATCACTTCAACCTTGTTCGGATAAACCTATCAACCTTAGACAATGTAGAGTTTTCTGCTCTTTTTAACTTGGTAGTGTGTTCAATTTATACATGTGCGTGCATTTGAATGTTGCTACCTTTGACCCTGACCAATTACCTTAATTTCCAGAGTAGACCTTTCACCCTTTTTCCCGTTCCCCACCTTCCCCTTTCTCACATTCACCTTTTATCAAACCACTCACCGATTCTACCTGCTACCTTGTCAGTTCCTACTTTGAGGGGAACCACCTTCATCCACACATGAGGCAACCACATCTTATTTTTGTTAGTGTCGCTTACCAATACAAGCTACACAACAAAAAGGGGCAAAATGTAGACACTAAAATTAGGTCACACTCTCCTTTGGTCCCTCGACGAATAAGCACCCTTCATCACATTCACCTAACCATGGCCCCTTTCACCCTACTAATATTAATTTAATTAATTAAATTAAATTAATTCATTATCCTCACCATATTTATTATTTAAATATCTTATTTTAAATAATATCCACACATATAGTTCACTTAGACACCTCACCAAGCCAACTCAACCTAAGACCTATTCTTAGTAAGTTGCCATAACTAACTAAGACTTACCCAAACCCTAAAAATCAATACCTACATTCCCTCAATGACATTCCCCCATGCTTACAAGAGGCTCTCAATCTAATATGTGGGTTAACGACACGAAATCCAAGGAAATCAAGAGGATCTCCCTAATTTAGTAAACCTAGGAAATCCTGCCTTGACCGATCGAACGCCGCGGTTACCCCTAATTGTTGCCAGTTAAGCGGAAGCGCCGTCTTCTAGGTTCCCCTTTTACTAAGAGGACACACATGTAAGGAAGGAGATCAAGCACTTTCCCTTGCACATCCATCCCAGCCATGATCTGATCTAACCAAGCAAAGAGGAATGTACATGTAGCCCATGTGAAAGCTTTCCTTCATTTAGTGATCACTTGCACCTTCAAACCTCTCATCGGCACCTCCATCCCTCACTCACAGGACATCTAGGGATAGAATCCAAGTATAGCATCATACCTCTTTGGTTTATTTCATTTCATCATTATTTTATCATCTATTATTTACCTAGCCACCTATTGACCTTCTCCAACACCTCCACCTCCATATACCTATTAAAATCTCACCAAATCCTACCTAAATCACCCAATACCTCATCTGATGACCAAAATCCATTGTGAAATCGAAAAGGAGACCCAAAGCTTGTTCGTGGCATTCCCATTTCCAAGAATCGGAACCGATTACACCTAACCGTTGTTGGTCACCCTTAACTAACATCGGTCTCTGTATTTTTCCATACAACCCAGAGCGAGAGACCTACCCACCTATGATTTACCTGAGACCTCATCGGACACCTGTAGAGACTCGGAACTAGTTAGTTGACCTTTGGATCCTATTCCAGCCTAGCATGTCGATTAGATCTATTTCTTATTTTGTTTTAAGTGAGATACCTAAATCATTTTGGATTACAATAGGATTTACTTTGTTTACAACATTAAATTGTTTAAAATAGTGGACTAATAGCTATCTAGGAAGTGTCACACTTCCTGGACCTAGCATACGCTAGGCAGATTCTTCACTTGCACATATTGTTTAATTCCTTCTGGTGGTCTTGCTTTTATTACAGGTAGTTCCTCCTAGCCAAAAGGAAGTTCTCACAATCAGCTGTGGATTTGGAAGTCATGCGCGCGTAACAACCCATCAACCATCATTTAAATAGGTATTCCTCCTACGCCTGTTACCCTATTTGTTTCATCAATACTTCAAAGAAACGATCTAGAAATAGGTGAAACATTTTGATCATCTAGTTCTAATTAGGGAATTAAATTTTTTGCATTTCGCTTCTTCTTCCCCCACACACAACCAAATCACTTTAACATCAAAAATCATTCAAACAATCCCACGCAAGTGAAACTGATTGGGATTTCATCACCCAATAGGGAATCTAACTCGGTGTTCTATCCGAGTATAATATCCTATCTTTCGGTATATTTTCTCAACACATGACTCCCTTATCGCAATGGGACCGTGAAGTGAGGGGATATGCCCCAATACTATGCCTGTATTAACAAAAGTATAGAGTTGGGTCTCACGTACCTTTGGGTTTATTAAGGACTCCTCCTTAACATACCTAAAACTATTCATAACTTACCATTTCCTAGGACCCTTGTTAACCATCTTACACATTTCACTTTTTCTATAATTAATCAAGATTAATACAAAACAACATTTTGCTTGTTTGTGCTTATTGTTTGTAAATCAACCCATCTAGTTAATTTTTATTTCCTAGGTGTTTGTGTGTTTTCTTATCATGGTATTTACTAGACAAAAACTTCACAACTAGACCTCTGAAGACATGTCTACTCCACCCCCTACATTCCAACAACATGCCCCATTTTACACCACAACACTTTCAACACCAATACAACAACAAATCCCTTATTATCAAACGGACACATCCAATCCCTTCTCTGACACCCAAAAAACTTGGAATGAATCAGGAGTCAACTATAAAAATGAAATAGAACAACAATATTTCCATTCTCCACAACACTACCATGGTCAGATTCCTCATACACTAGAATCAGAACATCCATTCTCTCCTAGAGCATCCAAGCCTCCTTTCTACAATAGAGGAGACCATATTTTTGAATAAATGCTAGACTCAAATCCCATTGCTCTCAATGCTTATTTGGTAGTGATAAATGTTCAAATGTAACCATTCACACCCCAATTTGTTACATACACTCACAACTCTCCATCTGAAATTGTGCAACTCATTAACATAACCAAGACCCTGTTGTCCAACAGTTATACCCATACACTTCAAATCAACCTGAAACACCAAACAATAGTCAACCCCATATCTCTACCAGTTCTACTAACCCCTTTGAAACATCGAATGAAAAATCTTTCACTAGTCAACTCAAAGCACCCAACGTCTCCTCAGCTCCCATTTATGACCTTCACATGATCTCATCACAAAATACATTTTCTCAACAACCCACATCTTCATTGAGTCCTTCTATAGGATCCACATCTCCTCTAAGTAGTATCATTTCTTCCTCATCCACTCCTCCAACCTCCTCATAAGTACAAACACCTCCGATGGGTTCCATCACCCCTTTTACAGTCATGCCTTGCCAACAGAGTTACTTGCTCCTATTCAATTTATCACTATGTCCATTCCCACAACCACGCCACTAGTCAATACCAATGCCATTGCTAGTACACATCTTGTTTCGCAATACATACCACAACTTTCACAACCATTGATTTCCATGCCACAATCAACACATCAACAAAACATTCCACAATATAGTATCCCACAAAAATATTCCACAACAAGCACCATCCTCGGTTTCCTCTGTTATGTATTCTAGTAAACACCCATATATTCACAGCCACTCACGTATTTGACAATGTCATTGTAATATCAGTATATTCAAGCTTCACAACCTATAGCTTCCCAACAAAGTTTCCCATCCTATCAAAACATCCCACAACAAAACATCCCTTATCATCATAACATCCCTCAAAAAAATCCCTTATCAACATAATGTATCAAAAAAACATTCCTCAATATGGAGTCCCTCAACAAACATTCCACAATACCATATCCCTCAACAAAATAACTCATATCAGCATAATTCTTTGTATCAACAAAACACTCTCTACCAACAAAACATCCCTCAGAAAAACCAAGCACACTCATCCTATTTCCAACTTGGCTCATCCTCACAAAAACAAACACAATCAGATTCCCTCTAGGCCCTTTTAAGTTGCATATCCAGTCTTGAAGCTGCTTCATCTTCATCTAAGAATACACTCTCCTATGATCAAATTTGCAATGATCCCATTCACCCATCAATACCATTCAAATGTATCCACCTCACTAGGAACTTCCTAAACTTATCAAATTTTACAACAAAGAAGATCCCCAACAACACATATGTGCCTTCCATCATGCATGTTATTTAATAGCTCATGATCAAGATTTGATGTTGAGGACCTTCCCCATGTCCCTCGTCGGTCCCACCTTAGACTGGTATAACAACATTCTCGCAACACTCCCTATTTTCCTTCACACATCTTGCACAAATTTTCCTAGACCACTTTTCTATCAACATAGCCCATAAAGTCACCATCAATGACCATATACCATTAGATAATTTGAAGATGAGTCCATCACCAATTTTTCACTCGTTGGAGGGCCATCACCAATCAATTGTCATTTACATTTATGCAAAAAAATTAATCGAGGTCTTCTATCATGCATGTGCTAAACATATCTCATCCACATTATAAATCCAATCATTTCAAACTTTTGATGAAGCTTTTACCATGGCCCATAAACTAGAATTGTGAGCTCTAGAAGATGGATGGGTAAAGCTTTGTCCCAAGAAACCAAAATCTGAATTCCCACCTAAATCACCATCTAACAACGACAAGTCAAAAACATTTGCTAACGCCATCATAGTCATATTTTCTCCCAAGGAAAAATATGTTGTCGAGCGTCCCCGTCAACAACGTAACTACACAACTATAGGAGAGACTTATAGTGCAGTTTTTGACAAACTGTTTGCTTCCAACATGATATCTCTCCCTCCCATTCGACCTATCGACATATCAGTATCCAAGCCCATTTGGTACTAGGATGATGACTATTGTAAGTACCATAGGGTCAATGGTCATGACATCGAAAGATGTCATACATTCTGTAACGTGCTCCAAGATTTAATCAAAAAGGTGACCTTCATTTGGAAAATCCAAACGCACCTCTGAATCAAAACCTCGACATATTTAAGCAACCTTTTCCAAACCATCCTTCATCTTTTGACCAACCACAAATGAATGTTTTCCATATCATTAATGTAATAATAAAAATTGATCCTATTCCTCAGTCCACCCTTGCACCTAACGAAACAAAATCCACATAATCAACACTAGTAACCAACAAGCCTAAAATTATGACTACTTGAGCCTCCTTCTATTGAAACCATCACTCGAACCCTTCCTACATCCTTGCCACTTAATGAATCAACACTCGCATAATCAACACCAGAGCCCAATAAAATTAGAATTGTTGAACCACCACTTATTACTAAAACCATCCCTATGCTCTCGTCACACACCACTACCGAACCTATACCCACATCCTCTAGTACAACTATACCTACACCTGTATATCGACTTTGTAAATATAGCTATGATACCTCTTGAAATGTTCTTAGCACAACCATCTCTCGCATAATCCAACCATAGGATGTAGTTGACCCCAATCCACAAAAAAATTGATTCAAAACCCGCAGATCATTTAGAATACATTAATCACATCATCCAAACTCCTCTTCCTTCACTAGCATCAACTTCAACAAATACACCTAGTTCATCTAAAACCTCAAAAGGGCCTAATAAACAAGGTGTTATTTAGGTCTTTAAAATTCCTTATTATGATGAAACATATCATTTCCATGGTCCTCCACCTTTTCATCCACCTCCTCCTACAAGGGGTGTCCCCACTTTTGGAGACCCTCTTGTCATGCCAAGACCAAGGCCTATGAGACCTTCCAAACAAGAAACTATTCGAGAATTTGAGGGTCCTTATTATGTCCCTCCGGATCAAAACTCCCCGCATGGTCCTTGCTCTCTCATACCGGTTAATCACCCTATTATTACAGGGGAAAATCCCATCTACCAAACTCCTATAGTGAGTCCATACTCTACATTTATCATTCCGCAAAGGGCATCCACATCGGACCCTCACCCTCCATCTCCTACACAATCTTGCTATTGTCCACAGCCATTACCCACATAGGATCCTTGTCCTCCATCTTCTGTTCTAATAGCTCAAAATCCTCCGAGACTAACAAATAAACAACCTATTACTAAACAACCCATCTCACCTCCTCCCGGGAAGGATGAAAGCTCAACCTTATTACCATCCACGTTCGGGCCTAAAGGATGTTACACCACCATCTTGGATGACTTATTACAAAATTCACTCATCACATTACCACCCCCAAGCCATCGGATCATCATGGGTGGAAGCCTGCCTTGGTATGAATTTAATACATTATGTGATTATCATAGAACATAAGGCCATACCATAAAAGATTGTAGAGCCTTTCATCAGAAAATTTAGAAGATTGGCGGTTTTCTCTTTCTTCCTTCTCAGTCAAGTATGACGTCAACATCAACATCGACATCACCAGAAGAGTCCATCCTTGAAACATTAATTCACCAAGTCGATGTTGTCCACATCACCACTCATTCATAGGAATACAATAAAGGATTAGCTGTTTTTAAGAAAGATAAGGCTTCCATCACCATACCTCCACCTCCTGAGCTATCGGCTCTACCTAATAAGCCTAAGGTGTCCATTTCCTTAGCTCTTGAAGAATCCAATCAAACATCGTCATCGAAAGCCAAAATTTCTATACAAACAACACCACCTTCCACTGCAATTCAAAAAGTGGTCATCAAACAACTGCATCAATCTCATGTCTGGATGTCACTTTATGAGCTTGTCCAAACATCACCTAGTCATAAACAGGACATAATAGAGGCCCTTCAATCTATCACTATACTAATTAACAACCTAATCCCATTTACAAACATCAGTAGGGGATCTTAAAGCATCTACCTCCATATCATTTGAACCATATGAAATTCCTTCTCTCAGACTCAAGACCATGACTTGCCACTCTTCATCATTACTCAGATCAATGACATCTCTATCAAAAGGGTCATGATTGCCATTGGTGTAACCATCAATATCATATCCTCTCTTACCTTTGACCTACTTAATTTTCCTGACACGGTTTGTCACCTAAACCCCGATCTGTTGTGATCCTTTAATGACACTATCGCACCCACATTAGGTATTGTTATCCTGCCACTCAAACTCGGCATCAAAACCTTACCCAACCTATATTATATAAGGAGAGTTCTAATAAAATATGTTATTAGGCTGCCCTTGGATATGCACCATGCACTACATTCATTCCACTCTCCATCGTTGTCTTAATTATGAATATGAAGGTCAAACCTATATCGTTCCCATTGATGTAAATCCATTTGCTAAGCTTGTTATATGATGTATCATCCAAACAACATCCTTGTGCCAAAATCTACACCCAAATCATCTGACCAAGCATCTACCAGTACATATATCCCCTCTTCTGGATTACCAAATGATTCTTCTCTTGGTGAGGTCAGTAAAGCGTCTTACGCTTGGGGAATATTACCTCCTCATGCTCAATTATATCCCTTTGCCCAAAATATATCGTTGCCCCGAAAAGCAACCCATGTATGACCCAAACGTAGGAGATGTAATTTCCTATGGTCCCGCTTATCTCAAAACAAGTCTCATTTATGGGGGATTTGATAATCCTCCATCCCACATCATAAATACACACCACACTATGCCATTCACATCAAACTTTGAATCTCTGATAATCTAAATTTCACCCGCATGTATCTTCATCGTTGTGCATGGAGAGGTTTTGGCCTCGATGCTACAAACAAGGAACCCACGATCAACCCATTCTACATTCCCTTAAAGATCATGAGAAAAGCATACTAGGCTATAAAATAATCACCATCGACATGTGCAAAGCCACTATGTATAAACTTGCTACATCCCTAACTATTTCCGAACCAAAACTATTACCATCAACGAACCCTGAAGATCCCATGGACACAAACAACATTGTACCCATCCCGCCTAATTTTTTTAATCAATGTCGTATCTTTAGGACCACTTACTTATCAATCTGGTCACTCCACCAAATCACTACCACTTGTTTGGCCAGAGATGGTTGACAAAGATTCACCCACTATAGATATCCTTCAGTGTCGGATGACCAGGATATTCTTTCTCATATGGGAGCTGAGGATCATTTTCTTCAAAAATCCCTACCTTCTGATACACCAACTCTTCTCAATGAATCAACCATCGATGTTAACTTAGGAACCCCACAGATCCTCATGTTTTTAATGTCATTTAGTCTTTGAGTTCACAAGAATTGGATGATTTCACAGCATTCTTAACAAAATATCATCAAAATTTCATATGGTCATATAGTGATATGCACGAGATCGACCCTAACATGTCATACACAACATAGTCACATACCCCAATGCCAAGCCAATTAAACAAAAAATTGACAAAATGCATCCTCGTATAGCTCTCCTTGTCAAGGAAGAGTTGCAATACCTTTTATCTACTAACTTTATCATACCCATTGATTATCCACAATGGGTTTCCAATGTCATCCCCATAACCAAAGCCTCGGGAAAAATATGCATCTGCATAGACTTTAGGGATCTCAATATTTCTTGTCAAAAGGATGAATTCCCTCTTTGAACATAGATCATCTAGTTGACCTAACATTTGGCCACGAAATGATTTCCCTCATGGATGGATTTTCTGGTTATAACCAAATTCTCATCACTACTAAGGATCAACATAAGACTGCATTTATCACCCCTTGGGGAAAATTTTGTTACCTTGTCATGCCTTTCAGTCTTAAGAATGCGGGGGCCACATACCAATGTGCCATGACATATATTTTCCATGATCTCATCCACAAAATCATTGAAGACTACATTGATGATCTCTTAGGAAAATCCAAGTCACAAAAAGACCACTTTGACATCCTTGAATAAATATTTTCTCATCTCATCCAGTTCTGTCTTCGTCTTAATCCCGTGAAATGTGTTTTTGGTGTCCTCACTGAAATATTTTGGGTTCATCATATCCCTCTGGGGTATTGAGGTTGATCTAGTGAAAGTTAGAGAAATTCTTGAAATTCCTCCTCCATTCAATCTTAAGAAACTACACAGCCTTTAGGGTAAATTGCATTCCATTCAACGGTTCATATCACAACTCTCTCATTGTTTTCAAACCATTTCACCATCTTCTTTGCAAAAATATAGATTTTTATTAGGATTTTTATTGCCAGAAAACCTTCGATGAAATCAAATGATACTTATTGTCACGACCTATTCTTATCCCGCACGTGAAGGGGAGCCATTTTTTTACATATCCAGTTCTAAGCATGCCCTAGGAGCAATGCTCACCCACCATGATAGTCAAGGTTGTGAATAAGTGGTATACTACATTAGTCACACACTTCATGAATATGAGACACATTGTACTTGAAGCTGAAAAACTATGTTGTGCGTTATACTTCTACCACCAAACTACGACATTACCTCCTTAATCATAAGACATATGTCATCACTAGTTTTAATCTACTCAAATCCATGCACGCTAAACCTTATCACAATGATCGCATAACTCGATGGATTATGCTCATGACTGAATTTGATCTCAACATAATGTTGCAAAATCTATCAAAGGTCGTGCCATTGCAGATCAGATCGTTGACACAAGCACCCTCCCAGATAATCAAAAACCTCATGAAATTTTTCCTGACAAATCCATCAACAGTATCGACAAGTCTGATAATAGTGAATTTTATTTCATCCTTGTTAAAATGACCCTCTTCTTTGACGGTGCTAAGTGCCAAGAAGGAGGAGGAGCAGGAGTTGTCATTATACCACCCTGGAACATTTTACTTCCACTATCATTTAAACTTAACTTCAAGTGTACTAATAAAATGGTAGAATACAAAGCCTTAATCATGGGTCTGAATACCACCATTCTCTTAGGTGTCCACATCCTAGAAATATACAGAGATTCACAAATTTTCATCAATCAAGTCAAGGGAGAATATCAATGTAAAAATGATCCTTCAAAAATATAAAGTTGTCGTCAAATTTCTCCTTAGCGCATTCGATCATTACACCATCCAAGCCATCCCACGATCTTCCAATAGATTTGCAGACACCATGGCATCCCTCGGGTCCCTTGTCCCTTTGAAGCAGAAAAATCGAAAGATGACACTAAAATGTCCATAGTAATTCAATGCTTAGATCATCCTTCACATCAAAATGAGTTGCCTTCCATCAATACCATTAACAACAATCCACCGGATCTATGGTACACATAGATATATGAATATCTCTCCAATGTAAAATCCCATCTGATCTATCACAATCGCCAAGTGATCATTTCTTCAACATGCCACCCACTTTGTTATCATAGGAGGTACCCTCTATAAATGTAGTTTTGATGGTATATTATTACGATGTCTCAAATCACTTGAATCAAGCAAAGAAATTGAAGAGGTCCACAATGGCATCTATGGAGGTCACTTCAGTGGTAATGTCATCACTAAATGTGTCATACGGATAGGTATTACTGGCCTACTATCACTAAATATTGTTGTGCATATGTAAAAAGTGTGTCAAATGTCAACTCCATTTAGATCTTATTCATGTCCCTAGTCAAGCATTACAACCTACCCAAGACTTATGGCCTTTCTCTCAATGGGGTTGGACCTCATTGGTGCAATCAATCCAAAATCATCTCAACAACATCATTCCATAATCACAACAACTGAATACTTCACTAAGTGGGTTGAAGCTATTCCTTTGACCTCGAAAAAATCCAAACCTATCATTAACTTCATATATCAACATATCATATGTCATTTTGGCATCCCACACAAGCTTATCACAGATAATGGGAAATCCTTTAAAAATAAGGAATTTAAATAGATCTGTGACACATTTAACATCAAACTTAGTTTTTCATCACCATACTATCCTCAAGAAATGGATAGGCCAAGGCCTCTAACAAAACACTTAACAAAATTCTCATGAAAATAGTAGACAATTCGGTAGGAATTGACATCTCCAGATCTCGTTTTCTCTTTGGGCTTATCAAAAAGCATCCACACACCTATGGGCACTACACCCTACTCACTTGTCTATGGCATCTGAAGCCATTGTGCCTCTTGAAATCCAAATTCCATCACTTCGCGTATCTCTCAAAGATTTTATCCCAGATGACGAATATCACCAAGACCGCTTAACACAACTAGAATTATTAGATGAGAAACATCTAACAACCCTTGAACATCATCAATTTTATCAACAACGTATTAACAAAGCATATAATAAGCATGTCAAAGAACATGATTTTAAAATTGGTGATCTTGTACTTAAAGAAAATCAAAATGTTACTACATTAGAATAGAGTAAATGTGGGAAGTTTTCCCCAATTGGATTGGTCCCTATGTTATCACACACAAGTATGGGTTAGGGGTGTATCATCTCACTTCTCTCGATGGGGAACCTGAGGTAGAACCCTTAAATGCTTTACACTTGTGGCCTTTCTACTACTAAATGATTAATCATCATGATGCCAGTTTTAATCAAATCATATCCTTCTATCATTAAATAACAACTTCCTTCACACAAGTTCCTCAAAATCACTACACCTATTTATCAAGTATTATAACCTGGGGCATGTGGGTGTAGGTCATATATACATCTATCCCCTCCTCAAAAATGGTTTATCCAGGTTTGTTGTCCTCGCTTAACAAAATCAAATAAAACTCATTGGATGCTTAAATAGACTAATCCCTCAAAGGATAACTATTTATAAAATATAAATTATCAAAAAGTAAACTACTCTCTCAGATAACTACCTATCAAAATCATGGACCGATCCCATGAAAGGATGGCCATTCAAAGTCAAAAATGAAAAAAACGTAGACCATACCCTCGAAGGATGGCTACTCATATAAGGCTTCTTGACTTTGATCAGCCTTCAAAAATGCAACAAAATCAAAAGCATCTAGGAAAGCTTCCCACATCAATCATCTTTCCCATCATAAGAAAACTTCCCGCATTGATCAATTTTCTTCAAAAATTACAAAATTTGGGGCATCAATTCTCTATAAACCCATTAAAGAGGAGAATAATTTTCCCCCATAACATATACACCACAAGGCCTCTTTTATCCATTATCATAGCAAAAATACCTTTCACCCAAATCCATTGGGATTTGCATGAACTATCCATTGATGGTCTTATTTAACATCTTGAAAGGCTACTAGTGCAAAGTATTATCTTAAACCCATTGTGTATGCATATCAGATTTATAGTGGGGCAAATATTTCCACTTTTACTTCATTTAATTGTATTCTTTGATTTAAACTTGTCACATTTTCAAAACACATTTAATCAAAACATTCTAAATCCATTTATCAACATAAATGCATGAAAAAACACAATACCATAAGCAATATCATCATCATCATAATCATCATCACATATAAAATTTCCTGTATACAAATGTCTACATAATCAAAATAACATCATGGGATTCTATGAGCCTACAAACACCAGTATAATTCTAAAAACCATCATCATCATATACATATATATCAAAGTCTCATAATAATCACATCATATAAAGAAAATGGGCTTCTATGAGCCTATGACATCATATACAATCATGTAGTAAAATCAACACCTCCTAATATCGTACTACCACCACCCTCTCCTCTAGGAGCAAGTGTGCCTCCTATCCTCCATCACCACCCTCTAGCCTCCAGGTGGCTGCCCACACTCACTTCGCTCACACTAGGTCTCGCCCCGCATGAGCTAGCCCTTTCTCATCTAAGTAGTCTACATATAAAATTGCATTAGGTAGTTCTTGATGACCATATCAACATAATAGTCTCTCTCTACCCACACAATATCATAATGCTAGTAAGACCATGCCAGGAGGTGTTGCAAATGCTCCCTCTTTCTACCTACCCTATGTCAAGCCATCGATGAGAACTCGTGCCGAAAAATAGAAGGCCATGTGATCCCCAAGGCCTTCCTCAATGTATCCCTCATCCCTTATACTTGTCTCTATCAAAAATACATGTATATGTTGTGCACTATAAGCCATGTCTCTAAAATCAAACCATCAAACTCCCCAATAAGTGTGTCCCAAACTCCCACAAGATCATCCGTGCTCTCTCCGAGAAGCATCCTCTCTCACCTCCACTACTTTCCTTCCGATCATCACTACTACAACATTTGTAGCTACAATATCATCACCCTCACCTCTCTCCTCCTCTACCTTTGGCTTTTGTGCTCCTCCCTCTTCTTGAGAATGCACTCATCTAACCACCTATACAACCCTTTCCGCTACCCTCATCCTCCCAAAAATCCTCAATGATCGAGCCCACCACACATGCAAAAAATTTGGGGTCACCCCCACATCATCAATAGGAACCATCTTCCCATCCTTATCTAGACCCATGGCACCAAGATTCTCATCAATGACTATAGGCCTCACTACAATAGCTTTGGGGTCTCAATATCCCCATCCTCCCATCTATACAAAAACTAGATCTCGTGGGTATACTCGAACAAGCCCAAACTATCTCCCGACTTTGACTAAAATGTAGACTCATCCTCCCGGTCCTACAACCCCTTGAATCTAGATATCCTACTATAAACATAATAAGTCCTGAGGAAACTCAAGCAATCATGAAGATCCACATAAGGCCTCCAAATCACATCCCCTACTTATAACCCTGATATCAAGTCCCTGTAATAAGTGTGCCCCTTGGCCTTCCTAGCCCGACCAAGACTCTCACTCCATCTCATAAAACCGGGTGCCTCACATCAATAACACTAGGAAGCCCTAAAGGACAGCAATAGTAATATGCCCATGCACCCAACACTATAATAAAAACCCGACATCTATCCCATAACACTTATGGGCATTCCAATCCCACAACTCTCTGAAATTTTGAGCCAACAAAGTAGGATCCCACTCAAAAATTATATGGTGCTCCATCATCTCTACCACTACACCCATCATCATCCATGGGAACTAGCCACCCCTTGAATCTAGTAGTGCAAAACAATGAAATACCTAACATCATCATGGTCATTTTTGGATAACCAACTCTCCCAACATCATAAAGTTTCTGATAATCAAAGGCCCCTGAAGAGTATCTAACATCCTAGGCATCCCCTCCATATAACCTCTACATGGTGTCATCCCTCTCCTCATTAGTGATATAATAAATGGCTTGACTCCTAACTGGAAGTCTGGTAATCTGATGAACATCCTCTAACGTGATGGTCATCTCCCCTATAGGAAGCCAAAAAGTATTGGTGGAAGGGTTCCACTACTCTAACAATGCCAGTATCAAACTACGTGACACTGTGAATCCACCTATAAAATATCATACCACCAAAACCCACTGCCTCTAGGTGCTCCTAGTCATCATTAGCCAAATCCTCTTAGACCTCATCTAACATCAAAGGGATACGGTCTCGGATAGTCAACTTTGCATCCACCTACAAAACAAAAACACACAAAATAAAACATCAATACCGTTACAATGAAGTTTAAAAACAACATTTAAATCACTTTACAAAACATTCACATTAACCCTTAAATATATCATGCATCAAAAACAAGTCACTAAGTCAATTTTGTATTCAAAAATCTAATTCATTCCACTCAAAAATGTAAATTACCTATATAGCAGGTGAATCGCCAATGATTCACCTCAATCGCCAACAATTGGATGAATCATCATTGATCCCTAAAAACCATGCTTAGGGCATATGCATGCCCTAATATGGCATTGACTCATTAAAAACACAATAAATTCACAAAAATGAAAACAAAGAGGGTTAGATTCATACCTCAAAGCAGCACGGCTTGCATTTTTGGCTAGAGGATGCCATCTCGGTCTCTTTTCACCGTCAAAAGACACGTTTTCCTCTCTTCACAGTCATTTGCATTGCAAATAGTTAAATGTAATATGATAAAAAAAATAACTTTGGGGTATTTAAAACCCCTCTTTTTCATACGACACAATCTCCATGATTTCCCAATCATTGGCAATTTCTCAATCATTGACAATTTGCTACAATTACCCGATTGGCCTGTTTTGGGCCTTTTTATCTACATTTCCTAAAACCATGTCATTTTCATTCCTCGCACAAGTGTGCCATGTTTCTAAAAGGGTCTTAACCTTCAAAACCTTTGACCAAACCCAACATAGTCAAAATTTGGGATTCACCATTCGTCTATGGGAGATGAGCCCTTTGGCCCCCATCACTTGGTTTTCCCACTCAACAACTTTACCTGGTAAGAATTCATATGTCCATATGCATCGAGCCCTTTGGCCACCCTATCAATTGATTCACCAATACTCTACTTTGAACCCCCTTGATTGGGGAAAACCTTTTAAAACAAAACACACTGGTGCTCACTGTATTGCACTACAATGTAATCACCCATACCAACACAATAATTCTCATTATTTTGTCTAACGATTTGCCTAAAATTGCTAGACAAAAAGGGGAAAATGTAGACACCAAAATTCTACACTCCTATCTTAGGATCATTCATAACCATAGATGACCCATTTGTGACACTCCGTAACATTAGGTCACCCATTAGGTCCCCTTTAATTAGATTAATATACACATCACAAACATCCATAAAATCTAATCTAATTAATTAATTAAAATAATAAAATAGAATGAATAGCCTCACACCTCACCCTCACACTTCGTTACGTTAACTCGACACCTCACTAGCTATAATTAAACTAACTTACTAACCTTCCATAAATATAACTAGACCACCCCTAACTTATCCCTAACCACTTCTCCCCACTTAACTAACTATAACTAAGACAAATTTCTAAAAAGATCTCACCCCCATCCTAACAAATTTATTTTAGCTCAAATTCCTCCCCATCTCTTATCCTAACCACTTTGAAATCCTCTAAAATCGAGTTAGAAATAGAAGGAAAATCACTCATTTTGGACACCTAACTAAGATTTCCTATTTCACCGATGATTAGCCCAATCGTCGATAATCTATATAAGTGTGTTTTCTGCCTTCCTTTAGGAGGAATTTGGTTGTTTTATAGGAAAATTTGATCTTTCTCAGGAATTCTAGAGGTCATTCATCTTCAACCAAGCTCCATCAACATCACGCTACTCCAAAATCATCAAATTGATCATCGTATTCATTTTCATCATCAGATCATCCTCACCCGTTTGATTTGCATTTAGTCACTCATGCAAGGTAACCATCATCATTATTGTCTATGTTTGATCATTCATATCAGGTAATATTATTTTATTACATTTAACATGTCATATGTGTTCTAAAAATTCACTTTAGATCATAGCTTAAATTGAATCTGACTCTATTTTTTGTAAACTGAGAAAATTTACAACAATCGCCAGCAATTTTCCCAATCGCCAATGATTCCCATGCAATAGTTTACTTTTACATATTTCTTACAATATTCCTAATCTTTCTTGGTTTTCTTTTTGTTTTCTAACTTTTTCCCAATATGGTGATTCCAGATGGCTTTAGGAGGTAACAATTACCATGTATCTGACATTGGTGCTTTTCCTATTATCCATCATCCTCTTTACTGGGAACAAGATCAGAGCTTTTCACGATTTAGAGCTTTTTGTAAATTCATTCCACACCCTTTGACCATTTAGAATATATCTTCGCATCAACACAACATGTATCGGAGGAAACTAAGCATTCTGGGATGCGTATTACGAGGCTCAAAGGCTCCATAAAGACCTTGCACAATACAAGCACAATTATGAGGTTGGTCTAGACCTATCAGAAGACTACCATACTACACCTAAATTTGATACCGACAGTCACACTAGCACCCCTAATATTGACACCACACTAGTCTTTTTCTATGACACTTTGGAGGAAGTATCAGATTTTTTTGATAAGGAGGACTTCATTTTTCTACTCGAATCTGAATTCACTAAAGAGGAAGGCCTAGTTGACTATGTAGGGTCTAACTTTTCTAAAATTTGTACATGGATCAAGAATCCAATCTGTGTTTAAGCTTGTCATTATTATGTATATGTCCACCTAAATAAGTGACACAATAGTCATATTTTCCACTTTTATCATATTGTATCACAATCTTGTTATCAATAAAAGACTTAATTATTTCTTGAGAAGGTTGTTATCCTTC
Organism: Taxus wallichiana var. yunnanensis; assembly: GCA_018340775.1. Lineage (NCBI taxonomy): Eukaryota > Viridiplantae > Streptophyta > Pinopsida > Cupressales > Taxaceae > Taxus > Taxus wallichiana. The sequence goes on along the minus strand of CM031242.1, from coordinate 353,622,493 downwards.
AAAGGAATAAGAAAAAAAGGTAAAATCATGCTCAACAATGGGATCTATAAGATTGAGATTGACAACATATCTGCCTTCAAATATAATAGAAGAAACAACCACGGTAGAATTAATGAAAGCTTTAGCTAATTTATATGAAAAACCAAGTGCATCAAATAAAGTTTATTTGATGAAGAAATTGTTTAATTCTAAAATGCAAGAAGGTGGATATGTGTCTAATCATTTGAATGATTTCCATTCTATTATAAATCAATTAAAATTGGTTAATATATTTTTTGAGGATGAAGTGAAATCATTGTTATTCTTGTGTTATTTTCTAGATAGTTGGGATAATTTGGTAATGGCTGTTTTTTTATTATTGGTAAATATTTGTTTGAAAGGGACTATACCATTTTACAACAAAGGCTCAAAAGCAAAATGAAACCCCAGAAAGCCCAACAACAAAAAACTGCAAGAGCCAACAAAAAAGCAATACCGCTTAAAAATGCACTAAAAACAACAACTTAACAAAGAACATACTTTTTCCCAAAGAATCGCATGCGGATGGCCATATGCCCAGATGTAACAATAATAGTACTAACAACGACAAGAATCAAACCTTGTCCTGGAGTGGTGGGGGGTTTAGATTTGGCATTACCCTTCTTTTTCCGATCCACCACCGTCCACTCAGGATTTCCTGCATCCAATGCAATCGAAGCATCTGCAATGGATTTGACGTGGATGTGACCCATAGGAAGGGGGGCCGAAACTTCCTTAAACACTGAATCAGCAATCTGCGGACCACAGTCTGTAGGAATTTTCTCAATGTTGGCCTGTGAATCAGCCACGACGGGTGAGTCAACTTGCAAGGGGGCACTAGAATCCTCAGCCGGATCTGAGTCAATTGTGAGATGTTCAGGAAGAGAATCCTTCCACCACGCAGCTTTGGTCTTTCATTTGGAATGTTCACAATCATTTGTAACATGACCAGTTTGGAAGCAACGCCGACATCTGAAGGCAAGTCTCTCATAGTCAAGCCTCTGTACCCAGAGCCTTTCTCCAATCTGAAGATTGATTTCTGCTGGTAAGAGTTTGGAGGTATCAATATCAACTAGGATTCAAGCAAACGTAGTATGTGTTTGAATGGAGGTCTTACCATCAACTGCCACACATGAGCCAAGAGTATCTCCTATAGCAATGAGACAAGATCTGTTCCAAAGTTGTAATGGAAGTCCTAGTAAATGAACCCAAATCGGGTAGGTATCAAAAGACTCCTTTAATGGGTCAAAGGACGGATACCATGGTTTGGACATCAGCCCATGTTCCCCCCAAACCCAATGCTGGCTAAAAATTAAATCCCTATCAGCAGGGGTTTCAAAGACCGCAATGAAGTAAGCTTTAGCACAGGGATAAATCTCAATCTTACCTTGTATTTTTTCTCTCCATCTCTGGGCTATCCATTCATGTAGCTGAGAAAGCTTAGGCCAAAATTTATGGAATCTACATATGAGACCCAGCTGGGAGAGATTTTCCTCCTCGTGATGAATCTTGATAAGTAGATCCTCCCCGATTTTCAGCGTCGGGACCTCCTGGGAGGGTTTTAAGAGCTCATTTCTGGTATTCTCCTTTTGTTTGGAGACCGTTGTAGCATAAGAAGTGGACTTATCTCCACTAGAGGTTCCTGTCCTAATGGAGAGACCCCCTGTTTTTTGACAGGTCGGAGAAACTCGATCCCAGATTTTCTTTGAAGGAGGGTTTTGATTTGCATCAAAAGCCATGTCAATCCAAGAGATTGGTGTTGTATTTTCCATGCCAATTTTACAGGCGCCGCCATCATTTTTGCACTCAAGGGACAGGTTCCTAAAGCCGCCGCTAAGGAGAGGGGCATCTTGTTTTGTTTCGTTGTTCGTGTCTCCTGTATTCGCGTGTTCTGGTCGATCCATGCGCTGTAGAGAGCCCGCAGACAAGACGAACGCGCAGCTAAAGCAACCATGACGGCGGCAAAGTGCGGAATAGGTGCATAACAGCGCGTAACAAGAACGGCTAGGGCGCGGCTAGGGTGCGGGCTAACGAGATTACTATCTAGAAGAAGCACAAATTTGGTAATGGTCATTAGTAATACAACATTTGCTACTAATATTTTGAAGTTTGATGATGTGATTGGTATAATTCTAAATGAATAAATACGTAGGAAAATTTCAAGAGAATCATCATCTGGGAATGATTTGAATGTAGAAAGAAGAGGAAGGTAAAAGGAGAGATCTAAGAGCAAGAGTAATGGGAAATCAAATTCTAAGAGTGGTAGATCTAAATCCAGAGGTAAAGGAATAACCTGCTGGAATTGTGGAAAGAAAGGACATGCAAAGAAGGATTGTTGGTTCAAGGAAAACAAAGAGAATGTACTAGAGAAAGGTAAAGAGGAAAATGTAGCATCATGAGGTAATGCAAGATGCCCTTATTCTCTCCTTGGATAGTAAAATTTAATAATGGGTTTTAGATTTAGGAGCTTCTTTCCATGCTACCTCTAATAAGGGTTATTTCAGAAATTATGTCCAGGGTAATTTTGGGCATGTTTATTTAGGAGATGATGAACCATGCAATATTATTGGTAAAGGTGAAGTTCATCTTAAATTGCAAGAATGAAAATACATGGATATTGAAATATGTGAGGCATGTGCCAAGCCTCGGGAGAAATCTTATTTCTGTAGGACAATTAGGTGAAGATGGATGCATGGTTACATTCACAACCGATTCTTGGAAATTTTCCAAGGGATCTCTTGTTGTAGCAAGAGGCAAGAAGGTAGAAACATTATATTTTTCTACTTGTATTACTGATTCCTTTTCTATGCTATCTACTTCAGATTCAGATGCAAGCATGTGGCATAATCAACTAGGCCATATGAGTAAGAAGGGAATGCAAATCTTAAAGGCAAAGGGTAAGTTATTAGATTTGAAAGATGTAGATCTTGATTTCTATGAGCATTGCATATTTAGAAAGCAAAAGAGAGTGATATTTCTCAAAGTTGGGGTAGAAAATAAGGAGAAAAAATTGGAGCTTGTGCACTCAGATGTGTGGGGACCAGCCTAGGTAGCTTCTCATGGAGGATCCCAATACTATGTGACTTTCATTGATGATGCAACAAGAAAGGTATGGGTTTATTGTATTAAACATAAATCTAATGTTTTTGAAACATTTAAAAGATGGAAATCCCTTATAGAAAATAAAACTAATTTGAAGTTGAAGTTCCTTAGATCTGACAATGGTGGTGAGTATTGTAGCAAGGTTTTCAATTATTACTGTTCAGTGAATGGAATACATAGAGAAAGAATGGTTCTTATAACTCCACAAGAGAATGGAGTGTCGAAAGAATGAATAGAACTATTATGGAATGTGCTAGAAGCATGAGGATACATGCTAGATTATCCTTGTATTTTTAGGTAGAAGCAGTAGATACAATGGTATATTTGATCAACCATGGCCCCTCAAGTGCATTGAATGGTGGAATACTGAAGAAGCATGGACTGGAAAAGAGGTAGATATTTATTTTCTTAGATTATTTGGTTCAGAAGATTTTGTGCATGTTGATAAAGAAAATAGGAAGAAGTTGGATGCTAAATCCAAGAGATGCACTTTCATTGGTTATGGTTCTGGTGATTTCAAATTTCGGTTTTGGGATTTAGAAGATGCTAAGATTGTTAGGAGTCATAACATTGATTGGAATGAAAAGAGAATGTATAGGGATCAGGTTTTGGTACCCAAGAATGAACCGAGTGAAGAGTTTGTTGAGAAAATTGCATTCTCATATTTAAAACAAAAATCCACAAATATCGGCGTTAGTCGAGTAGGACCGACGTCGATTAGGTGAACCAACATCAGCTATAGAGGAACCGACATCGGTTACAGTGACCGACATCACCATCCTTTGAGATTTGGACATGAATGTCTAGGAGGTCTAGAATGAGCCTCAGGCACCCCAAATTTCTGTAAGAAGGTCTCAAAGAGTAAGTAAACCTCTAGAAATATTTACTCCATTATTTTATCTTTTATTGACTGATAGTGGTGAACCGGAAAGTTTTGAAGAAGCAATGTAGCAAGATACCCACGTTGAGTGGGAGCATGGCATGGATGAGGAGATGGATTCCTTGAAATAGAACTAGACATGGGATTTGGTCAAGTTGCTAGTAGGTAAGAGAACATTGCAGAACAAGTGGGTTTACAGGATCAAGGAGGAAGAGGGTGGATAGAAAAGATACAAAGCAAGGCTTGTGGTAAAAGATTTACACAAAAACCAGGTATTGATTTTGGTGAGATATTTTCTCCTGTTGTTAAAATGACTTCCATCCGTACTATTCTGAGTTTAGTTATAGTAGAAGATTTACATTTAGAACAACTTGATGTTAAGATGGCTTTCCTTCATGGTGATTTGGAGGAGGAGATCTATATGAATCAGCCACTTGGTTATGAAGTCAAGGGTAAGGAGAAACATGTGTGCAGGTTGAAAAAGAGCTTGTATGGGCTCAAACAAGCTCCAAGGCAATGGTATATGAGGTTTGAAAATTTTATGCATGATCATGGTTATATGAGATGTGGATCTAACCATTGTGTTTATTTCAAGAAGCTTGAAAATGGAAGCTATATTATTTTGTTACTGTATGTGGATGATATGCTTATTGCAGGATCTAGTATGCAAGACATTGGTGAGCTTAAGGAAAAGTTAGCTCACACATTTGTAATGAAGGATTTGGGAGCTGCAAAGAAAATACTTAGCATGTAAATTCACAGAGACAGGAAGAACATGAGATTTTTTTCTCTTAGGAAGATTATATCAATAAGGTGTTGAAAATATTTAAAATGTAGGATGCAAAACCTGTAGGTACACCTATGGCTGGAAAATTTAAACCGAGAAAAGATCGGTGTCCTACATCACATGAGGAGTTCGAGTACATGTCACGAGTTCCATATGCTTTAGTAGTGTGAAGTCTTATGTATGCTATGGTTTGTACCAGGACATTGTTCGTGAGTGGGGAGTTGTTAGTAAATTTATGGCCAATCCAAGTAATGAGCAATGGAAAGTAGTCCAATGGATTCTCGGGTATTTGAGAAGGAATTATGACATGCACTTATGTTATGGAGGGTCAGATACTACTTTATGGGGCTATGTTGATTCATATATGGTTGTAGATTTGGATGGTTGGAGAAGCACCACTAGATATGTATTCATATTGGGTGGGATGCCAATTAGATGTATTTTGAGATTACATAAGGTTGTGGCCTTTTTTACTATAGAGGTCAAGTATGTTACAGCTACAAAGGCTAGCAAAGAGATGATATAGATGAGTAGGTTCATGGAAGAGTTGGGAAAGGAGCAAGAGGATTGTAGATTGTACAGTGATAGTCAAAGTGCAATTCATTTGGCAAAGAACTCAACGTTTCATTCAAGAACGAAACACATTCAGTTGAGATATCACTTCATATGACAAGTGTTGGAGGATGGGAAACTGAAGTTAGAGAAAATTCATATGAATGAGAACCTGCCCATGGATATGATAATGAAGCTTTTGGATAAGGAGAATTTGGAGCTACACTCCACTTCTGTTGGTCTTCGAGTTTGAGACTTGAAGAGGAAGAAACAAATCTAGGAGAGGAACCAAGGATGGAGTTGTGCGGGATAGTGTAGAAATTTATCTCTAAGTGGGATATTGTTGAGATTGTGGAGCTGAATTGCTTCACAAAGGAGCTTATTTACAACTTGCAGGTTTACACAATAACCGACATTAGTCACCTAGTATATTAACCAAGAGCGATTAGGGTAACCGACATTGGTTACCTGTGCGTGATTGTTTATATTTAAGTCACGGGAATTAGATATAATATTTGTTATAAAGTTGATCTAATCATTGTAAATGAATGGATAAAGTACCCTAAGTTTTTATAGGCTTATATAAGCTAGGAAAATAGGGTTAGAGGTTAGATTGAGAGAATTGTAAGAAGGAATTCTTAGTGAGAGATTAGATAATCTTGTTAGAGAAAAAGTAATGTACATCGTGTAAGGTTTAGAAGATTTCATATCTTCTATTAAAAAACATCCGGAATAATATATTGGTTGTTTCTTGGTGGACGTAGCCCACATTGGGTGAACCATGTTATATCTTGTGTATTTTCTTCTATTGGTTATTTCCATGTTTATTGCTTGTATGCTTTAATATGATATATATTTGTATAAATGATTTTGTCTCTGAACCCAACAAAGTGGAGGGAGACCTATCCCCAGTAACAAAATGATAAATCACCCGGTCCCTCTTCTTTCCTACCACCATGCGTTCGGTCCCCCTTCTCTCCTCCTTGGTGGGTGCACATCCGGCGGTGAATACATTCCATGAGAATACATTTCATGCATTTTTAATCTTTCACACTTTCTATACATGGTTATGAGGGATATACAAAAATAACATTTGAAAATTTAATCCACTTTTCTAATCACATATACATGAAAATTTCCAAGACCTTTCCAACAAACCCATTTTTTTCATATCCAACTATCATTATAGTCAAATGAGACCGAATATATTCTAGGAATTTGTCAAATAGTTCATCTCGCCTTTTGTATTCTTCCACATTTTGCATACATTTGTATAATGAAACATGTAATTATAAAAAGAAGAAATAACTTCCCATTATGTTATGATGAATGTCAATATTGTGTTCTAAAGTTCCCATTATGAAATAGGATAGAAAGATCATGGAAAATATTGTGAGGTTTGGCTTTATGTTTCCAATTGCATTTGTTGGAAAAATTCCAAGGAATTTTCAACATACATATTTTATGCATCTTTCGTAGTCATTGTACTCCAAGAGACATCATTTCTTACAAGAATTGTTTTGAACAATTCACGTTATTTGTGCATGCTTCCACATTTTACATACATGCGCAATAATATCTTATTTATTCTCATGAGATTTTTTTATTATGTTCTAGAAATTACCCATTATTTTTAATGGAACTATCATCCAATAAAAAGGAACCACAACATCATCATGGGATTCATTGGTGGTATGCTATGAATATTAGAGATCAATGCACGAAGTACAAACTTGTTACTGATTTGAATGCAAATAAAATAAAATATGCCTTCATTTTAATAGTGCTAATGTAATTTAGTTTCTAGATCCATTTAACTTACTCATTTAATTGATTGATTGCATGCCTTTTATCCAAGGTAATATTAACAAAATATACTTGTACTATTGTATAAATGGCATAGCTACAAATATGAACATTTTTAATACAATGGAAAAAGTTCAAAATGAAGTTATACTAAAACATTCTAGCGAAAAACCTTCCAAACGCATTTTCTTGAAATTTTCCATGGAATTTTCAACAATTTTTTTGCATATCAAGAACACGTGCAACTATAAAATATATGATAAAAAGGTGAACTAGTCAAGTTAGAAACTTAATAGTGGCAATGATTCATGAGGATGCATATGTCCTCTATCATTTTGTGCATATCCTGTGATCAAATATCCTTTATTAACATAGGTTACCTATTCTTTGCATTTGGTGAAACAATATAGATGGTTTGGGAGGATGGAAAAATCTTATGTTATCCACGTAATCATTTTTTGAAAATGTGCATTGGGAAAATTTCACCATAAAACACTCGCTAAAAATACAAACATTTTTTGGCAAAGGGAACCTCAAATATGGACACTTATAGCATATTTACTTAATGTTTAATACATTCCATATTAGTAATTTTGGTTCATATAATTATATCATTCAAAACACAATAATAATCTCCCGAATATTAATTCATATGGGGAATTGGAAATATATAACATGGATTCTCCTATTAACAAGGAGATAGTTGTAATTACTAACCAATATTAAATTCCTACAATATCTCATATGCAATTATCATACATGAGTTGTTGTAACAATACTAACAACTCACTCAAAAAGGTAAATATATTTAAATACCCACATAATATAATAATCAAACATTAACTTCTATATGATTGCTTATATAATTCCTACCATCCTCGCCTTTGTGTGAACATGGGGCAAAGAGAAACTAAAAATAGAATCATATCAATGCATACTTTTAGATATTCATACTATTGATCTAGATATTTGTTGCACATGATCACCTACATATGATAACTATTCCCACTTCCACTTCTAGTGAATGCTCTTTCACCACCTCGACCACAATTCCACCAAATAATTTTGTAAGATAGAGAATCTTGGTAGTTAGATGATCTCCTAGACAACTATTTTTACATATCTTTACCTTCCACGCCATATCACTTATTAAGAGATTACATTTATTTCACACTAATACATGTGAATAGAGATGCATATCTATTATAGTTCACACACACACACACAAAGAAAAAAATTGTGTCACTACTTGGGTTGTGGCCTCATCGTTAAGAGCGGACGAGAGTTCATTGAATATCCTCCTTCCTACAATTCCTCAAACATCCATTTTGATGTTGCTAACTCAAAGTGGAATGTGAACATTTTATCTACATTCCCCTCTATAATGTGAAGTGGGTCTAATTTATAAGACATCAATTACCATTGAAAATGCATCCGTAAGGAAAATTTTCTTTAGTTATTTATTTATAATTTTTTTACAATGACTCAAGACACCCTCGAGACAATTAACAATATTGAGAAAAAGTAACATTTCATTAGTTTTTATTTCTCCTAAAAATATTCTCTACAACACTTTCCTTTAACATTCACCCTCTTGAACATTTTCCCACTTTTAAAAAAATAAACATCAATTTCTAGGGATCGATCCCTTAACCTTTTCAATCCTTATGTCTTATCTAAAAAAAAATCTCTTGTTGGGATATCAACTTACTCAGTGACAAGCATGCAAACAGTATGAATTTGATGTTTTCCTTAGGCAATATTCAAAGCAAGTATTAACTCGTCGAGGTCTAGTATTTAATGAGTAAGGTAAATGTAAAGTTGTGGATCTGAGTCACTAACAGGGGCTATCCGGGCCTTAGTGTCGACGAAAAATACTATATCTGGGTCAAATGTCGAGCTGAGGAGAGAAAATTGTGAGAGATCTTGCCATAGTCAGTGATACCGAGTCAATCAATTAAGATGGTGGCTTGATCTGGATACAGTCTATGTCGTTCGAATATCGATCCAAAGTAAACAAAAAATGATGCACTGTAGGAAATACACAAAATTTTGAATACACTCGTGTAGATGGTACTGTGCACCTTACAAGGATAAAAATTGATAGTATTGGATAATTCAGATGTTCAAATACATTATAAACAAGTAAATACCAAGTCCTTAATGGTGCGCAGTGATAGATTATGGACAACGATAAAAAAGATATAAATTTCATTTGTGAACGTCACGGTAATATCTTAGTAGTGAAATCAGATTTGAAAGAAATAAACTTGAGATGTATGAGAATGTACTGTGCATAATTTGCAGATTAGATGCAATAACAATTACATTCCCATGTCTATACACAAATTGCTTGATTCCAAATGATCGAAAAATAATCAGATATAAATTTATGAATAATGAACATACCAAACACATATCAATCCCAATGAGGATCTGAACTGCACCAGAATCACCGAAGCGAAATTAGAGTCCACACTATTAATGATATCTTGGCAATGGAAAGTGAATATAGTAGATGAAACTACATTTTGATTTCCCAAATTAGATGCACAAATGCAAGATGGCAGAATCAATATTGTATATGGTAGATATAAAGTATAAAATACACAACATAGGGTATAGGAAAAAATATATGCACTTGGGTATGTTTCTAGGTCCTAAAACATACTAATGTATACATGATTCCTAAACAAAAAAACTAGTGGTTGACAACTCCTTTTGGCCTTTTGATAACTTTATTTCTTGCACTTTATTCTATTTACACATCTTATAGTCTTGTCGGTACTTGACTGATTTATCTTTTGATGGCCTTAGACACTGGCATCCAGTTAGGAATGAAATGCCCAGGCGCTCTTGTCCCTCCTAGGTGCCCATATCCCTCTCTTTCTTCTTCTTACCCTTTTTGGTTCTTTTTTCTTCTTGGTCACCTTTTAGTACTTTTTGTCGTCCTTTTAGTTCTGAATTACAAAATTCAAACAAGGGAGTCATATATATACTTATTTACTTCTCTCAAATAATGGGCCATGTACTATAAGCATTATTTATCATCACTTAGGCTTGCACAAAGGCACCGAGAAATATAAAGCATACATCTAGCACATTCATACACGGACAAGAGATGCATTGGTCTACTTAAACAACATAGGAGGGGATTTCATTATATTCCATCACACACATTTTGCATATTTGATAATCTAGATCTAGTTTGCTATCATCATGCAACTTGCACGATGGAAACCTAGGGCACGAAACAAAGATACACACACAAGGAGAACTACATGGAGTTTGAGATGTAGTGCAGTACTCGGTCGTAAGTTCACTCTTTGGGTGACCTCCGGGGTCAGTCCGACTCCCCAAATTGTATCTTTTTATTAGATTTGATGTGGTATGTGAGAATGTGTAGCTAGTCATCTATTTTGTAGGTTACAGGTGCGATCAGAACCCTAAGAATGAATTTAGAGAGACAAAGTAAATATTGGAACAGAAGACATTATGACCTAGAAAAGTCAAAACTTTGAGCATCTAAGCGGATACTTGTGCCTAGATTGGTCTTTAGCACCTAGGACACTCATGTCCTTATGTGGGTGTTTATGTCCTGCATATTTTAAACGTGCTTCCAAATCTTCATCAAGTCATTACGAAGATGTTCCCAACCTATTCCAACTAATACGCAGATCTGGTCATCCTCATATCACAAAAATCAACTCATTCTTCTTATTTACTTCACTTGCTTATGGTTTTACATTATTGAATTCTTAGTTCTTACACATTATTGTATGTAATCATTTGAATATCATTTTTATAGTAAGTTACTCTGAAATAAAGATTTAATTTAATTTAGATTAAATCATTTGGTGAACCCCAACTTATGATTGACCACTCGGATCCTTATTCAAACACTAGATATTAGTCTTGCATATTACCTTTACATCTACTGAAATGTCTTCTCAATCTATTTTAGATAATGATACACCCCTTTATATTCAAGTTCACATCCATAATATAGGGGTTACACGAGCTTTAGTTGATAATGGATCTGGTCTTAACATTTGTAATTTATCATTCCTTCAACAAATTAGCCTTTCCAAAGCCTCCTTAACTCCCTCATCTATTTATATTCATGGCTTTGATAATATTCCTCAAAAGGTCTTAGGTACAATCACACTTCCCATTACTATTGGGCCATGCAATTTTCCCGTCCCATGCCATGTAATGCCTAATAATATTAATTATAATATTCTTCTCGAATAGCCTTGGATCCATTCCATGCATGCGATCCCTTCAACCCTTTATGTGCGTCTTAAATTCCTATACCAGGGTATGGTCTATGAGGCCTTAGAATATCCCTCCCCATTTTCCTTTTACAATACTATTTATCATTCACCTGAAGCCCCTATTTCTGCTAAATATCCTCCTAATTTCACAAAGTATGGTCATGGGTATCGGTATATGTTTCACCTTCTTTTTCACTAGCAACGGATTAGGAAAATATGGAAATGGATTCACAAAGAATATTTCCATTCCCATGCAATCCACCAAACTTGGCATCAAATATCTCCATCCTCCCACTCCTTTATTCTAGCCACATCTTCTTTTGAGGTTTACATCACTTCTCATTCTCATAAGCTTCCTTTACTATACCCTAAGCTTATTGGTGATCCTTCTTCTCCCACTTGGCATGAATTGGATACATTCCTTATCATGATGCTCCATTAGAATACATAAGGACTTGCAAAGATTCTCCGCCTTACAATCACAAAAAGTGTTTACCATTTGTTCTCAATGTTACAACATACTTTGGAAAATATAATCCTCCCGACACATTCCCACATCCATCACCATGGCATGGTCTTTTTCCCATCATCGATAGATATCCATCACTTTCATGCAAACTTGGGGGCATCAAAATTCCCCAAATAGTCACATGTTCTAAGTAGCAATTGCCTATCCACACTACTCACATACATACATATACCTTAATGTTTCTTTCTACTTCGAGTCAATCTTTCTAGCAAAACTTTCTCTTATCTGCACTATGAGCACACCTTGTTACATATATCTATGTTTACGGATTCCTTTCCACTCCTATTCCAATTTGTACACACTTTGATCCTCATGCTTACTTATGGATCCTTCTATTCATGATACACATACTTCTTTATATATATGGTACACATCCTTTCGTTTACTATACATACTTTGGCTATTCTTGCTCATAATGATCACATCTATTTGCCAATAGGTCCTAATATACAAACTTAGGGAATCAGAATTTACCCCTCCTCATTTACTTCTTATACCATTACTTCTTTGTATCTATACAACACAATGTTTCTACTACATACTCTATCTCGCCACCCAATGACACACTTGTGTTCTCAAGGTTCATAAATGACTATTGAGGGTATTAAATGAACCTCACTCGCACACTTAGCGAGAATCACACTTTATCCCTCCTCGATCACTCTTGGCTATCTTTATCATCTACTCATAGCTTATCTACTACACTTCACACTTCATGCTTCATGGTAAATCTTTCCTAGCATCTAATCTCAATCACATACAATACCTTTTCCACCCGATGATGCACTCTTGTTCTATGGTTCATAATTGACTGTTGAGGGTGAAATTCCAAAATGAACCTCACATCACGCACATCCATTGGGGGAAATGCAGCCCCTCTCATCTGCACATATTGAATATCACATCACACCATCATTTTCACACAACATCTGCACATATTGGTTGTATTTACTCAAGTTAGCTTATACTATTTACATGGTGCACTTTATTTCCTATGCTACTTAGATATTTAGTATGTCATTATCTTTTCTATACACATATACACATTCACGTGGTGTCTTGAGGTGAATGTAGGACCTTTACAAATTCTTACACGATGCATGATGCTCGACACTATTCTTTCCCAGTCCCACAGAGGCTCTTGGGGAATCTAACTTTTCCACTCTCATACTCTATACGTAACATGTACTATTATTACCATATTTACTACACCTTGTCATTATCACTTAATTTTCATTGATCTATACATGATTTGACAAAATACTTATCTTTCTAACATGTTAACGGGTGCTTCATGTGTAGCATTTTTCTTGCAAGATTCTATACAACCATGGTTATCTATTACTCATTGTTTACTATTGTATTCCACTAATTGTGGGCTATGCCCGATGTATCTCTTGATCATTGTTTTCTTATTTCCACTTCAGCCCTAATTTTATTGTGACATTGTGATTTATGTACCATGTATGCAACCCACTTTTTGTATCCCCTCTTGTCTTAATAGTTTCTTAATACATTGTATTTTACCGCATGCTAGCTCATATACGCTAACACTTGTTTCTAGCCTATATTGTTTGCATGTGCCTTGGTTTCTACCATGCACATTCCCTACTCCTTACAAGTATCCTATCTATGGTATGCATATCAGTTTTATGTCATTTCTTTTTTGGGCTACCTCCTCCTACATATTTCGTATGCACCCCAAACAAGGGGGAAACTATTGGGTGAACAAATCAACCTTCCAAAGAGCACATAACTCTAGAACAGAATAACAAAATACAAAATTAGTGAAATCACATAGTTACACAAGAGTGGTCCAAAATCAGACTTGGATCACAAACATAAAGTTGACACTAGTGCCTAGGATCAAACAGGAATTGTGGGCACTTGTGTCTCACCTAGGTTCTTGTGTCTTGGGAAAAAATAGATAGTTTCTTAGTTCATCATAGTTTCCAACATATTACAATACAGATCTACAGTATTGGCGCTTTCCTTTAGTTACAAAATTCTTTCAATTAGTTATAATTGGGTGACTTTTGATTACAATCGACTTCAATTTGGTTATAAATTGGTTACAAATCGGGACATCTCAATCTATAGTGACACTTATCATTTGAGAATTTTCATGGAAGGAAAGAAACATAGACATCTCTCCCCAAAATTCTTCTCTTGGTGTTAGATCACCCAAAAAACTCTTCCTTGGCATGAGATCACCCAAAAACTTGCTCTTGGCATGATATTTCCCAAAAGCCTCATCCTTGGTGGCATGGTGCTCAAATCAATGGCTCGACACTTTTTTGATTGGGAATTTATCACTCCCAACCCCATCCAAGAACATCTCCAAAATAAAAAGGAAAATTTTTTATCCTATAATCTCTCATACATCAGGTGCACTCTTTTCTTATCTATTACTTCTACATATTTATACATACGTTACTATGATTTTTCACATATGAGAATTTGAATTTTCTCTTGCTTGTCTTTTGTAGATCCATCCTTACAAGAAACAAGAAGCAACTCACATCTACAAACATAAGCTCCAACAACATTATACTATGCATACAATTCACTCCTAGGTGTAGTCACAAAATCACACACTTACTACTATTATTACACCGTGAAGTATGTTGTTTTATACATGGATCTTGCTTAAGAAAATTATTCACTGATGACCCATTCCATTTTCCAGTTGTTTGTCTTGTTGGTCTTTGTTGTTTTTTGTCTCACACATTTTTCACTCACTTGCAAAGTTCTAGTTAGGTCTCGGGAGTCTTATATGTCATTACTCACTCGGTGTCGTCACTAGTCTTTGACTAGGGTGTCTACATAGGGATTAGGGTGCTTGGGGCACCACCTGGTCCTAGTTCTAGGTGTCTGGTCCTGTCACACTTATTTTTATTTTGGACATTTGAGGTCAGTTTTTATGCTTTCCCCTCATCTCCTAGGTACTAGCCGGCATGTCGGTCATTAATGTCAAAATTTAAGAAAGAGATCCTATATAAACACAACATACATAGTATCTTATGGGAGGACTATTTCCTACTAAGGGATAGCTATCTACATAGAGAAAGGGACTCCATTTGGGTACTATTCTACATCTCACACTACATAGGAAGGGGAGTTTATTCTATTCCATCCATTATTTTGCATTTTATCTAGCTATTCGGTTATCTCTCGTCATTAGTGCTAGGAAACCTAGGCACATTATTGCACACATAACTACATTGGGTCTAAGATGTTGGTGTGTGTATTTTCCACATCATCAAGTGAGTCATCTCACTTAGGTGAGATCGTAGGTCCATGTGTCATTTAGGGGTCATTATGAGATTCCCTTACACGCAAAGGTGCATCGGTAGCGTCGCTGCGTCGGTCGTCGGCCGACGTCATATATGCGTCATTGGGAGTTACACTTCTATTCTGGGAATGTAACTCCCCCTCTCTTCTCGAGTTGTCATGATTACAGCACTGGGATTACTCAACACCTCCTATATGTACACGCCTTTTGATCTATGAGATAGAGGAGAGTTTTATGGCTTAACCAGGTTCTACCCATTTGTCGAATCTTTGCATGCACATTCGGTTGATGCTCGCTCCTCCCGAGATCTCTTCATGCTGCCATTTGCACATCCATTGATGTGCACGTCGTCCCTCGTGATCCTCGCTTGGGGTTTTCAAACCCTCTTTCATGGTATCAGAGTGGATCTTGTGGATCCGTGCACTCATCGGTGTTTATGTGCGTATTTTTCTAGCTTCTAGCGTGATATACAGATCTCTTTCAATGTGTGTCATAATGGATATTCCAGTTGTGCTCTTCTTGCATTGATTCGGGCGTTTATACTTCCGTTTGGGTTTGATCACGGTTTGTTTGGTTGTGTTCAAGTTTCTGGTGTTTTCGAGTTTGGTGTCTTCTCGAGCTCATCAGTTCCTTTCTTGCATATGCTTGTATTTGCATTCTCTACATCAGTTATCTTTGCTATGCAATCTTCGACAGTTCATTTTTTCAAGCTCCTCGGCCTTGTCTATAACTCGGTGTTTGGTTTTGGTCTTTTCTCGGCCTCACTCCATCCTTGTGCATCAAGTTCACCATCAGACATTGCTCTCTCTTTGCTTCGTGCACCAAGAGCTCGTACTCAGCCCTGCCTTGTTCTCACATTGGTTAGAAAGCTCCCTTCTTGCTGGCTGTGAATGTCTGGATGGATCCTTGCATGGAACACCAACAAACTGCCAAACTGCATTTTTTTGCTTTGGAAAACATTTTTTTCACTCTGCTGGACGTTTTTTGGAACCCTGCATTTTTTTGGAGGCCTTTGCTGCGTTCAAACCTCTGGTACGTGGACCACCAGCACCTCCAGTAGCTTCCAACTCACCAACACACCCTCCCGTGACCTCCAACGAACTTTCAAACCCAGCCACATGCGTTGAAAAATGTTTTTTTGCTGCTCAACATTGGAAAAACGTTTTTGATTTGCTGTCTTCCTTGGCAGTTACAAGTTGCATTGTTCTTGCATTGAGCTTTTGGCTTTTTTTCGCTGTAACTTCTCCAAATAGCCCAGCATGTGGCCACCTCTCTCTAGCCTGCAAAACAGCAGTTACATCAAGCAGCTCAGTGCATTGGGCCTCTCTCTCTCCACGTGGGCTTCCACAGCTAGCTGCTCTCCACCCGACTTCAACGTGGGCCCCCACATTTACCTTTTAGTCTTGTTTGGAAGGTTAAAACAAACACCTTTTTAATGTTTTAAGGCAAAAAAAAACATTTACATGGCATTGTATTAATTTTGGGCTTCTATTTTGGCTTGTATTATGTCCTTCATTCGTGTGTCGAAGATGGAGGGCGAGGTCCGGGGTTGGCAGGAGGCTAACCCCCCCTCGCAGTCAAAACAAACCCCTACTAAAATTTGATGCCATTTCCAACAAGTACCCACATGATACCCTTTTCACCTGTTTCGTGCACTTTTTTAATGCGTTTGCAGCATTTAGTGTATTTTTCCATCAATTGCGGGAATCATTTTAATGCGATAACTTTTGACTTGCTGCTCATTTCTGAGCACTTCTTTAGTCAAAGTTGCATGATTTTTTGCACTTTACGTGATGGCATTACCAATTTTGTAAACGCACTACTTTTATAAAGTGCCACATTCTGGGGGGTTACTTGTACTCTTGGGCCTACACACGCAGACACATTATCGGCCGAGTCCGACGTCTTGCTTTTGTGCATCTTGCATTTTTCATCATGGAGAGTGCTCTTTCCAGACGTGAGCATTGTAGGATCACCTTACATCCTCCACCACTTCTCACCGGGAGAGACCTATTCAGCTTGGTGTGCTTCCATGGAACGTTACTTCACCCACGAGGGTCTTTTACCCTTCTTGCTTGGGCTAGTTCCTGCACCCACTCATCATCATCTAGAGGAATTCCTCGACACTTGTGACCATGTCTTTGGTCACATGATGATGCATGTCTCTCGTTCTCTCTGGTTTCACGTGGTAGATTCAGATCCACTTCACCGTGTCTGGAGCATTCTTCAGTCCTTGTATGGAGACCCTTCACATACTACCACCATTGTTGTTGTTGTTGATTCAGTTGTCTCCTCCATTTCTTCATGTGATGATAGTTCCACTGACATAGGATCGCTTGGTTCTACTTCTGATGATGAGGATTTTGCATCCAGTTTTGATGTCGAGAGTACTATAGAGGACTCTTCTCCTCTTTCTCTCACTATTCCAGACATTGTTGTCACCCCCCACATCTCATCAGATATCGAGCAGTCTCATACTCAGTCTCACACCGTCATTACACTAGCCTCCTTTCCACTTCTAGTGTGTGAGGCCCATTTCACTCCTCTACCTTCATTGGATGACTCATACCTATCTGACATTGCTCTTCTATTTGTTGAGCCCCCTCATTGGGATGAGTATCTTCCTGACCTTAGTCATATTTTTGCAGAGTCCACTTTTGATACTCTACAGGTCCCTCATCCATCTACAGGTGTTTCGTAGGAGTTCATCATCTCTATTGTTGGGAGTTCCCCTTTCGGGAATCCTGTCACTTCCACATTTCCAGAGACCTTCATTGATCCACCCTCAGCTGTGGATCCTTTTTCTATTGTGGAGGATGTTTTGTTCCCTTCACATCACTTGGAAATCCTCTCTACAGGTGTTCCTCTTCACTCTGATAGTTCTATGCACGTGGCATTACCTTCGGTTCCTTGGCACTCACTCGCTAGACCTATGTCACACTTTCGTGCACCAGACTCAGAGTTCTTTGTGTTGTTGCCTTCAGTTTCCTTTGTGGAGTGGGTGGACTTCCAGCACATCATTTATGTCCTTCCTAAGGGCATGCACATAGTTCATTGCGGGTGGCTCTTCTTCAGTCCAGAGGCAGAGGATCTCGTCATCGATATTCTTCTGGGAGACTTCATAGAGTTACAGAGTTCAGATCCGTCCATGACATCTTTTGCATTCCTCTCATCTCCCTCTTCTTCTCTCTTCTTCTTCTTCTTTTTGAGAGATTGCCTCTTTGTACATGGGTACCCTTTTCGGGCTCGTCTATGGCCGGGACCCATATTTGGCATCTTTCTTAGATTAGAGAGTGTTTTGTTCTCTTGTGGTGGATGTTTTTCCCACTGGGTTTTCCTTCACTACTTGGGACTTCTTCTTGTACATGGGTACCTCATCAGGCTTTGTGCCGAGACCCATTTCTTGTTTCTGACTTGCCACCTCGTCCTAAGTTACGATGAAGGGGGGGTGTTGGTGTGTGTATTTTCCACATCATCAGGTGAGTCATCTCACTTAGGTGAGATCGTAGGTCCATGTGTCATTTAGGGGTCATTATGAGATTCCCTTATGTGTGGTCGTCAGCAGACGGTCGTCGCAAGACGCTCAAGGCCAGTGTGTATGCGCGCTATTGGGAGTTACACTTCTATTCTCGGGAATGTAACTCCCCTCTCTACTCGAGTTGTCATGATTACAGACTGGGGTTACTCAAAGACCTCCTATATGTACACGTCTTTTGATCTACGAGATAGATGAGAGTTTTATGGCTTAACCAGTTCTCGCCCATTTGTCGAATCTTTGCATGCACATTCGGTTGATGCTTGCTCCTCCCGAGATCTCTTCACGTTGCCGCTTCGCATGTCTCATGATGTGCACATCGTCCCTCGTGATCCTCGCTTATAGGTTTTCAAACCTCTTTCATAAGATGTAGTGCAATGCTTAGTTGTAAGTCCACCATCAGGCCACTAAGGATAATCGACACCTTCATATGCATCTTTATTTTTTTAGGGTTTGATGTTTTATGTGGGGTTTTACAGGTGATTCTTTATTGTAGTTCTACGGTGACATCAAGAAGCTAGTATGACATTAATGTGAAAAAGGAGAAGTATTGCAAAGACCTAGTGACCATAAAGCAGATCGATTCGAGCTATTTCATAGACCAGGGCACCCTAATTTTAGACCAAGGTGCCCTGGCACCCTCATCATTCCCTGTGCACCCTGATCTAGCCATATTTACCTCCACTACAATTTTTTTGACGTTTGTTTCAAACTCTGCTCCACCATTTCATCACTTTGTTCACCCCAAATCACTCTGCGAGGTAAGTCTATTCAAGTAAGTACCTTTTCTCTTTTCATTTCATTTTATTTAAAATACCAAATAAATTACTTAGCATTTACATTTTAGTATATTCCATTTATTGCATTGTTGTACTCTTAGATTAATAATAAAATAAAATTTTTACTTCATCATTTTGGTGAACCCGTAGATTAGAACTATTTTCCCTAGGATCCATTAAAACCCTAATGGCTAAGGATATCTCTTCTCCTCCTAGGCTCATCATGCCTCATGTTAGTATCAATCCAATCTATGATGAGGCCACTATCGTTGAGCTCATGGATCTCTATAGCAATCTTACTATGTCAGATGAGGTTAACCAAAAATCTTAGCCATTGAATACCATCTTGCCTACTAGTTTTGAAAATTCTTCTATTGGCCTTGTTTCTGATGTGATGAG
This sequence comes from Taxus wallichiana var. yunnanensis, assembly GCA_018340775.1. Lineage (NCBI taxonomy): Eukaryota > Viridiplantae > Streptophyta > Pinopsida > Cupressales > Taxaceae > Taxus > Taxus wallichiana. The sequence continues at coordinate 353,602,534 of CM031242.1, read as the reverse complement.
CTTCACTCATTGTACACCATGTTATGCAACTACTCATGATCCTCCTTATGAAATTTCCAAATAAATTTTAGACGATTCTCTTATTGATTTCATGTTTGGTCTTGAAATAGTACATATGTGCATATTCATTCTCCTCCTACTCAGACCATTGCTATAGATGTATCTCATACTTCTCCTATTTTTTATACCACTTCTCATGATCTATCGCATACTAGCTCACATATTTGTTCATACTATGTTGATGATCCACTTGATAACTTAATGGCGTTTTCATATCTAATGTCGATGAAACAATTGATAGTCATGATTCTACTACTTTACATACTGCTAAGTGGGAATCTCCTGCTCAATTATCATCTTCTCCTGAGGTTATATCTAACACCGTGCATGAGTCATCTCCATCTATTAGTTCATCTCCTCCTCTCATCGCATCTCCATATGTTGATTCATCTCCTAGGGATGTTTCTGATGTTAGTCCTACCACTTCTATGGATGTTCCATGTCCTTCATCTCATATAGCTTCTATAGTACCTCCTCACTAGTGTGCCTTTAGCATTGAAATCTCTTTTTCTCCTCTATATGTCCCTATGATTACTCACAATGGAAAGTTACAACCACTTAACACATTATTTTCATCCTCTACTATTCCTTCATAGGACATCTTGTCTCTCATGCATGTTTTGGGTCATTTACAATCTCAGGTTCAATCACTTACATTAGAAAGAAATGCCTATTATGCTTCCATAGATAACAATGTATTGTATGACAACCATATTCCCTAGAATATTCATAACTTAGTGTTTCCTAAGGATTTTATCATGCCTACCTTTTCATGTTTCAATGGTACTAGAAACCCTTACTTGCATCTCAAACATTACCACATGGTTATGGCTTCATATTCTAATGATCGATTATTGCTTAAGGCCTTCCAACATAGTCTTACCAATGATGCTTTACAATGGTATACTCATCTCCCATTTGGATCTATCAGCACTTATTATGAGATGGAAGAGGATTTTCTTTGTCACTTTATCATCAATAATGGCCCTAGAGTTACCTATGATCATATACCTACTTTACATCAAGGAAAAATAGAACCAATCATGGATTACATTTTAGATTCAATGCTTTTATGCACCAATTAGTCTTCCAACCTATTGAATTAGAGAATTAATTTATCTTTTTTTCATATGAATCATTCACACACTAAAGAAAATATTACAATATGACACATGTGAATCATTCACACTTCTATGCTATAGAGTCATTGATCTAGAACAAGACCTCATTACTACACATGTTATAGATCCTCCACCTATTTTTTACCACTGCTACATCACCTAGTTCTTCTCCATTTCCATCAATTGAGCATCCTACAGATATCCATTCCCTCCTCATAAGAAAATCCAACCTATTACATCACATAAGCTTCCTTTTTCTCCTACTTTGTAAGTTACACCTCAATATTCTTCTCCTGCTTTCGTGAGCCTCTGAATTTTCTTATCACACTTGACCACATGATGTGTTGTGTGATTTAATTGACAAAATTTTAGATCACTTACCTTATAACCAACATCATCCACAACATCACTTACAACGTCAGCATGATCAACCCTATTGTAACTATCGCCGCATCAATAGCCATAGGAATAATGACTACTTCGCACTTCATGATCGATTGCAATAGTTAGAGGATAAGGACATCATTTCCTTTAGCTCTCACTCATGTGAGTGGTCCATATCTCCTCTCCCTCATCAATGAGTTACTACTTTGGTTGATTTCACTCCATCTAGCGTGAAGGTCATTATTCACCCATCGCCACAATACGTCACTCATGCACACTCTCCATCGCGTCCATCCATTACCGCAATGTCTCATCCATCTCTCTGTATCATCCACCGCATCATGCTGCTACTTCACATTGGCTTCCACATCCCTTAGCATTCCCACCTCCCACTTCTTCTCCATATGAAATTTAGTTTGGCTCATATGCTCATGCCACTTCCATTCCACATGCTTTTAGCACTTCCACCACCACGGTCTTTAGTATGTGATTACAATCACCTTACCCCTCGATGATACACTTATGTTCTTACCATTCTTACATGACTTTTGATGGATATATTATAACAATAACCTCTCTTCACGTGATCTATAGATTCATGTAGCACATCCTATTGATTCATTTCTCAATGACACACTCTTGCTTTACATGGTTCATTCTTGATTGCTAGGGGTCTTATCTAAATGAACCTCATCATCTATATGCTGGGGGACATAGCTAATCTTCCCCCTATCCTCATCATACTAACATGCGCTTCACTACACTATTACGACCACATCATACTTTTATACATCATCAATCATTCATCACAATTTTATTTTTGCAATCATATTACATACATAATCTATTATCCTATACACTATATCATCATCACATTACTCTTTATTCAACAACTAAACATTACAAATCCATTCAACAAATTCAAACAACACTCAACTCATCAAACATCATATATAGAAACAATAATCACATACATCATTATCGTATTATCAAACAACTAAATTCAAAAACATGGACAACATTCAATAAATTACACCTCATAACAACAATCACCCAAATATCATACATCATCATCACATCAATACACAAGAAATATCCTCATCATGTGCTAATACCTCCATCCACATATTTATTATAACCATAGTTACAAAACATCTCATCATTGAGGGAAAACTACCCTACATCGAATACATCTATACAAATCATATCTCATCATCGTTGTCACTATCTGGTACTACAAGTTCTCTAAAACTCAATGCCTAATAGCTAACTCTACATCACCGATCGCGAACTTGATATCTCTCCACATATCTCTCGTAGTAGTTTCACCTCTGTCGACTTACTCTACAAAAAAACTTTGTAGTGTGATAAATTATGCAAACACATCTTGCGTTAAGGTACCAACACTCGCCGCATCTCTCACTCGCCGTGTCTCCTCGCGTGACTCATCCTTCTCACTCAAAAAAAATTACATGTTGTTGTTGTTATGTAAATTGGCTCAAAAAATGGGCATGCTCACACGCAATGTAATCCACACACTCTAACATCCCTCCATCCACAAGTATGTTGGTCAACACATTCTATGTCAATGTGCAGATCGATGTGTCTACAATCAAGGACCAATACACATCACCTAAAATTAATATAACAACACATTTTACCCTAACCATCACATAAGAAATTGACCAATATCACAACATAACTATACAGATACTCACGCTCCACTATTTCCGCTACTATGTTGTTGGGGGCATTTGTTTTCCCCTCTACTCCTTGTCCCTTTGGTAATCCTGCCGCATCTGCAAACTATGGAAACAAAAACACCCATTGATGTGTTTTCCACCTTGCACAGTATGCTTATGTACACTCTGCATCATCTTCATCTATCGACTTTAACATCGCATTAGCCTCGTCTGGCCTGAGAGGTACTAACTGCTCTTCTATGGGCCCTAGTCAAGCTCTGGGCTTTAGTCAAGCTCTGGGCTTCTTTGGTGCTTTAATAGCTCTAACCCATACGTATGGATTTGGTGGCACATCTGGGCCATACCGAATGGTTAAGATACCCACTCCACTTGAAATAACTCGGTCACCCCCTGAAACAATTCCTCCAACCACATATTCTTTCATATGCATCGTAGCTCTACCACATCCTCTACCAACATCCATAGTCTCGGATGGCCTCCACATCACTTCCTCAAGCCCCATCTCGACTTATCAATGCTCTATAGGTTTCAAGATCCATATTTTCCCAACCACACTAACCCACCTCCTAGAAAATATGTCTGGCCTAGCCCACTCTACTTGCAGACCACAAACTAGCCTCAATATTGTTATATGCTCGTAGGCCTACATATGAAATAGTGTAGTTGCTCTAATCCCACCTCCATGCACCTCCTGGGTAATTATGTAGATATTTCTATATAGGTGGGACAACACACATCATGCCCATGCATGCCTAGTACTCTCCTCCTTTATCTGACGGAAAATATCATGTATCTTATATAAGATGCCCACACCACATCCCTCTACTACAATAGATGATGTAATAACCACAACTATAAAATTCCACAAGTGCGGAACCCCTAAACTCAAGATCGCATACAAAATAATATGGGCCTCAGTGAGATACTCAAGTCCCTATAAAATACCACCTAACAGACCTCATTTATCTCTCCATATTCTCCACATCCATCATGTGTACCCTCTCACCAACAATCAATAATCACAGTATGCGATATACATCCTCTAGTGTGACTGTCATCTCACCTGTAGGTATCCAAAACATACAAGTGTCTCGCAAACCATCTCTCACGCAACACTGTCAATATAGGCATATTATGGGGCACATCCACAATCCTCTCTATGTGTCTCAAGCCGGTGCTGTCCCACACCTCCCAATCATTGTTTGATAAACCCAACCCGAGTAATATACTCAAGTGGAAACCACCAAAGAAATCCCTTGAATTGATATCCCTTTGTACAACATGAAACACCACCAATAATGTTAGAACACCATACGATACACACATGCTTCCTTATAACATAACTACACATAAAATTTTACATTTACACTATTCTCGGAATGAATTCACACTTTCTAGACATAAGCGCCCGTAAGCAAGATTGGGGCACCCAAGAGCCGGACAAATAACACCTGGGTCTAGGTGCTCCTATCCCGAACGCCACTAGCACCTTCACCACTCTTGACTAGGTATCGAATGCATAAAAAAACTATTTTGTAAAAAATACCAAACATGACTAGTATAAACGTATTTTTCAAAAAAAAAAATCACACTTACCAACTCGTCGCTATATACGTGATGCAATGACATTCACTACCATATCAAAATGGCTATGTCACGAGGTGCTCTAACTCACATCATCCTTACACACTCAAAGATCACTCTCACACTTGCACAAAAGATAAATGAGTTGACTAATCACTTTTTCACTTTACTATTTATAGTTACTTTTCATTATTCACTCTACTATGGTCATACTCCACTAATACACGTCACATGATTTTGCCAATATCTTGAGAATTTCTACTCGATTTCTATCATGTTTACGGTATTCTATTCAAAATTCTTCCTACCATAATATCATACACATGATACACATGTTATTTCTCCTTGACACTATCGTTCACTCAATATACAAATATTTTTGCGATATCCATTATAAAATGTCTATTACATGCTTACTTTTAGTTCAACATTCATTCTCACCATCACTTCCCCTTTCACCAAAAGGAAGGAAATACAATTGGGGTCATCCTATAATTCTCCTTACACCACTACACAATCATTCAACACTCCTAATTTTTCATTTTTGAAAATTCTCTAATACATCATGCGACATTTCATCATTTTCTATCAATTCACCCTAATGACCTAACCTCGGGGTAATAGGAGTAAAATATATCAATGTGTAAATAAATCAAAACAATCAATCAACCAATAAATACATTCAATTATCTAATAAACAAAATCACACCATTCAATAAATGCAATACAACACATTTCGACCTCCCAGATGACCTAACTTAGGAGTTACATTCATTACTTTCTTAGATGACCTAACATGGAAAGTTATTCTACATTTCATGTCGCTTCTGATGACCTAACTTAGAAGCAATCACACACTTTTCGGCAACACTCTTGGAGTGGGGGAAATGAGACATCATTTCCTTTCCTATACTACTTCTATATGGGTCAACTTATTTTGATCGAAATCTTTGGATCCAAAATCACTCAAAATTTAATCTGTGTCCATATGCAGTGGCTAAATCTTTTGACGATGTAGTTAAAGGTTGGAGAATAACACACCTTTCTCCCTACACTCTTCCTCCGTGACATGATGCCCAAATCCCATGGTTTTTCATACACTTGCAATCGGGTTGGGCCGATCACTCCTACACCATCACATCGTCATTTGACAATATTTGAAATCTTCAATCATTCAACATTACAATCATCAGTATTTTTAGTGCACTTCATCATGGTATTACATCTCTCGCTATGCTACATGGATCAATACGTTGATCCATGGTTCATCATGTTATATGGTCTCCTTCTAACACTCACCTACCACATCTCATGCATTCTTCTACAAAGGGTCTTCTCTAGATTTCTCTCGGTACACATATTTAGCTACTTTATGTTACCAAGATTTCATTCACCAACATAAAGTGGGGAAAATTTAGTCATAAATCAAGCACTTACTTTTATTATTACACTTTGTCAAGTATGTTGTTTTATATATGGATCTTGCGTGAGAAACGCATTCATTGATGACCCATTTCATTTTCTAATTGTCTATTTTGTTGGTCTTTGTCATTTTTTGTCTCACACATTTGTCACTCACTCACACAATTCCTTAGGTCTCGGGAGTCTTATATGTCATTACTCACTTGGTTTCGTCACTAGTCTTTGACTAGGGCTCCTAGATAGGGATATGAGTGTTTTGCGTGCCCTCATCCCGATTTCTAGGCACCCCTGTTACTCATCACACTTAGTTTTATTTTCGACATTCGAGGTCAAACTTTATGGTTTCCCCTCTCATCTCCCTAGGTACTAGTCAACATGTCGGGTCATTAGTGTCAAAATTTGAGCAAGAGATCCCTATATAAACACAACATACATACTATCTTATGGGTGGAATATTTTATACTAAGGGATAACTATCTATATAGATCAAGGGATTACATTTGGGCACTATTTTGCATCACACACTACATAAGAAGGGGTACTATTCTATTCCATCCACCATTTTTCATTTTATCTAGCTACTAACTGTTATCTCTGTGTCATTGGTGCTAGGGAAACCTAGGCACATTATTGCACACACAAGCACATAGAACTACATTGGGTCTGAGATGTAGTGCATTGCTTAGTTGTAAGTCCACCATTGTGGCTGCTAAGGACAATCCAACTCCTTCATATGCTTTTTTTTTTTTTAGGGTTTGATGCTTTGTGTGGGATTTTGTAGGTGATTATTTATTAAAGGTCTATGACGACATCAAAAAATCAAGTGTGATATTAACATGAATAAAGGTGAAGTATTGCGAAGACCTAACGACCATACCAAGATCAGATTCTGATTTGTTTTGTAGACCAGGGCACCCTAGGAGCCCCAATCCTAACCATATCTGCCTCCACTACATTTTTTTGAGATTCATCAGTAACACTATATGCCACCATTTAATCACTTTTTTGGTCCCAAATCACCACAAGGTAAGTCCTTTTAAAGTAAGTACCTTTTCCATTTCCATTTCATTTTATTTAAAATGCCAAATAAATTACTTAACATTGAGATTTCAATATATTCCTTTTATTACATTGTTGTACTCTTAGATGAATAATAAAATCCAAATTTTAGTTAATCACTAGGGTCCACCTCCTTTTCCTAGTTGCCATGCTTCACATTACGACCACTTCATGCCTTACATGACTACTTGACCACTCGACGTGCTATCGCCTACACTTCTCTTCAATTTATGAGCTACAAATTTAATCTACTTTATGCTATCGAGTATTCACTCAAACAAGATAAACTGGGGAAAATGTAGACATAAAATCTATATACTTGGGTACATTTCTAGGTCATAAAGCATACTAATGTATACATGATTCCTAAGTAAGAAAAATAGTTGTTGAAAACTCCTTTTGACCTTTTGATTGCTTTATCTCTTACATTGTCTGACTTTACACATCTTATAGTTCTTCCGACATGATGTATTCAAGATAAACATTTAGTCATTCATTCATTCAATGAAGAGAATTCAATCATCAACTTATTCAAAACTTTGCAAAGGAGGATCATTCCAAGCCCTATAAGGCTCAATTCTTGCTATAATTGATACAATATCCTTAAATGGTTTATCCAAGCCTATACTCTATCTCTTATGCATTCAAAAATCTCAAATAATCTTGTACAAAGATTCTTAGTTCAAGAAAGAATCACCTTGTTATTATTCACTTGTCTTTCACCTTTCTCTATTAGCTCTTGAGTGCAAATAAGCAATTTTTGGCCTAAATGGTCTTCACCAAGGATTTATCAGTCTTAAATTTACATACCCACCTCCTTCTATAACTTCTGCAATCATACAATAGCCCATCAACCATCAAAAGACATGATATTCACTTATTCTCACTGGCACTCACTTTTCTTTCTCTTGGTCTCTTGTTATAGAATGAACTCTTGACCCTTCTCTACTTTGACTCTTGCTAAACCTCTTTCCATGCTCACACTCTCACAAAAATGTTAGAATCAATAAGGAAAACCATTCAATACTTCAAACTTCATCTTATTATTCACTCCACAAGCTCCGCCCTAGAATGTTTGAGATAAGTATGCTTGCTTCTACCACCTATTCAGGGTTCTATCACTCACCATCATGGTCAATTACCTCTAACAGCTCCCTTTATGTACCTTTGACATGTTCACAAAAGCTTTGGGTTCAAATCTTCTTAAAACTCCTTGACTTATCTTTTTGCATTTTTCTTCTAAAACCCTCACTAGGTCTTCTAGAACACACTTTCATTATTATATGTGGATTTATGAATATTCAATACAAAAGAATAAGGTTTTTGAAAACCATTATGGGCCTATAAATGAGTATAAAGTTTCAAGTGAAAGCTCATAGTGCAATTACCACTTCCTTTGTGAAGGTGCTTATAGAATTAGATATGTGATTGTTACCTCTAACCCTCTATTTGATTGTCAAAGATATCTTGGTTTCAAGACAATGAAATTTTAAAAATCTTCTTTAATCTCCTATATAACCTTCTCTTTGTGATTATTCCAATTTTTTTTTGCCTCGAACTCTTTGTTCTTCTACCTTAGATCTTATGCCCTAGTTGTGGATCATGCAAGACCTCACCGAGAGCCCAAGAAAGGGTATTTTTATTACAACTTCTTCAATGGATCAATTCAAGGTTTGATATTCACAATGGAGATCTATTTACTCCTTATGCTCGTGAAAATATTGACAATAGAGTTCCAAACTTACCCATAAGTCTCGAATACACCTCCTTACTCAAATCTGGACTTTTCTTGAGGGTTAGGGTATATAAGCTATGATCTCAACTAAAAAGTAACTCCTAATCCTTGAAAATGGATTTTACAACTATTACTCATAGTTTCAAATCTTAAAATAACACTTCCATGTTCACACAAGAATTATAGCATCACAAGAAGTCTTCTTTCATATGAGTATATGACTAAAATAGATCATTACCACTCACCAAGTTAAAATTCAATCCAAAATAATCTTGTTCAAGAGAGATAGTTTCTCTATTCAATCTTCTTCACTGATTTCTAACCATGACATGTTTCATTCATGAAACAACTCTTCTAAATATAAAAACTCAAGTTTATCCCTATCATATCAATCTCTTCCTAATTTCACTTCCTTTCTTTCACCTACGCTTTATAGTCTTGTGCTTTTGGAGAAATCACCGATCAATAATGTGTCTAATCATGATAACACTTTTCTACCAAAAGAATACAAATAAATCTTCCTATTACATAATTTTAATAATGAAATCACACATTTAAAATGAAAAACAATAAAAAAAAAAGTTCTTCTATTAGCTTACATATTTATATACAAAATTTCCTTCATTCCCTCACTCATCCATGAGGAATATTTCTTCATTCTTCCCCATGCATTCCTCATAAGATATTTCCTTTTCCTATATCCTCCTCCCTTCAAATAATGTGAATAAATCCTCCTTAAGACATTTCAAAATGTAAACACCTAACTAACTCTTGGTTCTTGGTGACTCTTTTTCATACGCATTAACATACTAGGGGGCATTTTAACATTAGTTTAATCATTTATTACTCACACATACATTGGATGACTTATTATCTACATGACTAGACCCACCTTACACTTGAAAACACCAAGACACTTTATGACTTACCCTTTCCCCTCACATACATGTTTTAAAAATTCAAACTTAAAATTGGAGGGAAACCTGAAATTTTGTACTTATGACTTATTAGACTATCTCATGATCTGTCTTAGGACCTCCACACATACACACTAGCATTTTTATCAAAATTATGACAAATGGAGACATTTTTATGCTCTTATCCCGATGATCCCGCATCATATTACTAAGGTGGAGAAAAACCCTTCATGTACCTTGATTGCACAACTAAGTTTCTAACTGATTTTTCATTTTTTTTTATTGTTCTTGAACTTCTTCCCTTACTCCCATTGTGTTTTTTTGTTCCATGTCCACCGGGTCCCACACTTTTATCTTTTTCATTGCATTTTCCTTCACTTGTCTTCCATAATTCTTGGTTTCTTTCTTTATTTTTATTTTCTTTCCTCTTTCATCTTCATCTTCTCTTCAATATTATTCCTTTCTTTGTCTAAAAACCTACAAAAACATAGTCAAATACAATATTAGATGAAAAATTTGGAGACCATTTGGTCTCATTTATGATTTCTTGCATCACTTCTTGTTTCTCTTCATTTTTCCTTCTTCCTCTTCTTGATTCATTTGCATTTCTTCTTCAATTTATGCATCTTCAATCACTATCTCAACCTATTCCTCATCACACTTCCTTCTTTCACCATACAAATATTCTTCAAGAGATTTTATTTCCCTTTCTAACTGCTCTTCATCCTCATAAACAAATTTGTACTCTGATTTTTCTTCTTCTCCATCCATTTCCAAGCCTTCAAAGTAGCTCTCAAACTGTCCTTCCTCTTCTATTTCTTCTTTCACTCTCTCATTTTCAACTTCTTCACTCATTTCTTCTTCATTTTCAAGTTCTTGTTCTTTTATGGAAGATAAAAAAATTCTTATGACCTCCTCTTCATCCTTTATTTGCATATTTTCTTCAAGAATGACCTCATTTTTCACCTCTTTTGTCTTCTTTCTTAGAATCTTCTTCTTTTCTTCTTTTTCTCATTTCTTGAGTCTTATTTATGTTCAAATGCACCTTTTATTGCATTCTCTTCCTTTTCTTTACAAGCTCTCTAATTGGCCATCTTTCTTTCTTTCTCATCACAAATTCTATCCTTTGAATTTTCTCTCTTTCTTTAAATTGTATCATCAATTGCTCTACATCTTGCTTAAGTTCAATGATCTCCTGCTAAAACCACATCCCTCTTTTCTTCATTTTTTTCCTCTTTTCTTTCTCTATCTCTCTCTTCTTTTTCTCTTTTCCTATGGCTAATCATCAACTGCTCTCTCTCTCTCTCTCTAGCACATGGTCTTTTGGTGTCTTCTCACACTCTTCTTAGCCTCTCTTTTCACTTCACTTCTTCTCTTAACTCACAATGTATTCACACTCACAACTTCATTTATCAAAGCAACAATGAAGATTCAAATTTCAATAAACAATATCAACTAGAGCCTCACTCTAATACAAAAATGATGTGGTCTAGATACACATTAAGTCATTCATTCATTCAATGAAGATAATTTAGTGTTCGACTTATTCAAAAATTTACAAAGGACGATCATTTCAAGCCTTGTAAGGATCAATTCTTGCTATAATTGATACAATCTCCTTAAATTGTTTATCCAAGCCTATAATCTATCTCTTATGCATTCAAAATGTAAAATAATCTTGTACAAAGATTCTTAGTTAAAGAAAGAATCACCTTTTTATTATTCACTTGCTTTTCTTTCACCTTTCTCTATTAGCTTTATAGTGAAAATATGTTTTTTTTTTCCTAAATGGTATTCACCAAGGATTTATCACTCGTCACTTTTCATACACACCTCCTTCTATAACTTTTTTAATCATAAAATAGTCCATCAACCATCAAAATACACGATATTTACTTATTCTCACCGACACTCACTTTTCTTGCTCTTGGTCTCTTGTCTTATTCTTCCCTTAACTTGCTTAGGTTTTACATTATTGAATGCTTAGTGCTTGCATTTACTGTATGTAATCAATTCAATATCATTTTTATAGTAAGTTACTCAAAATAAAGATTTAATTCAATTTAGAATAAATCGTAGAGTATCAATAAAATCAAGTATATATGATAATGCATTATGTAAAGTAAATAACAAATCTAGGAACATATGAATGTTGAATATTATTAATCTTGGCTCATAATTAAATTTCCTTTAAACTCTTCCCACTCCTCCACCTACCATCCTCTTTGCTTAATGCTTGTTTGGGTGCTCAAATTTTGAAATTCTCCTTTGGATGGAATGACATTTAATAAAGTATTTTTTTATTTTTTTTGAGTGCACAGGTTGTGAAGAATATACATAATAGAGCTGGAAAAGTGTAGAGTAAAAACAACGGAGAACAACAAAGTGAAGAATATTCCAATTTTTTTAAAACAGAAAGTAAAGAGTAACTATTGTTTTCAATCGTGTAAGAGGAGGCAAAATGGTCCAAGAACAACTCAAATTAGGTGTAGCAACAAAAAGGAACAAAAATAAGGATTAGAGGAACAACATTATACAAAATAGATAAATCAAAGAGCTTACTACAACAAGAAAATAAAGTTTTAATCTTTTGTAAAATTTATATTGGGATGAATATATTAATATTTTGTGTATTTATCTTGTTCTCTACCTCCATTGTTCTGTTTTTTTTTCTACGATTATCTATTTATTTTATTTTATTGGAATCTATGTTTCTAATAGTTTGGTATCAAAGTGATATTTTCGTGGTTTGAGTGATGGCTTCCAACAATGGATACTCTTGAAACAACCCCTTTTATTTGATGGAAAACTATGATATATGGTACATAAAAATGAAGATTTTTATCTCTTCTCAATATATGTGGGAATTAATAGAAGGTGGATACACAAAGACACCAAACCAAGAAGCATTCAATGTTATCACACAAGAACAAAATAATATTTTGAAGGAAAATAGAAAGAAGGATATCAAATCATTGGGTTATATTAAAAAATGAAGTGAGTAATTTATTTTTTCCAAGGATAACAACAATTGTTCATTCCAAACAAACATTGGATATTTTACAAAATGCCCGGTAAGGTAGTAAAAAGTAAAGCTAGTCGATTGCATATGTTAAGGAGATATTATGAGACTCTATTAATGAAGTAATTAAAATCCATTAATGATTTTTTTCAAGGAAAATGACTACAATACATAAAATGAGGAAAAATGTATTTTTTTTTAAGATTAGAGAATCAAAAGAAGGTATAGAGGATTATTCCAACCAGATTTGATCTTGTTGTTATAGCAATAAAAGAGTCCCAAGACTTGATAAAAATTATGGTTAATGAATTTATGGGTTCTTTAAAAACCATGAACAAACGATGAGTAAAATAGACAACTCCTCCAATGAACAATCCTTTAAAACAAACATGAATGTGAGAGGTAGGGGAGAGGAGCCTATAATAGAGGAAGAGGAAGAGTTTGCAACATCCAAGAAGGTGGAATGAAAAATCATCAAGAGCAACATGGAAGAGGAAGAGGAAGAAGCAACATTACTTCTAGAAGTGGTTCCACACATAGGTATGATAAATAAAATATTATATGTTATTATTACAAATATTATGGACACTATCTTTGGTGAATGTAGGAAGAAAGAGTATGATATGAAATATCATAGTGCAAGAAGATAATTTGAACCTGAAAAGCATGAAAAGTGTGGAAATTTGTTTCTAACATGCAATGTAGCTGAGAAAATCAATAAACAAATATGGTACTTAGATAGTGTATGCATTAACCATATGTGTGGAAACAAAGGAATGTTCAATAATATAGATAAAGTAGTCAAATATGAATTAAATACTAGAAAAAATGATAAGGTTACTATAATGGGAAAAGGTAGCGTATCCATACTCACCAAGCAAGGAGATAAGAGGTAGATTCAAGATTTCTTCTTTGTGCCAAGGTTGAAGTATAACCTTCTAAGAATTGGGAAGCTAGTCCAAAAGGATATAAGGTGAGATTTAAAAATGGAGAAGGTATAATTTATGATAGAAGAGGAAGTAATTGGAAGCTTGCAACAATGAATATGACACAAAATAGGATGTTTCCTTTGAGGAAGCAAAGTTAAAAGTAGTAACATTTAAATTAGTGGAAATTGGTCAGTCTACTCTATGACACCTTAGGTATGGGAATTTGATTTTGTGGGTTAAATGTTCTTTATAGAATATAATTGTAAGAGGAATGCCTCAAATTGAACAATCGATAAAGTATGTGAGGGTTGCATATTGGGGAAACAACATAGAAATTCCTTTCCCTTAGGTAAGTCTTAGAGAGAAAGTACACCACTTGATATGATACATTCATACCTATGTGGTCCCATGAAGACTCCCTCCTTATCCAATAATGAGTATTTCATTACATTCATATATGACTTCATAAAAGGAAATGGGTGTATTTAAAAAATCATAGAATTTGATGTATTCAAGAAATTTTATTCTTCCTCTTTATCATAGCATCACATACTCATCACCCTATCTTGATGGTCGTTCATACCTCTTTGAAGCTCTAAAATTACCCCTCGGTTGCACTTTTCACCACACCAACAACTAGTCATAAACTTGCCTTTATACTTGTTTTTTTCACCTAATCACTGGGCCGGCCTTCATATGATAAAAACACTTTCAAAATCATAACATGATAAAAAAATCATCTAAGGGACCAAGTAGGCTGAAAAAACTCCTAAATCCTCCAAGACCACCTTTTGGGACACAACAAGCCTTGAAACCCCAAAACAAACATCTATGACCAAAATGAATGAACAAGACCAAAACCAAATTCATCAAAACATGGAACACCCTTAGAAATGTTTTCTAAGAACTTAGATTTCTCCGGAAAGCATGAAACAACTCAGAACAATCAAAAAACCTCATGAAGCCTCTTGAGACCATGCTCAACCAAGCACCCTGAAAATTGACCTTCAAAGAATAGGTCATAACTTGCTCATACCATAGTAAAAACTCAAGTGTGATATATCATTGGAAATATCTTGGAACCAGGATCATGAAAAAATTTGAACCAAGTATTAATTCCAATTGTAGATCATGCAAAACCAATTTTACCACAAACTTCTCAAAACTACCCCAAAACTATCTAAAATTTGGTCTTCATAAATAGGGCACACTTTGTACTTTAGAGGCACAACCATGATCTGAAATCATCTTAGACATGTAGTAAAATCTCATACTTCTTTATATGGTAAATTATTCAATATGTCTAATGTGGAACTATAAATCACACCTAGAGATATATAGAGGAGTCCTCTTCATCATAAAATCACCAATTTTTCCAAAACAATCAATTATGGATCAATACAAGATTTTTTCTCCAAGTCACTTTCAACTTAAGGTTTTGGAAGGGTTTTAAACCTGTTACCTTCTTAACAATCGTTCATAAAAATATGATGATAAAACCACCTCATTATTTTTGTAAAATATATATATCTTATTTTAAAATATATGGAAAAGAGCTCATGTCCCCATGTAAATCACATAGTTCACAACAAGCATCAAAAGGTCAACTTTTACCTCAAATCTTCACCTTTACAAACCTAGTTTTGGTAAAAATACAATATCTTCAAAAATACTCATCACCTGGACCTAAAATTTGTCATGAAGCATCATGAAAACCTCCTCTAACTAACCCAACTTTCATTTGTGTTCAAATGCTTCTGAATATCTCCAACCACAATGGCTTACCTATGCAATCATGCCTCGTTCTCAACAAACTTGATTTAAAGGACATAAATACCTCATAAAACCTCTAAGAACATACTTGAAACTCCTCAAACATGTCATATACAATGTCACCATTCTACCACCATGATTCAAAAATACTGATCAGCTCTAAAATCATACCTCTAACTCATTCTCGCATGTTTGAGGGCTAGGAATAAACCTAGAATGACTTGACTCAGCAATGGAAACCCATGAACTAACCATGATGACCATATGTAGACACTAAAACACCTCTAACACACCTATTGAATCATTATGGTACTCATACCAACCATTTGGACTCATACAATGACCATCCATGCTTGCACCATGCCTGAAACCATGCTTAAACACCATGGCAACTTGACCAAATATTGACACTACCAATCAAACTTCATGTTTGACACTGAAAGACACCTCATGGAGACTCGCATGACACCATGACACCCTTTTCCATGAATTTATTTGACATCAATGACAACTAATAAACACACAATGGCCAACAATTTCTAGATTTTTGGAGAATCTAAAGGAGACACATTCGCAAGTAGGTAAAAGAGTTTTCATGGTATGTTAATAACATAAGAAATTATGTGATTGTATATGTAGTCATGTAAATAATTTTTATTTAGTTGGATATACAAATAATGATTGGGAAAGAACCCTTGATGATAGAAATATACATTCAAATATGTGTTTTGTATTAGGCTAGGATCCATTTTATGGGCTTCAAAGAAATAATAAATTGTTTTACTTTCAATAGCTAAGACGAGTATATAGCGAGAAAATTCAGCCATATCCAAAGCTATATGGATTATAAGAATCCCATTAGATTTGTATGAAGGACAATATGGAGCATTTAATATATTTTGTGATAGATTTTCTTCCATTGCCTTGTCAAGAATCTTATTTTTCATGGAAGAATAAAACATATTGCAATCAGTATCATTTCATTCAAGAATTAATTGAAAAAGGTGAGATATAACTTAAATTTTGTAAGTAATAGTAGTAGCTTGGTGACGTTTTTACCAAGCCTTTGTCAAAATATAGTTTTTAATGTTTGAGAGGAAATTTGGGATTCATTGATATAATAAAAGATATCTCCAGAGACCCTTCATTTAGCTCAGACATCATTCAAATAGCTCCAAAGACCATTCATCCAACTCCCGAGACCACTCAACCAACTCCGTAGATATCCAATAACCATCTTTGTAGATCCTATAATCAGCTCTGGAGATAATATAGTCAACTTTGAATACATACAATCATCTTTGAAGACTACTTAGGAAGATCTCAAGATCATACAACCATCTCTAGAGACCCTACAAATAGATCTAGAGATCCTACTGGTCATCTCTAAATATTTACAACTAGCTGCAAATATCCTTCTAGTTAACTTTGAATATCTTACCAATATCTTATGAAACTCTACGATTAGCTCCAAATATCTACAAGCTTACTTTTTTGAGTGAATATATAAGTTTTTGATGCATAAGGAGGTTTTAATATGATTTTTAGTGGATCAAAATTAAGGGGGAGTGTTGAATATTATTAATCTTGTCCTGTAATTAAATTTACTTTTGAACTCTTCCCGATCTTCCACCTACCATCATCTTTGCAGCTTAATTCTTGTTTGGGCACTCATATTTTGAAATTCTCCTTTGGAGAGAATGACATTTAATAGAGTAAAATTTTGTTTATTGTTTTAAGTGCACACCTATGAAGAATATACATAATAGAGCTAGAAAAGTGTATAGGAAAATAGGGGAGAAAAATAGAGTGAATAATAGTCCAATTTATTTTGTAGAAAGCAACAAATAGAGAGTAAATAATTCGTGATAAACCGTGTAAAAGGAGGCAAAATGATCCAAGAAGAACTCGATTAGTTGTAGTAGAAAAATTAAAAAAACAAAGAGAGATTAGAGGAACAAAAATAAACAAAATAAAGAAATTAGAGATCTTGTAGAAGAGAAAGAAAATGAAGTTTTAATCTCTTGTAAAATTTGTATTGGGTTAAATATATATATTGTGTTTTTATCCTGTTTTTGCCTCTATTATTGTGAATTTCTATTTTATTTGTCTAAATTTCTATGTTTTTTATTTTATTGGAATCCATTTTCTAGTAATGAGGTCATGGATCTATGCACCATGATAACAAAGAATAACATATCTTTAAAACTCGTAAACTACTAAACAAAATTCACTAAAAATCTTCTACTAGAATCTCATTGCTTCTTCTTTCACCTCGTTATGATACCAAATAATAAATGTAGTTTAGATCATCATACCATTTATAACACAATAACAATCTCATGAATATTAATTCATATGGGAGCATTGTAAATATATAGCATGGATTCTCCTACAAGAAAGGAGAGATAGTTTTAAATACTAACCAATAGTAAATTCCTACAATATTTCCTAGACAATTATCATACATGAGTTGCTGTAACAACACTAACTTACTCACATGGTTGAATATGTTTAACTACCCATATAATATATTAGTCAAATATTAACTCATATATGAGTACTAATATATATTTCGCAACACATATTTTTTAATAACTTTCTACCATCATATTACATCCAAACACACTTTCCCATCTCACACATTTTTTCAAAACTAATCGGCTTTAATGACCAATGACACTTGTTTAGTAAACCAATTCTTCCTCTGAAATGTGTCCCATAAAACACATAATGCAAGTTATTATGACGTCAAGATGCACCACCATACATCTAAGAGACCATAATAAAACATATCATATCACAAATGCATCTTCCTAATCATATGGTCCTTATTTACTAAGTTGGAAAATGAGTATGTGGTAGATTAATCCATATAATTAATCATGTGGTAGGGTATACAACATGGAATTCCACTATCCAAACTAGCTTGGATTTGACATATTGATGTAGGGTGATGTAAATCATTAATGGTTATTGAGTTATGGAAATCATTAATTATTAATCTAAAAACTAACTAGAGTTGGGAGTTATGAAACCGAACCACACCCACTTAAAACCATGCCCCACATCTCTTATGAAACCTTTGAAAAACCATAGTGATATGTGATGGAAAGAATCGTGAAACTAAGCCATGTTTAGATTCAATTATTTATTTATTTTAGAAATAATATTTATTTATTTATCCCAAACTACATTCCCTGTCTAATTCCATTTTGAAACTAAAATTGTTGTAATGACAAGATGAGGTATGTCAAAAAAGTGAATATAGTAGGAACCAGGATCTCGAACCAAGATTGCTATTTACTTATCATGAGGAAAACAATGTGTTTTATTTTTTTATAGAAATGACCATTAATTTATACATTTAAATTACCCTACCTCTACCACTAATAGTCCCATGCCTCTAAAAATAAGGCATGTTTAAAAAAAAATTGAAAATAAAAAAATCACACATCGGGGTGGTAGTGGCTCAAAATCATAAATCACTGCATGTTATAGTGTATGGAATGGGTAATTTTATGCATTAAACAAAAAGGGGTTTCAATTTCTCATTCACTTACATATATGGTCTATATCCTCCATTTATTAGAGAGATATCATGACATATAGATGGGTATTACATGATTGATGCCTAACACCACCCTTAAAGATACACCATTGTATGACCCATCACATGCTTCTCTTTATATGTAGTAACCTCAAGTGTCTAGTCATTCTCCATTATAATAAAATTACATGCAATATGAAAGAACATGAAAGAGCCAACTATTGTTTTTCACTCACGCAATTCTAGAATAGTTTTCACTCCATGTAAAATAAGGAATTCATTAATAATCATCTAAATATCATTTTAGTTTAATGTATTATCCGTTTTACCACCCTCAATCATGCCCAAGACATGTATACTATATAATAGATTCATAGAAACAATACAACCAAGGAGTGAACGAAATAGAAGGATTTTAATCCATAATGCTTCTCCTTCGGTGAATAGTGTATGATATACACTGTATGAAATATGACCATAGATTACATATCATGCTTTGGAATAGTGAATTCCATAACTATTGGAAGGGTATTGAGGCTTGGAATTTGAATTGAGGCATTTTTTATATTGCACAATATCTAATGTGTATGAAAATTCTATATTAGACAAAATAATAGATATGTGATGTCCCTCTAGCCATAAAAAAGAATATGAAGGGGTAGAAAGGCCAATAGTCACCTTGGTTATTATAAAACTATGTAAGAGCATTGCACATAAGGTTATATTATTGATATTAATTTTGAATCTTAATATATTATCAATATTTTTGGATCCTACAATAATCTTATTCCAGTTATGTTAAGTATCTCTCTCTCTCCTTAGATTGCTTGTTTTCTCTTCTATAATTTTAATTTTTGTGACTATTGCACAATTTGAATAATGTTGTACATAGATTTGTTTCATCTTTCTTTTTTATTTTACTATGGATTAATATGTGAAATATCATAGACTATAAATTTATAATTTCTTGTTCATCGATTGTAGGAACCATCGCTTACATGCTTCTATTGACATGACCTAAAAATGTTAATATGGTTACCCTGACAACATTGTGTAGAGATATGGCTAGAGGAGAAGATGAAATGTTTTGTAGAAGATGAAGTGGTTTTGATAGGAATCCTAAAAAAGGGATAAATATAGAACACATATATTGACATGTTCATGATATATTTTTGTGTGAGCTATCGCAACACCTATCTATATGGTTATTTACATGGGAACATTATTCTTTTTACTTGGAGTCAAAGAGGAGTACATGTGGACGAAAGAATAGATAAATAAATTACATAATTTGGATACTAAATGGAATATATACATGAACCAATGGATATATAATAAAATTTATGGGTATGTAACTAATATTTTGTAAAAATAATAGTTCCTTTGATTCTATGAAAGAATATTACTTTAGTAGATTGTGAAGGAATTTTTTGAACAACCGGCCTTCGTAGTAGATAATCTAGTTAGGGAAAATGACATGGTTCCAATTTTATGAGACATGGAGTAGTTAGGTAGGTGACAAAAGGATGTAGTCTTATAATATGTAGTATGAGAGGGAAATGGATAGAACAAAAACATACCCCTAAAGGCTCTTAGAATGGTTAGAAATAAGAAAAGAGAAGGCTAGTAATATTATAAAGAGAATTAAGATAGTGCAATAGATGGGGAAAAATAGTGTTATGAGGGGTAAGTCCAAACCTAATGTGGGTAGGAGTAAAATAGGTAAAATTTACAAGGAAGGGGGAAATGAGACTCCTTAAAGGATGGAAGAGAAAATAGATGAAGAGGATAGAATCAAGGAGAGGGTGCATAAGGAGCCATGTACTTTGATAGTGGTATTGGGAGAAGGATAAAAGTATATGAGGAAAGGGTAGAGGAAGTTACAAGTATGTAGTTAGAATTATTTAGGAGTAATTTTATGATTCAATTAGAAATTAACCTGAAGAATCCATCTTGGATAACTGGGTACTACACATATGGAGAAGAAGTAGGTAACCATGAAGGATTCATGTTTATTCCACATAGGATTTTAGAAGATAATATTAAACCTATTCTAGGATACATGTCCTAGAATGAGATAGGAATTAATCACTTGGATTTGTGTGAAAAACTAGGAGCAAATTGGTATTTTGAAAGAAATTAAAATTCAGCAAGGAATATTGGAGGAACTAAAGGAGATATTGAACAATTCATACACTACACAATAAGGAATTATCTCATAACCTACAATCATAAATATATATCTCCTAAGGGATCTATATTTTAATCTAGGTAAGAAATAATTGTGTATAATATTCCCTAATAATTGTGAAAGAAGTGAGTATTGTACTAATAACAACTTATTAATCCCTAAATATAAAGTATTGATCATAAATTTGTATAATCTATTAAGTAGGTCTCCTAAATCTAAAAATTTGAAGTGAGCATATAGTTGTGAAAGTATGAGTACATGTGCAAGCACTAATTAGTTGTAATCTAATTAAAATTATGGTAGAAATTCAACACAACCAAGAGGAAGGAAATAAAATGGGGAAGAAATATGACTCATATTCTTAATATGTACAAAAACATTTAACCCTATGATGGACAAACTAACAATCAATATTAATTTTTAACATGCGATATGAGATGGGGTGTAAAAGGGGTTAATAATGAAAATATGAAGAAATGTAAACTTGTATGAGCTTATCATGGTAGGGCATTTGAATTAATATATTCTATGAACTTGAGATGAGAAACATTAAAGAAATTCTAGGATTCTCTTTCCCTTGAATTTAAAAAGAGAAAGTGTGTAGAACAAAATATTCAAGACTTAAAAGATATCAATCAAAATCTAGGAGAGTCTATTTTATAATATTCTCTTAGATTTTCTGATGTAATGACTAAGATAAGGTTTGAGTTTGATGATGCTAGAAAGGCTACCTGGTTTGTAGAGAGATTACATAGCAAGATTCATTTTCTCATTGTAAAAATGAAGTTTTCAACTCTAACACAAGAAATTTGGGATACCATAAGGGTAAAAAATATTTAATACTATAGAGAGAATGTAGGAGTTAGCCGAAATATTGAATCCAAATTGTATACTATGATGCAAAGGCTATAAAAATTACAAGTGGGAAAGAATCCAATATTGAGAATCTGGTGCACAGAATGCAAAGATAAAAGACACCAAAAATATGAATGCCCAAGGTCTCATATGAGTAAGCAATTTTTTCTTCTAGATGGAAGAGTGGATTATTAAAAAATTAAAGCGTATGGAATCATCCTACAACTAAATTTTATTTAATATTTGCATTATGTGTGTCTCATTAGTGTAGGTTATTATTTATCCTTTTATTTATTGATTAGAATAATTCTTTCACTTGTGTTAGCCCGACACTTGTTGGGTTAGCTTGCTTAGGTGTACTAGTTGTGTGGAGTTAGCTTTCCAGTTATGTGGAGTTAGTTGTCTAGTCTTGTGGAGTTAACTTAACTACCAATATCAATTAGTGGGATTTATTCACCACTGATTTAGGTAGTAGTTACACTTCCCTCCTCCTATATGTACATCCTTCTTATTGAGAAATGTAATGTAATTCAATTCTAATGTATTGAGAATAATGGATTATGATGGATTTCCATATATGATATTTTATCTCTTCTATTTTGCAAATATAATGTGGTGTGCTATTATCATCTGAGATCTTCGCAACATGGAATAATCTTCTTATCGTTCCTTTCATGGTATCAAAGCGATAGATGATGTAGACATCCATCTGTAAGTTTTTTTGCAAGAAAAAAATTAGTTATTTTCAGATATTTTAGAAATTTTTAGCACTTTATTGCAACATCCATTTTTACGCAAAATGGAGGGCTCTGTTGGATTCAAAAGGCGGCATAACCCCATAAACAAATGTAAACTTGGCTATCAAGAAGATAAAAAAAATTTGAGTTTGTTTTAGTTTTACAGAGGCAAACATTGATGCATATAGATCCGCTTGGAATCCATGTCGGGAAGAAATATTTTCCGGGGAAGTAGAAAGTCTAGAAAAATGGTTTCTAGGTTTTTTGCATTTGGTAATGGGTTTTTTCTTTATAGAAATATGTGCCAAGGGAAGAAATTTGTGTCGGGGAAGTAGAAAGTCTAGAAAAATGGTTTTATGGGTTTTTCCAAGTTTTTAAATCTTTGGTAATGGATTTTTTCCTCTAGTTTGTAGAGTACCTATGTGGAGAGGATTTGAAGATTTGTGGATCCCTTTAGAAATCTATGCCTGGAAGGCAAAATGTCTAGAAAAATGCTTTCTGGGTTTTTCTGGGTTTTTGTGTTCGGTAATGGGTTTTTATTTGGCTTTGCAACTTTACTATGTGCCGAGGATTTGAGGATTTTGTAAATCATGTGCTACCTCCAGGGATCTTGGAAATCG
Source organism: Taxus wallichiana var. yunnanensis (assembly GCA_018340775.1). NCBI lineage: Eukaryota > Viridiplantae > Streptophyta > Pinopsida > Cupressales > Taxaceae > Taxus > Taxus wallichiana. The sequence goes on along the minus strand of CM031242.1, from coordinate 353,578,872 downwards.
ACTGTGAGACAAAGAATCCGTAAAAATAGTTTATGATTTTTTCTTGGGTTTTCACGCTCGTAATGGGTTTTTTTCTTCTTCCATTTTGCAGATATAGAATTGATTTTTTTAGAAAAATTGAAGACTATAGGGCATTTTATATTTTAAATAAATATTAAAGCAAAAACTTGAAAATTTTGTATCTTTTGATTGGTAACTCGGATTTGAGTGTCATTTTTTCAAAAGTGCTTGTTTTTCATGCTTGTTCCACTGAAACTATTTATTTTGAGAAATAAACTAAAAATTTAAAATGTCATGTTTGTAACACGCACTCAATTATAAAGTGCCAACATTTATATCTCTCTTGTTTGTTGAGATATTTTATATTTGTATCTTCGACACTTTTTTGGCATGTTGACAGTATCTCTTGTGGCATAGCTATTCTAGTGAAGCTCAAGTTAGTTTTTCAGTGTTTGAGTAGTTTTGACAACTCATACAGATTTGTAGCATTACTCTACCCATTCAGCAGTATGAGAGGGTGTGGTGTTGATGCTACTTCTTTTGGTTTCATGTCCTTGCATTATTACATGTTGATATTGTTTCTTTGGGTTTCATTACCTTACATTAATACGTGTTGATATTGTTTCTTTGGGTTTCATGTATTTTCCTTGTTACCTTAGCTTTTCTTGATCGTGACACTCCTATGTATTTAGATACCGGGTCATTGCCTTGTTGCCTTGGTTATTGTTCTTGGATCGTGACACACCTATTTGTAGCAATTGATCTTGTTTCTTCGGGTTTTATGTCCTTGCCTTGTTACCTTGGCATTTCTTGGATTGTGGCACTCCAATTTCTTTGATATCTCGTGTCCTTGCCTTGTTTCCTTGGTTATTATTCTTAGAGTGTGGCACACCTATTTGTAGCTATTGATTAATTATGTTTGGTGTTTATTTGCACTTTTGACATCACTCCATTGATATTCTCCTTGCATGGAGCTATTCTGGTGAAGCCCAGTGTTAGTTGTTTTTGAGTTTTGTGATCGAGAAGTGGATTCGGATCATAGTACACACCAATATTCTTCAAAGACCGTATGAGTTTTGATCCGAGATTCTTGGGATATCTTGTAGTGGAATTTTTCTCTCTCTACTTTGTTATTACTAGTTTTTGGGTACCTTACGGTGTATTTTTTTCCAGCTTATTATACATGGGTACCTCACCAGTGCCTTGTTTTTTAGACCCACCTTCTTTCCCTCCCACCTAAGCTATGCTTATGGTGGTGTTATCAGTAGGTTATTATTTATCCTTTTATTTATTAGAATAATTCTTGCACTTGTGTTAGGCTTACACTTTTTGGGTTAACTTGTTTAGGTGTACTAGTTGTGTGAAGTTAGCTTTCCAGCTTATGTGGAGTAAGCTTGATAGTCTAGTGGAGTTAATTTAACTACAAGATCGCTTAGCAAGAGTTTCTTCACCACCGATTTAAGTAGTAGTTACACTTCCGTCCTCCCATAGGTGCATCCTTCTTATTGAACAATGTAATGTAATTTTAATTATAATGTATTGAGAATAGTGGATTTCCATATATGATATTATAGCTCTTCCATTTTACAAATCTAATTTGGTTTTTTATTATCATGTGAGATCTTCATAGCATGCAACATTCTTCTTATCATTCCTTTCGTCAACCTTAGAACGTGGTATTAAATTTTTAAAAATTTGTTATACATGATAACAAAACACTAATGTACTTAAAGGAGGAAGTAACAAGGAATATGTTTGTATTACAAGTGTAATTAGATCCAAAACTGTAATTGGTTTCACAAGAAAGAGAGATGGATCTAGTATAAAATTGGGCTCCTTCATCCCCTCAACACAATGGATAATGGTCCCTTCTATCCCCATATAAAATTATAAGTTTGGATCCACCTTACCCACAAAATATAATGGTTTATGCAACTCCACAAAATAATCAACACAATATAATGCCCCTCCAAACCAAGATCTATACAAGAATGCCATAATCAAAATTAGATTTGGAATGCTCCAAAATGTTGTATAGTTCTTAGAAACGAGGATATTATGGTGGTTATTATCAAATGAGGATTTAACCTCAACCCTAGGCACAATATATGGTTTTTTATCCTTTTTAAGAGCCAAACAATATTGCTCAAAAAATTCCTTAAAATGCATCACATAAAATGTATTGCACATATTTTAGAGTTCCTATACAACACCATACATACGATTTTCTCACCTTGGAAAAGAAATGTAAGGAGAATAAATTGTGTAGTGTTAATAAGGTCAATGCGGTACCTAAGGAAACTAAAAGTCTCCAATCTATGACTAGGTTGTAAAGAAAATAATTAGGCTTGTGACCTATGGATATACCTTTAGAACCTCAAATATGGAATTTTCATCAAGACAAGTACCGGATCCAAGAAATGAAAAGGAGTTGTTAGAAGAGTAAAAGGGTTGTTGCATTTTTACATAATAGGGACACATGTATCCAAGACTTTGTAGAGATTGAAGGAAAATTCTATGGCAGAAATGAGAATATTGAAACATGCAAATTGTAGTTTCACTCACCAACCTTCTAAAAATAGTTGATGCATTTTCCAATGAATATATCTCTTAAAATCTATCCCACTTCTTGAAAACTATGTTGAAAGTGCAATTAGTGGATCTATGCACCCCAATAATAAGTTTTGGCATGTAAAGACACAAATATTATGGGATATAGATACCCACTTAAATATAGTTCTACGAGGTGATGAGATACTATATGTAGTATTTGAATTTAGGAGCATCATAAACATGATCCCTAGATCCATATGGTAACTATGGATGCACATGTATTATTATATAGTTTTGTGACTCTAAGTCTAGATAATTACGGAAGATTATATCTAATTGGTTAATCTGGGGATATGGAAATGAAAATAAGGGATCTTATAATGATGGATATTTTGAATTTAATGACATGAAAACAAATGAAATGCACTAACCAAATTTAATCGAAATAAATGGTCATATGATGGAAACATAAAAAATAACATAGTAACTAAATATATAGAAGTGCATCGGAGGATTATATTATTTTCATTCCTATGAATAGGCTTAAAAAATACCTACACCATCCCAAAAATAACCTTTTTCCCTTATGTGCATGATACTAAAAGTTGGTTCAAAGTGGATTATAAAGAAAAATCAATCCCAAGAGAACTACTAGTCCAAATGCAAATCCTAGTATTGAAAAATCATTGAAGGAAATTTTGAAGATCCCGTGGAATTTGAAATCAAAGAAACTATTCTTATAGGAATACCTGTAATACACTATAATGTCTCATGCTAAGTCAAACATAAGAATATTATATGAATTTACACACTTGTACCAGACTACACTTGAGCTTAATAGGGAAATGTGTATTCCATGTGAGGCCAATTCATCCATTATAGGGGATTTATATGCATTTATAAACATTATATTCATATATAACATGAAATCAAGACAATGAGGATGGTCCAGGTGGAAGAAAGACAAATTCCACAATACTTTAGCACCTCTAACTTGGATACTTTTTCTAAAAATTTATAGGAGCATATACCATAGGAGGAGATGAGAATATGAACACTATATTATATAATAAAAGAAGTGGTAGGGACATGGTGTTCATTACACAAAATAATAACCTTTTAAGGATAGAAGTAGTAGGTATGATGCATGCAAAGTTTTCATTACCAATCCAAATAACTAGGACATGACCATGATTTTAAAGAAGTCGAGTCTAGAGTTACATATTCATGAATAACTTGATGTTTGGAAATTGTATTAGATAGCCTATTTTCAAAATCATGGTACATGCACCAAGAGAGGAGAAGAGAAATGTGCATGTGGAGGAAGGTCTAAGAAAAATGTTTTCTAGACATTCATATTTGAGGATAAGAACCTTGTGTTGTATGCTAACTTACAAAAGATCAAAAAATTCATATATTATAGGACTATAAACACATAAGCATAAATTTAATCTAGATAAATGGATATAAAAATCCTATGGATTGCAAAGCTACAAGCAAGTAGCATAGTAAAAGAAACAAAACCAAAAATATATAGATAAATTTATGTGAAAGAGTAGGAGACATTAAAGATCAATATGTGGATACAAATAGTGAAGAAATAAGGAACTTAATGACATGTTTGAACCATAACATATTGTTTTATTCCAAAAAAGAAAACTCTACAGAATGATGGAGAATAATAATTGTACAAACATAAAAGAAAAGGAATGGTTAAGGGAAATTATGGGCACTAGGAAAAAGGGAAAGAGAAGTTGTATCATGAAACAATGCCCAAAATGATAGAATACATTGGACCCCGAGGAACTATAAAATTGGTAATTATAGTGGATTATTAAATGCAGTATGAGATGTTGGAGATGATGTAAATATTATGGGATTATGAAGATATCTTCCCAACTAAGTTTAGTGAGATAAAAGGAGTAGATGATTCCCAGAGAAATGTGTGTTAATATTAACGAAGGTTTGAGAAATGTAAAGAATAATCCATACAGATGAATTCCAATATGAAAGATAAGGTGAAAGCATATATAAAAAGGATGGTAGAATAAGGATTGGTTTATCCAATCAAGAAGTATGATTGGGTAATCTCGGTAGTGACTCATGTAAATAAAATGGATGAAATAATAAGTTGTATGGACTATAGGGCACTAAATGATGCATGAATTAATGATCATTTTCCTCGCTATTATTGAATTATATTTTAGATGAACTAGCATGACACAAGGTATATTTTTTCACATATAGATTTAGTGGATACTATTATATCCCAATTATATAGGAGGATCAATCCAAAACAACATTTTCCATATAATGGGGATGTTTTACATAGAGAGTAATTTCACTTGGACTAGAAAATGTACATGTGGTATAAGAGTCATGGTGAATGTATTTAAATATTTCATCCATGATTTCCTAGAATTATATATGGATGACTGGGTTTTATTTTCCTCTTCAAGGAACACCTATCAAATTTTTTTAATGCCAAAACATTATATATATTCTTCCTTACACTAAACTTACGAAATATTTCTTTTTCACCCATTTTGGAGTTTTGTTGGGGTAATGTTTTTTTGTAAATATGGGATTATAGTATATCAATATAAATGTGTCATCGCTGTCTTAAACCACCGAAAAATCCTTTAAAGTGTGTGCATTTCTAGACACACATGGTACTACAGAATTTTATCAAGGGTTTTACTAGTATTACATAATTGATGGAACAAATTATATTAAAAGGAGTCAATTTTGAATGGATGCCATGATGTTACAATTCATTTACGCAATTGAATCAGAAAATAATCACTACGAATATACTTATATTTTTGGACTAGAGTAAAAAAATTCATGTTCATGTAGATTTGTCACAAAGTACATTTGGAATAATATTTACACATCCATGGGAAGGAGGTCTTGATCACCCTATATACATTGCAATCCAAAGATATCAGCCATAGAAAAAAATCATACCACCATGGAAAGAGAGGATTTGGCTATGGTATTTGCATTACAAATAATCAAGAAATATCTATTAATGACACCATTTAAATTTTTAATTGATCACCAAACACTACATTATCTTGTTAATAAACAATTATTAAGAGGCAAAATTTATAGATGTTTGATGCTCTTTCAAGAATACAAATTCAAAATCAATGTTAAACTAGGAAGATAACATGTGGGGCTAGATAAAATAAACCGTAAGTGTTGTAAAGACATAATGAACTCAAGAAAATAAAATAAACCAAGACCTATCCACCCTCTCGTCCGCCCTCTGTCCCGCCCCTTGGCCTCGGCCTCGGCCCTCTCGCATGCGCCCTCTGTCCGCGCCTTCGGCCCTCGGCCCTCTGCTCTCTACCTGCGCCTTCGGCCCTCGGCCCGCGTCCTCTGCCCGACGCCGTGCGACCTCTGCCCGCTCTCTGTCCACCTGTCCGATGGTTTCTACCCGCGCCGCGCGTACTAACAGACCCCCCATGACTAAATGGGGAATAGAAGATGGTTTTAATGGCGGCAGAACTCCGAAGGTTTCCAAAGGAAAACGCCTAGATCCACGCAGGTCCGCGAGCACTGGAACAGAAACACTCAAGGATCGGCCAGTAGAACGGGTTGGAGGAGGAACGACTGTGGGTTCGCCCCGTTCGTGGATTGATCTTGCCTTCACTAATGCCGGGGTTCCGAGGACGGCTGCACAAATCATTTTCAAACTCCAGCTGGGGGTGCTCTTGTGAATATGCCAGGCAATGGCCCTCTCAATCCCTTGCTGGAAAGCTCTTCTTGTGGTGGGCTGGAACATGGTACACCATTAGACAGAGAAAATAAGCATGGATCCTCCTTCAAAGACGTTCTAAAGGGAAAGGAATCCTCCATGAAACCTGCAGACATTACCCCGTGTATTACATTTGGGGAAGATGTTATTTCATCTGAGATTTACCACAAAGAGCACGCTTTGATTTGTAGATTTGGGGGACTATGGCCCAGCCTTCCTACTCTTCACACATGGATCTCTCAGCATTGGACTCCAACTTTAACTGGTAAGATAGACTTACATCTGTGTGCTAAGGGAATTTTCATTGTGACTTTCTCTTTAGTAGCTAATAAAGAAAACATTGCTTCTAAACTCTGGTCCTGTCAATCTAAATATTTGGTCATGAAACCCTGGTTCCCAGCCTTTAACCCATGCAGACAAAATCTTTCTCTTGAAACCTATTTGGATCAAGCTACCCCACTTACCTATCCACCTCGGAGTAAGGATTGTCGGATCACTATCAATATCTTGGGAATTACGCTCTTTATAGATTCTCAAACCACTAATTACACCCATACTACCTATGCCCGGATCCTGGTGGAACTTGACACTGATAAAAATCTTCCTGCTAGTATAGATCTTAGAGTGCAAAATCGAACTTGGTCACAAACTCTTGATTATGAAGGTCTACCTTTCCGATGTAGAAGATGTTTTGGCTTAGGACACACCTCTACTGCTTGTGGGATGGAAAAATGTCAACATGAAAAGCGGAATTGGTGGAAAGATGCACTCCCAGAGCACCTAATTTTTGATGCTAAAAGGGATCTTGAATCAAAAGTGGAAACAGTGGCTGTATCCAAATCTGCCCTTGAAACCCCTCTTTCCGAAAATCAAACTGTTAGCAACATGAAAATTGCTCAAGTTGTTGAGGGTAACACGGAAAGTAATATGTTTGCGGCTGTCCCATTTGGGACATATGCGACTAAGGAGAATACCCCTCCTTTGGCTCCTCCTTCAGCAGTGGAGACTCCAGCAGGCTGGGTCACGGTTAACAAAAAAAAAAAAAATTACCCTGAAGGAGCGCTATTCGTCTGGATGATGTTTGTTCGCTGTTCAGCAGTTGTTTATTTGTTGTTGTGTTGCTGGTTGTTGTTTCTTCTTTGCAGACTACGTTCTGCAGTTGGTCCTTATTGTTATATCAGGATGCTGATCCTTTTCTTTGTGCTTATTTTTTCTATTCTGGCTTCTGAGCCTTGTTGTACAAGGGTATAGTCCCTTTCAAAAAACTATTTGCCAATAATAAAAAAACTAACATCATTATTTCAATAAATCCTACAACCCAATAACATTAACTTTCTTTTAATGCAAAATAGCTAAATAATTAATGCAGATTTCAACAAGGGGGAATCCAACAACAACAAGAAAAGATAGATTTTTTTTTTTTTTGAAACAAGGCAATAAGATGACGAAAATAGAAATTACCCAAAGAGTCCGTGTGTTTGAACCTCGCTCTGATACCAAAATGTAATGCCATATTTTTTTCTAATGCAAGCACACTAAAATTTAAGATTCAATATGTAATGCATGTACATTGCATAACTATATTTTACAAATTTCAAACCAAACAATCATTACAAATGAAGAGAAGTAAAATAAAGAACTCATGATCTTATGTGGTAATCTCTTTTTTTTAATAGAGGTAGGTTACAAGACAAAAGATGCATGTTATAACAAGACTTTCAAATCACAATAGGATGAGTTTACAAGAAGAGGCTATCCACAATCTACCATATAACATAGTTACAATGAGGTGTAATATTTACAATAATTTTTTTGAGGATAAAAGAACAAGTCACCACTTCAACAAAACTTCATCCTTGAGTCTCCAACCTTGAATGTGCTCCTAAGAATGCTGCAACAAGAGACATGGCTTGTTTACCACCCAACCAATAGGCATCATCACATGCCTTTCCATGGTTGGAAGTCATGCTAGCCTCCCCCAAGCCCATGGGAGAGAGGAACTAGCTTCCACAATGTGCACAAGTATAATGGGGTTTAAACACACAACAAGAAAAACATAAGACCAATCAACCACTTAGACCTACTATACAATGAAAACAACAATATGAGGAGAACAAGGTCAACCTCACAAGGGGGAAGAGAGGAAGTAGGATGCCCAAATCAAGGTGTCCAACCATAGGAGCACCAACAAATACATATATACAAAACTCCTTATACCTCCTAATCATTCATCCTCCTTATTCCTCCTTTATGCTATAGAAATCCTTCTTGGGAGGATTTTCAAACCCAAAAGGGTTTCCTCACCAAGAATGGGGAAAGGTTCAAGCCATATGAACATTTCTCCCACCTCAAACCATATGAGGGGATGAGAAGGGACCTTCATGGCTTGACCAACAACCATGAGGTTTGAGAGGGAAATCCCTCTCTCTTCCCCTACATTCTCTAAAAACCATCAATCCAAATGATGGTGGAGAGAAAAAAAAGAAACAACAAGAACAAACAAACAACTACATTAACCATTCAACTCACAACACATCATTTCACACACACCATTCTATTGATTAAGCATAGCTAACAAGATAAGCACAACTAAGAAAGAAAAGGGTTAAGAACCCTACCTCTATAATGCTTTCCAAGACTCTAAGCTTTTCCCTTTGTCCAAGCTCACCTCCAAGCTCCCAAAATTCTCCAAGTGCTCCCAAAAAAAAATGAACCAAGAAGACCCATTCCTTCCACATGAGGAAGAATAAGAAGAGGAACTCAAAAGTTTCCTCACCAATGGGAAAGTGACAAGTGTCACCCCCTCTCCTCTCAAGAGTCAAAGATTCCAAAAACCAAATAAGTAAGAGTAAACTCACCTTTTATCCCTTTTCACCCAAAATACCAAAAACTAAAATAAAACAAAGTGGAGCAACTTTTAACACTTTCACACAACCCAACCATCTTACATGGATGGTGACTAAAGAGGGCTAAATGGGAGGGAAACCCCTCCAAACCTTGGAAATAGGCCCCCCTACCTATTAGGTAGGGTCCAAGGGCCCATTTTCATGCTAAGGGAACCCCCAAACTAAAAAGGGGTCCCTAAAAATACCCAAAATAACCCAATTTCGGGTTTGGCATGCTTGGGCACAAGGGTAGAGGGTGTGGGGTCCACCCAAGGTTCACATGTGGTCCCCAATCCCTTCTACCAACACACACACACTTCCCAAAACCAACACTTAACTTAAGATAAGATCATTAAACCCCTAAGCTAGTTTACTTAATAAAACACACCCTAAACCTAATTAATTTTACAAAACATAATTACATTACAATTGAGGGGTTCACCCATGGTGCCCAATTAAATACATCTAATCTAAGGCCTCAAACATTTAGCATGGTTAGGACTCAGCCCGTGGGCCGCTTGTGCACAATTGCGTAGCTTCCCTGAAACCCATGCTCTCCTATACCTGTCACCTGCACACTCATTGCACACATTAACCGCATCTGTCCAATATAATAAACATCGTCTATACATCACAATATCAATCAAACTTATAATGTCCGAACATAATTTACAATTGATAGTGCAATGCATACAATTATCCACATAGTTTGCCATGAATCATCCACAAACAAAATTGCATGACATACACTTAGGTTATCATGAAAATTACCATCATTAAATCCAAAACAATATATCATTAATCAAATCAACCACAAGAGACTAACATCTAACCAATAAGTCTATCATATAACCCTATTAGTGTCATCAACATCATAAGAAATATATCAGTATATGAATCTAATCCAATTGGCACTACGTGCCCAAAATGCCATAATGTCCATGAGGATAAAATATCATAGTAAAATGTCCAAAGTCTATCAGAGTCTCAATCACAACATGTCTAGGAATAAAGGAACCAACAGATAACTGGAGCTATAAAAATGTGGGCGCTACAATAAGCTAAAGGGGTAGTTGCAACCAAACCAATAAATCCCTTAGTAACATTTCTAGGATCATCTAGTATAGGGAAAAAGATGAGAGGATTCTTGGCAAGTGTTGACCCAAAACTCAAAGTGCAAAGTGCTAAAGAGAGAGAGGCACCTGACCTCAAATATTTTGAAAGAATTACAAAGAAAGCTAAGGTGATAACACCATTGGTAAGGGATACTAGTAGTCTAATAAAGGAATGAGGTCATGCATCAAAGGAACATAAAAGTAGAGATATTGAATTCATTAAACCAGTCCCACTCACCGAGGCTTAGAGAAAATTGGTTGCCACATTAGCAGTGTAAATAATGCCACCACAGGTTAAGGAAAAAAATCATGTTACTCCACATGTACCACCGAATTTGTAAATTTAGTCTTATTTCTGACAAGAATAGTGGTAGAGTTGACCCATAAACAAGTAACTCATACTATCCCCATGTCTAATCAGCCTAGTAGCATTATGATAGAACAAGAACAAGGGAAGTCAAGTGTAATGCAGTCTAAAGATCAAAATGTGCCTCATTTCAGTCAACCACATGAACATATGAAGAAACCAATTGAAATAGTTGATGTAGATGCATTTGAAGAAGTTCCTATGCTTGAAATAAATGATGTAGAGATTAAAACATATGCAATAGGAGATGAGAGTGTTCTTCATAAATAAATACAAATGAAAGACATTTCGAGGCATGAAGTTTTAAATTGGAAGTGGGATCTCAAAGTACTCAAGTTGAGACTACAACACTTTTACAAGATCTGGAAATAATGAATCGATAATTGTAAATGAACATCCTCCAATAGATGATGTCTCTACTAAGGACCAATCTCTAGAAGAGTCAACAGATAGAAGGATATTAGTGGACAAATCGTATGAAACTATGTCTACATGAAAAAACCTCTAAACGAGGTAAACAATTTAATGAATAAAGAGAAACTCAAATTTTGTAAAGTACAGTTAGGGAGGATCCAAAAGAACTTGTAGCGACAATTTTTACTCCAATAGAGAGCAAGGGTCAGGGTGAAACATTAGTTGATGATAATATCCCAGAAAATATTAGCCAAACCCAATCTCAAGAGCAAGAAAAATAGAAACCAAAGACAATGGCATCAAGTAGTAAAAATAAAGTAACATAAGAAGTTACCAAAATGGTTGAGATTAGTGATAAGGAGAATGTGCTAATTGATGATAAAAATAAAATATTATTCACTAGGTCCCAACCCACACAACAACAAGAGGAATAACTATTAAAACAAAATGTCACTAGTGTGAAAACTCAGGAAGATCTCTCCACTGAACAACAATCTCTAAAAGAGGTAGACAATACAAAGGAGGAGGAATAATCCAAGGGCCAAGTCCAGTCAAAGAATATCCAGGAGAAACTACGAAATGACTGCCACCCCAATGGAAATCAAAGACATGAGAGAAACACCACTAATAATAAGATTCAAGAAACAAATATCCAATCCAAAACTAAGGGACATGCGAAAGAATAGATGGAGAAAATGAAATTGGATGATGAATCTAAGGAGCCAACAAAGAAAAGTGGAAAAGCTACATGAATAGGTACCATTCTTACAATATCCTAAAGATGCATCCAAACAATTAGTAGTTTTATCTAAAATTCCACAACCCACATCACAAGGAGCAAGTGTGGGAAATAATCTCACAACTAGGTGGTTAAGAGCACTCCTTCCAAGCATAAAGAAGGAAACAATTCAAGAGAAGACAGTGGATATAAGAAATATTGTATTCCCAAAATACCCAAGAGCTCCTAAGAAGGCAAGAATTTTGACTAAACGTCATATAGATCAACAAGGATTCATGAATTTAAAAAGCCACCCCACAGGGTGACAAGCTAAAAGGTGAAATCACATTGAGTGATTATAATGTTACACACATACCAATGGGAAAACCTACTAGAGAAATATTAAAGTTGGATGTTACGGTGGCTGTTGGGGGTTTGCTGCAAAAGAATTGATGAGGAAAAGGTTACCAAAAATATCTAAAGGAAAAAACTAAAAACATTTTCCTCATATGTGTAGAAATGGATACAACATGTGGATGAAGGGAAGGAAATAACTGCTTCCATAACCCCATAATTTTTAGGTGTAGTTGATAAGTCCAAGGAAAAGGTTAATGTTGTGGAAAAATGGAAGGAGTTATCTGAAGAGGAAATAAAATTATAGAGGACACAAGAATTTGGTATGATCAATTAATAGAAATAAGCAATGATGTCAAGGAGCAGAGAGAGAAATGCATTGATGAATTGTATTATTAGGAGGGTATCTTACCCAAATTTGAGGTAGTAACTGAATTGGATGATCAATTGTTAGAAGAAGAGATTATTTCACCTAAATAAAGTGGAATGGAAAATACTTACCTAGATTTAATTCGACTAAGAATTGATATTTTGAAAGAAGTTAAAGAAAAGTTGTGTACAGGAAGGGTCTCAATTGCATAGTGCATTGATTATCCGGATTGTAGATTTGAAAAATGGTACCTGATGAAAACAGAATTACTTATGGAAACTTAGGGACAATTTCCCTAACATAGAATTTTGATCAAAGAATCTCTGAAGTCCCTTTCAACTATAGTATTATTTAGAGGTTTGTTACCATGGAACACCGATGACCAAATTATCAAAATGGCTAAGGAAAAGTAAGAGTGCAATGAAATAATTTGATCAAATGATGATAAGACAATATATGATACTCATGTTCCATGTTGGGCTAGATGAAAAAAATATTACTCAGATATTTCATCGATTTTATGCATATAATGAAAGAATGGTAGTTGCATAGAAGAGAATGTCAAGGAACTTAAGGTTGATCCCAATATACCATGAACAAGTTTAGGCTTGTTTCCTAAAAACTTTCTTTCTTCATTTTTTTATCTTTATTCTTGACAATTGTATACTTTTTTAATCTACAAATTTCAATTATGTATGTGGTTTAATGTAATGCAATATGATTTCACTTGTTTTGATAGAAACTTAGATCTATTATAACATGAAATACATTGTAATATTGTGAATCATTTGTATTTGTAAGAAAATTAAAATGGGGTTCTATAGGGGCCTCAACCAAAGAAATATCCATATACATTTTGATATCATACCAAAAAAGAAAATAAAAGATACATTATCATTTTAATCCTAAGAAGTCTTCCTTTAAAGGAGGAAATGTATCCAAAAGCCTATTCTTCCTAGAAACAAATTCCCTAAACTCCTCAACACCTTGAACAAATACAATGTCTCCTACAAAGTCCCAAGACATGTTTAAATCCACGAGTTCATTGATACTGGCCTTAGGGACATCCAAAATGTGAATTAATTCCAACTTCTTCTCATATGAAGACACCCATTCCTTAATATTTAGACCACCCTTGAGATAGGATTTCTTTCTTGTAGCTTTTGAAAAATAAGGTGGTGGAGGAATGTTTGCAAGAGACGGAGGTACAACTCAGAAAGTTCTGAGAATATTGATGTGGGTGCTTGGAGCTAGATTCTCCTCCTCTGCATTTCTTCATATAAAATTTTTGTGCTCCAGACTCAGATGGGTAGATAATCTAATGGCCTCTTCTCCAAGTGATAAAGGCATTGTTCAAGATCATCTATCATGTAGGAGAGGGAAGGCAAGTCATCCACAAAGGTTTCTTCATGAAGAACATAGACCTATGTTGGTATTTATTTCCTAGAAAATTCTTCATTACAAAAAAAGGAAAAGCGGTGGTGGAATTACTCTTCACAAAGAAGCCCACACTTGACCCATACTTTCTTCAATCCTTCAGGAATTTTTGATGTTCCCACTTGAACAAATGAAAATACATGGTCTAGAAAGAAGAAAAGACTGGATTTATTTTAACTAGCCTCTTAGTCAAATCTACCTTGACAACCTCAACCGTTAGTGGCTCACACATTCTTTTTGATCCACAACATCAAAAATAATTCTCACGAATGCCTCGTCTGGATCAAACGGGTGAAAATTTTGATGCACAGCTTTCTAACGAAATTTCTTTTAAGCTAGGTGATAATGTTATTCCCTCCATCCTACCAAAATAAATTTCACTAAGTTTATCACACTAAAACTTGAAGAAAATATGCAAAATTATGAGGAAATTAGTGTGAATTTATATAGTAAAAATGAAGCTCGGGAGTTGATGTGAACAAAATCCTGCATGAGTAAATGATAGATTTTCTCTTGATGTTCAAAAGAGATTGGTAATTTTGATATAGAATGACGTAAATTAAAAAGGTGTCATTTGATGAATGTAACAATTCACATAGAGGGACATTCATTGCAAAAATGAGAAATAATTATTGTGTGAGTTTTAAAACAAATTCCCAAGAAGAGAGAATGATTAATATCAAATTAGGTCACTTTGGCATATCCAAAATCATTAAAAAGTTTTTCAACTTTCCCTAAATGGAAAAAATGATTTAAGGTATGAAATGACTACTAAATAAATGAAAAAGTGATGACGTGAAGCCTTGGTTATCACAACTCACACCTGGAATTAGGTACTTAGCAATTATTCCACATGGCATGATAGGATTTAAAATATTCCTAAATCAATAACTGTGAATCACATATTGATACTTTAGTAAGAAATACTCAAGACCTGAGATTCATTCTTTTGAAAAATGGGGGAAAATAAAATAGAAGATCATGATTGTACAAATATGAGAGGCATGTTCTCATATCAAAGGGGGATTAATTTTTCTAAGCTTTAGAAGAGACAGAGATAATTGATGTGTTTTATTGAATCCTAAATTTTAATGAGATGTCTGTGAGTTATTTTACTTCTTCAAATTTTCCTGTGTTAAGATGGTTGCAAGTGTACAACCATTGATAAACATTGAGATCATAGGCTTTATGTTCCCTTGTTAAGGAAATTGAAAATCTGAAAATGAACTATGTGCATGCTCATTAAGATTTTTCATGTTTTGTTCTTAGGCGGATACTTTAATCTAGTCGGCTATTTATGGCTCCTCTAAATTACACTAGATCTAGTCTTGATGGTGGTATTTTGGTAATTGAGTTTGTACTATAATTAGAGCCTTATTTTCACAGTACTATGCACAATTTTAAATTCATAATACGTCCATTCTATTGCTAAGATTGAGTGTATCTTAGGCATAATAAGTAGGGAGTTGTGAATATTTTTTCAAGACATTTACATGAGCTTTCATGTGTAATTTCTTGAAGATTGTATGAAATCATGTATTCTTGGGCCTCCATGAATGCATACCTTCTCTCCAAGGGATTATTTCTGATTAATTGAGTGTCCTTTATACCTAGAATGATTTTTGGAATTGTTGGAGTTCTAAGAAACTTGTCATAGTCAATTTCATCTTGTTTAATCTCCCATTCACACAAAATATAAACCTACCATTTCTTAAATCCTATAATCCATCTCTGTTTATTTTTCTTACAAACATTTACTAAGGAATTCACAAGTTTTACTTCCCTTTCCATAAATATGCAAAAGAAGATGGAATTTCATGTTGTCTAGAGTAACTTGAGTCCAATTGGAGTGACATATGCACCGTTTAGTGTGACAACTTGTGAGATTTAAATAGTGCATTCATTGGCCATGATCATCTAGGACTAACTTACTTGCTTTCAAAAGGAAAACTAAGAGACTGAAGATTTCAATCATCCCCTTACATTTTTCAGGTTACACAATGGGTTCTCTCACCTAGGTCAAAGGCATGGCCTAAAGTAGTAGGGAAGGCCATCCCCTTTTTACATGTCACTCAATCCCTCCAAATATAGGTTCAAATGAGTTTTTCAGACATCTTCCTAGCTACAAAATGACATAAACAAATTCTATCATCCTCGAATTACATCATTTCACTCATTGATGTCGTCTGGTCCCGAGGAGGTGTAATATTGGGTACCAACACACCTAAATGAATCATGTATTGAAAATTATCTCAATGATAAGGGTATTATATTCTATAATTTATAATTTATTTAAATTATTAATCCTACAAGATTTAAATCAAATTGTTTGCTCTATAGTTTAGAATTCAAAACAATTGTCGCTAGAAGTACTTGGTAGTTAGAAATTAGTACTTTATGTTATTAGTATCTAGTAGTACTTAATGTGGTGTGAAGTTTAAAAACATAGAATGTCAATGATGTTAAATATTTGGTATTATAAAATTTCTACATGTTGTCATGAATTCATCAAGGCAAAAATTTTCTTCTCTAGTACATATACTCAATAAGATTCATGCCTGTTAATAAATTTATGAAAAAATCATAGGCCGATATCATAATTTATGTGTCCTTTTTATAGTATTAATCCATAGGAAGTATGGAATTAAACTATGCAAATTTTGAATAGGAGACACATATTTATATTAATAAATAATGGAAACGATTTATAGTCATTTTAGTTTTTGTTTGATTTTTTCATTACATGTTAATAAATTGAGTTTACTTAATGTAATGACATCTAAATGCTTATATATGAAGAGAGATAACTAGTAAAAATAAGGATACTCTTTGTTGATCATTATATAAAGAATTTTTATGGAATCATCCATATTATTAAAATTTTAAAATGTATGCTAAAATAATATGTAGGTGAAACATTTATGAATGGTATGTGTAAATTATGGAAGAAAAAGAGTTCTCTATATTTTCTTAACAAGTATTTTCCTTGTTCTACATATGAGAAACTTATAGTAGGTGGTGGTACTGGATATTATGTCACTAGAATGCACCCACATACACATAAGAGGCATACGAAAAGATAAATCCTCCATACCATGCCATGATCACATCTAGTGGTGAAGTGGTTACTATGTTATCGTCTTGGCTTGTCATCCTCACTAATGGAGTAAGTAATGCCATGCCTTTGACAACTAACCATTCATTTTAATGCATAATACATTTCAAATTCAAATTTTAAATTTGATCATAATTACCACTCATTAACTCCATTTCACCTAAATATTTCTAGTGAAATCTATTTCCCTATTTTTCCATCTAAATATTGTTGTTTTGACAATGATATATAAACACCTTGTCAAAAATGGGAAATATAAGGCATGATTGTTTAAAGGTATATGGAGTGAATAAGAGGTATTTAAGATCAAATTTAAAATTTAATTTTCAATTAATTTCTCATTTATCAAATGTTGGCATCAACATGACATGAAAATTTGTTAGAGGCATGGAATTACTTGTGATATTGGCTAGGATGAGAAGGCATATGCATTTTTTTTCGAGGATACAACATGGAAACCACCTTAGCATCAGATATGATCATGGTATGGTATGGAGAATTCATGTTTGTATGCCTCTTATTCATATGCGGGTGAATCTTTGCACGATATACTATTTTCTTCTAGCCGAGAAAAAGATTGTATATTGTGAATCAACATATTATTGTTATCATCGACCCATACAATCACTTATCATGACATGTTATAGTTTTAATAAATGATATTTCCCATATTTATTCCATAGTAAATTCTAAAAATAGAGAGAAGAAAAAATGTGTACAATACTATTTGGATTTCTCTATAGTTACAAAAATAAAAATAATAGAAAATAAATGTGTAAGCTAGAGACATACTTCACATAAGTGGTATCAAATTTATGTAGGAGCCAAAATTATTAATAATATATCAAAATTCATAATTTAGTATAAAAATTCAACCTTTTGTACAATGCACTATCATAATTTAATAACAACCAAGGTGACTATCGGCCTTCTTGTACCTTCATATTATATTTTATAGCTAGAGGAGAAACACATATCTATCATTTTGTCTTATATAGAATTTGCACATACACTATATATTACACTTGATATACAAAATTATATAACATGCATCAAGTTGGATTCCAAGCCTCAATACCCTTCCAACCCTTTCCCAGGACTTAAATAGTTGTATCACCCCAAGACAAAAAAGTTTATAAAGGATGAAGTGTTTTGTGTTCATTTTGAAACCTACTAATTCTAAATACTATGTGATGCACTTATATTATCTATTCGTATTCAAAACAAGGAATTTAGTTTGCTTTTTTCATCCCTAGCACACTACTTAATCACCCTTATGAGTTTTCAATTAAGTAGAATTTCCAATTGATTTCCCTTTTAGGTTTTCAATCTATTGAAACTCCTCATAGATAATCATTTTATGTTTTCAACACATGAGGGTTTACTTACATATATATACGATAATCATGCAATTTCCTTCAAAATTTTACTTATTCCTAAAAAATTTGTGTTTTAGAATATATTTCTATTCTTTAGATTATGTAGACATGAATTGATAAATTTTTTTAGGTGGAGGGACTACTACCTATGGTAATACTTTCTCATGCTTCATGATTTTTTTTTGAAGCATGAGGTGTGGGAACCATGTACTTCAAGTGTGTTCTTCATACTCTTAATAGTTGGTATAAATAACTCTAAGTAAACCTTATAGATGTTCTAATTTTTAATGACCTTATCAACTCTACCAAAATATCCCCAGTAGTTGTGTCGATGCTTGCATAAATTTTAACAATGAAATGCTCTAGATAATCCATAGTTAGGATCTTAAGAGTTATGGAGTTTTGTATTTCATACATTAATGACTTAATCAAATCTCTCAATCTTTGTGTTTGCATCCATAAAAAGTATTTCATTGTGTATTATTCTCCAATTCATGTATTCTATCACCGACATTGTCTCAAGAATATAAGGATGTTTATAATGCATTATCTACGTCTTGATCATCTATTGTAGTTATCGTATTTTCATACAAATTCTAAGTAAGAGTTGTGTTTTCCTAGTCATCATTCATTATTTCCTAAAATTACACATTCTAATTTAAAAACTTTATTTTTATTTGTTTTTCTTGCCCTACAACTGTTTATAGGATCTTGATATTTTATTAGACAATTCAGATTATTCCCTTGGCCTTTATTTTTATTATATGTACTTGAGTCTTAATTCTCTACATGCCAATTATCTACAAATATTATAACTAGAGTGCTCATCTATACTTTCATACTTATAAATTGATCACATATGGGTTTGGTAACAATATTGGGACAATTTTCCTCTGTGTTGCCTAATATTGCTCAATTTTTCTTTCAACATGGCCTTTTTGAGCCAATTATATCTCCATTATACTAGTGTTTTCTTGTAGAGTGTGTAATACCTCTATTTATGTTTGCAATAAAATATTCTCAATGTCTACTTTAAATGTGTTAATCGTGGGTTATTATGTAGAAATTTGAGCACTCGTATGAGAAACTATAGGAACATTTGTATGCACATCAAAGGAGGGAGAGTAAGATTTGTATCTCCTCCTTTGAACTTAGTTGTCTATGTCCCCCACTAGAATGTATTTGTATCTCCTCCTTTGTATTTTTTAGATGAGAGTGGCTTAGATATGGATCCTCCTACCTTTGTTCATATATAATTTTCCTTTTATCCTATTTATGAACTCTCTATATTGCATAGGTTTCTATTAGTGCCATAATAGTCTATGTCATCGATGCTTCCACATCCTTGTTCTTTTTTCTTTCCTAAAAGTTTTCTTCACAATTTCCTTCTCTTTCATAATGTAGGCATGTTCCTCTATTTATGCCTTGGATTATTTATGATTTTTTTCCTATATGGCCTTATTTTATTCCTCTTATATTTCTTCTTAATCTTGTAATTTATTTTCTCTTTCCTCCTTTTACTTATCTTATACTTCTTTCTTCTTCTTTTCTACTTATTCCTTTTGCTTATTCTCTTATTCTTACATATCTTACTCCCTTTTTTATTTCTTCTTCTTTATTTTTTGCTTTTGTTTACACAATTGATTAACTCTTTAGCTTGAAATCTTATTCCTTATGCTTCTTCTCCTCTTCCTTTTATTTCCTTTTCTTTTCTGCCTCAACCTTCTTGTCGCTTTCATCCTCCACTTTCTTGTGCTTTATTTTCACCTTTTATTCCTACACAAATCATGAATCTTCTTCTACCTTTTGTAGGGATTACTTGGTGAATTCTTCATGTTTACATTTTTCTTCTTCCTCTTTCTTATTTTGTTTTTTAATCTACATATTGTGTAGTTGGAATTTGTTACACAGAGAGTTTCTTACACACTCACCATTTTAGCATCATATTTGGTTTGCCCCATTTACAAACTTTTTTATTCAATTTATTTATATCTTGGAGGAATGGTTTGTACTTGTGGAAATGGAGGAGGAGAGGGATTTTGGAATGTTCTTACACTAAATCATTAAGAACTGTTTTCTTCACTTTTCGCTTCACTATTAAATTTTATCTTTTATGTGTGTTTTCCTCTCTTTCCTATGCTAATTTTTATCTATCAAAATATTTTTAGTTCGTAAATTATGTCTTCAATAGTCAAGTATACTATTCTCCTCATAGAAAATCCCCAACATGGGACCTTTAGTTTCTCATCGAGCCATGATCTATGCACCAAATTGTATGGAATTTCTTCCCTCTCTATGCTTTCTCTGTTGTATTATCTTCTTCACTTGAGCCTATTCACATGTATTGACTCATCTCTTAGCTAGTTCCAATGATTTTAAGTGAATCTATTTATTTATGTCAACTATGGAATATTTCAAACCCTTCTTAAAATTCTGTAATATCTTTTCATTCTATACATTTTCTCTATGGACCGTGATAATTAAAGCATGAGGGAGACATGATACTTAGATAACTTATTCATCCTTAAGATTTCAAGCCATTACTTAGGCTCACTTGATGGATTTCTAGGTGTACCATTCCCACTCTTTAGGTAGATTCATGTTTTTTTACCATATGTTATAGTGTGATTGTGTGTAATTAAATTCTTCTTACCTAGAGTTTATCAAAATCAAACTCTAAAAACCACCTTGGAAACTTAGGGTCTATTTTAACCTTTATCTCTTCCTATTCAGTCTATGTAGTGTCATTTTTGTATCCTTCTTTTCCCATCTCTTATTTTTAACAGGGGAGAAGTTTTGGGTTGTTTATTCCTTTATGGATCTTTCTTGCATCGATGGTGTCGCCCATGGTGTTCCTATGATTGGATGGGTTAACACTTGAGTGTACAATGGTGGTATGTTGGTGGGTATTATATAATATTTCCTTCTTATTTTGGCCATTGTTATATCAATGTTGATGCAAAATGGTAGTTTTAGGGGTTTCTTAGTCATATCACATTATGATAAAAGCGTGATCCTATTGTGAAATAATGTTATCTTCTCCCATGGTGCAATATATGTGCACATTTCTTCGTAATTCTTGGGTTTTTACAACATGTATCCCTGATATTTTTCAACCATGTACCCATCTTTTGAACATTATCAAAAGTGGTGCATGGATTTGATGACACATATTGCAAAAAAAATCCATGTGGGTAGTAAGAATCATCAACATTAAAGATACCCTTTGGAACTATCTATTGTGTAAAAAAATAGGATAACAAGCCATTGGTACATGAAAATATTGCCCATATGTTACATGGATTTTTACATGTTTATGTCCAAAGTTTCATCCTTTCACTCTTTCGTGAACTTACCTAAGTATATGTCTTCTTCTTTTTCTTGTGTTTCCTGCAAAATAATTATTATTTTCCTAATTTGTACAATAATATGTTAATAATTGTGAATGATAGTGCTCTTGTAACTAACAATTTTTCTAATTTTATGTGTAATTATTTGAAAAAAATTTATAAAAATGTTGTAATATCTCCTAATTATTATGTGACCATGGTGACTCTAAACAAGTGTTTTTCTTGATATTATTCATTTAATTATTCCCTAGAATTGATTTTTCTCAAATGATCTAGCCCCACATGTTTTTTTAATTATTGGCAAATAGTTTTTGAGAGGGACTATACCCTTACAACAAGGCTCGGGCGAGAATAGAAAAATAAGCACAAAGAAAAGGATCAACATCCTGATATAACAATAAGGACCAACTGCAGAACGTAGTCTGCAAAGAAGAAACAACAACCAACAACACAAAGAAAAATAAATAAGCATTGAGCAAAGTGAACAAACATCATCCAGATTTAATAGCGCTCCTTCAGGGTAAATTTTTTTCTTTTTGTTAACCGTGACCCAGCCTGCTGGAGTCTCCACTGCTGAAGGAGGAGCCAAAGGAGGGGTATTCTCCTTAGTCGCATATGTCCCAAATGGGACAGCCGCAAACATATTACTTTCCGTGTTACCCTCAACAACTTGAGCAATTTTCATGCTGCTAACAGTTTGATTTTCGGAAAGAGGGGTTTCAAGGGCAGATTTGGATACAGCCACTGTTTCCACTTTTGATTCAAGATCCCTTTTAGCATCAAAAATTAGGTGCTCTGGGAGTGCATCTTTCCACCAATTCCGCTTTTCATGTTGACGTTTTTCCATCCCACAAGCAGTAGAGGTGTGTCCTAAGCCAAAACATCTTCTACATCGGAAAGGTAGACCTTCATAATCAAGAGTTTGTGACCAAGTTCGATTTTGCACTCTAAGATCTATAGTAGCAGGAAGATTTTTATCAGTGTCAAGTTCCACCAGGATCCGGGCATAGGTAGTATGGGTGTAATTAGTGGTTTGAGAATCTATAAAGAGTGTAATTCCCAAGGTATTTCCAATGGCTGTCAGACAGTCCTTACTCCAGAATTGGATAGGTAAGTGGGGTAGCCTGATCCAAACAGGTTTCCAAGAGCAAGATTCTGTGTGCAGGTTAAAGGCTAGGAACCAGGGTTTCATGACCAAATATTTAGATTGACAGGACCAGAGTTTAGAAGCAATGTTTTCTTTATTAGCTACTAAAGAGAAAGTCACAATGAAAATTCCCTTAGCACATAGATGTAAGTCTATCTTACCAGTTAAAGTTGGAGTCCAATGCTGAGAGATCCATGCGTAAAGAGTAGGAAGGCTGGGCCATAGTCCCCCGAATCTACAAATCAAAGCGTGCTCTTTGTGGTAAAACTCAGATGAAATAACATCTTCCCCAAATGTAATACACGGGGTAATGTCTGCAGGTTTCATGGAGGATTCCTTTCCCTTTAGAACGTCTTTGAAGGAGGATCCATGCTTATTTTCTCTGTCTAATGGTGTACCATGTTCTTGAAAGATGTTAGTTGTTTTATAATAGTTGTTGGAAATAATGTTTGTCTTAGCCCTTTGTTCTTGCAATTATTGATAACAATGTGCCAAGGAAATGAAAACAGACTTTATATAGTTACAATTTTATTTTTTATTTTTTTGGTTTTCTATTTATAACTATATTTTTGCTAGAGTAAACAAAAATAAATAAAAATAATAATACATATACTTTTTTTTTTTAAAGATATAATATATTATATTATATATTATATATATATATAATATATATATATATATTATGTAATATATATATATAATATATTATATATATATATATATATATATATATATATATATATATATATATATATATAATATATATATGGGGTCGTTTGTTTTATATTTTAAAAATTAAAAAAAACCGGATTTTGGAAGGGCCGAAGCCCCCACCCGCATCCCCAAAACAAAAACAAAACAAAAATTGTTCCTCGCCCGCCTCGGACTCCCGTGGCCCCGCCTCTACCCGCCCTGGACTCCCGAACCCCGTCCCCCGCCCGCTCCGGATCCTTGTCCCCTACCCCCGGACTCCCAAACCCCGCCCCCATGCCGACCCCGTTCCTCACCCCGAACCCCTGTCCCTTCCCCGCCCACGCCCAAACCACGTGCACCCCGTGCACCCTTGACTTGCCCACGCGCACCCGGGCCGCACCCCCCCCCAAGACGCGGACCCCAACCTGCGCGCAGCCCAAAGCCTGCGCAGCCTCCACCCCACTCCACTCTTCCCCACATACCTCCCGGCCCATGCCCCCACATAGTCCGCCCCGCGCACCCCCTCGGCCACGCCTCCACACCTCTCCCGCCGCACTTCCACACCTCACGACCCTGTGCAGCCGGCCCCCTCACCCCTCTCCGCAACAAAAAAATGAATAAATAAATAAATTATTTTAAAAAAAATGATGCCATCCACCAAACCGTGGCCTCACAAAGGCTACAAACAAAGCTAATATATATATATATATATATATATATATATATATATATATATATATATATATATATAATAATGTAGTATTCAATACTAAAGGAAAAAATTTTGTTGAGTGGATCTCTTCCACAAAAAAAATAAGGAAACAAACTCCATAGACACTCCACCTGCAAGAAGAAACAAAAAAAAAATGAAATCAAAAGGAGAGAAAATGATAAGAAAAGAAAAAGAGAAGATAAAGATGTTTAGGGCAAAATTTAGGGCAAACTCAAAATCTAGGGTTTAGATTTGATTAATCCTAAGGCTCACATTAAATCTTGCACCTTTTAAGTCAAGTCATTTTATGGGAATGGGAGATAAATTTAAAGGGGTGGGTGGGTAAAAAATAAATTAATAAAAGGGGGAAGACTAATTTATGCAAGGGGTGTAAATTTTTGTTTAAAACCCTAGGGAGCTTAATAGATTAAAATAATTAAATTATTGTGGGATGGTATTAATTTATTTCGGGAAAAAATAAATTAATTAATTAATAAATTAATAATTATTATAAATTGATTATTAATGGGAAGGGGCATTGCATTTGGTGTTATAATGATAATAACAATAATAATAATAATTAAAATAATAAAAATAATAATAATATAACGCTTCCAACAAACGTTTAGAAGGTTTATAAAACTTTTTTTTATTTCAGGCTCAGGATGGCACCCAAGAGGGGACGATCGGCTCGAGGTTCGGGACGTAGTGCACCTACGCGAGAGCCGCCGGCCCTGATTTTGGGCCTCGATATTGAGACCCCGCAAGAATCGATAGGTGTCGTACAGAGCATCTTCCACCACCGCAGGTGCCGATAGAGGAGGACATTCAGTTGGGAGATGAGGAGTTGTTTGGCGAGGATGCACATCCAGAGCCACCTGAGCATGACATTCTGAGACGAGAGAGGTCACGCAGCCCTTCCATCCTTGGCGAGAGGGTGGCCTCATTTTGTCACAACCGATCACACAGCTTCGAGGGACCTTTTGGAGATAGGCGACCCCTTTCACCTATTAGACCACATCGCCAGGATCGAGACACAGGCAGTGTGATTCGAGACCTTCTTCACCTTCAGCCGCCTACGTTTACTGGTTCGACAGATGGCTTTGGGGCAGAGTCCTGGCTCCTTAGCTTGGATAGCTGCTTTGGCTTGCACTCTCATGAGAGCAACGTCAAAGCCAGGTTCGCCATACACCTCCTCCGAGACGCAGCAGGCATTTGGTGGAGGAATGAGGAGCGGAAGCTCCATTTGACTCGAGATACAGTGACATGGGAGTTGTTCGAGGAGTGATTCAGGGCCCGGTATATGTCAGAGCATTTTGTGCAGAAGAGGATCGATGAGTTTCATGACTTACGACAGGGTTCTGGCTCAGTGGCGCAGTATGAGAGCAGGTTCTTGGATCTCTTGCAGTATGTAGACTACCTGCAAGATGAGAAATTACAGGTAAACAGGTTCATTCGGGGCCTGAATGTAGATATAGCAGGAGTTGTTAGGATGTTATCTCCTCCCACACTCGAGAAGGCCATTGAGAAGGCCTACTTGGCTGAGGAGAATAGGACCAAGGCTCAGGAGCATAGAGATAGAAACAAGAGCAAGTTCCAGGACAGGATTCAGGCATTCCAGAGTCAGAGAGCATGGGGAGTAGTACCACCCCCTAGAGGAGGATTCTGGTCTTCTCCAAGAAAGACGAGAGCTCTTCCACACCCATCACAAAGCAGACACGCATCAAGGACACCAAAGATCGTAGGGGTAGAAAGAATCGAGTTTTCAGTGAGGTGGGTCTAGAGGTGGTTTTGGTGGGTCTAGAGACAGGAGGCTAGGTACTCATCACTCTTAGCCAGCCCGCTCGCAGCAGTCTGCTAGGGTTGGACCGGCAGGTTCAGTTTGCCAGAGCATAGGAGGGACCCCATCTCAGAGAGGTACAAGAGGATGTTTTATTTGTGGGGCTCCAGATCATTATGTGCGTATGTGTCCGCACAAGCCCACTACTATGGATATGCAGAGAGCTCCTAGATCCGAGTAGACGGTGGGTGACGTGGGACGCGCCCATTGTGTATATGCAGTGGTTGACAACCGCCAGCCGAGCATCAGTCACATCATTGAGATGACAGGTACTATCAGGGGTATTTCTGTCTTAGTACTTTTTGATTCAGGTGCTTCTGATTCTTTTATATCTCCTTCTGTTGTAGACCAGTGTGGGCTAGTGGTGGTTAGGCAACTAGATAGTTGGCAGGTTGAGTTGGCCTCTGGGGCTAAACTCACCATGGACTCGTATGTGGAGAGCTGTGTACTCGATTTGGGAGTCTTCTCCACTACGCTTGACCTCCGAGTTATTCCTTTAGGATCCTATTAGGTAGTGTTGGGTATGGATTGGCTCGAGGCTCATCGAGCTAAGGTGGATTGTAGAGAGAAGGTCATTGAGTGTCAGGATGATTTGGGTAGTGCAGTTATGATTTCAAGGATGCACAGACCCATTTACTTGCGTATGATCTTAGCTAAGCAACTCAAGCGGAGCATGCGTAAAGGTTGCCAATTTTTTGCTATCACTATCAGTGATCGTTCGGACAGTACTCAAAGCATTCACCCCTTGATGATCACGCAGTTTTGAGGGAGTATGCAGATGTGTTCCCAGGAGAGCTTCCAGGTTTACCACCTAGTAGGGAGGTGGATTTCACCATTGACTTAGTGTTTGGATCCGCACCAGTTTCTAGGGCACCCTATCGGATGACGACTTCAGAGCTTCATGAGCTCAAGATATAGTTAGAGGAGTTGTTAGAGAAGGGTCTCATTCACCCTAGTGTATCTCCTTAGGGAGCGCCAGTCATATTTGTGAAGAAGAAGGATGGTTCTCTCAGGATTTGTGTAGATTTCAGATAGCTCAACAAAGTCACAATAAAGAACCGTTATCCACTCCCTAGGATTGATGACTTGTTTGATCAGATGTGGGGAGCTAGAGTGTTCTCCAAAATCAATCTCAAGTCAGGATATCATCAGTTGCACATTTCAGATGCAGACATTCATAAGACAGTGTTTCACACACGTTACGGGCATTATGAGTTCACAGTGGTTCCATTTGGTTTGACCAATGCCCCAGCTTGTCTTCATGAGCCTCATGAATGGAGTATTCAGGACATTTCTGGATCGCTTTGTTTTAGTGTTCCTTGATGACATATTGATTTATTCTCGTTCCGAGGAGGAACATGAGGAGCATTTGAGGCAGGTACTTCAGGTTTTGAGAGAGCAGAAGTTGTATGGGAACTTGGAAAATGCAGGCTTCTTTCGGATAGAGATTCGAGATTGGGTCATATCATATCAAAGCGAGGGTATCTCCGTAGATCCCTCTAAGATACAGGCTATCTTGGATTGGCCAGCACCCACATCAATCACTGAGGTGAGGAGCTTCATGGGTTTAGCAGGGTATTACCGCAAGTTTGTATAGGACTTTTCTAGGATTGCTCACCCTATTACTTCTCTTCAGAGGAAAGGGAAGAAGTTTGATTGGTCAGAAAAATGTGAGCAGCCTTTCAATTGCTTAAGGAAAGGCTAACCACGGCACCCATCTTAGCAGTTCCAGACCCAACAGAGGATTTTTTTGTTTGCACTGATGCATCACTAGAGGGTTTGGGAGTAGTTCTTATGCAGGAGCGTCGGGTTATTGCTTTTGAGTCTCGTAAGCTCAAGGACTACGAGCTTAACTATCCTACTCACGACTTAGAGCTTACAGTAGTTGTTCATGCACTTGTGCGTTGGCGACATTTCCTTTTGGGTAGACCTTTCATCTTGAGGACAGATCATTGTAGCTTACAGCATATCTTCTCTCAGCCGAACCTCAACGCTCGTCAATGGCGTTGGATGGAGTTCCTTTGTGAGTATGACATGGAGGTGCAGTATATCAAGGGAAAGGAAAATGTTGTTGTAGATGCACTTAGTAGACAACGACATGTGTGCTTGCTTCTTTGACACTGCAGTCAGATTTGAGAGGCAGGATACTTGAGCATCTTCCAGAGGACAGGTTTTATGAGGGTGCTAGGTAGATGTTGGATTCTCAGGGTTCTTTTGAGGGTAGATATTCAGGATGCATGCTAGAGTCAGATGGTTTGCTTCGGTTCCATAGGCACATTTATGTGCCTAAGGCAGGTGATCTGTGTAGTTTCATCCTTACTAAGGCTCATCGAGCCCCATATGCAGCACATCCAGGAGTGAAGAAGATGCATGCCGATTTAAGAGAGTTATATTATTGGCTAGGTCTTCGTCGAGACATAGCAGATTTTGTAAAGCACACAGTGTCTTAAGTGTCAGAGAGTCAAGGCAGAGCATTCTCATCCCGTAGGACTCTTATACCCTCATGACATTCCTAAGTGGAAATGGGATGTGATCTCCATGGATTTCATAGTAGGACTTCCTATGTCCTCTTATTGTCATGATGCCATTATGGTCACTGTGGATAAGTTGACCAAGGTTGTGCATTTCTCGCCAACCAAGGTCACCTATAATGCACAAGCCATCGCCAAAGTGTTCATGGAGGACATTGTTAGATTGCATGGGATCTCGAAGATGATCATTAATGACAGAGACACCATCTACACATCAGTTTTCTAGACTTCTTTTCAGGAGGCCTTGGGTACACAGATAAATTTCAGTTTGGCTTATCATCCAGAGACAGATGGGTAGACAGAGAGGGTTAATTAGGTTCTTGAGGACATGTTGAGGATGTATGTGATGGACCAGCAGAAGAAGTGGGAAGATTATTTGCATTTAGTTGATTTTTCCTACAATAACAGTTATCATAGCTCCATTGGCATGGCTCCCTATCAGGCTTTGTATGGATGACCTTGCAGGACACCTTTGAGCTGGGATAGACTAGATGATAGGATTATTTTGGGGCCAACTTACCTTCAGGATTTAGAGCAGCAGGTTATTCTGATTCGGCAACGTCTTGAGTAGGCTAGAGCACGCTAGAAGGTGTATGCAGACACCAAGAGGATCGATCGTCACTTCTCAATGGGTGACAAAGTCTTCTTGAGGGTTCGTCCTCATAAGAGTCTCGATCCATTATGGAAAGGGTTCTAAGCTATCACCTCATTTTGTGGGGCCTTTTGATATTCTTGAGGTCATCGATCCAGTTGCCTATCGTCTAGCTTTTCCACCACGCCTTGCACGGGCCCACAATGTTTTTCATGTTTCTGTACTTTGTAGATATGTACCAGATGTTTCTCATGTTTTGGATTGGTCGACATTACAGGTAGAGGACAGAGGGTAGTGGATATTGGAGCCCATACGCATACTTGGAGCACCGGGTTGGCCCTTTGGGGTCGAGATTTGGACCAGGTTAGAGTGCAATGGGACCGATATGACGAGTCATCAGCTACTTGGGAGGATGCTACACCACTGAGGGCTAGATATCCCTATCTCTTCCAATGACTTCCAGGAGGAAGTCTAATTCTAGGAGAGGGGGATGTAGTGCCCACATTTTTATAGCTCCAGTTATTTGTTGGTTCCTTTATTCCTAGACATGTTGTGATTGAGACTCTGATAGACTTTGGACATTTTACTATGATATTTTATCCTCATGGACATTATGGCATTTTGGGCGCGTAGCGCCAATTGGATTAGATTCGTATACTGATATATTTATTATGATGTTGATGACACTAACAGGGTTATATGATAGACTTATTGGTTAGATGTTAGTCTCTTGTGGTTGATTTGATTAATGATATAGTGTTTTGGATTTAATGATGGTAATTTTCATGCTAACCTAAGTGTATGTCGTTGCAATTTTATTTGTGGATGATTCATGGAAAACTATGTGGATAATTGTATGCATTGCACTATCAATTGTAAATTATGTTTAGACATTATAAGTTTTATTGATATTGTGATGTATAGACGATGTTTATTATATTGGACAGATGCGGTTAATGTGTGCAATGAGTGTGCAGGTGATAGGTATAGGAGAGCATGGGTTTCAGGGCAGCTACGCAATTGTGCACAAGCATCCCACGGGATGAGTCCTAACCATGTTAAATGTTTGAGGCCTTAGATTAGATGTATTTAATTGGGCACCATGGGTGAACCCCTCAATTGTAATGTAATTATGTTTTGTAAAATTAATTAGGTTTAGGGTGTGTTTTATTAAGTAAACTAGCTTAGGGGTTTAATGATCTTATCTTAAGTGAAGTGTTGGTTTTGGGAAGTGTGTGTGTGTTGTTGGAGAGGGATTGGGGACCACATGTGAACCTTGGGTGGACCCCACACCTCTACCCTTGTGCCCAAGCATGCCAAACCCGAAATTGGGTTATTTTGGGTATTTTTAGGGACCCCTTTTTAGTTTGGGGTTCCTTAGAATGAAAATGGGCCCTTGGACCCTACCTAATAGGTAGGGGGGCCTATTTCCAAGGTTTGGAGGGTTTCCCTCCCATTTAGCCCTCTTTAGTCACCATCCATGTAAGATGGTTGGGTTGTGTGAAAGTGTTAAAAGTTGCTCCACTTTGTTTTATTTTAGTTTTTGGTATTTTGGGTGAAAAGGGATAAAGGTGAGTTTACTCTTATTTATTTGGTTTTTGGAATCTTTGACTCTTGAGAGGAGAGGGGTGACACTTGTCACTTTCCCATTGGTGAGGAAACTTTTGAGTTCCTCTTCTTATTCTTCCTCATGTGGAAGGAATGGGTCTTCTTGGTTCTTTTTTTTTTTGGGAGCACTTGAAGAATTTTGGGAGCTTGGAGGTGAGCTTGGACAAAGGGAAAAGCTTAGAGTCTTGGAAAGCATTATAGAGGTAGGGTTCTTAACCCTTTTCTTTCTTAGTTGTGCTTATCTTGTTAGCTATGCTTAATCAATAGAATGGTGTGTGTGAAATGATGTGTTGTGAGTTGAATGGTTAATGTAGTTGTTTGTTTGTTCTTGTTGTTTCTTTTTTCTCTCCACCATCATTTGGATTGATGGTTTTTAGAGAATGTAGGGGAAGAGAGAGGGATTTCCCTCTCAAACCTCATGGTTTTGGTCAAGCCATGAAGGTCCCTTCTCATCCCCTCATATGGTTTGAGGTGGGAAAGGTTCATATGGCTTGAACCTTTCCCCATTCTTGGTGAGGAAACCCTTTTGGGTTTGAAAATCCTCCCAAGAAGGATTTCTATAGCATAAAGGAGGAATAAAGAGGATGAATGATTAGGAGGTATAAGGAGTTTTGTATATATGTATTTGTTGGTGCTCCTATGGTTGGACACCTTGATTTGGGCATCCTACTTCCTCTCTTCCCCCTTGTGAGGTTGACCTTGTTCTCCTCATATTGTTGTTTTCATTGTATAGTAGGTCTAAGTGGTTGATTGGTCTTATGTTTTTTCTTGTTGTGTGTTTAAACCCCATTATACTTGTGCACATTGTGGAAGCTAGTTCCTCTCTCCCATGGGCTTGGGGGAGGCTAGTATGACTTCCAACCATGGAAAGGCAAGTGATGATGCCTATTGGTTAGGTGGTAAACACGCCATGTCTCTTGTTGCAGCATTCTTAGGAGCACATTCAAGGTTGGAGACTCAAGGATGAAGTTTTGTTGAAGTGGTGACTTGTTCTTTTATCCTCAAAAAAATTATCGTAAAGATTACACCTCATTGTAACTATGTTATATGGTAGATTGTGGATAGCCTCTTCTTGTAAACTCATCCAATTGTGATTTGAAATTATTGTTATAACATGCATCTTTTGTCTTGTAACCTACCTCTATTCAAAAAGAGATTACCACATAAGATCATGAGTTATTTATTTTACTTCTCTTCATTTGTAATGATTGTTTGGTTTGAAATTTGTAAAATATAGTTATGCAATGCACATGCATTACATATTGAATCTTAAATTTTAGTGTGCTTGCATTAGAAAAAAAATATGGCATTACACTTATATGGGCACTCGCTTGGGTGTAAAGGGCATTCTACATTGATTTCAAGAGCATTTATTCTGTCTTCTATTTCAAAACAAACATAGAAGTTCTAGTCTCACTGGTAGCAATAGTCCATTCATCAATAATTCTGAAGTGGGTCTCTTAGCGGTAGTTAAGGATCTCTTCCTCCTAATGCATCAATCTTATCAGCTCCTCCTTAAAATGAGGGATATATCCCTCCAAGATTCCCAAATATCTGAATTCATTCAACACTTTTGTATTTTGGATGGAAGGTCCATACCTTTCCCTTGCAACCAATTTAGGGTCCTTTTCATTACATTATTTATTCTTTCATGTAGATTTTATGAATCTTCCTGACCCCAAACTATAGGAATAATTGGTTGTGACATAATTTTATGGTCAGTATAATATTGAATCATTGTTTGTTGATCATCTATAATTCCTTGAGGCACCACAACAATCTTAATATCATTTACCTATCTAAGGGTCATCCTAGAGAAATCCCTAAGTTTGACTTCTTTCCCATCCCTACATTTCATCAAATAATCCTCAAATTGAGGTTCATGCTCATCGTGGAATCGAAAACCCAAATGATATCATAATTGGGTATAGGTTAAAATTTATCCAGCTCAAATATTTCCATCTCCTCTTCCATCCCCTAGCCTTTGCAATAGTGGGGCAATAATACCCCCCAATTCTGATAGGAAACTTAATGTTAGTCTTGTGTTTCCTTGCACTCTATTTATGTACTAGTGCCAACTACCTTGAGATTTCACACAAGGCCCATTTGTCATCTACATACCTAGGTAGTTTTAATGAATTTCCAATAAATTCATTATCTCTAATGTAGGTAAAAAATATGTATTGAATTAAGAAGCGACCATATTCCAATATTGCATTTCTGGCCTCAGTTAATATCCTATATTGCTCCCACTCTGGTTTGAAAAGTCATACCATAGGTGCAATAAATGCATCATTCACTTGCCTAACATTTCCTTTCCACTTATCCATATTTAATTGGGGATACACATCATACACTTTGTGATTTTTAAAGCTTACAATTTGTGGGAGACCAAGGAATGTCTTGTAACATGCAAAATTATAAATCAAATAAGACATCATGTAAAAAAAAATATTTTAGTTTATTCCCATCCGGACCTTTGTGGTTATCTCCATAATTTAGTCATGGATTGATGCACATATAAAAGTTACCTAGAATTTTTTTCTCTTTCTTCTAAAATAACCCTTATGAAAGGGAACATCCATTCTTGGAACATGTATGTTGTTTCCAATCTTGCAATTCTACTCAACATCACAGCTTAGATCATTGGCCTCCTAAAAAAATAGTGCCTTTTTCAACTTCTTAGGGATTCTTTTGATGGATCATTTATGGTTTATCAACCACTTAGAATTCAATAATGCAACATAATCATCATGTTTAGCCTCAAAATATTTTTTTGATGACTCTATAGTAATACCTATTGGTGGTTCTACCTCTAGTAATCCTACTAACGATTGAAAAAATTATGGTGTTTGGGTTAACACCCTTTATCAACTTCCATATAGAACTTCTTTATGTTCTAGATCATAATTCTTGGCACAAGACATGCGAGTTCGGGAGAATGTATGGAATGTGGGAATGTTGCAACTAGGGAAATTTTTCTATCATTAATGGCCGCCATTATTTTAATTTTATCCGAACACGGAGTATTCGTAGAAATTAATTTAAGTCAGAATTTAACAAGTTTGTGTCTATAACTTAGTCTAGATTACTAGTAATACTGTAAGCTACATGTAATCCACGACTCCATAGGCTTCATATTATGTGTTTTATATTTCTTTCTCAATCCTTTACAAATTATAGACTTGGAAAACGATAAAAACATGAGTGGTACATGAGCACTTACTCGTTTTCCCTATTATCGAAATTATTCTTTGTACCCACATTTTTTTAACTCCTTGTATCCAACGTACCTTTTGCAATTGCTCTTTTATCTTTACACTGTGAATTTGCAGAGCTAGGGCTTCTATATTTTCCATGTGCACAAGTGAAGATTTAAAATGATCGAAGAATGTTTTAAAAGTATCTCCTTGATTCACACAATGTGCATTAATGGCGGCATGCATAAATCCTTTGAATCTTGATCATTCGATGTGCTTACCCCTTTTGAATGTGAACCATCCATGTGTTTCTATTTGAAGAATGATAGGGTTGGGGAGTTTTCTTGCATTTTTGTTTATTTGTCGAAGGGATGAAAAATATAAATTTAACCCGATCACCCATTGTTGAATTTGATTACAGGGTTGACACGTGTCCCCCTTCGAGATTTGGGCTTGTAACTACACTTTGCACTTTACCAGGTGTAAAATGCAAAAGTGAATAAAAGGCTTGTTTCCCCACTCCAATGATATCTTTACATGTGTTTCCTTTCGAGGAATGGGGTTGTCTCGCATTTTGCATTATTCCTCGTGAATAATCCATGGAATATTCCATTGGGTGTCGTGATTATTTTTCATATTGCACACTTATATCACTTGTAGAAACATTCAAGCCAACTCAATATCGCTGAAGCAAACCAAAACACACCATGTGTTTTCAAGCATCAGGAATAAATTATAGTTTACATAAGAACTTAGATTGAACGACACACAGGGAATTTTGCAGGTATTTTTACATGGTTCATTGGAAACTTTCAGAAGGAATTTTCTATATAAAAACATGGGCATGGCTACTTGGATTTAACACAATAAATTTTACACACATATTCAGTACCTTTCTTAGTTCAACATCGATTTATTTTCAAAGGTATACGGATTTTCATGTGTTATAGACCTTGGTAAGCATGGAAAACAAATTTTTTGAGGATACATTTCAAAACATGGTGCGAGCTCAAAATGAACACCAACATCAACTCTAACTCAGGGATGGGTACCCCTTGCAGGTACCACAAGAACCACACAAATAACTCAATACACAAACCAAGTGCCTTAATCCATTGGGAAATGAAGTCATTCACAACACACACATGGATTCATAAGTAGATACACATGAAAAATATGTAAATACAAAGACAACTGGTCATTGTAGACTAGAAAACAAAAAGGGAAACAAAAAAACAAACAAGAAAAGTTATACATTGTACCAAATCATACCGGTCATACGAGCTTAGTCTAGAAAGTGCTTTAGATGTCTGCATCGTTGATAGGTAATTCTAATAAGTTTCTTTCCTGGATCATTTAAGAAGAAAGTGTGTTCACCAATCCTAATGTCAATGGAGTATGGTCCCATCCATAGGGCATCAAACTTTCCATGTTTTCCCTTATCTTCATGCCTATTGTCCCGAGTAAAACCAAATCTCCCACATTAAATTCCCTAGGAGTTACCTTCTTGTCAAAGATATTTTTGAGTCTCTCCCTAAACTTCAGATGTCTTTAGTGAGACTCTCTTCTTTCTTCATCTAACTCCAAGATTTGGTTTATTATTGCCTCATAAGGACTTACTTCTCCTTCACTCTCAAGTTTTTGCATGAATTGATAAGAAGAAAATTACATGTGCAAAGGCAAAAGAGCTTGGACTCCATAAACTAGTTCAAAAGGAATTTTTCTAGTAGCTCTCTTTGTAGTAACTCTATCTTCCCATAAGGAAAACTTAAGTTGTTCACCCCATTTCTTTTTATTAGTTTCCAATGTCCTTCAAGTATCTTAAGAAGATTTTTGTTACTTGACTCAGCTTGGCCATTTCCTTGAGGATTGTAGTTTGATGCATAGGCCAAGTTGATACCATATTCCTTACACATAGTTGCTAATGGTTTAGCCCTAAAGCTCATAGCATTATTAGCAACTATTTTGGTAGGTACTCCAAATCTAAAAATTATATTATTCAAAATAAAATCCATGACCACTTGGTGAGTTTCCTTCTTGGTGGGAATGGCCTCAACCCATTTAGTAAAGTAGTTAGTAGCAACCAAGATCCACTTGTGTCTAGTACTTGAAGAATCTGATATCTCTCCAATGAAATCCATTCCCATTGTTTAAAAGGGGCTTCAATTGACATTGGTTGCAAAGGAAAGGCACATGTAGCTTTCAACCTTCCAGAGAAGCATTGACAACTTTCACATTTTCTTATCAATATTGTAGTGTCCTTGAATAACGATGGCCACCAATATCCTACCCTCAAAATATTGTGAGTAGTAACTCTTCCAGAAAAATGGCCTCCATTAAATCCCCATGGAACTCTATAATTATTTTGGGAGCTTATTCTTTAGTGATACACCTGAGTAACACCCCTTCTAGATTCTTCCATGCTAAAGAAAATTTATTTATGACATATTTATGGGATGCTAGTTTGAGTTTCCTTCTCTGGTTCTTATCTAGATGTCCAAGACACTCCAAATTCTTCAAGTAATAGATTACATCCTTATACCAGATTGAATTACTCACCTTTTCATGGGGGTCCATACTACCTTCTTCAATGACATTTATCTCCATCACTTGTAAATTTATTTCAGCCATCAATTTTTCTAATCCCAAACCTCGACCAACTTAGTAGTTTGTATTTCCATATCATATTCCTGCAACTTATTCACCCAATGACATATCTTACTAGATATTTCCATTTCTGATAAGATGTCTTTAACCATTATATGGGGACATAAGCTATAATCTTGGAACTTAAGATGTAAGGTCTAAATATTTTGGTATCTCTCACTAAAGAAAAATCCTGCTTTTCCATGATAGTATACTTCAACTCAGCACCTTGCAAGGATTTACTGAAAAAAATAAATAGGTATCTCATTTCCTTATTCATCCTTCTACAACAACATCTCGATGTAATGGTATTCTTGGAAGTAAAAAAAACATTTGAAATGATTTCTTGTAGTCATGACTTACTAAGACTGGGAATTTTTCAGTGCTTCCTTTATTCCAATGAAATCTTGAATAACTCCTTCTTCCCACTTGATGACTTGGTATTTCTTTAACATATTTGTTATAGGAATAGTTATCTCAACAAAGTTTGAGATGAACCTCCTAATAAATTTTATTTTCCTGAAGAAATATTGAATACCTTTTTATATTTGGGAATGGGAACTTTACCAATTGCCTCCACTCTCTTGGGATCTATCATGACCCCTTCCTTTGATATAATATGCCCCAATAGTTTTTCTTTTTGGAATCCAAAATGAAATTTCTTGGGATTCAATGAAATCCCATACTCCCTGCACCTTTGAGCAACATTATTTCTAGGTGCCCCAAATGGTCACTTATTTTCTTTGAGAAGACTGTTATATCATCTTGATATACAACTATGAAGTCATTTATAAGTCTGAGAAAGCCACATCCATAGCCCTCTAGAAATTTTCTCCTACATTCATGAGTCCAAAGGGAATCCTAACATAAACAAATTTTCCCCAGGGAGTAGTAAAGACAGTTTTAAACTGTTTATATTTCTTCACAACCACTTGATTATACCTTGAGAAACCATCCAATGTTGACAATAATTCAGATCTTGTAACCAATTGCAACATGTTATCCATATTTGGAAATGGATAATTATCTTTGATTGATGCCTTGTTAAGATTCCTAAAATCCACACAAAGCCTTATGTCCCCATTCTTCTTCCTGACTGGTACAAGGTTTTCCACCCATGAAGAATACCTTGTAGGTTGTATGATTCCTCCATCTCTCAATTTTGTCAACTCTTCTTGAATTTTGAGTGAGAGAAGGGGATTGATGGGCCTTTTCTTCTACCTAAAAGGTTTGGAATGAGGTTCTAGAGGTATCTCATGTTGAAAAGATATTCTCTATAAGCTTTCAGTTCAGAAGTATGACCAAGCTAAGAAATCTTGATATTCTCTTAGCATCTTGGTGTAAGCTTTATTTTCTTCTTTGTTCAAATTGCATCCCAACCATACCTTCCTGGGATTTTCTTGAGTCCCCAAGTTGCATTCTTCAACATCTCTAGAAGTAGAAATAGGTCTATTGATTACTCTGTCAGCCTGTCAAAGTTGGACTCAAGGAAACTAATCCTCTGGGAATTGTGTTTGTTTTTAATTGGATCACCTCTTTCCCAAAGAGAGTCTCTTTCCCATCACAGAGTTCAACCATTGGCTCTAAGTCAATATGTTGATTAGAAAATTCATCTTTGCTCTTCATAAACCTCTGTATCTAAGCATCATCCTCAAATACTTGTTAGTGTTTAACATTGTCAGGTACAGATGGTCTAGCCAATACTTCAACATCATAATTACAATATGGAGATATTATATAGTTAGAAAAATGTGATGCAATGACAACCAATCTATCAGTTATTACGTTCTAGGTCCTTTCATGATACATGATATTAAATGAATCAAACATTTCAATAAGGTCCTAGACTGCATGCTTATACTTTGTTTCATTCGTTGATTTTTGTTGCATATAATTTTCTCACTTATTTCACAATTAACTCAAAATATCCCTTAACAATGATATCCTTGATTCCATGTTTCCATGCAACTCTTAAACCCAGGAGCAATGCCTCATATTCTGCAATATTATTAGTGCATTCAAAATTTAATTTGAATGAAAAATTAAAAGATTCTTGTTCTAGGGATGTGAGGACTATTCCAGCTCCACTCCCCATAGTAGAGCATGCTC
The DNA here is from genome assembly GCA_018340775.1 of Taxus wallichiana var. yunnanensis. NCBI lineage: Eukaryota > Viridiplantae > Streptophyta > Pinopsida > Cupressales > Taxaceae > Taxus > Taxus wallichiana. The sequence goes on along the minus strand of CM031242.1, from coordinate 353,539,971 downwards.
CATAAAATATCATGGTCCAAGGAATACCAACATCTTGTAAATGAGTAGCAATATTTATGCATTGATCTTCAAAATCAGCATATCCTATAAAATTTTCCAAATCAATGTCAACAAATAATACCTCATAAGAGGCATTCATGGGATCTTCAATAATGTGGAGCATATTTTTCTCTCCATGTAGTTTCACCAAATTTCCTTCCATGGATATAGTGGCATAAGACATGTCCATCTATACACTACCTCCCACACTTGTTGTGTGCATGTGTTTGTTTTCAAAATTATCCGAATATGAGTAAAGACTAACACCTAAATAGCCTTAACGTAGCAAGAATTGAACAAAAATTAAACACCATCAAGATAAGAATTAAACAAGGGTTAGATGCTAGCATTCATCAATACAAACTTTGAAACTAACAATGCTAAATATCTAAACTCCTCTATTCTCTAACAACAAATAAATGAATGGACCTAAGTAAGCTCCATGGCTATCAAAATAGTTGTCCTTAGTATGCCAAGTAACCTAGGAATGAGGGCCTATCAAAGTTGGGCTACAAGACCCTTTTGACACCTCCCATATGACCCAAGCACTTTAAGAAAGAGGCTTAACTCTTCAAGATGATGAACTCTCAAGAAAACAAGGTGCAAGCTCTTAGTCTCTTTGCTATATGCTTTGCATTTTCTCTCTAAAGAGTTTAGGTGTAAGTAAAAAGGTAGGTGGAGGGCTCTTTATATAGCCCAATGGATAAAGGAAACACTTCATCCCTTTGTATGTGGGATAAAGGTAAAACATGATTAGGAATGGATAAGGTTGCTTTATTAAAGGTAACCTTACTTTAGAAGGGTTTAATTTATGCTTAGCAAGTCATGGGAGTTGGGGGGTGTTTTAATTAATCAAAGGTGATTAACTAATAGGTAGATGTAAGCTTATAGAAGATAATTAGAGGAATATTAGTACGATTTAGGCTATTATAAGGGGATTAAATCAATTAAATATTGATTTATTGGTTAAATGGAAGGGAAAGCTAATTAATTAATAATAATTAATTAGTCTAGGTAGAAGGGGTGATTTATTAATGGAAGGTCGTTAATTAGGGTATTTGTTAGATAGGCAACTTAATTAATTAGCTTAGTGTAATTAATTAATGATGATATGAGGGAAAATGAGTGCTTTTGACGATATGTCGTTGATTTGCGAGAAAGGGGATAATTAGCACAATTTAAGTATTTAAATTGCTTGGGCGTAATTATAAGTGTCTACATTTTCCCCTCTTTATGGTGGCGTAAGTGATGCCACTTCAAAGATAGTAGACATAAGAGATTTTGAAGGGATAGAAGAAAAATTAGTAGGAGGGAGAGATGCCCCCTCGAGTGTCGATGGGGTGATGGATGAAGCCGATCGACGATCGAAAAAGGTGAGATATAGGCAGAAGAAGAGGGATGAGGCAGGATGCCTTGATGAGAGGGAGAATTAGGGGTGAAAGAGAAGTGGTGCGGAAGAAATATGGACAAGGGGGGGAGAAGAGATTAGCCTCTAGCCACTTATTTGTTTGAAACAATTTGGATGTCATCATATTGCCATAAGAACTACATCATCGGTCCTTATGAAAATATAAGCATATGAAAAAGGTAGAATGACATGAAAAGCCATACTACAAACAATTGTCCATTGCTGAAAACACCAACTCCATGCAACATACAAAATGTAATGCAATACAAGAAAGTGAAAGATGACTAACTCCATGTAACATACAAAATGTAATGCAATACGAGAAAGTAAACAAGCTAAACTAACAGAGAAACATAATATAATGTTTTTATTATCGAGCTTCAATTACGACCTATGCAAATTAATGACAAGGGTTGATGATGGTGCCCCAAGCAAGGATACATGCAAGGGGAATAACAGAGGACACTTGGGTCCGATGGAAAAGCAATGTGCACTACAAAACAGTACCAAGCAACTCGTTGTGCCCCAGAGTACAGATGAAGTAAGCAGCCTAGCTTTTGTTGATGGAGGTAGATCAAGATGATCCACAAGTCGCACACATGAACAAGTGAGAACCAAAGAGTGACGTTTTGTAGGATGATTTTCAATTTTAGAAGTTTTCTAAAACATATTTGAATGATTTTTGATGATTTTTTTCTAACATATTTGAATGTTTTGATGATTTTTTTCTCTAACATATTTGAATGTTTTGATTGATTTTAAAAGTTTTATGAAACTATGTACAGGAAGATGAGAAAGCATGGATGCCCCCAGCAATAGATGGGATGTAAAAGGGCATAAGGCCACGTGCGTACCAGAAAGGTGAAGATGCAAAAATGTCCCAACAATAAGGTGGGAGTATTCAAAGGTAAACTCTTCACAGGTAGAAGCGGGACCTAAGGCCATTATGGATAGGTTCAACATGATGATGAACATAAACCAATAAAATTATGGGAAGAAGCAAGAATGCCCCTATCGTAAGTTGGCCTAAGAGCACATGATAAAAAGGAAGGAGAAGATTAATTTTGTGGAAGGGGACAAAGGTGTCCACAAACATGGAAAACAAGTAACCTTATACACATGGATGTTCTGAACGAAGTAGAAGAATGATGTGAATGATATGAATGTAGCTTAGAAGTATCGCGGCAAAGAAGTGATTAGCCAAAGGCATAAATCATGAAACGAGATATGGACTAGAGTAAGATTCTCAACAAGGTCCCCAAAAAAACACTTGGTAACATACTAATCTTGTTTACTCATAGAGATCCAAAGGTGTGTGCATGTGGATTTTATTACCTCTTGAAGTGAAGATTTAATAGACAACAAGTGAAGAGACCCTAGCCAATGTGTAGGAATGATTTATTTTGATAAGTGATTTTACGAATAGAGGGTAAAAGGATAGCCATACATTGCTCCACTGCCAGCCAAGCATCCATAGCCCCGACAGAGATGTATTTGATTCTAATCACAACATTGCTCTACTGTCAATCAGGTGTCCATAGCCCCAATAGAGATTATTGGAAATACCCCAAGAGAGAGTTATATATTAGTTTTCTTTTGTGTTGTAGCTTTTAGCTTTTGAGTTTTGATTGATTTTGATTCTTTTGCTTTCTGAAAACTTATTTCAGCTCTCTTATTTGACAAGGGGTTAAGAACCACTGATGGCTTGATGGAAGGAGGTGGAAGTGATTGTGATGACGACATTGGCTACTATCGAAAAATATGTCTAAAATTTCTTCGCAACAAGTTTATTAGATGTTTAAATGTGATAGGATCTTCATGAGGTCATTCGTTCTTTAATTTACCAAGGTGATAAAATACCAGGGGCAAACAGATACCATAGAGATAAATGTCACAAAATGCATGCGCAGAAGCTAACCAAAATATCACCAAAGGGATGCAAATGGTAGGAAGACTTGCAGAAGAATAGTAAGGAAGGGAAGAAAGAAATATCCATGTGTACGTAACACTTGATTGTAATGTTTGATCTTTGTACCTTTGATTTTTGTTGTTTTTTTTTCTCATGTTTTTTTGTATTTTTGCATTGTTTTTTATTTTTAGATTTTTGATATATATTGTTTTTTGAACCGTTGTTACTAACAAAGTCACTCTATGTGATAGGATCCAACAACAATGTTTGTGACTTCCTTGATAAGGGAGACTAAGTGTGTTTGTTTATCAAGAGTCATGTTTTCCCCAATCTCGATGATTGTGGTGAGTTCACACTCAACAAAGGACTGTGATTTATCCTGAAACATGGATTTTGTATGCGGGAGCTTGAGTTCCCTATCTAGAGGTTTATGCAATTTGTGTTATACTTGATGGTTATGTTGATGTGCGTTCTTGAATTGTGCTTGATTTATAACTTTGAGATTATTCCACTGTTGGGGATTTTGAGCTCTTGGAAGTTTTGACCTAAGCTTGATAATGAACCCGTTTGGGTTTCTTTTAAGCCGACGCTTGAATTTTTTTGACCTTGAGAAGGAGAAGAATGAGAACATTTACGATTGATGATAGGAACGATAGAAATGGTAGTGGGCTTGCCACAACCATTGATAAAAGAAATATGTGATAGATTAAAAGGATACGGTCCAGAATTGAAGAGGATGGGCTACCAGAGGTGAACCACAAATAGAAGGTGAAAGGATACTAGGATGTGGCCCAAGAATAGAAGAAGAAGGGCTACTAGGACGTGACCCATAAATAGAAGACAAAGGGCTACTTTTAGGATGTGGCCCAAGAATAGAAAGAAGGGATACTAGGACGTGACCCATAGATGTAAGATGATGGACTACAAGGATGTGGCCCAAGAATAGAATACGATGGACTACCCGGGGTGATCCATACATAGAAGATAAGGGGCTAGTTGGACGTGCCCCAATAATCAAAGATAGTGGGCTACTCAAAATGTCCCACAAATAGAAGAGGGAGGGCTACTAGAAGGTGACCCACACCTAGATGAAGATGAAGGGATACTTGGCACTGACCCCACAAGAGATTGTGATTGAGGAATTATGATAGATGAAGAGTTATTGGGTGATGAGAAGATAGGCCATGGATCTATGCAAGACCAAGGATTTTCATCACATAATGAAGAATGTGAAGATGGAAGAATAAGAGGAGGATCAAGTTGCATGATTTGAGGCTCTTCCTTCATTTCTTGATCAAAGGAATGAACCTTTTCCTCACTCACAATATGCGGATGCATCAAAGTCTAAAGAGAATCCTTTTTGTAATCTACTAAAGGAATATCTTCACATGCCCCTATAAATGCCCCGATTATTTCTTCATTCTCGAAGAGATCAATCGGTATGAGTTGTTGATCAATCCCTAGGGGTTTGTTGGAAGAAATAAGTTCACTTGGTGTGGAAGACTTAGAAGATGTTTGATGATTATTGATAGAAGAAGATGATGTGGGGACAAAGAATATGTGTAGCTAGATGTCTTGGGAGTAGAAGAAGGTGGTGTGGACCTACCTATACAATGGTATATCATATGTAAAATAGTAGGATTAATTCCAAAGTCCGTAGATTGCGACTCATGGGTTGATTCGGATGTTTGTCTCAAAGGACTTTGAGTCACACAAATCTTCACAGAAGGAATATTTCGTGGGGGTGATTGATGAAGAAGGTCCTGCAAAGAAGGGGAGGACTTTGATTCAAGAATCGCATCAGATGAATGATGACAAGGGTCCTGTGAAGAAAGAGAGGACAGTGATTCAAGAATTGTATTATACTTCTGATTGGAGGGATTTGGAGTTGCGTGTCTCTTCAAAGGAAGAAGACGTCGTTGGGGTGACTGATAAAAGGGGTCCTATTAAGAAAGGGAGGACCGCGACATAAGAGTCGCATTAGATGATCGATGAAGAGGATCTTACAAAGAAAGGGAGGACCATGACTTAGGAGTCACATTAGATGACTTAGGAGTTGAATTAGATGAATCCAAATAGTAGTTTGGATCTGAATCCTTAGAAGAGTCAGAGGAAATATTTAGATTGGAATCCTCAGAAGAAGAGGAAATGTTTGGATTAGAATTAGAAGAAGAGTGGGGGGAACTCGAATAATAATTTGGATCGAACGTGTCCAAATCATACCACTGACTATGAGATGAAGGTAGGGAACGAGTTACCCGAATGGGCCTTCCAACATGAAGAACCAAATGAGGTTTAGTTGTAATGAGAATCTTTTTCTTTGAATTGCTAAACCTAGGCTCCATATTTTTGTAAGTATGGGGAACCGCGTGATAGTCAGTCATTTTTGGCATTGTTTTAAGCACAAATGTTTAGATTTAGATAGTGTGATGGAACTCCTTCAAAGGGAAGGAAGTGACATGTCAATTTGGGTAGCATAAGGACAACTAGCTAGACATTGTGTAAGTATGGGGATGCGTGCGTGATTTTCTGAAGAAGGTCTAAGGAAAATAGACATCGTGACAACACAATATCGATGAGATAAAAAGGGATTGTCCTAGAAAATAAGTTTTCTGAATGAATAATCACAAGGAACAATCATGCAAGTGTGAAACCCAAAGCCAATCAACAAGGAAATACACCATATGAAAATGCAATGCAAAGATGATCAACAAGATGTTTTCACTTATGCCAAGTTCAAGGAAATGAATAAAACGTAAGTAAAAACAAGAAGTCAATGCGATCTCCCAATCAAGATATATGATGAGTGAGCTCAAACTTGATTAAGACCTATATCTCAAAAAGTGCCAATTACAATTCACGAATGACACAACAATATCACCAAGATATGTTAACCCACTTTGCAAGAAAGTGAAGTATTGATATCGAGGTGTTATTGATATAACACGCACAAATAGTAACACCTAGCACTCTTTGAAATCGAGGTAATAATAGAACCGAACTAAAAATCTCAAAGTATAGCTAGGAATAGTTAAAAATGTGTGCAACGTAACCATACAATATAGGTATTTATGTCGAGTTTACAAGAAACAAGACGTAAATATCAAAATTGTAGTGATACGATACAAACAAGCTAACTCTTCTAAGGAAGTCCGCGGTGATGAACCATGCCTAACTACAATGACGACCTTGACATGGGTATCAAGATCACAATGGCTACCAATGACGTGAAAACACCTCCGCACACTTTAGACATTTAACTAACCCAACTGCAAACATGGATGGGCGTAAACGGACATAAAAGTGAGAGAAATAGTCGATTGGTAACACAAAGGTAGTCACCCTTCTTTTGATCAACAAAGTGTCAAAAGAATGTGAAGGAAGTAAATCAAAAAAAGATGAAAAATGCTGGCTTCACTTCGGCAGAGTTTCACCTCGCCCTAAGGCAAGTAAAAACTAGGTGAAAGTACTGTGTCACATGTTTCTCAATGAAAATATGGTTCACAACTCAACACTGTTTTAGAATGGTCAAAGTGGGCTCCTGGCAAAAGTATATTCTCCTAGGTGGTTCTCTCACCCTAGGTGTTACAAATTTTCCATGAGCGAGCACGATTTACCCAAAAAGTCACACTGACTAGTTTGGGAGTATCTCGGCTTTACTTTACCCCCTTCAAGAATAGTAGGCAACTAGTGCGTCCATGTGTACTATCACTGGGGTCACCACACAAAAAATCGGTAATGCTATCTCACAAAGGAATCACTAGTCAAGTAGGTATTGCAGAGCACTTTCCATTTCGTCCACAAGGTTCCCTCTTGCGTAGACTACTTTGGGGTCCCCTAACCACCCCCATTGTTGTAGCTTAAGGCGTTATGCCAAAGGGGTTATGTTCCAGTTAAGCGGAGAGGGACGTACCCTTTTCCGAAACCTGTAATACAGTGTTTTGAATGTGGTGTGTTTTTTTATCTTGTTTAATTAGGTGTGGTTTGTTTGAAAACCTTTTGGCAACCTATATAACAACTGTATTAGTAGTTTTTGATTTCATTTTGATTCCTCCTTTCTTTGACAAGCATTTTTAGGTCCTGCACTCAAGCGTTAGTAGTTCTCCAAGAAAATCACATTATTTAAAAGAGGATTAAGAGTTGATTTTGATTCTCAAGATCATCCAAGGATGCAAGAGAAGAGCATACACAACAAATAATCCAACTAAAAAGTAAAGAAAATATTTTCAATCAATGAACCATACAAAATTCTTGATAAATGTTCATTCCCTAAACCAAAAGTGAAAGATGAAGTTTCTAATCTACCAAATGTTATAAAATGAAGACTAAAGTTGCTTTTGATTCTCAAGATCACCCTAAGGTGCAAGATAAGAGAATACACAAACTTTATCCCAACTAGATAGAAATGGAAAACTTCAAATCAAAGGACTATTAAAAATGCTTTGTAAAAGGTTCATTCCCTTCAACCAAAAGTGAAAGATGAAGTTTCCAATTTACCAAATGTAATAAAATGAAGACAAAGTTAATTTTGATTCTCAAGATCACCCTAAGGTGCAAGAGAATAGCATACACAAACTTTATCCCAACTATATAGAAATGGAAAACTTCAAATCAAAGGACCATTGAAAAATGCTCTGTAAAAGGTTCATTCCCTTAAGCAAAATGAATAATCAAATTTCCAAGTTTAATCCCAATGTTAAAAAGATATAGATCAAAGTTGTTTTTGATTATCAAGATCACCAAAAGGTGCAAGAGAAGAGCATACACATGCTTTGGTCTAAATCGAGGAAGCATGGAAATACAACATTCATCAAAACATTAGACATGTTAGAAAATGACCAGTTTTAAACTAACAAGAAAAACTTGTAATTTATGTAAGTATAAATCCCAAATTTATGTTTTCATTGCATATTTAACTTCAATACCTTTCCAACGCAAAAAAAAATGGAGTCATTTTGAGTTCGGGATCAAACGTTATGGCCTTCGGAAGATGGGTTACGCATATGTTCTTATGCTCACGGGTTTGCACTTGACATGCACTCAAAAATATTAAAAAAACATTCCTTAATCTACAAAATGGGTAATTTTTTCCAACCAAGATTCAATTTTGAGAACAACCCATCACATTAATATATGAATATAAGACTCAACACTATCAAACATTAACATACATGCTCAAGAATTTAAGATTTTCAAGAAATTGACAAAACTAACATGTAGAATGATGAAAAAGTAAACTCTAAAAATGAAAACATGATGAAATCTTGAAATTTTCTCACCAAGATTAAATTTTGACAGCAACCTACCACATTAATATGTAAATAGAAGACTCAACACTATCAAACACTAACCTACATGCTCAAGAATTTAAAATTTTCAAGAAATTGACAAAACTAGCATGTAGAATGTTGAAAAAGTAAGCTCTAAAAATGAAAACATGGAGAAATCTTGAAATTTTCCCATTAATTCCAATTTTGACAGCACTTCACCTCCTTCATACCTACAAGGAAGACTCAACACATGCAAACTCAACAAAACAAGTTAGATCAACATGTGTAAAAGAGGGTTAGTAACCAAAAATGAAACTTAACTACAAAAACTTGAAATTAAGTGCAAAGGACAATGGAGTAAGTCCCACCGGGCGTGCCAAATGTGTGCATGTGTTTTTTTCAAAATAATGCTAATATGAGTAAATAATAACACCTAAATAGCCTTAACTTAGCAAGAATTGAACAACAAACTAAACACCATCAAGATAAGAATTAAACAAGGGTTAGATGCTAGCATTCATCAATACAAACTTTGAAACTAACAATGCTAAATATCTAAACTCCTCTATTCTCTAACAAAAATAAATGAATGGACCTAAGTAAGCTCCATGGCTATCAAAATAGTTTTCCTTAGTATGCCAAGTAACCTAGGAATGAGGGCCTATCAAAGTTGGGCTACAAGACCCTTTTGACACCTCCCATATGACCCAAGAACTTTAAGAAAGAGGCTTAACTCTTCAAGATGATGAACTCTCAAGAAAACAAGGTGCAAGCTCTTAGTCTCTTTGCTATATGCTTTGCATTTGCTCTCTAAGGAGTTTAGGTGTAAGTAAAAAGGTAGGTGGAGGGCTCTTTATATATCCCAATGGATAAAGGAAACACTTCATCCCTTTGTATGTGGGATAAAGGTAAAACGTGATTAGGAATGGATAAGGTTGCTTTATTAAAGGTAACCTTACTTTAGAAGGGTTTAATTTATGCTTAGCAAGTCATGGGAGTTGGGGGTGTTTTAATCAATCAAAGGTGTTTAACTTATAGGTAGATGTAAGCTTATAAAGATAATTAGAGGAATATTAGTACGATTTAGGCTATTATAAGGGGATTAAATCAATTAAATATTGATTTATTGGTTAAATGGAAGGGAAAGCTAATTAACTAATAATAATTAATTAGTCTAGGTAGAAGGGGTGATTTATTAACGGAAGTTCATTAATTAGGGTATTTGTTAGATAGGCAACTTAATTAATTAGCTTAGTGTAATTAATTAATGATGATATGAGGGAAAATGAGTGATTTTGACGATATGTCGTTGATTTGCGAGAAAGGGGATAATTAGTGCAATTTAAGTATTTAAATTGCTTGGGCGTAATTATAGGTGTCTACACTTGCATCCCATGTTATCGATAACATCATACCCTACTTATCGAGAAATCAACAATAACCACATTCATGGTCAAATATTTACCAGGGTAAGCAACAAGCTGAACAACTAGTCCTTTCACATACCCAATAACCTGGTACCTCCCTTGAATCCATGACATGAAATTTTCCAAAATTTGTTTTTATCTTTATATTCAACTCATTCATGACCTCTAAGGGCATTATATTACATGAGGCTCCTAAGTCAAACATACAATTATGAACAAGTTTATCACTAATAATCAGGGAGGTAAAAATGGATCTACATCTAATTGAGATTCAACCAAGGAAGTGCCTAAATATATCTTTGGGATTCCCCCATGCTTTCTTTTTCCTGAGGCACTTCTAATTCTTCTATAGTAGGTGAGATATCCACATTATTTACATATTTACTTATGAAAATGTCTCCTCTTTGAATCCTAAATATTCAAATGCTCTTTTTCTATGCTCAGGGATTCTGAGAAACTCAACAATGGGCACAATAACTTTAATTTGACTCAAAATTGAGCCATATCACACATGACATACTTGGGTAGAGTTGTGTTGGGAGACAAAGTAATTAATTTTTCTGATGGGACAAGATATTTTACTTGCTTGAGAAATATCAGAGGTACTTGGCTTAGTAGTAACAACATGGCATTTGTTTGGCATATCTTTCTTAGGAACATTCTTGGGGATATTGGTCAATATGGGTGTTTTATTTTTTGGAAGGTGGGGAAGATCCTTTAACTAATCTGCTATGAAGGTTGTAATATTTTTCTTGAGAAACCACCGCATTCATCAAAATTTGTCTATCTTCCTTAGAAGGAATGCCCCATCATATTTTTTAATCATCAAATCCCTTAGATATTCAAAATCATGGTTAGGTAACTCGAAATAAGACTGAACCATATCTATATCAACATTAGTGGTAGGAGGAAAATAAGATACCCATTCCAAGACAGTTCCAAAAGGACTCAATAGTTCTAACACCCAACAATTCAATAGAAGTAGCCCTTGTGGTGCAGTATCAGAACATTCCAACATACAAACATCACCAAAAGTAGCTTCATCAGTGGAATCATCATCATAAACATTGGGGTTACAAGGAGAATGTGGAAAAAAATATTTATCACACCATTCAATGATATGATCTTCTTCAACCAAAGATACTCTAGCAGTGAGTGGATCAGGCACTACCTTGTTTTCTCTAGGGTTTGGTTGCTTGTTTCCTAACCCCATAGGTCCATCTACTCTATGATCACCTCTAGGATGATTTCCAAATCTATTTTTTCCTTGAGGTTGATGTTGAGCTTGAGGATTTTCCCCTAGGCCTTTCTCATCTCTAGCAAGTTTGTATGAAATCTCCTTAACTACCCCTACTAGAGTTTTGACTACTTCCTCCAAATCTACTGACTTGCTTATCTGAGGTTTCTTTTCAAGTTAATTAACTTGATACCATCTTTTTTTTGAGGTTTTCTAGTTACTTTGATATTATTCTCAATTTGCACTTCCGTAGAAAAATTGTATCTCGTGGTTCGAGGATTTTTATCTCTTAGGTAATAGGCTATTTTTTTGTCAAAAGCATCTAAATATTTGATCAGAGCAAGATTCATCACTAGGTCTCAGATTTATAGGTAGTCTTGTCAAGGTTTTATTAAATCTGGTATTGAAATCCTGAACAGGTTCATTTGGATTTTTCTTTATATTTTCAAATTCAGTGAGAAGAAACCTAGGGTCAGTCTTATCACCATACTATAACTTGAAGGCATTCTTCATTTCCACCCATGAATCAATTGAATTATTAGGTAGTGACTTGTACCATTCCTTGGCATCTTCATCTAGAGTATGTATAAATAATTTTACATATACATCCTCATGTTCTATTTCAAAATATTCCATAGTATTTAAGAAGATTCTAAGATGTTGATCTCCACTTATTACATTATTCCCCTAAAATATGGATAATCTATTTCTGACTTCATGTGGGACTTCATTTGGGTAACCAACCATCCCAAGAAAATTTATAGGTTTGTAAGTATTTACTACAAAAGGAGGTTTGGGTGGAGGTTGTGCCATATTGTTTGGAGGATGTGTTTCAATAGGAGGGTTAAAATGGTGGGGAATTGGGTGTCTCTGAGGCAATGGGGTGTGATCTACAAATTATTGGTTCTTTAATGACTCGGGCCACAAAATACTCTATTATTTCTAATCAATAAAGGAGGGAAATGAAGAATACCCTGATCACTTGTAAATGAAGGACCCTCCTAAACTAGAGTGTATAAATTAGCATAGGGATTGCTTGATCTAGCGATGTCCAAGTGTTAGACTAATATTCTACTAAAGGTTAATAAAATTTATTAATAGGTACAATTTTTTTCTTCTGACCTCTGATCACCCAAGGCTTTCCAAACTTGATTTCTCCTTGGATTTGTATTTCCTAACTCTAGAAACAACTTTCTGCAAGTTATGATATAAAGAAATATCTCCTTCCTTCCAACTTTGTGAAATAGACAAGTTTATCAACAACAATTAAGATTTTGTTCACTGCTATATGTCATATTTTCTCATAAAAGATCGGAGTCGCCACTAATTTTTGCACCTTAGATATGTTGATCACTTGAAATAATTTGTTAGATGATGATTTTATAAGAAAATAATCAAAGATTTGCAAATTGTCATATCATTTTATCGAGATTCTCCTAGTGGAGTCAAATTTAATGGAAAGCTTGCTTGTACTTTGGGAAAATATAGAGAAAATTAATTCATATCGGGCTCTATTTTAGAAAATCTCAACAAAGGACTAGGGTTCTAAACATGAATTTATATCAGATATACTGCAAATGTTACCAGAGACACGTATTTTCTTAATTCTAGGAAATATTCCCGAAATGTCACTGTAAGCATGTTAGTACCCAATCTTACACCTCCTCAAGGCCATGCAACATCAAAGTGAGCAAAATGATATGCTTCGAGGATAAAAAATTTTGTTTATGTCATTTTGTAGCTGAGGAAGATGTCTGAAAACTCATTTGAACCTATCTTTGGAGGGACTGAGTGACACGTACAAAGGGGATGACCTTACCTATTGCTTTAGGCCCTACCTTTGACCTGGGTGAGAGAACCCTTTGTGTAACTTGAAAATGTAAGGGGATGATTGAAATCTTCAATCTCTTAGTTTCCTTTTGAAAGCAAGTAAATCAGTCCTAGATGATCATGGCCAATGAATGCACTATTTAACTCTTATAATTTGTCACACTAAACGGTGCATTTGTAACTCCAATTGACTCAAGGGTTACTCTAAAAATATGAAATTTCATCTTCTTTTGCATATTTATGGAAAGGGAAGTAAAACTTGCAAAGTCCCTTGGCAAATTTTTATAAGAAAAACAAACAGAGATGGATTATAGGATTTAAGCAATGGTAATTTTATATTTTGTGTGAATGGGATATTAAAACAAGATGAAATTTACTATGACAAGTTTCTTAGAACTCTAATAGTGTGTAAAATCATTCTAGGTATAAAGGACACTCTATTAATAAAAAGCAATCCCTTGGAGAGAAGGTGTGTATGCATGGAGGCCCAAGAATACATGATTTCATACAATCTTCAAGAAATTACACTTGAAAGCTTAGGTAAATGTCTTCAAAAATATTCACAAATCCCTACTTATTATGCCTAAGATACACTCAAAGGATTACAAAATCTTAAGCAACATAATGGAAGTATTATAATTTAAAATTTTGCATAGTATCATGAAAAATAAGGCTCTAATTACAGTAAAAACTCTATTTCCAAAATATCACCATCAAGACAAGATCTAGTGTAATTCGTAGAAGCTATAAAACGAATATTGTAACATGAAAAATAGTTGACTGGATTAAAGTATATTACCTAAGAACAAAACATGACAAATATTAATGAGCATGCATACAGTTCATTTTCATATTTTCAATTTCCTTAACAAGGGAACATAAAGCCTATGATCTCAATGTTTATCAATGGTTGTACACTTGCAACCATCTTGATACAGGAAAATTTGAAGAAGTAAAAGAACTCATAGGAATCTTAATAAAATGTGGGATTCAAGAAAGCACATCAATTATTTTTGTCTCTTATAAAGCTTAGAAAAATTAACCCCCTTTGATATGAGAACATGCCTCTCATATTTGTATAATCATGATCTTTTGTTTCACTTTCCCCTTTTTTTAGAAGAATGAATCTTGGTGCCAAATATTCCTACTCATGCATCAATATCTCGATTCAAGATTATTGATTTAGGAATATTTTAAATCCTATTGTGCTATGTGGACTAACTGCTAGTAACTACTTTATCGCTATGTGTGAGTTGTGATAACCAAGGCTTCACGTCATCACTTTTTCATTTATTTAGCAGTCATTTCATATCTTAAATCATTTTTCCATTTCAGTCAAGTTGAAAAAAATTAATGATTTTTGGATATGCCAAAGTGACCTGATTTGATATTAGTCATTCTCTCTTCTTGAGAATTTGTTTTTAAAATCACACAATAATTATTTCTCATTTTTTCAATGAATGTCCCTCTGTGTGATTTGCTACATCCATCAAATGACACCTTTTTAATTGACATCAAACTATTTCATAATTACCAGTCTCGTGTGAACATCAAGAGAAAATCTATCATTTACTCATGTAAAATTTTGTTCACAGCAACTCCTGAGCTTAATTTTTGCCATAAATTCAAACTAATTTTACATATTTTCTTCAAGTTTTAGCATGAGAAACTTATTGCAATTTCTTGCAGAGGATGGAGGGAATAACATTAGCACCTAGCTTAAAATAACGTCCATTAGAAACTCGCATCAAATTTTTGATATGCCCGGTCTAGACGAGGCATTCGTGAGAATGTTTTTGATGTTAATGCGATAGAGAAATGATGGCTCAGGTTGTTAGGGTAGCTTTTATTAGGAGGCTAGTTAAAATAAATCCAGTATTTTCTACTTTTCAGACCATGTATTTGTATTTTTTCAAGTGGGAACATCAGAAAACTACTGAAGGATTGAAGAAATTATGGCTCAAATGTAGGCATGTTGTGAAGAGTAATTCCACCACCACTTTTCCTTTTATTTGTAATGAAGAATTTTATAGGAAAGAAATCCCAGTGGAGGCATATGTTCTTCATGAAGAAGCCTTTTTGGATGACCTTCCTTCCATGTCCCGTAGAATAGATGATCTTGAATAACACCTTCTTTGCTTGGAGAAGAGGCCATCGAGTCTCTACCCATATGGAGTCCTGAGCACCACCATTTTTTATGAATAAATTCAGAGTAATAGAATCCATCTCTAAGCACCCACTCAATCATCTCCGAAATTTCCCGAGTTATACCTCCACTCAGTGAAACATTCCTCCACCACCTTCTTTTTCAAAAGCTACATGAAAGAAAGCCTATCTCAAGGGTGGTCTAAATCTTAAGGAATGGGTGTCTTCGTATGAGAAGAATTTGGAATTAATTCACATTCTGGATGGCCCTAAGGCTAGTATCAATGAACTCATGGATTTAAACATGTCTCTAACTTTGTAGGAGACATTGTATTTGTTTAAGGTGCTTGAGGAGTTTGGGGAATTTTTTTCTAGGAAGAATAGGCTTTTGGATAGGCTTCCTCCTTTCAATGAAGACTTCTTAGAATCGAATGACAATGTATCTTTTCTTCTATTTTTTGGTTTGATATCAAAATGTCTATGGATACTTCCCGGGCTGAGGCCCCTATAGAACCCAATTTTTCTTTTCTTACAAATAAAATGATTCCCAATATCACAATGCATTTCATGTTATAATAGATCTAAGTTTATATAAAAACAAGTGAAATCATATTACGTTACATTTAAACCACATAAATAATTGGAATTTGCATATTAAAAAAGTATACAATTATCAAGAATAAAGATAAACAAAATGAAGAAAGAATTTTTTGAGGAAACAAGCCTAAACTTGTTCATGGTATATTGGGATCAGCGTCTTCAAGTTTCTTGATATCATCTTCATGTGCTTCCGACATTCTTTCATCAGATGCATCAAATTGTTGAAATATCTAAGTAATATCTTCTTCATCTGGCCCAACATGGAACATGAGTATCATACCTTTTCTTATCATAATTTGATCAAATTATTTCATTGTACTCTTACTCTTCCTCACCCCTTTTGATAATTTGGTCATCTGGTGGTCCATGGTAACAAACCTCTAAATAATATTGTAGTGAAAGGGACTTCAGAGATTTTTTGATCAAAATCCTGTGTTAGATAAATTTTTCCTAAGTTTCTATAAGTAATTATGTTTTATCGTACCATTTTTTCAAATCTATAATCCAGATAATCAATGCACTCTGCAATTGAGACCCTTCCTGTACACAATGTTTCTTTGACTTCTTTCATAATCTCAATTCTTAGTCAGATTGCATCTAGGTAAGTATGTTGCATTCCAATTTCTTCAGTAAATTAAACCTTTCTTCTTCTAACAATTGATCATCTAATTCAAGTAACTCCCTCAAATTTGGGTAAGATACCCTCCCAATAATACATTTTATCGCTGCATTTTGCTATCTTTCTCTTTGGCATCATTGATTCTTTCTATTGATTGATCATAACATCTTACCGTGTCCTCTATAATTTTATTTCCTCTTTCAGATAAATCATCCTTCCATTTTTCCACAACATAAACCTTTTCCTTAGACTTATCAACTTCACCTAAAACTTCTGGGGTTATGGAAGCATTTATTTCCTGCCCTTCATCCACAGGTTGTATCCATTTTTACACATATGAGGACATTGTTTTGATTTTTTCCTTTAGCTATTTTTTTGTCTCCCTATCCTCATCAATTATTTCTAGCATACCCCAATAGCCACAAAGTAACATCCTACTTTAAGCTTTCTCTAGTAGGTTTTCCTAATGGGATGTGTGTAACATTATAATCACTCAATGTGATTTCACCTTTTAGCTTGTCACCCTGTGGGTGACTATTTCTAAAGTCCTGAATCCTTGCTAATCTATACGAGTTTTAGTTAGGATTTTGGCCTTCTTAGGAGCTCTTGTGGGTTTTGGGAATAGAATATTTATTATATCCATTTTCTCCTCTTGAATTTTCTCCTTCTTTATGCTTCGAAGGAGTGCTCCTAGCCACCCAATTGTGAGATTATTTCCCATAATTGCTCCTTGTGATGTGGGTTGTGGAATTTTAGAGAAAACTACCAATTTTTTGGATGAATCTTGAGGATATTGTAATAATGGTACCTCTTCATGTAGCTTTTCCATGTTTACCGTTGGATCCTTAGATTCATCATGCAAAGTGTCATTTTCTCTAGTTGTTTTTTCTCCTATTCCCGAGTTTGGGATTGGCTATTTGTTTCTTGAATCTTATTATTAATCGGTGTTTCTCCCATGTCTTTTATTTACACTTTGGGGTGGTAGTGATTTCTACGGTTTCTCCTGGAGCTTCTTTTACTGGACTTGCCACCTTGGATGATTCTTCCTCCTTTTTTTGTCTACCTCATTTAGAGACTCGATGTTCAAAGGGAGAGATATTCCTGATTTTTCACACTAGTTACCTTTAGTTTTAATATTATTCCTCTTGTTGTTTTTGGGTTGGGACCTAGTGATTGATATTTTATTTTTATCTTCAAATCAACACATTCTTCTTATCACTAATCTCAACCATTTTAGTAAATTCTTTTATTACTTTCTTTTCACTACTTGATGCCATTGTCTTTGGTTTCTCTTTTTCTTTCTCTTGAGATTGGGTTTGGTTTATATTTTATGGAATGTTATCATCAACTCGATGTTTCACCTTGACTCTTGCTCTCTATTGAGTAAAAATTGTTGCTACAAGTTCTTTTAGAGCCTATGTAACCTGACTAGAAACTTTGAATTGCATTTTATTCTCTCAATTGTTTACCTCCTTTAGAGGTTTTTGTCCTATAGAAATAGTTTCATGGATTTTTTCACTAATATTCTATTATGTTGATTCTTCTAGAGACTGATCCTTAGAGAGAAATCATTTTCTACATGAGGTTCATTTATAATTGTTTGAGTCATTATTTCCTTTTCTTGTAAAAATGTTGTAGTCTCAACTTGAGTACTTTGAGATCCCACTTCTAATTTAACACTTGATGCTTGAGAAATGTCTTTTATTTGTATTTTTGTTTGATGAACAATCTCATCTCCTACTTGAATAGGTTTTAATCTCTACATCATTCATTTCAAGCATAGGAAATTATTCAAATGCATCTACATCAACTATTTCAATTGGTTTCTTCATATTTTCATGTGGTTGAATGAACTAAGGCACTTTCTGATCTTTAGACTGCATTACAATTGACTTCCCTTGCTCTTGTTCTATCATAATGCTACTAGGATGATTAGACATGGGGATAGTGTGAGTTACTTGTTCATGGGTCAACTCTACCACTATTCCTATTGGAAATAAGACTGAAGTTACAACTTCTTGTGGTACAGGTGGAGTAACATGAATTTTTTCCTTAACCGGTGGTGGCATTATTTTCTCTTCTAATATGGCAATGAATTTTATTTGAGCCTCAGTGAGTGGGACTAGGTCAATCACTTCAATCTCTCTACTTTTATGTTCTTTTGATACATGACCATCTTCCTTTATTGGAGTACTAGTATCCCATACCAATGGTAGTATCACCTTGTCTTTTTTTGCAATTATTTCAAAATATTTTAGGTCAGGTGCCTCTCTCTCTCTTTAGAACTTTACACTTTGAGTTTTGGGTCAACACTTGCCAATAATCCTCTCATCGTTTTCCCTGTACTAGATGATCCTAGAAATTTTACTGAGGGAGTCCTTGGTTTGGTTTCACCTGGACCTTTAGCTTGTATGGGCACTACTTTGGTGATGGGGGCATTCTACATAGATTTCAAGAGAATTTGTTTTGTCTTCTTGCAAAAAAGACATAGAATTTCCAGTCTCACTGGTAGTAGTAGTCCATTCATCAATAATCCCTAAAGTGGGTATCTTGGTAGGAAATTAAGGAGCTCTACCTCCTAATGGATCGATCTTATCATCTCCCTCCTTCAAAAGAGGGAGATCTCCGTCCAATATTCCTAAATATCTTAATTCATTCA
This sequence comes from Taxus wallichiana var. yunnanensis, assembly GCA_018340775.1. NCBI lineage: Eukaryota > Viridiplantae > Streptophyta > Pinopsida > Cupressales > Taxaceae > Taxus > Taxus wallichiana. The sequence continues at coordinate 353,520,828 of CM031242.1, read as the reverse complement.
ACACTTTTGTATTTTACATGGACATGTCCATACCTTTCCCTCGCAACCAAGTTAGGCTCCTTCTCATTACATTAGATATTCTTTCATGTGGATTGTCTAACTCTTCCCGACCCCAAACTATAGAAACAATTGGTTTTGACTCAATTTTGTGTTCAATATAATAGTTAATCATTGTTTTCTGATCATCCGTAATTCCTTGAGGCACCATAGGAATCTTAAAATCAATGACATGTCTAAGGGTTATCCCAGAGAAATCCCTAAGTCTGATTTCTTCCTCATCCCTATAGTTCACCAAATAATCCTCGAATTAAGGTTCATGCTCATCTGAACTGACAACCCACCTTATCTCATAATTAGGTCTAGGTTCAAATTTATCTAGCTCAAACCTTTCCATATCCTCTTCCATCCCCATAGCCTTTACAATAAGTGGGGAAGAATACCTCCTAATTCTGATAGGAAACTTGAACTTAGTCTTGTATTTCCCTACAATATTTTTGTGTACTAGTGCCAACTACCTTGAGAGTTCACACAATGCCCATTTTTCATCCACATACCTAGGTAGTTTATATGGATGTCCATTAAATCCACTAGCTATAATGTAAGTAAAAACTTATATTGAGTGAAGAAGAAACCATATTCCGATATTGCATTTTTGGCCTTAGTGGATATACTATATTGCTCCCTCTCTCGGTTTGAAAAAGCATACCACAGGTGCAATAAATGCATCATTCACTTATCTAACATTTCCTTTCCACTTATCCAAGTTTAATTTGGGGTACACATCATACACTTTGTGATCTTTAAAGCTTACAATTCTTGGGAGAACAGGGATGTCTTGCAAAGCATGTAATATTGTAAATCAAATAAGACATCACGTAAAAAAATATTGTAGGTTATGCCCATTATGATCTTTGTGGCTATATCCATAAGTTGGGCATGGATTTATGTAGATATAAAAGTTTCCTAGTAGAATTTTCCTCTTTCTTATAAGATAACCCTTATGAAAGGGAACATCCATTCCTGGAACATATATGCCATTTCATTTTCTATAATTCTACTCAACATCACAATTAGATCTTTGACCTACTAAAAAAATAATGACTTGTTCAAATTCTTAGGGATTCTTTTGATGGATCCTCTATGGGTTATCAACCACTTACAATTAAATAATGTAGCATAATCATCATGTTTAACCTCAAAATATTTTTTTGCTTACTCTATAGTAATACTTATTGGTTGTTTTACCTCTAATAAATCCTAGCATCAATTGAAAAGCTTTTGGTGTTAGGGTTAACACCCTTTCTCCACTTCCATCTAGAACTTATTTATGTTTTGGATCATAATTCTCAAACAAATCCATAAAATTTCAGGAGAATGTATGGAAAGTGGGAATGTTACAGCTAGGGAAATTTTCCTAGCATCAATGGCCGTCATGCCTTTACTTTTATCTTAAGCATGAAGTCTTCATAGAAAATCATTTAAGTTAGCATTTAATAGGTTTGTGTCTATAATTGAGTCCAGACATCGGTAATATCAATAGTTACATGAAATCTTGACTCCATAGGATTCATCTTATGTGTTTTAGATTTCTTTCTCGACCCTTTACAAATTACGAATTGGTAAAACAAGAAAACACGAGTGGTACACGAACACTTACCCATTTTCAGTAGATTCTCAAAAATTCTTCTTTGCACCCACATTTTTGAACTCCTCAGACGAGCGTACCTTTCAAAAATCACTCTTTTATATTTACATTGTGATTTTACAGAGCTAGCGCTTCTAGATTTTCCATGTGTGCAAATGAAGATTTGAGATGATTTAAGAAGCTTTTAAAATTCTCACCTTGTTTCACACAACGTGCATTAATAGTGGTATGAATAATCGATTTAAATATTGATCACTCAATGTGCTTATCCCTTTTGAATGTGAGTCTTCCACATGTTTCTATCTAAGGAATAGTGGGATTGGGGAGTTTTCTCGTATTTTTGTTCATTTGTCGAAGGGGTGCAAAATCAGTAAATTTGACCCGATCACCCACTGTGACTTTGATTACAGGTTGTCGACACATGCCCCCTTTGGGCTTCGAACTTAGAATCGCACTTTTCACTTTACCGGGTGTAATATTCAAAAATGAATAAAGGCTCATTTCCCGCTCCAATGATATCTTTACACGTAATTCCTTTCAAGGAGTGGGGTTGTGTCTCGCATTTTGTGTTATGCTCTCACGAATATTCCTTCAAATATGCCATTGAGCCTCGAGGATTATTTTTCATATTACACACTTATATCACTTCTACAAACATTCGAGCTAAGCTTGATATCATGAAGCAAACCAAAACATGCCACATGTTTTCGGGCATTGGGAATAAATTGTAGTTCTCATAAGAACTTAGAATGAATGACACACATGGAATTTTTCAAGAATTTTTACATGGTTTAGTATCAACTTTCAAGACTTTTCTATATAAAAACAATGGGCATGGCTACTCGGATTTAGCACAATAAAATTTGCAACATCGATTTGTTTCAAAGGTATACAAATTTTCTTGTGTTACGTACCTTGTAAGCATGGCCACAAAAAAATCGAGGATAGATTTCAAAACATGGCACGAGATCAAAATGAACACCAACACACGTTGTATATTCTTGTCCCCCGATGGTATAGTGGTAAACATGGCTTGCCACTATCATTTACAAAGTGGTAAACAATGTTTTTTTATCGCATATTTATACTTCAACACATAAATAATATATTTATTTATAGAGGAATTACGTTTATGTTTATATTTATCTTCTTTTTGGTGTAATATTATACTTGCATTAATAGTAAGTTGACTTAGGTTAGGTTAACTATATTATGTTTTCTTTGGCACACCTCAGTATGCTTAGATTAAGATATGTGGTAGTGTTAATCACTTTTTATCACTTCCTATATGTTTCCATCACTTTAGACATGTTTTACTTATCAAAACCAGATTTGGTTCACAACTCTTACTTAGTCAAGAGAAAAATTGGAATCAAACTCCTATTTTTGTATAAATTAACCATCTCTATTTGTATATTATGACTGATTATGAGAATAATATGTTGTTTTCATTATTTATTACCATGTATTTTATTTCATATTATCAATTTATCCATGTTTCGTGTGATTCCACATTGAGCGCTTCTTGAGTTTCAAATACAATTTTTACATGGTACCAAAGCCATATAGTTTTCTCGAGAGGCCTTGGAGGGTGATGATTTTTTCACCCTCAATATTTTCTCAAGATATACACATTGGTGTTGTCTTTTTATATTTTGATAACACAAATTTCAATAAATTCTATTTATTTAAGATGTTTCCCTTCAATCTCACTTTTGGACCTTTGAGGACCATGTATCTTTTGATCCATCCTACATATTTTAGTGTTACCTTTTTGAAACTTTGTATTTTTTCACACTCTATATATCTGTAGGATTCATATATATTTCACTCCACATCAAACATATACTTTTTATTTTTAGCCATATTTTAACTAAAAATATTTTTTATTACATTATTTTATAAAGTGTTGCCTATTTTAAGCTAGGTCAAATATATTCCATTCCACATCAAAAATTACTTTTTTTTATTTTTTGTCATATTTTAACTAAAGATATATTGTAAAGGTACTAATTTATAAAGTGCCACCTATTTTTATCTAGGGGTTCATTTTTGTGAATTAAAAAAATGTTAAGGATGGGATTATTTGATTATTGGCTTGCATATAAACCACTATATTGAGAAAAAAATTAAAGAGTTATTATTATAAGTAGTTTAGATTATTTTTACAAAGTGCGTTCATTTTTTTATTTTATTCTAAGGTATCATTTTTATTTTTATTGTAAATGGATTCCATCCATGACTTCTACACTCTCACGTAGGAAAATAATAACCTGTTTTCATAAAATACCATGCTCTTTTTTTTAAATGTGTTCAATTTAAGAAGACATGGTTATATTTGTTAAAGAGAATAGGAAGATGAAAAAACAAAAATCTCTATTACTCTCACTAATTTCCATAAAAAGACACCCTCCTTTAGTAATTATAGGATATAGTTGCATGATTGTAATGTAAAATTGACACCCTAGACATACCTTTCATTGAGCATAGTCTACCTTATGTCACTAATTCATATCCTATTGGCACATCATCATCTTATACCCTTCCTAATCATGATTTGACCATTGAATTTTATGCACCCATTTTGGCACCCGTTACAACTCATGTTTCATATTCACCCACCATTGTGTTTGACTCATTTGAGAAGCACATAAATGGTTTTGGATCCTACACTCTCTATTCCATGGGCCATTTTGGTGGAGTTACAAGTAAAAATTTGTAAGCAATCACTTCCCCTATGTAACCTATTCATTGGATTACTCACCACGGCATTGGATATAAAGCAAATGATTCTTCATCGTGTCCACTTCATACAAACTCACATGTTTTTGTTCACTCCACTCTTCATGAGGATATTGAGTGACACATGAGTCCTTATGCACACCTTATTAGGCATGAGATACCTGAGACTAATTCAGTCATACATGAGATTCATGACACTTCTATAGATGATTCCTTACATGTACCATTTGTGCACATGACACTAGATCACGTGCAGGCATATTCATCTACCATTTATATTCACCTAGGACAAGTTTAAAATTAATAATGGTAGTACCATCAAAATTCATTATGTTGGATATATAGGTGTGGATACTCTATCATTATGTTACATCATCTGCATACTAGTCATTCTACATAGCATTGTTCCCTTTGTTATGGAGAAACTATATTTGGCATTTCTCCTTATTTTAGAGAAACTTTCATTTTTTCTTTAGCATTTCTTTGACATTTAGATGACTCCTTGTTTGGAAATATTATAGTTTATATTGTGTTATTGTTTCCTATTTGGTGTTTTCTGGGATGTATAATTAAACTAAGTTATAAAGTGACATTTGATGTTTACTTTTCATAGCCTAGTCTACCTCCCTTTTTATGAAATTTTTTGGATGTATCAAAATATATGGCCCTCCAAAGGTCCAAAAATGAGGGAAAATGGGAAAAATATTATAAATGGAATTTTTCAAATATATGTCACTAAAATATCAAAAATATAGCACCAATGCGTAAAGAATGAAAAATCTATTAAGGGTGAAAAAACATCACCGTCTCAGGCCTCCCAAATCAAAAGACATGGCTATCAAAAAAATAACTCAAAATTATGTGCTCAATGGTGTAATAAAGGGATAAAGACTAGCATATGTGTCTAATAATATGAGTAACATCATCCACACATTGTTCATTCTACCTATAATTTCTCCCTTTGTTTTGAAGTAACTCTAATGGGCATTACTCCCTTATTTTGGAGAAACTCTCATTTTGATATTTAACCTTTCTCTGACAATTAGAAACCTCTTTTTGTGATATGTTCTATGATATAGATTTCTTTACTATTTTTTTTATGTACACTTACACTAAGTTATAAAGTGCCACAAGAGATTTACTTTTCATAGCCTAGTCTACCTCCCTGGATGTATACCTTGTTTTGCACTCTTTTCTTATTTATTATGTATTCTCATCACTATTAGTGTCATTCTATTTCTGAGAGCCCCTTTATATATCATCCAACACCGTCATAGTTATATTGTCTCCTTTTGTAAACATTTTTGGCAAACCCACTTCTAGCATTGTTCATTGTTTAAGGAGGGTATTTAGACCACTCATATAAATATATTCCACCAACTCAACACTTGTGGGGGCTATATTCAAACTATTTATTCATTTCTTATGTACCTTACTTACCCTTAGAACATCACATTATCTACTTCATATAATTGATGGTATTTTTCATGTACTCTTTTATAAATTTAACAAATTGACAGTCTCTTTGGAGCTATTTTGGTGCATCTAGTGTCATCTGGTCTTCTTTAGTGATCAAGTAGTTGATTCAAACCACTCATGCAGATTTGAGTTCTTCACCATTATTTTCACTTGTACTTATTTCATATTATTTAGTGTATGAAGTTATCCCATCCAATACTATTTTCAGTAATGGATTCTATTCTATCCAATGTATTTTTCATTTTACTTAGACTAGTGTTTTGAGAAACCTTTATTTTGTATCTCATTTTTCAGGTTATACTTATTATACATGGGTACTTCATAAGAACTAGTCTTTACAACCCATTTTAGAGGATTCTTATAATTCTCTTTTTGTATAAGGATCTCTAAGTTACACATAATAGGGGTACTGGTGAAATATTATACTTGTACTAATATTAAGTTGAGTTAAGTTAGTTTAGTCATAATAGGTTTTCTTTATGCACACCTGATAGGATTAGAATAGCATAAGTGGAATATTTAATCACTTTCTACTACTTAGCACATGTTTCAATCATGTTTCCATCACTTCGACATATGTCAATTATATAGTCAAAATCATATGTGGTTCACAACTATTATTTTACTTATACAAATGTAAAGTTGTAACTAAACTCTTGATTTTGCTATATATTTTTCAAGGAAAAAATAGATATTTTGTCAATGCTCATGGTACTAAGTCACTCTTATTCAAGATGGGTTGCCTCCATTCATTGAAAGATGGAAAAATGAACACTAAACTATCTCCCGTGGTGGTCATAGATGGGAATGTGCATAAATTCCCTTATCATAACTACAACAACGTATAAGAGAGAGGGAAAATATAAGTGCATAAGTGGAGAATAATGAGGATGGGAATTGTATTAGTGATATGAATTTGGATTTCACCAACTAAATTATAGAGATATTTTCATTTCAATTCAAAAACACAGCAAACACATTAAATTTATATAAAGAACATGAAACAAAAATAAATATTGACACAAAGTTCAAATGTGGATTTTTATTCCATTATAAAAAATACAAATCCCTTTTTTCCTTAAAAATTGACATACATGTGGCAAGTGAAATAAGGAGAATGGAGGAAAATTACTAGATATGAATGGAAGAATTATAGTATGTTATAGAGGGAATAAAAATTATTCCCTTACAATGGAGAGGAGGCTCCAATATATAACCCAAGATAGGAGAATTTGTATATTCCTACATGACTTTTCATATTCCTTTCTAGAATAAGACACTTTTCCTTATTTTAAGAAAAGTGCTTTACAAAAGTGAAAATGAAGTCACTTAAGTTACTTTTTGAAAATTGCATTTCCAAATGAAGAATCTGAAATCACTTAAGTTATTTTTAGAGAAATTGATTTCTACATGATGTATGTTGAGTAGTGAAAATGGCTAAGTATTATCCATGCATAGAGGTTAGGAATCGCGCGCAAGAAGTATGCGAAGAGGTGTGCATAAGAAGGAAGGATCAATACGTGAAGCTTCACACATGAGCATAAAAGTTTTAAGAATTATCCAATTTTCTAGAACATGGCTAAAAATATCAAAGCAGAGATGGAGTGATGATCATGATGATATAAGAATAGAAAAAAGGATAGCTTGGGAGGAACACAAAGGAGCTATAATAAGGAAAAGCACATGCAGAGCAAGGATAAAGAACATGCATGGATCAATCTAATAATAGGATTAAAGTGGTTTATAACATGTAAGGATATGATCTATTTATAAACCTAATCTAATGTTATCTTGAGTTATAAGAAACATGCAGTCTATTTGTAATCATGCCTAATATTAGGAAGGTGCATTTATATGGTGAAGGGAAAGTCCCCACCCTACAAATATAAGTGATGCTCCATTGTAATAAAGAGCGAGTAGAGGTTTTGAGTTCGAGTACTTTGAGTCGGAATCTAAGTGTTAAGTGATCTTTTGGAGTATGCAGGTATAGTATGTATGCATGCATGGACAATTGGTGACTATAAGCAATACATGATGTAATCAGTTGATTTATTATGTAATGAATTGATGTTTACCATGGATAATTGTATATGGGTTGCTAAATTAACTAGATCTGAGTATGGGATTATGGGGATTCAAATAGTATTGATTATTATTTATGTTGATTAACCTTATTATATGTGTTTGTTGAGCTATCTTATTATAATGTTTCTTCTTACGTGAATGGACTTTATGGTTATGGTTCTTGAACATGCATGCTAAAATATTGATAAGAAAACAAAAGAGGGACTCGACAGCTTGTGCACACTTCAAGTGAGCTTCCAGACTTGTCTAGATGAAGTGTCAAAGTTCATAGTTGTATTGGGTAACAAAAACTATATTTTGGTTCCATTTCCAGGACCTCTTTTCAAAATTATCTACCAAGATGTTGCATGTAAATGGAATTTTGACTGTCCTTGGAGAATATTGAGAATTGGATATATGAAGGCCAAGATGTGTTCACTTAGACATATAGCACTAAACCTGATTTCAATTCACGAAAGTGGGTGAAAGGCAATCTTTATGACTATTTTTTATGAGACGTTCTTTATCTTCTTTCCAATAGAATTGTACCAGTGGTTGGAAACTTACGCAACTAACAAAGGTGTCTCATGTATTGGTAGGAATAAAAATTAGAGGTAAGAATACTATCAAGAACTCTCTAAATTGAAGGATTTTTGGATAAGATTTGTAGATCGTTGGTGGGAAGGTGTGTTGCACAGTTATACCTTAGAGTACGTGATTTTGACATACTCTTTCTTAAAGGAAGCAATTTTTTTATTTTTGAGTCAACCAAAAGGATCATATTTTCACGTGACACCTTTATCTATAAAGATCTTGATGGTTGAAATAGGAATGGAGAACCTACATGTGGAGAACTAAACCCCACTAGCATAGAGACAAGAAATAGGTTTGATAAGGATAGCAACAACCTTTGCAAAAGAAAAGAAAGATAGAGAGAGGAAAGATGACTCAAGTATAATGATGCATGATAGAGGGTGGTTGATGAGGTGTTGGGGTCGAGAAGAATTATGACTCACGGAAGTGATGAGATCCTCTCAAAAGGCGAGGGACTATAGTATCATGCCCTTACAATATTGGAAAATTACAGTAGAGAGGTACCCCATTTACATCTCGATGAGAGTGAGTTTAAGGAAAGAATGAGAACCATGGGTGTTCATCGACCCATCGTAGCCTCCTATCCCTTACGCAAGGTGTTATTAGTTGTAGAAGAGCATCATAGTGAAGGAGAGCAAGGAGGATCTCCACGTTGGGTAGGAGATACATGTAGACATATTTTATTAACTTCTCATGAGGCACAATACATTAAGGATGCATACATGGTTGTGTAATAGGTGTCATTGTTTGGAACAAGTACTTTTGGAGGAATTTTCATAGGCACATCATTAGGATAGAGTGTTGGTATACACGCCATTAGAATTAATCATATATGTGTTGTTATAGCACAAACAATTGGTGTCCAATTCATCACAATAATCGGTACAAAAGGGATTTCATCTATAAGACCACATGTCACAACAAGGGGATCATTAGGTTTTGGTCAGCCTCCATACGGAGGAAATATTAGTGGAGGTTGAAATTCGGATATAGCCCCATTATAGGATAAGGGTCATAACCACAAAAGCCACCAATACAACCATTACAAAACTTCAAGAACCACAAGATTGACACCTAAAATTTTATTTGATATGTCTCTTCACTTACCGGAGTATATATGTGTGGAAGATATATTTGAGCACATGCATAAGTGTTAGTTATTAATGGGAGCAAAGGGAATAACATATTCTAATAGGAAGGAAAGTTATTTTTGCATAACACTTCAAGGGAATGCACATAGCTGGTATAGAAAGTATGATCCACATCGACTATAGTGGATTATGATGTGTTACTTGCTACATTTTGAGCTGAATTCCACATTTTATAATTTGAACAATAGAGTATTAGCGCACTAAAATACATAAAACTAGGCTTATTTGAAAGTATGAGGGAGTATGACACATGTTTTAAGACTTTATTGTCCAAGTTATCATATGATATTCATCATATCAAACATGCGTAGTGGTTCGTTGGAGGTTTTTTTATTCCCTTTCGAAGATAATTATCACATAAGACATTTACTAATCTGAGCAAGAACTGGAGGTAGTACTACACGTAGAAGTAGTTGGGAGTGTTGACGTGGGTGTAAGCCCCTTCCTCAAGGTGCGAGATAGCGATTATGGATACATAGTTAGATAATATGTCTACTAGTTCAATGCATGAAACATACAAGGGGTTATGGTGTACTGATTGTGAAGTAGAAGGACATACGAAGATAGTTATCTACACAAGAATGTGTAGGCCTTGTTAAAATCTTGTGATAGTTTCCACAAGAATCACGATGTCTGGAATTATCCACTCTTACATCTCATGACACATAATAACATATATATGTACTACAATATTCACGATGCACACACCCATGATGTATTTTAATGTTGCTTGATCAATCATATTCATGAGGCATGTGAGACTAGATTGTGACAAACCACTATGGCTAGTAGTTCTCAGCGTAGGAAAGATAGATCAATGAAGGGAAAAAACATGGATATGGTGGTTTTCAAGGTGGATATAATAGTAGAGGTCAATTTGGTAGAGGAATGTTTATGTGTGGTACATGTTATACTTGTGGATCACTAGATCATTACCAACATGAGTGTCCTAAGAATCAGGTATGTGCATATTGTGGAAAGGTGCACAAGGTTGAGGATTATCCAAACCTCTATGAACATATGTGTAAGAAAAAAATAAGGACAAAGGCATGGGGATGATTAAGGTGGAATGTGAAAAGAATGAATAATGGACACCTAAGAAAATAACTAATCTAAAACTTGAACTCGTATTAGTCACTACGGTCACCGAAACAACGCCGTTGTGAAAAGCCTCTTAAAGTAAAACCTCTTATCAGGAGAGAGGAGGTTATACATGTTAAGTATCCAAATGTGGCTCATTAGAAGGTCTACCAAGAGACCATGGGAGTTATCATGGATTAACAGGAAAGATCCAAAGTGCTTGAAGGAATAGGTGCATGAAAGAGAATGAGCAAAGAGTGTGGAACTTCTTCAAAGGAATGTGGATGATTTAAAGGAAGTGTGCAAGATGTTGCACCAATAGAATAGCATTCCTTTGTTGGGAGAATAACATTCCTGTGATTTAAAGGAAGTGTGCGGGATGTTGTACAGATAATATCATTCCTTTATAGGAGTTGAGCATAAGCGCTAGATTCTCCATGCTAATTTGCCACCCCAGAACCATGAATATGAAAAATATATTACACTAGATGTAGTGATAGATGGATGAGTGGACACTAAAATTCTTATTAACATAGGTGTATAAGTCAATGTCTTGGTATTAGATTCATGGAACCAAATGGGAAGGCCATGATTGCAGCCATTTTCTAATGTATTGTATATGGAAAATAAAACAAAGGCCATGCCCATTGGGTTATTGAAGTATGCTTCAATCACTATTCAAGGAGATAAATTCATAGGTGACTTTAAAGTATTGGAACTTGTTGAAGCTTATAATTTCCCAGTGTTTCTTAGATGTCCTTGGTGCTATGCTAATAATGCAAATATGTGCTTCAACAAAATATATATCAGTTTTGAGAATAAGGAAAAGCATGTTATCATACCCTTAGATGATGTGAATATTGTTCCACATACAGATCCTGTCAATAGGAGGATCTTAGTAGAATATATGCACATCCAAAGTGTGTGACCTTGACAATGTGGAGCCATTAAAGGAAGGCATGCTTCATTAGGAAGACACATAGTCTATTAGTGGCACTACTAGTGTTTCTTGTGATAATTGGGCCCATGAAACTTATGAAATGGTAGGTCATGAAGTAAAAGGAATAGTTATCGAATGATTAGGCTACGCATGATCGTGTACTTAGTAAAAACTCAATTACCAAGGTATACCGGAGACGAAAATTTTGAATCTTTCTTACGCGCGATGGAGGACCAATGACAAAATGAGGGATATGGATGAAATATGATGGTATATAAATTACATGGCATAGAAGTGCATTGGTGGGAAACACACATGGATAATCTATTAGGATGGTGCGAGGTAAGAGTATCCTTTTTAACAAGGTTTACTCAGAGCAATGTTCATTCTCTTGTACATGAGTATGATCAAAAGACTCCTACTTTGGTACACATCACAACTGTGAGAAATAGTGGACGTAAGGCAAAGAAGATATACCACCATCTCTTTGGGTAAATAATTTGTATTCTAATTTGTGTGGTTGTGCACATACATGGTATATACATCTTGAGATCAAGAAAGAGACTACAAGTTGGTGATACATGACTGAAGTTATGGCTCACACTTTTTATTGTTTTTCTAATAAGTCACCAGTAAATGAGGCCTTGCAGATTGTGAAGTACATCATGTTGGGAGATAGCGTGAAGGTAGAGGAACTTATGTCTAAGCTCTTGGGAGAGCCTAAGACCGAGGCATGTGAAGATGTACTAGAAACAAAAGAGACACTATTGGGATATGTGTGTAAAGAGAAGGAAAAAGGGAAGATGGTGTACCTCATTGAAGATAAGTAAGTTGAAGATTTAGATATCAAGCACATAGAGGGTGCACGTGAAGTTATGGATTTTTGGATGAGCAGGCACACACATATCATGTGCCTATAAAGACTAAGAAGGTGAATATTGGCACTGAGGATGTGCCTAAGGAGGATATTATTGAGGTTATTGGTCAAAACCAGAGGTTGTGAAGATCATTGAACTATTGCATGAATTCCAAAACTATCCCAAGGTGATATCTTGAGTTGAAGGGTGTCCATCCCGATTTAGGAGAGATGAAGATTAAGTTGAAAGATGGTGCGTGTCCAGGTTTGGAAGAGGCCTTATAGATGAACCCAAAATTACATGAGAAGGTAAAAGAGGATATTGACAAGATGATTAAGTTAGGGATCATAGAACCCATTAAGGAATCTAAGTGGGTAATCCCCATGGTGATTAGTATCAAGAAAGATGGTCGATCAAGATCTGTGGACTATCGAGTACTCAATGCTTCATGTTTCATAGATCCTTTTCCTACACCGCTTTACGTAAGAGATTCGTGAGGGAGTCATAGGGAAAAAAACTATTCATTCACATATGGACTCTTAGGGTACCATTAGGTACACATTACACATGAGGACTAGGAAAAGACCACATTCACAACTAAATGGGGAAGTTTTTCATATACTATGATGCTATTTGGATTTAATAATATGCCAACGATATTCTCGTGCATCGTTGTTGAGGAATTTTAGACTTTATTCATAATTTTTTTAAGTTTATCTAGATGATTGGACCATCTATGGGATAGTAAAATAACATTGTGATAACATGAGGCTTGGTGTTTAAGAGATGTGGGTAACTTAAAATCTCTCTTAACATTAATAAGTGCATCTTTTCCACCCATTTTGGTACTTTACTTGGGCACATCATTTGTAGAAGGACTATCAATCAACCCTATTTAAGACTGGATTCATTTTGGGGCTAGAAGAACCTACCAATTAGAGTGAAGTGCATGGTTTCTTGGGGCACACTAGTTACTATGGAAAATTCATTAAGGGTTATGTAAATATTGGTGTGCCCTTGGAATAATTACTCACAGGCTAACGGAAATTTTTATTGGGGAGACGCGCGGTGGCATCAATTTAGATCTTGAAAGATAAGCTTACTACTAAGCCTAAATTATGCTTCTCTTCATTTAACAATCCTTCCCATGTATATGTTGATGCCTCTAGTATGTCAATTGGTACAATCTTGGCGTAGCTAAGTGAAGGAAATTTGGATCATCCCATATGTTTTGCAAGTAGGAATTTAATACCATATGAGCGTAACTATACAACCACGGGCGTGACGCATTATCTATGATCTATGTGCTTCACACCATTTATATTTTACATAGATCATATGGCATTGAATTACTTGGTCAAAAAACTTATTTTACAAGGGCGCATTTGACGTTGGATACTTGTTTTTCAGGAGTTTTAATTTACATCATAGTAAATCTAGAAAGAACAACTTGAGACCCGATAAATTTTCAAGGATCAACTAAAGAGAGGATGCATACATAATTGAGGATAATATGCCTAATACACAATTGTTTAGATTTAAAAGTTATGCTAGCTGATTTGGAAGACATTGCAGTATTTCTACGAACGAGATTAGTGCCAAAAGGAATAAAAACATTGGAAAGAAGTAGCTACTTATTTGAGCCATGTCATACCAACTCATTGAAAGAGAACAATATAAAATGGGTAGAGATGATTTCTTACACATATGTGTTCTTGAATAAGAGTGTGAATCAATTATAGAGGAGGCTCATGGAGGTATTGCAAGAGGGCACTATGTAGGGGAAGCGATTGTGTGCAAGATCTTGCTAGTTAGTCTATGATGGGATACATTGTACAAAGATACTAAATCTTATGTTAAGGCATTTGTTCACTGTTAGAGACTTGGAAAGCCTAGAAATAGAGATGAAATTCCATTGCGACCTATTGTGATCATATAACCATTTGAAAAATGGGCTATTGATTTTATAGGACCTATTTCGCCACCGTACGGCAGAGATGGGAGTGCTACATCATCACATGTATTGACTACTTGACAAGGTGGAAAGAGGAAATGCATACAAAATATTATGCAACAACAATAACAAGGTTCCTTTGGGAAAACATCATCAACATGTATGGATGCCCATTGAGCCTAACAAGTGATAAAGGAACTCATTTTTGAATGAGACCACTAGAATTTGATTGGAAAAGTTTATGGTGGCACACCATAAGACTACCCCTTATCACCCCCAAGCTAATGGCACTATTGAAGCTTTGAAAAATATCTAAGGAAAAAAACTAACGAAGTTATATGATGTTGGAAGAAATGATTGGGATGACAAGGTATCACCATACTTGGGCATATAGATAAATATATAAATGTTTGAACAATTTCACACCATTTTAGTTGGTGTTTAGCGCATAGGTTACATTACCTATGGATTTTATATTACCGTCCCCGCATATTATGCATGCGGGTAGATTATATGGTGAACAAGATGTGGATGAGTGCATAGAAAATTTGATACAATTGGATGAGTGGTGTGTCATTACACGTTGGAGTCGAAGACCAAAAAATCATGACATAAGGACTGGAATGATAGGCATATCAAGAACAAGTATTTTGTTGTTGGAAATATGGTACTTCTGTATGACTCCATGTTTACATGCCATCTAGGGAAGTTAAAATTCCATTGGTTGGGACACTTTGTAGTGATCAAGATATTAGACTCAGGTGCATGCCAATTTCACGTGGTTGATGGCATCATGCTTCTGGTTACTTCAATGGGAGTAGGTTGAATCCCTACTATAAATAATCTTGCTTTATGTTTGTAATAAGGCAATATTTCCATTTAGATTATATTTCCCTTTCATGTTTTGTTTTTATTGTTTTGTTGTAATAAATGTGTTTATGCACAACAGCTGATTACTATCTATTAGGTTCATGCACGAGCACTTTGTGCATAATTTTCATGTGGGGTAAAAGAGGTGCGTGTGCGTGAAAAGAATTTTGAAATTCTAGAATGACTATTAGAGTAGGTTCAGGGGTACCTAGGAAAATGGGACAAGTACACGGAAGAAAAATAATGATATGCACGACAAAGTGAAAGACAAGTATGTGCTTGTTGGGATAGTTATTTCTCGGATCGACAACCATGCATTAGGAGTGTCTCATAGTTTAACGCAAGGGTAGTAGCGAATGGGATAAACTACTTAGAAAATGGTGCAAAGGAAGATGGGTTACGACGTAAGGAAGTGCGCACAAGTATGTTTGTAGCCTATAAAGTATTGGTGCACCAAAAGGTTATAAATCTTGTGCATGGAAGAGGAAAGTGTGGATAAAATCAAATTCCTTTAAAAATAAAAATATGTTTTAAAAGAAAAATTTATTTAAAACATAAAAGTAGGAAAAAATAAAAACATGTTTTAAATCCAAAAAGTGTGTCAATGGAGTATTAAGTGCAGAAAATCTATAAAAAGGGGAAAAATGAGTTCATTTGTTACCTTGCATTTGCATTTGAAGTGACTAAGTGCTAAGAGAAGAGTCCGACAAAGTAATTCAAGGGATAAAATAAAACCATAGTAAAGTGCATAAGCCTTCAAGTTGGGAGCTCCTTCAGAGAGGAATTGGAAGCTTAGGAAATGTGTGAGGGAAAGAATGAGTGGAGATAGAGTTTACAAAATTGGAAATTGTGAAGCATTATTTTTTAGAAGCTTAAGAGTCACGGAGCTAGGGTTTACAAAGTTTTAATACTAAGTAGCTAGGGAATGAGAGCAGGTACACAAGCACTCGAAGATTTGTCACAAGGGAATAAGGTTATGAAGGGTAAGTAAACAAATTACTCTCGGTGACTTGGGGAAATTCAATAAATATTACGCTTAAAATTTAGGGATAAGAAATTATACCATGAAGGGTGCCAAAGAACATTAAGGAACACGATGAACTACCCAAGAATTGGTTCTCATAAATGCAACCCCACTTAAGGTAATTATAGAGCAGCAAAGGATGCTAATGTAAGATTAACAAGTATAATCACAGGGGCACCAGGACATGATGCCACATTGAATATGCATGTGCTACAGGAGTTTCCCATGAGGACCGTAGAGGATCAAGCGGTCATGGATGACTTAGTACGGAAGATTATTTAGAAGGTAGGGGTTCTCCATATGTTTCAATTGCATTTCTTTGGAATTCCTACACACCTCTTCTAGCGGTTGGTATTTCATGTTCACAAGGATTATTTTTACTTCACTGGATGGAGAATGAGACTCATATCTCGTATCATTAGAAGAGTGACTAGATTGCAGAATACCGGTGAAGACCTAGACCTATACTTTTATGACAAGATGAAGATTGAGGAGTTGGCCACCAAATTGCAATATGACAGAGGACACAAGGTGATGAGTGTATAGAATATCTTTGACCCCGTGATGAGAGTGGAAGCATCATGTTGGTAAGTTGAAATCTTGGTGCCTCATAGAGTTGGAAAGAGGTGAATCGAAAGTTGCTCTACATTGTGCATAAGATGGTGCACAAAATGTAGTATAATATTGTCCAAAGATGTTGCTTGATGGAATTATAGAAGAGGCCATGGCACAGACCGAGAAGGAGATAAGATAACATGGGAATCCCTCTTGCTACTAATTGTCTTTTGGGATATTTGTGTCCCATATGGGCCATATGAAGATATATGGATACATCCAAAGAAGACAAGTCCTTGTGCAATATTTTTCTAAATTCACATGTGAATGCGCCATCACCAATCCATACAAAGAAAAATTAGAGAAATGGTATAATAATATGCCTGTAGCCTTCAAGAATGAATGACACATGTCACGAGAATTACCAAGTGTCTTGGGCTAGCGGAAAAGTTTTCAATTATGCAACACTTTAGCCTTGTGCCTTTTGTAATGAATAATGGAGAAATGAGGCCGTGGTGAAAATTACCATTTACATTCATCACTAAGTATTTCACATGCACAATAACAAAATAAAGTATACACAGAAGATGGTTTTTAATGTAGAGAATGTCAATTCATATTGGAAAACCCTATACAATACCTTTAGATACACTTCCAGTCCTACGTACTTGGAACCATTGGAACATGACACCTTGGATATTAATCCCATTATGAACGTAATGGTTAGAAGCATGATCTGCAAAGTTTTGTCACCTTACGAGGCAAAAATTAAGAATGGTAAGGAGATCAAAGTGTGTGAATCTCATATGCCTCAAAGCATCCAATGAAGATCATAGTTAGAATCCCTAAGATGAGATGTGAGGAGACTCCACCTCAACATGAGGAAGAAGAGGAAGAAGGATAGGAAGAAGAAGAGGTGGATGAGGAGGATACTACGTTGCATAAAATTCATGGGAGAGAAATGCGTAACAAGAGAAGGGAGAAAATAAAGGGTACAAGATCTTATCATCTATCCAAAGGGTCTCCTTCTATGACAACGACGACAAGATAAGCTCATTGCGAAAAAAAATAAGGGGTGCAAGAGAGCTCAAGTTTTTTTTTAGGATGAGGATGGTGAAGACAAAAAAATATGAAGAATTAGAGTGTGAGGAGTCTATGTGCGAAGAAAAAGGTGAAGAGGAGAAACTAGTGCACATGGAATCAAGAATAGAGAAATCCAAAGAAGGTGAGATGAATATAATCCCGCGTAGGGAAAAAAACCCAATTCCGAAAGAGGAGATACGAAACACAGAGGAAGAATGAAAGGGAAACAAAGGAGAAGGTGATGACATGTATGTCATCAAGGAAGATAATGGTGATACTTTGGTGAGTCAATTGCAAGAACATTTACACCAAGGAAATCACACACAAAGGAAAAGGCAGCGACGACCTCCACAAATCATCACATATTTCATTTATTGATGATTCTACAAAGGTGTTGAGGGATAGGTTTGAGAGAACAGTTCTTAAGGAGAGATTATTTGTCTAGGACCTTATTAATAAAGGAGGAGGGCTCTCGTGGATAATTAAAATGCAATCATGGAGCATGTATATGCATGTGGAAGATCCAAAATTTTAAATAAGCACATGTCCCATTCCTAGTTAACATTGAAGGATCTAGTAAAAGTGAATAATATCGTCGACCCCATTAATCTACATAATTTAATTATCAAACCAAGGGATATAGAATTTCAATAGTTCTAGTGTTGTATGCATAGTTACATGTGTTTAGAAGGTAAAGAAGTAAATTGTTGTCACTACAATTCTAGAAATAACAATTCTTGGAAACAAACTAAATTCAGACTAGAAGTAAATATTATGGCTAAGGTAAAACATGTAAACTCATAATGCAGATATAGGAATGATTTGTTGCTAATCTATCCATGCAATAAATTAAATCAAAAACTATGGATGGGGATAGCAAACCATAAGTGGGCCCTTCCTTGGGTGTTAATCCCTCCTAAGGATTAGAACTAGAAGCTACCGAAAAGAAATCATAATTTTATTAAATTGGCATGAAGATTACAACTGGGAATATAATGAATCATGTACCCACATATTATCTACTCTCTAACCTTATTCCAGATCTGTTTATCTTTCCTCTTCATCATCATCATCCATCATTAACCTTTTTCCTTTTTATACATCTCACTACATCAAAAGTGTGAGGAAACAAAGTTTGACTAGGAATTTGAATAGACCAAGTAGAATGTATTAAAAAAATAATTCAAAGACTCAATGTATACAACATGATTAACTAACAGTGTTTAGATGTCGATTACATAACTTGAGTAACCAATCAGTTCCCAAATCATGAATTTAATCAATTATTTCCTTATTAAGTTACAACACATAATCAGATGTTGGAGTTGAGTCATCTCCTAGTTCTCATGTTTTAATTGTAACTATTTATTCCATCAACATGTGCGAACTCGAGTCTTATGTCCACATTCCATGATATCCTCAGGATTACGAATTATTTAATGTGTGTGACTTCCTTTGGATTCACATGCTTTGTTGCAGAAAATTCCTTTGGTGCATGTGAATTGCTAGGGATGATCCCTTAGCTGTAGATGATTCCTTTTGGATGTATATGGGTTATTGTGTATGGTTTCTTTGGCTGCATGTGAGTTGTTACATATAATAAGTTTCTTGCAAAAAAGAGTAGCATCACACAAATCATCATTTAAACACTTATTGCAATCAAGAAAATAAATGCGTACTCACAATACCACAAAATAAAGTTAACTAGTAATAACTATATTCATAGTATTAATGCCATAATTTCAGTTCATAGTGGTAATGTTCAGCAATAAGACATGGAAATACATGGGCATAGCCTCAACAACTTAACAAAAGTAAAAAGGATGATGTGTTCATAAAAGGAATTTAATCAACCCATCACACCCTCAAGCTTAATCTTTTGAATGTCCTCATCCAAAGTTATTTGGCTCCACCGCGTGGTGTCAGATACTCATCCAAGTCCATTGGTTTATCCATCCCTACTAGTTCGGTGAATAAGTAACTTCCATTCATCCTAGGTGTGTTCATGACTCTTTCCCGTGCTATTTCATTCAATGATGGATCACCTAACCAATGTGGTATTGTAAAATGGAATATTTGGGGATGATAAGAAACTGAAATCATTTGTCTACATAGATAGTGGGCAATGTGAATGTATGCATTTAATCTCCTTAGAGTTAATATTATGTTAGGGTATGAATGCATTTCCTTTTGTTTAATATCGATTCATTTCATTCTAGCGCATTCAAGGCTTGAACTATCTCGAATTACAGCTCTTTAATCCTATCTCCAACCTCCTCATGAGCTACTTTCCTCATCTGTCCACACCCTTTTTTTTATTTCCTTATTTTCCATATACTTTCCATATTGCTCCACAATTTCTTTGGTGTTATTAGCTTCAGCCCTGACCATGAGTGGCTATACTTTCTCTAGATTCCTGTAGTCCTCCATTTTCCTTTCTCAATCCAACTCATTCTAAAAATAGGAACAAAGTGCTTTAATTGGAACATCTCCAATGTATAGGACTGGAATCCAGTCCTATCATATTCAAGAGCATAATTATACATGTAGAATTCACAAATTAGATGTTGAGTTTCATGAGGTCTATTCGTATAACTCAAGAATTTTCTTGTTCCAATGATGTCAAATGGCATATTAGAGTTGATACATGTAAGCTTGAGCTGTAACATCTTTTATTTTAAGAAAATGGCATAGACATTGGAAGGAGACATGTATTTGAATATTTCATGGCCCACCTTAAGTGTCTCCTCCCGCATGTTCTTTAACATTACAATTTCTTTATCTTTTTCTTCAAGTTCCTACTTGTGTTGGAAAATGATTTCTTCTTTTTCTCTTTCATACTTTGCTTTTAACCTATTTACATAGGTTTCAAATTGATTTACCCAATAATCTAGCATAGTTGTTTGTGTTGTCATTTCTTTGCTGATTAGTTTGAAAGACTCTCTAATGATTTCTTTTATGAAAATTTTTGGTTGCAATGGGGTGACATATACTTTCTCGCATACTAGCATAAGGTAGAAATGGTAAACGCTCAACTACAAGGTAGACATCTTCCCTTCCTCAATTCCATAGAACAAGTTTTCAATGACATTCTCAACATGTGTAATTTGTTCACCAATATCTTATTATGTTCCTTCCTCATTACCTTCTAATACATGAACTATTTTGTCATCATTTTTACAATTTCTTATCCCATTTTTTCCTTAGAGTCTTTCATTTCACAAACTATTTCATCAGTAAAAATTGTTGTTGCATGCCCGTATATGCACTCCTCAAGGTATTCTTTTTTAATTTCTCCTTTAACATTTTCTTCCTCTCTCTACATGATCCTCTTTCATACTCTCTATATCCATATTCTAGGCATGGTCTTCTTGTCCCTCCAAGTGCTATGTAGGGAATTTTTGTTCATAAAATGCAACATTATTACCTCCTTACATTGTTTCCAACGATGTGGGCTCAATGCTTTCTCTCGCACCTTCCACATCACTATCAAGTGATATGATCTAGAAATTTTTTGGCTTGGAGGTTTTTGGTCTTTTGGTCCTTAGCCTATGAGAGCATCTTTGTGGTGTAGGAGTTAACTTAGAATATTTTATCTTTCCTTTAGAGGAGGTAGATGATTTGGGTGTAGAGATTTCTAGGAGGGTTTCAACAATAAATATTCTTTCAGTGAGATTAGCTCGTGGATATGTTTAGAATATGGTAAATTCTTAGAAACAGGAATTTCTTTAGGCTGGGAAGTTGATGTTGAGGGTTTAGCTACATGTGTGGAAGAACTTCTAGCACTTCTTCTCTTCCTTCTATTTCCCAATAATTCATCAATGTGCTTAGCTCTTGAAAAATCATCCCACCTTATCTCAGGGTATTCCCTCTTGTAGGGTGTGTTTGATTATCAAAGTGATGAGGCAGTGATGTGAAAGAGTAGACCTTCCTCGTTGTGCCTCTCCTACCCATATTTTTCAAAATTTCATTCAAGAAATTGGGCACATTGACATATTTGTTGTTCTTGAGATGATTGAGAAATTTAAAATGAATTGTGTTTAACCTAGAGTACCTCCCCTCACAAGTAAAATACTTGATAATGTAATTTGCAATTTCAGCCTAAAGAAATTTGAGAGAATTTTTGTATGTACCTTGGAGATCATTGACAAATACATCATCTGCATCAGCAAATTACCATTTGGCTTCTTCTGATTTGATTTCATAGGGAAAGGTTCACCCTATGTTGGAAGTCTAGACAACTTGGCAAGGATATCATCATTAACTTTCACTGATAAACCCTTGAGCTTCACCATATCTAAATGTAGTAGAAAATTATTCAACCATGGACTCATTAAAACCCTAGAATTATTTTCTTAGTCCAGTCATCCATTGTATTGAAAATATTGTAAAACTTGTGGATGGTTGAGAATTTAAGAGTGCTCTGTCAGCTCATGGCATATTAAGTCTCCCCCATTTTCAATATGCAGCTTTCTCATATTTGGTAATGAAATCACACAGCTTTGGAGAAATGATTCAGAATTTAATTGTGTGGGAGTGCCTTGATTATTTTATTTTTGAAAAGAGTTTGCAAGAATCGAATCGGAAACGAGGCACCACGAAGTAGTTGCACTCCAATGGAATCGTGAAAGCTCCAGCGATAGCAAGGAAAAAATTGATTAGTAATGGAAGAACTTGCTCAACAGAAACAAAGCTTGCATAGAGGAAAGATAATGGAGTGTCTTAGCATGCTCATAAATGAATAGAAAAGGGGTACATATAGGGTGTTGAGTAACCCTAGTGCATGACACATATGAAACCCTAAACCTAACCCATGTGAGATGACCCTCCAACATGAGAGGAGGACACATAGGATAACTCACACTAACACCCCCCCTTCATTGAAGTTGGGGTAGTGATTGTGATGAGTCATACGGAAGAGGAAGACACTCCTAAACAACTAAGAAAGATGTGTCAATGGGGCCCTAACTAAAGGCTTGATAAGGTGCCCATATACAAACACAATATTCCTAGAAGAAGAAGAAGAAAATAAGTACTACATAGCCCTAAGAAGATGGGCAGCTGCAGAAGACCTCACCCCAAGAAGAGACTCGTAAGTGAAGAAACTTCATCTCAGTGAAAGGCTTGGTGAATAAGTCTACAATCTGATCAGCTATCTGAATGTACTGAATGTCGATGATGCCATCATGAATAAGCTCTCGTATGAAGTGCATATCGATCTCAATGTGCTTCATCCGTTGATGCTAAACGGATTTCTACAAATAGAGATAGTGCTCATGTTATCACAAAGAGATAATGGTAGGCCACCAAAAGTTGATGCCAAACTCTATCGTAATACCCCGTAGCCAAATAGCTTCGTGGCGTGTTAACCACTCCTCCAGTATTATGCCTCTGTAGATGATATCACAATTACATTCTCGCTTCTTACTAGACCAACTAATAGGACCCGAACCAAAAGAGAAACTCGTAGCTTGTAGTATATTTCTAATGATCTAAGCCACCGCCCAATCAAAATCATGTGAATCCAATCAAATCAATATCAACCCCTCCATGATAGTGTATGCCATCAACATAAGTGCCATGAACATAATGAAGGATCTGCTTTCACTGCTTCCAATGCAGCTCATGTGGCTCTACATGAATCTAGACATGATCCCAATAGCATATGATAAATCGGTCCAAGGTGAGTCAAGTAGATCAAGCTCCCAACTAACTCGTCGGTAAAGAGTACCATAAACCAAAGGAGTAGAGCAATCTGAAACCAACTTAACCCCGAAAGAAAAGGAGTAGGAGAAGACTTACAATCGACATCTAAAACTGAGCTAGCAAATCAAGAGCATACTTAAGTTGCAAAATCAAGATTCCCAAGTCGATTGTGAAATCTAGATCCCAAGAAAGTAATGAAGCGCACCTAAGTCACCATGGAAAACTTGTTGGCTAAGGTGATCTTCACAGAATCAATAATAGAGGAAGAGCTTCCTGTGATCAACAAGTCATCAACATATGGGACAAGAATGAGTATGGAGTCATCTTGTTGTATAATATAAACATTTGGATCAGAGTGACACCTAGTAAACCCTGATGTAAGTAAGAAGGAGTCCATATTGGCATACCAAGCCCGAGGGGCTTATTTAAGGCCATAAAGAGACTTCTTTAACTTACAAACAAGGGAGGAATCTTGGACATAACCCGGAGGTTGTTCCATATATATCTCTTCCTCTAGGTCACCATGAAGGAAGGCACTCTTAACATCCATTTGATGGACTTTCCATTTGTTCGTTGTGGTAATGGCTAGGGTCAGTCGAATAGAAGTCATCTTCACAACCGGAGCAAAGGTTTCAGTATAATCAACCCCAGCTATCTGGGAGAAACCCTTAGCTACTAATCGCACTTTAAAATTTTTGACGTCTCCATCTAATCCATACTTTGTTTGGAACACCCACTTACACTAAACGATTTTTCTTCCTTTCGGAAGAGTGGTGAGATCCCAAGTATCATTCTTCATGAGAGAGGAATACACCTCATCCATGGCAGAATCCCACTCAGGAATACTAGAAGCCTCCCAAAAATACTTTGGATTAGAAGCAGAGGTGAATAAAGAGTGGGGTCCAATGAAATTTGAGTGAGTATGTCTCATATCCGAAGTATCTCCAACTAAATCTCCAAAGACTTTACAAATTTTCCCTGGCCCAAAGGGGACCAGGAGGATCAGGCTTAGAGTCGGAAGATTCTTCACTTGAGTGAGAAGGGATATAGTCCTCATCATCACTACTGTTAGAATTAGAAGACTCAAAGATCTGATGTTCGAGAGGATCTCGGAAGAGGAGCACGCTCAACAATATCATCATCGATGATTCAGAATCTGAATCAGTGAGCTGAAGAACCTCTATATGTGGAGAAGTAGAATTCGAAGAAGACTTATCAAACTTAACACTTCTCTCAATATATAGCTCATGAGAAGTAGAATTCATCAATCGATATCCCTTCATGCCATCAGGATACCCTACAAAGATATAAGGTTTGGATTGTTGTTCCAAGGCCTTGCATTTCTTCTTGGGAATCTGAGCCATAGCCTTGGATCCAAATACTTGAAAGTGCTCAACATCATGCTTGCATCTAAACCAGGCTTCAAAGGGTGTCATCCCTCTTACTGCCTTGTGTGGAACATGGTTTTGAATGTAACTTGCACAATTTACTACTTCGCCCAATACTCGTGAAGGAAGAGACTTGAGTGAATCATACAAGTGGCCATCTCCTTTAGAGTATGGTTCTTTCTTTCTGTGACTCCATTCTCAGTGAAGGGATATAAGCAATCGTATGTTGCAAAAGATATCCCTTCGAAGTATAGAAATCCATGAACCTATTGTTTACATATTCACCTCCATTATCGGTTTGAAGAACCTTGATAGATCATTCCGCCTATTTCTCAAAGAAGAGCCTTAAAGTCCTGAAAATTTTCAAAGAATTCAGACTTAAGTTTAAGAAAATATACCCAAGTATATCACGAATAGTCATCAATGAAGGTTAGCACATAAAGAGCTCTAGTAAATGAAGGAGAAGGAAATGGACCAGAAACATCACTGTGAATAAGATCCAAGGGATGATTGGCTCTCCGTGCTTTTCCTTTGTCAAAGTTCTTTTCAGGATGCTTTCCAAGGGTACAACCCTCACAAAGACCCTTAGAAAACTTGACACGAGGCAACCTCGTTGACCATTTCATTTTGACTCAATTGTTCAAGGTAGTGATAATTTAGATGTCTAAAACACTCATGTCATAGCTTACTAACCTCATTTGCATGAGTGAGCAAGGCAGTGGGCATAGAATCAGAAGTAAAGTGGGAGAAGGTGTACAACCGTGAATGGTGATTTGCCTTTCCCTCAACCATTATAGTGTCATTGTTAAACTCATGAATAATCACTGAGTTAGGACCAAATTCCACTCGCATTCCTTCACCAAGATGAGTAATTTGGTAAACTAATAGGAGATTGGTAGAGAGATCAGGAACACTCAACACTTGGTTAAATGTCCCCCATCCATCTATACCAATCCACTACTAGAAACCGACACTGTCGTGTCATTACCCATCATGATTTAGGACATTCCACAAGGTTCGATGTTGGAAAACTCAACATGCAAAGAACCCATGTGGTGTGAGGCATCAGAATCTATAATCCATGTCGATGAAGGAGAAACTTTGACTACAATGGCCTTTCCTTTCTTTTTATCATTTTTAGCACCTTTTGCAGTTGAAGACTCAGCCTTCGGAGCATTTTGTTTTATGGATTCAGGAACACTTATTTTATTTTTCTCAAGTAAATGAGATAAGTGATCAATCTGTTTCTTAAAACAGTGTTGCTCGTCGTGACCAGTCTTCTTTCTTATAGGAACACAAATACTTGATTTTCTACGCCCAGGCTCGAAGTCAAAGTGTTTGTGTCATTTTTAGGTTTGATCTTGGTTTCTTTCTTAAGTTGATCCTTAGTTTCCTTCTTCTTTTCAATCTTATTTCCCTTGCTAGTACTTGCTATAAGGGCATGTGACTTGGACTTGAGAGACCCCATTTGAATGAGTTTGTCCTGTTCTCGAATGAGTTGGGATGAAAAATAGTCAAAGGAGGGAATTTTCCAAGTATCGTCTAAAGTAGCTTTTGTAGCATAGAAAGTTGACACGAAGACAGAATATTTAGGACCTAGCTTAGAGAGAATTGACAAGATCAGTTGAGAATCTTTCTTTTCTACTTGACATCCTTTTAACAATAATCTAATGTGGACAAATTTCGAGAAAAAGGCTTGTAGGTTTTCAAAGTCACTAGGATTTAACCCTAGTAGTTCGTTTTCCAACTCATGCGCTCTCATGTCATCTATTTGTCCAAACATCACATCCAGCATTTTCCACGCAGATGTAGGTGTTTCAGACGCCTCAATGTGGAAGAGAAAGTCAAGAGAAACGAACATGCAAAGAATACCTAAAGCTTCATCACTACGATTTAACCACTTAGATTTTTCAGGTTCGTCGTCTGGTTTAGTCTCAGTTCCCATGGTGATGTGGAATAACCCTTTACCCCTTAGTTTCATTATTGTTTTTGATCTCCATTCAAAAATTTGAACGGCGTAAGATAAGGAATTGAAATTTCATCAATAGTGAGAGAGAGAGAGAGAGAAAGAAATGCAGAAAAGAAACACAACCACCCAGGACATTAACAACCCCCCTACTTTCGGCACTTTATAGGTTAGTGTGTTGATTACAATTAGGTCCGTGCATGCGGTTTGAAACACTTGGTAACTCATCTTGCAATTAGCGTAATAACACACAAGAGAGGAGACCACAATAGTGTTTCATGGAGCGCAACAAAAAAGGAACACCGTAAGCAAGCACAAGCAAAAATAGAAAGGAGGTGAAAGCCAACCCTGGTGGTGAAAAAAGTGTCTCACGTCACACAAAATAATCCCTTTTTCGTAATACTGTGGTGGACGCGCTCACAATTCCACGAAAGAAAGGAATAGAACAAAGCTCAAAAGAATGAGCTGAAATAAGCAATACAAAGACACCCCCCATAATGCGGCACTTTATAAAATTAGTGCATTTACAAAGATAACGATCCCATCATCTAGAGTGTGAAAAAACATGCAACTTTGACTAAAGAAGTGTTCAAAACCGAGCAACGAGTCAAAATTTATAGCAAAAACCAATTCCCGCAATTGATGAGAAAAAGCCAATAAGCCTGCAAACGGATTAAAAAAGCACCCTAAACGCATGCAAAGGGTGTCGTATGTATGCTCATTGGAAACGGCATGGAATTTGAGATAGGTTTTGTTTGTATTGTGAGGGGAATTAGCCACCTGCCAATCCCGGACCTCACCCTTCGTCTTCGGCACTCGACGGAAGGTTAAAAATACAACAAGCCAAAACCAAATTATAATGCCAAGGAAATATAGTGTTTAGATAATGTGAATGAAATAAAATTAGATCTAATTTAATTAAATCTAATTAGATCTAATCTAATGAATATTTTTAGATGAAGATTTTTAAACATATATTGAAACTTCTAATTAAAAACAAATTTCTAAATTGATTTTAGAAACTTGACATATATTAAAAAAACAAAGGATTAGAAAACTTTAAAAACTTACCAAAAATGTTTGATTTGTTTTACCAAAAAAACTTAGCATGTAAAGAGATACGGCTCGTTTTTGGAAAAAGCAGAGGAGATTGAGTAAGTTTTAAAAAGAAAGTAATTTAAACTTACCAAAACTATCATGCATCTGTTGAAAAAACCACTAAAACTGCGCCTTTTTAGAAGGTATTCTGCACTGCTGCGTGTACCGTAGGTAGGCCGCACCAAAAGAGTTTGGGTTTGCATAGGCAGTGCGCCAAAAGGAGGAATGAATTATATGAAACCCTATAAGCAGCCGCACCAAAAATAAACCGCAGAGGAAAAACAACAAAGATGGGAGAGATTACTAGGACACGTGTTTGCTTCTACCAAATGTGGGAGTGAATACCAGCGTGGGAGAAATTACCAAGGCACGCGGGTTAGATTACCAGGCCAGCAAAGGGGTGAAATATTAACTATTTGTAATAAAAAATAGTTTGCAATGAAAAATGGTTGCGCGTGGGTTAACAAATGCGCTAAGGGGAGATTTTAGCGGTCAGCGCGTGGATTAGCGAGAAAAAAAATGTGGTAGATGTAATTTACAACCCCTCTAAACTAAAAACGTGGCAGATGTGCTTACAATGCCTGTGAATGAAAGAAATGTTGCAAGCCACGCCAGGTGAAAGAAAAGGTTGGGTTGTCCGTTGATGAGCAATCATGATTGAAGAACACAAAAACCTACAACCACGCATAACATGCACAAGAAAAAAACACAAAAATGTTTATGAGAAAGCTTAGTAGAGATATTAGCAAGATAATTTCTAGAAAATAGTGATCAAAAGACTTGCATGCAAAGTAAAATAATCAAACCAAGTAAGAGTAATAGCAACAAAAAACAAATCGAGTGCACGTTTACCCAATCTCAGCTCTGATACCATGAAAAGAGTTTGTGAAAATCGAATCGGAAATGAGGCACCACAAAGTAGTTGCACTCCAACGGAATCATGAAAGCTCCAGCTGATAAGCAAGGAAAAAATTGATCAGTAATGGAAGAACTTGCTCAAGAGAAACAAAGCTTGCATAGAGGAAAGACAATGAGTGTCTTGGCATGCCCATAAATGAATAGAAAAGGGGTACATATAGGGTGCTGAGTAACCCTAGTGCATGACACATATGAAACCCTAAACCTAACCCTAAACCTAACCCATGTGAGATGACCCTCCAACATGAGAGGAGGACACATAGGATAACTCACACTAACAGAATGTAGTAGAAAATTCTTCAACCATGGACTCATTAAAACCCTGGAATCAGTTTATGTAGTCCAATCATCCATTGTCTTGAAAATATTGTAAAACTTGTGGTTGGTTGAGAATTTGAGAGTGCTCTGCTCGGCTCATGGCATATCAAGTCTCCCCATTTTCACTATGCAGCTTTCTCATATTTGGTAATGAAATCACATAGCTTTAGAGAAATTATTCAAAATTGAATTGTGTGGGAGTGCCTTGATTATTTTATTTTTGAACTTCGAGACCAACGCACATGCAACACAGTTAAGGGGAATGCAATTAATTGATTTGATTATAGGAATTATTTGAGGTAAAGTGGTATTAAGAGGTGGGATGATGTGTAATGACACCCCATAGCATAAAGGATGGTGGTTTATCAATGCAAATAAATACATGATATCATGGAATAAATACTAATTAATAATAATCATACTTTAATAAAGTGGTAGGAGTGCACTTATCTCGAGGCATATTTAGAATGATGATTGCACATGCTTTATTTGATTTTCACCCTTGTTGCATGTTGGTTTTCTATGATGTTGTGGACATTGTTATGATGTTGTAAGCATGTGTGGAATTTATATTAGAGGCTCCTTTCTTAAATTAAATAACTCCCAGAGAGGGAACGCTGACTTAATATGGTACTAGTTATCTCAATCATCACTCACACATGTAGATATCCCTTATTTCCTTCATGTAATCATGACTTCCACCAAACATGAAAAAAAATAAAGCTTTTCTACATGCTTCTGTAAGTGGAACATCTATTCTTTGCATTATCTCCCTGTGTCAAAGACTATGCACTCTAGAAAACATATACATCAAATCTTGTAAAACATAAACTCTAAGACAATTAAATGTTAGCATAGTGTTTTGATCACCAAAAGGGATGATCACAAAAATTTATTCATTTTTGGAATATCCAACAAGATCTATATACTAAGGCCACTAAAATATCTCAATCCTCTGAAATTTTAGAAGATGAACCAACAAGCTCAACTTCTGATCTTAACTCTAATGTTATTATCCCCATCATGCTTACACCTCCTCTAATTTGCTACATGAAGGTGTTCCCATCAGTTGGATTCTTGTACAACCTCAACTTGTGACCATTCACCAATAGCTTAAACCTCACAGGATCTATGGTGGTGAGTTTTACAACTCCATTGGGAAATAATTTCTCAATCGCATATGGCCCTAGCCACCTTATTCTGAGTTTTCCCATGTGGTCCTTAAACTTTGAGTTAAATAAGAGTGCCCACTCACCTTCTTGAAATTTTCTTTTCTTTATGTACCTTTCATGCCATTTGATCCTTTACTTCTATACTACCTTTGTACTATGCACATTTTGTCTTCTCATTTCATTCAACTCATTGAGTTGGAGAATCCTCTACCTTTGTGCTTTAGATATATCTATGCCTAGCTCAAGTGCATTTCTTAGTGTATTTTTTTCAAATTCAATAGACAAAACAATAGTCTTACCATACATGATTTTGAATGGTGTGAAACTAGTTGTTGTCTTCCACGTTGTGTTGAATGACCATAATGCCTCTAGAATCCTATCCGACCAATCTTTCCCGTGGAGTACAATGGTATTTTTCAATATTACCTCAATCTCCCTATTTGTAACCTCTACTTGGCCATTATATTGG
This sequence comes from Taxus wallichiana var. yunnanensis, assembly GCA_018340775.1. Lineage (NCBI taxonomy): Eukaryota > Viridiplantae > Streptophyta > Pinopsida > Cupressales > Taxaceae > Taxus > Taxus wallichiana. The sequence goes on along the minus strand of CM031242.1, from coordinate 353,489,755 downwards.
GGATGATATGGTGTAGAATAACTATTCCTTATTTCATATTCTTTAGCTAAATCAAAAATTACATCAGCAGTAAAGTGTGTACCTTGATCAATGACAATCTCCTCGGAACTCTCGTATCTGGTGAAAATGTGATCATATAGGAACTTGGCTACTTTCTCACTTTTCTGATTTGGAAATTCCTCCACATTATTCCACTTAGTTAGATAATATGTGCTTACCAAAATTTACTTCATCTACTGAGATTTAGGATCTATAGGGCCAATAAAGATTAAGCCCCATTTTTCAAATGGCTACAAGGCTACTTGAACCTACAATGGAATTTCATAAGATCTGGTGGGCTTGCCCATTCTTTGACACTTATCACATATCCTTGTGTATAGTGATGTTTCCTTATGTAATGTTTTCTAGTAATAACTAGTTGTTAATACTTTATGTGATGTTCTTTTTGCAGCAAAGTGTCATCCACAATGCTCACAAAGGTGCGAGCTCTAAGAGCATCATATATTTCCTCATCATCAATGCATCTTCTCATGATATTATCTTGCCTTATATGGAATATAAATCCATCTATCCAATAAAAATGTACACTATTTTCAACCATGTATTTCTTTTGAAATATAAGTAATATGGTGGTGTCTTACCTGAAACTAGATAGTTGGCTATGTCTACATACCAAGGTGTTTTCGTGGAGATAGAAAACAAATTTTCATCCGAGAAGTAGTCATTAACTACTTTTTCTTCATCATTGATATCCATTCTTGAAAGGAATTATGCTACAACGTTGTCCTTGTCGGGATTTCCCACAATAGTGACATCAAACTCTTGCAATAATAGCAACCATCTGATTATCATGTTGCTTACAACTAGTTTGTTGATCAAATATTTAATTATTGCATGATCAGTGTGAATGAATACTAGATAACTTGTGATGTAGTGCCTGAACTTATTGATAGCATACAAAACTGCTAAGAACTCCTTTTATGTGACTATGTAATTAAGTTCATCATATAAGTAATGTGGTGGTGTCTTACCTAAAACTAGATTGTTGGCTATGTCTACATACGAAGGTGTTTTTGTAGAGATAGAAAACAAATTTTCATCTAGGAAGTAGTCATTAACTACTTGTTCTTCATCATTGATATTCATTCTTGAAAGGAAGTTTGCTACAACGTTGTCCTTGTCATCCTTTACACAATAGTGACATCAAACTCTTGCGAGAATAGCAACCATCTGATTATTATGTTGCTTACAACTAGTTTTTTGATCAAATATTTAATTATAGCATGATCAGTGTGAATGAATACTTTGGATAACCTATGATGTAGTTCCTGAACTTATTAATAGCATACAAAACTGCTAAGAACTCCTTTTCTGTGACTGTGTAATTAAGTTCAACATGCTACAAGTTCTTGCTAACGTAATAAATTGCATAGTTTAGAACTCCATCCTTTTGTCCTAAAACAACTCCAATGGCATGGTCTAAAGCATCAATGTGAATGTGGAAAGGAAAGTTCCAATCATTTCCTATTAGTACAAGATCGAGTAGTCAACATTTGCTTCAAAGTTTGAAATGTAGTTTCACATTTTTCATTCCACCCAAATGTAGCATCCTTTCCTAGGTAGGAAAAGATTGGTTTTACAACCTTGCTAAAATATTGTATGAACCTTCTATAATACCCAACATGTCCTAGAAAACTCCTAACATCTTTTTGTTTCTTTGGTGTTGGTAGATTGATTATAACAGATATCTTTACTTGGATCAACTTGAATTCCATCAGAAGAAAGGTAGTGTCCAAGGACTATACCTTCAAACATCAACATGTAGCATTTTTCATTACTCAAGGACATGTTGTGCTCTTTGCATCTCTTCAAGACTTTGTGCAAATTTTGCATAGCTCCTTCAAAACTACTGCCATGTACTATGAAATCATCCATGTATACCTCCATGCAATCATTTGTTAAGTCTAAAAATATACTCACGACTACCCTCTGGAATGTAGCAGGTGCATTGCACAAGCCAAAAGGAAGAACTGAATAAGCATACGTTCCCCATGGACATGTGAAGGTATTTTTGTCTTGGTCTTCCGGTGAAATTTGGATTTTATTATAGCTATTATATCCATCCGTAAAAGAAAAATACTTCTTACCAAAGAAAAGTGTCAAGTACCTTATTAATGAAAGGTAGTAGAAAGTGATCTATCTTGGTTGTTTTGTTTATCTCTCTATATTCTACATAGATCCTCCATTTTCCATTCTTTTTTTGGAAAAATGACAAATAGTGACACCCGTTGATTGTTTGAAAATGGGTATATAAATCCAACATCCAGCAACTTCTTCAATTCACCTTTCACAATCTCTCTCACTATTGGGTTCATTCTCCTTTGTGGCTGCCTGATTGGTTTACAATTTTCTTTGATGTAAATCTTATGAGTGCACATCTTAGGATGAATCCCATACATGTCACCATAATCCCATGCAAAAAAATTCCTATTCTTTTGAATAAGAGTTATTAACAACTTCTCTTACTACATATTGAGCATATTGTTCACGTTTAGTGGCCTTCCCGAGGTTATATCCACTTTCTTGGAGAGATCAGACATTGAGCATACATTGTTGCTGATAGAATTCAATATAAAGTCATGAGGGGGAAATAAATGAAGGATAAAATTCTTACCTAGAATTTTCATGGTATTTTTTTGGTAGAACTTGATTAGAGGGACAACTTAATTACCTTGGTATGTTATCTACTTCTTCATTTCTTCCATAGTTATTCTGCAAGACATTGGTAAGAACTACATCTTCTTCTTGTCCTTCAATTGTACAATATTTCTCCAAAGATCATGAGCTACCGCATAGATATTTGATATGCTTTTGGTTCTTCAACCCAAATTGTCTAGTCTTCGGCATTCAATGGTTTGGCAAGAGAATAGAGCATCATATTTTTAGTACCACTTCCATTGAAATAATCATGTTGTCATACCTACAACCTATGAATACATCAACAATGGCCAACCATGGCCTTCCTAGGATGATAGGATATCCTCATAAAATTTCTTTTGGTTGAAGGAAAATAAAGTCATTAGGGTATTCCCAAGATTCTACCACCATAACTATGTCCTCAAGGACTCCTTCAGGTCTCATTGTTGATCTATCTGCAAGCTGTAAGACTATAGCTATTGGCCTTAGTCCTTCCAATTTCATATCATCCATAATTTTATTGTTCATGACGTTTATGGCTTCCCCTAAGTCAATAAAAGTGTTTTTTATTGTTGTTCCATTAATTATAACATTTACCAATGGACTGCTAGATCTATATACTTGAGTAGAACTAAATTTCCAAGCATGATATTAGCTAGTTTTCTAAGAACTTGTATAGTGGATGGATCCTTTCTTCTTCTTCCTGGTTTCCTTATGCACAGATCCTTAACCAACTTGTTATAAATGGGCACATCTTTGATTTCTTGAATTAGTGGAGATTCACACAAATATCTTTTCACTTATTGATAAAATTAGAATCAAAATATGATTTGACGGCAAGTATTCTTTTCTTGTAACCTTTATGGAAATGGTGGTTCATTAGCTTGCACTTTACCCTTGATAAAACTCGTCTCATTCGAGTTGTTGCAGATCAGCTTGTAGTGTTTTCTTTCTTTGTTTTGGATCAATTTTCAACAAATATGGTTCATATGTAATCTCTCAGTAATTGTGGGTCTACTTGGCAGAGGAAGTGATCTGCTTGAGCGGAGATGGATGTTATTAACATCAATTGAATAGGTAGGGTATTAAGTTGGTTAAGTGGTATAGGTTGGCTGAGAAGCTTTACTATTTGGGTTAGGTGTTGGTTGAGCTAGTAGTTGAGTTACTTTTGGCTGAGATCCAAGTTGGAGATTTAGCATCAGAGATTGCTACTGTGGATAAGGAGGTTGCTGGTAAGATTTCTGGTAATTAGGAGGTGGGTTATTCCATTATTGTCCTCCTCTCGAATTCTAATGCCATGATTGAGGGGGTTATTTCCATTATTTTTGGCCTACAAATTGGGGTTTTCATTATTGTTTGTATTGGCTAGGGTATGGAGCCCAACCTTGTTGCGGATTATCCCAAGGTGGGGGTTGCATATATGGATTACTAGCCCAATTATGAAATGCTGACATAGGGTCTTGTGACATACCTCCTTGTCTTGGCAGCCACGGTTTTCTTTGAGAAACATATAATAATTGTCCATCCTTTGTCTCCAACATATTGAATTCAGGTTCACTTCCCTTTCTTGTGCAATGTTGGCCAATCCTCTACATCTGCAGTCATATTTCTTCCTTCTGCATGCATGGAAAAACTATATGAGTGTTGCCTCTACATCTTCTCTTTTCTTCTTGGCATGCAGAGCATCTAATTGAGTGGCCATGTCATTAATAATATCTTGCTTCATGTTCTTGAACATATTAGCTATCTCTGACTTGGATATGTCCCCAATTTTTTTGGTAGTTGATCCACATCTTGATCTTACATGTCTTATTCTCTTCATAGTGGCTCTGAGTAATTCATGCACGCATCAAAAATTTCCTCAAAGGTAACTTTTGAGATTTCTCCACTCTCCTATCAAATCTAGAGTATCCATGTCCTCCTCACTAAGTCCCTTAAAACAGAGTAATTTGATTCAGGGGAATCTTATTTTGTGCCTTATCTTTTGAACACAAAATAAGAATCTTTCTAGATAATATTCTAATGGTTCATTAATCTAAAAATCAACTTTAACTAGTAATTGTGCACACACTTAACTTTGCTTTGTATTGATTTTCGAGTTAAATATTGACTATTATAACCTTTTGTATTTTTAATAAAGGAAATAAAACTGAAAGTACTGTGTAAAATTAGAAAATACAGAGATGAATCACTAGAAAATTGACATGGGAATTGATAACAAAGTTTGACACTTGTGGCCTATGTCTTTGGGTCTAGTTGAATGGGACCGATCTATTAAAATATTGAAAATAAATCTTACAAATACTTATATAAGAATTCTGATCTTCTCATCACATTCCTCTGCCAAAAATAATAGTAGTCACTTTTTACATCACCTCAAAATTCCTTCTCTAGCTCAAGTTATGAGCAAAACAATATTTCACACAGTCTTAGATGCTATTCAAATAAAATAATGCTCCTTTTATATTGCTTGCCACCTCCATGGTATTGTTGTCAAGAGATTATCCTTTTAGCTTGGATACCATGGTTTAAATCCCTCCAAGCACATTTGATGGCTATGTAAAGGGATTTAATCCCACATTTGGCACATGAGAGGTTAAAGAGGTGTTTAAATAGGAGGTTTGGCATTTGTTTAGTGGCTTAAGAACCACTTTAACTGCCATGTATCTTTGACCCATGTGAAATACTCCATATTTGGGGGTGATTTGGTTTATATGTGGGATGTAGAGAGATAAGGGTAATACGTGGCATTTAATAGGAGGATATTACGCGCAGTTTTAGCAGACAATAGATTGAGGTTTAAATAACTAATGTGGTTTAATATATATATATATATACAATTATCCCACATGCATCATACAATGGATAAAAAATTCAAATATATACAATATCTCTGCTATAACAATATGAAATGAAGGAGACTAAGGCAACCCTCCATAAGCGAGTGTGTCAAACTGATTGAGGGCCCCACCAAGAAATAGTAGGGTCCATTTATCTGTGTATGAGTGTCCAAGACCAGCGTTCCAAACCCCAATTTTTCTCTCATCACAGTACATTGTCCATGTGTCACATTCCCATTGGTCCACTTGTGCACATGTCCAACCTCCACGCAGTCCCAACTTTTGCCTGTTGTCCAAAATTTTAGCAGTTATAACTTTTGCAAACGAGCTTCGTTTCCTACAAACAAGATATCATTGGAATCGTCTAATTTTTCTCCACACCATGAAACTGTCTAGAAATGATTTTTAGAAGATCTTAGATTAGTGTTTCTCGGTGAGGATCCTCTTGATCATTCCTCTCCACTGAGAAACTTTTGGACCCTAAAAGTCAACTTAATTGGTGAATAGGTGAGGGTACTTCTCCCTCACCTTTCCGGTTTCCATCCATTTTTAATTTTTCGATGCATGCCTTTGAACCCAACATGAAGATACTCAATGTCACCCCTTCATGAATTTCTTACTTTCCTATCTAGAATTATGTCTTCCTACAACTCATCAAGATACTCGGAGAAAAATCATCAATAGAAGGCATTGTGTTAGCATCATCATGATCAAAAATCATAGGCAGTTTGTACAATCTTAAATTCTAAACATTTACAATTGATTATATTTTCATATATGGAGGAAAACCTAACCAAAAATCGTTGTTACCAAATTTTCCCAATATTTGGAATGGACCATACCGCATGTTTCAATTTTTACCTTCACTTATCAACCTTTCCCGATGTGAAGCCACACCGAATCACCAACTTTGAACTTGTGATCAATTATATGTTTATCATGCCCGGCTTTGTACTTAGCCTAATTTTTCTCCAATTGTTCACAGACATATTGATTAACATGTTGTATTCTTTGTACAAATATTTTATCCTTGTCAGAATCACTTGAACCATTAACAACAATTTCATGCCCAAAGTATACATCTAAAGGAGAACTAGGAAAATATCCATAACAAGTCTCAAATGGATACTTTAAAGTAGAAGAATGTAAGGCACGATTATAAGCATGTTACACATAATAAAGATGTACATCCCATAATTTAGGATGTTTACCACAATATCCCCTAAGCAAATGTACCACCATGTGCGGATTACAACCTTTGTTTGACCATCATTCGTGGATGAAAAGCAAGTGTTCTTTTTTAATTATGTGTCCATTAACCCCAAAAAGTTGACCAAAATTCCCAAGAAATCTAGAATCCCGATCGAGATATAATTGAAGTAGGCAAACCAAATTGAACCCAAACAAACCGAAAAACAAATGTGCAGTTCCTTCGCTAGTTATCTATTTAGTACATGTAACCAACACAAATATCTTGCTAAATCTGTTCACTACCACATATAATTAATCATGTTTCTTTCATTTCATGGGAAATCCTCCTACAAATTCCATGGAAATACTTTCCCAAGGCCTTTTTGGGACAGAAGAGGAGTGTAAAGTCTTAATTTCATGTTGTTTGGCTTGCTTGTGGTAGAAATAACACATCCCTTAATATACCCGTTACATGTTCATGCATTCTAGGCCAATAACAATATTTCGTAAATGTGCAATTGTTTTACTAACACCAAAATGCCCAAAAATAAGAGAATTATGTGCTTCCCTAACCATATGCACACGTTCATTTTTGGAATGCAAATTTTACTAGAATAATATAATGTCCATCATGAAAATGATAATCTTTTTCTCCCACTTGCTATATCCTCATACACTTCCTTAAAATCAACATCATCAACATATTGCTCCTTATAACTAACATGAGACAAAAACTATGTTGTAAAAGAATAGATACAATAACAAATGGAGGTCTAGATAACATGTCAGCAACCTTGTTTGTATACCTTTCTTATACCTTATTACAAGATGAAATTTCTACAAAACCCCATCCACTTGAAATGTCTAGACTATTGTAATTTGGTTTGTGTTTGTAAGTACTAAAGCGGTTGATGGTCGAGTATGTATAATTTTTCTTTTCCCATTTAATAATGCTTCCACTTTTTAACACTTTGAACCAAATCATACAACTCTTTATCATAAGTTGATAGTTTCTTACCGCACTTGTAAATGTTTCTGAATGGTAACACACATGCCATTTGTTCTGCATCAAAACTACCCCCATTGCATAGTTACTAGCATTTATCTCTATCTTAAATGAATGTTGTAAATTTGGAAGTGCCAAGATCGGAGCAAGATACTTATCTTCTCTTTCAATGTATCAAGGTTTTCTGTTGTTTTCCTCCCCACTAAAAGACTTGTTTAATACTTGTCAAAGCATGCAAAGGAGATGCAATATATGAGAAGTTAGAAATGAATTTCCTCCGAGACTAAACGCACCTAGAAAACTCGAACTTCCGTCACATTAGTAGGTCTAGGCCATTTTACAATAACCTCTATTTTTTCAGGATCAATTCTCACTTCTCCATTTCCTACAACATAACCCAAGTTAATTAAATATGTTTTTCCAAATTCAAATTTTTACATCTTTAAATACAATTTCTCTCTCCTTAATGCATCTAAGAATTTCTGTATGTTTTTAACATGTTCATCCCATGACTTACTAAAAACAAGAATATCATCTAAGTAGACAATAATGAAATCATCAATGAATGGTCTAAATATATCATTAATAACTCTCATGAATGATGTCGGTGCATTTCACAAACCAAACGGCATCACTAGCAATTCAAACAATCCTTGTTTAATTTTAAAAGTAATTTTCCAAACATCACCTTCTACAATTCTTACTTGGTGATAACCACTTCTTAAATCTAACTTAGTGAAATAAATTGCATTATTTAATTGATCCAGTAAATCATCTATTCTAGTAAGAGGGTAACAATTCTTTACCGTAATCTTATTTAAAACATGGAAATCAATACACATTCGCCAAGTGCCATCTTTCTTAGGAACCAATATAATTGGTGAACCACATGGGGATGTACTTGGATGAATCATACCTTGAGCCAAAATTTCCATTACCTGTCTCTTAATTTCCTCATTCTCTACTACTGACAATCTATACATTTTGATATTGGGAAGAGGTGCATCTTGAAGCAATTGTATCTCATGTTGAACCCCTCTTTTGGGAAGTAGACCTTGTGGATCCCGAAAATATCATAAAAATTAGAAATATTTTTTTACCAATTCATTCTTATGTTTCGGATCACAATCTTCAAAATCCATTTCATGTTATTTCTCTTTGGCTTTGACCACCATGAGTACAAAAATTTTCTTGAGTTTACAAGCCTTTTCATTTGACCTACAGTAACCAAAGATAGATTGCTCTTTTCATAGTGAGATCTAACAATAAACTCAATTCCATCCTTTACAAGTAAATATTTATTTTCTTCCCTATAGAATATTGCTTTACGATCATATAAATAAGTACTACCCCAAACTACTCCAAAAATATCCAAAGGAACTACATCCAATAAAACCTCATCTATAAACTTGTCTCAGTAATGGCAAATCTAAAAGTACAAGTTTTAGTTACTCATGATTTTTTTTGCATCATCACAAACCCAACCCAAAGGATAAGGCTTAGGATGTGGTTTAGTTTTGAGTCCTAATTTCTTAACAACCTCCTCAGAAATTAGATTAGCTTGAGATCCACTATCAAAAAGAGTATCAATTTTTGTATGCTTTGAAATTACTCTAATGTGGAAAATCTCATTCCTTTTCTTATCATCATGTATAGTTTGTTTACTAGAAGAAGATGCAACATTTGTAGTACTATTGTTGGAAATTGAAAGAGTTGATTTACCTTGAAAACTCATAGTTGTGATCTTGGTTTCATCACCTGAATTAGACCCAAGATCATGAATTGCAGTGTTTTTTTCTTTTCCTTTCCTTTCTTAACCATCCACTTAGGCTTCATTTTAGGATGTAATTTTCAACACTTAGACTCATCACGGTTCTTTTTACAATGATTGAAAAATGGTTTTTCATCTTCTTTCTTAACAATAGAGTTTGTTTTATGCTTACCCTTTCCTTTTCCTTGTTCTTTCAAACCTTTTCCTTCATATTGCTTGTTCTTTTTGTTTAAAATAAGAGGAAGAGGACTCATTTTTCATTTTCCTTGGGATTCCAAATGGGTTGCTTGAACACACACCGCATCAAGATTAGAAGGACTTAAAAAAGAATCATATGCCTTATGTAACTATTCAATCCACCAATATATTTTAGTAGTGTTTCTTATGTGTTTAGGAAATTCCCACTAGAGCCCTTTTCCTAAATTCTTGTGTGTATTCTTGAACAGCTTTGTGCCTTAGTTTTCCTTAATGTTTTCCAATCCATCATAGCTTGTTTCTTATAAATAAGAGGATAAAAAAATTTCCTAAGATTTGAAACAAATTTAGACCAAGAAGTGATTGCAATACCTTTGGTTTCTTCCACTTCCTGAAGCTTACTCTCCCACCAAATGAGTGTTGTGCCACCCATTCGAAGAGTTTACAAATGAATGTTTTCTTCATCATCCATAATTATCTGAACCCTGCAGTATAATTCTATCTGCTTGATCCAGTTATCCAACTTCTCTGCATTTAGCTCTCCAGTATACATTGGCAATTCAAACTTGATATCTAACTTTAATGAAGGAAAATCAGATTTTAAAGGTTCACCTTTAGGAATATCAGAACTAGAGATTTCTTCTTTCTTACCTCCTCTAGTTCCCTTTTCCCTTTTTCTATCTTGGTACATTTCTTCCACCATTTCCTTCATCTGTTGGAATGATTTTCGAAATTCTTCTTCCTCTCGATCCTCCATCAGGACTTTGAGATCATCTCGTACCAATTTTTTGATCCCCTTTAATTAAGTCTCCTTCACCCTTCTTAGATCGATACCTTCTTAACATTCAACACATAATTTGAATCCCAAAACTGTTAATCTAATCCAAAACCATCTCTCGATACTAGCGATCTAAAAATCAACTTTAACTAGCAATTGTGAATACACTTAACTTTGCTTTGTATTGATTTTCGATTTAAATATTGACTATTATAACCTTTTGTATTTTTAATAAAGGAAATAAAACTGAAATTACTATGTAAAATCAGAAAATACAGAGATGAAACACCAAAAAATTTACACGGGAATTGATAACGAGTTTAACACCGATGGCCTACATCTCCAGTCCAAATGAATGGGATTGATCTATTAAAATATTGAAAATAAATATTAAAAATACTTCTAAAATAATTCTTGTCTTTTTCATCACATTTCTCTTCCAAAAATAACAGTAGTCACTTTTTACATCACCTCAAAATTCCTTCTCTAGCTCAAGTTATGAGCAAAACAATATTTTCACACAATCTCGGATGTTATTCAAATAAAATAATGCTCCTTTTATATTGTTTTCCACCTCTGTGGTATATCAGTCAAGATATTATCCTTTTAGCTTGATACTATGGTTCAAATCCTCTCCAAATGCATTTGATGGCTATGTAAAGGGATTTAATCCCACATTTGGCATGAAAGGTTAAAGAGCCATTTAAATAGAGTGGTTTGGCATTTGTTTAGTGGCTTAAGAGCCACTTTGACCACCATGTATCTTTGACCCATGTGAAATGTGCCATATTTGGGGAAAGTTGGTTAATATGTGGGATGTGGAGAGATAAGGGTAATGTATCTTTGACCCATGTAAAATGCGCCATATTTGGGGGCAAGTTTGGTTTATATGTGGGTTATGGAAAGATAAGGCTAATACGTGGCATTTGATGGGAGGATATTATGCAAAAATTTTAGTAGATAATGTGTTGAGGTTTAAATAGCTAATGTGGCTTTATACACACACACACACACACACACACACACAATTATCCCACATGCATCATAGAGTGGATAAACAATGCAAATATATACAATAGCTCTGATATAACAATATGAAATGAAGGAGGTCAAGGCACCCCTCCATAACCGAGTGTGTCGAACCTAGTTGAGGGCCCCCACCAAGAAAAATAGCGCGTTCCCATTTTTCTCGTACAAGTGTCTAAGACCGACATTCCAAACCCCAATTTTTCTCCATCACAAACATTGTCCACATGTCACACTCCCATTGCCCACTTGTGCACATGTTCAACTCCGCACACACTCCCAAATTTTTCCAGTTCCCCAAAAATTTCAAAGTGGGCTATATAACTTTTACAAACAAGCTTCGTTTCTTACAAACAAGATATCATCGAAATCATCTAATTTTTCTCCATGCCATGGAACTAACTGCAACTGATTTTGAGAAGATCTTATATCGGTGTTTCTCAGTGAGGATCCTCTGGATCATTCATCCTCCTTTTATTCCATCTTGTAAATTTCATCTTCTCCTCTACTACTCCACCTACAATAGTCTTGGTATTTAGTGATAAAATTTTCCTTCATTTGAGCCCAAGTGGCTATAGTATCTCTTCCTAAACCCACGAACAATCTCAAGGCTACATCCTCGAGTGTAGCATGGAATATATTTAGTTTATGTGCATTAGTGGTATAATCATAGATCTTGCATAGAATGCCAAACTCAAACAGAAAGTTGTCTAGGTCTTCAACCATGGATCCATGAAAGTTAGGCAAGGAAAAGGGAGTAATATTCTTCATAGAAGTAGCCTCATCATTGTTGGAAATGGGAAACTTGAATGTAGTTTCCCTATCTTCAAAATTTTGGTTCACTTATTCTCCCATGTCTGGATGATTAGGAGAAACTTCTACATTTTTATTTGGAAAAGAATCTTCTAATATCAAATCTTGTACAGAGGAAAGTATGTCTTCTTCAGAATCCTCAAAATTATATAAAGAGATATGTGCTACTTTTGGATTCGGTAAAAATCTACCATGGGCATCTCTTAGACGGTGCATGCTTTAAAAAACTCAATTCAATCAACAAAAATTAGTGGGGTTAGGGGTTGATTGGAGGTGAATTTATTTTAAACCTAAACTACTTTTAAGAAATGAAAACCCTCTCAAAAACCTTAGAACTTGGAAGTATCCTCACTGGCAACAACGCCAAAAATGGTGGTGAAAATTAAATTACAGAAATTAATATGTTGTTCATTAATCTACACTCATTTAATTATCAAACCAAGGGACGTGGAATTTCAATACTACCGTGTTGTATGCACACGATTCTGGTATTTAGGAGGTAAAGAAGTAAATTGTTGTCACTACAATTCTAGAAATAACAATTATTGAAACAAACTAAATTCAGACTAGAAGTAAATACTATGACTAAGGTAAAACATGTAAACTCATAATGCAGATAAAGGAATGAGTTTTTGTTAATCTACTCATGCAATAAATCAAATCAACAAACTATGGAGGGGGATAGAAAACCACAAGTGGGCCCTGTCTTGGGTGTTAATCCCTCCTAAGGCTTGGAACTAAAAGCTACTGAACAGAACTCATACTTTTATTAAATTGGCATGAAGATTACAACTGGGAATACAACGAATCATGTACCCACATCTTATCTACTCTCTAACCTTATTCTAGATCTATCTATCTTTCCTCTTCATCATCATCATCCAGACTGACCTTTTTCCTTTTTATACATTTCATTACAACAAAATCATGAGGAAATAGAGTTTTACTAGGATTCCGAGTATATCAAGTAGCGAGATATCAACCAAATAATCTAGAGAATTGATGCATGTAACAGATTAACTAGCGGTGTTTAGATGTCAATCACATAACTTGAGTAACCAATCAATTCTTGAATCATGAATTTAATCAGTTAGTTCCTTATTAATTTGCAACACATAATCGATGTTGGATTTGAGTCATCTCCTAGTTATCATGTTTTAATTATTACTACTTATTCCATCGACATGTGAAAATTCAAATGTTATGTCCACATTCAATGATCTCCTCAAGATCATGACTTCTTTAATGTGTGTGACTTCCTTTCTCTATGGACACTTTGATGTGGACAAGTCCTTTGGCTGCATGTGAGTTACTGTGTGATGATCCCCAACCTATAGATGATTCATTTTGGCTACGGATGGGTTACTGCGTATGGATCCTTTAGTGCATGTGAGTTGTTGCATATAATAAGTTAATTGCAAACAAGATTATTATTACACAAATCATCATTTAAAAACTTATTGCAATAAAGACAATAAATGAGTACTCACAATACCACAAAATAAAGTTAATTAGTGAAAACTATATTAATTAGTATTAATTCCATAAGTTTAGGTTATAGTGGTAATGTTCGGTAGTAATACATGGAAATACGAGGGCACTGACTCAATGGCTTAACAAAAGTACAAAGGATGATTTGTTCATAAAATGAATTTAATCAACTCATCAACCCCACAAATTTAACTGACGAACAGGCATGTAATGCACTCAATAAGATGATAACTGAAGTCACGTGTAAGAACTTGTACAAGGGGGCCACCATAAGGCTCATGGTAGAGGATAAAAAGGAAAAGTAATGTGAGATCCAACAGTTGAAGGAGGTTTTGAAAGGAGAGAAGAAGCGGAGACAGGGAAGCATATTACAAGGTGGGGGATAGATTATAAGTGCATGCCCCACATTGGTAAGTCAAGCCATGACCAACTATACTATGGAGATAGAGTGTCTTGAAGACTTAGTTAGGATGTTTCTTCTCATTATAAAGAGTGACATGTTTTCATCAAGAAAAGAGTTTTCCAAGGAAAAGAAGAGGATTAAAGAGGCAGTAGATGCCAAAACAATAGAGTATGAGGCACTAACCACTAAGGTCAAGGATGCAAATACCAAATTTGAACATGTATTTGATAGAGTCCGAACTATGACTCCATCCCGAGAGTGCACATTGTAAATGAGGAGGTAAAGATCAAAGAAATTCAAGTGAAGTCAAATAGTAATAAGATGGAGAAAGAAAAATTCATGGCAAAGACATCAATGAGATATCTAATTAAACCCATTAAAGAGATGCTTGAATTAGAAATCAAGGAAGTATAACTCTTGGTAATGTAAAGTATGTATTCTATGGAAGGAGTGACCACGGAGTTGGATGTGGTAGTAAAGGATCTTAAGGAGAAGGTTGATGAGCTGATGCTTGATCAAATATCAGGTATTGTTGAAGTCTCTCCAAGGAAATCTACATAGGAACACACTAAGTGGGAAGAGATAGAAAATTTATTAAGCAAAGATTTTCTAAATATCCTCCAACCGCCTTGAAATTATCTCGCACGTAAGTTACTAAATTCATATTATTTAATTCATGGATTTTTTTCCTTATTATTTATTCTTCATTATTCTTTGATTCATTCATTCATTGGAGGAGTAAGTTGTATTTCGAGGATGGGGAATAATTTTAGTGTGGGGTGATGAGCGGTGAAAATGGCTAAGTAATAACCATGTGTGGAGGTTAGGAATTGTGTGCAAGGGGTGTCTGAAGGGCACACACAAGAAAAAAGGGTCAGGCGTGCAAAGGTTCGTGCATGAACATACAGGTCTTGGGACTTAGCCAATTTTCAAGAACATGGATAAAAATAGTAGAGAAGAGATGGAGTGTTGATCAAGTAAATATCTAAGAATAGAAAAAACAAGATATCTTGAGACACACACAAAGGAGATATAATCGGGGAAAAGAACATGTAGAACAAGGATAAATAACACGCATGGATCAAAATAATAATTGGATTAAAGTGAGTTAAAGCATGTAAGGATATGATCTATTTATTTGTAAAAAGGATGCGATCTATTTGTAAGCACATCAATTATTAGGAAGTTGCATGTAGGTGGTGAAGGAAAGTTCCCATTGAAATCTGCAAACCAGATTAAATTGCAAAAACAAGGCGGAGCTTGCTATGATTTTTATTAATATAAAATGAAGCATTACAATCAAAAGAGAGAGCTGCAATATTTATAGATATTGGACAGCTTCTATCTCTTCCACAATACATGGAACAAATCTCCTAAACAAAGCAAATATTCAATAATAGCATATTGCCCCTAAAAAGATTCTACATGAAATCATCCGAGAATAATATTCTAACTAAAGAACATCCTCCACAATCTAAGGGATGATAACAACACACTAACAACTAAGCTAACTAAAGTAATTAAATAATTACTTTATTATAATTACACATTAATCCACATATGGTGAATTAAGTGTTAGATTATTTCTAACATTCCCCCCCTTAATTCATCATATTCTGAAGTGAACAGAGAGAAATACTCTGAATGCCTCAAATTTAGGACGTGCAAGATATTTTGTGAAGATATCTAGCACGCTGATGTTCTGTCGGGCAATGTTGAAGCTGAATGTTGTTGTTTTGAACTTGTTCACGAATGAAATGTACCTGCACCTCAATGTGTTTGGTGCATTCATGAAAAACTAGATTTCGAACAAGTTTTATTACTCCTTCATTGTCTACATGTAGGATTGTTGGATGATCTTGTGGAATTCCCAATCCTTCAAGTATCCATCTGAGCCAAATCACTTCACAGACAACTCCTCCTACTATGCGCACGATATTTTACTTCTATGGAAGACCTTGAAACACAATTTTGTTTCTTGCTTCCCCATGAAATAGGTCCAGATCCCAAAAAGAACACAAATCCTGAAGTGGACTTCCTATCATCAACGTTCCCTGCATGATCTGAATTTGTATATCCTGTCAAGAAGAAGTTATCATTCTTCTTGTATTCTAGGCCAAAGTCCATGGTTCCTCTGATGTATCTCAGTACCCTATTTGCTGTTTTCCAATGGAAAACCCTTGGTTCTTGCATAAATTGAGAAAGATAACTGACTACATAGCTGATATCTAGCCTAGAATAAGTTAAGTAAATGAGACTCCCAATCAACTGTCGATAAAGAGTAACATTTACTTGTTCTGATGGATCTGTGCGAGACAATTGAAGCCTTGTCTCCATAGGTGTAGCCATTGGTATACTATCCATCATTCTGAATTTCTCAAGCATTGTCTTGGCATATTTTAGTTGAGTAACAAAGATGTGATTTTCCTTTTGCCATACTTCAAGTCCAAGACAATAATGAAGAATCCCGAGATCTGTCATGTCGAATGATCAATTTAGATCTTCCTTAGTTGTTTCAATCACCTTCATTTGAACTTCCAAAGTGATGACTAGATCATCGACATATACTAATATGATCACTAGCTCCCCCTTGCTTTTTGAGATAGAGATTAGGATCATATGGACTTCTTTTGAATCCATGTTTGATGAGATGCTCATCAATCTTTATGTACCATGCCCTGGGAGCTTGTTTGAGACCATACAGTGACTTTATGAGTCTACATACCTTTCCTTCTTTACCTGGTATGATAAAACCTTCTGGTTGAGTCATGTAGAATTCTTCTGTAAATCCCCATTGAGAAATGCACTTTTTACATCCATTTGATGAACTTTCCAACCAAATTGTGCAACTAGAGCAAATATCATCTTGATTGTTTTGATCTTAGTTGTTGGTGTGAATGTTTCTTCATAATCAATGCCTTCTTTTTGTGCATAACCCTTAGCTACCAATCTTGCCTTGTATTTATCAATGCTTCCATCTGATTTGTACTTTGTTTTAAATATCCATTTGTAACCTATTGCCTTCTTCCCTGATGGAAGATCTGAAAGTTTCCAAGTATTATTTTTCATCAAAGAGTTGAATTCTGAATTCATAGCATCTGACCAAGGTTTTGACTGTTTGGCATCCTGAACTGTAGTGGGCTCACTTGATTCAATTATTGTACTCATCAAGGCTAATTTTACCTCATTTTGAGACATACTATGATTTCTTGGTCCCGAAGTGGATGTGTTAGGATCACTATCCAACTTAGCATCTCGAATTATATTAGTATACCACTTAGGCATACGTTTAGCTGTTCCT
This sequence comes from Taxus wallichiana var. yunnanensis, assembly GCA_018340775.1. Classification (NCBI taxonomy): domain Eukaryota; kingdom Viridiplantae; phylum Streptophyta; class Pinopsida; order Cupressales; family Taxaceae; genus Taxus; species Taxus wallichiana. Next base: position 353,472,243 of record CM031242.1, on the reverse strand, counting down.
ATAGATGGAGGAGTTGAATTATCCTTATCATCATTATCTTCATCAAGAACATCTTCTATTTTCTTAGTAGGATTGTTTTGTGAGTTTATGGAAGGAGCATCTGCTTCTTTATTTTCAAAAAACTCAACATCTCTACTTGTGAAAATTTTCCTTGTTTTTGGATCCATTAACTTGTATCCCAAGGCTTCATCACTGTATCCCAAGAATATAAGTTGTTCTAATTTCATATCAAGTTTAGTTCTCTTTTTCTTAGGAATGTGCATACTTTCCTTGCATCCAAAAACTCTAAGGTGTTTTATAGATGGTTTATCCCCTAACCAAGCTTCCTGTGGTGTTATTCCATCAAGTGTGGAAGTGGGAACTCTATTCATAGATAAACTATTGTTTTTACTGCTTCTGCCCAATATGTTTTACTCAAGCCTGAATCATCGATCATACACCTTACCATATCCATTATAGTTTTGTTTCTTCTCTCAACTACACCATTTTTTTGTGGTGTATATGGAGGTGCCATTTGCCGATGAATTCCATGTGTTTCCAAAAAAGCTTTGAACTCATTACTGGTGTATTCACCCCCTCGATCTGAGCGGAGTGTTTTTATTTTCTTACCAGTTGCATTTTCACAAGCTACTTTGAATTTCTTGAAAGTTTCAAAGGCTTGGTATTTGGTGCGAATGCAGTATACCCACATTTTTCATGAGTAATCATCAACAAAGAGCATAAAATATTAAAACCCTGAATGACTAGGTCTCATAGGTCCACACAGATCGGTATGCACCAGATCAAGTTTACCACAGGCCCTGAATGTACTTGCTTTTCTAAAAAGAATCTCTATGTTGTTTTCCTGCCAAAAAATTTGTACACTTGTCTGTATTCTTCTTGAAATTTGGCAGTCCTCTTACCATGTTATTTTTTCAAAGTGTTTCAAGATAGCCAAAACTTACATGGCCAAATCTTTGATGCCACAATTGTGCCGATGATGTATCCTTAGCTACAAGGTCATGATTTTGGTTTGAACAAAATCCAACTAAAACATACGACCTAAACCAAAGATTGTGCAACAATGTTGGAGTTTTTAGACTTATCTTTGATTAAACACATCTTATTTCCATCTCGTACAATCAAAATCCACTTTTAAGTTCTGCTCCAAAAGTTGACTTACTGAAAGTTGATTCTTTATCAATCCAGGAACATATAGAACATCTCTTATTGTGCACTTTCTTGATCCAAGAGGTAAGGAAATGTTTTCAATTCCTTTTACTTTGTATGATGAATCATCACCCAATGAAATAGAGTCTTTGTTAGGTGTATTCTTTAACTCTAAGAACCAATCATTTCTCCCGGTCATATGTCTTGTTGCTTCTGAGTCAAAATACCAAATTGCCTGTGGTGAATTGATTTCTTGAGTTGATTGTGCAGCAAATAGGAAGTCTTCATCTGGTGAGTTATCTTCCTCTTCAGCAATGTTGTCGTGCTGTGGTGTTTTCTTTTTCCAGTTACTTTTCCTTTGTCCTTGTTTGTTTTGATAACCCCAACTAGATTGTTGAAAATTTGGCTTCTTTCCACTAGATGAACCCTTCAAAATGTGTTATACCAACAATCTTTTAAGTCATGTCCTTTTCGCCACAAATCGACATTTCTTTTTTGTTGACTATTCCCTTGATTATTTTGTTGAGAATGTTGCTTGTGTTGCTTACTAGTTGTATGAATCTGTTTTCTTTCCCTTATGGAATGAAGAGAGGGCTTGTTCCTCATCTTATACAGTTTTTTCATGGACTCTTCCTATTGTAACATGTTCACTAACTCTTCAAAACTTGTAGTTGGACCCATAATGTTGAGAGTTGTGACAAATATTTTGTATGAGGTGGTAAAGCTCTTAATACAATAGGGATAAGAGATTCATCAGTGACATCTTCTTTCAAAGCTTGGAGAGATGATCTCAATATAGCAACATGCTTTAGAAAACCTTCAATAGACTCATTAGAATTCATTTTGAGACAATGGAGTTGTGTTTGTAATTGCAAAATAGCATTTTTGTTCTTAGCTTCATATACAGTTGCTAGTTTATCCCATGCTTCTTTTGCAGTTGTCGCTTGACGAATATGAGGTTGTACATCATCAGTTACGCCAAATAGAATTATAAGTTTTGCCTTTTGATTAGCATGATCAAACACACGTTGTTGAGCAATATCATTTTCTGGTCTCGTTATCAAGCCATCAACTACACCAATTATGTCCTCAAATTCAAGTTGAGTTTTAATTTTCATTTTCCATGCAGCATAATTATCTCCTCGTAGGAGTTGTGAATTGGGCAAAAATAATTTGGGTGCATTGTTGGCCATTTGTGCATGAAAGAAAAGAGAGATAGAGAATCAAACACGAAACAAATCCCCCCTCAAATCAGTACACACCCCCAAAATTGATTTTTATTGAGTGTGGGCTCCTTTTTGGCCTTTTACAATGATTTTTTGGCACTATTGGCCATTTTTACAAACATCTTGTAAATAGAAAAAAATTGCACCCCCCTTCTTGTTTACGAAAAATTAATATTTTTGCAATTTTTTAAATTTTTGGGCACTTTGGCCTCTTTTCCCTTACAAATTTAGTTTTGGGCTCTTTGGCCTCTTTGACTAGACCAAAGCGTAGAGCTCGAAAAAACATATACTTTCAAAAAAATGGCACCTCAATCCGAGGTACCGGCGGAAAGAAATGACAAATACAAGTTTTGATTTTATGATCTTTCCGGACCCCTTTCCTAAAATGGAAATTTTTTTCTATCCTTCTAAAAAATTCCACAAAATCCAAAAAAGGAAAGTTTTGTTTTTCTCTTTTTTTAATATTAAACACCAATTCACTTACCTTCGAACCGCTCATATTTGACCACGTGGCTTGCAGTGGAGAGAAGGCGGTTTAGGTCTCTCAAAAAATGGATTTTCTTTGTTTATACTCCTCCGCCGCTGTTTTGTTTTCGCTGCACCATTCTTCCTTTTGCGTGGATGCCTTTGCTCGACTGTTTTTTGTAGGTTTGTATATAGCCCTTCTATATTTTCTTACCACTTTGGGTCGTTGTTTTCTTGTTGCAGGGTCGATTGGAGTCAGCACGGGAGAACTCCTCTTCCACCAGCAAATTTCCTTTGCATGGCTGCCTTTGTTATTTGTTTGTGGTCACTTTGTTTGTTGGATCGATGCTTTGGGAGGTCGCTTGGAGCAGGATCAGTGTTGGAGGTGGCTTGATTCAAGGTCGGCTCTCATGGAAGCCGAACTGTGTAGGGATCTATGCCTTTGGAATGTGAGCAGGGTACTTAGGTCGCAGCTCATGTATGCATAACAATATTATTCAATCCTTGTATAACAATATTATTTAACCTTATAACAATATTATTCAATGCACTTCTAAAATAAAAATAAAATTTTTCACTCCCTAGACAATTTTTCCAATTGCCGTGAATTGTCATCAATTGTTTCTTCTGCTACTTCTGGAATCTCTGCTGGGATGTGGAGTTGGTGAGGGGCTATGAAGAGGCTAGGGGCATCTATGGCTCCTCTTGGCTCAGGATTTTAGTCCTCCTTCCTCAAATCTTCTAACACTTCCTCAGCAATTATCTACAGCTTTAACTCACCTACTCTGCTACCAAATGAAATCTACAAACTAGATTAAATTGCAAAAACAAGGCGGAGCTTGTTGTGATTTTTATTAATATAAAATGAAGCATTACAATCAAAAGAGAGAGCTGCAATATTTATAGATATTGGACAACTTCTATCTCTTCCACAATACATGGAACAAATCTCCTAAACAAAGCAAATATTCAATAATAGCATATTGCCCCTAAAAAGCTTCTACAGGAAATCATCCGAGAACAATATTCTAACTAAAGAACATCCTCCACAATCTAAGGGATGATAACAACACACTAACAACTAAGCTAACTAAAGTAATTAAATAATTACTTTATTATAATTACACATTAATCCACATATGGTGAATTAAGTGTTAGATTATTTCTAACACCCACCCTATATATAAGTTATGTTCCATTGTAATAGAGAGTGAGTAGAGGTTCTAAGTTGAAATTATTGAGTGAGGAATATGAGTGTTGAGTGATCTTTGGAGTATGTAGCTAGACTTTGTATACATGCATGGACAATTGATGACTATAAGTAATACATAATGTAATCAGCTTATTTATTATACAATGAATTTATGTTTACCATAAAAATTGTATATGGGTTACTAAATTAACTAGATCTATTTATGGGATTATAGGGATTCAAATAGTATTTATTATTCTTTATGTTGATTAACCTTCCTTTTTATATGTGTTGTTGAGATATCTTGTTATAATGTTTTTTCTTATATGAATGGATGTTATGTTTATGTCTCTTTAATATTCATGCTAACATCTTGATAGGCAAATAAAGGAGAGACTTGGAAGTCTGCGCGCACTTCGGGTGAGATTCCACACTTGTTTGGATGAAGTGTCAAAGTGCACATAGATGTATAAGGTAACAAAAATACTATTGAGAATGTGGAGAGGAAGGAAAAAGTAGGAAAACATCATTCTATAAATGAAGCATGTGAATCCAAAAATCCTTTGATGTTTCTCATTTGAAATATTATTTTTCCTTACATCACTGAGATAAATTTGAACACCATTTCTATAAATTCTCTTATATGAGGGATGATGGTGTTTGTAATAATATCAAGCCACTAGTTAGATTCCCTTTGAATTATTTTATAATGCTTGAGAAATTTTGGATCTTTTGAGTTACATCAGAAATGGCTCCTAATATCTAAGCTAGAGATTCCATGAGTTGATCACCATAGGACTACATGTTAGATAATTGTCCTTTCACAATGTTCCAAAACTGCTCTGAACTTAATCCAATAATGCAAACTCTGAATAAAACAGAGGGAATCTCATTATGCTTAGGATGTCACTAACCTCTTCTTTGATCTCAACCTTGGTTTAGGTGATATGATAAATCTTCAATGGCATTAGTGAGGGCTCTCATTTTCCACTCAATTGTTCCAATCCATGTTAGCAAATAATTTTATTCTAAGATAAATACTTTATTATCAATAAAAAATTGGGTCGATATATCTCATTTCGTGAATGACTAGAAAAATATCATTCTAATGTCAACTTCCTTCTTGACTGTAGAGAAAACATCTTGCACTTTCTTAGTCAAAAAGTGGTGATATTGTATATTATGATTACTTCAGGGAGAAGTTTATGCCCCTTTTTTATGATTGAATCAATACATTTCCCATTCATCCTTCCCATCTTGCCAAGATGTCATGCTTATTGAAGGACATGTGTGTCAATATTACTCAAGGGAGTAATTGAATCGGAGGGGGTGAGAGGAGGATCCTCAGGGTACAAAAATCTTTGAACATATGAGGTCAATGCATGTACTTGAATTTCCAATTATTCTCTTGTTGCTTCACCCTCTTTTGTTCAAGAGGCCAACTTGGCAATTGTTTTCTCGGAAGGTATATATATCTCCTTCATAACCTAACTCTCCAAGAGGGTACTTGGTCATCTCGTAATCATATATATGTATTTCATATTCATCCTTGACTACCCTTGGGTGAGAAATATCAATTAACGAGACCTTGACACATCATTCATGAGTTGAGAAGTCATATTAGCCTTTTGGGAGTGGGTGTGAGTTTCCAAATCTTAGGAGATATCTTAACCACTAGGGCCTTTTCTTTGGAAATAGTATGTTGACAATTCTAAATTATATCTTAAACCCATGAGAAAACATGACCTATAAAAGAAGATGAAACATGAACAATCAAACAGATTGGAGGAGAAAAGGAGACCAGTTTTAAACGAAGAGGGTTCAATATTGCTACCCTATGAGATTGCATTGGGGGTACATGAGGCTTGTGAGGTGACTACATGAGAGACTAGGGAAACTTTTACTTATTCCTTATAGTGGAAATGATGAATTCTCCTAGTTCAATAGTACATTTGTCATCTCTTCTCACTAGAAACTTCTTGCAAGGAGACTTAGAGTGAGATTGTGGAGATATTTGTTGGGAATTTTTATTTTCTTGAGGGTGTTATCATTCCTAGGGCCTCTTGATTATCTGGAATACAATTTATTCCTTGACTTCTCTAATTATCTATAAGTAGGTGAAGGGGTATAGTTTATTTCATGCACCTTCTTAAGAAACCACTTTTTAACCTTTAAAGGACTATTGCGGTATAGGTCGGGATGTCAACATGATCGAAAAATGACAAGTCTATAGGAGGAAGTGGTGTCAATTGAATGGACTCTAGGTATCCTAGTTTAAACAACTCACTAGTATCATCATATATGTTATTTATGACCCATTTAAAATAGAAGTATTTCATTTATTGTATTGTCATTCTAGAGAAGTCTCAATGATGGACTTTAATCTCATCAACATAAATTTCCCAATAATCCTCCATTTGGGGTATATGAGAAATGCCAAGATACTTGTGTTCAACTTCCATATATTGTTTATTTTCATATGAATTCTTGGCGAAGTAGGCATATAGGTGTAATATTCCTAGGGAATATTCGATGTTACTGAATCTCTTAAATTCCCGCATGAGAGTAAATACCCAACTAAATTGGGAAATTCATCCCTTTCTTATTTATTTTATGGAACTTGACATGCACTTTGGACAATTTCTGACATAGCTCAATGAAAACCAATTCTTTTCTTAGGTATCAAGGGAGTTTTATTAGGGCATCATAAAATCTGCTAACACAAATGTAGGAAAAAATTTTAAAGTGTGTGAAATAGATTCCGTACTTTTTGATCAATTCAAAAATTCCATTGATGATCTCAGATTGATATCCCCTTCCATTTTCATGATCAAGGGCATTACAAGGACATCATTGACTTGGGTATAATTCATTTTGAATTCATTTAAAGTGAATTACAAATATACTTGATACACTAGTACACCTTTCGGAATATTTCTTTTAGAAGATATCTCGGGCCACTTCTATAAAACTACAATGACATATATCAAATAAGAAGTCATTGTGAACTTCTTTGTCATATCAATTTTTATCAAATATAAATGCAAATTATCACTAATTATTTTGCTACAATCAATGTTTTAAGTTCCTTCTACGGTAATCAAGGTGAACTGAGATATCCACAGTGAAATTCCTTAGTTGATGTGTCTTCCATGATCCTACCGAGCATGACTATACGATCATAAATTTTCTCAATGAATTAAAATCATAAGGAGTCTTCAAAAGGTAGGAAAGCTTACAATATATCTTCATCTAGTTTTTATTCACTATTCCTTGTAGACAAGATTCATTTCTTTCCCATCTAATGAAAGTGTCTTCCTTGCTTAGGATCACCACATTCTTGGGACTCGGGATGCATGGGAATTTTGAGATCCCTTTAGAAGATATTATGGAAATGATGGAACCAAGATCGTCGGTGATAATTTGACTTTTTACTTCATAATTCCGGGCGTATGTGAGAAAAAATTCACCGTCTTGGATTTATAGTGGGAACCCAAAGTGGCTCAAGAGAGTCCACTATGAAATATTATGTTAGCTAGTACAATTCGGGTTGCTTTTTCCATCTTCAATTTTAGGTATTTGAATTCCATGTGTTCAACATTTCTTCCTCAATCTTGTTAGAACATAATATTAAGTGCCTATAATATTTAGTTTATAATTAAATAATTTAGAATATATTTTATATTCTTAATTATTTAATATAAAATTTAGGTTATGTTTAATTGGTTATCTAATAACTAATTTATTAAATCGGATACAATTTAATCATACCCCGTCACTTAATTTTTTCATGACCCATGGGGTTACTTAAATATGATCACGGACCATATTTTTTTCACTGAGGTGAAATGGATCAGAGAGAAGTGAGGTTAACGATAAAATTAAAAATATTAAGTCTCAGTTGGATGGATGTAACTGTAACTTAATTTAGGACAAATTACTTTACTTTATTATTCATTTGAATATTCATGAAAGGTTTAGAAATTTCATTTCAATACTAAATTCTAAGTATCAAACTGAACAAGATATCTATGATTTGCAAACCCTCATTTCTCTCCCGATTCGGAAGAGTAAGTTAGGAAAAAGTTGATACAAAATATAATTCCACTTGGGCACTCCTTGCTCGAAAATCAAAAAGTAAACCTTCTAGGTTCAACAAGAATTAAAAATCAACTTTTAAACCTCCTAGTAAAGACAAGAAACCAGAAAACTTAAGAGTTAGTTTTGATGGTAAATGTCATAACTATGGAAAATTTGGCCATAAGAAATAAGATTGTAAATTGAAAAATAAGTCAAATTTAAAAAACCAAAAGGGAAACAATCAAATCAAAATCAAAAGAAAGAATCAGAAAAATAGTCAAAAATCTAAAGCAATTGCTTTGTATGCTACCTTTGTCACTGTAAAGGAAAATGAGTGGATATTAGACAGTGGTGCCTCTAGGCACATGACCTTAAAATCCAATATCCTATCTGACCTTAGAGAATGTAATTATCAGATCTATTTGGGTTATCATTCTATTCTTGACGTTCGGTAAAAGGTAAAGCAAAAGTATCAAATGGTTTTATTAAACAATGTTTTGTTAGTTCCTAAACTTAAAATTTTTTTCTTTCTTGTTCACAATTGATTCAATATAACTATAGTGTAACGTTTTTAAAAGATAAAATATTTTATTAAAAATGAACATGATGATACTATAGTTGAAGGCATAAAAAGAGATGGCATTTATGTGTTTAATGGCTTTCCTTTCGCTTCTCGTTTGGCACCTCAAAGAAGTGATATGCAATTGTGGCATGAGAGACTAGGTCATGTCAACTTTAGGATAATGTACGACATGTATCAATTGAACCTAGTGTCTATTCTGGCCACCTATTTCCCAAAATCATGAAACATGTAAAGGGTGATTATGTGGTAAGCAATCTGTTAACCCCTTCCACAATCATCATGATGAAAATTCTTTTGAACCTTGGGAACTTATCCATAATGATGTCCAAGGACCCCTATAATTTCCATCCCTTAATGTTTCTTTATAATCTATCATGTTTATTGATGATTTATCTCATATGATTTGGTCTTATTTTATCAAAAAGAAATCTGATGTCTTGTCAAAATTTAAGGAATTTAAAGCTTTAGTTGAAAACAATTCTAGTTATAAAATTAAGAGGCTTAGGACTGATAATGGGGGAGAATATGTCAAGTAAGACATTTGACTCATTTTGTGTCGAATGTGGTATTCAAAGAGAACTGAATACTCCCTATTCCCCTTAATAAAATGGGATTACGGAAAGGAAAAACCACACCATTCTAGAAATGGCTAGAACCATGTTGCATTCAAAGACAAGTCCCTAAATTTCTCTGGGATGAAGAAATGAACATTGTTGTTCACATTTTGAATAGAGTACCCACTAAATCCTTAGTTAACTCCAATCCTCTAGAAAAGTGGTCAAATAAAAACCAAGTGTGTCTCATTTGAGAATCTTTGGTAGCCCCGCATCTATTTTCATTTCAAAATCAAAAAGGAAGAAGCTTGATCAAACCTCCTACCCTTGTATATTTGTAGGTTATGGAGGTAAAACTAAAGGTCTTAGGATCTACGATCCTTCAAAATGAGAAGTTATAGAAAACATGAATGTTAAAATATTAGAAAAACTTTTTTCATCTTCATCATCTTTTGTTTCTATTATTCATAATGAATCTAATGAAATTGAAAATAATGATAATAACAATGAAAATGATGTATGTGATGATGAAATTAGTAATGAACCTATAGTTGAAAAAGAGTTAGTTCATGTTTCCTCTATAACCAAAAGACCTAGATGGGCCGAGTCTATTATTCAAGAATCTAATCCGGAAAACCTTCAGAAAATTACTAGATCTCAACATATATATCATGCTTTTATGATGATTTATGAACTCAACCCCAATATTTTTAAGAAGCTTCTTCTGAAAAAAGATGGATAGATGCAATGAAATCTGAATTTTTGGCCTTGATTAAAAATTAGAATTGGGATTTAGTTCCTCCTCCGAAAAATGAAGTATAGTCGGATCTAGAGGGCTACACAAGATCAAATATAAAGCTAATGACATTATTGATAAATTCAAATTTAAACTATTAGCTCGAGGTTTTACTCAAAACCCAAAGACTCACTAAGTTGAAATCTTTACACCACTTGCAAAAATGAGAACAAGAAGGATTCTTATTGCCTTATCTCGCTCAATATGGTAGGGAAATCCATCAGATGGATGTCACGAATGCATTTCTAAATGGTGACTTAAAAGAAGAAATATATATGACTCGACCTAAAGGCTTTGAAGAACCAAGTAAAGAAATGTATGTTTGTAAATTAAAAAAAAATCTATGTGGTTTAAAAAAGCTCCTAGAGCTTGGTATGCAAAGATTTACAATTTTTTTAATGAAGTTGGTTTTTCTAATTGTTCTTCTAATAATGATTTATTTGTAAAAATTGAAGAAAATCATATTATTCTCATTGTATTGTATGTTGATGATTTACTTATTACTAGTAACTCTAACAGTTTAATTATGAAAATTAAAACAATACTTTGAAATGACTGATTTAGGATTATTGCATCATTTCTTAAGCATGGCTATATATCAGGATAAAAATTCTATTGTTGTATCTCAATCACAATATGCCACTAATCTACTTAAAAGGTTTAATACGATTGATTGTAAACCTGTTGTTATTCCTATATAAGTTGGATGTAAATTTGATCCTAAACCTACATGTGAAAATGTTAATCCTACTTTGTATAGGAAACTTGTAGCTAGTTTGATTTATTTAACTATTACTAGACCTAACATTGCTTATGTAGTAGGGATTGCTTCCAAATTTATGTATGAGCCATATCATGATCACTATAAGTTAGCCAAAATAATTTTGTGTTATATTAAAGGAACAATTAATTCTGGTTTACATTATACTTATTCTAACAATGCATATTCATATGGATATTGTGATTTTAACCATGTTAGTGATGTGATGTATCACAAGTTTACAACTAGATATGTGTTCAATTTTGGTGTAGGTGCCATTACTTGGAGCAATAAGAAGCAACAAATAGTATCCATTTCTTCTACTGAGGCATAATATAGAAGTGCAATGGAAGTAGTGAAAGAAGCCATGTGGCTAAAGTAGTTGTTAGAAGAGATACACATGGAAGCTAAAGGAAGTACTCCTCTTCTATGTGATAGCCAGAGTTGCATTTCTCTTGCTAAGAATCCAGTTTAACATCAAAGAAAAAATCATATAGAGATTCATATGCACTTTATTTGAGAGAAGGTTCTCTGTGGTGATATAGATCTCTAATACTACCCGATTAAAGATCAAGTTGCAGACATGTTTACAAAGCCATTGTATCCTAAAAATTCTATAAGTTTCATGCAATTCTTGGCCTTTCAGAGTTTCCATTGAGGGGGAGTGTGCATGGAAATGTCACCTCCTAATGGTTAGTCATTGATAGCTCCTTATCCTCTATACTCCCGCTTCGTTATAAAGCAAAGGTAAAAACATCTTTTTATGATCTTTGTAAACTTATAACTCTAAGTTTACAGTGTACAATCCAGTGTGTTGCATCTATTTGTAAATGAGGTCCTTGTGTTATAAAAGGATCCTAGAGATGTGGTTTGATATTTTTCCATGAGAAACTCGTGAGATGTAGTCTCACAAATCATGCTTTTCCTAAATCATAACTCTTGATTTATGGATTCTAAATCCTTTTATACCAAAAGGTAATTTGAGCATGATGAAGGTGTTATAAATCCTTCAAAAGTGATATGCTAGCCTAAACCTTCACTAATGGTTTATGGATTTGTAAATCCTATTGTACAAATAGGTAATGTTGGCATATGGTTCCCCACTTAATATTAAAGGGGAGTGTTAGAACATAATATTAAGTTCCTATAAGCTTTAGTTTATAATTAAATAATTTAGAATATATTTTATATTATTAATTATTTAATATAAACTTTAGGTTATGTTTAATTGGTTATCTAATAACTAATTTATTAAATCGGGTACGATTTAATCATACCCCATCACTTAATTTGTTCATGACTCGTGGGTTCATTTAAATATGATCACGAATCATATTGTTTTTCACTGAGGTGAAATGGATCATACAAGTGAGGTTAAGGAGATGTTTTTACCGACAAAGAAAGTTTCTCAAATAATGGAAATTCTCTTTATCCATGGTTTTTGCCCCTCGGGGTTTTCCATGTAAAACTTGTGTTCATGTGTTTTTACTATGTGATGTATTTATGTATGCATTCCATTAATGTTTGATTAATAATTATTTAGTATGTTTAATTAAATTATATCCCTCATATTTTGACACATCTCTATATATTCGAGATACCAAGACCAATATGGGTTTGTATCCGAATAATAGAACTTCATGTTATGAATTTGTGGTATCGTCTTGAGAATGTTTATGGAGTTCAAATATATAAGAGGAATGATATTCCACCTCATTTTACATGTATTCGGGGTTTTAAATTATATTATCGGTTACAACCTTGTTCAGACCATTGTAGGAGAAAAAAATATTCACATTGTATGAGACTTGATTTATTGGGAAGGTATTTCCAAGAATAAGAGATGCTTCAACTTGCATCATGATCTCTCATCGGAAATGGAAAGAAATGATGAGACAATTCTCGGTTGCATAGTGAGCTTTGTAAATGGGTTTTCACGGAAAAATGGTTGAATCGCATGGAATGAGTTTCTCCATTATATTAAATGAGAAAGGGATTAAAATGAAGGTGTTTTGGATGAGGATTCATGGACAAATTTTCTCAAGTTTTGGCCTTGGGGCTTTCAAGTTGTGATCATTGATTTTTAGGATAAAACATGTGAAATAAAAGTCTTCGAGATTGAAAATTTAAAGTGGATGAATAAAAAATCACTCAATTACACCCCTTTCTTATTACATTATTTTTAAGGTGCTTCCAAGGAGGGTAGGTGCTTAAAATTTCAAATAGTTTTATGTGTGGGAGCATGAGATATGAACAAAATAAGATTTTGCAAACTAGGGAGCACAATTGGTGTCATGGAAATGGGAGGAGGAAAAAATAAGGCTTCAATGGTGTTTCATGTTCCACTTTATCTATTTTCAATTTTCAATTTTGTGGGAAAACTTGACTTTGAAAATGTGACTCAAGTGGAGGAGGAGTTTGGGTTTTGGTTGTGCAAATAAAGAAATGCACCAACATTACACTTCACTCCTTTAAAGGGCTCTCCATTTAGAGAGGGGTGAATTTTTTAGGTTCAATGGACACACCAAAGTGTTCCAATGTCATGGTTTATCCTAAAATGTTCCTAGGCTATAGGGATGAGGTCAACAACACTAAAAACAAGAAAATGTTTTATTTTCATGTTACCTTTTTACTTTTGGCATGGACAAATAGGATGATGGCACACTTATGGAGGAGGTGATTAAAAATACACCTAAAAAAATCCCACCTTCACAAGGCCTCCAAGCTTTAAAAGTGTTCCTAATTCACATAATTTGTTGACATTAGCAACTCAATGGAGAATTAGAATGTGAAGAATTTTTTGGGTCCAAGAGAAAAGTTGACCTTTTCGGGGTGTATAATATATCAGTTTGACTAGAAATGGGCCTTAAAATCCAATGGAACGATTTATAAACATTGAAAAATAATTATCCTTGAGTTTTTATTTCCACTCACCATTTTGGCATAAGGAGGCATGATAGTGATTTTAGCTACTACATGAGCTTGAAATGGGTATGAAAAAAACTAAAAATTAGGACATGAAGAGAACTTGATGTGATTCAATTTCACCATTTTTTATGCTCATAAATCCACCCAAGGTTACCAAAACCTTCATTGATAATTCTCTTTTCTAGAAAGACTCATGTGCCTTGGGGTTTAAAATGTTTCAGCGCTTAATGTTTCCAAAACTTTACATTAAGTATTCCATCATGTATTAAACCTTGAAATATTTTTCATGACTATGATATGTTATTCTAAAACCACTCAAGGCTCCCTAAACCTTATGCACAAGTTGATCTTCTTTCAATGACCGAGAGTACCTTTTCCTCAAAAAAGTTCCAAAGGTGAATGTGTTCCTAAGACTAGAGAAAATCTCTCAAAAAATTTCCTAAATCATACTTTCATGAAGTAGATGCAAATAAATTTCTAATTACTATAATCTAGGCTTTTGAATCCACCTTGAGGTTCCATAAACCTTCCACACAAGTTGATATTTGAAAAGAGACAATTTGAAATTTTTGGCCCACTTGACCGGAATGTGACAAAAAAATTACAGGGGTTGTAAAGTAAAATGCCGAGATATTTTACATGCCAACAATTGGGTCATACTTAAGGAATTTACTTGGTTTGATCAAAGAACATATGTGGAAATAATTAACACCATAATATCGCAAACTTAAGCATAATAGTTCTTTATCCATTGGGAAAAACAAACTCAAAACGGACATAAAATGAAAAGAGACGAACACACACAAAGAGGAAAGAAAGAAACACACAAAAAGAAAGGGGAACACACTACATGATGGAAAAAAACCAAAATCACCTATGGTAAAGGCGGGGAACAACCCACTTTCACTACTTGTACAATTTCAATTATTTCCCATTGCGGGAAATTCCAAGGGTATGCCATCAAGGTAAGACAAGTAGAATGTATTATCACCACAAAAATGTATGATCCTGAATGGTACCAACCACAAAGAAACAAACTTCACATGGCTACCTTTTAGTTTTCTTTTCTTTTCCCAAAGTAGGATAAGGTATCCAATCTGAAATGTTGTTTTGTGTGTCTTTTGATAAAAAATATTCTTCACCTTCATTTTATGTTCTCTAATTTTTTAGCTACCGTGACCATTTCTTCATTATTCTTCTCAAGGTACAAAATCCTTTTATCCAAGGATTCATAGAATTAGCCTTCTTCTACTAATTTTACCAACTACAAGGTAGGTAGCTCAACTGTTATAGGTATTGTTACCTCTAATCCATACAAAAACTAAAATGGCAACATATCTATTATTTTCTTGGGTATGATCTAATTAGCCCATAATGCATCATAAAATTTATTGTGTCAATTATTTTTTAATCTTATCTACTAGCTTACGGATGATTGTTACAATGTTGTTATTACTAGATTCTTCCTGACAATTACCTTAACGGTAATAATCAAATCAATGATATATATATATATATATACTATGTTCGTAGTAGAAATTAGTTAGTTCCTTATAAGAGAAATAGGTAGCATTTATATAACAATATTTTTGGAACACCAAAATAGACTATGATGTTATCTTTGAGGAATTTGTATATCGTTTCGTGTTTACATGCTTGACTCGGGATGGCCTCGATCCATTTAGTTAAGTAGTTTGTAGCGATAGCACATATGTATGAGTTTCACCGTAATGTGGATTGATTACACCTACAAAGTCCAAACCCTAGTACTGCAATGGATCTTCAATAACCACATGCTTGAAAGGAAGCGTAGTCAATTGAGGTCTATAGATAAATTATTGACACGGTTTGCATTTTTCTACCCACTTTTGAGTATCCCGAAATAGAGTAGGCCAATAATATATCCCTCTTAGGATCTTGTGAGTTGTGACCAAGTCTAAAAAGTGACCAGCACATGTTTTTACTCAAGATATGATTTGAGTAACTTTTCATGTTGCATTTTTTGGATACACCGTAAGAAGTAACCATCTAGTCCTCTTTTATATAATACATGGTTCCAGCCTAGGAACATTTATTTTTATAACCCAAGGTTTCCTTTTGTTTCCCATTTAGATGTGGTGGGAAGTCACTATATGTCAACAAATAAAAAATGTTTCAATACCATTCGTAGAGGTGGTGCTTACAAAGAGTATTGTAGGCAATCTATCATCTAAGATGTCGTTTTGTGAATTTGTCTCTATTTCTTCACTTGGATTTACATTTTCTTCAGTAATAAGTTGACATAAGCCTCTCCCTCTTATAATATTAGTTTGGTAAATCTTGAGATCATATTCTTGAACCTTGTAAATCTAGTTTCCTCTTTTAGGTGTGAATTCTTATTGAGTAAGAACTCACTTCACCATAGTATCGAAACAAATACTATTATATCTGAGTTAAAGCTATAAAACATAAAAAATTAATAGCTTTGAAAACCAAGAATGTATCTTTCTCCATGGCCGAGTATTTTAGCTTGTGAATTTTCAATGGGCGTCTCATAAAAGTGAAAAGAGATTTAACTCCTTCACACTTTTGGACTACAATACTTGATAGAGTGTGTTCATATGCATTATAGTAGATGATGAAATATTTATAAAATTTAGGCACATAAGTTTGGGAGTATGAGAAATTGCCTTCTTGATTTTTCTGAAAGAAATATTACATTCCTTATTCCAACCAAATTTCCCTTGATGATTTGTCATAATGGTGATATTTTTGGTCAATTCTACAAAGTTGGGAACAAAATGATGAAGAAATTTATTTTACCAAAGAAAGGTTATACCCTTGGATGCCTTTAGGTAAAGAGAGATTTTGAATTACTTCTTCTTATTCTAAATCGATCTTAGTTCCTTTCTTGTTCACAATGTGTCCAAGGATTTTCCATTCCCTCACTCTAAATACTGAAATTTTGGGATTCAAGGAAATGTCATGTGCCTTACGCCTAATGAGAACTTGTTCAAGATATTGCAAATGGTCACCTCGTTTATTTGAATACATGGTGAGGTCATCAAGGTATATTACTATGAATTTATTCTTAATATATTTTAAATCTAAATCCATATCTCTTTGAAATGTAACTTCTTCATTGATGAAGCCAAATGGCATACGCTTGTATGCGAACATTCCCCTTAGAGTAGTGAATGTATCATTATGCTTATTTTATGGTGCTACCTTGATTTGATTGTGCCTAGAAAATCAATCAAGCATAGAAATAATTTTCAAACCAATAATGGATTGTAGGATTATCCATGATTAGTAGAGGGTAGTTATCTTTTATAGAATCTTGATTCAAATTCTTGAAATCAACACAAGTCCTTATTTCACCACTTTTTTGAGAACTCAGAAATTTTTTTCCATCGAAGTGGAGTGATGAATAGGAAAAATGATATGAGTATTTATCATTTTGATTACTTTCTCCTTGGTGGTTCAAAATAGTTTGGGATTTTACTACCTTTTGTTTTCATAAAGGTTCCACTCTAGCTTAAAGGGATTGGAATATTGCATTTTCTTGGGCTTGAAGGACTTCACATCTTCATATGAGTAGGCTAGAACATATGCGTATTTATTTAGAACTGAAATAAATCCTCTATATTATTCTAGAGAAAAAAATTCCAACATTAACCAGAGCTTGGACACTCCACTGTTCCAATATTGATATTTTCATAATCCAAGGACACGAGGGAGACTTCTCTGCTTTAGATTTCACAAACATTCCATGCTTTTTAAAATATACAAGGCCTTTAGGAATATTTCTACCTTTTATTCCATGTTTCACATCTCCCAGGTTTGCTTTATGCAAGTTTAAATTATATCTTTATAATTGAGTTACGGTTCAATTTGTATTATGGACATTGACTACACTTTTTATTGCAAGTTTCATCATGGATATTTCCAACATGATGAAGGAGCATCATCTCTATCATCTAAATATGGTTTTTGATGATGAAAATTTGGCTTAAAAGTGTGTTTTTAGGTCTAGTGATTCATTGAAATTCATTAGGTGTTGTTTTTGTAGATAGCCTTTTCAAAATTTGAATATTGTGTTTTCCCTCCAAAATGCAAGTTTGAATATTGAAGGCCTTTTTGGCTTGTTTGTGTAGTTTTGGTATGGTTTATAATTTTTGATTGGAGCTAGAGGATTTTTCATGCTTGTAATGGCCTTTAAGGAAGATTTAATAGGTTAAAATAGGTTTAGACTTGTGGTCACATGTTTCCATTTAAAGGTGAAGCAAGAATTACTTACCCAAGTGACCAAAAGGGGGATGTGGACTCTAAATTCAGTGGTAACTAAATGTGAGAGACATTTTATAAGGTTTTGTAACTAATTTGAGCTCATCATTTGAATTATCAAAAGCATGGTAGTGTAGAAGATCCAAGATTTGAAGATGGAAGGAACTTATTTTGCAAACTAATTGTGTTGTAGGTTAAACCTGTGTAAAATGCTTTAAAGGTTGCATTGAATATGTTTCAAATGATGAATGTTGTGGTTAATGGAATATTGAGGTTGGTAAATATCTCAAAACTCTATTCATAAAACATTCTAAGTATATATTTCTTTAGTTTATTTGGTTATTGTTTGTTTTGGTACTTCTTATAACTTGTAGCATGAGCATTTAGAGCACAATGTCGAGCAAGGTGACAGGGAAGAACAATTTTGTGAAGAAATATTTAGTTAAATAAGTTTGGGAGAGTTGATAACATATGCATATCATTTTGTTAAACCTTCAGAGACATTATAGTTATTGGAAAGATCGAGTTTTGGTTTAAGAAACCCTAAAGGTTGTGAACCCTATTTTGAAGGGTGGTGTAGATTAGTTTTGGATTTGTTTCCACAGTTAGATGAAGTGCCATACTTCAATATCAAGATTAGAAGATTAATCTCATAATTACATACCTATAGAAAGTGATTCTAAGCATTAGAAGAAAATATGAATATTTTGGTGAAGATTAGACACTTCTCAAGTTCCCTAGTAAACCCCCTTAGGGTTTTGGATTAATGTGTTGGTTTAAGAGTTTTTACAAATTTTTAGGGATTAATTTTGGGTAAATAGAATCTGTAGAGTGCCACAAAAATAATATTGGAGTATTGGAATGAAATAATCTTTCACACCTTTGTTTTTTCGTAATGATTACATTCTAGGAGGACTAAGAAAGAGGAAAGACATTGTTGAGACTAACAAAACTAGGTTTTGAAAACCCCACATTTGATGCCAAGGATAAAATTTCATAAGAATCATCTAGATAGCTTTAAAATCTCGTCTTAAAGGTTGGGATTTTTAAGTGGTGGGAAATCTCTTCTTCTCTTACCAAAGGTAGGTCTCAGAGACTGGAACAAGGCATAAGAGGCCTAATTTTCCACTGGAATAGGGTGTTTGATGGAAATTTTATGAAATAAGTTATAATGAAAATTTACATAGATAAAATTACCCCAAATTAGTATCCCAAAAATTATTATTTAGTTAAATTGACCCTTCATTCAAAATTTATCACAAGAAAACCAAATCTCATAGGGTTAGTATGAGATAGAGCAACTAGAGAAGGGAAAATATGAGTTGAGATAGAAGTATAAGGATTTGAGTCTTAAAATTGGAGCACACCATCAAAAGAATAAAGGGTTCCTAAAAATGATTTTGGTTTATTCTAGGTAGTTATATATGGTTCCAAACATGAAATCACCTATGGCATTTGCTCAAGAAGCCTAGAAAAGTTAGTTTTGCAAAAAGTAAGACATTTGAACTTCTTTGTTGATTTGGGTCAATTTGATAGTTTAAATAACATTGAGTGAGAACTATAAAAAGGGTACAAGGTGAAACTAATCCCAAAATAGGGGTTTCAGGTCAATTTTGGATTGAGAAGGAAGAGTTTCAAGTTTGGTAAAGTGAGTATTTGGCTTGAGAAAACACTATTTTTGAGGTTTTGATCAAACGAACCCTTGTGGGTTTTCATATGAGATTATCTCTGTATAAAAAAACCAACGCATCTAGACAAAAAAAAAATCGAGAAGATAAACTGTCCATACACTCATGTATATTTTTCTTTAAGCATGTAATTTCCATTTCATACCTAAGGGACGGTAAATGTAGACACACAAAATAAGTCATTTACCCTTCTCACACTACCTCTTTCAATTTTGTTTCTTGTATAATATAATCACCCATATCATATCTCCACTTAGTGCATGTTACTATCTCTTTCCTAACTTTCTCATTTTCATACAATTATGTGCTGAAAATTTTTGAATATCAATACATAATACCAATGCTCAAACTTTTATTTCCAAGATGCAACTTCCATATTTTTATTAGCTCCTTCTTTCCAAAATGTAAGGTTCATTCAAGTTGTATAATTTGGTCCTATCCAACCTACATGATCATGCACGAGACACATTTTCCAACCCTACTTTCGATGCACTATTATTTTTTGGGTCTTTTTATTTTCCTGGGTTGGCCTTAGCATGATAATTTACCTTTATAACCTTATATAAGCAAGTTAACATCACCTCATTTAATTATCTAGCCCACTATTGGCACCCCCATTAAAAACAAGTACAAAAGGCACACAAGAATTCCTAAATATTCCCAAAGTTAATGCACATCCATTAATATAAACACTATTATAGTTTTAAATCCCTCAACTAGGTCAATGAGTATAGCTTCCTCAAATCTAAAGACACCAAGTTCCCACTTCCAAGTCTTAGAAATAACATTACTCTCAACTTTTGGTGTTATATGTCCTTTCCCTCATACTCTTGTTAGAACATAATATTAAGTGCATTATAAACCTTAGTTTATAATTAAATAATTAGGAATATTTATATTCTTAATTATTTGATATAAACTATGTTGTTTATGTTTAATTTGTTATTAATTAATCAATTTATATTAAATCGGGGTGTTATTAATTACACCTCATCACTTGATATGGTTTTGACCCATGGGGTCAAATAAATATGGTTATAGGTCATATTATTATTCACCTTGTGTGGATTGTTTAGTGGAGATAAGTGAGGAGGTAGATGTTTTACTAGACTATAAATTATGGTTTCTCGGTAAATGGAAAATCTCGGTTTCATCATGGTTTTTCCCCGAGGGGGTTTTCCATGTAATTCTATGTGTTATGTATTATTTTCATTCCTTGTATGGTTTATAATGTTTTATGTTAATATTTATTTCAATGGTTATTTGATTAGTTTATTTATTGTTCCTCATCTAAACAACTCATGTAAATTATTGTGTCTCAATCGATTGCATACTATTCTCGAGCATGGGCGCAGTTTAGATGAATCTTAAGAGAGTTGGATAGAACTTCATATATTTTCTTTGTATTTCTCTTTCCGCCCTACCCTACTCTCTTTTGCACTTTTTTCTACAACTTATTTAGTATTAGGACTAAAGCTTGTAATTTTCATGTAAAGCACATTCTTTACATTACAAGTGATACTCATAGCTGAATATTTATCTGTATGAATTTTGTGCACTCATTCATCTATGAATGAATGTTAATCGGTTTTTTTCTTCTTTTAACATCCTTCAAACCAAATTCCCTATGACTTGGTTCTAAGCCACTAGATTCATTTGGTTTGGCATGAGCCAAACAATACCCTCATTAAATTATAAGAAACTACCATCCCACCTTGAGCTATTTCTAACAAATTATATGGCCACCAAGACATGGTGAAACAAAACCTTGGAGAAATCCTCATGCATATAGTGTATTGCATAATCATTTTCCTATGTGTGTGCCCTCCTTTCAAGAGAGGAATCACCCCACCCATTTACATGGATCCCTGCATATTATTTCATGCTCTAGCATGCATGCCCCTTCTTCCCACAAATTGACCAACATATCCAAAGTTAGGAGAGGTATACAACTAACACGAAACAACATAAACTTGTTTTAATAAGATATTATGAATAGAATTTGTATAATAGAATAGGATTTTATGGATGGAACTTTCACATGCTCAACATTATTTTTTTGTCATGGGTTAGAAAAACATTTTGGGTGGTACTAGGAATTTTTTTCCTTTCATCCAACTAATTACATGGATCCTCGCCTACTATTTCATGTTCTAGCGTGCATGCCCCTTCTTCCCACATAGACCAACATCTCAAGTGTTAGGATAGGTATGAAACTAGCATGAAACAACATAAACTTGTTGTAATAATATATTATGAATAGAATTTGTATAATAGAATAGGATTTTATGGATGGAACTTTCACGTGCTCGACATTATTTTTTTGTCATGGGTTAGAAAAACATTTTAGGTGGTACTAGGAATTTTTCCCTATCATCCAACCAATAGAAAATTTCCACCAATTTGACAATGTAAAATAAACTGGTATGAAGAAGAAATAGATGGAAGCAAAGGTCCTTTTGGAGGTAACTAACATATGAACAACTCACTTTCTTTTTATTTGATTATGTAGAAACTAATATTAACATATTTGGTGTATATTTGTATGCAATGTTAAAGGTTTACAAAGATAAGTTAGCTATGGAGAATATGTTTCGATAATCTTATAATATAAGATTGCAATATATGAAATAGAAAACTAAATGTTGAGAGAAAATAAAAATGAATTGACATAAATTTTGTGGAACTATGTGAGGAGAAGTGTTAGGTTCTGGAGCCTATTTTCATGTTAGATGTGTTGTAAATTGTACACTAAAAGTACTGTACACTCTTCATGTAAATGTTTTTGAGAGTAACCAAAAATGTGGTCTTTTCATGTATTAATTATATGGGTGGTATTTAACCCATAGGTTTATGGATCGATTTTTTGGCCTATGGTATTTGTACCCGCAGTATTGTAAAACTACTACCTACTGTTGTGCTTATAAATAGTTGGGCATATGGTAGGGAGTGATATAGATGGGTGTGTGAATTCAAGTGTGAATTTGAGAGATTTTTTTGAGCATAGCTCCAAACAAGATCTGTGTTTTGTAATTGTGAGAAGATTGATCTGAGAGTGGATTACACTCTTGTTGGCTTGTAATAAAATATGGGCAAGTGTTTCTTGGTGGATGTAGCCCACATTGGGTGAACCACATTAAATCATGTCTTCTTATTGTGTTTTTTTTTCTATATTTTATGTTCATATTTCTTATTACTACGATTTTGTGGGATTGATCCACATATATATTTCAACTTATCTCTAATAGAGAAGATCGAGTCGGAGTTGGAAATATGTCACTTAGATTTGCTAAACAGAAATATTGAAGCATTAGATTATGTAAGAAATAAAATGTTATTGAATTCCAAGACCAATTTCATTTCAACATGGTAAATATTCATGATCATGAAAGATAATATTGGAAATATTTTTATAAGAAGGAAATTGGGTTGTCCGCTAAATGTGTTGGTGAAAATTCCAATGAATATGTCCAAGAACTTGTATTTTAAAACTCTTTAATACTAATGATAAATTTTATTTTCACATACATATTTTTATTTCTTTTCTCTTATTGTATCTCAAATATTTACGTATCCTTATACAAACTCATGTTATGTCTTATGTCTGTGAACTAGTGGTGCGAATGACATATTAGGTTGTATGTTTTCTATAGTGGAATTTCCTTAAGATTTTCTCAAACTCCTTGGTGCTAATTCATAATGATGATATATTTATTGGTGTTCAATATCTATTACCATGATATAGTTTTATTCTCTTTGAGGGATATACTTGTCTTTTTAGTTATTCTTTATTGTTCTGATTGATTAATTGCTAAAATCTTTGTTCTAGGATTTGTATCATTTATTCAAGCCAAAATATCATTTATGATAATATTTTCATGAATACCAAGTGGTTTTATGGGCAAGTGCATAAATATGGGGGAAAAAGTGGACACAAATCCATTTTTTGGCCATTTTTGCCATTGGCTCGGACGTGTTATAACATGATAGATAAAAATCAAGTTCACGTTATAACACGAGCGTTATGGTTTGGTAAGTCTGGTCCATAACGTGATCTCATTATAACACACTCGTGTTTTAATGTGTTATGTGGTATATGTGTTTGTTGCATGCTTCTATTGACTAAAATAAATGTTTAAGTATAAGTTTTTCTTTTATTATTATTTATATTTTATTATTTCTTATAATTTAAATTTATTTTAGTAAATATAAGATGTTAGGGTCACTCTACACCTTATGGAACTAGTCTCACAACTCCATCTATCATGGTTTAGAAGATAGTTTTTCATATTCTAATCAGTCAAGATATAGGTATTATTCAGATTTCAAAGATTCAACCTTCAAGATTTTAGGGGCCTTTTCAATTGGTTATTAACATTTGTAGGAGTTTTAGATGTGTCAAAACTATATATTCACAAGAACCTCTTCTTCCTTGAAAGTTCCTAGTTTTTCTTAGTAATGATGTCTCCCTGTATCCAAGGATCGAGGACTACTGGGGTTTGTGGCAGGATTGGACATTCAGAATCATTGAGTGTCTAAATCAGAATGTCGTTGTATCTAGAGAAACATTTTCAAACATGGGAGTAATGCATCTTGGAAAATAAAATTGAACCTCATAAATCCTCTCAAATTTCCATCTTACACAAGCACTAGACATATCAAGTTATGTTCTTTAAATGAAATCTTCGTTCTGATACTTGCAGTGAAAAATTATTCAAAAGTGTGTAAAAACAATCAAATTTACTTGGTATCCTAATATGTCGACCTAACAAAACCACTGTACTTTTTACTCTCAATTTAAGGTTTAGGTTTTAGCATTTAGGGCTCATGGTTAAGGGTTTAGGGTTTAGCACTTAGGGCTCAAGGTTTAGGGCTTAGGGCTCAGGATTTAGGGTTTAGTGCTTAGGGTTTATGGTTTATGTTTTATGGTTTAGGATTTAGGGTTTAGGGCTCAGGGTTAAAGACTAAATGTTTAGGGTTTAGGATTTATGGTTTAGGGTTCATGGTTTAGGGTTTAGGGTTTAGTATTTAGGGTTTAGGGTTTAGGGTTCAGATCTTAGGGCTCATGGTTTAGGGTTCATGGTTTAGGGTTTATGGTTTATGTTTTACGGTTTGTGGTTTAGGGTTTAGGGTTTGGGGTTTAGGGTAAATAAGGTTTGGGGTTTAGGGTTTAGGGTTTAGTGTTTAGGGTTTAAATTTTAGGGTTTGGGGTTTAGGGATCAGGGTTTAGGGTTTAGGGATCAGGGTTTAGGGTTTATGGTTGAGGGTTCGATGTTCAAGGTTACTAGTTTAGGGTTTAGGGTTTAGGGATCAATACTCTAGGCTCAAGGTTTAGGGTCTAGGGATCAGGGCTCAATTTTTAGTGTTCAAGGTTTAAAATTTAGGGTTTAAGGTTTAGGGTTTACGGTTTAGGTTTAGGGTTTAGGGTTTAGGGTTTAGATTTTAGGGTTTAGGGTTTAGGGCTCAAGTTTAGGGTTCAAGATTTAGGGTTTAGGGTTTAAGGTTTAGGGCTTAGGGCTTAGGGTTGAGTGTTTAGGGTTTAGGCCTCAAGGTTCAGGGCTTAGTGTTTAGGGTTTATGGCTCAAAGTTTAGGAATTAGGGTTTATGGTTTAATGTTTAGGGTTGAGGGTTTAGATTTTAAGGTTTAGGTTTAAGGCTCGGGGTTTAAGGTTTAGAGATTAGGGTTAAGGGTTGATGGTTTAGGGTTTAGGTATAAGGGTTTAGGGTTTAGGGTTTAGGGTTTAAGTTTATTTATGGTTTATGGTTTAAGGCTTATGGTTCAAGGTTTAGGGTTTAAAGTTCATGTTAGAAGTTTTGTCACTCAAAATCGGTGGCAAGAAAATCAATGTCTACCACGTGTCACCTCCAAATTCCACATTTCATTTCATTTAAATTCACTTCAAAAAAGGTTGGAGGAAATGAAATCACCATTTTATTCACGCCTTCGTGGTCCTGGGATGTCAATTCAACCCAAATTTGGCAAATATGGAGAACTTGGAAATCTGAATTACATTTATAAAGATAAGCTCGAAGCGAAGGAATGCATTTCATAAGTAATTCCAGTCAAATTTATTTTATTTTTTTATTAATACCTATTAAAACTAGCCTTGTGATTACATCCTAATAAAAATAAATTCCTAGGAGTCAAGGGAGATTTTAAACTTATCACACAAGCATGGGGATTTCTCTCTGATAATACCGGAAAACCATGGAGAAAAAACCAACAAGGGCACAACCCTACCTTCCACCAACTGAATTCCACATGCACTGCCACTACCATTGGCATTACCAATAATCTAAATGGGAATAATTATTCAAGTGTGGATGCCTTTCCTAAAACTTCCATATTCAATGACCACGACTAGAACTAGAAATAAAAACAGAAATAGGACCAGAACATGACCTAGACTGGAAATTTGAGAGGATTTTTGAGGTTCAATTTTATTTTCCAAGATGCATTACTCCAATGTTTGAGAATGTTTCTCCAGATGTAACAACATTCTGATTCAAACACTTGATGATTCTTGAATGTCCAATCCTACCATAGACCCCAGTAGTCCTCAATCCTTAGATACAAGGAGACATCATTACTGGGACAAACCAAACACTTTAAAGGAAGAAGATGTTCTTGTGAATATATAGTTTTGACACATCACACCATTTATTAGGCTTGATTACCACCCCTATCTTTTTAAGGAACTTTTGAAAGCATCCATGGGTTTATCATAGAAGGAATTACCAATGAATGGAAGGTCATCAATCCATAGGCTAACTAGATCCCATTCAGAAATAAACAAGAAAGATTTAATAGGAAATTTATAACTCCTATGTTCTTAGTCATACCCCTATTGTTATGCTTATTTTGCACAAGTAGACTCAATGATGGTTCTAGGCATGAGACTAGGAAATATGGTCCTAATATTTTCATGCCCTCCTAGTCGAGTAGTCAAAATCCATATTAGTCTTGTTGATACTTAGTACTAATTACCAATGAAATCTAATTCTCCAACTTTCATTTTCTTTACTCATCTTCCACGTCATATTGAATAACCGATTTGATAGGGAGTTTCCCTCTTCGATGGCGATACATCAAATATGAATATGATCCTCAAGAGGGGAGTTACACCTGGAGAGGTATCGTCTGATCCTACACCTAAGCCCTAAGTCGTAATCCCTAAACCCTAAATCCTAAACCTTGAACCCCAAAACCTAAACCCTATTTTTAGCACCTTAAACCCTAAACCCTAAACCCTAACCCATAAACCCTAAATCCTAAACCCTAAGCCATAAGCCATAAACCCTAAACCCTAAAACCTAAACCCTAAACCATAAAACCTAAACCATGAACCCTAAACCTTAAAACTTAAACCCTAAGCCATCAACCCTAAACCCTAAGCCTTAAACCCTGAGCCCTAAACCCTAACCCCTAAACCCTAAACCATAAACCCTTAGCCTTAAACCCTAAACCCTAAATCTTATTCCCTAAACCCTAAATTATAAACCTTAAACCCAGATCCCGAAACCCTAAACCATTATCCCTAAACCCTAAACCCTAAACACTAAACACTAAACCCTAAAACTTAAACCATAAACCCTAAACCCTTAACTCTAAACCTTGATCCCTAAACCTTGAGCCATGAGCCCTAAACCCTAAACCCTAAAACCTAAACCCTATTTTTACCACCATAAACCCTGAGCCCTAAACCCTAAACCCTAAATCATGAGCCCTAAACCCTAAACCCTAAACCTTAAACCATGAGCCCTAAACCCTAAACCCTAAGCCCTAAAAATATTCCTAAATTACCTCCAACACTTCCAAGATTCTCTGACATCACCTCCAGATGCTTAATATATTTCTTGAACTATCCTAGAGGTGTTTTATTAGCTCAAAACTATTCAAGGATTAGGGTTTAGGGTTTAATGTTCAGTTTTAGGGTTTATTGTTTAGGATTTAGGGTTTAAGATTTAGTGTTGAGGGTTTAGGGTTTATGGTTTAGCATTTAGGGCTCATGGTTCAAGGTTTAGGGCTTAGGGCTATGGGTTGAATGTTTAAGGTTTAAGGTTTAGGGTTTATGGTTTAACATTTACAAATATTAACCTATCACTATGTGGTGATCATATCTTTAGTACTTACAAATTTAGGGCCATTTTTGTCTGGAACCGAAAGGGGTAGCTACATTATCTTGAAATTCTTCATGAAACCTTCAAGTATTAGAGAAAAATGGATGTTACCAACATTTATAGGATTCACATATATTTCTAGTGCCTATTTATTTTCCTCCTAACTCCTTATGGAGCTCCCAAAATCATCTGAAGAAGTCAAATTTCACCATTAGAGTGTTTGTTCCTTGCACCTAGAAAACTCGTTGTTGAGAAGATTGCCCTTGAATGAGTAAACATTTCCTAAATCTTCCCTAAATCTTCCTAAAAACTCCTACAAATTTCAATAACCAATCCAAAAGGCCCCAAAACCTAAACAATGACTATATTCTTTCACAAAATAGATATTGATTGTATAATTTAAACCCTAAAAGATTGAATGTTGAAATGCTAAAAATACCTATGTACTGACCATATTAGAATCTGAAAAACTATCTTCTAAACCATGACAGATGGAGTTGTGAGACTAGTTCTATAAGGTGTAGAGTGACCCTAACATCTTATATTTACTAAAATAAATTTAAAGTATAAGAAATAATAATAAAAGAAAAACTTAAACATTTATTTTAGTCAATAGAAGCATGCCACAAACACATATACCACATAACACATTAAAACGCGAGCGTGTTATAAAACGCTCGTGTTTCATCTTTTTGGGTTTGAAATTCCCAATCCATAGGCTTGGATTTGCCTTGGATTTCTAAACCAAAGGTTTGGACTGTTTCTGCGTGATTAAAACCGTGTTTGACAAAAAAACATCAAAATTTCATGTGTGCACCCCAATATCTCGTGCATTAAAACATAATATTCAAAAATAAATTATACTATGATGTCAATCTCGGTTTTACCTTGATGATGATATAATTCTTTCTAAAATTTGATTAGTTTAAGGCTTTCATCCATAATTTCTTTTACTAGTGCCTTGTTTTCTTGCAAAAACCTATGCATACATTTTGGTGCACAATTTATGATTTTTTCATCCAAATTTTTAAAAAAAAGTGGTTTTTTTAAAAACTCCATTCTACACACACTCAAAAAAAAACTAAAAATGACTTTTTTCTCAAAGTTATGGGGGTGCACACACAAATATTTCATTTTTGGGATATGTGCACTTTGAAAATTAATAAAAATTATATATTCATCCAAAAATTATGAAAAATTAATGGGACCTTATACATGGTCTTAGCTAAATTTCTACTAAAGGGATTTAAAATAAAATTTATAGAACTCAAAAAAGGGGGGACGCACACAATAGGTTCTTATCTTTTTGACACAAAAATAGACATACTTTTTGTGCGCACCACATTTGACCCTCTTAATCTCAACCATTTTCAAAAAAATAGTAGTTTAGAAACTATATTTTAAGCTACGCATGCGACGTATTCTTATCACTTTGTCAAATCTTGAGCATAGGCATGCCGAATTATTTGAAAAAGGTGTCCCTTTTTTACCCCCTTTTCGTCTCCCATCTCCATGCACTTACCCTTATTTCCATATTGAAATTTGTATGATTGAGAAACATAATGAGATGACTATTTGATAGCATTCATGTTGTGGTAATCAACTCATCTTAAGAGGATTTGGTGATTTATTGA
Source organism: Taxus wallichiana var. yunnanensis (assembly GCA_018340775.1). NCBI lineage: Eukaryota > Viridiplantae > Streptophyta > Pinopsida > Cupressales > Taxaceae > Taxus > Taxus wallichiana. The sequence goes on along the minus strand of CM031242.1, from coordinate 353,442,801 downwards.
TATTTATTGTGAGGTATTGTACAATGCTAAATTTGGGGCATTGGAAATTTCCATTGGTGGGAACTATAAGAATTATCCATGGAAAAGAAAGGTATGAGGTTTACTAGTCTCAGGAATTTGTTTGTTTTTATCTTCATTACTATATGGATATGAATCATTCCCCTTTTGAAGGTACCGATTTGCATATTGCCTAAATTGTGACATCTTGATTTTGATTGGTAGAAGAATGTTTTACGGGTAAACATTACATTTTATGATTTAAATTCTCCTTCTAAAGTTCAATTTTTGTGATCATATGAATTTGTTTCTTCAAAGATGGGAATGAACTCGTATAAATATCATGCTTACGTATCTCTTTGAAGAAATATTTTAGGTTCACGGTTCATGGATGTTATTTGTGAAATGTATTGTTGAAACCTTTGGTTATGTAGATGAATGTAGCATTAGTTTATAGTTGGGAACCTGTTTTTTTAGTTTAGAGATTGATCTTGTTCCAATTTATGGGAATGTAGTAAATTATATATTTTAATTGGATTGTTCGCAACTTTGGATTAAACCTAAAATAAGGTTGATGAATTAAGATATTGTTGTGAGATCCTCTTTTCTACAATTTTGAGCTTAGTAAAAGTGATAAATTTTTAAGAAGATAACTTCTAATGATTTTAGGATTTTTATTAGTTTCATTTCGTTTGAGTTCACTTTTTCTCATTAGCTTGATCTCGGTTAAGTATCAATAAGAGGATTTACCTAATTCTCTATTTTTTCTTTGTGTAATGTCTAATTGGAAGACATCACATGAGTATAACTAGCATGTTTTATTAGTTAATGTTAATCCAATTTAGTATGATATTGAGGGATTGATCTTCGAGCACATAACTACGAAACACATTGAAAAGATGGTACTTTCAAAATTTGTAGTCTAGTATATATGCTACAATCAAATAGATTTGTTACTACATACCATTGAAAAATTATTATGGATTTGGTTGGAAGTGTTAGGACTCAAGGAATATGAATAAATATTGTAACCATTCACTCTATATATGTCCAAAACATTGCAATGTCATCAATGTTGGATTCTCGATACAAGGCATTCTTTATGTTTTGGGTGGAAATTATTTGCACTCAAAGGTGACCTATACTTGTACAATACGTTATGATTAACAATTTAATTTTTCCAATTTATACAAAATAGACTACTTTTTGTTGCAAATTAATATGGTTCAAAAATTTTGAGTCTCTATGTAATTTGACACATATGTGATTTTTGCCAAAGTGTAGATAGGCACTTGTGGATGCACAATGTACTTATATGTGATGTGATCTGATGTGATGTGTAGGGTCATTCAATTATAATTCAACCAATATATTATATAAATGGTCATACCAATAGAATTATATAGCCATATTTATATATTATATTTAGTTCTCATAATATATATTGCACCACCACTAAAATTTGATGAAATCATTGTGGGAAACATAACTTGTTGAGGAAACTAGATTTATGATAATATTGTGTATGCAATTCATCATTGCGTGACTTTAAACCAATGTAAAATATATATCTCACATGTATAAAGTAGAACCAACCATTTATTATTACACATATATTATGCCATGTAATATTACATGTACTTATTAGTTTCATATATTCATTATATTTTACAAATAAAAAAGGTAGTAGATAGACATGATTACAACATTGCAGCCTTTAGGGCGATTGAGGAGTTCATCGAGGGTCATGCCAAAAGTGTTTCCAACCTCAGCGGTGTCCCGGCTGCACTTTGGGGCAACGAAAAAGAAAGCAAAAGAACCATTGAGGAGCTTGATAAGACTGATGCTGCCCATATGACTGCTTTGGGTATGTTTCATGCCTGGAAGAGAATCAAGATCAGTATCGATAAAGCTGCCAAGAAGTAGTTCTGGATGCTTCTGCTACTTTTAGTTGTTTTTCTGTTGTTTCTCTGTGGTCGGTTTGCTGTTTTTTTGCTGTTGTTTTGTTGTTTTGTCTCGATTGAGTAGCTGTTTCTGAGCTACTTTGAGCTTCGTTGTAACATTTGGATCTTGATCCATTCTCTCTGTTTCTCACTCTTATTCCGGCTCTCAGGCCTTCTTTTGTATTCAAGGGTATAGTCCCTTTCAAAAAACTATTTGCCAATAATAAAAAAACAAAAGGTAGTATAGAATTGCATAACAATGACAAATATTACAAAAGAAATGCATTCATTCATGGCTCATATAATAATATGTAAGTAACATTGAAATAAGGTTGATCTAGCTTTCTAAAACCAATGCATAATTATATTTTGGGCATTCAACACAAGTGTAATACTTACAGGCATCTTTGTAAAGGCATATATTTTTACATATAATAACTCTAAAAAATTGTAAGGAATTCACCATATGATAAGCATGAAAAATTATGATCCTTCATGGGATTTTCATTAATTATATAAAAAAATTGTATCAAATGTCATGAAACATACTAAGACGACAACATAATTAAATCATATAATACTACATGGACTGAATATGTGATTAACTTACAATATGTAGTACTTTTTTGTAACAACATTGTGGATCCATTATACATAAATCCACATAATATGACTTCTTCCTAATCTTATAAGACCAAGGGCCTCCATTAAATTTTCATTATTCTAGTGATCTCGCCTATAGCATAAAATAAATTGTAAGAGTACTAGGCTACAAGACACTTGCAAGTAATAATTCTAAATTGATAAAATGGTCTCCTTATAACAAAAGCATACCAAAATAGTGAAAAATTATGGTTTGAGAAGCATGTTTTTTCTTTATATAAGCTTGGAGCATGGTGTAGAAGCTCGCAAAATTTCTCTTACAACTACACAAATAAGAATATAAATCAAATGAATTAAATTCAACATCCTTCTAGATTGGAACTTATGGAAAGAAATATTATTATGTCTCCCGACCTAAAACAAGCATGGTTTTTTTTCCAATGTTAATGACAAGGATAAAACATGAACATGTTGAATAATATGAATTGCGACTACTAAAAACACTCAATTATAACAATATATCTATATTTGCAACTATTTTATAGAATTCATCTAAAATACAAACCAATTGTATTTATTTATATCAATTTACAACATTTATATACAACCAAAATACAACTAGTATTTAAGTATTTACTTATTTCATGTGCAAGATATTAAAATTATCATGTCATTCTAGAAGAGGATGCCACATTATTTCTAAGATTAAAAGTGAGCACACCAAAGATTTAAAAACTCAACAAAATTAAGGCATCACATGTACAAAAACTAACACATGGTGCATTGAAATCTTGGATCTAAGTTCAAACACATTAGTTAATGATACTTCTTCAAAAAAATTGGGGCCTAATAGGATATTTATTCATATACATTCACATAAACATTCATGAAATGTAAGAAAACATGGAAGTTTTTGTTACATGTCATTATCACACATTTAATGCAAAAAGAAACATCATGTCATCAACACACATGCATACCTTCTATAATATAACTTCCTAAATACAATCGACAGCTTTGAGTTTCACTCAAGGGAATTATTGTTATCTAGAATAATAATGGTAAGTCGTGTCTTGAAAAGAGATTAATGAAAATTGTATTTATATAACATTGACACTAACCCAAACTTTGTGTAATAACACCGAATTATCTCTTATTTCTCTAGAAATCCAAATATATTTTTGTTTATGTTTTTTTCTTCCATGAATGGTGTTAGGAAATGTGAATTCTTCATAATCATCAACTACATTATTTAAATCCTTTATAATGACCTCATTATACTTCCTTTTGTGAGGTTGCATGCTTGCACTAAACCATGGTCGCATGAGGGTTATTGATATTTCCTTTTTGTTATAATTATATGTGAAATCATCTAAAAATAATTGGAGTCCTCAATACTCCTTGTAAACTTTTGTACACAATCTACAAAAGTAAATATCTTATCATCATTGTTTAGTAATGCATCATGTGAACATTTCAAAAGTCATAAGAGTGCCTCAATCCACACATCACATGAGCATGGTCCCAATCGATATGCTCGGGGTGAGTTCATGTACATTATTTGTGGTAAAATCTCAACCTTTAACTTAAATTCCATTTATAACCAAAAAAATCATTTTCTTTGTTTGTCAAGTTTATAGCTTCAAAACAAAATTTTTTAAAAATTATGGTAAACACGATTGTTTTCCGTAAAAATATATCACCTTCTATAATTATTGGCTTTTGAGGTGTGGTACCCTTAAGAGCGTTGTTTCTCATAGCCTCCCCACTTGTAATTCCATGTGCATCTATAAGAAGAACATTTTTATGTATATTATGAAGCTTCATCGAAATAAAGACATTATTTTAAATAAATAGCATATAACCTTCTACATTGATTAGATGTCATGGTGTGGTATCCTCATTTTCATTTATTTTCATAGCCTCTCCTCCTTAAACTCCATTTGCATCTACAATAAGAACCAATTTTATGAATTTTTGAAAGAAATATACTCAATTAGATAACAAGAATAACATGTCACCTTCTACATTAAGTGGTTGCTTCAATCGGGTACCCTCATGTGCACTATTTATATGAAGTCACAACACCTTCAAAAAAATTGCATGTATTATGCTCTTAACCCTAGGTCATATATCGGGATATTGATTGTCGTCTTAGGGATAACATAATCTCTCATCATGTCATATCATATTTAATTATGCTTTCATATGCTTAGTGGGTTGGTCGTGGTGCTTTGCATAGTGTAGTAGGGTATATATAAGCATTAGAGAGTAATATAGTGTTATCATATTGAGCACTTGAGTCTTATTTTATGGTTTATAAGTTTCCCCCTCGAAGTAGATTGGTCATTCTACTTGCATAGTGTGATCATTTCTCTATATTTTAGTATCATTTGATGTTGTATTACTGTTGATATTCATATTTATCTAAGTAATTTCATTATCGTGGTATCGAGCATTGATCTTGCTAGAATTGGGTCAAGTAAATTACTCCCGAATTTCAACATCTATTAAATTATTGTGCACAAGTTATAGCCATTTTATTTTATTTTATGAAATTTCTCCCTAGGTCGTTATTTTGGGAAGTTTTCTAGGATTCTTATATTTTCAAAAAGATTTCCAAAAACTAGTTAGGGCTTATTCTTGGTGCTTCTCTCTATTTGGCCAATAACCACATGAAACCCCAAAGCCTCAATTCCTACCCTATTATGTTTATCCCAATACCCAAACCCTACATCATGACAGTGAGATCAACTAGAGGCCAAGGGAAGGGTCAAGCCACTCCAAGAATGAATCCAAATAAGGAAGATGTAATGCCCACAATATTAACATGATAGAAAACATGAATAATTTTTTTATTAACTTATTAAAATTTTACCAACAACATTTACTTCATCACTTGGGCCCACATAACAACAACACAATGCCTGAACCAAAACACAACATGTGTCACTTCGCATGTATCTCCAAAATAAGGAGATGATGATGCCAACTAAATATTGGAAAGAAAAAGGTATAATACCGCCAAGACATAAAATGACTTGTCAAGGGGAAATGGTGCCAATACTTCCACTTATCCCTCCACTAAGGAAGGGAGACTAGCCTTTGGTTCCTCCAAATAAGACATAAAACCATGCATGAAAAAAACACTTATCCATCCATGTTTATCCCTCCACTAATACTAGTCTCACCAACCTTTGTTTCCTCCCAAAATAAATAAAAACCCCACACACCATAATAACACTTATCCCTCCACCTTTGGCAATGCAATTCCTCAGCATACACACATGAATACAAGAAATAAAACTCATCAATTAAATACATACGCACTCTAATGAGAAACCAATTAAATCCACAATAGATTAGAATGAAGCGAGAGAGTGAATATTAAATTTCATCATATATGTGTCATGATATCAAGCCACCATATGAGGCTTGAAAGAGAGAGAGAAAGATCTTGGGACATTCTAGAACATTGGTACGCACTACCAATCCTTCAATGGCTTGTAAGGGGAACTAGGGACATTCCAAACCACTTATCGCTCCACTAAGGTATGTGCATAATTTCTTGGTTCCTCGAAAATAAAATGCATGCCACTTATTCCTTTACCCAGTTTATTCAAAACCCACTTATCGCTCCACTAGAACAAATCCCACATACCTTTAATTCCTCTTTAATTTTACACAAGGTTTACTTCAGTTTTACCATTGCTTATTCCTCCATAAGGACCCTACCTTCCCCAATACACACAAAATGTTTGTTATTCCCACAATGAGTAATTAAAAATTACAAGACATATAAGAAAACCACATTACTACTCAGATGAGCAATAAAACGTGTGCATCCCATCAAATGATGGCAAGATAAAATAATCACTTACAAGAACAAGGAAGGAGAGTGAGGTCTTTGACCATCACTATGCATATCTCATGGTCTTCACTATATTAAATTAAATTCTTTTGTGAAAAACATGAGTTAAGGGAAATAATATTCATTTAAACACATGATCTAAAAAATAAGATACAATAACTAATACCACATTTTCTCAAACAGGCATAGCACCCTACAAAAGGAGACCGCAAGAGGGAATTCAGAAGAGAGCTCTTTGCCCACAAGGTACATGGATAAATTAAGTCACACTTCCCTTTAAATAATTTTAATCATTTAACATCATTGTTTAAACCACGGTTATGAGTAAGAAATAGGTGTTCATTCCTTAATATTGAAAGGTTCCCATTTATTAACATACTTGATCACCAATGAGACACTACTTTATTTTTATTTGTTATATGATCATATTAGGCACTTTAGTTATTTTGGCACCATTCAAGGTGTATATGATGTTTATAACAATCATTCTAAAATTTCATCTCATTTACTCTTGTTCATATTACATTTAAATTATTATTTGATCTCATATTGACATCGTTTTAGAACAACTATGGTTCATATAACACTTTTTCTTCACTTAGGAATCAAGATTCCAAGGAGTGTGATATCACACAACAACAATTAATTTTCATGTAGTTTAAGTATTAAATACATGTTACAAGTGAGACATTCAATATAATTTCATGTGTTCTATTTCCTTTTAAGGCACTATTTCTCTCGTTGGTAAACCATACATTAAAGTGTCTTTCACCAATAATCTTCATAAGAGATCCACGATTTATTAATTTCATTGACACTCAAAGGGGTCTACACCCTACTACAAGGAAAAACTTAGACAAGTTAAATATTCTTATCTCACAAACTTCCGCACAACCCAAGATATTTTGATACTTCTTGCCAAGGTAACTCTTTTATTTGTGAGGATTGAAAGATTTCAAATGCAAGAGTTTATTACATAGATAAATCGACACTTAGACTTCACTCACATAAGTTAGATCTCTCAACAAGACCAAAAATTGGTGAATCCACTACATATTGTCCTTACAAGGACTGGTTTTCCCACTAGGGTGCCAAAGAGTACACTCATAAGGAATATAACTTACCCAAGAAGTGATTAAACCTATGGCATCTAGAGTGACGGTCGTACTCACACCAAAGATGATATGGTACACATAGTGTAGCCATTGCCTCACACAAAGGTACTTAAATTAAGGTAATGGTCCTTATAGGACTTGTCTTAGATGCAAAACAAGAAGATGATTAATGAGATTAGAGTATTTTCTTAACATGATAAGAGGTTTATACACCGGACAAGGATCGAATAGGTGGAGGGATTACGATAGGACTAGGAAATCCATTTTATATTAATAGTTAAGGAAGGATAAGTTTCAACATTATGAGTGTTAAGAAGGAAATACAACAATTAACATGGTAAATGGTTATTTTAATACCTCTAAATCACAAGTCCATTTCAATGCATACATGATATAACCAACTCTTTATTTTCCTTCTAAAATGTAATCAAGTACAATTAGTCAAAAACGTAATACATCTCATCATTTTGGAAATAATACCCATATTACCAAATAAGTAAAATTTTAGAGTCAAAATCTCCTCATTATTTCTATTTGTTGCGCTACTTGCAACCTGTCAAAATTTTGTAACATGGTCAACAAAAACACTAGCATGGAAATCTCCTATGATCTAGCACAATTCATGATTACTAATTTTTCATTTACAATGAACTAAAACCAATTTGCACATACAAGAGAGGTAAGAGATGCATTTTCAATTTCATTTCATTTTCAAAACTAGAGAGAGGAGAGAGAGAAAACACCATTTTTCCCACGATAAATTTTCACAAAACAAGCAACCAAATGGAGTTCCATACAATCATATGTTAGTTTCTGCAACTTTTTTCATCAGCTATTTGACTTGATAAGGGTCCATGATAGTGTTTTCTTATTTTGCTACAAGTTTGCAACAACATCCAAATTAGCCCAAGTGGCGATAAAACTGCAATGGAAAACCAATTTTTGATGGTCAAACACAAAGATGTGACAAATTCTATACTCTCTTATATACAAGGAAAACATTGGAGTTGATGGAACTCAAATATGGTAGAGAGGGTTCGAATGGAGACCACCTTTCTCGGAAAAACTAATCATAAATGTGCTAGTTTGACCTTGTTGTCAAACAACCATAGGCCTACAAAACCCCTTGTAAAACTAGCTTGAAAAGTGATTTTCTCATAACTAAGGATTGGTAGTGATTGTCACGGATAAATACTAGAGGTATGAGGAGGCCAAATTTCATTTTTTCATCTAGGGCCTAAACTGCAAGCCCAAACAAAATTGAACTTTTAACTTTCCTCAGTGATCTAAAGTTACAAAAAGGTCAACAGGGCTCCTAGAGGGTGACGAAAAATGCACGAACGAACATTCAAATGCGTTATAAGGTTCGATATAGCACTCCAAGTGACAGGGAACATAGTCAACACTTGTCTTTCCTATTTTGGGGTTCGGAGAGGCGTTTTGTGCATCAACTGAAATCATTTTAATTAACTTTTGCAAGGTAAACAAAAATGTAGTTTTAAACTAGAAATCAAGTTCGTCTCGTCATTTGGGTGGTTTTTCATGATCTAGTATGGTTACCCAAGCTATCTAAACATCTAAGGAGGTAAATCGGAAACTGGGTTTGCACTTAAAACATTTCTTCAACTGCGTTGAAAGGAAGAAATTTCATTGTTTTGTGCTATAATTCATTTTAAATTACCCAAAATCACTCTTCCTTTGCTTTTATTTTTGATATCTTTGAAAAAGAAAAAACTAGAATACAAAAATTGTACAAGATAGAGAAGAGAAATCCATTCATATATTGATTTTACGAGCGAGAGAAGAGGATTTCCATGGCTGGCTGGGTGTGCCATTTGTATGCTTGCAATGTTCTGAGACCTATTCATAACTCCATTTGAGCATGTCTTGCTACTCTGGCATTTCATGATCTCACATTTTGCACAAGCATTCAATAAGCCGTCCACGCGCCTAGCATATGCATCTAGGAGACTACATTTCTTTCATGTATTTTGGGCCAACAGTTCACGTGTCTACTGTCTAGGTCCACATTCTACCAGAAAACACATCCACACACACACACAACCACTACTGATTTAAATGGTGTTTGGCAGAAGACCATAAGGTGCATCATTAGGAAAACAACCCAAAAAGAAGGGAGAGGTTGCATTTAAGTAGAATGCTCCTATATTTATACTCTTAGGCCTTCTGAAAATGCCCAGAAAATGAATCCACGTAACCTCCACAGGTTTAAATGAAACATTGATCATAAATTTTATAGTTTCCTTGAGATAGCAATTCAACCAACCTAAATTCCTTGACCACGGTTTAGACGCCATTACAACACGACATTAAAAAAATCACTTCTTTCTATTTGTTTTCATACACGTCTTCTAGGGTGCTTGTAACCACATAATTTTCCTATTATGCTTGGTTGGTTGTCCGAACATGTTCACAAGCTCCCATTTGGGCACAGCAAGAGGGTAAAACATTTAGCAAAGGCTGTGGAATTTAGCTTACACATGCCAATCGTATTTTCATGGAAGTTTCTAACCTTTGTGTACAGATATAAAAACCATTGCAGGTCGCGAGGCCACATTTTCTACATAGCAATAATAAAATAAGTAAAACAAACCAATGCCATTGTCATCCACTACCAATATCCATCTCACAGCATTATGTGTGCGGTTAGCAAAGGATTTAAAATAAAATGAAGCTTTCATATTTACCATACATGTCTACCAGCACATTTGCCACTATAACACTTCAAAATTTTCTTTTATGTTTTGGCAGGCGTCCACACCATATTTTGGAAGCTCTATTTTTGCACAGGCTGGGAGCATGCTAGTGAAGGTGACTTGATCATATTGGAGACATGTTTGTTTCACTTGGTGGAATGATGTAAATGCTTTGCGAGGTTGGTTGTGCCTTCCGCATCCTGCAACACTCACACAGGCTTGCACCTCCCAAACATGCCTCCTCCTTCCACCTACACACCTACCACCATAGCACAACTCCATATTCTTTTCCACCCGTCCCTCTCCACTTGGTTTCCCCCTCCTTTTTTTAATCCAATCGTTTAATTTTTATTACATTATTATTTTATTTATTTATCATCATTTAACTTCATTTTAAAAATCTCGTTACGAATTATTTTAAATTGTTTATTATTACTACAAGGCCAAATTTGAAAAGGATTCACATGTGAAGCCACGGAGGTCGACGGGGTCAAGAATTTGGTCCGAGCTCGTAAATGAGTTAGGTATGAAATAGATCTCATGTTTGTCAATGCACGAAGGAAACTACACTGGCCCCGTCTTTGAGGAAGTAAGACAAGACATTATGATCTCTCGGATTTCCATTAAAGATGGAAGAATAGTTGATGACCGACGATGGGCACTATATAATATATGAATTTGGAATCTTCACTTCTAGAGTATCAAAATTATTTAACCAAATTTAGGAAATGGTTAATAATATGGTGAGTAAGGAGGAATTCAAACATGATCTTCAAATCTTGAAAGATAAAATGCAATATAACTCCGCAAGAACTGGGAGGTAACATTCAAGCACCGCAAGGTATCCTTCACTAAGGTCTTCACACAACGAAGAGTGAAATGCGCTTGGGTTCGAATCAACAAAAAAAAAGATTATGAGCACTCTTTCAAGCATGAAGATGGGCATGAATTCCCATTCAAGTGATGTGCACCTAGATCCAAATCACACCAACCAAGGAGGATCCTCTCGCTTAATCTAGTGGATCTTCTAGCTAGTTGTGTAACATAATTACAAAAGCTCAAATGCACAAGTTCAATGGGAATGATTCAATCACTTGGATCAACCAAATAGATAATTTTTGATTTGCATCAAGTCCCAAGTGGGAAGAAGGTGGTAATGGCATCCTTATATTTAGAACTAGAATAATTCACTTGGTATCATTGGTTGTGCAATCAAAATAAGAAGAAGGCTCTTAATGTCACTTGGTCAATTTTTATAGAGGAGTTACAAACACACTATAGTAATAGTGTGGCCGAGAACTACTTTAGCCAATTGGAAAAGTTATGGAAAATAAGGTCAATAAAGGATTATATTTAGTAGCTCCGGATCTTTTCAATAAGTGTGGATACACTTTCAAATGACAATCAAAGATATGTTCTGGGTGGTCTCAAGGATCACATCCAACATGAGGTACAAGTGTTTGATTCACTCATTAATTTTAAATCCAATAACATGGCACGTCCGACAAAGGAAATTTTCCTTTCCATGAAAATGAATAATTCCACTAACATTATAAACCATATCATCTCAATACCATCATTCCCTCAATGTACCCAGTTGACTCCACAAAAAAATGAAGAGAAACGAGTAAAAGGGATACGTTATATTTGTGATAGTAAATGGAGTAAAGGGCACAAATATGTTGATAATAAATTATTCTACATTTAGGTACTTGAATAAGGAAGAGGAAGGGGACAAAAAGAATTTGGTAAAGAGGAATAGGTTCATGAGATCATGACTGGAGAATCTCAGCCAACTATATGTTTCCATGTAATTTCTAGTATCGGTACCCCACAAACCCTGAAGGTAGTTGAGTTCATGAAGAAACATAGGGTTCTAGTATTGATTAACTTTAGAAGTACTCACAACTTCATCAATCATAAGTTGTCTTTACACTTAAATTGTTTTGCTTTCCAGCCCAAGAGTTTCAATTCATGGTGGCATATGGTGGTATAGTTATTTGTTTAGGAAATTTCCATAAGATTAAGCTATCCATGGGAGATTACATGCTATAAGGTCCAATGTATGACATTTCAATGGACAGCGCAGACATTGTGTTAGGGGTCTAATGGCGTACTATGTTGGGAACCATGGATATGAACTTACAGGAATTATTCATGTGGTTACATTTTGAAGGCTTTTGAGTTGCGAAATGCAAGTAAAAGTGCCACAATTGGTAATTTCTCATCAAATGTAGAATTTTCTTAAGAAGGTTGTCCATAGGTTTGTGGCACAACTATTTTAACTATAATTTCAACTATCAAAAGGAGCTATTCCATAAAATCTACAAGAAATTATTAATAAGCACTCTGTTGTTCTTGGAAATGTCTCAAAAGAGTTACCTCCCTAAAGAGATCATGATCATGTTATTCAACTAGTACTAGGAATCGAACTACACAACATTTTATCTTATCCCTTATCTAAAAAATAGTGAGATTGAAAATATGGTACAAGAGATGTTGGAGGTAGATACTATTCACTATATTCCTAGTGCTTACTCTTCTCTAGTGGTGATGGTAATAAAGACGGATGAAGGTTGGTGCATGTGTCCAGACTATATGGAGCTCAAAAAAATACATGGTGAAAAATATTTGTTAGATGAATTGCATGGTACTATTTATTTCACAAAATATATATTCAATTAGGAAACCATCAAATAAAACTTTGTGATGAAGATATTCATAAAACAAAGCATTTAGACACATGAAAGCCACTATGAATTTCTTATAATGCCTTTTGGCATTACAAATGCACCATGTACTTTCCAGAGTTTTATGAATTCAACCTTTTGGCCATTTTTTATGATTTTTTTCCTAGTATTATGTGATGATATGTTAATCAATAATGAGAATTGGGAGGAACATTTACATCATGAAAATAATGTATTGGATACTCTTAAACAACAACACCTTTATGCCAATCCCTCCAAGTGTTGGGGTAAGGGAGGTAAAATAATTGGGTCATATTTTATCTCATGAAGGGGTAAAAGTGGATCCTCATAAGATCCAAGCCATGGTGGATTGGCATATTCCTAAAATCTCAAAACCTCGGGGATTCTTAGGACTTGTGGGTTATTATTGTTGATTTGTGAATAATTATGCTAGAATTACAACACCACTCACAACGTTATTGAATAAAGATTTCTCATTTGAATGAGGAAGCAATGCATGCATTTAATGAATCAATGAAGAAGGCCATGTGTACAACTCTAGTATCGACCACCCCAAATTTCTCCAAAACCTTCATTAATGAATGTGATGTTTTAAGGTCTAGCATAAGTGTAGTACTTATGCAAGAGGGATTCCCATTGCATTTGAGATTCATCAACTCAAAGGTAAGAACCTATCAAAACCAACTTATGAGAAGGAAATGAAGGCTCTTTTTCATGCAAAGAAAATAGTGGAGATTGTATCTTAAGGTTTGTCGCATCAAGGTAAAGACAAATCATGACAGCTTGAAATACTTCTTAGATAAAATACTATCATCTAAAGAAGAAAAAATGGGTCACTAAGATGTTGGGATATGAATTTGATATCATTTACAAAAATAGAAAATAGAATATGGCAATTGATGCACTAAATAGGATAGATGAGTCCACATATGCATTATTATATATCATGTCCATATTACGGGTAGATTAGGTACATTAGGAAAGATTATAATGGTAAAATGCAAAAGAGACCCACACTCTCATTCAGAATCTCCAACATGATCTGATCATTGCGAAAAAACATGTATGGAAAGGGGATGCATTTTGGTACAAGGTCCAGTTGTACTTATGCAAAAACTCTACCCTTAAAAGTTTGGTTCTCTTAGAGCTTCATGATTCTCTTGTGGGTGGCCATTCAAGATTCCTGAAAAATTATCACATAACTAAGTAATATTTATTCTAAGAATTGTTGAAAGGATATGTCCATAAATTTGTGTTGAATTCTCGGTATGTCAATGTAACAAAGGTGAAAATCTTAAGTCTCTGGGACTTTGCAACCCCCATCTAATCAGTAGTGAGTGGTGGGAAGAGGTTTCCATGGATTTTATCACAGGATTACTAAATTTTGAAGGGAAAAGTGTAATTATGGTATTTGTAGATAGAATCACCAATTATGCTCATTTTTGTGCCTTGTCTCCTCCATTTACAAGATTACATTTGTCATATCTTCTAAGGATACATGATTCGGAAGCTACATAGAACCCATAAGATTATATTCAATGATCATGATCCTATATTTACTAGAAATTATTAGAATGATTTATTATTATGTTTGGGTACACAATTGGCTCGTATTTAATCATATCATCCCAGATCTAATGGACATGATGCAAACAAAAACAAAATAGCATGCATATAATTGACTATTAAGAGATTTCAAAGAAGAAATTCTCTCGGTTTACGCATAAGGAAGATCTTCTATAAGCTTATAATGGCTAAAACTTGTCAAAATAGCTCAAATCTTGCCTTACTTGAACTATAGAACCTTGAAGGGCTTAGACTCACCACACACTCCTCCTAAAGCTCCTCATAGTATTACTCCCTTCATGAAATGGCTCATCCTTCATTTAAACCGATATTGTACTTACTCACCTTAACTTGCTCTACTCGACTCTTGTTTTTTTTATGCTAGCTTTTTGACCCCTTATGCACTTCTTGGTATTTATTAGTCACCGTGATCCTTACACTGCCCGTGAAATTTACCCACTCCAAAATACAATTAGCACATTCATTACTGATGATGCAAAACTTACAAAGTTCGAGCTATTACTCAACTTGCCAAAATAGTCTTTTCATGCCCTTAAGATAGGATTTCTTGGGTCAACCATGCATCTATGCTTCCAAAGGTACCCAAAAGGTTCTAAAAGTTACCTAGCTCACTCTTTTATATCTTGAGATGCCCCTAAAATCTTAAGGCTTGACTCAACATACAAATCCAAATACTTCACTTTTTGTAAGTTGACTTTTACATCCTCAACTAGGTCTTGACAACCCATCCCATTGTCGCTATTTCTCCCTTATTAGAAGTGTACAAGGTATAAACTAAATGGTTCTAAGCACCCTTTAAGGTTTTCTTAATGTTTTCTAATATTTAGGCTCTGACTCCAAGGGAAAATGATATTTCCTTACCAAACCACCCCTTTAGATTAGTCTTTATGACAGTATTCATCCACCTCCTTCCAAATTGTCAAAGAGAACTCGAAAACTAACCCTTAAAAGAAAAAATTCCTTTCGAATCTCTTATTTAGGCTCCTTGGCATGTTAACTTGGAAGTTTCAGATAAAAATATGGTGGTGAAGGGGCACAATAAAAAAAACCCTAGCTTTATTCCAATTAAACCCTCCTTAGGATCCCGAGAAGGTATTTTTTTGAATAACTTTTCCAAATAGTTGAATCAAACCAAAAAAATCTCACACTAGGTTTGTATTGATGCTCTTCAAGGTTTAGTCTTACCAAAGGGGTTTCCATGGGCATATGAAAACCTCCTTCCATGTAATTACTCACCGTCTGGTTTGGAGAAACACACAATTCACGCTTCTTTATCCCTCTTTCTTAGCAAAACAACTCACAATCTTATCAATGAAGTTTCCTTCTAAGATCTAAATGCATTCTTCACTACAGTCCTCGACCAAGAATCTACAATTATCACTTCTAAGGGGAACACCATATTCTCTAATCATGTACAGTTGCACTAAATCATGCATATAGGCACACCGCATCACGAGGAAACCCAAGCATACAATCAACCATCATGTTATCTATCTATTCAAACCCTACAAATGACTCTCCATACTTGAGAACAAAAACTAATCTTCTCAATATACACATGAAAAAGTGACTCATTCATGACCATGCCGCTTAGTTATCTTTATGCAATCGTAATAGGGAATTGAGCTTTCATCCATACTTCAAAACTCAAAAAAGCTCCATAAGACAGAGTTGATGTCCATATCAACTTCATATTCATATTTCTCAAGCTTCATATAAATATTATCTCTGTCAACACTCTTTTTCCCTTCCTCCTAGTATAAGGAATGAATTCAAACTTCTTAACTTCTTGCTATATTCGAGCTTCCACACTTGCATGTACTAACTACTCCACATTGTAACTACCCTTAAGATTGACTTTCATGATTGACTTCTATAGTGATTATTCAACTTCTCACAATAAGGTTTGTAACTGCCCTTACACATTATTCCAAGCATCTTAATGATGCACAAACATACAAACACTCAACACACAACCTAGACTCCTAACATGACACTCATATGACCATGACAAACATTTATCAACCCTTAACACACTTAGAACAACTTTACAAGCCCATATACCTCATCACAACATTTAAATTTTCAAATATCCCTTTTTGGAGGGAAAACACCAATGAAGAGCAATTCAAATTTCCTAACTCCACTGAATTCTTGCAATGACTTGTATGAATCATCAAGACCCCTCAAGCTCTGCCGCACAACACATACTAACACCAAGGAGCTTAAATTTTACAATTGAATGTTTTTTCATGGATGCTCCTGCATCATACTCCCAATGTGGAGAAGAATCATGCATAATCTTTATTCTCTTGTTGATTTCTTCATCCTCATAGATTTTATTTGATCTCCTCTTCTTTACTTCACCGTCATTGCAATCTTCACAGCCACCAGGGTCCCACGTAGTAAGTTTTGGTCTTCCATTTTCTTTGACTCTCTTCCATTTATTTTTGTTCTTCACCTTCACTCTCATGATCTTCAAGTTGTCTTGCTTCATACATGCACACACAAGGATTAGAACAACAAAAATACATGCTTCCTTAGGTTCCATGATGCTCTCCATCACTATATACTTCATGTCTAACTTGTATTCATCCCTTGTTGTGTCAAAACCTTCATCTTCCTTCTCATTTACTTTCTTATTTTCACTTTCCACCACCTCAAGCTGCCTCAACTCTATAATTTCTTTTTCCTTGTTGTCATTTTCATCATCATGACCATGAAATTACCCTTTTCTCATTTGTACTTACAATTTTCTTCTTTTCATCCACCTCATCCAACCAATCTTGTAAAATATCATCAATATCATGTACAAAAGCTTCATTACATTCTTGCTCACCAACTTCAAATGCACAATCAACATTACTTTTTACAATTTCAAGGAATTCACTCACTCCATTTTCAATGTCAAGCAACAAGGAATCAAATGTACTCATCTTGCATTCTTTTTTCTAAGCTTACCTATAAAATTAGATTGCTTGCCTTGAGTATTTCTCTTTCTATCTGCTCATTGCTTGTCTCTTTATTCTTCCACGCCATCTTCACTTCCTTTGTTGTTCTTTTACCTTCAAGAATTCATATTTCTCTCTATTATGCTACTCTTGTTCACTTGTTCTTGTTATCACTTGTTTGTACTTGTCATCCTCTTTCATTGTTGTTGATTTCTTCCACCATACAGGCATGATATAACCATGACTAGGAACTAGTTTCAAGGTCTTTTTGTATTCTTTTATTCATTCTTCTCAATTTTTATTCTTCATTCTTGATCTCTCTTAACCTCTTATTTCTTCTTGCAATATTCATCATAGGCCATTTAACCTTATTTTTCATTATAAACTCAAACACATACCTCTCTTTCATCTCATGTTTCATCAAGTCTTCAAGTTGCTTTAGGTCTACTCTTAACTTCTTCATCTCTGATTCCATCCACTCTTCATGCTTCTTTTTCTTCTCTCTCTTTTCTTTTTCTCTCTTTTCTTCTCTATCTCTTCTTTCTTCCTCTTGTGGCTAAGTAGCTTCCACAACTCCACTATTGTTTCCTCTAGATCCATCTCTCTCACAAACAAGTCTTTTTCACATTTTCTTTCCACACCTTTCCTTGGCCTTATCAAGTCTTTTGGTGTCTTCTCTATCTCCTGTCAACTTCACACACTTCTCTTTACTTCACTTCACTTGTCACTTCACTCACCACACAAACTTGCACAACAATGTTAGCCACAAAAGAATATATATTTACTCTTCAATAACCAAATAACAACACAAAATTCATGCTCTACGATACCACATGATGTAGATAAAAACAAAATATCATACATATGATTGACTATTAAGAGATGTCAAAGAATAACTTCTCTCGGTCTCTGCATAAGGAGGATCTTCTATAAGCCTATAATGGCTAAAACTTGTCAAAATAGCTCAAATCTTGCCTTACTTGCACTATAGCACCTTAAAGAGCTTAGAATCACCAAACACTGCTCCCTAAATCTCCTCATAACATTACTCCCTTCATGAAATGTCTCATCCTTCATTTAAACGATATTGTACTTACCTTAACTTGCTCTACTTTGAGTCTTGATTTCTTTCTGCTAGCTTCTTGACCCCCTTATGCACTTATTTGTCTTTATTATCCATTATGATCCTTCCACTACCTTGTGACATTTACCCACTCAAATTTTTGTTAGCACATTCATTAAAATGATGCAAAAACTTCCAAATTTGAATTTATTACTCAACTTTCTAAAATAGTCTTCTCATGCCCTTAAGATAGGTTTGTTTGGATCAACCATGCACCTATGCTTCCAAAGGTGCCTATAAGGTTCTAAAAGTTCCCCTAGTTCACTCTTGTATATCTTAATATTCCCCTAAAATCTTAGGGATTGACTCAACATACAACTCATGATAATTCACTTATTGTAAGTTGACTTCTACATCCGCAACTAGGTCTTGTCAACCCACCGTTAGTTAGTTATTTCTCCCTTATCCGACGTTTTCAAAGTATAAACTAAATGGTTATGAGCACCCTTTAAGGTTTTCTTAGTGTGTTCCAATTTTCATGATCTGACTCCAAGGGAAAGTTCTACTTCCTTACCAAACCACCCCTTTAGATTAGTCTTCTTGATCGTATTCATCCACCTCCTTCCAAACTGTCAAAGAGAACTCACAAACTAACCCTTGAAAGGTAAAACTTCATTTTGAATATCTTAGTTAGGTTTCTTGGCATGTTAACTTGGAAGTTTCAGAGAAAATTTTGGTGGTTAAGGGGCACAATAAACAAACCCTAGCTCTATTCCAATTAAACCATCCTTAGGAGCCCGAGAAGGTTTTTTTTTAATAACTTTTCCAAATATTTGAATCAAACCACAAAAATATCACACTAGGTTTGTATTGATGGTGTTCAAGGTTTATTCTTACCATTGGGTTTCCATGGACACGTGAAAACCTCCTTCCATGCAATTACTCAATGTCTTGGTTTGGAGAAACACACAATTCACGCTTCTCTATCCCTCTTACTTAGCAAAACAACTCACAATCTTATCAATGAAGTTCCTACTAAGATCTAAATGCATTCTTCACTACAATCCTTGACCAACAATCACAGCTTATCACTTCTAGGTGGAGCACCATTTTCTCTAATCATGTACATTTATAATAAATCATGCATACAAATACCCTTATAGAAAATTATTCTCTATACTTGAGAACAACAAACTAATCTTCTCAACAAACACATGCAAAATTGACTTAGTCATGACCATGTTAATTAGTTGTCTACATGCAATCATGATAGGGGATTGAGATTTCATCTCCACTAGAAACAAACACAACAAATGATTCATGAACACTCCACATATGGTTTATACATGCAATAGGAAGAGGAGTCATCATCCATACTTCAAAACTCATAAAAGCTCCATAAGATAGATTTAATGTCCATATCAAATTCATATTCATATCTCTCAAGCTTCATACAAAAATTATCTCTTTCAACACTCTTTTCCCTTCCTCCTAGTATGAGGAATGAATTCAAACTTCCTAACATATTTCTATTTTCGATCTTCCACACTTGCATGTACTAAATACTCCACATCAGTAACTTCCCTTATGACTAACTTTCATGATTGACTTCCGTACTAACTCTTCAACTTCTCATAATAAGTCTTGTAACTTCCCTTACACATTATTCCAAGCATCCTAATGATGCACAAACATTCAAACACTCAACACGCAACCTAGACTTCTAACATGAAACTCATATGACCATGAGAAACACTTATCAACCCTTAACACACTTAGAAATGACTTTATAATCCCATATACCTCATTACAACATTTGAATTTTCAAATATTCCTTTTTCATGGGAAAACACCAATGAAGATAAATTCAAATTTCCTAACTTCATTGAATACTTGCAATGACTTGTATGACTCATCAAGACCCCTAGAGCTATTGCAGAACACATACTGACACCAAGGAGCTTGAATTTGACAATTGAATGTTTTTTCATGGATGCTCCCGCATCATGATAGAAGGGGTAGTAAATAAATTTTTGGAGGGGTATCTATGATTATTTTCTTCAAATAAGTAGGAAATATAGGTCGAGTGGCTAAAACTTGTAGAGTGGTAGTATAACACTTTATTTCATACTTCATCCAAAATTTCCTGTTCTTAGAAATATATGGTTACCATACAACATCCATCACTTCCAACTTACGGTTCTAGCATAAAGTAAGAGAAATTTAATATCACATTCAACACCAACCGAGGTGCTCTCAATCCTCAAATAGAACTTGGTAATGACACAAAACCACATGAAGCAACAAGCTGATCAAAACCGCAGTGAGTGAAGCATTGAATTTGGATACTTTATTTTTGTATGATTACAACCATATAAGCAACTATATTTGAAACAACAGAAAAAAGATAATAATATTTCACCCAAATATTACAGCCCTTATCAAGTGTTGTAAAAATTGGTAATGTGGCATATAAAATGGAGTCCTCATTCAACTAAAATACATCCAGTTTTCCATGTTTCTAGCTTGAAGAAGGTTAATTGAAGAAGGTATCCTCTTAGTCACGGGTACTAGAGTTTGATGAAGAGGAATGTGTCATATTGGAGCCTGAAGGAATCCTACGTACACGCAATAAAAAAATTAGGACAAGAATCATCACCAAGTATTTGATCAAATGGAAGAATTTGGACCTTTAAGATGGAACATGGGAAGATGAAGCATTCTAACAATAGTATCCAAAGATTGCCAACATTATGGAAAATGTTTATTTGAAGGGGAGGGGCATGTTACGCCTCAACCCTAGGTCATATCTCGAATATGGATATCCGACACTGTGGCTAACATAATCTATTATCATGTCATATCATATTTAATTATGCTTTCATATGCTTAGTGGGTTGGCCTTGGTGCTTTGCATAATGTAGTAGGACATATATAGGAGTTAGAGAGTAGGATATTATCATCATATTGAGAATTTGAGTCTTATTGTATGGTTTGGAGGTTTCCTTCTCAAAGTGGTTGAGTCATTCTACTTATATATTGTGATCATTTCTATATATTTTAGTGTTATTTGGTGTTATATTGATGTTTATATTCATATCTATCTAAGTAATTTCATTAAAGGAAATATTGACATTGCAATGCATAGAGATTTATAAACATGTAAAGTATGCCCAAATATCATAATCATATACCATTGGTCCATAAAGATATGATGATATGCACAACAAAGACTATTTGGTATTGTTATCCCCTTTTCAGTAGTAGTTAAGAGATCTTTCTCCTTCTTGTAGTTTTTAGGAAACTAGATACTTACAAACTTATTTTGTTTCTATATAGTGGATCAACCCACACCAAATTTTATAAAATTCAATCCACTCTTTTGGTGTATTTTATAGTTCAATCACACAAGTATCGGGTCTTCAAAAATATGGGTATACTTTCATGTATGCATTCTGTCTCAATTCAAATGCATGAAGTTACATTAAAAATCACCAACATGGCTTCACAAATAAATAATGAAAATACGTTCGAAAGGAGAAAAATAAATGCTCACATTTTATTATACACACGAGTAACAATGAAATTTATTACATATTTAAAATAATGTTGATGTATGTGATAAACACACATTATTTACGATTGTAATTGTTAATAACACAAGTCTTGTGAAAACATACAATCATAGCAACAAGATTTAAAACTAATTAATGTGGCCCCCATCTTGTAACTATGTGGTCTTGAAGTAATCTATAAACACTATATGTTCCTTCAAATCCTCCATAAATTTTTCAATGACAAATGTTTTCATATCCACCCACGATGATCCCGCTTCTCAAAAAAATCATTTGTATCCTTATTTGTATACCTGATAATTGAAAAATCATATCTCGATAAGTAATGGAAATTGAACATTAGATTTTGTACAAATAGGAAATAACATAACAAAATTGTATATATTCTTTAACCATGCTCTATGAATGTGTCATATGCATAAAAGAACACAACAATTGAATACAACCCTAGAAAAAGAAAAGAAAGAATGATATGAAATACATAATTATTTTTACACATTGGGATGAAAATCTAATAAAGTAGAAAAAAATCTACTTATTGTTTGTATTTCGGAAGTCACATCATTTGTGATGAAATTGCCTATATAATGGGCAGACCAGCGTATTAGCACCCAAAATGGTTTCACTACATTTGATGGCCTTATAGTAATATTTTAAGAACTTAGAGGCTTATTAATGATCATATGCACACATGTTTGGGCACCCTTGCGATTGAAATTCATCAATAATACTTTCCCCCTTTTTCTCTACATACATACAATCGAAATCCAAAATAATAGAATAATTGAGAGGATCTATCCTTGAAACATTCAAATGATGTTTAACTCCTTGAAATTCTTTGTCTAAAGTCCCCTCAAATTTAATAAAGTAAGGGACATGTGTCATTAAATGACATCCTAAACCTTCTAAAATTAGTCACTTTTCATGTGTGTCAACACCCTTGAAGGATCTACGAAATTTGGCATTCATCGATTCTCTCATATACTATAGGATTTCAAACTTATTCATTTGTGCATTGTTTTCAGTGCCTTTCATGGATGTTAGACAAGTGTTGAGTATTGACTCGTTGCACTTCTACAAGATCAAGTTTTTTTAAAAATGTTTTCCCTTTACCGAGTATTGATGCATGATAAGTGGCATCTTAGACACGTGGAGGAAATTGATGTGTAATCAAGTCTTAAGGTTAAGGCTTTTCAATTAAAAATTTGCATGAATCAACAGAATAGGTGGCATCCATTGGTGTATTGCATTCTATAGAGCCTAATTTTTACCTCCAAACTTTGAAAGACATTGGTGAGTGAAATGTGGCAATGTGGATAGGTGGCGGTAACCTGTGCCCTGCATCATCAAAAAAATTTACCATGTTTTCCTACCCTATGTAGTGAAAAAGAACCCGTTTAGGAAAAGTGGAAGAATCAACACGTGAAAGCAATTGGTGAAACTTGAGATCTTCTACAATTTTTATTCACTAGCTTAAATTTGTGATGCAAAAGCATCAGGGGTAGAATTTAAAAAATTGGTTTTGCTAGCAATTTTGAACTAGGCTTAGGAGGTTATTTGTAGTTATTTCTCATATGTTCCAACTCATTTGGACCCTCCATGGTGTGTAAAATAGTCATTTTGGGTTTTCCTCCAAAATGCACTATTCAAATATTTAAATTCCTAGTTTGGATTTAAGGAGTTTAATGCTAGGTGTGGAATCATATAATGTTGTAAAATACCATCAAGGACCTCATGTTATGTAAATAAAGTGTTTTCACCCATC
The DNA here is from genome assembly GCA_018340775.1 of Taxus wallichiana var. yunnanensis. Taxonomy (NCBI): domain Eukaryota; kingdom Viridiplantae; phylum Streptophyta; class Pinopsida; order Cupressales; family Taxaceae; genus Taxus; species Taxus wallichiana. The sequence continues at coordinate 353,418,903 of CM031242.1, read as the reverse complement.
CAAGTGGGGTTACTTATGTAATAGTGAATTCTTACCATGGTTAGGATCCAAAATCAGTTCTAACTATCTCCATTTAGGTATATGAAAAGATATATTCATATATAAGGGATATCTATAGGTGAAAGGAATTGGAGAAGTTAGTTAATAGGGTTTTATAATAGGAGAGAATGATCCATGAAGGCTTAGAAGTCTCAGTATGAGATCATGGAAAATCTTGTAATACATATATTTGGTTGAAGATATCTTTACAATTCTTGTTAATATGAATGAATATTGGTTCTTTTTGTGTATTTTTGGATATGTATGGTTTGATAATACTAAATTAATAAGATTTTTGGATGGTAGTGTTGCTTGGATGACATGGTTAATCTCCATTGAATGAGGCTATGGAACATATGGAGAAAGTTTTTGTATTTTGGTGGTATTTCATGATCTTACAGGTTATTAAGAGAATACAAAGGCATTATTAGTAGGATAAGAATGGCGTGAAGTTACTAAATCCTTAGGAAGGCTAAGATAATTTATTCATGTGGAGGTAAGTGGTTTTGGATAGTATTCTTGTTGGTTTTTGTAATTATAAGGTTGAGGAGACATTATAAAGAGATGTTTAGAAGTAAAAACACGGTAAGCACGTGTATGTGTTGTTCTACAAGGATGTAGAGGGGATTCAAGTAAACAAGAAATAGATATGACATTGATTCAATTGAGAAAGGTCTAAAATCGGTAAACTCATAAAACACAATCATTACAAGACTCATTAATTTGTACTTTTGAGTATTTTTCAAGCATAGTTGATGGTAAATTACCTTAGGGTTATTTGGAGGAGTTATATAAGGTTCCAAATAATGAGTTTGATCCCTTGAAAAAGTTTTAAAAATCAAGAAAATAATAATAATCTAAAAGGATATCTCTTGTGTTTAAAAAAATATGAGCCGTGGTTTGACAACATGAAATAATCATAACTCAAAATTTAATAGTTCCAATCAAAAACATTTAACGAGTTAAAAATGAATACAACCTGTGAACATGTGGATTTAGGGTCAAGAAATATATAAAAAAATTCTTAGGAGAAAATACAACGTTTTGAGAACAATAATTAAAAACATAGTCGAACCATGTTCTTTACTAGTCGTAAAGCTAGTTTTGAGAGTAATTAATGTAAGAACTTGATTAGGGAAATAGTAGAGCAAGGGAGGAGAGTAGTAGAGTATGTTATATTAGGGAAATGTTACAAAGTGAAGAAGGTATTATAATAAGGTTATCATGCATTATAGAGTTTTGATATATTTGTAAAGTTATGTAGAAGAGTAAAAGTGAGCTTTCACAAGTGACAAATATAGTTTACCACCAAGGAGCAAGGGTTTAAAGGAATTTGAAAGTCCATTTGGGAAATGATAGGTGACAAAGTGTGTGTGTGTAGAGAAATCATGAAAAATAGCCAAGAAACTAGATTTATAAGTGAGGAGTTATCAAGAAACCAGTCTTGAGGTTTTGAGCATCCATGACTTGTTGAAGGGTTGTAATAATATAAGGTTTTAGAATAAGGGTTTATAGACCTATAAGCTTATTTAAGAAGACCTTAAACATATACAATTAATTAATAATATAGAGTATAATATGAGGATAAGTATATGTTTTAAACACAATAAAAAATAATTAAAGAAGGAACTAGGATTTATGACCACCAAAGATTTGAAGACAAGTTGGAGTTAGATAAAAACAAGAAATATGTATCATGGCTAAAATCAGGTTGAACTGAGGAAAAGTAAATGTATGTAATGTATACTTAGAGAAAGAAACCATTCCTAGAGTGTTAAGACACCTAAAGAACAGATTTATTGGTTCAAGACATTGAGGCTCAAGAAGCAAGGGATTCAAAGAGACTTTATAACATATAGGTTTGATAATGTGATGGCTTGTTGACCTAATAGTTCTATTCAAGCAAGCTAAGGACTATTATAACCATTTTTGCATGCTCATCAGTTTATTGTGTGTTCTAACCTGTGTTTTGTATATTTCTCTACATCAATTTGACGGTTTCACTTAGTGCAAAACGAGGCTTGTGGATGTCAAACGAGGATGACTCCATTAAAATACGGAATCTCTTATTTTTCACTTGTAAATTTTCACAAAGATATTTGTTTGACACATGGTTTGTACCATTGGGAATCTTATTGATAGCGCTCCACATTGGTGTAAATTTGGAGAAAATGATGGAGGTATCTTAGAGTATTTTGTGACCAAATGTTTGTAACTTTATATGAGAATCCACCACCATTTGTTAGTTTTTTTCTCACATTTTATCACTTTTGCATGTATGTGGGACCTCTCATTGTGCTTTTCATGTTTTTTATGTTTAATTAGGACCCGATGGTCTTTAAAATCTCATTATTGGTTTCCATTTGTTGTTTTATCCATGAAACGATCTATGTATGCTCATTTCTCCTCTCTCATTGGTTCTCGAGAAAATATGAAGTTCTTCCATTTCTAATTATGGAATGTTCTCCAAATTTATAAATAGATAAAGTGTGGGATTCATTAATCATCTTCTAACTTACCAAAAACCTTCTATATTTTTATATTTTTGGTTGGATCTCTTGTCCTCTCGGTTGTTTAGTCTCGTAGGTGTTCAAGTTAGTTTTGTTTTAGATTTAGAGTTATGAATAATTGTGATCAATTCAAGGATTTTGTAAATCAAATCTAGCAAAGTAGTTGAGCGTGATTTAAAAGGAAGATGTCATTTGATTCTAAATTTCATTCACTCAAATCATTAGAATCTTCATTTGGTAATTATTTGCATATGTTTGATGTGTAATCACCAAAGCATTTGGTTACAAAATCCTTTGTGGAATTCTAGTTTCATTTGTACTCTCAAAATTTTCATATGGTATATTTTATAGTATGAATTTCAAGTGGTATGATAATTCATTAAATCTTAGTGTATAAGGTTTAATAGATGTCTAAATTGAGAGGAGTTGCATTAAATGTGTAAATTGGTGTTGTTCTTATGTTTTTACTCCTTAGTCTTAAATTTTGCATATGGACAAGGCATATGTTGAAGTTGGAATGATCAAACCCCCATTTTATAAAATATTGTTGAACTTACATTATGATACCTCTAATTTATCTTGTGTACATTTAGAGCCTCTATGTTGTAAAATTGGTTTCATGTTTTCTTGGATATTCTTAAAACGTCTATTAGATGACCATCAAGTCATGCACATTTGTATATTTTTGCATTACAATAACTCAAATTTGTATATTTTTTTGCAAATGTGTGACTATGTCACAAGTGATATTTAATTGGGTTCTTAGTCATAGATGTTGCATTGTGGACAGATCTAGTGTGTGTTTGAGTTTATTTTGTGATAAGATTTTTAGGGTCTCTATCATTGGCCATGCAAAACTAGAAGAAGTGGAGAAGTGACCCCCTTCTCACATTTTTTGGTCTTGATTCCATCCTTAGTTTGTTGAAGAGAAACACTTAACTACAATTGACTCACTTTTCATCTCTCTCTTCATCAAATTAACAAGCGGAAAATATTTGAGAGCCAACAAAATGGCGCTATTGTTGAGGATGAACAAATTTTGTTTTGGTTAAGGTTCCTATATTTTATTTTTGTATCGTAGTATCTTTCTAGTTTTAATTATTACGTACATTTATAAAGAGATATGATCTAATTCTTTATTCTCAAGTGGCGATTGCCTATCGATTTATAGAGTAAGTATGTTGCAGTATTTTCTTTTGCTTTCAGGAATCAAATTACTGGTCTTTTATGTTTTAAATTTAGGTAAAAGCATTCGGAATTGCAGCTCTTTAATTTTTCCTTATGACTCCTTGTGGATTGTTACTAGAGCTATGTGTTGGATCATATCAATGGTTTTTAGATCTGTTGATTGCAACAGATGAGGGTTTAAAAGAATAAGGATTTTTATTTTGGCTTCTTTTTCTCAGTCTATTGTTGGTTCAATTAACGCTTGTACTTATTTAATTAATATATTTTATTTGTGAGTACAGATTATTCAAAGAAGTATTTTGGTGTTTCCATGGGTTCCCATTGTTTTCCAAATAATCATATTCATATACTCTCATTTATTGATTAGAGATACCATCATATTAATAGATATTTTTTCCATAATTTCTTTGCCTCTTTCCCAAAATCTATTAGGGAATTTCTACTCACCTCTAATAAAGCATAATTCATTTAAGGGAGAAAGACATTTAAAATCCTTTATTAACTTGATTGAATATTTTGAGGTTGATAATAAAGGCTTTTTGGTTAGTTTTTTCATTTAGAGTTCGTTTGATTATGTTAGGGACTAGTTTCATGAGTTGTATGATAAAACTATTGACTCGTGGGATAAGTTATAGTGTCTCTTCATTAAGCGGTGTTGTGATAAGACTAATTACTCTTCTCTTAGGCATTATTTCTATGATTTGGTAAAAGGGAAGGAAGAAAGTATTTCGATGTTTAATCTCATATTTATGGAAGCATGGAATATATTTCCTTAGCATTTAAAACCAAGTGAAGCTTATGCCCTCATTATATATTATGATGAATTAAATGGTGATTTGAATTGTTAATTAAAAGATGAGAATCCATTTAAAATCACTAATGCTTTCCCTTTGGCTTTGAATTATGAGAATATTTCATATGCTTCTAATCTTGACATAAGGTCCTCATTGTTGAGTATCAATATAATTTAGATGAAGATGTAATATGTTTTGATGTTGAGTTTGATCATAATAACCCTAGAGTTAAAGCTATTTTGAATTCATGTGATAATGCCTCTAATTTGCAGTCTAATTTTTTGTGGAGATTTGCATCTCCCATTATTGTGAATTTGAATCTTGTGATGTTAATGTTGTTTCATTCTCTCATAAATATTTTATTATAATTGATGCTAGTATTGGATGTATAGGATGGAAACCTCTTGTTGAGCATGAAAGTGTTGTTATAATTTCTCCTAATGTATTTGTGAATGTTAACAATGTTTTTGCTGAAGTTGAGGACACTTTTTGCTATGTAGAAGAGGAAGAATCATTTAATTCCATTAATCACTTTATAGGAGAAACCCTTTTTTATATTGTATCATTTTAGGTTCGAATGTGTTAACATGGACGAGAATGATGCATTTTATTTTCTTCTTCACATGGACATCGGTTTTGTAAATGGTAATCAGCTTTCTTTTGGTGAGTGTTTGCATGATGAGGATATAGATCAATCGAGAAATCAAATTACAAAGTTGAGTGCACTATGTTTCTTATTGACATGGATGAAATTTATGAATCTATTGACTATTTTTGTTCTAAATTTATAAAAGAAAGCACTAATTTGTATTTTGTGAAAGTGAAATGGATGAAGTTATCTCAAATAAATCTAATGATTTAGAAAAAAAATTCATGTTATTAGTGACTCTAAAATTAATGGTGGTTGGAATTATTAGTTTGTTGAAATCGATGACGAGGTGAATTTTTACGATGTATGATAACCCAATCTTTGAGGAATTAAAATTATTTGATAATTCACTTTTTGATTCAAAGAATACACATGAGTATGATTCACTCCAGGTCATCTTTTTCCTAAATATCCATTTGTTGATTTTATGTTAGAGTATATTGTGTTTATGTTGATGAGTTATACAATGGGTGTATTTTAGATTCAAACTATGAATTTTGTATCCTAATGCTAACAAAATAGTATTTTATGATGTGAAGAATACAAATTCAAGTGATGTGTTCGATCTTGGAATTAGTTTCCACAAGAATGATTTTTACCCTTGTCTTTGAGACTAAAAATTTGCATGGTGATGTTTCCATTCCTAACCTTGTTGTTGATCTTGTTTATTTTGATAAGGTTAATCTTTTGGAGCATCAAGAAGTGGACCTAAATGAGAAATTAGAGGTTGGTTTTTATTTCCTAAAGAAATTTTCATTTGTGACTAATATTAATCCGTATTGATCAATATTATAGGTACATTAATGTTCGAAATATTAAAATTTATAAACCCGCTATTAAATTTCCCAAAATAATTTTAAACTAGATTTCATGTGCTCTAATTTTGTTGACAAATGAGTGTGTATCTTTCATATTTACTCATTTATACTAATTTTTCACCTAAGTTTCATCTTGGATCAAAAATTTGGGATTGAGAATATCATTTTTTCTTTCAAATGAGATCCATTTTTAGTTGATCTTCAATTTTGGCTCTCATTTCACATTTGAATCTTCCAAACTCAGTTATCCATTTTGGGATTTTCTTTGGAGTGTTTTTTTAACATTTTGTGGTTGAATTTTGTTTAAAAAAACTTACATTATTGATACAAAGATCATACTTCTCCATTCTTATGAATGGATTTATTAAATGAGGACTAGAGTGGCCTTTACCCTTGTATGTTCATTGTTGTGCTTACACACTAGGCTACCCTTCTCTGAAAGATTCATGGGTTTGTAAATATTTGTACATGGTTTCCTACTTTTATATAAGTGTTTTCCACAACTAAGAAACTAGGATTTTGAAAAGTTTTCTAATCATGATGGTTTTTGGTAGTTTGGAGCTATAGAGTTTTGTGTCGATGACTTTACAATAAGCATTGATTGATTGGTTAATTTTTGAGGCATTGGCCTACTTCAACCTAGTTTTATGGGATCTTAGGCTACCCATACGGGGCACACATCTTGCAACCAAAGACAATGTTAGCACCCAAAATGGTTTCACTTAATTTTAGGGCCTTATAGTTAAGATTTTGGAACTTGAAGGTTTTTTAATGGTCGTATACATGCATTTTTGGCACACTTATGATTTAAATTCATCAAAAACACTTTCCCCTTTTGGTCTACATACATAGAAGCCAAATCTAAAAGAAATCATAATATTTTAGTGGATCTAGCCCTTAAAATGATCAAATGACATTTAACTCCTTGGACTTATTTATTTGCAAACTCGTCAAGTTCAATAAAACAATCCAGGGGACATGTGCCACACAACAACATCTTAAAGCTTTTGAACTTAGTCACTTTTCATGTATTTTAGCACCCTTGGTGGATCTATGACACTTGGCACTTATTGGTTCTCCCATGTTCCACATGATTTCAAACTTAGTCATTTGTGCATTGTTTTCATTGCCTCTCATGGATGGTGGACAAGTGTCAAGCATCAAATTTATGTGTTTATGGACGATCAAGATTTTTCCTTCAATTTTTTAACCTTTGTAGAGTATTGATGCATAGCAAGTAGTGTCTTGGACATATGGAGGCAATCAATGCACATGACTATCTCAAGGTTAAGGTTTCTTTCTTCAAACTCTACATCAACCAATGGAAGACATGTTGCATGGAGGGACATGTAAAAGCCATTGACACACTACATTTTCTAGATCCTAAATCTTACCTCCTAAACTTTGTAGGACACCGATGAGTGACACGTGGAAATGTAGATATGTGGTGGCAATCAATGCCCTACATCATCAAAAACTTTGGACCATGCTTCCCATCCTTATCAAGTGTCAAAACATTGTTTGAGGACAAGTAGCAGAATCAACACGTGGCAAGAATTGGTGAAACCTAAGATCTAATACAGCTTCTATTTCATTGGCTTAAATTGAATGGTTTTATTTACCGTAAAATGAGGCATGCATATGTCAAATAGAGCAGAATCCATTAAAACACGGGAAACTCTAGTTTTTCCCTTATAACTTTTCACGAAACACTACATTTGACACGTGGTTGGTATCATTGAAGAGCTTATTGAGAGTGCTACACATTGGTGTAGATTTTGGTGCAAATGATGTAAGTATATGGGAGTATTTTGTGATAGAATATTTGTAACATTTTATGAGTATCCATCACCATTTATCTTTTTTGTCTCACATTTTCTCACTTCTTCTCATATGTGGGACCTCTCATGTGCTTCCCATGTGTTCTATGTTTAATTAGGACCCTATTATCATTAACAAGCTCATGATTCATTTCCCTTTTCCATTTTATCCATGTGAAATCTATGAATTCCCATTCATCCTCTCTCATTGATTATTAGCAACTCTAAAGTTCTTCCATTTCCAATTATGGAATGTTCTCAAATTGTATTAATAGATGAATTATGGGCTTCATCAATTATCTTCTGGATTGCCAAACCTCCTAGATTTTTATTTTTGGTTGATATCGGATCCTTTCAGTTGTTTAATTTGTAGGTGTTTAATTTAATTTTGTTTTAGATATAGAGTTGTGAGAAATTATGATCATTTGAAAGATGTTTTAATTCATATTTGGGAGAGTAGTTGTGAATGCTTAATTGAGTCATAAACAAGATAGTGGAGTTAGAAGCAAGTTGTAACTTGAATCTAAAGTGTATTCACTCAAACTATTAGATTATTCATTTGGCAATTAGGTGTAGAGCTATGATGTGTAATCACCAAAGCATTTTGTTATAAAATCCTTATAGAATTTTTGTTTCATTTGTACTCTTTAATTTTTCATATGCTATATTTTAGAGTACAAATTCTAGTGGTCTAATAATTCATTAAATCTTAGTGTATGTTCTTTAATAGTGTTCTAAAATGAGGATAGTTGCATTAATTGTGTAAAGTAGTGTTGTTCTTATGTTATTTTGACTCTTTATTATTAAGATTTGCAAATTAACCCAATGGACAAGGCATGTGTTGAAGTTAGAATGGTCAATTGTCCTCTTTTTTATAAAATCTTGGTATACTTCCCCTTCTAAGACATATTCTTTATCTTGCATACATTTTGAGGCCTCTATATTATAAACATGGCTTCATATTTTCTTGGATATGCTCAACACCTCATTTAGAAGACCGAAAATCATGGATATATTTATATTTATGAATTAGATAAATTCATGTATGTATATTTTCCTACAAATGTGTGACTATGTCACAAGTGACACTTAATTGGGTGTTTATTCATGGAGGTTATATTTGTGGATAGATCTAGTTATGTTTAAGCTCATTTTGTGATAAGAATTGCTAGGGTCTCTCCCCTTGGCCTTGCGTAATCGGGAGAAGTAGATAAGTGACCCCCTTCTCACATTTTTTGGTCTTGAATCCATCCTCGGATTATTGAAGAAAATTACTTTCCTACAATTGATTCACTTTTCATCTCTTTCTTCACCAACTTCACAAGTAGAATAGATTTGAGATCCAACACAACCTCTTGTTCTTTAAAAATCAGCAAAGTGTATAATTTCTACTTAGGGAGGTGTGCAAGAAAATCCATTAGTGAGTGAATGATAGAAATACCTTACTGGATATATGAAGTATCCTTGGAAGAGAAACAACGATCATCTTTCCCCATATTTATTTTTTGAAAATGTGGAAACATTTACAATAATGGAATTTTAGGAATGGTGAACCATCATTTAAAGCATCCATGGTGTATGAATACCCATGATGAATGGCACATCACTCCTATGTGGCATCCGATAATAAAAATATATCCTCTTGCAACATGCCATAAGTATATATTAGTGGTGTCATGTTGGTGTTCTTGGGATTGAATGCACTTAATTATCTTAAATGCTTTCATTGTATATTCCCTCGTTAAGTATTCATCTCTTTTGATAGCCAACTTCACATACTTTAGATTCAAGTAAATGTATTTCCATTATTATTTCAAAATGGACACCGAAAAGCAAAATAGATTCAATATATAGCTTACATTCTGCCAACAAATTTGAAGTGAAAGCACTTCACGAGTGTTGGTTGTGTCGATCCACACCATAGAAAAATGTTTCCATTTATGTCACAACAATACAAATCATTTTATATAATAAACGTCATGTCTAGTCGACCAAACATAACCCTTAAATTTAAAGGGCACTAACAACCACATTTTTTAAACCTAATTACTCTTTGACTTGGTGGTTTGTTCTTATTTTTGTCATAAAAATAAGCACACTAGTAGTTGTAATAATAAAACTGATATTAGAGACAAACAAAAAAAATGTAACTCCAATAATTCCAAACAATATTGTTACGATGTTTTTTTTATTATTGGCAAATAGTTTTGAAGGGACTATACCCTGTTACAAATAGGCTCAAAAGCTAGATAATCCATTGAAAGCATCAAAACTCGATCAACATCCAAATAATACAAAAAGCCCAAAGTAGTCAAAAGGAAACTACACAAATGAGACAAAACTACAAAAAGGCAAAGAAAAAAATAAAGCAACAAGGCGAGTCACACAAAAGATTATTTCTTTGATACTTTGTCAATTTTGGCCCTCATTGACTGTAGTAAACTAAAGAGAGCCAAGGAAATGATTTAAGAGGGATCAATTTTATCCAATACCTAAAAAAACCTTATCACGCTCTAAGTCCTCCTCCCAAATAGCAGTACAGGAATATCACTAAGCATGCATACACTCTTAACATGTTGCTCCATGAAATCATAGATAGCCTTGAGGGCAGAAATGTTGCAATCATGCCTATCCTTTGAATTCCCCAATCTATTATCCAGAGAGTTCAACTTTTTATATTTCATTGACCTAACCTTCACCAAGTTCAGAATCCTCATCCAAATGCCTTTTACCCTTTTGCTTTGACAACTATTTAATGTCTCTTTTAAAATTTCTAGCTCCTTTTCCATGTTATCAATTCTTTGTTGAAGGTCCTCCTTCTTTTCCTAAGTAGAGCCACTTTAGGCCCTATCGCCGCTAATGTGCAAGAGATTTTGGGCGCTTTCAATGTCCTTACTGCTACGAAGGACTCTATGCTAGAGGGAAAAGGGTGATTACCAAGATAATATGGGTTCTTAGACAGAATTTTCTCCACTCAGAAGGAATGGTGGTGGGGTTAAAGGCAAGGTCAACATTAAGATGGGTGGACGGAATGACGGGCGTTGAAGGAATTGTAGAGTGATGGGTGAGACAATGGCGGTGAAGGAGGAAAATAATGCCCTGATGGAGAGGATTGGATCAGGCGTGATTTTGAAACTCTAAAATGGAGTGTTCCATAGAATTGAGGATGTAGTGAGGAAAACAGACATGTAGGTTCCTATAGAAATGATTCAAAAAACCAAATGCTTAATGGGAACCGTAATATACCTTCCTTCAAGTGTGATAAACTAGGACCATCATCTTGGCAAGCTCATCAAAAGGTGTTGGGATGGAGTTTACCTTAATGCCTACAAAGGTCAAAATCAAGCTCTTCACCCACTTCAATAAATTTTCCGCCTCCGTGTTCTTGTCGATTCTTTTTTGAAGAATCTACTACCATCCAAGCTAAGACCGATTACCTCTGCAACAAGTTCTTTGTGATTTGAATGTCATGTCCTCCATATTTCACCGTCCTCTTCTTCCATTCAGTGGAAAAATTTAGGGAAATATTTTGATCATGTCCTTGAATCCTCTCTATGAGGTTAGAAACCCCTCTCAGCTATAGAAAATTCCATAAAGCTATATTATCCTTCCAGGCAGGGTCACAGGTGGGTTCGATTTGGCAAGGAGCTCCACCCATTGTATTATCGATGTGTGACTGGATTGTTTGTGTCGATTGAAAATGATGATCTTTTCTTCCCCAAACCACTTCTTAACCACCCCTTTACAAACCCAGAAAGCATGTGAGAGTAGATGGCAATAGATGGTTGTACTATTCCTATGTGGGAGAGTTATCATTCCCAAAAAGACGAGCGAATCTCATTTAAGATTTTGAGTAGCAAGTATACTTTCATACTTGTCATTGATGATGGAATTTTGTACCATGGTAGGGAGATTATCATCATTAAACCAAGTGGTTAAATTGTTTCTAACCCCATGATTAGCTAATGTATCCACAACTCTATTACCTTCCCTATAGGTATGAACAATTTTGCAATTAGTGAAGGTTTGACAAATACTTATAGATTCATGAATAAAATATTGTATTGTCCAGCTAGGGGGGTGAGTTTGATTTAAATGATTGATGATATTCATTGAATCCCCTTCAATAATAATGTTCGAATATTGCATTCCTTAGCAAGTCTTATACCCCATAGTGTTGATAAATCTTCAACATAATGATTTGTTTGATGACCCATTCTACCAAAAAAAGCAGCAATTAAACAACCTCTGTGATCTCTTATTATTCCTCCTCCTGCAGCTGCCTCCTAGGTTTCCCTTGGAGGCTCCATCAAAGTTAATCTTGTACCATGAATTAGGAGGAGGGATCCAATGAACTAATGACCTGATCAATACTTGGTTGTCCTTGTCTCTGAAGACTTCCAATGTCAATTTTCCAAGCAAAAAGAATAGCTTCTTCATTTTTAGGATATTTCTTGTTTTTAGGAGGTCTAAATCTCTTAATATTATCTTTGACAATAGTGACAATATCTTGAAAAACCTTTTTACAAACTCTGTCTATTATCCCTGAATATGATCCCATTTCTGGTTTTCCAAAGTCTCCATATGGCATGAGGCAGATCATCTTCCAGAGTCTTCAAACTATGTAGTGCTTATAAGGGGGATCCCATTGTTCCCAGGTCTGCAGGAGACTATTTGGTAGAGTCCAACACATATTAAAGCTTGAGAAGATGAGACTCCAAAGCTTTGAAGTAAAATCACAATGTAACAACAAGTGTTTAACATCCTCAACCTCCTTTTTACACATGCAACACATATTTGGCATGATAAACCCCTTTTTTATTAAATTATCATTAGTAAGAATATTTCCTTTTAGAGAAAGCCAAAAAAAAGTTAACTTTAGGTGTTAGCTTGGGCATCCAAATTTTACTCCACTTAAAGTCACTTTGAACATTCTCAAAAAAGGAACTATACCCTGACTTGATAATATAATCACCATCAAAAGAGTTGATCCAAACTAGCTCATCTTTTGCATCTGTTTGATTTAGAGGAATAAGATCAAGCTACTCTTGAAGAGAAGAGACAATAGGTTTTAGATTTAGTAAATCCACACTAAGTTGTTTCCATTTTCTCTTATTCCCCTCTATATCAATGTAGTCTTTGACTTTAGTGCCATATTTCTCAGTTAATATGACCTTAATGGAATCAATATGTCACTCAAACGAGATTAGTCTAGTTGTCCCTCCAAAATTGAATATCATTTCCATTGCCCATTTTCCATCTACAACCATGAATGAGAAAATTCCTAATTTGGAGAAAGTTGTTCCAAAAAACAAAACCATTGGGAAGTTGGTATTCAAAGATAAATGAATTCACATTGTTTTGAGCTAGATATTTAACTCTGATTAGTTCAATCCAAGGTTTTAGCAATTAAAGCAATATTCATTTTTTTGATGTCCTTGATACCAAGCCCACCAATTTTCTTAGGAATACAAACTTGATCCCATGCCACCAAATGATATCTGAATCTTTCTTTGGTTCCATGCCAAAGAAAGTGTTTTTGGATCCTTTCAATCTTGTCAATAACTATTGTAGGAATGTTAAACATAGACATTATATATGTGGGTAAGTTCTATAGAGTGCTCTTAAGAAGCGTGACTTTTTCCAGCACTAGAGAGAATAGCCCCTTTCCACCCAGCCAATTTTCTCTGAAATCTATCTAGTAAGGCATTCCACACTATCATAGCAACTTTATTGGTCCCAAGAGGCAACCCTAGGTAGGTAGTAGGCAAGGAGCTGATTTTGACCCAAAATAAGAGCAATTATTTTTTGTCTTTCCAAAGGGGTATTGAAGAAATATACCGAGCTCTTATCAAAATTAACTTGTTGACCAAAAGCAACCTCATAAAATTTGAGAATAGTCTTGATATCTTTAGCCTCGAGAATGGATGTCATTAGTAACAAAATTGTGTCATCAACAAATTGTTGATGTGAGGTTGTCTGATTTGTAGAAGTGGGTCTAAATCCTTGTAAGAGACCTACATTAATAGCCTTAGTGATAGATCTAGCTAAGGTTGTCAGCCATGAGTATGAAAAGGAGAGGGGATATTGGATCTCCCTATCTTATGCCCCTACTGCTGGTGAAGAAGCCCACCAGAGCACCATTGACCACAACTAAAAATCTATTTGTAGATATACATGCCTGAATGATATTTCTAAATTTATGTTGAAACCCAAATTTAGCCAAGACCTTATCCAAAAAAATGCCAAGAAACTCTGTCAAAAGCCTTATTCATATCCAATTTGATTGTCATACCTACTTTTTTGCTTTTATCCATGGAATGAATGGTTTCATGAACCATGATCACCCCATCTTGAATTATTCTCCCTTTGATGAAACCTTGTTTTGAGATCAAATCAAAGTATAGGTTGGATTCTAGTAGCAAGAATCTTAGTAAAGATTCTGTAGACCACATTTACCAGACTGATAGGCTGGAAGTCCTTGAAATATTTGACATCCATCTTTTTGGGGCTAGCACAATATGAGTGTTATTTAGTTCTTTAAGAAGGTCACCCATTCTATAGAACTCATTGACTACCTTGAGTAAGTCTTCCAAACAAATATCCCAAAAAAATTGAAAGAAATTTGTAGAAAAGCCATCTCGGCCCTGGTGCCTTGTCTCCTTCAAGAGAAAATACAACTTTTTGAAGCTCCTCTATAGTCACTAATTTGGTAAGAATTTTAAGCCTCTCTTCAGAAATAATACCTCTAGGGATGGCTTCTAAAAGATAAGAGGCAACCTCTTCATTGCAAACATTGTTCTCCGTGAGCAAATTTTCATAAAATCTAAGAGCTTCAACTTTGATGTCATTCTGATCCTTGGTAACAATGTCATTTCCTTTTGAGACTTCTGTAATCTGATTACATGCTCTATGCTTGAGGGTGGTCATATGGAAAAAATTTGTATTTCTATCTCCCTCTTTCATCCAAATCACCCTGGATTTAAGTCTCCAATAGGTTTCCTCTCTACTGCAAATGGTATGCAAGTCAGAAAGAAGTTTCTTTTCTAAAAGCTGATCAGTTGAGTCCATACCTTTAGTGGATATTTTTTGTTCAAGATCTTATAACTGTTGCTTTATCTTTAGCTCCTTCTCAAAAATATTACCAAAACCTCTTTATTCCATGTTCTCACCGCTTTTTAACATTTTTCAATTTCGAACCAATCTGAATTGAGCAGTTCCTTCTCCATCCCATTTCCACCACTCTTTAATCCTATCAGTAATGTCTTCATGATCCAACCACATTTTTTCAAATTTAAAGGAGCTAGAGGGCTTGGACTAGTTGAAAATATTTAGCACAATAGGATTATGGTCAAATCCAATTCTGGGCAATGAAGACAGGTGAAAATCCTAATCTAAAATCCAGTTAGCAGATATAAGAGCTCTATCTAATCTAACCTAGATCATATCATCCCCAACTCTCCTATTGGACCAGGTGAACTGATTTCCATGGAGCTCAACATCCATAAGATTTTGGGTAGAAACAAAGTCAACAAATTCATCCATGCCAATAAAAAATCAGAGTTACCCCCTTGTTTTTCACTAGGGTTGAGTGGGGAGTTAAAATCTCCCATAACCAGCCAATTATCATTCTCATATCTAGCTTCTAAAATACTTTAAATCCTCCCAAAGTTTCCTTCTTCCAAAGAATAGAGTTGGGTGCATATATATTTGAGAGGATCCATGTTAAGTCATTATCTAGAGCATGAAATTTAACAACTAAATGATTATTAGAAGCAGAGATCACATTACCAGTTAAGAGGTTCTTGTCCCAAAATATAGCCACTCCTCCTGACGCTCCTTGAGAGTCAAAAGCAACAAATTTTGAATTATCCCAAAAAGCCTTTTTACAAACCTCAAGAACATTTGCTTTCATTTTAGTTTCTTGCAAAATCAATATCAGTCTACTAGATCTTCGCATTTCTTTGAGAAGCCTTTGTTTAGGACCTCCATTCAACCCTCTAATATTCTAGGAAATTATCTTCATCCATTCTTTGAGCATCCTTTATTATGATGTTGCAAACAAAATTGCAAGATAATATGCCGAATGTGGTGGTTTGTACACAACAATATTTTTGGACACCATTTTCTTTTTGCAAATGAATGTAATCTCCATATTATCAAGTAAGCATTCTCCTTTTACAAATGTGTTAGCAGTAAAAAGAAGGATTACCACACAAAGACCAACATCTCCATATTCTTCACTTATTTGGGTCCATTCAAGATCCTCTAATGAAAAAGAAGATGTCTCATTTCCCACATCTTGAACATCATGACAAATCATACTCTTCAACTTACTTTTTCTTCCCATCCTATAAAAACCAAGTTCAAAGTACATTATGCATTAGTTGATAAATTTATACAACAAATTGACCAAAAAGAATTGTACTAAAATGGTGCATGTAGTAAAGCAACGAAAGACCATGAATGTGGTGAACACAATGTTTACCAATGATGTGTTTATTGGTACTATTTTTTCATAATTAACATGTATAGATAGAAAAATCAAAAGTAGTGAAGTAAAACTAAAATATTTAAATATATAAGTAGCCAAAAGAATTAACCAAAATAATTGTCTAACTAAAACTACTAAAACGAATTGGTGCAAAGGTTGAAAACACACTTTGTTTACAATTACAAATGACCTTTGGTTGAAAGAGTAAGTAAGAGGAAATAATTAATTGATTCTAGTGAATGTATTTTTATGGTTGGCTTTAATTAGGATTTCAATGAACTATAACTAGTAATCATCATTTGTTTGGGTTATATTGGGAAATTGATATTGAGCACATTCTCTTTGTATATTATATCGGGAAATGTATATGGTGGTAAGCATTATGTGTTTACCAATGATGTGTTAGTCACAACAAGATTTCTTATCATTCTTGACCATTTGAATAGCATAGTGGATAGAAAATGCTACAAATAAACCCTAAAACATAATATAATGGATACTTATGAAATGTACATGCTTGCATAATGAAACTAAAAGGAAAATAAATTGTTTATAGAGATTCTATAACTCATTGGATGCCATAATAGGAATCATGAGTAAATGTGGTACACAAAGTGTGTGTTTATCATTATTATTTATTATGAGATGGTCCCTATTATTCATGTGCTCAACCAAGGTTTTATATTTTTGTATAATATAAATAGATTACACTCACAACAACTTACATAATCCCAATGAAACTTCCTCATAACTTGCCCCATATTCAATAATTTATTTTAGTTTTAGGGGAGGGTGAGGAAAAGAGAGTGAGATAGAGTGATCTAACTTTAATCACATTAGTTTTTTTAATTTTTATGAGTTTTCATTGACAATAAAATATCTCTTCTTCTTTGTAAAACCTCCAATGTTTATTCCTCCATGAATATGTCATCGATAAGTTCCATGATAGGAATTGTGAGTAATGGTGGCATGCATTGTGTGTTTACCATTGCTATGTTAATCATAATTGGGTTTCTTGTCATTGTGGACCATTGAACTAGAATAGTGGACACAAATTGCTATCAATAAACCCTAAAACATAACGTAAATGTTAAGATCCATAACTTGCCCTATATATAATACTTCATTTTAATTTTAGGTAGAGAGAGAGAGAGAGAGCAATCTAACTCTAATCGCATTACTTTTTTATTTTGATGAGTTTTCATTAGCAAAAAAATTCTCTTCTTCTTTGTGAAAAACTCCATGTTGAATTCTCCATGAATATGTCATCGATAGGTGCCATGATATGAATCATGACTAATGGTTGTAAACATTATGTTTTTACCATTGTTTTGTTAATCACAACTAAGTTGCTTGTCATTGTGGAATATTGGCCTAGCATAGTGGACACAAATGCTAACAATAAACCCTACAACATAACATAAATTTTAAGATTCATAACTTGCCCCATATCCAATACTTCATTTTAAGTTTAGGAGAGGGTGAGGAACAAAGAGATAGATAGAGAGAGAGAGAGAGAGAAATATAACTATAATCACATTAGTTTTTTAATTTTCATTAACAATAAAATATCTCTTCTTCTTTGTGCAAAACTTCATGTTGAATCCTCCATGAATATGTCATCGGTAGGTGTCATGATAGGAATCGTGAGTAATGGTGGTAAACATTGTATGTTTATCACTATTGTGTTAAATGTTACCAATATACCTTAAAACATAGTGTAAAGGTTAACATGCATCAATTGACCACCTCATCTCACTTGAAATATTGTGTTTTTTGTTTTACTTTTATCCATAATTGCAAATAAGATTATACGATCATTGAGAGGCTTCTAAAATGATAAGTTTCCAACTTATGAGAAAGTCTAAATTATACATGTATCTAAACAAGGTTTTTAATTTTCTATATAATGCAAAAATATTAAAATTATGTCAACTTACATATTCCCAAAGACTATTTGTCATAACTTGCCCCATATTAACCAAACTTTTGAGGTCGTGTATTTACGAAAATCAGATGAATAACGCCGGTATTAGACTTGTGCACTCTCATCCCGAGGAGGATCGCTACAATCATAAATGCAACTCATCTAGTCATAAACGTATTATTTATGTGTTAAGGTAGGTGGATATGATGTACAACACTTTTACCACTACCAAAGACAAGTGGTGAACCATGTTTACCACCATACCATCAGGAACAAGACTATACATTTAAACAAATCGATGTTGAAAATTATCTCGGTGATAAGGGTATGCCATTTTATAATTTCTAAGTTGTTTGTGTCCTTAATCCTACAAAATTTAAATCATATTGTTTGTTCTAAAGTTTTAATTGTAAAACAATGGTCGCTAGAAGTACTCGGCAGCTTAGTACTTAGTACTTAGTCTTATTAGTACTTACTAGTGCTAAATGTGGTGTGAAGTTTTTAAAGTGTAGCATATCAATGTTGTTAAAGAGTTGGTTTTGTAAAAATTTTGCGTGTTGTCATGATTTCATCTAATGCTAAAAGTTTCTTCACTAATACTTATACTTGGTAAGATGTATGTGTATTAAAACATTTATGAAAAAAATCATAGGCCAACAATACAATTTGTATGTCCTTTTTCTACCATTAGTGTATATGAAGTATATAACTAAAATATGCGATTTTTGAATACGAAAAACATGTTGTTATCAAGAAGGCAATGGAAGCTATCTACACCAATTAGCTTCCATTTGAGGTTTCCATTAAATGTTAGTAACTCGAGTTTGCTTGATGTAGTGGCATCTAAAAACTTATATATAAAGAGATAATGTAGAAAGTAAGGGGACTTTGTAATGATTGTTATATAAGGAATTGTTTCTAGACTAATCCTTTTTATACCATTTAAAAATAGATGCTACAAAAATATACAAGTAAAACATTTTGGAATGGCAGTGTAAATTATGAAACCAAATGATCTCTCAATATTTTTTAACAAGTATTATACCTTGTGTTGCATATGAGCAACATATAGCAAGTGGTGGCATATGCTATTGTGTTGTTAGGGTGCCCACTTTGTTGATATAATTCTTATTATTTCCAAAGAGTGACTTCAAATGGAGGAAATAAAAGGGGTGAGCTTGCATATTAGTTTGGAAAATAAATGTGCTTGCATATTAGTTTGAACAGAAATGCAATAACTATGAATACCATGTAGTTAGTGTAAATACTTCTATTCATGCGCCAAAATAGCCAACATCCTTTTGTCTTTTACATGCTCCATGCAACTACCTTTATGTGCAAATCTTTTCTCTACGCCTATTTCCACAAAACATCTTTTCCCGCAAGTTATCCGCCACCTAAATCTCTAATCAAATCTCTATCAAATACAACTCCATTAAATTTCCAGCCGTTGAGGGCCATTTTAGCCATTAAGTTGCCAATTTCTACAAAGTTTGTTGGAATGCCACGATGAATCCTTGTCAACCCTATGAAAAATTAACCGGCCATGCATTCATCCATCAAATCAGGAAAGAAGGCCCACATGATCAAGATGATGCATGCATGGTATAAGGGGGTATGTTATGTTATCGTATGGTCTCTTATATGTATGTCAAGACACCTTAGCACTAGGATAGTCGCCGCCAAAGCACGTTTCTCAAGGCTATATGGTACGGCCCATCTTTTTGCCATGTATTTATTAATGTAAATCTTCGGATGATAAAATGTGTAAGTACACACTAAAACATTGATGTTTTTATAGATATATATTTTCTATTATGTTTACTTTTGCTATTTTTGGTTGAGCCAAGCAACTCAAGACAAACATTTCTTGTAGCCAAGTAAGATGTAAGGCACAACCACATCCACAATGTTTATGGGTATTGAGAATCTTGAGATTTTATGGCCCCGTGTTTATGGCATTCATGAGCCTAATAATGAGTCTACTAATTATGTCAAATTTCCATGGCATAGTTTTGTGACACGTGGATATCAATTAAGTTGGTGTGCATCAAAGATGTTAAACTCAATCTTCCTATTGTCCATCTTTTGGCACCTATAAACAACGACCACCCTTCATCTAATTTGGGAATGCCTAACAAAAAAATATATGATAGCTATATGATAAATGGAAAGAATAAAGAAGTCAAAAGGATAAAAGGAAAGGAAAGGTCTTTATATAGTCCACGATATTGGGCACCCTATTATTAGGTCTAAAGGTGGCTTATAGCATATGGAACTACCTCGTACTCTTTTATGTTGGTGGCACCCAACTATACTTCAAATACGAAGCATGTATACCCTACCACTGGAGGATTCAAACATACCCTTGTTAGCATTACAAATGATCGGGTGACTGAAAAATGAGTAACTCCGTGACATGAATTGAGAATATAAAATAACCCATAAAATCATTGACAAACTTAGAAAAAAACGGATAGAATCCATAACATGATAAACAAGAAATAAAGGGAAGTCTTAATGGGTGCCTCACTCTTATGAAAAAAACATTACTAATCTACATTGTCACATGGGGACGTGTCCCCTAGATTTTGGTCATGTCTAAGACGTCCTAAATATTTAAGACTTTGGGACTTGGAGGGGCATCCCCAATTTTTAATCATTTCCAAAAAAATTGACACTTTCATTCTTAAAAGGCTATTATTTTTACAAAATATAATGAGTTAAGATCTCAAAAGTTCCTATTGCCTAACATATCTTGTGGTTCGTTGGTCTATGTGATGCCAAGCTTTAAGATCTCTTTTTGGTTGAAAAGTAATTTTATGTATTAACTTTGAAGTTGATCCACGACTTTCTCAACTAAGGCCAATGCGACATTGAGGTGTGAATTGCACTCATTTTTTTGTATGATTCGCATGTACTTTTATGTTTATATATAAATATGGAAAAAAAAAAATCAACAAAAAAAAATTAATACATAATGGTATACTCAAAATCTCACAACCCAATTGCAAACGTAAAGCCCTACTAGTTGAACCATAAACAATAGATGGGGCAAATGGTGCAACAAAGACTTGATAGGTTATCCTAGATTTCAAGATGAAAACTTGTATCCAAGTGAATTGACATTACCATGAGTGGAGGAGAATTCAATAAGGTAGACTACCTAGTGTGATTGACATATTGTGTTGTTATGTGATGTCTTTTTAAAGGCAAAAAAATAATATTAAAGAGAACTAACATTGACTATAGAATAGGTTTGCGAGTCATCAAAAGAAAGGCACACCAATACCAAAAAAAGTCGAGAAAAAGAAAGAGATAGTAATGGCAAAGTATCATGTCACTAAAAACTATGCATGTACAGGGTAGACAAGCACATAATGCAAGTGACAATGACAATGATAACCATACGGGAACAAAGAGAACCCCAACAAGAACCAACACACTAGCCAAGGTCAAGGATCCAAGGAGGCTATGTAGTCAACATTCACAAGAACACTGAAGTAATGTTGCAAGTCCCAAGGAAGGCACTTGATTCTCTCCAATTTTCACCTTTTTCACATCCCAATGAGATGTAAATTTTGCTAAGAAATCAACAACCCGATTCCTTCCCTTTTAATATAATGTCATTGAACAACAATGAAACCACAAATGAGGATGTTAATGTCCTTCATGCATTCCCTCAATTGTCAATGGTGAAAGTCAGAGGAAGCCGTCCTTTTGAAGTGATCAATCAAGTCTTTTGAGTTAGATTAAAGAAAATGTCAAAACATGTCGTTGCTTGGCTTCTATCAATGCTTGATGAATGGTCATAACTTCAACAAAAATATTAGAACCAATACCAAGACTACCAACGAACCAGAAATTGATCTTGCCACTATGATCATGACAGAGACCCCCCATGCGCACATTTGCATGGTTGTCTATCAAAGCTCCATCCACATTAATTTTAGCTATGCCCGAAGCGGGGCATTCCCATTTGATTAGCTAAGATATTTTAGGATTATTATTGGTAGAGGATATAAATGGAGACTCCACAGAATACCAAGCCTCTTAAGGATTCTAAACTCCCACCAAGATCTCACCTTATAATCATGAATTGAAACTTGACAAGTTTCTTTCAGATTGGTCATTATTCTACCTCAACCCTGATTGATATGCCTAGGAGTATCATTAAAATTCCTTTGCTTGTGTTGTAATCAAATATTCTAACAAATCGACCGACCAATATCATGCAACATATTAAGAGCTATTAACTTCAAAGGAGGTCGTGGCTGATGCAAAAGAGTCTTCGCTAGAATCATAAATATTCTATGGAATCCCCATTAGATCACACTTAATAAGGGATGAGAAAAGTGGCGAAGTGGCAATCTAAAAGAGATTTTTCCCATCTTCTTCCCCTAAAGGCAAAGGACACATCGAGTTGGACCAACAACACCACGTTTCCATAGATTATCTTGATGAAAAATTTATCTAAAGTGGCTAACGACATAAAAGCATTAACCTTTGGCCAACATTTAGGTTGTCAAACCTTGTTTCAAAGAAAAGAGTTCTTATCATCAAGTTGTTTTGCCATAAGAGTTGTATAACCAATTTGCACCGAGTACACCCAAATCCATTCACATCCCAACCAAGGATGTCAAACAACTCCAATTGATAGCCAAACACATAACTTCCCACAAACTACTTTTGTAGAAAATATTTGTTTAAGAGGTAATACCCATTGCATACAATGTTACCAAATGGTTCCAAAAGTCTTAGCATTAACTAGATAAATCAAGTCATCAAAGACAATTTTATTATCATGAGTGCTTTTAACCTCTTGTCATCATTTAAATAACTAGAAAAAAGTTGATTCACTATATCGAATTGATTATTTTTGACATTTTCAATCACACCCTCCAACAAATATTTGAATTCAAAAACTATAATTGTTTTACATTTTGGACATTATGGTTAACGTGAGATAAGATTCTTGAGAGTATGAGTTCACAAATTTAGTAATTTATTGTTACTATTTCCTATATTAAGCCTTACTAATATATAACCTTTTTTACCTTAAGGAAAAACTATAAGCCATTTTCAAAAACAGAAATGCTTTAAATGTGTACTTTAAAGCCTTTCACTCACAACCATCATCATGATACACATTCTGAAAAATATAAGCTGGCCTTTAAATAATCCTATTAACGTTGCTCATGTCTTTAGAGTCAATAGTGGCATCAACAATAGTGTCTTTCCAATAGAGTATAAATGACACGCTGGAGCACTTCAAACATGTCTCTAGGGGATCATGACACTTCCTCTGTGAACTTTCAATTTTTGTTAAACGATGGGTCGTTATATGTCCCCAATGGCCCTTCAGCAATGTGTGTTAAGTGAAAAGAACTTCAATCTGTTTTAAGAGTAAACATGTAACACTTCCTCCTCAATGGCCCATTTTCCTCGCCAATATACGAAGGCATTACACATACATAAGCTCCTTGATAACCCCCAAAAAAAAAAACATGGAACAACAAAGAATTTTATTATTCAATTTAAACAAATGAGATAAGAACCTTATAATTTGTACCTACAAGAAGCTTTGTTTCATACTATTTGAAGCTCTGAATAAGTCCTCCATTAACATCATTTGCCCGTACTAATGGAACACTAATCAAAAGTCCAGCCTGACAAATTTTGCAAGTATGTAGTCTGCAGCCCACTTCCTCTATAAACCACCACAACCCATAATAGCTCACAAATGAATATAAAATGTCTCACAGTCCACCTATAACACTAAATCGCAACTAAAATCCTCAGGCCAAAATCATGACAGGTATTAATCTAAGGTGGATGATGGTTTAAGCCAATTTTAAATCAATATCAAAAGCTCCATAAACAATAGAATGTAAATCATTTGCAATGTTCACCCAAAAACATATTAAATCATTAAAAAGCAGCTTCAAAAAGTTTGTATTCCAACCATTAACATCCATTTTTATAAGTTAAATTTTGTCAATTAAAGATCCTGCAAAGATACATTGATTTTAGATTGATCTTACCAAACTGGATGCTCATAATAAAAGACTTGCTAGATAACGATTTAACAATCATCAATATCCTTCATATTAGTTACTAAAACACCCCGACCGCCTGCTTTCTGCCCTGGAACGTTTCAGAAACACCCCGGCATGTGCTGGAACGTACAGAAATGCACCTTATGTTTCAGACACGTGCCTGGACAATTTCCAAGGCATTTCCTGCGCACAAGTCCATAAACAAGTTAAATATAAATAAAAAGCAGTTAAAACATTAATCCTGAACCAGCCAGTATATACAGAATAGACATTTAGTTTCTTATACTTTGAGATATTTTTATACTTTCAGGATGTTTGAGAGTGGTTTCAGACTTCCAAGAGCCATAACATAGATTCTACGTTTTGGAGGGTTCTATCATATTTCAGACTTTCAGGATTTTAGATTTAATCATAATTTAGGATTTTAGGGTTTCATTATTTCAGGAAGACATCATAGTATGAAAGAATAGATGAGTATCACAGAAAATCATGTGGACATCTCTCCTAAAATGTCATGAGCCAACCCCACCCCTTCCCAATTACACTCCTTGGGACATGCACTTAGGGAGATTGATGCTCCAATGAGCCCTACAGGACACATCATGAGTGACTGAAAAATATACGTGTAAATCTGTATGAACACAATACATGCAATGGCAAAACACGCCCTCAGTTATGTCACAGGATTCATGAACATAGGAAATTTTAAGCGTTTTTAAAATTTCATTAATACTATTTTTTTTTTTTGAGTGCTTTATCTTTTATAGACTAAAAATGAGTATTGTGTATTTTTTTATATATTTATGTTTTTTATAATATATTGTACAGACATTTCTGTGCTGTTTTGTACCCAACAGATTTTTTAAAAACAGCATTTTTGCGTTTCGAACCCATGCCCATCACTAACATTTTAATGGTTTATTTTATGTTTACAATTTTCTAACTAAAGGGAAAAAAGAAATTGTTAATCAAAATGAAATTTTCTTCTTATCTTCTAAAGATAGTTACAATGAATTGCAACAATAAATAAATTCAAAGAAAGCATGAATGCATTCCAGATGTATAGCACAAAATCTGTTTAAGTAAAAAGGACTAAAGTCAATATGCAACATGGAATATCAGGTCAAACATTCATGAACATTATCTAAAATCTTGCAATAGCTTTAAGTTTTTGCTACAAAATTAACATACTGAAAGCTTAAACAGCAGCATGTGAGATAGGTTACATCTCAAAGGTTAGACTCGTACCATTCCTGACAATTAACAGAATATGTAAAAACCGCCTTCAAATTCAACTACTATTGAGGCATCTCTAGCCAGGGTCACCCACATTTTCTAGCATCTATTAACAATCTTCAAGGCGATATCACAACAAAAGGTCAAGTGCAAAAGGCGTTTGTCCTTTCGTTGAGAAAGTGTATTGCTATTACTTATTCCCTTTGAAAATTTGTATTTTTATGTTGTTTCCCTATGGGGCTCGGTCATGTCACAGACTATTATTACCAGGCAAGGGTGATCTTGACAGCCCCACAGGGTACAACATGCACCGGCTATCCCCTACCCAGTTTCTAGGGACATATCAAAGTCCTGATCGAGGGGATATAAAACTCGCCTTGGGCTACTAGGGATGCATCACTATGTGATAAAGATATGACTTTAAAATGTCTTGCTTGTAGATTCTATCCTTGGCATCAAAAGAGAGATGACATAAGGTACTATTCCGGAAGTAGACCTGCTAGGAATTCATGTAGTGACATATCAGTAAACTGAATTACAAATAAATCCTGGGACAATTTATTTGATCAACTGCAGCTCTTGACAAAGAACATAGTCTAATTAGAATGTTACATGTAATCTTTAGACATACTGACAAATCTGAAAATGTTATATATTGATAAAAGAGACGACAATCCTTTTAAATCCAATGTCTGTTTTGCATGAAAAAGAAATGCATTTACATACAAATGATACTCCATTTTGAATTCCATGATAAATTTCAGAGCATTGTTTAGTATCTAAAATTCCCAATACACAATTTATGCGGCCACATTTCTGGAAAAAGACTATAGAGCCCCTGCCAAATGATGTACAAGATTTTATTACACAAGGCATGAATGGCAATGACAGGCAACAGAAGTTGTTACCGACAATCACACACACGTTAAAGATGGAACAGCGAATTGAAATGATGGATCGAAAAAAAAATCTTCATGCTCATACTAAATTCTTTATAGGAATTGTATGAGCAGACTTAATTGCTGATGAAAGAATAGTCTCTGGAAGGCCATGGTATTAGGAAAATGAAATTATAGAAGAAAAAAATGTGTTTGAACTGCAATATTTTATTTGAAGAGTAAACCCTCTATAAGAATGAGGATATACATCAGTGAGATTGTGAGGGTAACAATCGGTGTATAATTTCTTTTGCTACCACTCCTTAGCAATCGTTGTTTTATTGTGAGACGGCAAGAAACCTCAGTGGAGATTAGTTAAACCCCTACTCTTCAAATACTATTAAGTATTCAAACATCCTCTCTGTGTGAAGATTGTGAGGGATCCAATAACAATCAGTGTAGAATTTCTTTTAGCAGCACTGCTCAGCAATCGTTGTTTTATCTTGAGACAGCAAGAAACCTCGGTGCAGGTTAGTTAAAATCCTACTCTTCAAATACTAGAGAGTACTCAAACCTCCTCTCTTTGTATTTCAATATGAATTGTCAATTCCTTGTTTATACTCTCCAATTCCAAGTAGATCCTGTGCATTACAGTCATGGAAAACCTTTAGTATTATAATAAATTGCCATCAAGTTCAAACAGAGGTCTCATCTTTAGACTAAGGCAATTGACAAAAAGATCATTGAACAACGAACTAAATACAACCATTCTGAACATAATGAAAACTTGTTTAAAGGAAGGAATTTACAAATGTGAGCGGATTAAGCTGAAACATTCAAAAGCTAAATGCTAGAGTGCAAGCAACAACAAAATATAATGAAGGTGAAAACGAATGAGCAATAGATATGCTGTAATGTCCCTTTTTTCGAATTAATCTGAAATTAAGGATTCCTTAGCAAGAAACAGTTGAACAATGGAAGATCATGGATTATATTTCAGTTTCATCATTCATATTCATGTTCTATTCTTATATTTCCCATTCTTAGTGGGTCGGCTGGGTTGGTGAGCTTTTAATAAGCTCAAAATAAAGAAATAAGCTATTAATGAGGCCTAATAAAAGATTATAATGACTTATTAGGGGTCAGCCTTACCTTTATGAGCTTTGGCACCAAAAGAAGGTTATAAAAGAAGATTAGAGAGCTCATTTGGAGGATCTAGATTTGGCACATTTTTCCTATTTGGGCATTGTGAGCTTGTTGCTCCATGTTCTTCCACTTGAGGACGAAAACCCTCTTATGTGGTTTCCTAGAAGGACAAAACCCTTCTAGTGGTTTTGTTGGAGGAAAAAAACCCTTCAACATTGATTGAGCTTGAAGATTATTGCAGATTTGAGGAGAATACTTAATATTCAGATTTTTATTGGCATTGGGCAGCCTTCCCTAGGTGGAGCGACCTACCTTGGTGTAGGGTTTGGTGCCCTAGAGGGCATAAAATTGAGATCTCACTTCATTTTCTGATTTGGCATATTTTATTAAGCCGGAATCTCCATTTTGGTGATTTTTGGCAAGGGTTTACTATTTTTCCTAGCCCTCGGTTTTGGCTAGTTTGCTGCTGATTTTAAATAATTAATTCCAGCCGTGAAATCAGATATTCTTTCAATCTTTTGATGTGTTTATGATCAATAAATATTGTCGTGGCTAGAATAATTGTTTTGTGGCATTATTCATTGATTTGCTTGGTGAAAAGTGGATTTGAATTTCATAAACAGTTCACTGCCCTTGTAAATTGCTGATTTCAGTTTGTTGATTTTAAAATCAGACTTGCTAATTTTGGGGTTTGAGCTAATTTCCGTAATTTTCAGTTTTGTCCCCAAAAGGGATATTACATATGCCCCCAGCGATAATTAAAACACCAATTTCCCAAGTCACTAACATTTACTGTTTTGTGACTTTTGCAGCAAAGGTAGCATGAACCAAGCATTTGAGAACAATAAACAATTTTGATGACTTTCTCTACGTTATCAAAGTTCAATAATTGAAGAATAGATGTAATGTTTCTAAGATTTGTTTAATAAGAAAGAAAGACAAGACTCTATCACCCAACAGAACAAACTACAAAGGATAAAAATCATAGTGGACAGAAACAAGTTTTCAAACATGGCTGATATGCATCAAAGACTATCCTTCTTACAACCAATAGAAAAGGTCACACCTTATCAAAAGGTGGTTGATGATCATCCATAAGTTTTGAAAACATTGGCCGTGATGTTCTGATCTTGTAAATCTATTCTTTTACTGCTACAATCATACTATACTAAATGCTAAAACTTGTAAGTAATTTCAGCCTTATTTCTCCTCATTTGTGTAAATCAAATTTTGAGAACAAATAATCGGATAAAATCATAATTCTATTTCCCCTTTCTCCAGTCTATGCATTATTGTATTGTTGTCTATCCATTGGCCCCGCATGATATTTCAATGTGAGCCATTATATTCCCAGTCTATGCAATGCTAGGCTGGCAGTGCAAAACAGGAAGGAGAATATTGAAAAGTAATTACTGTATTGGAATGCTAATACCTTATTATTTGGAAAACACAACAAAAGTCCCTCCAGCTGGCGGCAGCCCTAGTTTTCAAAAATAAATTTTCCTCCTGCAACAATTGTTGTAGGACACCACATAAATTTGCTTACATGGGGCAGGGCATGGATGTCATCCTGCCCCATAGAGAGTTGATTCCTAAGATACCCATACAAGTAGGGAACTGTATGCTTACTCTTGTATGGAAAACAAATCCTGTAACAACGACTCTTCCTTCCAAACATGAGCATGAGATAAATTTGAAAATGTTAGTCAATGGATATTGAATATTTCGGAATATTCATTTTTTTAGGGGGACTCTCCCTTCCATGCATAGAGTATTTGTATACTTTTCTTTTGTTATGGGTTGTTGGTCTCATTCAATTAGTGTTGTCACAAACTTCTAGCTCTTGTTATGAAATGAAATGAAAGATTTTAATAATGTCCACGAGACCAAGCGGTCTATGGGACCAAGAGCAGCAGCAAGACTATTCTCGTGTCAACACAACCATCTAACACAAGTGGTTGCCTTATTATTCTTGCTAAATTTCTAGCCCCTTCTCGATTTTAAGTCTTCTGCTATGGATCTTGATTAGGAAACTTGTTGTTTTGTTTAACCTTGCCTCCTCAAACAGGTTGGCGATCTGTAGGTTGTCTTTGTACTTGATACAAATGTCACTATACGTTGCACACTCCATGATGTAATGCCATTCTATCTCCACTACTCCCTCATCACAAAATGAACATGTTCTTGTTTCCCATGCCTCCTTAGGCACTGTCCACCTGCCGGTTTCACATCTAAGATGGTGTGAGCTGGTCCTTAACTGTGCTATCAACATCTTTGCTTTCCAATCAATTTCTGCCCCCATGTATGCCTTTTCTTTGTGGTCCCATGTGGGGTTAAATTCTTTGATGTAATATGCTTTCTTCCGTCCTATTTGTTTTGTCCACATGGCTGCCCTGAATTTCTCTCTCACATACTTTTTAATTTCTTCCTTGGTGTTTGGACATTCTTGTATGTTGATGTCCCATTTACTCATCCATTCGTTGTTTTGTTTCATCCATGTGTTTTTTCTTCTATTTAGCTCTTTGTCTATCACCATTTTGGGCCATTGATGATTCTCCATACTTTGCATCTTTTTAAATAACTTAATGTCTGAGTCATTGTTGATGCTTCCAATGGAAAAGTTCCTGTTTTAGCCATATGATTTCATATGGAACTGAAGCTTTAACTTTTAGGCTGCTTGTGATTAAATGTTTTTGATTCTCTCTATCTATCTCCAGTTTAGGTCGGACACATTGCTGCCCCAAACTTCACATCCATATAGGACCACTAGTGTGACAAGTAGGCCAAATAAAGTTCTCTTGGTTTTCCAGTCCCATAGTTCTACATTCTTGCACTTGTTTTGTAGCGAGTATAAGGATTTCCATCCCCCTTGAATTCTTTTGGTCCTGTAGGTCTCCCAACTGAGCTTGTTGTGAAATTCAATCCCAAGATACTTGTATTCATCCACTATTTCCAATGGGCTTCCTTCGAAAAGGAAATCAATTTGTTTCTTTTTTCGCCGTAGAGAAAAGATCATGATTTTGGTTTTGCTAGTGTTTACTTGCATTCCCACTTCTTGGCAAAAGAGCTCTAGAGCCCTCAAATGCTCTCTCAAGCTATGAGTTGTTTTTGCAATTAGGATAAGGTCATCTACATATAGAAGTAACTTTACAACATAGTTGGCTAGATGAACGCCCCCTCCACCAGCCTTGTCTATCCACTCCTCTAGTTTATCAATGTATAACCCAAACAAGGTGGGAGATAAGGGGCATCCTTGTTTGACGCCTATGTCGCTTCCAAAACATTCTGACATTCCTTCACTTGTTCTGATTTTGGCCTTGACTTGCTCATATAGTCTATGCATTACCGCTCTGTACTCATCGGGGACTCCAAGCTCCTCCATCCTACTCCAAAGTTTACTTCTAGGAACCATGTCAAATGCTTTTTGAAGTCAACAAAGCAACAAAAAGCTTCTTCTCCCTGAGTATCCCAAACTTTTTCGATCAAGTGTCTAAGAGTGGTGCAATGGTCGATAGTGGAGTGCTTTGGCCTAAACCCTTCTTGGCCTTTTGCCCTTTTTCCCTCCTTTTCTGCCCAACTGTTGATTCTGCGCTCTATCATGCTACCAAATAACTTTCCAAGAAGGGGATTGACCATGATAGTTCTGTAATTAGACGGATTATTGATATCCCCACTTTTGTAGAGGGGATAACGACATTAGTCGTCCATTATGTCGAAAACCTTCTGAATGATACCATTGAATATGTTTTTGATGTGTGGTGTGAGGGTTTCTAATCCCCACTTTAGATATTCAGCTTGCAGCCCATCTATGTCTTGCGCCTTACCCCCTACTAGTCTTTTGATGCCTTGAGTAATGTCCTTCGTAGAAAAAAGCTTTGTTGTTGTATTGATGATGGGAGGTTTATCTTTATCTTGAACTCGCTCATAGAGTACTTTTGCATATTCTAACCATTGAGTGTCTGTAATATTGTTCTCTGTTTTCTTTCTTTTTGTTGTAGTTCCCTCCAAAAGCCTTTGGGGTTATGTTTTCCAAGCGAAATTAATTCTTTTCGCCTTGTTTTCATGTAGCTTTCTTTTTTAGAACATATGATTCTTGCATAAGCCTTTTTGTTTTCTTTGGTCATCCCAAGTCTTCTCAAAGTCCTCTTTGCTGCCTTGCATTCTTCATCATACCACAGATTTGCCAAAAACTATTGGTGCTTCCACTCTTAGGTCTACTTCTTTTGCATGCCTTTAGAGCCTTTTGAATTAAGTGAATCAACATATTGTTGTTTACTGTACCGTTGTCCATAACTGAAGTATTATTCTTTGTTTCCTGTAAGTGTTGATTAAGAGCTGCTTTGAAGAGTTCTCGGTTCTCCTGAGTCATGATGATTCTACCTTGAGGGGGTCTTTTCCTTTGCTTGTGGTGGTCTTGTCCTTCTCGCTGGTTATTGATGTGCATGTTGAGGTCTACATATATTGGGTTATGATCTGATTTCATCTCAATAGGGCAGTCCCCAACTTCAAGCTTCCTCAATCTCGGGATAGAGTTTTGTGAACAAATAACAATCTACTACTATAGTGCCCCTCGGGTTTGTAGAAAATTTCCCCTTGCTCCATCCTTAACGGTTTGCATGGATTGTTGAAAAACGCTCGGGTCGAGTAATCGTGTGATCGAGTTTGGAGTGATTGTAAAATAAAAATAGCAATAAAATAAATTAAACTATTGTGATAGTAAAATAATGAGGGTAATGTTGAAGTTGTCCTTCACGGACTAAGTGTATCTTTGTGTCTTCGATTTGTGAGGTGATGTCGTCTTCTTGCGATTCATTCAACTCGAGAGCATTTTCGAGGTTTGAGTTTGAAATATGTATATCTCTTTTATAACTTTAACTTGACCTAACCAAATTGTTTTACGGATAACAATAAAAGTAATCCGCATAATCTTCAAGTGAAAATAATTTCATGATAAGGTAAATGCCTTAGCGGGGGGTTGTTGTGGCTATGGTTAAAGCAAATTTAAAATAATAAAATAATATAAATCATTTGAAATCTATAAAAAAAAAAAAATGAAACTAATTAAATAAGTAAATATTCCTAATACTCCTAAATTCATCCAAATTATTGGAGCTTGTGCCAAACTTTTTTCAAAGGAATCAAATAATAGAATTTTCGGATAATGTGAGGTGATTTTAGGGATGATTTATGGCTCAGGGAATGTTATTGCAAATATTGGGCATGCGTGTATGCCAAAGGGAATGAATGAATTCGGTTTGGTTTGAGCTTCCATCGAGCTTAGTTTTAGGTTGCATGTTTTGCTTAGAATGGGCTTGTTCGGGTTGAGATTGGAAGTGGACAACATTGGCATGGTTGTTTAGTTTGTTTTATTTATGTTTTTGTGGTAGTATTCCTTGCAGGTTGTGGAGGCTTTGTAGAATTTGTTTGTCAAAGTGCCAAGCCCGACTTTGCAACCTTGCTTGTATCCTTCCAAAGCATGTGAAAAATCGGAGCTTTGGAGCAGGGTATTGACACCTATAGAAACATCATTGTTGTTTCACCAAATGCAATAGACTAGTTCATATTCTATCCATGTCGCCTACTCTAGCATGCTCCCACCCCATGCTAAAATGGAGTTTCTTAATCAGGGCATGGTCTTTTGCCCAAAACATTAGGAGGGGTGGGACTCTTACCAGTGGTTTGGTTGCAAGCGCACTAGTACCTTAGTGTGCAAAGGTGGAGGCATACACATGGCAGAGGTTGTTCTTTGGTTTTGTTTGCAAGCCGATGTGGAAGCTCACACAAGGATCATGAACTGTTTGTCGAATTGCTCAAAGAAATGTGCCCACGTGGGCTATGGGAGAAGGAAATAAGTTTGAATGTGGCCTCTTAGGCCTACCACGGTCTTTGGGAGTGCACAAAACGGTTTTGTTTTAAAAAAAATGATGGTCTCGGGGACAACAATGACTGTTGATACGCACAAGATGGTTTTGTTGAAAAGCCTTTGGAAGCTTGCAGGAAATGCTCCATTGGCATTTATGTCAACGTGGAGGCCTAGAACAAAGCGCATGGATTGTTTGTCAAATGCCTTGGAGAATGGCGGCCATTCATGCCAACATTGTTCATATCCAATAGTTGAAAATTGTTGTGTATTGGACACTTCTATCAAAAAGTATGGGCCACTTCTTTACGCCAAATTATTGGATTACCATGTTCATTAGTGTTGTATCTAGCATTGGAAACACATGCCTGCAATGAGTGTTGCAAATGCACATGATGGGTTGTTGAAGACGCTTGGCCGGGGGGAACCAAAGCACATTTGACCAAAATATTCCTTATCTTATCACTTACGAGATAGAAATGTATGCAATTTTGGAGGTAAACACAATGCACGTGACCTGTTTGTTAAAATGCCTCAAAAAAATTGTGGTCACAAGGATTGTGCTGCACTAAATGGATTCATTGAAAGGGTTAGAGCCATTTTTGTTTGGGAAGTGTGGTGCACATGGGTTATCTTGGTATGCGTTGTGTGGAGCCTAGAGCAAGCTATAGACAGCCGGCAAAGCATTATGGGCGAGGATTTTTGGTAGATCGGGTGCAAGTGGATTGGCGAGTTGTTTGCAAAATGTGGAGGCATGAACTTGGCACGCAACTATTTGACAAAATACCTGAAATAAATGTGTTTAGATGAACCATAATTGTTGTCGATAGGCTCAAGTGTGGATGTGTAGAGAATGTTCGTGAATTGTTTGATAAAATGTATCTTTCAGATAGGCTTGCATGGAATGCAAGAATTGTAGCTTATGCACACATTAGTTTTCGTGATGAAGCTCTTTCTTTTTTCTCAACAAAATGCCTCAACGAAACAGTGTCATGGACTACTATGGTTATAGGATTCACACAATATAGGATTTGTTGAAAAGTTTTGGAAGAAATAAAAACATAATGGGCAGCGGGTATCTAAGTTTTTAGTCGCAAATGTTGGAGCTGCATCCAGCTCGTGAATTGGTTGCAAACCATGCCCAGTCTAGTTTTCTAACAAGGCCTTAGAACCCGCCAAAAGTGGATTTGGCTCACGTAGCGTCCAACACCGAATATGTTGTTCTCCAATTTGATTATCAGGAATGGTCATCTTACTCTACCCTTGCATGTTTTTAACATTCTAGTTTTCCTAAAATTTTAATGGAGTCGTAAATCAATCTAAAGAAAAATAACTTTTAGGTGAATTAAATGGGATGTATTATATTATAGTGAATTTTTGCCTCTGTTTTGTACGAAACCAGACAAGTGACCATGAATGTTAACGCTACTCCCTTTTACCTCGTGGATGGTTGGAAAAACTTTGATATCAGTGCCGGCTACGGAAGCCACGCACTTGGTTGGCGGATTTAAACTTGAATGTTAGTTCAAAACTACTCCTTGCAACCTTGTAAAATCTAAATAAAACTTGTTTTCAATGAGGTGCAAAACATCCCTATAAACCCCGAAATGAGAAAATCAAGCTTTGTGTACCTTGTCATCAAACTGAACCTTGGGTTGTCCCTCGGATGTTCGTTTGACCTTGTTTCGTCACGCGTTTAGGAGCCCAATGCAAGCTAGTTCGCAGCTTTAAACAACTGCTGAAAGTTAAAAATGCAGTTTGGTTTTGACCCATAATTTTGGCCCTAGGGGTAGAAATGGTTTTGGATTCCACATACCTCTAGTATTTCTCTCGTGACAATCACTACAAACCCTCAGTTTGGAGAAAAACATCTCGCAAGCTAGTTTTCTAGATAGGTTTTGTAGGCCTCCTGGTCGTTGGGCAACGAGGTCGTTTGGGTGCATTTACGATCGGTAGCTCCGAAAAGACGAGCGCCATTTTAATCATGTTTGTCAATTAGGGGTTATGTCGACTTAGTGTTTCCTGTATATAGGGGAGTAGGTAGGAATTTGTTCCCTTGTGTGTTTGAGTCTTGAAGATGGTTTTTGAACACTGATTTTTGAGCAACTTGTCTAAATTTGATGCTTTTTGGAAACTTGTAACTAAATGGAGAAAATTATCATATGACCTTATCCAAACAAAATAACGATTGGGAAACCTTGTAAACACTATTACATGACTGTAGGAAACCTTCTTGATGCTTGTTTGAAAAGATATTGAATGTGAAAAGAAATGGTGTTTTCTCTCTCCTCTCTCTATCCCTATCTTTTGGCTTTGAAAATGAAATGAAATGGCATTTGTATTCTTACTCTCCTTAAAAGTGTGTTAGGTATTATTTCATTATTATTGGAAAACTGTGAAAACATAAATCGTGTTTGATTGTAGTTAGATGCCATGCCAATAGTTGTGTTGACCATGCAATGGTTGCAAGTACGTGGGACATGAAGAAAATTGTAGCGTTCTATATGCTTTTGTAATAACGGGTTATCCTTGAAATACATGTAATATTAAATGGATGTATATCAGCACTATGTTTATAAACATGAATGTTATTTATGGATTATTTTGTGATGAGTGAGAAATTGTAGTATATTGGTATCTTGGGGAAAATGGGCATTCTATTCTAGGGGTGATTTGATTATAGGTATATATCTTGCTAATGGTGTAGATGTACATTTTAACTGGAAATGAAATGATCTTTCATAGCATGCTTTTGTGTGTTATTAATGAATGAACTCCTTTGTGTTTTACTAATTACTTTGGAATTCATAGAAGAACCAAAGCAAAAAGGACAACCTTAGAGTAAGATTCTTGTTTGACACACTCTTGTGTGTGAACACATTAGCTTAGAAAACTGAAAATTAAAGGACGAGCCTAGTTTTCTTATCATTCTTTAGCACCTCCTAGCTTAGAGGTAATAAGAGCACAAATTTAGGATTCTGTAGAATCTTGTCTCGCTTGTCGACATTGTCATGAAACCACCCTATAGGAATGGTAATGGTTAAACATTGTTTAGAGTATAAGGGGTTCCCACTAGGAATTATATTCATGCATGTTGAAGTTGTGTGGGATGCTTTAGTTTAAGGCTTAGAGTCACTTTTGTGACATGTGGGACGTAAGGTCTAAGCAATGGAATTGTATAGTTGTCTTGAGGTTAAGCATAGAGGGCTAAACATTGAATGTACTTGTTGCTTGACAACGATAGATGATCAAGCAAGCATTCTCTTGTAGTCTTTGAGATTTCAAGTGGTATTGTTAATGTGATCATGATTCTTCCCCATGAACCAAGTGGAGGGTTTTCAGGTGTGTGGAGGTGTATTAGTTGCAATGGTTAAAAGGTGTTATGTCACCTTGTGTCTTGAATGAAATGATGTCATAATAACGCATTTAAGAGGTTGTCCTAGAACTAAACACCATTAGAAGGGAAAATAATGTAAAGTGCTTGGGATCACTGAGACAATTAGGATATGCTTTCACGCACCATTAAAATTCTAATTGTAAAGGAAATTTGTAACTTTTCCTTAGTTATGGAGAATTTACCCTTGTAATGTCGATCCAAGAATTTAAGTACCGTGGAGATCACTTGTAGCTTAATAATCTTCTTATGATGTGAAAGTGGATGTGATTGGTCCACGAGAAAGTAGGTAATTGAGAAAACATAGTTTCCAATTTGGGAATCAAAACTTATGTTGTGTAAATGTTAAGTTACTTCAAATTAACCATCGAGTTATATAATCTATTTACAATAAGATAAACAAACTAAATTAGATGGAACCAATACAAGTTAAGTGTTAAACGAAGTAAAAGAAATGTAGCCTAGAGAAAAAGGAAAACGTATGTTTTCATGTTAAGTGCTCTTCAAATCATAAAGGCTAAATAATGAAATATGAATATAATAAAGTTGTAACTATGAAAATGTGGTAATGTGGAAGGTGCATACTCGTGATGTTCATGTTGTGGTTGTGTCGTGGTTTCATACTTGCTCGTTTATATAAGTGTGACATTGGTTTGCATCTTGTGTCATCTTGATATTTGCATGTTCTTCATGTTCGTGTAAACGTTGCATGAGGTGTTGAGCAATCCTTGTGAATCCTTATGATGTCGCATAGTTGTATCAAGTAAAATGAAAGTCAAAAAAGTATCCTAGTATATTTGGTCTTGTGTTTAGTCCCACATGGATGGGCACTACGACTATGATTTGACCTTTGTAGGTTTTACAAGTAATGTTCCTTGAATCCAGCCATGTTCTCATGCCATTGCATATATCCATTTCATACAAACTGCATACTCCCAAAATTTTGCTCCATAGTATGTAACTCCTCCATTTCCATCTTGTGATTTCCTTTCCCAACACTGATCTTCTTCTTCTAACCATAATGGATTGTTTCCCACTTCCCCTTCATTCCTCAGGTTAAGAGCTTGATTGTTTGTTGTCCGCACATTGAAGTCTCCTATTATCAAGACTTCTCCCAAGGTGCTGAAAACTGAAATGTCATTTTTTGTGACGCATAAGGGTCTTCACAATCTAACTTCCTCTTCTTGTATGTTTTTGAGCCTCTCGGTGCAAAATAGCAAGCAGCAAGCCAAATTGTTATCTCATTTTCTGTTATTTTCAACCATATATATTGCTTATTTGGGTCCTCTTTCTCTACTTCTATAATTCCACACCATGTTTCTTTGATTAGCACCATAACCCCTCCATGCCCCTTGCCACTTTTCGTCCTTTCGTTCCACACTGATATTTTCTTATATAAATTCGAGACTTTGCAGCCTTCGTGTTCATGAGTTTCAGTGAGAATGATAATGTCTTTTCCCTCTACTATGGGCCCCAACCCAAGACCTCTTCTCCAAGGGTAGCCTCTGCAATTCCAGCTTACCAAGGTCAAGTGCTCCTGGGGGCCGAGTCCCTATTTCCTGTGTGTCATTCGGTGGCTGATTTGGGCTCTTCCATTCTGTAACCATGCCCATTTTCCTGCCTCTCTTGTTGCTTTCACTTTCTCCCACTCTTTCCTTCTTTCTTCTTGTTGTACGAGAGTTAAATCTTCATCTAGGTAAATGTGTGTCCCTCTAAGACCCTTTGTTCCTTAATATCTTGTTCTTATCTTCTATGTTTTTCATGATAACTCTTATGTGTTTGTCTTTTCCTTCCCCATTCAATTTACCAATTCTATTTGCTTGATGAATATGCCATGTCCAACGTAGTTGGTCGGCCACGAAGTCCCTTGCTAATTTGTTATGACTTGCATGTTTTTCATTCTCTCGGCCTCCTATGAGCATGACGATTGGTTTTCTCTAATTGTTAGGAAATCTTTGTGAAGTCTACTTTTTAGCTTAGAGATTAGTTTCTTTGATGCAAAAATGTGTTTTTGAAAAAATACATTTACTCTTTCACTAAAAAGAAATTATATAAGAATAAATGCATGTATCATATAATCTAATATTAAGTATAATACATATATCAATATCCATCCACGTATTATATTATATATTTACAATTGTATTATATACAATTAAATAAACTGCATACTACACATAACACAAACACCCCACACACATAGATTACAAGCATAATATAATCAAAATGTATCACACATCCATATATTGATTCGTTTCAAAAGAAATTAAAATATCCTGGTCTCAAATAAAATAAGGCTGCCCCATTGTCCCCACCATCATGTGGTACTAGTTACGTGTGTGTCGTTATCTTAATCCTCAAAATTGGGACCTGCACTTTTTCTTCATGAATATTTGGTGTATACAATGTTCAATCACCACGATGCAAAAACTGTAAGTCTTTTTCACAAGGTTTGAAAAGAATGTGCTTGACACATTGCCCTTGCGATTTATCAAGTTATTTTATACGTAGACAAAGAAATATCAATCTGCAAACACACGTCCATATTCGATTGATCGCAAAGTTGCAAAATAGAAGCCAACTCCATTTGTGTCATCTGTCATGTATCACTAGACATGTTTGTGTGTTAGTATCTGAATTCTCAAAGTTGGAACCTGCACCTATGCTTCATGTAACTTTGATAAATGCAATGCTCAATCCCGACAATGCAAAAATTAAGACATTTTTGACAAGACTTGAATAAAATTTGCTTGATCCCTTAACCCAGCGGGATTTAACAATGTATTTCATTAATAGAGGCCCTTTACCTGCACGTGATCCCATGCCATTTCTGTAAGCTAGCATTGGAATTTTTAGAGAGCCATGGGGCATAGTTGGATGGGTTGTGTAAAGCCATCATTGTTGGGTCATATTGTACCACACCATTGGTATTGAAAGAGATTTTACAAAGTGGGTTTTCCAAATCTACATCGAGGTTTTCCCCACTCTAAATTTCCTTTCTTGTCATTCGGCTATTCTTTTTCTGCATATTGCTATTAGAAACAATTTTTCTAACAGAGAAGATCTCTTCCATGTCTAGAAATATCTATATAAGTGAAGATCTCTTCTATCTCTAAAAATATCTATGTTTAATTTATGTATGTGAACCTCTCTCTCTACAAAGGATGTCATATATGATTATTCAAGACGAATTAAATGAAATTGGATAAATGTCATAAATTTGTCAATCAATGGAGCAAGTGCAGCCTTCTATCCTTGTATCATGTCTAATTGCTTCTTAAGGCCATTGCCACTTAGAGAATACGTGGCAAGTTCAACCTTCTATCCTGGTATCATCTAATTCTTTAATGTTTATTAAAGCAATTGCCACTTAGAAAATGTGTGTTTTTAATGAGGGACGTAAATACCGAGTTTTATGGGCTCACAAAAACCTTACACCTAAGCTCAATAGTCCTAGCTCATAGAAAAACCTTATTTTTTTCCTATAGCATTCATAGTTGTGTTTCTAGCCATTCCTCTAAGCATATTGACATGAAACTATATGTGCCTTAAAGCAGAAGCCAACCATTCTTTATTTTTCCTTGATTCAAAAAAGTGTCATTGACTATGACACCTATTTCCGAGCTTCCTTAAGAGTAATTACTATTTTTGATGCAAAAACGCAAAAGCTATATATTAACTTTAGCCTAGCCTCCTTTTGTATGAAGGCCGCCATTTCAACATGCAATTACAAATCTAAAATCAAATGGAAATCTAGTAATAGAATTCTACGTCATTGTAATCAATGTATACTAGCCAAGATAATATCTTACTCCATTGTGTATCATTCCCATTGCTATGTAGATAATATAGACACCAACAAGCACTCAAGTGTTTTCAGCTAATAATTGAAAACAAAAATGAGTTCCACCATAATAGTGTTCACAAAATGAGTACCCTGATCGCTTTCAATTCCTAAGTGCGGCCACTTTCAATTTTTGGAAAGGCTTTGATGCACTCTTGTAGTTTAAGAATGTTTTTGGAAGCCACTGATTTCTATTTGAAAAAAGTCTCTATCTATAAATCTAGTTAAAATTTATCGTGGAAGCTCTAGTGACTTAATAAATCCTATATCTATAATTTTATATGAACAAAAAGGTTGCCTAGATGATAAAATTAATAAGCCACAGACCAAAATGTTTGCTTGTAACCTGACTTTGTTATATTACAAAGACATAAGAAGAATCAGGGGTGATAAATGAATACAGAAATTTTCTAGCACAAATATGGATTGTTGATTGTCATAGATTACCATGGCTTCCACATTTCACAAAGCCCCAACATGTTCTTACTTGTTTTGAAGATACAAATGTCGAATCTCTAATTAGACTTGCTTGCTCTAGTCTACCATTTTCCTACTAAAAGTAACTTGCCGTTGCAAAATATTGACAAAATACAATAAGATGTGATACTTATGTATCCTTAAATTTCCAAAAATATCTAGAATGGACTGCAATGAAGAAAAGTTGTCGAAAGATCTTTTTACAACATGTAAAAGAAAAGTGGATATTAATAATTGTTTTTATATTTTTGTGTATTTTAAATATTTACATTTTTATATATTATTTCAATAGTTGTTCCCCCATCCCAAAAATAGGAGAATTTTTTTGCCTTCCGAAAACCCGTTCGAGTCTTAGATTACTATGGTAATTTCACATTTTCACCTATATTTACACGAAAGAGATGGCCAGGCACCGCCTTCACTTTTTGGGCTTAATGAATACTTCAAAATCATATTGTTGCAACAAAATCTATCGACTTAATTTCCTATCAAAACAATCTTGTTGACAATGTATTTTAGAGCTTGATGATCTAAGTAAAAATAGAATTTAGAATCCAACAAGTGATGTTGAAATTTCTGGAGTGTATATATCATGACCAAAGTTAAGCACTCTGTTCTATTATATTTGGACTTTGTGCAAGATACTCTATGGCCACCGAAGTAGATAGCATTGTCAATATTTTCTCCACCTTCTTAAGTTAGAATGGCAACGGTTGTGATATTAGAAGCATGTCTAATGTGAAACATCCTCATCTAATCTCGAAACTGCAAAATATTAAGCTTCTATGATTTATTTCTTGAGGTACTCAAACACAACCTCGACAAGCATCCCGCCATTTCGATTTTACATTTTCTACAAAAGATGCTCAAGTAGAAAGGCAAGCATGGAATATCCATGGGTACACTCGCAGCTCATAGCATTTATGTCCCAAAAAGAACCCAAACATGGGAATCATTTGTCAAAACTGGAATGCAATGAATGACTTCAATCTTATTAGTATCCATAATAATCCCATCATAGCCAATGATATCAAGAGCATTTTTCAATGAGACGTGAAGCCACGAGTTCTAAGCGCTCGAAAATTCTCGCTATCTTGGAAGCATTGGAACATCATGCGTCGAAATTGAAGTGTTCCTTCAATTATTTGTAAGGTAACTAGTCATCTTTATAAATTTCCATTTATCGATTGGCTCAAAAGAAATATCTTGCCCAGATAAAATAAGGCTGCCCCATTGTCCCATACATCATGTGGTACTAGCTATGTATGTATCAATTGTCCGAATCCTCAAATTTGGGACCTGCATCCATGCTTTATGTAATTTTGTTGTATTGGTGTCCCAGTTTCATCCTGAAATCTGAGACTACTATGTCCGAAAAAATTTCGTACTTTTAAAATAATGGGTCGTTTTGTGTTTTTATTGCCAAAAAGTTCTGTAATGTGTCAAGATATTCCCAAGGAGCCATATAAGTCATTTTCGCCAAATACCCAGATGCCCAAAATTGTTATATTTTGTCACTGGGGTTTGCTACGGAAATTTGTATTTAATTATTTTGAGCCCCGTTTGAGGCAATTTGTGCTCCGGTTTAACCCTGTTGTGATCGTACATGTCAATATTCCCATATACTAGTAGGGTTTTAACCAAGAATGGATCCTGGGCTTTATTTGTAACTTCTGGCAACATTTTGTGTTTTTAGTGTTTTCCTATTTCGTTTTCTGTGAAATTTCTCTAGATCAATTCCTTTGCCGGTTTGGCCTGATTCTTGGCCTGGAGTATCTAGAGATCACATATGCACATTGTGCCAGAAGGAATTCGCCATCGGAGGTCTGGTTCTCTTGGAAAAGACGAAGTCGTGCACCAAAAAACTTCTTCTGGGCTGGCCACATTTTTGGAAAAAGGGGGTTTGAAGTGGGTCATGGGATTTTTGGAAGCAGCGGTAGGTAAAATTTTGTACTGCCTAGCAGGTACTTTTTCCCATGGAAGCAACGTCACTTAAGTCACAATGGGAAAATTAGAGGCAAGACAGGCGGGAATTTCTTACCTGCCTTGCAGGGTAAAAATTCCCATTGTGAAATAAAAGAAAAATCACTTAAGGCATGAATGGGGTTTTATTACCTGCCTTGCAGGGTAAATAATCCCATTATGAAAGTCAAACAACTTAAGTGAATCATGGGATTTTCAGAGCTGCCTTGCAGGGTAAATAATCCCATTGCCAATTGACTTTTAAAAATAGAAATTCCTTATTCCAAAAAGTGCGACCCACCTTGGGTGAATAATAATGCATTAAATAAATATTTGTTAATATTTATTCACCCAATTTTGGTGCCCAGGCTTGTGGAAAAGTCAACAGAGGTAAATGGACAAAAGGAGGTTGAAAATAGATTGTTCTAAAATTAAATAAATAATATTTATTTAATGCAACCCCTTTATGTCAAAAAGTGCGCCCCTTTTGGGAGATAAATAATATTTTTTAAGTATTAAATGATTAAATTAATTCCTATTTTCAGTGGCTAAGGTCAAAGCATACTGTGAGGCTTGAGTTAAGCGGAAGCAGAAGTCTAAAATTAAATAAATTTAATTTATTTAATGACACCCATAAGCAAGCACAAAATAGGCGCCCCATTTGAAGAGTGGAGCTTATTAATTAATTAATTAATTGTCAGGAATAGGAAAGGCATTAATTAATTATAGAATTGTGAAGATTATATAAGCAAGGGCTGCCATAAGGATGAATTAATTAATTCGCAAGCAGAGAAGTGCAGCCCAGAAGAAAAGTGCGCCCCATTTGGAGAGGATTTTTGCCCAAAAGAAGGTGAAATTAATGCTGAAAGCTTCCAGAATTGGCGCACAAGTTGAAGGAGGTTGATTTGTGTCTGGATAATTGTTTGCATAAGTGATACAGGTGCTCAGGTGAAGTTGGTAAAATTCATGTTTGCTTTGCATGCAAATAAAACATCAAATTTGGGGCAGCAGGCTTGAATAATGCAGATTTTTATGATTAAAATCCATTGTTCATGTTCCGGTT
The DNA here is from genome assembly GCA_018340775.1 of Taxus wallichiana var. yunnanensis. Taxonomy (NCBI): domain Eukaryota; kingdom Viridiplantae; phylum Streptophyta; class Pinopsida; order Cupressales; family Taxaceae; genus Taxus; species Taxus wallichiana. Next base: position 353,374,745 of record CM031242.1, on the reverse strand, counting down.
GCCATCTTTGTCTGAATTAATTGCAGGAATTCATTACAGGTGTTTTTATAAGAGAAAGAGAGCTTAAATCAATGTCCAATACATTGAACATATCCTCTGAATCTGAAGAATTATCCAGATCTGCACCGGTTGTGAAGAATTCCGGCCGAATAAAGAGGAAAAGAATTGTTCAGACAAAGATTGCTCCAGCCATGGCAAAGCGGGATGAAAGAGAAAGCTCAGTGGAATCATGCATAGCTTCTAGATTTGTTGAAGTCAATAGGCCCAGATCCAGATCCAGATCTCATAATTGCAAAAGCTTCCAGCACAAAGGCTTCATCCTCTTGTTTCGAACGCAGCCCGTGAAGAAGTCAGTGCGTGGAAAATTCCTTCCAGGATCTTGTGCATGTGCTTCCAATCTTCCAGTTGAAGCCTTCATTGAAGTTGTATTCACCCGGAGTGTTTTCTAGAATTTTTAATTGCTCATATGCAATTAAAAATAAAAATGATGAGTTATTTACGGACGAACATTGCACTGATGCATGTACTGGAGAAGAACTGCAAAAGCTTCAAGGATAAGAAGGAAGACATGTCAAAGGCAATACCCGCAAGCAAATCACACGATCCACTGCTTCCAGATCCAGTCACTTCCAGATCCAGCTGCTTCCAGATCCAGTTTGAATCAGCTGCATGCAGAATATGAAAAAGGACAAGACTGCAACTTTCCTCTTTCTTCTTCTTTCTCTTATTTCCTCCGACAAAATAATTGAGCGATCAATTAAATTATACAACTTAAGTGATTGGTTTAAAATTCGTTACTTAAAGAAGTCAACTACTTGGAGATAGGTGGCAAGACGTGCAAAATAGAAGGTTCTATTTTTAGTTGCAAATCATGCTTGTCATGCAAAAGAGGAATTCCAGAGGGAGATTGCCGTTGTTTCCTTTCCCACTTCCACATGTGTCAGTTCAACTAAAAGCTTCCGACTTGTAATTGCCCCTCTACATTCTCTAAGTAGAGGAAGAACCTTCGTGTTAAGGATCATAATTTGTAAGCAAATCCTTGTGTTCCGGACTTTGTGTTGAAACCCTTGAGAGCCACTTGAAAGCAAAGGAATATACAGAGCAGATTTCCGAAGAACTGTGTCACGGTGTATTTTGTTTCTAGCTTTCTATCTTAGATCTTTGAATAAACTTTGTGTTATTTTAGATCTAGATCTAGAGTTGTCTTTGCTTATAATTTTGTGTTTATATCTATTGGTTTCTTCTATGTGCATGAAATCAACTCATTATCTCACCGATTGGAATGCACATCTTCTCCATTTCTTCTCTCGTGTTTATATAATTCCCTTCTTCTATAAATATTTCCTTTCTTTAAACGATTAAGCTTACTTATTTGCCAGTAATGCATGTACTATGGTTCATGAGTGAACAATTAAAGTAAAACCCCATATAGATACTTTTAGCATATTTTAATTGACAAATCGACACAGGAGCCTCACCGGTAAATGAGGGAGATTTATCTCATGATCGCCTAGGTTTTATGCTATGCGAAAATCTAGCCAACATGTATACAATGCTCAATCACCATAAAATCAACACAATGTTTAGTAGGTTTGAATAGAACATGATTGACAGGGTGACCCGTATGAGATTTATTAAGTTATTTTGTGTATAGAAATAATTATATATCAACGTGTACACAAATATCCACATATTGATCGATCCACAAAGTTGCGAACCCCGCTCCATTTGTGTCATGCACCATGTATTACTAGACATGTTAGTGCATGTCAATTATTATCCGAATTATCGAAGTTGGGACATGCACCCGTGCTTCACGCAACTTTGGTAAATGCATTACTTTCAATCCCAATGAATGTAGTAATTAGACACTTTTGACAAGGCTTGAATAAACCGATTGATCCCTTGCCGTATATGATTAAAGAATTTATTTCATAGATAGAAGCTCCTTTACCTATACGTGAGCCCATGCCAGTTTTAGTTAACATTGTAGTCTTATGGAGAGCATTGGGGCATTATTGGTTGGGCTTTGAAGATGCTTCATAATTGGGGCATATTGTATTGGTGTTTCCCGTTCTAAATCTCGTCTCTCTGTAGTTTGGCTATTTGTTTTATATATATTCCTCTCAGTAAAGTGATGATCATTTACTTAGAATATTTAGAATCAATCATTTAAAAAATTTAAGAGTGGACACCTCTTCTATTTCTAAACATATCCAAGTTCAATTTTTATATGTGAGTCTTTTTCTCTACAAAGGATGCTATCTCTCTTTATTCAAAACTGATTCAATGAAGTTGGATATATGTAATTGTCTGCATCGATTTATTACACTTTCAAAGAGATCTTATAGTTTCTCGAACTATTTGCCACTTAGAGAATATACAAAGAGTTCAACCCTTTATCATTGATCTTGTCTAATTGTTTATTAACACAACCACCACTTAAAGAATATGGATATTTAATAAGCATGTAGATACAAACCCTAAATTTTATCACCTTAAAGAAAAATCCTTATGCCTAAGCTCGATAGTCTTAATAACATTTATAGTTGTGTTTCTGACCATTCCCTCTAGGCACATTGATGTGAACCTATAGGTGTCCTAATGCAAAAGTCAAACTTTTTTGCCTTGACTTGAAAAAGTGTTGTTAACCATGAAATCTTTGCCAAGATGCCTTAAGAGTAGCTTTTAGGCCACCTTTTGTACAAAGGCCACCATCTCAACATTCAACAAAAAATCTTATATCATATGTTCCACGGGGACGCGTCCCCTACATTTTTTAGCTCGTCCCCGTACCGGGGACATTTCGGAACCTCAGGGACGGGTAGGAAACATCCCCTTCCCGTCCCCAAACTCTGCGAAAAATCGGAAACGTCCCGGGGACGTCAAAAAACACACGGGGCGGCCGGGCGTCCCTCGAGACGTTAAGGACTTCTAGAAGTCCCTCGACCGTACCAGGGACGTCCAACCATCCCCTGTCGTCCCCTACGCATACAACCTTTAAAAACGTTTTTGTTTTTAAAAACACACTTTTAAATAAAAGTAAAGCAATGTGGGGGCCCACAAGGACCCCCACTTGCATTTCTAAGTGCCCTAAACCTAAAACAAACATCAAAACAAAAAAAAAAAGCTCATTTGACTCATTTCTAATTTTGTGAAGGAGAAGACAAAGAAAGAAAAGAGCATAGAGAAGAATAGAGAGCAGTAGTGAGAAGAAGGCAAGAGAGCAATATTTTACTCCATTAAAGGTATGTTTATCATCCTTTAATCATTTTACAAATTTGCACAAACTTTAGCTGAAATCAACAACCTGTCGGGAGATGTATTGGTTGCAGAGCAAATTGTACCGGATGGATCAATTGAGAAGGGGAAGCAGCTAGAGTTTGCAGTATCTTTCCGTTTGGAGATCTGCAATTTTTTTATGAAGAGGATGCAGGTGCTTGAGAGTAGGACATTATCCTTACCATACAAAGATCATTTCTTTCACTGAGGAGAAAGTGGACGGGAATGTTACTTCATACGTGAGGATCATTCCTAACAAAGTACGTAATTCCCTGGAAGGGTCTCTTCTGATGGTACAAAAGAGAGAATTGATAGAGCTCACTAAGCCTTTCACGATGAATTCCATTAGCAGATGGTGGCACTACAAAGGAGGGATATTGCGAGGTTCAGGCCGAGTTTGGAAGATGTGGAAGCGTGCATCAAAGTGTTGAACGAAGGATTGTTGCGCTTTAGGACGAAAAGGAAGCAAATGGCTAAAACAAATGAGAAGATGTTGAATCACATGTTCGACAAGTATATCCAATATCGAACAAAAAGAAGAGATAAATGTTACAGATTGGCTTGACTTCTTTTATTCTTTCTTCTTCTATTTTCCATGTTCCCGGATGAAATTGTAAGACTTTTAAGTTATTGGTTTTGAAACCATTACTTAAAGTCATGTGGAACCATTCTATTAGTTAAGTGATACATATGTCACTTAAGGAGAAGTTAGTGGAGGATGATTGTCAAATGTCATCTTTACTTGTTTGTGTTTCAGTTCAGTTAGATTTCCCATTTGTACTTTCCCTCCTACATTCTATAAATAGGAAAAGAACCTCCAGTGTTAAAAGAGGAGAATTTGTAAACAACAATTTTGTGTTCTAGACTTTGTGCTGAAACCCTGAGAGCCACTTGGAGCAAAGGAATACAAAGGAGCAGGTTTCCGGAGAACTTTGTGTCACGGTGTACTGTGTTTCTTGCTTTTAATCTTAGATCTCTTAATAAACTTTGTGTTATTTTAGATCTAGATCTAGAGCTGCCTTTGTTTTAGAATTTTGTGTTTATATCTATTGGATTCTTCTATGTGCATGCAATCAGCTCTGCCATCTACTGATTGGGATGCACATCTTCCCCATTTCTTCTATGTGTTTATGTAATTACGTTCTATAACATTTCCTTTCTTTAAACAAATGCTTATTTTTACAAAACTGTTTTAGATTATGGTTCATGAACTGAGTAGTTAAAGTAAAACCCCATTTAGATATTAGCATACTTAAATTGACAAATCTGACACGGAAGCCTCACCGGTTAAATGAGGGAGATTTATCTCATGACTGCCTAGGTTTGATGCTATGCAAAAAATCTAGCCAACAAGGTTGTGAAAGAATATCATTAGCGGAGAAGACCGAGGTGACTAGGTTGCACATGGAGGGTGAGACAACGAAAAAAGGGATGCCATTGGAGACTACACAAGTGCCTACCCAATGTGTGGATGTTGAAAGTCAAAGAGGAGGGGATTATGCCAAGGGAAAGAGAAAGACTTCTACTATTACGGTGGTGTCCCCGCATTTCATCCTAAAATCGAGACTACCCTATCCAAAAAAAAATCGTACTTTAAAAATAATGGGTCGTTTTGTGTTTTTATTGCCAGAAAGTTCTTGTATTGTGTCAAGATATTCCCAAAGAGCCATATTAGCCATTTTCGCCAAATACCCAAATGCCCAAAATTGTTATATTCTGTCGTCGGGATTTGTCTGCGGGAAATTTGTATTTAATTATTTTGAGCCCCGTTTGAGGCAATTTGTGCTCCGGTTTAACTCTGTTGTGATCGTACATATCGTTATTCGCATATACCAATAGGGTTTTAACCAAGAATTCATTCTAGGCTTTATTTGTGACTTCTGGCAACGTTTTGTGTTTTTGTGTTTTTCTGTTTAGCTTTCGTGAAATTTCTCTGGATCAATTCCTTTCCCGGTTTGGCTTTGATTCTTGGCCTCGGAATATCCGGAGATCACATATGCACGTTGTGCCGTGGCAATTCTCCATCGAGGTCCGGTTCTTTAGGAAAAGACAAAGTCGTGCACCAAAAGCCTCTTCGGGCTGGCCATATTTTTGGAAAAAGAGGGTTTGGAGTGGATCATGGGATTTTGGAAGCGGCGAGGCGGTGGGAATTTCGTGCACCGCCTGCTGGCAGGTACTTTTCCCATGGAAGCAACGCCACTTAAGTGACAATGGAAAAATTAGAGGTAAGAGGCGGAAATTTCTTACCCGCCTTGCAAGGTAAAAATTCTCATTGTGGAATAAAAAAATCACTTAAGTGAATCATGGGATTTTTTCGCATCACTCGCTAGAGGGTAAATAATCCCATTATGAAAGTAAAATGACTTAAGTGAATCATGGCATTTTCAAGGCCGCCTTACAAGGTAAATAACCTCATTGTCATGTGTTTCTTAAAAATAGAATTCTTTATGCCAAAAAGTGCGACCCCTTTCGGGAAGGAAAGCCAGCCTTTAAATTAATTAATTTAATTAATTATTCACCCAATTTTGGCGCCCAGGCTTGTGGAAAATTCAACAGAGGGTAAAGGACAAAAGGTGGTTGAAAATAGACTGTTCTAAAATTAAATAAATACTATCTATTTAATGCAGCCCCTTTATGTCAAAAAGTGTGCCCCTTTTGGGAGAGAAATAATATTTTTAAGTATTAAATGATTAAATTAATTCCTATTTTCAATGGCTAAGGTCAAAGCATACTGTGAGGCTTGAGTTAAGTGGAAGCAGAAGTCTAAAATTAAATAAATTTAATTTATTTAATGGCACCCATAAACATGCACAAAATAGGGGCCCCATTTGAAGAGTGAAACTTATTAATTAATTAATTAATTAATTGCTAGGAATAGGAAAGGTATTAATTAATTATAGAATTGTTAAGATTATATAGCGAGGGCTGCCATAAGAATGAATTAATTAATTCACGCATGTACAAGAAGTGCAGCCTGAGGGGAAAGTGCGCCCCAATTGGAGAGGATTTTTGCTCAAAAGAAGGTGAAATTAATGCTAAAAGCTTCCAATTTTGGCGCACATGTTGAAGGAAGTTGATTTGTGTTTGGATAATTGTTTGCATAAGTGATACAGGTGCTCAGGTGAAGTTGGTAAAATTCATGCTTGCTTTGCATGCAAATAAAACATCAAATTTTGGGGCAGCAGGCTTGAATTATGTAGATTTTTATGATTAAAATCCATTGTTCATGTTCCGGTTGCCATCTTTGTCTGAATTAATTGCAAGAATTCGTTATAGGTGCTTTACAAAAGAAAAGGAGCTTAAATCAATGTCCAATACATTGAATATATCCTCCGAATCTGAAGAATTATCCAGATCTGCACCAGTTTTGAAGAATTCCGGCCGAATAAGAAGAAAAAGAATTGTTCAAACAAAGATAGACAAAGCCATGGCAAAGAGGGATGAAAAAGAAAGCACAACGAGTCATGCATCACTTCCAAATTTGTAGACATAGGAGACACAGATCTAGGTCCGAACCTCTTTCCGAATTGATTGATAGATCCAAAGCAGGGAAGACTTCACTCATGCGTGCAGTTAAAAGCAGTGGAATTATTCGAGCTGCAACGTTTCCATACACAACCCAGTTGCCAGAGTTCGTTATGGAGTGTGCTAGGTCTTACCATCCTTCATCCAGATCAGTGCGAGATGCTACGGGAAAACAATAATTCGGTTGGACGCAGAGTTCATCAATTATTGTTTGAAGATTCCGGCTCGAAAGGTGGTGACTTCCATTAGCATTCGGATGTCGGAAGCAGGTGGGAGAAACATAGAGTTGACTGCGTGAACATAATGAACAGCAGATACATGAAGAAGCCCAGATCTCCTTCCAAGTTCCCAAGAACTCTTCCGCGGTCCAATCTAGTACAGGAGGTAGATGATATTGCCAAATTGTTATGCAGGATAAATGGCGAGGCGAACGCTCACACTTTCCGTACATGGATGTATGCTTTCATCAGGACCATTGAAGTCAACAAGGTTGATTCCATAATCAATTGGTCGGAAATCATTAGCGACAACATTGGTGAGCAACTCCGGAACGTGAAGCATACTTTCAGCTTCAAAATGACTTCTTATTTGGTATATGCAGCAGCTTCACAAGGCATCTTCTCCAAGCTGGATAGATGTGGCGTTCTTTCTAAGGACCCCATTTTCGAGTGCTACCCACAACTTACTGTACCTGCGTGCAAGAAAGATTTCAAAGTGGTCAATGATGGATTCTTCTACGAATTCATTTGCAAGCTGACAGGGACCTAAAGGCCAATAGGGTAAGCAAGGAAGCGTGGGAAGTCAGTATCCATAATTGGCAATCTATTCATTCAGTTTGCAGATTTCACATACCTCAGGGTTACCAGGCTTTTTTCGGAGAACTGGTTAAGCTGCCCAGATATCCGAATGATAAATTGGTCACTATAGAGTTGAGCAAACTTGTGGAGATACACGACCTTCAGTCGAAACAGCACAAGTCTACGGGCTTCTTCCCAATCACTGTAGGACATTATAGCTATCAGAGCATTCATAAGGCCGAGGATTGGAAGCGAAAAATGTTATCCGAATATGAGCAAGAGATCTTCCTAAAGACGGCTGAACTTCGATCCATTTGGAGTGGCCAGGAAGACGATCTCCCAGGAGTACGCACATGTGCCTTCATTAGAGGATTTCTAGATGAAGTGCAAAAGTGAATACGAGGTTAGAAAGAAGGATTTCAGCAGGCTATCAGCACGGCAAGTGTATGACTTTGGATTAGCACGGATACCTACGGATCTTAAAGATGATGGGAATGTGTTACTTGACACTTACCATCAAATGGGAGGAGATAGAGCCACACTTCAGAGAGACGTAGGAGGTCTAGCGTTGTTCGTGAATACTTCAAACCGGTTGTTGACGAAGGGATACTGCCTTGATGAAGCATTGATGAATCAAGTCACGGGCAACTTTGGCGCAGGGGATTGTCTCAAGCGGAAGCACGGAGGAGAAAGCAATAGAAGGCCCGAGAAGATGAAAGTGCACAGAAGATCTCAATCAAAGGAGAAGATCACTTCCACGGCTATGACTTTAGTTCGCTTCTCCAAAGATCCAAGACTTCACCGATCAAGTTGCACCTCAACAGGACACTTCCATGCCTGCACTAAATCTGGTAACATTCATCTTCTCTCCTCAGCCACTCCGTTCAGCACCTGTTCCAAAGGAGACATTGAAGCTGCAGATGGCAGAGTTCGAAAGAGCTTTGTCCTTGGATGATTCAAAAGATGGCAACCATAACACTGTAGTAGTTTCTAATTGAGAGGAACAGAGCGGGAGATAGTAGTGCACTCAACAACTTCTCATTCTCTAAGAAGTAACTTCTCAGAATGGTTGGCTTCAGCATTGGTTCCAGAAGCTAGAGTGGAAATGAACTTAGAGGAACACGACTTGCAGCTACTCCAGAGTCTAGGCGGAAAAGATAGAAAACCTAAAGTTGCTAAGGTAACTTCAAGGTTGATCATCGAGGAGTCGGGCAGAAGTTTGCTGAGATGTCAGTTCCGGTGGAAGGAAAGAAAGAGGATGAGCTCACGGCAGAAGACATAACAGTAACCAGAGTACCTATCGGTCAAGCCACCACAGAAGGATTGAAGCAGGATACATAGACATTGATAGATGCTCTATTCCTTAGGCTTGACAGAGAAAAGGCGGAGAAAGACGAGCTTCAGAAGCAAGTATCTCAGTTGTGCGAGATCATAGCCAAGGTTGCTAAATCTTCCACTCAGCCCATTTCAGAGCAGGTGAGTGATCATCTTATGCAGGAGATGGAGGATGCAAGCAATCAGGTGAAAGCTATTGATGAATGGAAGAATCTGATTATTCGTCAAGCTTCTGTACAACTTAGAGAGGTGTCAGCCCGTGTGAAGGTTATGAATGATGCAGAGATCAGCTAAAGCAACTAGTGATGAGCATAATAGATATGAACACAATTCTTTGAGAGTAACTCCGAGTACTTTGGCGAAATCAACAAGTCTGCGGAGAAGTGTTGGTTGCATGAAACAGTTATGACGGATCACTTGATCGAAAGGGAAGCGATTGAGTTTGCGGATCTTTCCGTTTGGAGATCTGTAGAGTTTCTGTGAAGAGGATGCAGCACTTGAGATTAAGACATCATCTTTACCAGACAGTATCATTGCTTTCACTGAGGAGGAAGTAGTCGAAAATGTTACTTCATACATACGGATCATTCCTAGCAGAGTGCCTAATTCCCTCGAAAAGTCTCTTCCGATGGTACAAGGGAGAATTGATAAAGCTACTAAGCCTTTCATGATGAATTCCATTAGCAGACTGGTGGCACTACAGGCAGATATTGCGAGGTTCGGGCCAAGCTTGGAGGATGTGGAAGCATGTATCAAGGTGTTGAACAAAGGATTGTTGCGATTCAGACAAAAAGGAAGCGGTGGCTAAAATGATGGGAAGATACTGAATTACATGTTCGACAAGTATATCCAGTATCAAAACAAAAAGAAGACATAAATGTTATAGCTGGCTTGACTTCTTCTTCTATTCTTTCTTCTTCTATTTTCCACGTTCCCGGATGAAATTGTAAAACTTTGAAGTTATTGGTTTTAAAACCATTACTTAAAGTTATGTGGAACAATTATATTAGTTAAGTGATACATGTGTCACTGAGGAGAAATTAGTGGAGGATGATTGTCAAATGTCATCTTTACTTGTTTATGTTTCAGTTCAGTTGAGTTTCCCATTTGTACTTTCCCTTCTACATTTTATAAGTAGAAGAAGAACCTCCGGGTTAATGATCAAAATTTGTAAGCAGCATTCTTGTGTTCCAGGACTTTGTCTTGAAACCCCGAGAGCCACTAAGCAAAGGAATATACAGAGCAAATTTCCGAAGAACTTTGTGTCACGGTGTATTGTGTTCCTAACTTTTATATCTTAGATCTTTTAAATAGACTGTGTTATTTTAGATCTAGATCTGGAGCTACCTTTGCTTATAATTTTGTGTTGATATCTATTGGTTTCTTCTATGTGCATGCAATCAACTCATTATCTATTGATCGGGATGCACATCTTCCCATTTCTTCTCTCGTGTTTATATAATTCCCTTCTTCTATAAATATTTCCTTTCTTAAACAAATTGCTTATTTGTCTTTGCAGTAATTATATGACTATGGTTCATGAGCCAATAGTTAAAGTAAAACCCCATATAGATACTAGCATATTTTAATTGACAAATCATGCGCTCACCGGTAAATGAGGGAGATTTATCTCATGACCGCCTAGGTTTTATGCTATACAAAATCTAGCCAACATACGAGTATGTTTAATGTGCAATCAAGGGAAGTAGTCGACTCTTCTATTGTCAAATTCTTTTTGCCAATGCTATACCATTTCATGTTTCGTTCCCTTTCTTCAAACAAATGTTCAAAGATGTAATTGTTTTGGTTCCTCATATGTCCCTCCCCGAGAACACAAACTACAAACCAGCCTCCTTGATAAAGAATATTCTAAGGTGAGTGTGGTGATGGAGGAGACAAGGCAAACTTGGATACGGGTGGGTTGCTCTATCATCGTGGATGCGTGGACCGATATTAAACATCGGCCATTCATCAATATCATTGTCAAATGTCCTGCTGGCCATTATTTTCTTAGAGCTATTGATTATACAGGGAAGAGGAAGGATGCAACCTTTCAGTTTCAAATTTTGAAGGATGCCATAGAGGAGATTGGGCCCTCTAATGTTGTGCACAAGTAGTGACTGATTCAGCCCGCATATGTAAGTTAGCTAGCATGATGGTTGAGGGTGCTTACAAGCACATTTTCTAGACTCCATGTTGTGTTCATGCGTTGAACAACGCATTGAAAGACATTGGAAAGATAGATTGGGTGAAGCCAGTGGTGGCAGAGGCTAGAGAGATACAAATGTTCATTCGCAACTATCACGCCTCACTTGCTTTATTCAGTGTCTTTTTCAAGGAAGGAATTCCTCAAGCCCATGGACACTAGATATGCCCGTTATTTCATTTTGTTAGAGAGGATGCTTGAGGTGCAGAGGGCTTTGAAATTAATGATGGTTAATCGAGAGTGGGGTAGATGGCCGAAGCAAACAATTACAAGGAAAAGGTGTGAAACAAAAGATCCTCGCGATGATTGGTGGACCACAATGTAAGCTATTGCTGATTTTATATATGTAGGTTTAGTTTTTAATTTTTAAATATTTTTATCAATGTTTATAACTTGTAAATTAGTTTAGTTTTTCATTCTTTAATCTTAATGTTTGCAGATATGTTTACTCCTTCATCTCACCCGTAGTGGGGGTCATAAGATATGCTAATACAGACTCTCCTAGTCTTGGAGAGATTTATGAGACATTTGAAAGCATCCTCGGACAAATGAAGCAAGCCACCGATATCGGGGATCTTACTTTGAGATTTTATGAGGAGCATATTAGGCCCATTGTGACACGGTGGTGGAACACAATGAACACCCCACTTCATATGGCAGCCTATGCTCTAAATCCCAAATGGTATGCAGCACGACTGGGAGAGTGCCTCCATCTAGATGATGAAGAGGTGAAAGAAGGGCTCATGAAGGACTTTCGAAAGATGTCCACTGATGAGGAGTCCACTTTATCATGGGACCCAATGGCTATCCTTTGTCAATCTCTGTGGGACCAACATTTAGCAAGCCAGAGGCGAGGAAAGATAGAGCTACATTAGCTCAAGTAGACCCTATTGGATGGTGGACATGGCATGGCAAGGATGCACCAGACTTGAGGATTCTTGCCACTTGCCTCCTTTCATAGGTTGCTAGTTCCTCTGTTGCAGAGAGAAATAGGTCTACATATGGCCTCATCCACACAGTTAAGAGGAACCACCTTACCTCTCGACGAGCAGAGAAGTTAGTAGCCATGCATAGTGCCTTGAGACTTCAGGATTGACAGACTGCTAAGTATCGTCAGACTCCAACCACACGTTGGGATGTTGATCCCAAAGATGCTTCACAGATTGATGAGGATACACAGGGGGATTGGTTAGGTTCCATTGGATGAGGCAGCCCTCATAGTTCCAAAGACTCAAACTCGAGTCGGATTTTGATGCCACTTTAGCGGAGTTTGATTAGGGGCAGCTATATATTTTCATTTCGATTTTCTATGTTTCATATATTTTGTTGCCCTTGGGCATTTCATTGTAATTGAAACTTGAATCTTATGTGCAATCTCAATTCAGCTCCAGTTTTATGTATTAAAGTTTTATGATGTGTGTGATGAATGCTTTATTAAGTTTATCAATGTGTTATACTTATCATTATTCATATGAATATTTGAAATTTCCTATATTTTTAAGGTTAAATCTTATGTGAAATCTCAATTCAACTCTAATTTTATTTATTAAGGTTCTATAATGTGTGTGATGAATGCTTTAGCAATGTTATCATATGAATATTTGAAATTTCCTATATTTTTTAAATTTTCCCTTATTTTTTAATAGCCGTCCCCATCGTCCCCTAAAAAAAGGCCTAAAAAAATCCATCCTGGAAACATGTCCCCCCGTCTGCTAACATCCCCGTCCCGGAAACTTGGTGGAACATAGCTTATATCAAATTGAGGTCTCATAACAAACTTCTACATCATCATAAGCAAGATATGCTTTCCAAGATAGTATTTTACTCCATCAGTGTATCATTCTCATTGCCATCTATATAACATAGGCACCTAATAAGCACTCAAGTTTTGTCAACTAATCATCGACAACAAAACCACTTAATCTCGAAATTTTTACAGATCGTAGTTGTCAAATTTGAACTTCTACTTATTCCTTTTAAGAAAATTGTTTATTGTTAATATTATGTTATAACTAGAAGAGTTGACTTTAACTTTGATAAATGACCTACATGCATACACTAAGGGTCACACACCTTATTTTTCACTCTTACTAATGATTTCTCTTTGCAGGTTGTTGGTGCATTAATCTCCTTGGGTGCATGCCATAAGGGGAGTCACCGGGATTGGGGTTGGGTTGGTTAACAAAACCTAGTGACAGAGTCATCATGTGTGGCATTGTCTTACCTTGCCTTAACATGCCCTCATACCTTTTTAGTATCCCCTTACTACCCTCTTACAACCTTCTTACGACAACCTTACTACCTCCTCAATAGTATCACCTTCACAATTGTCTATGATGCCTACCTACAATACCTTCAAATTACCTTTAGATCCCCTTCATACCGCCTCCCCGAATATTCACCTCACCTCCATGTTATTTCCTTCTTTACCTTCATGCCAAAGAGTTGTGGTTGATGGTATCAATTCTGGTCGGTGTCGTGTGCCGAACATCTTCCCAACTAACATCGATCGTGAAAAAAATTCATGAATGCAGTCATGTACTCCTATATAAGGGCGCATTGTTGTCAATTCTCACACATTATTATATAATTGCTTTGCCTTTGCTCGCAAATCTAACCTTAAAGGTTTAAACGATAAGAGTTTAGTGGAGCCTATATTTGGAGGTTTACTTTGGAGCATTGGGTTACTAAGACCCAAAAGAAAAGGAGCTCCACCAACAAGGTTAGCCAAGTCTTCTGAGTCCCCAACTTTGGTCTACTTAGGACTTCTACCTATCCCTCTTGTGATCCACCCATAACAATTCTCTCACAAGGTGCTACTAACCCTAAGGGTTACCGCCACAACAATGTCTTCAAAAAGTAAGTATCCCTAACCCTTCCTTTTCCTTTATGTCTGGTATGGTTGATCATATTCGATGTATCACATATTTGACTAGGATAAAGTAGCACATTCTTGTCAATTGTATTATTCTTATTACCGGCTCTCGCCTACTACCACCACGACTTTATAACCCTTAGCTTAACTATCTTACATCACTTATTACCCATTTGTTTATTCTTACAACCTAAGATCCCAATAAGAGCCCGTCCCTTATCCTACGCATAGGCTTTGGAAACCTACGGCTTTGATAGAGTGTGGATTATCATCTTCTGTGATCCAAAACTCTTGCACCACTGGAATTCTATTTGGCCTTGTTTGTTGGCCCTAGTGTGGTATTCTACTTATATCCTTGTTTATGTTATTGAGAAGAGAAAGAGGATAATCATATTGACCATCTTAGCCTTCATGCAGTGGATCCTAGTTATAGATCAATAAACAATGAACATAGTTTCCTATATGATATTCGCACAAAGGATCGATTGCGATCTTATGATACTTATAGTTTTCCAAAGATCAGATAGCCAAGAATCACATGGCCGATAAATGTTGATACAAAATGTCTTGATGCTTAATCTAAGTATCAAACCATCTTAACAATACACCTACTAATACCTTCTACATCTACCTCCCATAATCAATCAAGTGTGTCATTTAATTCTAAATAATTTCAGCATTTGGAGGTGTTTTTTTGTTATGTTGGATGAATGCTCATTTTTTTGACTACTTCCCATGGTTGCTCAAAGATCTACAACTTTTGATTAAGCTAGTTCAAATGGTTTTCCGGCCATCATAGTAGAAATAGGATGTTGATGCCGTGTCTCATTACTTAGTTGAGGAAATAGTTGTTTGATCTACTATGATTGTTTCTTTGACAATGATCACCATTATTGAGTAACACGGTGTGCCTTGTTGCGTCATTACTCTCCTAGCTCATTGTTTTAGAATGACACTTCTTCCCAATTATAAAGCACCCATGCCGTCACACTACCCCATGATCTGCATTTGAAAACAACATCAGGTACCTTGGGTTTTTTAGTAAACATTTTTAATCATTTCATAACCAACATTGATAGACTCTAACCTCACAATCATTTGTTCTAAACTAGTCATTATTTTTATAAATTTGCATGCTTGAATTTCTAGGGCTCCTTGCTTCTCCTTACCATCATATATTCTTATATGATATATTGTCCCCCTCACTCAAAAAAACTAGGGATTCATCACATGAGTTTTAAGCTTTACATCTTAATAATCATTTTTATTGTTATTGATTTCATTTAACAGAATGAACCCATTCATTGTTTAGTTTTTTTCTAAATCATACCTCTAGTTATGTATAAATCCTAAGAGTACCCTAGGGCCTTTAAGTCAGTATACATTCAAAACACTTGACCTTGTATCTTATTGACCTTGTATTCTTTAAGTCAGATAGATATATACTCACAACCTTATGTCTTATGGCACTACATGATGACTTGAGATTTTCCCAAATTGTTGTCAAAGAGGCTTCTACAAGAATAAACATTGCTAAGAATGGAAGTGAGGTGTCACTCCAAACTAGAAGAAATTTTCAAGAAAGCCAAGTCTCAATTAATAACTATAAATTATCAACACCAACTAGTCCGTAATGTCCCCATTTCTGAAGACCCTTAGCCTATACTTCCCCGTAGGCTTTGGGATGTTGCAAGGGGAACATTTTTATTAATTAAATATTCTTGCCTGAAGCAATACTTATTTAATTATTTA
This sequence comes from Taxus wallichiana var. yunnanensis, assembly GCA_018340775.1. Lineage (NCBI taxonomy): Eukaryota > Viridiplantae > Streptophyta > Pinopsida > Cupressales > Taxaceae > Taxus > Taxus wallichiana. Next base: position 353,358,973 of record CM031242.1, on the reverse strand, counting down.
ATTATGAAGATTATTTAATTTAATTCCCAAAATATAAAAATTAAATGGGAAATTAATTAAATAAATATTTAGGAGGCTTTTATTGATAAAATCACCCTTTGAAAAGGGGACGCCACACCTAGGGAAAACAAACTGTTTTCATTTAATAACTTTCCTCTCCTAGGGATTTCATATTTTGTGCCTCCTTGCTTATAAAAGGAGCACTAGGATCATTATTATCATTATGTTGATTGATCATTTGATGTTCACTCCATGCTTGGAGTTGGGATGCATGCCCATTAATGTTCTCTCTCTCTTGCGTGGGAGTTATTGTGTTGGTTTGATATTCAATTGAAGTATTTTCATGAGATTTGCAAATTTACTTGTTGGTGATTCTCTTTCTAGCTTTGGCGCCTTTTATTGAGAGTAAAATCTGCATGTTATTGAATATTATGAAGGGTTTTATGGTGTTTTAGATCTGCTGGTTATTGCTGGTTTTATTCTAACTATGGCGACTTGATTAGGGTATCTTTTAGCATGCTTGAAGGATTATTAAGTGTTGGAAATTAGTTGTGCAATTTATTCTAACCCTAGCGATTGGGTTTGGGATTTCGGGGGCTGTTTTGAAGGAGTTTCAGTTATCATAAAATTTAGATTTTAATATCTTTGGAAAGCTCTTGAATTATCTGCACTTTATTTCATGGCAAAAGATGAAGTATTGAGCAAGTTATGAATTTTCCAAGTTTCAACTGTTTGTGCCAGGGTTTTATCTACACAGTTTCAGATTTCGGGGTTGATTTGCATGCCTTCTACTTATCCAAAAATTGTGATCTATAGCTTGTTGGAAAGCTAAAAATATTAAGAATATTTTGGCATGAGTTTGATAAAAAAATAATGGATGGTAAAGAAGTTATTAATTTTTGAAGTTTGCAGCAGTTTAGTGCATTTATAAAATAATTACTGTTGTAATTAATTTCTGATTTGAAGTGATTAATTTCCTAATTAGTTCTCCTATCTAATCCACCACCTTGGCTCACTCTAACCCTTTTAGGTTGTATTGAAACTAACATTGGATTATTTGAGGTCGAACTAGGAGGGTTTAGTCCTAGAGTCAATTTAGTAAAGTAATTTTGCATATTCGATAATCCCAAAAGGGGATATTACATAGTCACAAAAGATAAAACGCTTTACAATTCCCCAAGATTATGGTAAATGCCCTTGTTTGGGGTGTCATTTTCCTACTTTTGACCTCTCATTTTTAGTTTCAAGCCCAATTCTAGGGGTAGAAAATGGAGGATCCTCGACAGCTAGATAACGAGTAAATGCAGGTTAAGAGGACGAGGGAGTGAATAGGAGCCAAGTGGATTTCCACCATAATTGTGTTAAAACCACAAAAGATAGTTGTGGCTGGAAATAAAGGAAAGAAGTGATTATGGAGATTAATGCTTGTTGATTGCCAATGAAGTCCTTCGCTATACAAAGGACAAAAAATTTGTTTATTACATCCTCAGAGCAATCAAAGGTAGTAGAGGCAATAGATAGTTGCCGGAGGCCTTCAGATTGTCATTGATACTATTGTGGATAGTTAATTTTCAGTTAGAAACTACAAATAATCAACTCTCGATTGATCACAATGACCAATCAAATCTACATAACAATACAACTGATGATGGATTAATAGGGACCTTTACATTGTCATTGATAATGTTAATGAGAAGCAAGGGTCCATTCTACATGCGAAAGAAAAAATTGATCTAACAAATATATAGAGGGCAATCTCTTTTGATGGAGTAATTTTGCATTGAAAACACTTGTCTGAAAATAAAGAGAACATTTTAATGATATAGAAAAAATATTCCATTAAAGAAGATATATGATTATGAACTATAAGGCTACCTCATTAATGAGAATATACTTGTCATTTCAACCAAGAATAAGAGTGAAAGATAACTCCAAAATATGCAATCCTAAGAATCCTTTTATAAAATAGAACGAATACTCAAGTTATTCATAATAGTGAATTAACCTCACGTAGAAGAATGTATGTCGCATGTAATAACACCTTACAAGGAGTAAACTAAATAATTTAAAACTAGTATCCTTATGACACACTCTAACAAGAATCTATTACAATCAATAATAATTATGGCACTATATGACAAGAAACATAAGAGTGAGTGCTAAAATAAAATACCAATCTATACAGGTCCTTTTGTGTCCTAACATTTATTGTGATCATTGGGTTACATGGGGTTAGTGTATTACTAAAGGTTGACTTACCCTTTTCATATATTGTGTGTTATGTGCATATATGTGTTTGGTGCCTACTACCTATTCATTAATTCTTTTATTTGATTCAGTCCATTCAAGTATCTCCGGTGTCCTTCGAAACCACCAATATATCTTAGTATTCCTTCAAGGCTTCATGTATGGTTTTTTTATGGGAAATGTTTACGGATTCTAATATGGGTATAAGAGCCGAAAGTGTAATTCCTTGGATTAGTGTCACCTCAAGCTACTTGGTGCAAAAGCAATAGCGAATTCTCAAAGGTGAAATTGGCACATTGGAGCATCCTAAGGAAGGACTTCTTTCAAAGTGGCAGAAAGAGGTTGATAATTGAAGATGAGCAGAACTGAAAATTGTCTAGATCATGACAGCATTAGAAAATATTCCAAAGACCGGCAAATAATTGACTATCCAAAATCAGGGCTTTCTCATAAAAGTAAGCCAAGTTTATTACGAAGTACTATGTAGAGGAAGAAATTTTCAGATCTGATTTCTTTGGTGGATTCCTCTCAAACAACTAAGGGGTGCACCAATTCTGCACTTTTCAATATTTTGTTGTTTAACCCCACAAAATCACCCAAAAGTTTTAGATCACTCCTTAATCACATAAAGCCAGCAGGCAAGGGAAGGGGGCTAGAGAGGTGCAAAAAAATTGGAAGTAAAACTACAGTGGGCGAAGACATAGGCGCAGCCGGGGCAAAAAATTGGACGGGCCACCAAAGGGATTGAAGGCACTCCACAGGGGTAAGATTGGGGTTTTAAATTCAGTTCCCTCCCCACACCTAATCCACTTTTAACTGAGGCCAAAGCCACAACCGCCATTAACCATTGGGTGATGCCAACAAATCAGACCTGCCACATCATAAAGAGTGTAATGCCAACAAATAAATTATATATATACCTATATACACACATAGACATGAGGTGAGATCCAATTGGTGGTAAAGGTATTTATATGAGAATATTACCCATTTTTCAGCAAACCGGTAAGAGACAAGAGGCAACAAAGTTGGGATGACAAGTGGCGCTCTAAGGTATAAGTTTGACATTTTTCGCTTTCTTGGAGGGAAAAGGAAGGAAACTTTCAAAGGCCATATTGTTATCATACAATGTCTGTTTTTGACTTATTTGTATCATTGGAAAGCTTTCTCTAAGCTCTATGCTTTAGTGGTATTATCATATATTGTTGCAGAGGCTCTAGTGTGCAAAGAAATACAGTCAAATTTTAAGTATAAATGTTAGGGCCGCCATCGGTTCTAGTTATCATATCTAGGCACAAGAAATGGAATTTGCGTTAATGGCCAAAGGACTATAGCACATCATTGATGAAATGGAAGCTCAACCAAAAGAAGAATGTTAGATGGCTTTATATCATATTCATATAGACATGGCAAGAGTGATGATAGTAATTAATGTGGCACCCAAGTTACATGCTCACATATTGGATAAAAATTCCTCTTAAGAAGTATGGAATGAATTCAAAAAATTCAATGCAAGTTATGAGAATCGTATGTCCAAACTAGAGAGAGAGTTAATCCAACTCAATCTAGTCGAGTCTGACAAGATTTTCAGATTACCTATCCAAGATTATAGATATCCAATTTCAGCTCAAAGAATGTGGGGCCAAATTTCAAAATAAGGATCAACAACATGTGAGCATTGTAATGGAGAATCTAAAATCACTGTATGATTCCTTTAAATCCTCTTGCATATCCAATAAGGTTATGCTCAAGGACAAAGCTAAAGTGACAGTTGACAGACTTTTCGAATTCTAATCATGGACAAGGAGAAATATTTTATTCAAAAATCACCAAAAAGCAGCAATAAACCGCAATTCAAACCTGAAAAAATTATCTTTGCAAAATCACAATTCTTGAATGGCGATTAATTGTTGATTTTCCGCTAGTAATTGTGTACTTGCCGAAAATTGCCAACTAAATCGCCATTGAACAGTATAATATGCCCAAAATGAAAAGGTCATTGTTTTGTGAATTGTCTCGCCGCAATTTCTCTTGCAGATTTGGTGACTTCCTGTTGAGGTTTCGAGTGTGCCAGGGTTTGCAATTTTCTAGGATTTCAAAGATCAAACTTTTCCTTCAAGGAATACAATGGCACAGCCTGCAAGAGTAACAAGTTACAAAACCACAATCATTTTAATTTATTTTCATTGTTCATGAATCATTATCTATCTAAATGTTTGGAAAGTCAACATTGCTCCATAACCTTGTTTTGTTGAAGAGTTTGGCGACCATGATAAGTCTATAACCTTACAAGATACTAATAATGTATAATAAACAAGCTTTGGGAAAAATTGCTTGGAGAAGAGAATAGAATCAGTGTTTTGAACAACACTTTCTTGTCCATCATCAAGATGAACGACAAGATTATAGATTGGAGCTCCTTGTGTAGATATCTCCAAGTACGGAATCCCTTACATACACTATAGAGGAAATAATTAATGTTTGTAAAAACAATTACTGTTATTTATCCAGGCATTAATTATTATCCATAATACATGCATTCCTTAGTTTGTGAATGATGGCCTTCCTCAAGTCACTTAATTCCAATTCCCGATGCATTTCTTAGTTTGACAACACAATGTCTTAATAAACTTGTCTTTGTGCAATACAATTTTCATCGTCACCTAAGACAAGTGGAGAGGTTACAGAGTTATGATGCAATTGACTTGGATGAAATTGATCCATATGACGACTAGATTGTTGATGATGTGGAGCCCATGTTTACCATTTAGAGATAGCAAATTTGGGGAGAGGGAGACATAAGAAGCAATAAAGATCGGGGGCGTTAGGAGGAGTTAGTGAGGATCCAAAAGATATATCTCGCAAATGATAATGTTGGAGTTGCGGCAGACGAGGAATCTTTACCTTCCACTTGCATGAGGCGGCCACAACAAACTTATTTTTGGCGCAGCTGATGAAATGTAATATGTATATTGATATTTCCAAATTTATATGACTCTATGAGCATCAGTAGTTTGTAACTATGTATTTTGTACTCCTTTTGGGTCAAAAATTAACAAAAATGTACTTATGGCAATATGTTTATTCGCTTCTCATATCATTCATCAATGTTTTACATTTAATTTAAGTTTATTTTATGAATTTTAATATTTTCTAAAGTGGCGAAAAAGTTGCTCAAGTAATGCCGAGAAATTGTGGATCCCTTACTTTTGAGTCGAATTTTAGGTTGTTGATTAATTGTTGAGTATGATTTTTTGCACCATAAGAGAAACTAATTTGACTAGGAAAGATTAGGCGCGAGGAACAAGCACATGTGAGCAAAGGTGACAAGGGTGACTAAATGAGTGACCCTTAATCAACAAAGACCATAGTGTAGAATTTCAATCCCATGGCTATACTTACGATGTGGGAAATAATTATTCACGCATTATTAGAGAATTTATCAAATGACACTTAACTAACGTTGAATGCCTTTGACAAAAATGTCCCAAATTTTATGGGATTAACGAGATAATTAGATGGTTAATTTGGGTCAAAAATCATGGGCATGACATCTATGGAAAAACGGGAGAAAGAAGACTACCTAGAAAGGAGGATATTGAAACGATTATCAAAAAGGCGGATAAGAGTGCTCCTACTATGGGAGATTTAAGCACAAAATTCACAATGTCATCAAAAGACAAAAGATAACAAACAAGAGCTACAAGAATTCAAAACAAAGCATACTTGGAAAATGATGTAAAGACAAAGACCAAGGCACAACAATGCCCTCATAGCTAACACCGCCCTACACGTCGCAACATCCACAACCACATGGATCCTCGATTCCAGATTGTGCACACTACATGCCCAAAGATATGACTTTTTTCTCCTCTCATTACGAGTAGATGCACAAAGTTGGGGAATATTTTGTGGCCATATTTGTGATTTTTCACAAAGGGTCCATGCCCTTTTAAAAAGGGTGTACGCCTATGTAAAAAATCATAAAAATACATGTTTAGCGTATCAAACCCAAAAGGGTGTACTCCTATGTAACACAAAGGGTACATGCCCTTTGCATTACAAAAGGTGCACGACATATGCAAAACATTAAAAATAAATAAAAATTAATTTTACAAAGGGTGCAAGGTGCATGCACTTTGCATTACAAAAGGTGCACACCCTATGCAAAACATTAACAAATTAACTTTACAAAAGGCAAACGCCTTTGTAAAATTATTTATTATTTTTAATGTTTTGCAAAGGGTGTGAGCCCTTGGCATTTTTTCAAAAAAATGATTTTTTTCCTCCCAAATAGCCTTGGGTTTCCTTGGGATCCAAAGCTAAAATTTGGACTTGCATTAGACAACCAACATGGCTTTTGGATAGGTTAGAATATTTATTCACCTTTGTAGGCACAAAATAATCATCGGCTTCATAGATTTTTAAAAACAAATTATTTGGGTTCAGGGGGATAGAATCTAATTTTCTAAAATATATTTATTTTTAAATGGAATTAGCATTTTTAATTACTTAATTTCTACATAACGTAACTCATTATGATTCATTCATGTATCGTTACTAATAATTTAATAACTTTTGTACGGTTAACCAACGTGTTACTTAAATTTATATCTCAACAATCTACACATTGTTAGCTAGTATTTTACAAAAAATATTCAAATCTATATTCAAAAAATTGTGTTCGTGACAATTCTATTTTCATTTTTCCTACTTTCTTGACTTGTAAAATTATTATATTAATTGAAAAAATATTCTCAACAATCTTCAACATTTTGTGAATCCTTGTATGAAATTTCATTTAAAAATTCATTCATTTGCTTCCAAAAAAGTGTGTTCGTACACATGCACTTTTGTTATGTTTTCACAAAAATTACTATGTCATTGTTAGAAATGCGTAAATTTCACATACTTATCTCATCCAGTGTGTCAGCAAAAATTACATATTTAGAAACTAGATTCAAAATGTCACAATTCATCTTACGATGGGACAATTACTTGACCAGTGCCTCGAAAAGTATCTCCAAGTTCATGTATTTCTATTTTTCACAAAAAAAGTGGTCACTTATCCCCGCTTTGTCCCCTATTATCCCGCATCTACCCTTACACCAAAGGAAAAGGCCTATAGAGTTTATGACTCCTCACAACCTATAGCTAACAATGGTAATATATGGCTTAACAATGTAGTGATCCATGATGTGCACCATGTACCTGATCTATAAATAAATCTACTCCTATTTATCAAAAAGCCAACAAGGAAAGAAGGTAAAAATTTGGCCTGAAAAGTTTGTTGTCAAAGATATCAACAACAAATTCCAAATTATTGCCTCAAGCTCACTTCACAAAAGTACTAAGTCCTACATGTTTATAAGATTTGAAGAGAATGATCTCGTTGTCCCTTTCCTCGTATCATAAGGGCCAATAGTAAGATCATCTATGGCATGAAAAATTGGGGCATCTAAACATTCAAAATATGCAATTGATGGGTGACCTAAACCTTCGTGGTTGGTCTTCCTCCCATAACCCCTTGTGTGAGAATTTGTGAAGGTGTACTTTGCATAAGCATCATAGAGACAAGGAGGAAAAAGAAAAGGCTCAATGGAACATACAACCTTTGGAACTCGCTCACTTAGATGTGTAGTACATAAACCACCTTTCTCTATTTGGTGCACAATATATCTTAACCTTCATTAATGACTTCAATAGAATGTGTTGATATGTCTTACCAAAAAAATGTTTGGTTCTATAAAAGTTCTTTAAATTCAAAGCAATCAGATAAAAGAAATCGACTACTTTATAAATTGCTTCAAGTTTGAATTAGGGAGTTGAGTATGAAAGCAATGAATTTCAAACCTTTGTTATGAGCATGTAATTACATGGGAAAGAACTATAAAGATATGACCCTCAACAAAATGGTCCCACCGAAAGGAAGAATAACACTCACAAAAATTATTTATGGTGTAATATCCTTTTTTTGTAATATTATTTAAATCTGCAAAATTAATTATCCGGATCACCCTAGGAATATTAGATCTTCTTAGTTTGACCTCAAATAACTCAATGTTGGCAATAATACAACCCAAAGTGGGGTTGGAGTATGATGGGAAAACTAATTAGAATGTTAATATTACCCCGATCTGATTTTAACAAAGAGATAATTAATTAAAATTCAAACCCCAACTGCTGCAATCTTCTAAAATTATTTCCCGCTTAACCATCCAAGCAAAAATCCTCAAACTTTGGATTTTGGGCCACAAAAATATGAAGAATAATATCCCAAAACCAGTTTTCGCATAGCAAACACGAAACCCTAATTTTACCCTAAAAAGTAGGTCGCCCAACACATTTAGGGCATCAAATTCACTCCAAAAATTATGAAATCACTTCCTCCTTATTCCTCCTAATTTCTACAACCAAATCCAATATTAATCGACCCCAAAACTGCAAATCTGAAATAAATATTAATTAATAATGTCCAGATAGCTTGTAGACAACTGAAATATTCAAAAATTCATAACTCATCCAATACTCAGTGTTTTTCCATGAAATAAAATGCAAAACAAACTAGGAATCAAGGCCTTTCCAATGCACTATGATTCTGAATTTTCTGAGCATTAAAACCTTGCCAAAACAACCCCAGAAATCTGCTTTCAAGTCGCTAGGGTTAGAATAAATCATATAAATTAATTCCAGCTCATACAACCCTTCCAAAATATTCAAATAATCAGCCCTTGCTCTGAAATAATTAATTAAACACAGCAGCAAATAGATCTAGCATAAACAACCTCAAAACATGATAGATCAAACCCCAAACCAAGTCGATTTGCTTCTAATAAATTGCAGCAATGATAAAGAACACAAAAGTACCACAAACCCTTCACAAAAATGCAGATTTATCACAATGGAGTGAACAATGGAGTCTTCAATATTCTTCAATAATAGATCCAAATGAGAGAGAGCGCAATGCAAGAAGTAGGGAATACATCCCAATACTCCAAGCTTGGAGTGAAATCAAATGATCAATCAACATGACTTTCCCTCAATGTCAAAGCATATATTTATAGATTCTTCTTAGGGTGGAGCGATTCCCTTTTGGAGAGCAAACCATAATTTAAAATTATAAGGCATGCTTATAATTTCCCCTTTTTAATTTTAATTTCCCCCTCTAAGTGTGGCGTCCCCTTTCTAAGGGTCTTTATGACATTAAAAGTCACTTTAATATTATTTAATTAATTCCCCTTTTTAATTTGCATTTTGGGAATTTAATTAAATAATTAAATATATTACTTGCTCCATAAATATTAAATAATTAAATAAATATTGCTTTATAATGTCAAATGATTAAAATCACTCTCAAGCAATATTATCTAATTATTTAATATAATTTTCCTCTTGCAACATCCCTAAAGCCCACGGGAATGATAAGCTAAGGGTCTTCAAAAATGGGGACATTACAAATGGTAAGATGTATGTTAAGCCAAGACCAAGACTGTCATGTCCCTTTTTTCGAGCCAATTCCAATTGAAGACCTTGGCCCATTTTCCTTCCTCATGGGTCCAAGCGAACAAGCTAGAGGAAGCTAGCAATGTCATCATGTGCTTCATTTCATGTTCATTTCTTAATTGGCATTGTAATTGTTGGTGAGCCTAGCGCCCAACAATAAATTAGAAATAAAAAGCTATTGGTGAGCATGTAGGCTCCCAAAAATACCAATTAGAAATTAGAAAGTACTTTTCTTAAGAGGTCGGCCATCATTTACATTATAAGCACCCCTTATGGTTATAAAAGGGAGGTTGCTTGGCCATTAGAGGATTATGTTATGTGGATTTCTCATTTTTGGTAAAGGATTGCTTGTTAAGCATCTTTTCCCTCTCACTCAAGGACGAAAACCCTTGTGGAGAAGTGGTGTGGACGAAACCCCACACTACCCTTTGGTGGATTTCTCTCTATTGCTGGTTATAACAGATTTCTGCCCTAAGCGACTTGCTTGGAGGTGTGTTTTCAAGGATATTGCTGGTTTTTATGTGATCTCTTTGCATGGTTGGACTCCCTATGATTTATAAAGGTGAAATTTTCATTTTATCAATTGTTTGGGTGCAAATATATTTAATTTCAAGTGGAGCGACCTATATGGATATGGTAAATTGGTATGTGTGGTGACTTATTGGTAAATATGAAATTATCATCTCATTCTCCCTATTTTATAAAGCCAATATCTTGAGTTTGGGGATTTTTGATGATGTTCTACAAGTTTGGGAATGTTTGTTGGTTAGGGTTCCGTAAATAATTAAATTCACATGCAAATCTGATTTCTAACAGCTGCAATTGGTTGATAAGGGTTTTCTATTAATTTTGGCACAAGTTTGGAAGTGTTTATGCAAAGTTTAACCCTATTTTGAAGGGCTGTTATCACCTAGGAAGGTCGCTGCCCTAGGAAGGGTTTGAGATCAGTTTTGTAGGTTTATAATAGTAGTGCTCATAAATCTGATTTGAGAGCTTTTGGCCATTTCTTGAGGTCCCCAAAAAGGACATTACAAGACCCTTCATAACATGTTTTGTGGAGAAGTACTTCACTAAGCCAACTGCATTCTCAATAGAGTTCCTACACAAGCCGTGAGGAATATTCACCGCTTTGAGAAGTGATTCGGAAGAAATGCACCATCGTGCATTTTGCATCTTTATATGAGCAACATGGGCATAAATTCAAGATCAAAAACGAAAGAAGCTTGACCCAAAGAGTCATAAATGCATGATGATGGAGTGCTTTGAAGCTTTCAAATCCTATAAACCACTCCACTATTAGAAGTGATGCAATCTTTGATGAAAACTCCATTAATGATGTTGAGAAATGTACATGTGAGATTTGTATTGAGCTAGTATATTGTGCACCACTTATTACCAAAACAATTGTACCTCTAGTCCTTGAAAACATGCTCCAATTGTTATCACATTTGTGACATTCTGAAGATAATCCCTACGAGATCTTCATTGAGTTTTCATCCATGTACTGACACCAATTGAAGATATGGTTCCAACTAATTGCATGAAGACACTACTTGGAGAACAAAAAACACACCGGCATTTGCAAAAAGATTCGTAAGTGGGCAGCAACAATTTATCTTAAGTAAACGAAAAAGAGATGATGTAATGTCCCTTTCGGGCTCAAATTTGAGGAATTTGGATTTTCCCAAAACCCTAATGGAACATTGTCGAAATGATGACAACCACATGTAGAGAATCTGATTTTTATGACAGCAATCTGATTTTATGCAAGAACTAGGGCAGCGACCTGTTTTAGGTCCACCAAACCCTAAGCAACCTAGGGTAAATTCAGATTTTTGCCTTTTCCACACACAAATTTTCAGAAATACATCAACAACATGAAACCCTTGATGAAGTCATGCAAAATAAATGCTTCAACCATAAATTACAAACTGCTGGAATTAATTAATGCTCAAAAACAGCTGAAACTTCAAAATTTCATATCTTCATAAATACTTGGAGAAAAATGCAAATGATAGCTCAAAATGATCACAAAAATAGCAGCTATCCAATAAAATTAGAATCAGATTTTTCTAACCACGAAACCCACTAAAAGTGATCCTGAAATCTCTAAATGGATAGATCAAGCTGGAAATGAATGTGGCAGCCCCAAAAATCATGCCCTAGCTGGAATTTGTGCCCTAGCACTGATGGAAACCCTTGTCATTTTGAATTTTGAAGCCCAAATGTGACTCCCGGATGAAGCCACCAATGCAACAAATGAGGGTTTTCATCCCCAATAGGATCCAATGAGGGTTTTCGTCCTCAAAGGCTGAAAATGAGAGCTCAATGCTCCAATTTCCCAAAAAGAAGTATATAATTCACAAGATGATGATGCACAAATGAGCCAAGTGACCCCTCTTTATACCTTGTTGTGGCGCCAAAACCAATTAGAATGTTTCCAAACTAGGACCGACCTCATAAGGATGCTTATCTTCTATCTTTTCTTTGGCTTTTCATATTCTTAACCTAGTCGACCTAACTTTATATAGAAAACCACTAAAGACTTTGCTCATGAAAATAACTGAAAAACATGGCAATTACTCCCCTTGCTCATTTCCTTCTTGCCCATAGAAAGTGGAATGGGCTCAAAGTCTTTAAATCGAACTAGCTCGGAAAAGGGGATATTAGAGTACACCCTTACAAAGTGGCTGGAAATGAATGATTCCAAGCCCAAAAATGAAGTACAATGTAGATTCCGGCTGCCAAAAATATGAAGAATGCAATGATGGCTGAGTTGAGTGTCGCCGTGCCCTAGAAACCACCCAACACTTCCTCAAGGTGGGTCGCTCCCCTAGGAGAGGGGCTGAAAATCACTATAGGATCAAACCCTAGCTGAAAATCTGCAATATCCACCTTCTTGAAGCACTAGGAACAATCAATCAAGTGTTTTAGTCCTCCTTGTGTAGCCACACCAAAGGATTTTTGCCCCTTAGTGGAAGGAATTTGAGCAATCAGCCCAAAACCAAGCAAAGTATAATTTTATGACAAGAGATGATCCACAAATGAGTCCAAGCGACCCCTTTTATACCCTTTTGGTGGTGCCAAAACCAATTAGGGAGTTTTCCCCCATGACCGACCTCATAATGATGATTGCTTTTAATTTTATCTTTGGTTTTTCCTCTTCAACCCAACCGACTTGACTTATGAGAGAAACTATGAAAGAAATTGCAAATGTTCACGAAAATGATTGAAAAACCTGACAAACACTTCTCTTGTTCACTTCCTTCTTGCCCACGAGAAGTGGAATGGGCTAGAAGTCCCTTAAAAAAACTAGCTTGGGGGACATTACAAAAAAGTTAAACAAAGCAAAGGAATCTACATACCAAAACTCTATAGAATGATCCCTAAAAGTTGTCATGCTTAATGGAGAGATTGGAGATGGGGTAGTGGGACGGTTTTCTACAATTATGTAATGTCCCCTAAGGGACACTTTTAAACTTCACACAGATTTGAGGCAAATCCCTCGAGCCAAAAACAGATTTTTAAAGATGTAACATTTAATATTAATGCAGATCTGATTTATCCCTAGAAATTGCGATTAGGGCAAGGAAGAAAACTCAAATAAATCAACATTTACATTCAACTATTTCCACTCAGATCTGATCCAATATATTTGTAAAGCCAAAATATGAATTAAAACCCTGATTTTAGAGGCACAATGGGCTGGAATAATTCTGGAAAATCTGCAGACAAGTTGCCCTTAAAAATGACACTTTTTATCATTTAACAATTCTGAAATGAGGCTAAAATAATTCATAAAATCTGATTAATTTGCAGCAGCCCAGATCAGATCAAAAAACACCTTTAAATACCTCAAAATGTGCCCTAGAAGTGGGTCGCACAATATGATAGAAGGCTGAAATATGACGGAAAACACATCTGCAAATTTACTTCAAACCCTTGATCCAAAATCTACAAATCTGCACCTTCAACTGCTGGAAAAACTCTGAAAATTATTAATAACTCGATGAAGCACAATGGAAACCCCAATGGTGGAGAATCCCCTTGAACTCTTGGAGGGTTTTCATCCTCAAGAGCGTATTTCTAAAGGGTTTCGTCTTTAGAAATTTCTTTGACAAAGCATGAAAGCTTCAAACAAAAATCAGCAATAAGAGAAATATTCAAGTGTCCCTTCCTAAGGCAAGTCGACTTGCCTAAATAGTACTTGTGACCCAAAATGGCCACTCTAGAAGACCAATCATATTTTTCCTCATTAAATGTCTTTTTCCCTCCACTTTTCTTTCCTAATGCAAGTCGCATTTGCCTAGAATAAATCATTTTGGGCTCATATGCTTTTACTTTATGTTTGCCTTTTTCTATTTTTAAGTTACTAATAATTTATTATAAGTGCATATAATGTTTTCTTTTATTTTATTTTTATTTTGCACTTTACAATAAAATATTATAACTTAAGTTTTCACTTTAATTTAATCTTTAGCCGTCGGGAGGACAAAATGGGCTAAGGGTCATCGTCATAATTATCTTAGGAAGCGGGACATTACAAATTATGTGATAAATATTTCTATGATTTAAAGAGGAAAAAATCTGAGCTTGCTCCACATTGGAAAAAGCAATGGAGGTAAGGGATGCTGAGATGCGTTAGGAAAGGCAATGTGAATCTATTTGGCAATCTTGGTCTTTTTTAATGCACAAATTTTCAATCCGCTTAATGCTCCACAAAGGTCTGTTAGTTAAGGTCAGGCTTCGCAAGGTTGATGTTACAAATTCTTTATGCAAGCTTTAGGGTAGTTTGAAAACTGTTAATCGTGCTTTCTAAATAAGTTCTTCTGCTGAGACCTTTTGAGCTTGTTTCCAAGCTAAATCAAATTATTTATGCATTGCCCCCTCTTTACAAAGACACGTTGATGACAAGGAAAGCTACAAATTTTGATGTTACACAATTCAGTTGACTATTATAGTCTTCATATTGAAGACAAGATACAAGATTACTTTTCCTTGAGACCCCCTCACCCCTCAACTTGAGAGAGATGGGACTTTTCAGGCAGGATCTGCCTTTGCTTGTTAAAGGCAAAATCAAGAGTTTCCATAAAGATGTTAACTTTTTTGGCTTGTTTGGGGAGATCTATTTTCTCGTGACTATATTTTAGACTGATGTAAATATTATTCCAATCAATTATATATAAGATGGCATTTATTAAGAAAACGGTGCAGTTCCTCTTCAATGTAACATACACCCTTTCATATATTGAACCATGTGAATAAACCATTGCAAAATTCTATGTTCAGAAGATGCTAGGAATTGATAAACTTTAGTACAGGTTCAGCTTCAATTTGATTGCTTGGAGGCTATGAGAGATCCCAGCCAATTGGATAATTCTGCTAAGTCGTGTATTTTAAATTTACCATAGGGAGGAATGCAAGCTACAAGATCCCACTAAATCATATTTAAATCATGAGATCTGATCTCCACAGGAATTCCCCAAAAATGGGTTTGTCATTGGAGCAAAGAATATTTGTGGCAATTCAAAAAAACAGCCACCACTCACGAGCATCATGTAGAAGCTTTATTAACACTTGTACGAGCCTCCCGGACTGAAAAACGAGAAGGATCAGAAATAGTAGGACAAATGACACTAATTTCTTGTAACAACATCATGTCTGTCTTTGAATCAAAAGAATTTGTCTAAGGAGACTACACTTATTAGCAGTTCCCATGTCCCTTAAATTCCGTGACGTAATCTTCATAAAGACTGATTTTGGGCAGGATAATCAGTGGAATGCTCAAAGGCCAGATCCTCTTGCGACTATTTTAAAGGACTGATGAGATGTCTCTTCCTTACTTTCAACCAGATTAGCCTCTTCTGCAATCACAGTATTCCAATATCAACAGGCTAAGGAACAGGATTTTACAGTTGGTTGAGGAGAATGCTCTTGGATCTACTCTGGTCAGAACCTTCTGTTATGGAATAGGCTTCATAGCTAACTATAATCATCTGCAAATCAGAAAATTCAGAACATTTTGAGTAAACAATGGGGGTCAGAAGGGTGTTTTGACAATGTGGGCAGATCCGAGATATTTTGCTCTAGAGTAGGAGTGACAATTAGCCATTTCTCCTCCTGACTCTTCCAAGCCATCTGCAGATCTAAAACCTGAAATTTATTAGAATTAGTGACTAACCTGCTGGGATCTTCCACGTCTGAGTTTTTCAAACATGGGCTCTGTTTGAAGTTTCATTTATATGACTCATGAGAGTGGGACTCTATTGTGCCTAAAACTGGAAGTTATCTTAATAAGTTACATTGTGATGACCCTCAATGGGTTGCTTCTAAGATTTGAAGCAGCAGCTCTTTGGTTTGCCTTGGGTGAGGATAGATAAGATAAGATAAGATAAGATAAGATAATTATATTAAATGTCCAACAAGTGACCACAAAATAGGTCAATGGGACTGCACCATACAAAGCAAAGCAAAAGCAGCAAGGAAAACCCAAAAGGGTCTTCGAAAATAACATAAGAAGAAGAAGAAGAAGAAAGACAGCACAAGGAAAGAAAGGGAGGCGGAGGGAAAAGCCTCGACACAAACCCTCATGACAGCCGCCCAAGGTCAACTAAAAAGAATTTGGTGATGTGCTGGTGTCTGGTGTCAGGGACTGGAAGTTGTCTGAGACGCCTATGATCCGTGGAATGTCGAGCTCTCTGGGTGGACTTGGTGGTCTATTGCCTAAAAGAGGGGGCCCTTGGCCGTGCATGAATCTGGATATCTCTGGTTAGGGAAGAAGCTCCTCTAGTCCTGACAAACCTAGCCAGAAGATCTCCACTAGGATCATGTCCTTGCTTGGTGCCCCTCACACCCAGGACCGCGTCAAAGAAAGATGCGATCCGTCAAGCAGTAATCTCCTTGAAAGAAGGATGGAGGGCCCCATCACGGAGCTTAATAGCTTCCTGTAAAGAGAGAGTGAGACAACTCTAATCATAATACCTAAAGAAGGTCGTGACCGTTGGATGTTCACGGAAAAGACAATGAAACCTCCCTCTGATCTCATAATAGATGGAGCATCGGAAGATGAAGTGTTCCTTTGCCTCAACCTCCTGGAGGGAGCAAAGTTGGCAGATCCTCTCAGACCGAACCAACTGGTGATCACTCTTGACCCGAAGCCTGTGGGATCTAACTCTGAATTAACCCAAAGATATGCGAAGAGCATGCATCCAATGATGGGAGATATAGGTGGGCCGAATGATGAGTCCATTGTTGACTTCCAGGAAGTGATTGGCATAGAAGGCCATTTTCGGGCGTAGCTCCTCCCGGGGGTTGGTCCACATATTATGAGTGAACTACCTGTATATGTCGTCTCTAATAATTTTGTGCAGGTCTTACGTGCTTGGAAGGAGATGAACAGAAGCATCCATGGAGTACCTGAAAGGAGGGAGACAGTCCATGTTGATCCCAAGAGAGCCAAGAAGACGAGATGTCCCATACCAAAGCCTTAGCGAACACGACCACTATGATCGGAGAGAGCAATGGTCTCAGAAGAACGGTAGCAAAGGTAGATGTATCTATCCCTGTCAGTGGAGGAATCCAAAAGTCCCTGGATGCGGTGCAAGACTAAGATGAGACCAAAGATGACCTCTAGTCCGAAAGGGCGAGCCCCAAACTCGACAAGGATGATATGATGAGGAACAATCTCTTTGCATCCAATGATCCGTCTAAGAAAAAGGATCTTAACTTGCTCAATAGAAATCCAATCCGACTCCAGCAGGGATGGGCCCCAAACCTCATAACCGTAAAGAACTGTGGGTCTCACAAGAGAGTCCGAGAGAGACATCTTGGACAATGTGTCCTGAAAGTGATGGCGGAAGCACTTTGTCTCTCCAAGATCGCGAGGGAACCATACCCCTTGTTGATGCGAGTTGAATAGCCAGCGTAGGCGAAGGCGAGGTCCGAGAAGGTGTAGGAGTTGGTGATCTCCAACTCCTCCCCCTATAGAAGAAATGGAAATCAGAGGTCTTCAACACATTGAAAACCATAACCTTGGTTTTACCCATGTTGACTGTAAGCTGCCTATGATCGCAGAAGAGGGCTAAATCATCAAGTTGTCTTTGTAACCTCTCCGTCGAAGAAGTCGGAAGGACCACATCATCTGCAAAGAGAAGAATGTAGATTAAAATCTGGTGGAAAGACAACCATCCTGTCGTGTATGTGGTCTCTGAGAAACTCCTCCAACTCATCAATATAGATACCAAATAAAGTAGGAGAGAGAGGGCAGCCTTGTTTGGCCCCAATGGTGCTCATGATGAAATCAAAAAGCCCAGCAAAGCAGTGCGAAGGCGACCCAAAACCTCCTCATACAGTCTAGTAATGGCGATAAGAAGGGTTTCGAAATACCAATGTCTTTAAGTCTGTGAAAAGGGCTTCCCATGCGAAAGCAGTCAAAGGCTTTTCGAAAGTCCACAATGCGGCAAAAAAGACCACGCACGAACGGTGACGTGCTTCCTCGATGATATTACGGAGGGTAATAATGTGATCGATGATCCAGCCCCTATCCTCGAAGTCGGCATGTCCTTTGGCTGCTGCACTGCATGCTTTCAAAAAACTCAAAAAGTTGTTAATGGAGAACAGTGGCATATAACTTGGAAAAAGTGTGACCCACCATAATTGTCCTGTAATTATTAGGATCAGAAGTAGGACCGGATTTGTGAATAGGGTGGATAATGTGGTGGGACCAAGATTGCGGGAAGCTAGTACACACCGCCTGATTGAAAAGGTCTACCAAAACATTGTTGATGGTATTGATCCCATGCTTGAAAATTTCTGCTTGGAAGCCTTCCTCATTTGCTGCTTTGCTGCAATTCATCACCGATATGGCCTTCTTGACATTTGTGTGGGTGAAGATGTGGTAGGTGGAGGGTGGGGATATAACTTGGGTCTGGGGCTGACCGGGATGTCATAAAGGGTGGAGGTGTGAGTGAACATAGTATGGGGGTCAAGGTCCAGGGGTAAGGGAGAGCGTCGGGGAATGATGGTACGCCAAAAGCGTTTGGGGGAATGCAAAAGTGAGGTGCGGAGATCCCTTCTTTTGTGGGCAATAAAGGTGCGTTTCTTGTGGCGGAGGAGATTACGATAGGCATTTTGAGGGGGAAGGATGGGAGGTCATGGGTAAAGGCCATGCGGAGCTGACAGTGGAGGTTTTTGCAGTCTTCATCATACCATTGGTTCATGGGGCATGTCCGCGTACTAAGGGGCTTGGAAGTGGAATGGGGGTAAGAAAGCAAGGCAACCTCATGGATAGCAGTGGCAAGAAGGTTGTACATCTGTCGGTGGGAACATAGTAAATTGGGACAAGGGGGAGAAGTCATGGAGATGAAAGGAGAAGGGAGAAGGTTATGGGGTCACCCTCAGCAAGTCTCAGAGTGGTGCATGGAGGGCAGTGAGGAGGGCTAGGGGTCGGGGGGAGTAGTTTCCAAGGAGAATGAGAGGGTTGCATGGTCGGCGAGGGAATGGGGGAGATGAAAAAGTGGTGAATAAGGAGAAGAAGGTCAAGGGTAGTCATGACGTAATCAACAACACTAGCGCCACCACAGTGAGGTTTGTAGGTGAAGAACTGGGAATCTGGGAAACAAGATATGCCATTAAGGATCAATAGGTCATGAGATTCCCCCAACTGTAAAAGGTGTCGGCCATATGTCGTCAAGGGCCCTGCCACATCATCAAGACTCCCTCTGAAGACCAACAGAAACCGGGTCCACCTCTGAAGTACAAAGAGCATCAACAGTCCTGTCATGACATGGAACTTGGATGTTTTTGGTTCGAGCATTGAAATCACCCAAAAGGATGACCTCACCAACTGCTGAGAACTGAGAAATGCCAGCAGAAAGGTCAAAGTAGGGATCCCCATCCGGGCCACTCTCAATGGCAAAAGGAGAAGAGACAAGGGGGAAGTAACAAACTGCAATATAAATGTCCCGGATAAGGTGCGGGGTCCACCTAACCTTGATCCATAGAAAACGTGCAAACTCGTCCTCAGTACATCACGAGAGATTATGCCCCGAAGAGTGTCCCTGACCAAACAAGCAACTCCGCCAGAACCCCTAACTCCATCGGAACTCCTAGTCTCTTGTCTGCAAACAGAGAGCCAATAGTACCCCCAATGTCCGAGAGAGGAGTATGACCATACTTGTTCTTTATAGGTAGACTCTATTTTCTTGTTGCTCTAGTTTATAGAGAAATCCCTTCTCAAATCAATGAAGATGGAACAGGCACAGCAAAAAGGAATATTTTGATATTCCACCTACTGCTCCCACTCAATGCCTTCAAAGTCAAGAAGAATTTTATC
Organism: Taxus wallichiana var. yunnanensis; assembly: GCA_018340775.1. Taxonomy (NCBI): domain Eukaryota; kingdom Viridiplantae; phylum Streptophyta; class Pinopsida; order Cupressales; family Taxaceae; genus Taxus; species Taxus wallichiana. The sequence goes on along the minus strand of CM031242.1, from coordinate 353,338,890 downwards.
TGGAATAGGTCGTTCCAAGTCAAAATTGACACAGATTCGAGCACAACTCAATACATTCGGTTGTTGTCGCAAAAGCCACTATGAATTCCCCAATATTATATTCAATGCAATTTGACAATGCTTCCCCCAAATCGCATTGGATGGCATGGGAGTCGCACATGGACCGAGAACAATTTTGGTTAAGTCATCCGTTGGAATGATGGCCGGAGCTGTGGCTTTATGAATAGAACAGCCTTGTTAAGATGTCAAGAACATCCTTGAAATATTCATCTTTAGTAATTTTTTAATAGAAAGATTGTCATGAAACGTATCATAAGTGTGTCAGTAGATCTGAAGGGCTTCCATGAGTTATGGACCCAACCTTTATGAGTTTTTGGCCGCAAGTAAGCACCAATAAACATTCATATCATGAACTGTTCTTCCAGAAGCCACAAACACTCATCTCTTCCAAAAGAGAATGATATACTAGGGAGGAGGGCAATATCCATCTTCAAATAACAACCATTTTCCTTTTTGGCAGGAAAGATGGTTTGATAAGTCTTTTGAGGCAGCTGATGCAAAACGTTCAGCAGCTTGTCGTTTGAGGGTCTGGGAGTTCATTTTATTTAGCAGCCTTGAAAATCATTAGGATAAAAATTTAATTCATGGGGATAAAGCTTTGAAATTCATGGAGAAAGATTGGGCACTCAACAGAAAGACTTAGAACATAGTAGATACTCAATTGATTCATCGAGCAATCAGTAGAATCTGTACAGATGTTCCACATTGTAAAGTAATTAATTCACACATTGTGAAATAAGTTACAGCGATAAGAAATGTATAAGTCAGTGCAATATAAAATTTAAAAAACACGCAAACAGCACAATGGTGTGAAATTTGACTAACAAACTGGTATTGATCAGTAATAAAAGCAAAGAAAATATGTACATCACAAAGCTCAAGCAAGGTGAATATGTACCTGACAAGCTCTAGTTTTGGCTCTTGTCTCAGCTGTGCTTGGGATGTCATGATTTGGCTTGGAAAATCGCTTCTCTCCACGGTCACAAGAACCCCATGAATCTGAAAACCTTCCACCCCTAGACAAAGACAATGATAACTTAATCATTGACTTCACCAAGAAATCTACATAAATAATTACCATATGCCATCAAAACATTTAACTTGCCTACAACAATACCACATACTGCATGCTTGCACGAATAACAAATTCAGCTCGAAGGACATTAGAATTTTGGTCAAGTTGAATGGCCTTGTCTTTTATCTCAAACGAAATGTTGAAGAAAAATGCTATCTTTCGCCAACCTATAGTAACAAATTCAACAGAAACAGTGAGAAAATAAGCCTTCAATATTTTCGAAGTGGCTATAGTGAACTACACATTAATGCAACAAAAGAAATCCAATGAAGCTAAACAATGCTTCAAACTTATTTGAAGGAAAGTTATACCAGACTTCTTGATGAATGGTTTTCCTTGCATTAATATATAATCAGTTTTCTCAAAATCTGCAAATCAAAAGCAACATCAATAAATAAAAATCTTCCCAAACTAGACCCATAACCATTATTTTTTATGACTCAGAAAACTTTCCGCTGCTTATGTGTCGAAGTTCCATGTAACATGGAATACTTTTTATTTAGAGCAATAACATTATTAGATATTTTGTGCTTCCAAAGTCCATAATAACTGAAAAGAGCTTTCAAGGAACAACTTTCTACTGAATTTTGGATATCGACATCTTGGACCACATTTACCAATTCATAATTAGGATAAAAGATGTGTTAGGATTGCAGTTAGAGCTCCTAATATAGATAACTGCCGTATAATAAATTCATGTCTTGTAGGCCCCACCATAGGAAAACATTAAATATCTAGTTAGACATTGTAAACTAGCAGTTACAATGATTAGTTACAAGTTTATAACCCACTTATCTACACATGAATTATATTATTCTCCAACATCGGGAACATTTCCAAAAATTGTGGATAATGGATCTTCATGAGTGACTATAATCTTAAGCCCCCATGTCTATTCAAATTTTGTGGATGCTGGCCAAATCTTTATCACCTCCCTACCCTGTATCTTGAAGTAGTGACCCTCCTTTGCAATAACCTTAGCCTCTTCAACACATCTGTGTTGCTTGGAGGTGTTTGAATATTCTGCCAAGGCTGACTTTCCCACCTTGTTAAGACAAATGCTTTCACTTCGTTCCTAAGTTCTTATTTGAATGAATATGCACGCCTCCCCAACATTAGAAATAGCATACTACTTGAAACAAAACAGGAAGGAAGTAACAACCTTGTAGAGTTCATATAACCAAGATAATTGAACATCTTAACTTCTCCATCTGTAAAATACTTAATCCAACACCATAAATAAACTTAAGATCATTGTATCTAAAAATGTTGGAACTTGCATGAAGCAAAAACATAAATTTAACAATGCAAACATTTTAGGAGTTAAAACGGTAACCGCCCCTTTATATTCTTCTATAACTCAAACCTTATGAATGTAATATCCCAAGAAAATTTCAAAAATATTTGCAACAGGACATATGTATGTGCACACATTTATATGTAATTATAAATATATAAATATCTATATATATAATACATTTCTATTTATGTATGGAAGCATTAACTTAGCCACAAGACTAAAACAAGAACTAATAAACTCCAAATGTCTACTATGAACATAAAACAAAATAATCAAAAGTTGAGCAAAGCTTGATTATTAAAATGCCAAATCATGATATGAATCTAACGTGATCCCTCTGCTTAAAGAGTTCCCATTTGGCTTTCCTTAGAGATCGAGTGATACAAGTTTATAAACAAGATGCTTATAACTCTCTATGTTTGCTATTGTACATGATATACATTGCACAAATAGATATAGTATTCAATGGTCATTACCAAACACAAAACTAGCTTATTGTGAGATAATGTATCCCTCCTCTAGTGAGATTTCCAGGTGACCCTTGGATTAAATTTGGATATAAGATCGCCAACAATTTCAATGAACATTATCTAACCGCAACATTTGTTACATGTTCCTTCCCTTAATGTTACTTTCTCCCAACACTCTAATTGATAGAGGAATAACATTGTCTGTAAAAGCTTCTTCAATAGTCTGTCCAATTAGAAGAAGATTAAAAAAATCAATTGTTCGCACATCACAAATGGTTGGAGACTTTGTGACATTAATTAATGAGATGATTACATCCTTAGAAACAATTCCAGAAGGATTTTGCACACAACCATTGAGTAAATTTCAGCTACATCTTTATTGTCAACCTCGTGTTTCAAAGGGCTGTCATTAAAGCTTGGATATTTGATACAAATCCTGTATAGAAGACTATTGCCATCCTTGCTAGTAGCCTCCATTGTAGAACCTTCAATTTCCAACAGGCGCGTCTTTAGATCTTTTTCATAAAGGTTAGCATATTCCAAAAATTGAAGGTCTTCAAGAGACTCTTCATTATACATATACCAAAATCTCAGATACTGATCAATGAGAAAGATTCTTTACTTTAAGTTTCTTGACTCCTTTTAAAATATCTGCCATTTTTGGTGTCCCAAAAAAGTGCTCTCGATGAGCCAATACTAACAACCAAAATCTTAAGTGATAAACAAAAAACTTACTGCAGGAATTGAAAATTCTGAGACATATACCTGAAATTTTCTATTTCCTTTTGAACACTGAAATCTTAGAGATTCTCAAATTTACAATAAAATTTAAATAGGACTATCATTTAATAAAACACACAAACAAAAATTTACTGTAATGATATTTTTGTCAAACGGTAGGCAACAAAATCAAAAATTCCTACGAATATATGGGTACCAACCCAGGCCGCATACATGACCACTAGAGGCGGCTGCATCTAGCCACAGACAATCCTTCCACATGCTCCTGCTCAATATTTTTCAAGTCCAAAAAAACACCCTCTTACATGGGGACTAAAGGCCTTTATAACCTGCAGGATTAAAAGCCTTAATTTCACTGACCTAAAGGATCAAAGGCCTTAGTTTAACTGACCTAAGATTCATTTTGCTCCTATAGGTCAGTTTAATTGATGCAAACAGTAATCAGGGTACTAATTAAATGGCTTCCAAACTCCCCATCTTAGGACTCGTGATCCACACTCAATGGACAGGCACAAACACACAACACAGCTCTGGAATCAACACACTCTCTTTATTGATATTCAGCAGAGTTACAAACATTCAAATACACACATAGTTACGTACTTGGGGATATGGTATTCCAATGTATATGAGTTGAAAGAGATGTCAACATGTGGCACACAGCCCCCTTAGTTAGTTATATGGTTATAATATATTAGTTTATACAGGTAGCTTGTGGAATTAATTATATTGGTTAATGAGTCCATTGGGATTAGGTGTTACCAATGTAATAAAAGTAATATATCTCTATAAACTGATGATTTTGATAGAGGTTTAGACCAAAATTAAACATAATAATAATGCTCCCTATATTGATTCCACACAAATGCATACAAATATATATGAGTTTGCTCTCCTAAATAATAGGAGAGCTATAATTGCTCCCACAACAACTAATCTACTAGATTAGTACGAGTTGTTCAAACAACTCATACTAACCACACTAATAACTCATATTATTTCTCACAATATAATAATGTACACACTAATATTTCCTAACATAAACGAGGAGAATGTCATTTTGATGGATGTGAAGTATGTGAAGAGTTTTTAATTCATATAAAGATATTGGAGGTGACCCCTCAAAGCGGAGTTCCCATATTCACAGATCTTGTGTAGTTGTTCCTTCCTTAGGGAGTATTGTGCGGTGTTGTCTTACCTTAAGGGTTCAAGAGTTGCCTATATCTCGTAAACCGTTGCAAATTTTTCTACAAATTTTTAATTAAAGTTGGAAAATTATTCAACGAAGCCATTGTCAATTTCAACTTTTGTGATTCATTTTGAGGGAGTTGTTGAAGTTTTAAGGTTTTTCACAAATTCGTTCCACATGTCAAAAAAATTCAAAAAAATCTGATTTCTTTACATTTGTGGAAAGCTTACAGAAATTTAGTGTGGGTGTGTTCCTTGGGTTTTTAGATTTAAGAACAACTTCAGACTGAAATTTTCCAGTCAAAGGAGATATTCAAAGCTACTCATCTACATCTTTGTTTTCTCATATTGCAAGTAGGAAATGGGACCCATGGATACTAGTGTTCATAAAACTCTAGTGTTTATTTGAGTCATGGATTGAGAATATTTTAACAAGTTGTTCATGAATATGGCATTGATAAGGAAGAAGAAGATACATATGATGAAGAAAAAGAGAGAAAACATAACGACGACAAGGAGAATGATGCAAAAGGAGAGGCGGAGGATCTTGATGAAGAAGAAATAGAGATGGAGGATAAGGGTTTGGATTGTTTAGCTCTAAAGAAGGAAACTCCAATATTTCAGTTCCACTAATGCATTCTAAGGAAGGTGATTGTGCCCATAAATCACAGTAGCAAGTATAACTGCCATCAACATGGATGTAGCTCAATATCTACAAGCTCAAGCAAAAATATCAAGGAAGCACAAGCAGATGGTAAGAAGTTCGAGTTTTGAAAATTTGAAGCTCTATATGGACAAATAGGTTATGCATTTCGAATTTAATGTTTTGTATATTGATGGGTTGGATATTATTCTTGGATATCCTTGGTTAGAGACTATGGAAACAATCGATATGTGTGCAAACAAAGTTCATGAAGTTTTGGTACAAGAGAATGAAGGTCGCCTTGCATTATATCAGACTTAGCGAGGAACAAAGAAAGGTCGAAACAGCATGAGGATGAATCCAACTATGGGGGAAGAAAACTAAGAAGAAAAACAAGAAGAATATAAAGTAGAAGAAGAAAAGAAAATTCATCTACTTAAGAGACAAAGGCACTAGCACATGAAAAGACGGAAGAGGAAGAGAAAGCAAAAGAAAAGGTTGATAAGGTCAAGGATACTAAGTTTGAGGCATATAAACACCCACATAATCATGAGAGACAACAATCACAAAGGCATGTCGGGGGCACGCCAAAGCAACAACCAATATGGTTATACGGGGAATAAGAGGAACAATCACCATAGTTCTACATGGAATCAAAGGAGTAACCACTATGGTCGTGCATGAAACTCAAAGAGGAACAATATCCTCATGGAGGGAATTAGAATAGCGCAATAGATTATGGAACCAGGTTCAAACGGATCAACCACCCGGATAACATATGGGTGGTTGGATGATCGAGCATGGCATAAGTGTGCATTGATTTAAAGCATGCTCATTACTTGGTTTCTTTTCATGTTTCTAGGATGAAACATATATAGGAGGGATGTTATGTTATGTACCTAGGAATATGATATTATAATATATAGGGGATTATGGAGATGTCAACATGTGGCACACACCCCTTACTTATATGGTTATAACCTATTTGGTCAAATAGGTAACTTGTGGAATTACCTATATCGCGTAATGAGTCGGCATACATTGTGTAATATCCCCTTGTGGGATATTAATTAATTATTATTAATCTACTTGCAAAAGAAACAAACTTAGAAGAGAAACGCTTATAGGTTCACATCTACTAACCCAGTGTGTCGGCTTGTATACAACCCAAATGGGGTTGGAGTGAGCCAAGGTAAGGGTTCATATGGACTATCTAGTTGGAATTTGCACTCCTTTAACCAATAAACTTGCAGAAGTAGAAAAATAAATTTAATATGCCTAAAAACAGCTGAAAATGACTGCAAACTTTAAAAATTAATCTCCCACAATATTAACTCTTTTTGCCTGAAATAAAATGCAGTAGGAAGATAAAATTAAGATCTTTCAAATGCATCCAAAATCAGAATTTTTAATCAACTGAAACCCACTCAAAACAGCCCCCGAATCTGCAGTTCAAGTCACTAGGGTTAGGGCAAAATATGTAAACTTATTCCAGCACTTTCCCTTCACTCTTCAACCCAATAAATGCAGTTTTCAGATCTGCAATTAATTAATTTATAACAGCAGCTTATAAATATTAGAAAACCCCTTTCACTGATTGTCAAAATCCTCTACACAAGTCGATTTAGCAAAGGTAATTACCAGCCACATTAATAAGCATTAAAATGGTCAAATCATGGCCATATTGATTAAATAAACAAGCTGGAAATGATCAGATTTGAACTTGCTTCAAATACCACCAACTTGCACTACAAACATCACCCACACAAGTCGATTTTGATGCACAATAATCAGCTGTAAAAATCAGATTGAAACCCTCACACAAATCCCTCAAAAACCTTCATCAACAAGCTCATGCACTCTCCCAAAAATGGCGACTTACATATAGAGAAGAAAAGATACAATTAACTTATCAATTCAAGCTCAAAGGGCATACACACTTCACTCAAAGGTGGTGTTGAAGAACACCTTTTGTTTTAGATCATTAGTGGGCATACATCCCTTCTTCAAGCATGAAGATAAGTTTCATAAACCGTCAACATGCGAAAAAGGAGTACCCACATCTTCTTTTATATCTTTGTCTTGCACATCCTCCAAAGTTCTCTCTCCATCTTTGGCGCCAAAAGCTAGGAAGGAATATCATTTTAAAAAGTGTCTGGAGATCACACTCAAATCAAATATTAAATGCATAGGGAATTTAAATCAAATGGGGCCCATATGGATCGACCCATGCCTAGAAGAAATCGATTTATTTTAAATATCAAACATTAAATCATTCCCAAAAAAATGCAACTTGCTTAGTCACTTAATTCACCTTTAAAATAAGAAATTATTATCCCAAGGTGAAATCGAATTTTCTTTTATTTTTGATTTGCACAATAAAAATATATTTTATTTTAAATTGACCTTGCAAATCGATTTTCTCTTCTTTTTAATTTTTAATTAGAAAGGGGTACATTACACATTAGGATTAGGTGTGTACGTCCATATAAAGGAGGTGAATGTCGTTATGATGGATGTGAAGCATGTGAAGAGTTCTATTTGGTAAAAGGATATTGGATGTGTCGCCATAGAAGTGGCATTCCCGAATAGGGAGATAAGGAGTTATTCCTTAAGGAGTATTGTCTAATGTTTCCCTATCATAACGGTACTTGATTCTCTCAAAACTTATTACATACTAAGGCATCTTAGCCCAAAAATATCACTTGCATTATGTTGATCTTGAATCTATTTTGGGTATTGTTTGGATTATTCCATTATTATATGTGAAGATCTTATAGTATACACATAATTTTTCACTTTACTAACTTTCGTTTTTTACTGGGCACCATTTTTGAATCAGCTTTCCCGGAGCGGTGTCCTCGAGGATATTTTCAAGAGTGAGGAGTAACCAAAAATAGTTACATGCATCCTTCGGGTTGCATTGGGCTGGTCAAAGTGGTACTTATGAGATAGCTTTGATGTGTGACCCAATTATATCATATATTTCACATGTTGTCACACCCCTCTCTACGATCGTTTTTGTATCCCTTACAGGTCATCACTTACAATTTCCTTTTGACATCACCTTGTTATCCTCTTATGATCACTCTAACACCTACTTTAAGCACCCTCACACTTTCATCATTTTCTACCCTTAGCACCTCAGAGTTTAGTCAATCCCTCTTGATTTGCTTCTCGATCTTCCCATGTCTGCATTTCCCTTTCAAGCGGTCAATGTCGTCTAGTAAGCAGATTTCCCTAGCCAAGAGCATTAACCAAGATCGATGTTGACGGTTAACGATTAATCACACGGATAACATTGACCAAAGTCAATGTTGTCAGCTAGCATAAACTATTAATGTTATCATTAGACTATTTATACTCGATAGTTGAGTGCTCATTCCACATCTCATCCATCACTCATTTGTTCCGCTAGCACTCACCAATCTGCCCCAAAGGTTAGAAGATCTTCAAGTTGGTTGCATTTGTCTTCTTTGGAGTTCACACTTAGAGCATTGGGTACTTAAGATCTACAAGCATAAGAGTTGTACTTGCCATGGTCTACCAAGCCTTTGGAGTCATTAGAGTCTTCAATCAAGGGTGTTCCTAGGTCTTCTTCTTATTTGTTTGTGGTCCCCCACATCAACTCTCTCTCATAAGATGTTGCCAACCCTAGGGAAATTTAATGCAGCAAGGGTGCCTTCATGTAGGTAAGTATCTCTAACCTCTCTTGTTCCTTTATTTTCATTTCAAATTTGGATGTTGTGGATGTGGTCATGCATAGATTAGGATAGGGTAGCATATTCTTTTCTATTGCATTATTTATCTATTAGTCCTTACTTTTACAACCTTTCACAACCCTTGATCTTGCTTTGTAATCTCTTGAACCTCTTACTGATCCTTGTGAATATTTCCTAGAAACTTCTTGGATCTTGTATTGCTTTCATCACATTTTTATTTATAACCTTATTATCATCACTTTACAATCAAGATCTAGTTAGACATCACTACCCTACTCTAGGTATATGCTTTACAACACTATACCTCCTATAGAGTGTGGAGTAACACCTTCCTAGTTCCACGTCTACATCAACTTATAGTCTAAGGTATGCATCTTTAGCATGGTCCCCTATGTTATCCTAGTCTAGAATACCCCCATTGCGAGAAAACAAAAGGAATTGTTATCGGGTCATTCTTTATTTACATACACTTACCACACACTCCCTACCCCTACGTACTATGAGGAAATCGCACTTTTAGTCCAATGACTAATTACAATCCATGAACATCACACTTGTAGGTCCTCGGCTCTGCTTTCTTTCATCTCCAAGCTTAACTCTCTAGATTCTCTCCACTCTCTTTTCTTGCTCGGAGTTCTCTAAAGCGAGGCTTATTTTGCTCATCTTTCGTTTTACATAACGACTTCAACTCTTTACCTTCCTCGACTTCGATCCATGATCTAGTGCCGATCATTGACATCTCCTTGAGTTCTTAAGTTCTTGGGAAAAAATTGATTTTCAAGCCATTCCTCTTGTTTTCCTATGTTGCGAAGAAAAACCATTAGTATCGAGAAGACCGACAGTCATACAACCACTTCAACAATTTCAAAACGCCCACTACCATCTCTTAGATTTCCAAAGTTCCTAAAAAAAAGACCCATGTGGCAAAAATTGGAAATTCTAGGTAGTACACTTGTTTTGCCTATACTACACACAAAACCACCAATATCAATAGGCTTGCGGTGGCTCAACCATTAGGGGTATTACGTAACCTACAGCCACTAGAGGTTTTACAAATGCCACATGCAAAGTTGCGCTTTCGCCATTATCCGAAAAAGGGATCTTGATCTCTCGCGAATGGTTATAACCGTCCTATGCTCCCTTTTCCTTGGTTTTGTCGTCACTTTAAGCTTTTAGTGATGCTTCATGACTATGTACAAATTTCCTCCACGTGACCTTGTTGTCAAGACCAACAAGTCACTAAACACAAACACACATGCACAAACATGCGGGAGAACTCAAACCCATGTTTTCTAGTGGATGCAAGATTGGTCATTAACCCAAATGATTTTTCTTATGACACCCATGGTAATGAAATTACCCTTGAGTTCATGTTCATGAACTCTCGATGAGCTCTTCAATTGTTTTTCCATACTTGGCAAATTTTTATGAGTTCATCCAAGTTGCATCTTAAACTGCTATGTTCTTCCATTTAACCAAGTACTCTTTATACTCTTTTTCTCTTGTCTTCTTCTGATTCTCTCGTCCAATACTTCATTAAGTTCTTCTCTACCCTTCTCATGCAACAACTACTTTGAATCAGCACCTATATAATCTTAACCTTTGCCTTCACCACACATTTGTCCCTAGACATAAAGGTACTGTCATGTCCCTTTTTGAAGACTGATTTTCGTAGACCTAAATTATATTTTTATTGTTGTTTAGGTAGTTGTTTTATTTATTATCATATATCATATTGGGAAGCCTAGCGCTCCAATAGAGGGACTTAAGTAGTTACAAAATAAAGGTATTATGAGCATGTAAGCTCTAAATACTATTTGAATATTTAAAAGCACTTACCTTAAGGGATCGGCCATTATTTTATATTGTAAAAAGCACTCCTTTTGGTTAAGGAGGTCGCTTGGCCACTATTGAAGCATGCTTTTTGGTGAATTTCATATCTTGGTGAAGGATTGCTAGTGAAACACCTTTTCCATCTCTCTCAAGGATGAAAACCCTTGATTGAGACCCTCCCAAGGACGAAAACCCTTGTGGAGAAGTTGGTGTGGACAAAACCCCACACTTCATTTGGTTCTCTACTCTTCATTGTTGGTTCTAACTGATTTATGCCCTAAACGACTTACTTGGGAGAGGGTTTTGGGTGATGTTGCTGATTTTTATGTGATCAATTGGCATGATTGGATTCCCCATAATTTATAAAGGTGAAATCTTCCATTGTTGAGTGTATTTGAGTGGTATTTTCAGTTCTGGAAATTATTATTTAAATCTGCAGTGGATGGTTGCATGATAAAAATAAAAATAGCACTTGTGGGTTCCTAAAAATCAGTTTTCTTGCATTTATTGATTGTTGGTCATTTATTATAAATTTTGAGCATCTTTCCTTAAAGTTTGAGTGAGATTTGTGCCTAGGAAAGTGTGTTTGACTTCTCCTAAGAGGTTGCCACCTTAGGAGCAAAGTGCTGGCAGCGTGTGGAGGGTTCCAAAGTGAATTTTCAGTTATCTACAACTTGCCTAGTTCTGATTTCAGTCCCTCACAACCAGCTTTTGGTCATTTCCTGAGTCCCCCTAAAAAGGGACATTACAGGTACAAATCCACTACGTTGAAGATACTAGATATGTCAAACCTATTTGGTAGCTCTATCTCATATGGATACACTAAAAATGTTTTCAGGATCTTGCAAGGCCTGATATTGTTCCTCTTGAACTTGTTGTACATTCCTTTGTGAAACCTCTCCTTATGCAAATGTACCAAAATTGTCACCAGCTTGGAAGTTCAATTCTCTTGTTGGCTGATCGGCTCTTTCTTTGAAATTTATATTACTTTCTTCAACTTCTTCTTCACTTCTCTATGAACTTCATGGATACACATTGCAAAATCCTCCACTTCAGCAGTTCTACCCATCCCAGCTGTATTTCTCAGAACAGTCACGCACCTAGGGCTGTGACCATACAAAATTTGAAACATACTCAATGATGTACTTTTCTTCAGAGTTGTATGCAAACTCAGCTTGTGCCAATGTCATATCCCATTGTTTAGGTTTGTCTCTCACCAAGCATCTCAGTAAATTACCAAGACTCTGGTTCACTACTTTTGCTTGTCCATCCGTTTGTGGATAATACACTGAACTAAAGTCCAATCTTGTTCCCAACTTTCTCCACAATGTTCTCCAAAAGTGCTCCATAAACCTTGTATCTCTATTTGAAACCATGCTCCTTAGTAATCCATGCAATCTTACCACTTCCTTGAAGAACAAATTTGCAACATGTGTGGCATCACTTGTCTTCTTACAAGCTATGAAGTGTGCAATGTTAGAAAATCCATTCACAATCACAAAGAGTCATTACCTCTTTGAAGTTTTCTACAAACCAAGAATGAAATTCATGTTTGTCTCCTCCCATGGCCTCTTCGGAATTGGTAAAGCCTGATAAAAATATGTATTCTAACTTTGCCTTTCACATGTTGGAAAACTCCACACCCTTGGATGAATTTCTGTACATCCACATTCATTCTTGGCCAATAGTAACTCTCATTCAGTTGGGCTAGTGTTTTGTCGACACCAAAGTGACCTGCAAGGCCTCTGCTATGTTTCTCCCTTAGCACTCTACCTCACGGTACTTTCGGGTTTTGTAATGTTCCTTCTTAGGGCTGACATTGAAAAAAGGAAATAATACAGACCCCAAACTGATTTAAATCTGATTTTAGACCAGCAAACTGAAAATTTGGATAAGTACAGTACAGCAGGCTGATTTCTGGAACAGCTGCTTGTAAACAACAAGATTTCACCCAAACATCACCCTAAATCTCATCCACAATATTTATAAACCTTTTAGAAATACTTTAGAACAATTTTCACTATGAAAACCAATCTCAAATACAGCTGGCAATTAATTTATCAACAACAGAAGTACAACTAAGAGAAATAATCAAAATGGAGGTTTCCAAACCCAACAATGACCAAATATGAAAGATTTTGGCCTTATAAATTATGCCAAGTGTGAAGATCAAATAATAAATTTGTTCCGTGCCCTAGAAGGCACTTAAAATGACTCCAACCCTAGTCGCTCCCTAGGAGAGGGACTCCAAACCATGCAAAAGCTCTTGATAGGTCTTCTCCTTGATGCCCTAGATATAAACCAGCAAGAGGATCTTCAGTATTTTCCTTCACACCACCCAATTTTGAGATTTTTAATTCTTCAATATGTCACAAGGAAGGTTGTTGTCCTCCTTGGATGCCACACTATGTATTTTCTCCCTTAGTGGAGTTGGAAATAGAGCAACCAGCCCTAAATTCCAAATAAATAAAGTATATATGCCAAAAATTAATGTGCAAATGAGCCTATGAGACTCCTCTTATACCCTTTGGTTGGCACCAAGAGTCATAAGAGTGTAGACCGACCTCTTAAGCTTGCTTTATCTTCTATTTCCATGTTGGAAACTCTCCAACCTTGTCGACCTCTTAAGGAGCTTAATTTATCTTTTAATTTCATGTTGGGAGAAATATAACCCAACCGACCTGACTTAAGAAGTAAAACACCGAAGAAAAAAATTAATTACAATGAAAGAAAATGAAAACGAAACCCAAGGACTTCCCTTGTGCAATTTCTTCTTGGCCACGGGAAGAGAAATGGCAAGAAGTCTTCAATTGCAACTAATTTAGAAAAGGAGACATTACAAGTTTGCACAATTGTTGTCCTCTAAACAAAAACTATCCTGCAATGTAATGTCTCCTTTTTCAAGTTTTTCATTTAAAAATAAAAAGAAAATAATAACAAATAATTAATAATTTGATTAAGTGCAAAAATAGTTATTTTACGCACTTAGGATTATTATTAATTTAAATTTTTAAGTGGCTTTGAGGAAGTGAAAAGAAAGAGGTCAAAAGTGCAAACACCGACTTAAAATAAAGAAGGTAATGAAGTTAAAGGTGAATCATAACATCCGAAAAGGAGGTCGGTCTCCTTGGGTTCCTTTTTGGTGTTTGGCGCCACCCTCGAGCATTTAAAGGGATCACTTGGGGTGGAGGTATTTTTCATATTATTTGGTTTTCTTTAAAGAGTTGGGGCACACTTTGCTTTCTCTCTCATCCATTGAGGATGGAAACCCTCCATGGAGGTCTATTGAGGACGAAATCCCTCAATAACACTTAGATTTGAGGACGGAAACCCTCACATCTTCATCGGCGATCTCGTGCGAGAGGTCACACTTGTCTTCAATCAGATTTTAAAAAGGTTCAAGGAAGATTTATTAGTGCTTTAGGGCATCATTCATAGCTAGAACAAATCAGATTAACATGATTTCGAGTGTGGGACAGCCACATAAGTCCATGTTTGAGCTTGCAAGCGTTTCGGACCAGCTGTTTGGCCAATTTCAGACCCTCTCCCGAGGTAGAAACCCCTCCTTGGGAGAAGTTCATTGGTTTCTAGGGCACGGCAAGTCACTTTCGTCCTATATTTGGATTCTTCATATTTTTGGAGACTAATTGTACTTTTCAAAATTGTATTTAGGCCTTGGAATCATTACTAGTTAACAATCGTTTATTAGTTAACACTTAACTAATATTAACAAAACACTACTAATAAAAGCCCTATATTCTAAAACCTCCCTTAAGGCTTAAACTATAGAACATACAAAAATTAAAATAATAGAACCAAATAATATCATTGGTGTCCCAGTTTCATCCTGAAATCTGAGACTACCCTATCCGAAAAAATTTCGTACTTTTAAAATAATGGGTCGTTTTGTGTTTTATTGCCAGAAAGTTCCTGTATTGTGTCAAGATATTCCCAAGGACCCATATTAGCCATTTTCACCAAATACCCAGATGCCCAAAATTGTTATATTCTATCGTCGGGATTTGCCTGTGGGAAATTTGTATTTAATTATTTTGAGCCCCGTTTGAGGCAATTTGTGCTCAACTCACTGTTGTGATCATACATATCGTTATTCCCATATACCGGTAGGGTTTTAACCAGAATGAATCCCGGGCTTTATTTGTAACCGCAACGCTTTTGTGTTTTCTCATGTTTTCTGTTTTGTTTTCTCGTGAAATTTCTCCTGGATCAATTTCTTTGCCGTTTGGCCTGATTCTTGGCACGGAGTATCTAGAGATCAAATACGCATGTTGTCTTTAGAAGAAATTCGCCATCGAAGATCTGGGTTCTCTTGAAAAAGACGAAGTCACGCACCAAAAAGCTTCTTACAGGTGGCATTTTTGGAAAAAGAGGGTTTGAAGTGGATCATAGGATTTTTGGAAGCAACAGGCGGTGTGAAATTTTGTACTGCCTAAGCAGTGTACTTTTCCCATGGAAACAACGCCACTTAAGTCATAAGGGAAAATTAGAGGCAGCAGGCAGAAGGGAATTTCTTCCCTACCTTGCAGGGTAAAAATTCTCATTATGGAATAAAAGAAAAACAACTTAAGTGAATCATGGGATTTTATTGCCTACCTGGCAGGGTAAATAATCTCGTTATGAAAGTCAAACGACTTAAGTAAATCATGGGATTTTCAGGGCTGCCTTGCAGGGTAAATAATCCCATTGTCATGTGACTTTTAAAAATAGAAATTCCTTATTCCAAAAAGTGCGACCCACCTTGGGTGAATAATAATGCATTAAATAAATATTTGTTAATATTTATTCACCCAATTTTGGCGCCCAAGCTTGTGGAAAAGTCAACAAAGGGAAGTGGACAAAAGGAATTTAAAAATAGAATTCCAAAATTAAATAAATTTAATTTATTTAATGCAGCCCCATTTGGGAGAGATAATACTTTTAAAGTATTAAATGATTAAATTAATTCTTATTTTTCGAAGGCTAAGGTCAAAGCATATTGTGAAGCTTGAGTTAACTGGAAGCAGAAGTCTAAAATTAAATAAATTTAATTTATTTAATGGCAGCCATGAGCATGCACAAAATAGGCGCCCCATTTTAAGAGTGAAGCTTATTAATTAATTAATTAATTGCTAGGAATAGGAAAAGCATTAATTAATTATAGAATGGTGAAGATTATATAAGCGAGGGGCAGCCATATGGATGAATTAATTAATTCACAGGCGAGAAAAGTGCAACCCAAAGGAAAAGTGCGCCCCATTTTGAGAGGATTTTTGCTCGAGAAAAGGGTGAAATTAATGCTTTGAAAGCTTCCAATTTTGCAACACAGGTTGAAGGAGGTTGATTTGTGTCTGGATAATTGTTTGCATAAGTGATACAGGTGCTCAGATGCTTTTATAAGAGAAAGGGAGCTTAAATCAATGTCCAATACATTGAATATATCCTCCGAATCTGAAGAATTATTAGATCTGCACTTTTGATTTTGAAGAATTCCGGCCGAATAAAGAGAAGAAGAATTGCTCAGACAAAGATAGATGTGGTCATGGCAAAGCAGGATGAAAAAGAAAGCACGACGGCATCATGCATTACTTCCAAATTTGTTGACACCGGAGACAGATCCAGATCCAGATCTCATAATTGCAAAAGCTTCTGGCAAAAATTCATCCTCTTGTTTCAAATGCAGCCCGCAAAGAAGCCAGTGCATGGAAAATTTCTTCCAGGATCTTGTGTATGTGTTTCCAATCTTCCAGTTGAAGCCTTCATTGAAGTTGCATTCACCCGGAGTGCTTTCCAGAATTTTTAATTGCTCATATGCAATTAAAAATAAAAATGATGAGTTATTTACGGCGAACATTGCACTGATGCATGTACTAGAGAAGAACTGCAAAAGCTTCAAGGATAAGAAGGAAGACATGTCAAAGGCAATACCCGCAAGCAAATCACAGTCACTTCCCGAGATCCACCGCTTCCAGGATCTAGTTTGAATCATCTGCGTATATAGAATATGAAAAAGGACAAGGCCGAACTTTCCTCTTTCTTCTTCTTTCTCTTATTTCCTCCGACAAAATAATTGACCGATCAATTAAGTTATACAACTTAAGTAATTGGTTTAAATGCCATTACTTGAAGAAGTCAACTACTTGGAGATAGGTGGCGGACATACATGCAAAATAGAAGGTTCTATTTTCATTGCAAATCATGCATGTCATGCGAAAGAGGAATTCCAGGAGGGAGATTGCGGTTGTTTCCTTTCCAACTTCCACATGTGCCAGTTCAACTAAAAGCTTCGACTTGTAATTGCCCTCTACATTCTATAAGTAGAGGAAGAACCTTCGGGTTAAGGATCGAATTTGTAAGCAACATCCTTGTGTTCCAGGACTTTGTGTTGAAACCCTTGAGAGCCACTTGAAAAGGAATATACAGAACAGATTTCCGGAGAACTCTGTGTCACGGTGTATTTTGTTTCTAGCTTTCTATCTTAGATCTTTTAATAGACTTTGTGTTATTTTAGATCTGGATCTAGAGTTGCCTTTGCTTATAATTCTGTGTTTATATCTATTGGTTTCTTCTATGTGCATGCAATCAACTCTGCTATCTATTGATTGGGATGCACATCTTCCCCATTTCTTCTATGTGTTTATATAATTCCTTCTTCTATAAATATTTTCTTTCTTTAAACAAACTACTTATTTCTTTAAAACTATACTATGGTCCATGAGCTGAACAATTAAAGTAAAACCCCATATAGATACTAGCATACTTTAATTGACAAATCGACACGGGAGCCTCACCGATAAATGAGAGAGATTTATCTCATGACTACCTAGGTTTTGTGCTATGTAGAAAATCTAGCCAACAATCATGCATTCTTCCGAAGCTTCCTCTCTTAAAAAGTGCTTTGACCGGGTAGAACTCCATCAACTTGCCTCCCCGACCCTCGTAAAGGTGTAATTCATTGAATTCTAGAGTTTCCGATTACAAAATCTCCCGAATTCTTGGACAACCATCCATATTGAGCTACTGTAGTGTCCCCATTTCCGAGCAAGTGGCCTAAGAGGCCTTCCATCCATCTTAGCCTTGGTCATGCCCAAGGGGCTAGTGACGTTGATGGTTATTGGGTATGGTTTGCACCTTCATTTCACTTATAGGTTATGTTTTGACGTTAGACACGTACTTTGAGGTGACTTAAGTGAAATAAGATTGTGAGATGCTTCCTAAGGTACTTTATGTTATATTTATTCAACGATTTAAGTAATGGGTGACTATATGGTACTTTATGTTCTAATTCTTCCTTGAGTGACTTGAGTGCACTTTTTGGCATGTGGGGAATAAAGTGACTCAAGTTATTTTAATTAATAACGAAAAGACCCTTAGGGTTCTTTTGGGCCTTTTGTTGCAATGAGAAATTATAAAAGGAAGCGCTTGGGGGAGAATAGGCATTCATTCATACGCTCACCTATTTTGATATTGGAGCAATCGTTGTTTGCACTTTCTTCCCAAAAGAACCCCACTTCGGTGGTGAAAGATCCACTCCTAGCTAGCAAAGCACTCTTTGGTGGTGAAAGCTCCTCCTTAGTTTGCTATTTTAGAGCTTTATTTAGATTTTTGGATTAGATCTGGAGAGTAATCTGAAATTCAGTTTCAGAGTAAGAGAACAACCCTTCTTCATCAAGGGTTTCAATTCAGATTTGGAACAACTATTTTTAGGGTTTTATCTACTCAATTTCTGATTTGCAGCAATGTTTTTTAAGGTTTCCAAGTGTCCTTTTCCAGATCTGAAGGTTGGATTCTCTTCTATATCATTTGCAGATGTTATTTCCAGAAATTCAGATTTTTATCTATTGTATTTGCAAAGTTATGAATTTTTGAAGATTTCCAACAGTTTAGGGCATTCTAAAAATTATTGGCATTCATATACTATTCGAAAAATCCAAAAACATTTTGCTAGTCTTTGTTATCATTGTAGCAAGCTCTATATAAATTTTCGTGGGATTTGGATAAGTATTTTGTGAGTTATCAATAAAATTCAGTTTGCTGCCCTAGTTGGCTTAGTTCCAGAAAAACCAAAATTTTTATTTGCTGCAAATTTTTATATATTTTGTGGATTGTAAGTCATATCCCTCAAGGGATATTTCAGCTACTCCCACGTTGCTCCATCACGTTGTCTCAAGAGCCTTGTTAGCGTAAATTCCCGAGATACACAGACTCCCGAACTATCAAGACAACCATTCATCTTGAGTTTTATCTATATTGGATCACTTACTATCTTTTTAAGTGTGAGGTTTCTTTTAAAATACATCTTTTCTATCGGTGAGTTCATCTTTTTAGTGTCCAATGGATTTTCAACAAAGTGGCTACATTAACTCCATTTGATTTGTCCTTCATATGGGTTTTTACTTTCCAAGAATAAAAGTTGAGGCCAGACTATTTGTCTAATGGAATTTCCAATCTCAGATAAAATACCTCAAAAATAACCCTTTCCCAAACTATAGAATGACTCAAAAATTAATGTAGAAAATTTTTAACTGATTTTTATTTTTTAAAGCAAAGAAAGGAAACTATATTAAGCAACTTTGTGCCCTAGGCATTTGACTTGTCATGGACTGAAAATTGAGAAATTGTGGCCCTAGAAGCGAATGACCCTTGAAAATTTGTAAATTTGGAAATGCATGATTGTATTTTCTTTGTTTTGCACGCTACTATAATGTCACCTTCTAAAAGCTAGTTTGATATGAAGACCTCGGGCCCATTTTTACTTCCCGTGGGCTTAAAGAGAAAAGCAAGGGAAGTGCTTTAAGGCTGTAATTGTAAATTGTTATTTTTAGCCTTGTATTATTTTGTAATTGTAAGGAAGTGCAAATGCTGACTTAAAAATAGAAGTGATGGAGTTAAAAGGGGAACATAACACCACTTAAAAAGGGGTCGACCCATTTGGGCTCCCTTTTTGGTGGATTGTGCCACCCACAATTATAAAAAGGAGTCGCTAGGGGTGGAAAAAGGCATCACTTGTCATATGAATTCATTTTTATTTGGAGATTGGAGCTTGTGCTTGCAATTTTCAGCCATTGAGGACGAAAACCCTCAAATTTTGCATTGGTGATCTCATTCGAAGTCATATTTGGGCTGCAATTCAAATCTCAGAGCTACAATTCAGAATTTCAGTGTTAGGGCACAATTTTCAGCTAGGGCTTCAAGGGAAGATCAGAATTCCAGATTTTTGGGTGTGGAACAGCCACACATTTCAGTGTTTTGTTGTGTTACAGTGTTTTGGATCAGATCTAGGGCATTTTCAGCTTGGGTGACCCACTTGGGAACTTGAGCAACCCACTTTGGGGTCAATTCCAACTATTTTCAAGGGTTTCTTTGGAGCTAGGGTTTGTTCAACCTTCAATTCTGCCCTAGGGCATTCATTGTTGCATTTATTTCAGCTTCAAATGCTCCTAACAATTAACTGTAATTTACCCTATTTTCTGTCATGAAATTGATGAAATAAATTCAGCTATTTGTCAGAAAAAATATTTCTTTGTTCCTAAATGTTCTAAAAATATTCATAAGTGTTTTGAGCCTTCTGGTACTTTTGTAATTGAGTATTTGAAGAGTAATTGAAGAAATCAGATTTTTGCATCTTGTATTAAGGGTTTGTAGACGAAAAACTTGTTGCTGCCTTAATTTGGGGTAATTTCTGATTGTTGTCAATTAAATTCAAATTTTTGTACTTTGTTGTCATAAATTTCAGTTTGATATATTAGGGTTTTGTGAAATTTCCAAAAAATTCAGATATCAGCCCAAAAGGGACATTACAGCTACCTTCAAAGATCATGTTTTTTCCTCTTCCTTGTGATTTTGGATTGTGTTTCTAATGTCCCTTTTTAGGGGGGCTCAGGAAATGACTAAAAGCTAAATGTAACTTAAAAATCAGATTATGGGGTTGTTGTTAGATGGCTGATATAACCCTACAAATCTGTAAATTAAACCCTTCCTAGGGCAGCGACTTCCTTAGAGGAGTTAAACCCCTCAAAGGTGGGTCAAACCTTGATAATGCTCTTCAAATATTATGCCAAAATTATTAGGAAACCCTCAGCAAACACAATCAGCTGTTAGAAATCAGAATTGAGCTTAAAAATAATTAATTATGGAACCCTCAACCAGCAAACATCATCAAGCTTGGAAAAATAGTAAAACACCTCCAAAATTCACGAAACTCAAGATCTTGGCCTTAGAAAATACGGAAACAAGATAGTAAATTCAGATTTGCCAAATTATCATCACACATACCACATAATCACTCCCAAGTGGGTCGCTCCACTCCAAACAAATAGATCATTGAACCAAAGTCATAAATCATGCAAGAAAATGCTAACTTATTGCCTTTCAAATCAGCTTGCATACATAAAACCTCATCGTCAAGAAATCCTCAACCAAGGGTTTCTGTCCTTGGAAAAAGTCCTCAATCAAGGGTCTTTGAGAAAGGTAGATAAGGTGTTTCAAAAGCAAACCTTAGCCAAAATATGAGTGTTCACCAAAACATGATTCAATAATGCCCAAACAACCTCCTTAAATAACCACAGGAAGTGCTTTACAATATAAAAATGATGGCCGACCACTTAAGGTAAGTGTTTTTAAATATTCAAATGGTATTTGGAGCCTACATGTTCATAATACCTTTATTTCCTAACTACTTAAGTCCTTTTATTGGAGCGTTAGGCTTCCCAATAGGATACATGATAATAAATAAAACAACTACCTAAACAACAATAAAAATATAATTCAGATCTTCCCCTTGCTTTCCTCCTTAGACCCATAGGGAGAAGAATGGGTTAAGGTCTTCGAAAATCAGCCTTCAAAAAGGACATGACAAGTGTCTTCTGCAAAAAAACATGCCCTAAATCACGTTTTTCTCCGTTGCATTTTTTGTCATGTTTTTTGTGTTGAAAATGTCTTAATTTCATCCCCTAATTACACAAACCCCAAAATATTCTTCAAAATAGCAAATTCCTATTTTTGTGCCCTAACACTTCAAATGCCCTAAAATTTCTCTTTAAACACACCCAAAATTGTGTCATGGAATGGTGTTTTCATGGTTTCTTTATTTATTTATTTCTTTATTTGTGCACCTTTACGCAATGGCATCAACTATGTTTTCTCGGTTTTCTTTGTTGTAATGTCCCCTTTTTCGAATTGATCCAATTGAAGGCTTCTTGCCCATTCTTCTTCCCGTGGGCAAGAAGAAGATGAACAAGGGAAGCCCTTGGATTATATTTAGTCTTTCTTTAATTAATAATTATATTTTTCTTTCGTATTTTCCTATTAAGTAGGTTGGTTGGGTTGGAGAGCTTTTAATTCAAGCCTAAAGATAAAGTAAGCTTCTAAAGGAGGTCGGTCTTGGGGAATTCCTCCCTAATGACTCTTGGCACCACCATAAGGATATATAAGGGGTCACATAGGCTCATTTTGGGCATCTTTTGGCATATACTTTTATCTACTTGGTTGCTCTATTCCAATCCACTAAGGGGCAAAATCCATTAGTGTGGCAAGCAAGGAAGACGAAACCCTTCCTTGTTGAAGGTTGGAGAACAAAAACTCTCCAATTTGGTGGTGTTGAGGACTTCTAAGAAGATTATCTTGTTGGTTGGGCAGCTAGGGCATCAAGGAGAAGAATATCAAGGGTTTATCATCACTTTTGGCTCCCTCTCCTAGGGTAGCGACTTGGGTGTGAGTGTGTTTGGGTGCCTTCTAGGGCACATTTTGGCATTCCAAGTTGATATTCAGATTTCTACATATTTATAAGGCTGATCTATCATTTATTTGGCATTTATTGGGGTTTGGAGACCTCATTTTCAGTCACATTTGATAGTTGTACTTCTGCTGATATTTAATTAATTTCCAGTTGTGTTTGTGGTTGAGTTTTGGGTGATAATTGCCCTAATATATTCCTAAAGGGTTTCTATATATTGTAGATGATGTTTATGGTGATATTTTGTTGAATTATTGCTCTTTCCAAGTTGTCATAAAAATCAGACTGTTGTACATTGTTGTTCCATTTTTCAGTTGGCTGGTATAAAAATTAGAGTTTATTTCAGTTTGGGTTTGTGTGATTTCATTGTTTGTTTGGTTCAGCCCTAGAAAGGGACATTATATTTGTTGTAAGTGCCCTCGAGCTGAAACTGGGTCATTTTCTTGCCTTTTTAATGATGTTTTTCTGTCGTGCGTTATTGCTCTCTTCCCCTCACGATATCGCTCTTGCATCTAGCAATCGAATTGGTCATTTCCTCTTTTATGCCCTAACGAGACTGGTTTGAGCTTCTTCCCTTCTTTTTCTCCTTGTTTGCCCCACTCGATACCAATGTTAGAATTTGTGGAGAGAGAAAGAATGAGATGTAAAAAGAACAAATCAAGTGTAATGTCCCCTCTTAGGACAAGTTAGAAAATGGAGAAGTACTTATCAAGATCAAACAAAGAATGGATAAACCCTTTTGCTTCAACCTAAAATATCCCAATGTCAGCTATTTCGAACCCAAATGGGGTTGGAACTAGCCAAGGTGGTGGGATAGATTGGAAGAAAACAATTGGAATTTAAACACATTCAAATCAGATTTTTAACAGCTGAAAAATAATTAATAATCACACCCCAACTATTACTGATCTTCCAAAATTATTTCCCGCTTAACCATCCAAGCAAAAACCTTCAAACTTTGGATTTTGGGCCACAAAAATATGAAGAATAATATTCAAAAATCAAATTTTGCACAGCCAACACGAAACCCTAATTTTTCCCTAAAAAGTAGGTCGCCCAACACATTTAGGGCATCAAATCAACTCCAAAAATTATAAAATTACTTTCTCCTTATTCCTCCTAATTTCTACAACCAAATCCAATATTAAACTGAACCCAAACTGCAGATCTAAAATAAATATTAATTAATAACCAGATAGCTTGCAGACAACTGAAATCTTCTAAAATTCATAACTCCTTCAATACTTAGTGTTTTTCCATGAAACAAGATGCAAAATAAACTAGAAATTTAGGGTTTTCCACTGCACTATAGATCTGAATTTTCTGATCAACAAAACCCCTCCAAATCAGCCCCAGAAAATTGATTTCAAGTCGCTAGGGTTAGATAAAATTATATAAATTATTATCAGCCCTTCTTTGGCCTCAAAACACTCCAAATAACTACTCCCAACTTGGATAATGGTGTCCCCAAATTTCATCCTGTAATCTGTGACTACCCTATCCAAAAAAATCGTACTTTTAAAATAATGGGTCGCTTTGTGTTTTTATTGCCTAAAAGTTCTTGTTTTGTGTCGTGATATTTCCCAAAGAGTCATATTAGCCATTTAGCCATTCGCCAAATACCCAAATTTCCAAAATTGTTATATTCTGTCAGTTGCCGGATTTGTCTGTGGGAAATTTGTATTTAATTATTTTGAGCCCAGATTTGAGACAATTTGCACTCCGATTTAACCTCACAGTGATCGAACATATCATTATTCCTATATACCGAAGGGTTTTAATTAGGAATAAGTTTTGGGCTTTATTTGTGACTTTTGGCAATTATTTTTGTGTTTTTGTGTTTTCCGTTTCGTTTTCTGTGAAATTTCTCTAGATCAATTCCTTTGCGGTTTGGCCTAAAGTAACTGGGATCACCTATGCACGTTGTGCGAGAAGGAATTCGCCATCGGAGGTCTGGTTCTCTTAGAAAAGACGAAGTCGTGCACCAAAAGCCTCTTCTGGGCTGGCCGCATTTTTGGAAAAAGAAGAGTTGAAGTGAATCATGGGAAAATTACAAGCGTGAGGGTGGGAATTTTGTACACACCAGCAGGTACTTTTTCCCATGAAGGCAACACCACTTAAGTGACAATGGGAAAATTAGAAGCAAGCGCAGCGGCGGAATCTCTTATCTGCCTTGCAGGGTAAAAATTCCCATTGCGAGAATAAAAGAAATAGCACTTAAGTGAATCATGGAATTTTATTGCCTGCCTTGCAAGGTAAATAATCCCATTATGAAAGTCAAGCGACTTAAGTGAATCATGGGATTTTCAGGGCTGCCTTGTAAGGTAAAAAATCCCATTGTCATGTGATTCTTAAAAATAAAATTCTTTATGTCAAAAAGTGCACCCCCTTTGGAAAAGTAATGGCAGCCTTTAAATTGATTAATTTAATTAATTATTCACCCAAAATAGGCACCCAGGCTTGTGGAAAAGTCAACAAAGGAAAAGGACAAAAGGTGGTTGAAAATAGATTGCTCTAAAATTAAATAAATTAATTTATTTAATGGCAGCCCCTTCATGTCAAAAAGTGCGCCCCTTTTGGGAGAAAGATAATACTTTTTAAAGTATTAAATGATTAAATTAATTTCTATTTTCAGTGGCTAAGGTTAAAGCACACTATGAAGCTTAAGTGGAGTGAAAAGTGGATGATTAAATTGATTAAATTTAATTTATTGGATGGTTGTCCTTAAACATGCAATTTTAGCACACCAATTAAAGAGAAAAACATGATTTTTAATTAATTAATTGCCAGGAATAGGGGGGCAATTATTAATTATAGAATTATGAGGGTAATATAAGCATGGGCTGCCATAAAGATGAATTAATTAATTCACAGGTAAAGAAGTGCAGCCCAAAAGAAAAGTGCGCCCCATTTGAAGAGGATTTTTGCTCAAAAGAAGGTGAAATCAAGGCTAAAAGCTTCCAATTTTGGCGCACAGGTTGAAGGAAGTTGATTTGTGTCTAGATAATTGTTTACATAAGTAATACAGGTGCTCAGGTGAAGTTGAAAAAATTCATGTTCACTTTGCATGCAAACAAAACATCAATTTTTGGGGCAGCAAGCTTGAATTATGCAGATTTTTATGACTAAAATTCACTGTTCATGTTCCGGTTGCCATCTTTGTATGACATAATTGCAGAAATTCATTACAGGTGCTTTACAAAAGAAAAGGAGTTTTAATCAATGTCCAATACATTGAATATATCCTCTGAATTTGAAGAATTATCTAGATCTGCACCAGTTTTGAAGAATTCCAGACAAATAAGAAAAAAAAGAATTGTTCAGACAAAGATAAACAAAGATTGCTCCACCATGGCAAAGCGAGATGAAAGAGAAAGCTCAACCGAATTATGCGAAGCTTCTAGATTTGTCTTTGAAGTCAATAGACCTAGATCCAGATCCGGATCTCATAATTACAAAAGCTTCCAAGCACAAAGTCTTCATCCTCTTGTTTCGAATGCACTGTGAAGAAGTCGGTGCGTGGAAAACTCCTTCCAAGATCTTGTGCATGTGCTTCCAATCTTCCAGTTGAAACCTTCATTGAAGTTGCATTCACCAAGAGTGCTTTCGAATTTTAATTGCTCATATGCAATTAAAAATAAAGAGTTATTTACGCTCGAGACATTGCTGTTTGAAGCATGTACAAGAGAAGAATTGCAAAAGCTTCAAGGATAAAAGAGAAGACAAGGCGAAGGCAAAATTCCAGCTCGCTTCCAGATCCAACTTGTTGTTTCCAGATCCAGTCGTTTCCAATTCCAGCTTGTTTCCAGATCCAGCTTGCTTCCAGATCCAGCTACTCCCAGATCCAGTTTGGTGAGAATCAAAGGCAAAAGAATCAACTGCATGCAGACATGAAAAAGGACAAGACTGCAGCTTTCCTCTTCCTTCTTCTTTCCTCCGACAAAGTAATTGAGCGATCAATTAAATTATACAACTTAAGTGATTGGTTTAAAAGCCATTACTTGAAGAAGTCAACTACTTGGAGATAGGTGGCACGTGCAAAATAGAAGGTTCTATTTTCAGTTGCAAATCATACATGTCATGTAAAGAGGAATTCCAGGAGGGAGATTGCCAATTGTTTCCTTTCCGACTTCCACATGTGTCAGTTCAACTAAAAGCTTCCGACTTGTAATTGCCCCTCTACATTCTATAAGTAGAGGAAGAACCTTCGGGTTAATGATCAGAATTTGTAAGCAACATCCTTGTGTTCCAAACTTTGTGCTGAAACCCTTGAGAGCCACTTGAAGCAAAGGAATATACAGGAGCAGATTTCCGGAGAACTTTGTGTCACGGTGTATTGTGTTTCTTGTTTTTTATCTTAGATCTTTTAATAGACTTTGTGTTATTTCAGATCTAGATCTAGAGCTACCTTTATTATACTTCGTGTTTATGTCTATTGGTTTCTTCTATGTGCATGCAATCAACTCTGCTATCTATTGATTGGGATGCACATCTTCCCCATTTCTTCTCTGTGTTTATATAATTCCCTTTCCCTTCTTCTATAAATATTTCCTTAAACAGTTGCTTACTTGCTGCAGAACTGTTCAGTTATGGTTCATGAACTGAGTAGTTAAAGTAAAACCCCATTTAGATATTAGCATACTTTAATTGAAAAATATGACACGGAAGCCTCACCTGTAAATGAGGGAGATTTATCTCATGACTGCCTAGGTTTTGTGTTATGCAGAAAATCTAGCCAACAGATAATAATGCTAACACAGATCAGATTGCAAAACTAGCTCAAAAGACATCAAAACATGATAAATGACCTCTCATGCAAGTCGTTATGGCTCCACTAATTTCAGCAATAACAACAGACCATATAATATTATTAAACCCTTCAACAATGATCAATAACATGCAGATTTCACTCTAAATAAATGTTTCAAACCCTTTAGCCAAGTCGCCAAAGCTAGAATGGAGAAACCATGCATAAACACACTTAACACAAAATATCACAATGAAGAGAACAATGGAGTCTTGAATATCTTCAACAATGGATCCAAATGAAGCTTACAAGAGAGAGCCTAAAGGAAATGCGACCTCCTTTTATAGAACTAAGGGGTGCAACATCCAATGACCGACCTTTCTCTTTTTGGAGGGAAAACATGAACTCTCATTATAATAAAGTCTCTAATAAACTAAGATTGTGTGCACTTTATTATTTTTAATTAAATAATAAAAGCAACTATCCTATGTGCACATTTAAACTAACTTAGAGAGCCCTCCTTGTAGCGCAAGGCATGCCAAGGGGTTACAAAATAGACAATAGACATCTTTGGACCATCTTCAAGCTCAATCCTCAAGCCCATGAGAAGAGAGAATGGGTTGAAGGTCTTCAAGTCTTTAATTTCAACAATGTCCCAAGAAGGGGACATTACATGAAGAGTAACTGGAATGCACACATTATTCATTGTGTGTCCGTCCTTTTATTATGTGAGAGATGGTAACAAATGGTTAAAGTGGTTACAACCGCTTATTAGTTAACACTTAACTAATATTAACATAACGCTAATTTATGAGCCTTATATTAAGCCTTATCTTATAATATTGGACTCATGCACATTGCCCATGTATTTCTAAAATCTAAGTCTTCTTCATACAATTCTTTCATTTTGTTAAAACCAATGCCGTCTACTCATCTCATTCATCACAAGAACTATCTTAGTCAAAACATCTGCAATCTTATTGGATTGACCACTCTTATGCTTCAACACAAAAAAATAGCTTTAAAGAAACTCAACCCACTTCATGTGTTTTTTATTTAACTCATCTTGGTTGTTTATAAACTGTGGTGCTAGGAAACCTGCATACAATATGAATTATTTGGGCAACGAATAGTGCTTAAACATCTTGAGAGTTTGTAACATAGCACAACATGCTTGGTCATAGACTCAATTCTTATGACTTTGAGTCATTCAACTTCTGGCTGAAGCAAGTTATGTGTTTACCTTCTTGACTCATAAATGTTCCTATGGCTGTCCTACTTGCATCACAATCTACTTGAAAGACTTTATTGAAGTCCAGAAATGTGGATGATAGTTGTTATGCAACATTCCTCTTCAAAAACTGAAAACTCTCCTCTGCTGCAAAAGTCCGTACAAACTTCTTATCACCTCTCAGTCTCCTTATTGCTGCACATATATTGCTGAAGTTTGTAATGAATTTCCTATAGATACTTGCTAACCCATGAAATCGTGTAGATGGCAATTGAACTATTTATTTTACTTTCTCCGGATCCATCTTCAACCCTTCTCTTGAGATTATAAATCCCAAAGAAATCAGCTCCTCTTTCATGAAGCTAGACTTCTTTTAGTTGACCAGCAATTTTTCCTCTCTCGAATTTTGCAATACCAACTGCAAATGCAACAAATGATTTTTTTCTTTGTTCTGATAAAAATAAAAATGACATCAAGATAAACAATGACATACTTACCAAATAAGGTTTCTGCACTTTGTTCATGAATCTCGTGAAGGTACTTGACAATCAAAATGCCACCGTTGGGATTTTGGGGCTTTTACACAAGTAAACATAGACTAGAGATTCTAAACTATAATTAACGCAGTATATAGAAATGGCATACAATATAGAGACAAGGGATTCACTACGAAAAACCATTTCGAGTAAAAACCCTAGAAAAGGGAACTTTCTTATTGCATTAATGTTATCCCAGTTACAAATACAACAGAATAACCTACAAGGCATTTTAAAATAATATTTAGTAGTCCATGCACTTACAAAGTACAACTACAATACAATACATGATCTCTCCCATATCTACACCGGATCGTGCAATGATATCTTATAGCACCATGCACGTTGTTACGACTTCCATGATTTACTCTTAAGATTCAATTGTGCTTTAAAGCGATTCGTGCTTTAAAACAACTCATGAATTTACAAAACAAAGAATCTTGAGATTCTTTGTAACTTCTAAGCCAAGTCAACATTCATAATATTCCTTCACCAATTGTGTCTCTATTATCAACATGTCACTTTTATATCTCTAGTCAACAAATCTAGTTAGACAAGTATTGATAACGCATCACCCGTTGCACTCCAATGTTGTGCAGCGCCACTTCGCACTATACTTGCGCACATCCATGCACACAAAGACAAAGTTGCGCATTGAGTTCTTATCCACGATATCGAGCACAATGCTCATGCACTAATATACCTAGGCACAAGCCCCTACACAAGCTTGCCGACAATCCTATACAAAGTTGAGACATTCCTAACATCCTCCCACTTGTTGAACACTTTGCATAAAGGGACCACGAACCCATTCTTCTAAAGTTGTAGGCTTTCAAATCAATCTCAAATTTCTCCAACTGTGTCATCTTCTCCTCCACCATTTCCGATACAAAATGATATCGCACACAATATGTTTAGATCAAGTGTGATACTCGAGTTCTTTTCAAGAAAATCACACACTCCGAATCACAATCTATTCGTACCAATTTTTGTGTTAACCCAATAGTGGAACATAATTGTTGAAGCCAAACCACTTCCTTGCATGCGGGAATAGCTGCCATGTACTCAACGTTTGTGATGGATATTGCAAAACTTGTTTGATGCTCATTCATTCAACATACAAGTCCACCGAACAAGTTGAAAACTTATGCACTTGGTAGAGACCTTCACATGTCAAGATCTCCACCCCCATCAAAGTCCACAAAGCCACATGACTCGCTTTTTGCTTACACCAAGATTACCCTAATACATATAGAATGATCAAAAATTCCAGGACATATACCTTAAGATCCTCTTCACCGAAATCCAATGCTCCTTGCCCAAATCAACGATATATCTACTAACACCTCTCACTACATGTGCAACGTCATGTCTTATACAAACCATTGCATACTTCAAACTTCCCACCGCACTTCCATATGGAATTTCAGCCATGTCCTTCAACTACTCTTGTGCCTTTGGACTTTGCGCAATTGAGAGTTTTTGACCAACAAAGGTGTGCTCATAGATGTGTTGTTATTCATCTTGAACCTTTCCAACAATGTCTCAACATATTTCCTCCGCTTAATCCAGAGCTTCCTATTTCCACGATCTTGCTTAATTCTCACGCCCAAAATCAACTTTACAATGACAAGATCTTTTGTATCCAATTGCACAAACAATTGAGCCTTTACATTCTTGATCATTGTCTTGTGATTTTCTAATCAGCAACATGTCACCCACATATAGGACTATGATGACAAAAAGATATATATTTATTTGATTTACACGTAAGGATCCACCTTATTGTGCACAAGGCCAAATTAAGCACATAATTATCAAACTTTTGATTCCACATCATTGGTGATGGTTTCAAGTCATATAAGAATTTCAGGGGGCAAACCAAGTCCTCTTTACCCTTGACTAAGAAACTTTCTAGTTGTGTCACGTAGATTATTTCTTCTTGCTCCTTATGCAGAAATGTTATTTTGATACTATTTGAACTATCTTTAGATCATTGTAGTAAAGAAAAGCTAAAAGAAATCTAATAGAAGTCGATTTCAAAAGATGGGAGAATAATTCATCAAATTCAATCTCCTCGACCTGAGAGAATACTTTTTCAGCTAGGCGAGGCGTATGCATCTCCAATTTACCTTGCGCATTGCACTCTTTGAAAACCCACTTGCAACAAATAGACTTTCTTCTAGGAGCTAACTTAACAAATCACAACTCTCATTCATATGCTAAGACTCGATCTCTGTGTTCATTGATTTCTTCCAATACTTGCCCTCCTTGGGTACAAGAGCTTCCCACAATGTCTCCGGATCATTACCATCATTTATTTAAAGTAAGAAGACAAAACAAAAATCTGCTGGGATATACCTTTGAAGAACATTTCACACCCATTCCAATCTCCTTTGTATAGGGATTCATATTATTCTTCCTTCTCTCGATTCATCTTCTGCATCACTAACTTTGTACTCAAATACTGGCTCTTGAATCTAAGTCAATAAGCACATTTTTGACTCATCATTTCGTTGATCCTTTGGATGTTCCTACTTAGCCACACCATTGTGCACATGCTTTTCAATAGGAATCCTCTTCAATTCTCTAAAGACCACATTCCAGATGTAGATCACCTTCTCTACTTTAGGATTCCTTGGGTTGTAGCCCTTGACACCATTATCATATCCAATGAAAATGAACTTCTCAAACTTGTAGTCAAGCTTTGTTCTCTTTTCCTTTGCAGCATGCGCATAGGCATCACAGCCAATGTAATAGCCTTTTTGAGTGTTTTAACAAATATTCAAAATGCAGATCTGAAAATGAAATTGCAACAAACTGAAATATAAAAATCAGCGACTTATACTTGCACCAAAAATTTGCCAAAATCACCATAAAACCACACCAATCAATTTGTCAATATTTTATATATGATTTACTGAATTTTAGAAACCAAATGAAAAAAGAAACACTTCAAAATCACTACTGGAAACATAGTTACCTAAGACTCCGGGACGGCGGGACGTCGGGACGTAGGGACGGGGTTTCCGGGACGGCAAATTTTTTTGAAAATTTCGGGACGGCGGGGGGACGGCAAGGGGACGGCTAATAAAAAATATATATATTTTATTTATTTTACAAATATAACATGAATAAAGAATAATTCAATAACCTAATGATTAATACAAGAAAGTTTGAAGATTGTAACCAGTAACCACTAATGATTAATCCAATTATTCATCACATAAGCCAAGGCCCAAAATGCTACAGCTATATATATTATATTCAATGTTCAAAACTTCAACATGACAATGAAAGACTAAATAGTAAATAGTAAAGCTGAAAATTTAAAACAAGTCTTAGTCTTACTCTTCAATAATCAACATGAGAAGAGTACAACTACACCCACATTACATATGCTATGAAATATTATGTCATGTCTCATAACCAAAATGACATTACATAACCAAAATGACAACTACAAGTGACAAGTACAACTCAAAAATCACTATCAGAGCCCTCCGAAGGAACTGTTGCAAACCGCTCCTCACTAGGAGTATCTGTATCAATGTCATCTGCATCTGCAAAGGAGATATCAACCAGTCCTCGCTGCTCCTGATCTTCATCAACCTGCCTTGCATCCTCAGGATCCACATCCCACCACAATGTTGGGCTCTCCTTGTACGTAGGTGTCTTGCGATCCATGAGACGCAAGGCACTATGTACAACAACAAGTTTCTCTGCTCTCTTAGAGGTAAGTTTGTTCCTCTTAAGAGAGTGGATCCACCCATATGTTGACCAATTCCTCTCAGAAGCAGAGGAACTAGAAACCTGAGAAAGAAGACGAATAGCAAGTGTCCGTAGCAATCCTGCATGTCCATACAATCGCCACCAACTAACTGGACTCTCATGTGCCAATGTGGTCCTGTCTATCTTTGATGATTTTTTGTAGCCATCCAGATAAGCGAACTTGAGCCAATCAGTTCTGACTCGTGAAGCATCCTCTGCATTATACATTTTTTAGGGCTTTCAAGAAACCCTTCCTCACCTCCTCATCATCTACTAGGAGAACTCTGCCAGGCCTCTCAACATACCACTTCGGATTTAGTGCATATGCAGCCATGTGTAAAGGAGTGTTCAACTTCTCCCATCTCTGCTCAATGATAGGCTGAATATGGTGATGGTAGAACTCCAAGGTGGGGTCCTTGCTCGAACAACAACCTTCATCTGGCCAAGCATACTATCAATACATTCATATATCTCACCAAGGTTAGGGCTCTCAGAATCCCCATATTTTATCACACTGAAAACCGGAGATATTATGGATGTGATATATCTCACATCTATCCAAAATGTTTCATTCACCACAATTGCTTTCACCTTCTTCCCCTGCTTTGTCTTCGACCCATCCCACCTAGACCACTCTGATGTCATGACCATACACTGTAATGATTCCTGCAACTCAACCATCCTATCCAACAAAATAAAATATGATGCAAAACGTGTGTCCACTGGCTTGAGGAATTCCTTCCTCGAAAAGCTACGGAAGAGTGCCAATGACGTATGGTGGTTGCAGATGAACATCTGCACATCTCTAGCATCAACCACTACATTTTTGACCCAATCAATTTTTCCAATATCTTTTAGTGCATTGTTCATGGCATGCACACAACATGGGGTCCAATATATATGTCGGTAATGAGCCTCGACAAGCTTACCTGCTGCCCTGCACACATATGCTGCATCTGTAATAACCTGCACAACGTTGGCAGGGCCAACCTCCTCAATAGCATCTCGCAAAATGGTGAATTGGAACTCTGCATCCTTCTTCTTCCCTGAACAATCAACTGCCCTCAAAAAGTAAGGACCCTCTCTGCATGAAACAATGATATTTATGAGTGGGCGGTGTCTGATATCTGTCCACCCATCCATGATGATGCTGCAACCGTGAGAGACCCATGTGCTCCTCATTTCCTCCATCAGTAAATTAACCTTGGAATAGTTCTTATCCAAGATTGTGGTTCTCAACTTCGTGTCTCCTGGGGGCACATAACTCACACTGCTTTGGCTATCTTAGCCACAACCTCCTTGAAATAAGGAGAGCGAGCAGCATGAAATGGAATGCCAGTAGCAAAAAAGAATTTTCCAATGGCATCATCGGCCTCCTCTCTAGCCTTTGTATCATACATATCAACAAGTGGATTGGAGCCTGACCTTCCTCTTCCCCTACTACTACCAAAAGCATCCAATTCAAACACCTCATAAGATGCACCTGTAACACTACCAAGTATTAATTAATTCTCACAGAACTAGAAGGGGTGCCAGTGCCACTAACATGACGGCCACGAACTTCTGGAACCTTTTCCACCATATCTCCATTATACAACCTCACCATTTCTGACCTCTCTTCAAGTGATAGTTGTCCACACATGCCTACACCTTTCCCGCAATGTGCAATAAATGTGCATTCAACCTAGTAATGTTGCCTGACCAAGATAATGAGCATATGTTGCATTTCCATGTTTTAGTGCCCCCTGAAATGTTTGATCTAGGACCTTCTGCATAATTTGACCAAATTGTTTCAAAGGTTTTTTCTTATCAAAAGGCCCCCTAGCATACTTTTTCAACATTTCGGAGGGGCAACTGAACTTGTCCACACTCCCCTGTGAACTAGTAGCAGTATTAGGTGTTTGTGATTGTGTTCCTTCTCCTTGCACACCCATTTCAACCTCATATTCAGCTTGATAATCACTATCGGAACTCATTTTGAAGCTGCAATAATTAAAATACAAAACAATATAACTATACAATACAATAAAACAATGAATGCAATTTTTGAATACATTTAAAAATTAAAAAAAACAGCGATGAATACATTAAAAAAAAAAAAACAGCGATGAATACATTTAAAAATTAAAAAAAACAAACAATAAAAAAACCCTCCCTTTATGCTTTATCTCATTCCATCACGTGCTAATCCAAATAGGAAAAAAAATACAAACAAATGTAATGCCTTCACTTTCAACTTTGCATTTGGAAATTAAAAAAAAAAAACAAAGAATGGTGGTAAATTAGTAATGTATGTACATACCTCTTGCTCTTGCTCTTGCTCCTTGCTCTTTGCTCTTGCCTTCTCTTTTTTTACTCTTGCTCCTTCCTTCTCTTTTTTTTGCTCTTGCTTGGTGTGATTAGAATGAGTATGAAATGCTCTTTTTATAAGTTTTTTTGTTGCTTTTAGGGTTAGGTCATGTTAGTTTTAGTTAGAATGCATTAAAAGTTTAAGAAAATATTTTAAAAAACATAAAAATGATTAAAAAAAGGCATAATCGCCTTGGCTGCCGCGTGAAAGCCGTTGGGGACGCCGTGACGTCCGGGGGCGTCCACGGCGCGCACTAAATCAAGTT
Organism: Taxus wallichiana var. yunnanensis; assembly: GCA_018340775.1. Classification (NCBI taxonomy): domain Eukaryota; kingdom Viridiplantae; phylum Streptophyta; class Pinopsida; order Cupressales; family Taxaceae; genus Taxus; species Taxus wallichiana. The sequence goes on along the minus strand of CM031242.1, from coordinate 353,303,227 downwards.
TGCACCGGGGCGTCCCGGTGTGCGTTTGTTTTAGGGGACGTCCTCGGGACATCCCTTTTTTTTTTTTTTAGGAAATGGGGACAGCAGGAAGCGTCCCCACGTCCCCTGTCCGAGACGTCCCGACGTCCCGGGCGTCGGCTTGATACACTGGCGCCCCAGCATGTGATAATGCTGGTTGGAAATTAAATATGCACTGAAATTGCAGCCACAAAATAATTATGAAATATGGGTCTAGAAAATCTCTAAAAACATAAGACTTCGAGTTCCGCCTTTAAAAATATGACATATCATATTACAAAACCAGATTTCTCAAATTCTTCACCAATGTCTTCAAACCCTACCCTAGGTAGGTCGCACTATCCAAAATAAATATAATAACAGCTGGAAATATCAAGTAAATTCTCCAATAAGCTTTTCTCTTCAATGCCAAATGAAGATGAAGGGTTTTCGTCCTTCACCAAAGCCACATGAAGGGTTTTCGTCCTTCAATGAGGCCTCACAAGAGGGTTTTCGTCCTCAAGTGGATGACCAAGGAGCAACTTGCTCTCTTTGCCGAGAGTATAAGAAAATGCGCCAAGACTAGTGGCTAATGATCCTCTAAACTCCTTTTATATCTTCCTTTTTGGTGCCAAAGCTTAATTAGAAATGCCGACCTCTTAATGAACCATTATAATCTTTCATTAAGCCTTATTAAAGGCATTAAACCCAACCGACCTCATTAAGAGGGGAAAACTCTAAAAGAAATTATAAAATATTAGAAGAATAATGCAAATAGAGGCTCAAGATTCTCCTCCGTCTTCTTCACTTCCTTGCCATGGAGAAGGAATGGCAAGAAGACCAATTAGTAGCTCTCAAATGGGGAAAAGGGACATTACAGTCCTCCCTTCCCAAAATTGTTTGTCCTCAAGCAATTGCAAGAACTTGGATCCCAAATGATTCTTAACTGCTTCTTCTTTGACATTCTTGCACATGAAGCAAACATATTAGAAAAAGATGTGTCTCCCTCTTCATCCACTTGTGCCTTGTGGAAATGATGGCCAATCCCCTTTCTTTGCTTGCACAACTCTCAACCATGCATTGGTTGTCCCAAAATACCAACATGCTGCCCCAAACTCTGTTGAAGTCACGCATTTTCCACTCAAAAATCAGAATTCTCAAATCTGAAAATAACTCACCACAACCTGATTTCTTTCCTTCTTCCAACGGAAATCCTCCTTCCTCATTTTCCCATGATAGAATGCTCTCAAAAAATGAAAACATATTGTTGTTCATGACTAGAAATGGCAGCCCCAAATCTGATTTTTGCAAACTCAACCCAATAGCCATCACATAACAACTACCAAACCGAAATTTCATAGGAAAAACCAAATTTGTGAATACCAAAAATTGTCTTACATGGGTTGGAAAATGAAGATCACCAAGCTCATGATTGAAATCAGCGAACACAACATTCCTTCCTTGCCCCAAAAATAAATACTTGGAATACCAAAATAAGTATTCCAGGCTGCATGCTTACCACTGTCCATAATTCCCACAATTTGTCCAACACATGACTGAAAATGTGCATCCTATCATCCAATGAAGTGACAACAAATGGACATCCATCAAGGGTGATTAGAAGAGTTTTGAAAATCTGAAAATTACCATCTCCAATGGCTGCCCTGAACATGCTTATTCCACCCTCAATGCAAGGTGAAATATTTTCCCAAACTTCTCCAATGATTGGTTGGGTCTTTGGAACCCAAATCATGACCCCAAGCAACCAAACAATATGCATTTGAGACACTCCTATATCATGCAAATGGGCTGCCCTATGATACTCTGAAATGCACACCATACTATTTTCCATTCTTCCACAATAATCACACAAATGAGGAAGCAACAAACAAGTGTGTCTCAAAATTAATGAACCGGAAAGATTACCTTGTTGTAGAAGATCTTTTAGTTGCCTCAAGTGGGGTGTTTGGAACACCCAAAGTTGATTTCCAGGCTGCCCATCAACTGCTGCACCCAACCTCCTTGAATTGTTCAATCTAGAAATGAAAATAATTGAAGTGACCATAACTGAAAGTACTTCAATGGTGACCCATAATGCCTTGAAATTCTGAAAATGAACCTTCATTATGGCTGCCTTCTTGTGCCAATCAGCAAGTATGATGAAATGAGATCTGAAAATAATGTTCTCCATACTTATGTTACAAATCATATCCCTCTTGCTTATCACCTTGTACTTCTCATCACTCATTTTTCCTTCAAAGGCATCATGAGCAAACTTATTTTTTGCATACTCAACTGAAAGTAATGATTTCCAATCCGTTGTAATTTTGGATAAAGAACAGAAATATGATTCACATGAAATGTCTTCTCCCACCAAAAATTAATTTGGAGTGTTTCCGGAAGCATACCTTGCAAAGAGATCTTCTTACCTTTGTCTATGAGGCTTATCTTCATGCTTTGATAGTTGAGAGGGAGTTCTCCCAACGAATGCCACCATTGAACTCCAAGCACAATACCCAAATCAGCCATCACATAGAAATCAACACATACCTTACATGGTTCCAATGCAATTTGGAGTTGAGGACACCACTTGGTATGTTGCATAGAGTGACCATCCCCTAACTTCACAATGAGTCCTTTGAAGCCTTCAACCTTTAATCCCACTTGTGCCACCAAGAACTCATTAATAGAATCATGAGTGTATTCACCATTAACCAAACTAGTGGCTCCTTGTCCTTGGAAGGTAGAATCCTTCACAACCTTGTTAGCATACATAATGATTTCAAAATAATCCTTCATCAAAATTTCCTCTAACCATGTGCATGGGGTAAGAATATCAAAGACTTCCTTTCTACCATGCAAGAAGTCAACCGGAACCATGTATCCTTGCAAGGAAATATCTAAATGACATGTGTCAACCCACAAGCTCTTCACATCACCAAAACTTAGCATGTGACCTTCTACAACTTTCCCATGATGACATAAGTACGGTGGCAATATAAAAGAAGAAAAAATGTGATTTCCATCATACCTTGGGTTGTCCACCACATATCGACCTTCCCATGCCGGATGAGGAGTGATCGAAACATCCTTGTGACTCAGAATTTCTGAGTTGGAATCAGCCTTCTTTTTCACCTCAAATTCAACAAATGAAGCTCTTTCCGCATTGTCTTCAACACTATTTTGTTGATACTTGCATGGGACACCTTCATGGTGCTTGCCGGAGTCATGTACACCCATAAATGGCCCTTTGTTGACTGCTGTTATGAAAATTCCAGCAAGCTGAAAACCCTCATAAGTATCCGGTGAGACCTTTTGAAGTGTATGCCTCTCAACCGGAACATCTTGATTCTTAGCCTCAAGAACCTCTTGTAGATCTGATTTTCTTTCACCATCTTGCCGCCACATGCAATCATTAGAAACCACAAACACATCATTTATTTGCAAGGAATCTTTACCTTCATGTTGAATATTGGTCTTCCCTTGTTCTTGTTCTTTGAGTTCTTCTTCTTCCTCCGTCATTGCAACTTGGAAGCTCTTCACCTCATCCTCTCTTTGTGGCATGGCATGCCTAGGCTCGGGCCTAGATCTTCCTCTATCCAAACCCATGAACTCGGCAAGGGAAATAGCATCACGGATCTCTCTAGACAAAGCCATATACTCCTCATAGATCGCTGCAATATTTTTTCTTCCACCCATAGATCTTGCTTCTTCTTCCGGAACAACCTCCTCTCTAGGAAGGAATGTGGGCTTCAAACTCGATCCTCGGGTTGATCCCATAGGTCGCTTGGCATTAATAGCTCCATTCGAACTTCCTTCACCACTTTGAACCCTAGGTTCAATCATCCTTTGGAGAGATAAGGAAAGAAAAGTCGTAGTGTACTCAAGTCTCTCTTGGTCGGCAAATAATTTATCCATTGAAACTCTAAGCCTTTCGAGAATCTGAGCCCTGATACCACTATCATAACCCTTTTGAGTATTTTATCAAATATTCAAAATGCAGATCTGAAAATTAAATTGCAGCAAACTGAAATATAAAAATCAACGACTTATACTTGCACCAAAAATTGCCAAAATCACCATAAAACCACACCAATCAATTTGCTAATATTTTATATATGATATACTGAATTTTAGAAGCCAAATTAACCAAGATAAGATAAGATAAGATAATGTTATTAATGTCCAACACATGACCACAAAAGTAGGTCAATGGGACTGCAGAGTACAAAGCAAACAAACCCGTGAAGAAGAGGACCCAACAGGTCACCCCAAAATACAATGAGAGAAGGAGAGGAAGAGAAGGCAACCACAGAGGCTGAGAGACCAAAAACAAAGAAGACAAAGATGATTGTGTGGGGAGAAAGCGGAAGGAGCAACATCCCCAACAACATCACCTAACACTCAAGGTCGGATGGGAGTAACTTGCAGTGCACCAATGACCAGAAGCAGAGACTGTGGAATGCCTGGGGAGCCGGCATCCGAGAGGAAGGCGGTGCCTCAAAGTAGGCCCGATGGATCATTGTCTATGCGGAGGGGCCCTGGGATATGCCTGAGATAGGGAGCCTCGGGTGGAAGGAACGGAGTCACAAGACCTGACGGACCTGGACTGGGGGTCCAGACACGTGACCAAATGTCGCTTAGCACCCCTCACCGGGAGAGCAACAGGAAGAAGGAAGTGATCAGTCTAGTAGCCATCCGTCAAGTGGGGGAGGATGGAGGAGCCTGTCCCGAAGCCTGATGGCCTCCTGAAGGTAGAGAGCAAGACATCTCTGATCATAGTATCTGAAGAAAGTTGTGAAGGAAGGAAGCTCACGGAACAGGCAATGGAATCGCCCACGAATCTCATAGTAAACAAGACATCTGAAAATGAAGTGTTCTTCGGTTTCAACCTCCTGGAGAGCAAAGCAGGCAAGTCCGCTCCGAGCGGTCTAAGTGATGATCAGTCTCAATACGGAGTCGATGTGAGCCCACTCGAAACTAACCCGAAAGAGACGAAGGGCCTGCAACCAATGCCGGAAATGTACATGGGTCTGAAAATGACCCCATCACGGATCTCAAGAAAGTGTGCCGCATAGAGTGACATCTTCGAACGCAACCCCGGGGTTGGTCCATGTGTGCTGGATGAATTGTCTGTAGATATCATCTTTGATTATCCTATGAAGATCCTGTTGGTTGGGTAGCAGATGGGCAAGGGCATCCAAAGAATAGCTGAAGGGTGGGAGGCGGTCCATCTGGATGTCAATGGACTCAAAGAGGCGTGAAACGCAGGCATACCAAAGATCGAGATCGTCTACTGTGATCCGGGGATGCAATAGCTTCAGAGGTGCAATAGGCAAGATAAGTGTACTTGTCCCTGTCAACAAAAGAACTAGAATACCCCCGAATACGGTGCAACACCAACACAAGGCTGAAGATGGTCTCCAAACGAAAAGGGCGAGCCCCCAAACTCAGCAAGGATAATGTTGTGAGGAACAAATTCTTTGCATCTGATAATACGTCTGAGCATGAGGATCTGAACGTGCTCGATAGTGGCACAATCCAAGTCCAAAAGAGAGGGACCCCAAACTTCCGAACCATATAGAACTGTGGGCCTAACTAGGGAATCGGAGAGGGACACCTTGGAAGGAATGTCCTGAAAGTGGTGGCGAAACAATGTCTCTCAAGAATAGCCAAAGAACCATAGCCCTTATTAACCCGAGGTCAGAGAGAAGGACTAAGGCTAAAATGAGGCCCAGAGAAAAGAATCCCCAAGAAGGTATAAGAGCAAGTTATCTCAATCTCCACACCCTTAAAAAAGAAGTGGAGGTTTGAAGAAACACTTCAGAAATCACCTGCTGGAAATTGCAGCCACAAAATAATTATAAAATATGGGTCTAGGGACCCTCTAAATTCATAAAACTCCAGATTCGGCCTTTAAAAATATGATAAATCAGATTACGTAACCAGATTTCTGAAAAACTTCATCCATGTCTTCAAACCCTACCCTAAGTAGGTCGCACTATCCAAAATAAATATAATAACAGCTAGAAATATCAAGTAAATTCTCCAATAAGCTTTTCTCTTCAATGCCAAATGACGATGAAGGGTTTTTGCCCTTCACCAAAGCCACGTGAAGAGTTTTCGTCCTTCAATGAGGCATCACAAAAGGGTTTTCGTCCTCAAGTGGATGACCAAGGAGCAACTTGCTCTCTTTGCCGGAGTATAAGAAAATGTGCCAAGACTAGTGCCAATGATCCTCTAAACTCCTTTTATATCTTCCTTTTTGGCGCCAAAGCTTAATTAGAAATGTCGACCTCATTAAGAGGGGAAAACTCTAAAAGAAATTATAAAATATTAGAAGAATAATGCAAATAGAGGCTCAAGATTCTCCTCCGTCTTCTTCACTTCCTTGCCATGGAGAAGGAATGGCAAGAAGACCAATTAGTAGCTCTCAAATGGGGAAAAGGGACATTACTGACCAAAAATTCCCAACTGTTTGTGGATGGTTGCTTACCAATCAAGCTTCCAAGTCATGTCCTCCATCACAAATGATGGTGAACAATTCACCAAGTAACAATCATTGATCAACTTGCTTCACCCAAAAGATTCTACTCTAAGCACACACCACTCAACATACTCGAGGTTTTATCCATTAGCATTTTATTCATCCGCTCTGGAACTCCATTTTGATGAGGTGTGTATGGAGTTGTCCTTTGTCTTTCAATTCCACGAAATCTTTTAAAAGAAAATCACCTCCATTGTTTGTGCACAAAACCTTAATCATCTTCCCCTTTCAGTTCTCCACAAAGACTTTGAACTCCTCAAATTTCTTGAAAACTAAAGACTTCTCCTAGAAAAGCATATTCATGTTTTTCTGGAAAATTCATTAGTGAAAGACACATAGCACACAACTTTCCCAAGTGATGGGACCTTCACCGATCCAAACACGTCTCTACTTTCCATGCAATGCTCAAAGAAGTCAAAGTCGAGGGACCAACAATTGTCCCTCTCACCATTCCTAAAGTTGAATTCCAAGGCACCGTCAATGGTCCCTCTCGCCATTCCTTTGAATTGCAATAAGCACAATCCCTTCTCACCAATATGACCTAGCGTTTCATGCCAAATCATAGTCTTCTCTCTTAGAAGCGAGCTAGTTTTCTCATGTATGTCATTGGTCTCAAGAAAAACAATTTTGTTACAGCCAATAACCGTACTCACATCTAGTCTGAACAAGGTTCTAAAGTTTTCTCCTCTTGCCAGCACCACGGAACCACACACCATTTTACAACCATCTTTAACCGAAACAAAATTACTCACAGTACATAGAAAGTGCAGACACCGGGGAGGATCAAATCCTCCCATCTCGAAACCTTAGGTTTGCTCTTCCTCGACACACAATTAGGTGAGTTGAGTCATCTCTCAAAAAGACATTACCAACATCATTTTCCTCCTATTCACATAATCACTCCCTATGGGAAGTCTTATGATAAGAGGCCTAGAATGGACCAACCGTGCATCATTGCATGCAAGCACACTTAAAGTTGTCAAGTATACATCTACATTTTCATCAATGCACCCTTTTTCACTTAAGGATGAAACATCTAGTTATTTTCTTGTCCTTCACTTTGTAATCCTTCTTAAAATGTCATGTTTTCCACAATTCCACTATTTCTTCAAAGAAGGTTTCTCTAGAGTCTTAGATTTGTTTCTAAACTTTGCATACTTATCCCCAATCTCTACTTTCCTTTTTCTTGCACTCTCCCATGCACCAACAACACACAACCTTAGTGATCTTCGGTGAACTTGTGCCTCATTTTCTTTGACAAGAAGGCCACAACAATCTCATCTATATTTAGCTTAGGCGAGTTACTAGTAAATCGCCATTACTAGTCTATCCCAAGCATCTAGTAAAGAGCATAGAAACGTAATATACAACTTTCATTATCATCCATATTTATATACACAGATAATAACTAACTAATCACATTGTTTAAGACATCCAGGCCCTTTATAACCGAGTCACCATCATCCATCCTCAATGAATATAGCTTCTTTCGCAAGAATAGTTTGTTGACCAGGGGATTTAGAATGGCAAAACATCCCCAACATATCCCATAAACTTTTTGTTGTCTTCACATGCATTAAGTAAAATTGAATATGATAGACAGCCCAATAGAGCTTCTAGCTTTCCTATCAATCTTATCCCATTTTTCTTATTTTAAGCCCTTAGGTCCCATTTCTAACATAGCAAGCCATTAATCTCTATCTATTGAGAGATCTTTCACCTTGAGTTTCTATAGCTCAAAATGTTGATTGTTGAACTGTCGATCTCTATTCTTGTTCTTCTTGACATTTTCCATACATAAGACTTTAAACGGTGAAGAACTTCCACTCGTAACAAAACGCTCACCGCAACAAACCCAAAATTTCACTGAGCTCTAAACCAAAGTGTTATACCAAACGGGATTTTGGGGCCTTTATACACAAACAAACACGGAGGATAGCTTCTAATCTATCATCTACGCAAATATAGAAATGGCACACAATATATAGACACAAGATTTATCTAGGAAAACCCTTTCAACTAAAAACCCAAAGCATAGTAACCTTTTTTATTGCATTAACTTTAAGCAGCTTATAAATACAATAAGATGACCTATAAGGCACTATAAAACAATACTCAATAGTCCATGCACTTATAGAGTACAACTAAAATAAATTACATGTTCTCTCCCATATCTACACTAGATCGTACAACAATATCTAATAGCACTATACAAGTTGTTCTGACCACTTCCGTGATTTACTCTAAACAAGTTGGTCGTGCTTTAAAGTAGTTGCAAGTTGTTAAACAACTCATGACTTTACAACGCAGAGAATCTCGAGATTCTCTCGAACGCTAAGCCAAGTCATCATTCATAATATTCCTTCACCAACTATGTCGGTCTGTTATCAACATGTCACTTTTATACCTCGAGTCAACAAATCAAGTAAAACAAGTATTCGCAACACATCATCCATTGCACTCTAATGTTGTTGAACATCACTATGTACCATAATACAACTCATTTTGAAGCATATACCTACGCGTCCTGCGAGATAGCACAATGTTGCACGCAGAATTCTCATCCACATTACACAAATCCCACGAAATGCCCATATACTGCACACACGCCCTTGCGCAGCCTCGCTTGCTACAAAAATGTTACGCACCGCAAACCGCAAACCATTGTGAAAAATGCCTTAAACAATTCAATGCAAAGTTGAGACATTCCCAACCAGCATGACAAGCCACTCATACAATTCATCATCTTGAATGCGGTTTCCCACTCATCCCCTTCTCTAATTCAAATTTAATGTTACCCACTCATCAAACCCTCCTTGGTGAATTTTCTCACTCTAGTCAAACAGTCCATCCCGTCATCCTTTCTTGGCAATGGAAATCTATATTTGATAGTTATCTTGTTTATAGCACGGGAATGTGTACACATCCACCATTCGCCACCCGTTTTGGTGTCAATAATGTCGAAGCCCGACCATAAGCTCGAAAACCCGTCTTTAACAACTCTTCCACTTGTCTCTTCATTTCTTCATTTTTCTTAGGTGCTAACTAATATGTTGCCTTGTTAGGAAATCTTGATCCAAGCTCTAGGTACATATGATAGATAATGCTTCGCACGAATGGCAATCCATCCAAAAAAATCTAGAAACAATATTGATATATTCATTCACCAAACTACTCACCTCATGTGGAATTTCGTCCATTTTCTTTAGTGTCCCAACCTCAGTGGGTTTGGGAATGACGCCTGTAATGTCCCCTTTTCCAAGCTAGTTCGACTTGATGTCATGTCCCCTTTTCTAAATTAAAAATAGTTAATACTTATTTAAGTTAGGCCCGGCCAATTCTTCATTTTCTAAAAACATAATAATATTATTATTAAAATAAAAGTATTTTTAAATACTAAAGTAGAAAAAAGACCCTTAGCCTATTTTCATTATTTTTAGTCGGCTAAAAGGGAGAGGTCGTCCCTCTTTAAGAGGGAAAAGCAAATGTTAAAAAGAAATAAAGAGGCCTACATGGAGCGCTCCACAAAGAAAGGAAAGAAAAGGCTATAAAAGCAAATGTTGGGGCTCATTGTAATGATCATCTTGTGAATTATATACTTCTCTTTTGGAAATTGGAGCATTGAGCTCTCATTTTCACCCTTTGAGGACGAAAACCCTCATTGGATCCTATTGGGGACAAAAACCCTCAATAGTCACAACACTTGGGGATGGAAACCCTCATTTGTTGCATTGGTGACTTCATCCAGAGTCACATTGGAGCTTCAAAATTCAGAATTTAAGAACAAGGGTTTTTATCAATGCTAGGGCACACATTCTAACTAGGGCACGCTTTTTGGGGCTGCCACATTCATTTCCAGCTTGATCTACCCATTTGAAGATTTCAGGATCACTTTTCAGTGGATTTTCGTGGTTGGAAAAATCTTATTCTAATGTTATTGAATAGCTGATATTTTTGTGGTCAATTTGAGCTATCATTTGCATTTTGTTGGCTAGATTTTCTGCATAGCTGAAAACCTAGGCAGTCATGAGATAAATCTCCCTCATTTACCGATGAGGCTCCCGTGTAAGATTTGTCAATAAAATATGCTAGTATCTATTTAGGGGTTTTACTTTAACCATGCAACTCATGAACCATAGTCTGTATAGTTTTGCAGCAAGTAAGCATTGTTAAAGAAAGGAAATATCTAAAGAAGAAGGAAATAATAAAAACACAGGGAAGAAATAGGGAAGATGTGCAACCCAATCAATAGATTACAGAGTTGATTGCATGCACATAGACGGAACCAATAGATATTAACACACAAAATTATAAGCAAAAGGCACTTTTAGATCTAGATCTAAAATAACACAAAGTTTATAAGTAGATCTAAGACAAAAAGCTAGAAACAAAATGCACCGTGACACAAAGTTCTCCGGAAATCTGCTCCTTTCTATTCCTCTGCTTGAATAACTATCAAGGGTTTCAAAGACAAAAGTCTAGAACACAAGAATGTTGCTTCAAAATTCTCTTCCTCTAACCCGTAGGTTCTTCCTCTACTTATAGCATGTAGAAGGGAAATTACAAATAAGAAACTTTTAGTCGAATTGGCACATATGGAAGTCGGAAAGGAAACAACTGGCAATCTCCCTCCTGCATTCCTCTTTCAGCATGACATGCATGATTTGCAACTGAAGATAGAACCTTCTATTTTGCATGTTTGCCACCTATTTCCAAGTAGTTGACTTCTTCAAATAATGGCTTTTAAACCAATCACTTAATTTTTATAATTTAATTGATCGCTCAATTACTTTGTCGGAGTAAAATAAGAGAAAGAAGAAAGAGGGAAGCTACATTCTTGTCCTTTTTCATATTCACGCACGTAGTGACTCTTTTACCTTTGATTCTCACCAAACCGGATCTAGAAGCATTTGGATCTCGAAGCGGTTTGGATCTATGCATGATTCTGCTAATCTTTCTCGTTCATCCCACTTTGCACTTCCTTGTTGAAGAATTAGTAACTCCATTAATATGGCAGCCCATGCTTATATAACCTTCATCATTCTATAATTAATAATTGCCCTTCCTATTTCCGGCAATTAATTAATTAAAAATCATGTTTTTCTCTTCAATTTGGGTGCCTATTTTGTGCATTCTCGTGTCTGCCATTAAATAAATTAAATTTATTTAATTTTAGCTTTCTACTTCCAGTCCACATTGACTTCACAGTGTGCTTTGACCTTATGCACCAAAAATAGGAATTAATTCCATTAATTAATACTTTAAAAAGTATTATTTCTCCTCAATATGGGTCGCACTTTTTTGCATGAGAGGGGGCTGCATTAAATAAATTAAATTTATTTAATTTTAGAATTCTATTTCCAATCTTTTTTATCCTTTCCTCATGCGTTGACTTTTTCTCATGCTTTGGCACCAAAATTGGGTGAATAAATATTAATAAATATTATTAAATGCATTATTATTCACCCAAGGTGGGTCGCACTTTTTGGCAAGGGTGAATTCTATTTTTAAAAGTCAATTTCTAATGGGATTATTCACCCTGCACCGCAGCTCCAAAAATCCCATGATCCACTTAAGTTGTTTGACTTTTATAATGGGATTTTTACCCTGCAAGGCAGGTAAGAAATTCCCATCAATGCCTTAAGTGATTTTCTTTTATTTCACAATGGGAATTTTCACCTGCAAGGCAGGTAAGAAATTCCCGCCTACCTGCTGCCTCTAATAATCCTATCATGACTTAAGTGGCTTTGCCCCATGGAAAAAGTATCCTACTAGGCAGGTACAAAATTCCCACCTGCCTGTTGCTACCAAAAATCCCATTGTAGCTTAAAACCTTCTTTTTCCAAAATGTGACTCCTTGCCCGAAGAAGCTTTTTCGTGCATAACTTTGTCTTTTCAGAGAGAACCAAACCTCCTGTGGCAAATTCCTTCTGGAATAACGTCCATAGATGATCTCCAAATACTCCAGGCAAAAATCGACTAAACCGGCAAAGGAATTGACCTAGAGAAATTTCACAAAAAACAAAACGAGGAAAACACCAAAAACACAAAACGTTGCCAGAAGTCACAAATAAAGCCCAGGATTCATTCTTGGTGGAAACCCTACTGGTATATGGGAATATTGACATGTAAAACCTCAACAGGGTTAAACCGAAGCACAATTTACCTCAAACGGGGCTTAAAATAATTAAATAAAAATTTCCCATAGGCAAACCCCAACGACAAAATATAACGAGTTTGGGCATCTAGGTATTTGGCGAAATTGGCTTATATGACTCTCTAGGAAAATCTTGTTACAATCTGACGAGACACTTTACGGCAATAACACACAAAACAACCCATTATTTTAAAAGAACAAATTTTTTTAGCATGGGATAGTCTCGGTTTCGGGGTGAAATGCAGAACACCACATTTTATCTCCAAGTATTTATGAAGATATGGAATTTTGAAGTTTCAGTTGTTTTTGAGCAATAATTGCAGTTTGTAATTTATTGTTGAAGCATTTATTTTGCATGAATTCATCAAGTGTTTCATGTTGTTGATGTATTTTTGAAGATTTGTGCATGCGAAAAGCTAAAATCTAAATTCTACCTAAGCCGCTTAGAGTTTTGTGGACCTAAAGTAGGTCATTGCCTAACTTTTGCATAAAATCAGTTTGTTTTCATAAAAGTCAAGTTTTCTACTAGTGGTTGGCATCATTTTACGTAATGTCCCCATTTTTGAAGACCCTTAGCCTATTTTCCCGTGGGCTTTTGGGATGTTGCAAGGGGAAATTATGCTAAATAATTAAATAATATTGCCTGGAGAGTGATTTTTATCATTTGACATTATAAAGCAATATTTATTTAATTATTTAATTATGGAACAATTGATATTTAATTTAATTCCCAAAATGCAAAATAAAAAGGGGAATTAATTAAATAATATTTGGGTGGTTTTTAAATGTCAAATTACCCTTTTGAAAGGGGACGCCACACTTAGGGAGAATAAACTATTTTTAAATTATGATTTCCCTCCTCTAGGGACTTCAAACTTTGTGCTCCTTGTTTATAAAAGGAGATTTTGGGATCATTGTGAAGGTTATGCTTTTGATGAATCGATTTAAACTCCATGCTTGGAGTTGGGATGTATGCCCTAGCTCTCTCTCTTTCATTGTAAGCTTCATTGGAAGCCATTGTTGAAGATATTGAAGACTCTCTTGTTCTATTTATGGTGTTCTATTGTGTTGAAGTATCTTTTATGCATGATTCATACTTGCTAACATTGGCGACTTGTTTAGATGTGTGGCATATTTGTTGTGAAGGATATTTGAATGATTAATGGTGATTATTGAGTGTTTTATGATCTGATATTAATGCTGCAATTATCCCAGCTATAGCAACTTGCAAGGGTGGTCATTTTGGCATTTTTGGGTATCCATTGAAGTAGTTTAAAAATCTGATCTGCAATAGTGTTTTGTGACTCCATCCTAGGTGATTTTGGAGGGGTTTCATAGTGTTTATGAGTTGTTGGTTATTGTTGGTTTTATGCTAATTATGGTGACTTGATTTGAGCATCTTTTGGCATGTTTTAAGGGTGAACAAGCTATATTTGTAATCTGATCTGAGTTGGCGTATTTTGCTGAGTGTGGGTAACCATTTTGAGATTTTTTGAAGAGTTCTGAGAGCTAAAAACAATTTACATGTTTTATGCTAACCCTAGCGACTAGGTTTAGGATTTTGGGGCTGTTTTGGAAGGGTTACAGTGCTTCAAAAATTCAAATTGATAGCTCTTTGGAAAGCCCTTAATTTATAGAACAATCTGCAATTTATTTGGTGAAGAAATATTGAGTTTTGAGTGAGATATCAATTTTAGAAGATTTCAACTGTCTGTAAGCTTTCTGGTTATAAATTAATATTTATTTCAGATCTGTTGTTTGGGGGTCAGTTTAATAGTGGATTTGATTGTAGAAATTAGGAGAAATAAGGAGAAAATGATTTTATAATTTTTGGAGTTAATTGGATGCCCTAAATGTGTTGGGCGACCTAATTTTTAGGGCAAAATTAGGGTTTCATGTTGGCTGTGCAAAAACTGGTTTTGGGATATTGTTCTTCATATTTTTGTGGCCCAAAATCCAAAGTTTGAAGATTTTTGCTTGGATGGTTAAGCGGGAATTAATTTTGGAAAATTGCAGCAGTTGGGGTTTGAATTTTTAATTAATTTTCAGTTGTGTGATCAGATTTATGATTAATTCCTAACTTGTCCTAAAAGGGGACATTACATTTTCAGCAATGTTCAATTAGGGTTAAGGGATAATTCAAATTCCTCATATTTGAGCCCAAAAGGGACATTACACTTGATGACCTTGGTGCCCATTTCTACTTCCTGTGGACTTTAAGGGAGAAATAAGGGAAGTACATTTGTGTTATGATTGTAATTTGCTATTTTCAGCCTTGTCATATTTTTGTAAAAAGGAAAATTGCCAATTATAGCACTAAAATAGCATGTTGGTGGCTAAAAGTGCAAAGCACCAACTTCAAAATAGAAAAGGATATTTGAAAGGGGAGGTCGTCCCTCTCTAAGGAGGAAAAATAAATGTTAAAAAAGAAATAAAGAGGCCTACATGGAGCACTCCACAAGGAAAGGAAAAGAAAAGGCTATAAAAGCAAATGTTTGGGCTCATTGTAAGGATCATTAGGTGAATTTGATACTTCTCTTTGGAAATTGGAGCATTGAGCTCTCATTTTCAACCTTTGAGGACAAAAACCCTCATTGGATCCTATTGAGGACGAAAACCCTCAATAGTCACAACACTTGGGGCAAAAACCTCATTTGTTGCATTGGTGGCTTCATTCGGGAGTCACAAGTGAGCTTCATATTCAAAATTTCAAAACAGCAAGGGCTTCCATCCGTGCTAGGGCACAAATTCCAGCTAGGGCATGTTTTTGGGGTTGCCACACTCATTTCCAGCTTGGGTGACCCATTTGGAGATTTTGGGATCACTTTTTAGTGGGTTTTAATGGTTAGAAAAATCTAACGTTAATTTTGTTTGATAAATGCCATGTTTTTGGTCATTTAGAGCTATCATTTGCATTGTATCTCCAAGTATTTCTAAAGATATGGATTTTTGAAGTTTCAGCTGTTTTTGGACAATAATTAATTCCAGCAGTTTGTATTTTGTTGTTGAAGCATTTATCTTGCATTATTTCATCAAGGGTTTCAAGTTTGTGTGTGAGAAATACTAAAATCTGAATTTTACCTAGGTCACTTAGAAGTTTGGGGACCTAAAACAAATCGCTGCCCTAATTTTTACATAAAATCAAATTGTTGTCATAAACTTTCAGGTTTCTACATGTGGCTACCATAAATTCCAGCAATGTTCCATTAGGGTTTTGGGGAAAATCCAAATTCCTCAAATTTAAGCCCGAAAGGGACGTTCTGGCCAAACACATCTTCTCCTTTTTACTTCTTTCAACGATTCCTTACGAGAAACCAAACTAACTTTAGGCTGTTGTCCACCTCTTCGCCCTTGTCCTTCAATGGGCTCGATGTGAATCCTCTACCATCCCGCTCAATTCACTAAATGTTTGTTCTCCTATCTTCCACGACCTTTGTATGATATCGTCACAATCTACCCAACAACACATAACAAACATCCATGGGCATAATGTCACACATCACTTTCTCCTTGCAAGCCCCAATCTAAAAATTGACTTTATATTGCTCCCTTAGTACCATCGATGTCCCTTAAACAACCAAGATACCCAATGTGGATTGGGATGCACCAAGCTTTCCAGCCCAAGCTTTCCTACATCTCATCGGAACTAAAATATTTGTGTTGCCACTAAAAATAATAACCTTACAACACTTACCTTCTACTTTGGATATACTCGAGAAAGGTTCGTTCTTTCCATTAGTTTATTCACTTCCTTGGCTAGATTTATCAGCAATATCTTCATCAATAAAGCTTCACCGTGCTCTAGTTCTTTTGTGTGTGTGTTGGATATCCAACACTCTTCTCATCTATAAGAGCAGCATGGTTTCTTGCTTCAACTCTCTTACTGCTGTTCTGAAAATGCTTTAGGACATTCATATGCTCTGTATCTAGCATATTCTCCACACTCAAAGCACTTACCCAAGATCCTCTACCTCTTCATCTACCGAGATCTCTTTTTCTAGAAGTAAAACCTCTTTGTTTGTTCTGATTTTCAAAAGTGTTGGCTTCTACTTCATGAGTAGGTTGTCCCTTACCAATGGTCACTTGTCCCCTTCCTCTACAAGTATTTTGTTGGTTTCTAGCTAACGTTTCTTCCACCTTCAATGCACATTGACAAACCTTTTTTGTATACACCTAATTTTTCACTTTTCATCCCGCATACCTGTTATTAACAATTTTCTTGTGAAGATAAGGGTCGTCGATGCATCTATTTCTTGGGTGGGTGCGTTAAGGGGCATGTCAGGTATGGGTAATGGTTATTCACGTAATCATTATGGGTTAGAGACAGTACACAAAGAGAGTGTCACTTTTTGTCTTGGTCTTAGTCATCCTTACACTAGTTATCCTTGTCTCCTTAGATCTCATACACATTGCATTCATGACATCTTGCTTGTATCTCACCATTTGGCACTTTGTTCATCCATGTCCATGATCTACGACACCTCTTTTTTCGCTTTGCATGACACATTATCTCATTTCACCGTCCTTGGTCGGCACCATCACCCTTGGGCAATGGTGTCGGTGTCATGTTTCTCTTGGCCGACACCATCGCCCATGGGCGATGGCGTCCTATATATACACATCACATCTTGACATTCAAAAGGAAGGAAGCCCAAATCTTAGGAACGCCATCTGCTCTACTCTTTTGCGCCATCTTCACATCTGCTCGCTTAGCTCTTGGTTCATCTTGCACTTTGCTTGGATTGGATTGGACACTCTTCTTCTTGGTTGGATTGTTTGCACTATTGGGTCATCTATAGTGAGTCTAGGACAAGAACAGTGTTCCCCTTCTCCACCTAATAGTGATTCTCTCTCGATGTGTTGCTTCTCTGGAGAGATAGATGCATCAGTGACCACCCTACAAGTACAAGGTGAGTGCTCTAACCATCTTTGTCATTTTGCATAGATTAGTTCATCTCCTTCCCTCATTGTCTATGTTAGCTTAGTGTTACATGTGTTTTGATACTAGTTAACATAGTACTCTTATTCATGATCAGCTCCTTAGCTTTCCATTACTTTCATTTCAGTCACATTATGCATGCTTGCCTTATCTATCATTGATCCATACCTCTCCTCACCCAACTACCGATATCTTAGTAGGGTTCTCTCCTCTATCTTGACTACAGGCCTTGGAAACCCTAGGTTGACCTAGTGTAGGGATTACTACCCTCTAGATATGCAACCTTAGCGCTCGTTGTAGCCCCTTTAAATCTACCCATTGTGTGTTGGTTCATGTGTGCCTCCTACTACTCGTTGCCTCGATACCCTTGTAGAACGAATGATTTAGGAGTGCAAGTTATTGAGACACATTCTTGGCCCGCCATACATTTTCCACCGACTTCAAAGGAAACATTCCAATCTCATCTTGAATTTAAATATGGAGTCCATTAACATGCCTTGATGTCTTCTCCTTATCAGCATCAACATAACCAGCTCTAATCATGAGTTTGTAAAACTCCTTTGTCTAATCTTTCACACTCATCTCTTTTTGCCTCAAACTCTACAACTTTTTGAATTGAATCAATTGATGATAATCCAAAGGCAAGAACTTGCCTCCCAACTTTGCAACCATTTTGTCCAAATTTTCAATCATGGTCTTTCCAATTTTTTGTCTCTCCAATTGAACATGATCCCACCATAAGGATGAATGGCTTTGAAACTTTATCCAAGAAAGCCTGACCTACTTCAAATCCTCTATGGATTCATAATCAATATACTTTCCAGCTTTGAGATCCAATCAATAAAATCCTCAGGGCTCAAGCTTCCACCATAGCCTCGGGTATCCATCTTTGGATAACTTCCTACTCTTGCAATGGCTATCAAAAGTATATCTCATTGATCATCCTATGTCTCGTTTTTTGAATCTCTATGATTCCTCCTATTTCATCATCACATACATCAGCAATAATTGCTCCTCACCTTCGTAGAATCTCCATTACATCCAATCTTTCTTGGAATCCTCTTACCATCTATGCCAAGTCTACAACTCTAGGTGCTCTTGATGTCATTTCTCTTCCTTGTGCACGAGGTACTCCTTTGTGTGCCATATCTTCACAACAAGCTTCCCCCTTTTCTTGCAGCCTCCCCTTTTCTTGCAGGCATGACAGTAGATGAGGTCCGACATAAAAAAGTACTTTATTTGAACCTTCCAATTGCTTGCTTCGCTTGCCAAGCACGAGAACTTCTTAATCTGAGAATGCCCTCTAAGCAGCTCTTCGTCTAATACATCTCAAGACACAAGTGTGACTCGTGTAGCTAAACCCAAGGCCACAAACTCATTCTCATGGAGAGTCCTTGAAAAAGGAAAATAAAGGGAAAACTAATAAGAGTTAGAACCATTCCCCTCCCAAACAAATGGATACAGCAAATGGAGGTGGGAATCAGAAGCTTCCCCAAAAAGATTGGGTTACTATAGGAATATAAGGCTTATAGTTTATTATTATGTCACTATTAGTTAAGTATTAATTAATAATCAATTGTAACCACTTCAACTATTTTGTAACCATCTCTTACATGATAAAATGATGGACACACAATGAATAACATGTGCATTTCGATTTCTCTTCATTTCTTCTCTATGCAAATTTTCTAACATTGGTATCGGAGCCTCGTGCTTGATAGGGTCTGTCAATCTTGAATAGAAAACTGCAATCTAAGGTTGTAACTTGCAGACTACTAGAAAACGTCAAAATCAAGAGAGTCTTGTTAGGGCAAAATAAAACAGGTCATGCAAGGTCAGGAAGGGAAAATACAAAAAACAGACAGTTGTGAATCTGAATATTGCAGATTTAAATATTCTCATGATAAGGCAAAAAGGGCACCAGTTGTAGGCACAAAGTCGCGTGCAAGCATCATTTAGGACAAGTTTTTATGCGGTCACAAATTTCAGAGAAATTCAAGGCACATTTTCTGTATTCGCAAGTTTTAGAGCATTTTAGGCATATCTTTTCTGCAGTCACAAATTTCAGAGAATTTCAGGGCACGTTTTCATCAATGACGAATTTTAGAGGGCACATTTCCAGTTCCAATAGCTATTTGAAAGCCTGCCATTTTCGAAGCATTTTCATGGGTGCAATAACCTATTATGGGTGTCCAAGGGCACGTGAGGGCATTGAACCGTTGAAGGCAAGAATAGACACCCTTTTTTCCTTTGTATAACACACTCAGAACAAGGAGTCGTGTTCTTTTTTTGATGGAAAATACAATCAAAAATTCGAGAGCCCTGGTATTAGCATCTGCCAAGATTGATTTCCACGCCAACATTAGAATATAGAGGTCTAAAAACAGATTAAAATTTGCTGGGGCACAATCTAACAAAGAAGACAAATTTCCGGTACTGTTCACATTTTTCATTTACAGTACAATTATTTGTATTGTTTTTCGGTCAAAAATTTTGGCTGTATTGTTTCTTGGGTCAATGTTTTGTATAGACTTATGAGGTATTGTTTTTGAGAATGGAAATTCCATTAGAAAAATATTCTCACCTCGACATTCACCACTAGAAACTTAGAAAGTCAAAATACAAATGCAACTAATGAATAAAAATTTATGGGGAATAGCAAATAGAAAATCACCTACAAATGCAAATAAATTATTGGATTGGCAGAGCAAAGATGACAAAGATGCCAAAGCTATTTTATTAAACAATCTACCTTCTAAATACAACATGGGAAAGCTCAAAGAAAGACCAAATGGGTGAAAAATTCGTTGATGAAGAATACGTATTTTAAAAGAAGCCTCACACTTTGAAGATAGTAAGGGATCCAGTGTAGGTAAAACTCAACATGGATGGTTGCCTAGATAGTTCGGGAGTCTGTGGATCTTGAGAATTTACCCTTATGAGGGTCACAAGACAACTTGATGGAGCATTGTGGGAGTAACTCAACATGAAAGGTTGTCCAACAATTCAGGAGATTCTATAATTCAAGAGTTCGGGAGGTGGAATCTAGGAACTCAGGAATTCAGCTCGAGAACTAAATTTTTATGAGGGTTAGGGAGACAACTTGATGGAGTTCTACCTAGTCAAAGCTTTGTATTCAGAGAGCAAGCTTCTGAAGAATGTGTGACTTTGTTTAGCTCTAATCTTCTATCAATATGTTTTTGTTTGCTTTCTATAGTGTAAGCCTTAAGAGGGGGTGTAGGAATATAAGGCTTATAGTTTATTATTAAGTCACTATTAGTTAAGTATTAACTAATAATCGGTTGTAACCACTTCAACCATTTTGTAACCATATCTTACATTATAAAATGATGGACACACAATGAATAATGTGTGCATTCGATTTCTCTTCATTTCTTCTTTGTGCACATTTTCCAACAGTTATTGCACTGTCACACAACTCAAGGACATTTTCATAGCATACAAGATCATGGTAATATTACATTTGCATCAGCAGATTTTGAAAAAGGTTAAAGGGTGAAATCTAACAAACAAACGGAAGACTTTTCTAACAAACGAATGGAAAAACAACACATCGTTGAGCATACAAACCTCGTACTAAATCTTTTAAGGAGGTTGTAACTCTTTCTCCAAAGAATAATGTTTCAACCTTAGTGGTCAACAATAGGTTTCATGCGTTGGGTAACCTTCTATTCCTAGAATGAAGCTCTATTTTTTCTGAACGTTAGAGGGATCACTATGGCATGTCACAAATAGTTTGTTTTCCATGTGTTGCAAAAAGTTAGACCAAATGTGGTCTTTCTTCAAGAAGTCAAATCAATGTGTTTTGAATTGAGAAACATAATGAACTATTGTTGGAATTGGCAATTGTGGTCGTCAAATCACTCTCGAAGGCAATGGAGGTGTTGTTCTAGCGATCTCCCCTTCTTCGTAATTTTTGTTGTTGGACATGGCGGATATGTGTTGGTTATGATTTTTCTCCATGACAAAATCTTTGGTTTTTATAGGATATATGCTTTCAATCAAGGTGCGCAGTCACATTCGTTTATGGGAATGGCTTGATTCTTCCTTGCCTACTTCGAGTGGGTTCTTGGGGAGATTTTAATATGGAGGAATGGGAGGGTGATCAAGTAGGTGGTCCAGGTTCTTTTATGTCCAGCTTTGAAAAAATTGCATGCGTCGAATGCAAAGCCCCGGTCCAACTTTTTCACCTGAACTCGGGAAGAAACTTTTAACGAGGGTTGGTTGATACAGATGGTGCAATTTTTGAAGGTGAAAAGACAAAATTCAAGTAAGATTGGACTGCTTTTATGTGCCTCAAGACTTTCTCTTTTCATACCCTTTTTGTCCAGTTGAAGTGTTAATCAATGAAACCCTACTCGGACTTCCCTTTTAATAGGACATTCTATAGAGGAGAGACATTCTTCTATATTCAAATTGATTGTGTCACATTTGCAATCTCCAGACTTCCATGCCCTTGTTCAAAGATGTCTAAAATTTGGTGTCATGACCTAGTGGTGCCAAAGGATTGCTCTTGTGGTGGGAGTCTACTATTCCAAGAATTATAAATTCATGAGAGGTTGAGGCCGTATGATTTCTCAAAGGTGCGTGCATGCTTTTATGGAAGCCAAGCAAAAGTTAGAGTTGACCCAGATTTCTTTAGAGGAGAATCTTCGTACTCATTTAGAATAAATAATCTACAAGGAAGAGGAATATGTAGCAAGCGGAGCTCGGAATCGAACACATCTCTAATGGATTCAAGAGGGAGATTAGAGTTCTAAATTCTTCTTTGAATACTTAAAGAACAAAGTATCTTCTGAAAAGGTTCTTGGACTTCGTAGGCCACATGGATTTTGGAGGAAGATCCAAAAGATATCATAAGTTTGCTCCATCGGCAACTGAAAAGATATTTTCACCTTATTCAACCTCGCCTAAAGTGATGGCAACACGAAATGTATTCCTCAAAGTGCTTATGATAAAGTGAAAACTTGTGATCGCAGCAAACTCAATACTCATTTTTTCAAAGAAGAGTTGTATACTACTCCTTAAACAATGCGAATGGCAAATCCCGAGACTTGATGGACTTCCATGTGAATTCTACAAAGAGATGTGGAACACTATTGGTGACGATTTCAGTCACTTACGAGCTGGAATATTCTCTTTCAGCTCTTTAATAGAATTCTTAAATCAGGAATTAACCAAGTTGATTCCTAAATCTTCAGCAAGAGATACCATAAGTGGATGGCGTCCTATCACTTTGTTGAGTGTTGGGTATAAGATCTTTCCCAAATCTCTACCACTTCAAGTAAGAAGCATTGCTAGCTAGATTACCCGTAAGGAGTAAAGAAGTTTTGTTAAAAGATGTTTCATTCAAGACATTGTCTTGTCCGCGTGGGAAACTATGGATTGGACTAGGGAGACTAGAGTGCGGATACTCTTTTTCAAGATAGACTTTGCTAAAGCATATAACAGAATTGACTGGGCATTTGATACAGAAATGCTACTTTCTCTTGGCTTTGGTTCGCAGTTTGTATGATGATGCACACTTTATTTTCTTGTGCTTCCTATTGTGTATGTTAACAATGTTCTTTCCCGCGTATTATGCTTCTCATTCCATAAGACAGGGTTGCCCACTTGCACCATATCTTTATGTCTTATTGTTGATGCTTTGCGCTATCTCCTAGAAGCTACTTGCACTCAAGGAAGAGTTAGAGGTATTTATTTGCCTGATGGTTCACAAATGCTTAACAATCACTTTGTTGATGACTCTCTTCTTTCTAACCAAGCTACTCGAACTTAGTTGAGCGTGCGAAGGAGTTCGGAGTTATAGTGAGTCATCATAAATTTAAATATTGGCTTGTTGGTTTGTAATGTCCCCTTTTTCAAAATTAATAATTTGATAAAGTGCAAAATAAATTATTTTACGCACTTAGAATTATTATTAATTTAATTTGTAAAAAAGGAAAAGAAATAAATTAGCCCATTTAAAAAGAGAATAAAGTAAATTTTACTTTATTTTAGTGTGGTGGAACTCCTCAAAGGAGGTCGTCCCACTTTAAATGAGCAGAAAAGTAACATCAAATTAGAAAATAAAGTTACTTTATTAATCCCACATGGAGCGCCCCACTTGGAAAATAAAGAGGAAAAGGTATAAAAGGAGGTGTGGGGGTTCATTTCAAGGATCTTTTGGCCATTTGATAATTTCTAATTTGAGAGTTGGAGCAATTTTGCTTCCTCTTCATCCATTGAGGACGAAAACCCTCCATGGAGGTCTATTGAGGACGAAATCCCTCAATAGCAATCAGATTTGAGGACAAAAACCCTCCAAATCTGCATGGGTGGTCTCATTTCAGAGATCACATTGGGCTACAATCATATTTCCTTCATGCATTTTCAGTTTTCATGCATTTTCAGCTAGGGTTTCTACTACAGATGATTTTTAGCAATTTTGAGTGTGGAACAGCCACAAGGGTTAGTGTTTGGATCAGCCAAGGGTTTTGATCAGAAATTCATCCATTTTCTCGAGGCAAAGACACCACCTATGTGGAGGTCTATTGACCAATTTTTTCCCTCTCCTAGAATAACGATGCCTCCTTGAGAGTAGTTCATTAGTTTCTAGGCACACAAGACTCATTTTCCTATTGTATTTGGATTCTTCATATTTTTGGAGACCGATTGTACCTTTTGGAATTGTATTTTCACCTTGGAATCATTATATTCGTCATATATGTGAGTGTAATTGCTGTTGTCATAACTTTAATTAAATAAAATCCGTTCGTGGCTTAGATGACGATTTCCTTGTTCCTAAGTGTTCAAAAATATGTTTAAAGCTATGGAAACATCTAGGTATATTTGTATTTGAGTATTTTGGGATGAAATTACAAAAATCTTATTGCTGTTATAAAGAAATCAGTTTGTTATACTTGTTATACATTTTCAATTGGTTATCGGGGTTTGTGCAATATCCATTTATTTCAATTTTGAGCACGAAAGGGACATCACATGGTTGGGATAATGTCCCTTCTTGGATTCCACATGAGTAGTCATTTGTTCCACTTGGTATTATTGTCAGATATTTAGGCATTCCTTTTGTATTGAATATTTTCCCAATGAGCATGTGGGAGTGGGTTCTTCAACGATTTCAGACTAAACTCCTTCACTTGCAAAACAAGGATCTCTCCTTTGCAGGTAAATTAACAGTGGTGAGCAAAATTCTTTAGGCATCTCATGTTTATTTTGTCTCATGTTGGCTTCATTTGAAAAATCAATTTCTTCGCCTTGAAGAATTTTGAGAGCTTATCTCTAGTCAAAATATGGTGGCATTCGGGGTCTTCCTATGGTCTCATGGGTTGTTTGAATTTACTATCATGCCCAAGGAGGAAGGAGGACTAGGATTAAGGGATATCGCCACTCAAGGATTATTTTGGCAGCAAAATGGGTGATCCATAGCTTGGAGGGTTCTTCTTTATGGTAGATTCTCGTGAGGCATAGGTTATTCGCAGCCTATTATTTGAACAAGATCAAAGGCTCTTTTGGCCTTTGTGATATCATTGTTGATCCAACTAATTTTCAAATTGAAAGATCTTTTGTTCTCAAGAGTATCCGGGCAGCCTGGAAAAAAATTGTAAGTTTGGTCACTTGAAGAGTTTCCGATAGTCGAACCGGTGGAATTTGACCAACGGATCTATATGGACTTGGAAATTGCAAGACATGACTCTAACCACTATCTCGTGTTTTAAGGCTCACAAAATCAGCAAAAAGGGATATTCTTATGTAGAGATTTGTGGGACAGCAATGCACGCATTGGAAGGGTTGGAGGTCTTTAGCCCATGAGTATGCGTTATACGCTACAAATGTACTTTCATACAGGAAATTTAGAATCTTATACCCCAAGAAAACCTATTTAAGATGAATCTGGAAATGCGAGGACTGTTTGGCGAGATTCGCAATGGATTTATTGGGATCCAATTTTCCAATATGACATACATCAGCTTTATCGGTTGTTACATCAAAATTTTGCCTTTGCACTTGTTCTCAATGCGAGATGGATTACCTAGGATGGAGAAGTTGTATGGATACATTGACTCCATAGTGTGTGGACAATAAGGATCTCATATAAACTTAGAGTTTTTGGTTGGCTTGTGATATATCAGGGGCTTCCTACAAAGGCTCGATTATCCAAGAGTGGCCTTACTGATGGTCTATGTCTTCATTGCTTTATGAATCGAAACTGTTAAACATTTTTGTGGGATTGCTTTTGCAAAATCTTGCTAGAAGTTAGTTTTGTCAGGACTTCTGAAGCACTTTTTCAAAGACATCTACATTGGAGGGAAACCTTGTTGGATGATTCCAATGCTCTTATCCATCACCATTTTAAGAGTATTTGGCATTGTGGAGAGCTTTCTACCTTGTTCATCATCTACAAGCTTAGATGTAATTATGTCTTCAAGATCAAGTATGCATTCTGGATGATTTTCTTTGCGGTTGGAAAAATGAACTTTGAATGCAATTACTTGCAAAGGGTTTTCTTTTGCTCCATGAAGCTAAAAGTTTGAGCCTCGGGGTTGTTACGATTTTGTTGTTGTTTTGACCGCTTTACGGACTAAGCTGTAATCTTCCTCATAAATGTCGTTGTCAATTTATTAATCTTTGTATAGTCATAAATATTGTTTTTTTGTTAAAATATGAATTCTATTCGGTATAAAAAAATGATGAAATACCAAATGAAGCCAATAGTCGTATTATGCGTTGATGAAGAATCAAACACATCACCAGAGCACACTCGATAACTCGAATACAACGAGACCCTCGTAATGAAGATGGTCTCGTTGATACCAAAACACAAGGACAATGAACCATCGCAACAAAAGAGTCTCTTTAGAACCACCCACAAATCGGGAGGTAATTGTTTTAAGGTTATCAATGATAGTGGTAGCACAGCAATCTAGTGTTTAGTGAAATAATAGAAAAACTTGGCTCAACGAGGGTAGTGCATCCTAAACCTTATAAAGTGTAATGCCCCCTTTTCCAATTTGAGAGCATGATTTGGACTTATTGTCATTCCCTTTTCCATAGAAACCAAGTGGAAGAGTTGGGAAAAGGAATTGAGCTTCCTTTGCATTAATTTTCTAATTTTAATGTTTCCTTTTTAGTGTGTTTTTGCTTTTGGCAGTCTGTTGGGTTTGGAGCTTTAATGAAGCCAATTAAAGATTAAAAAGAAAACTTTAGGGGTCGGCCTTGTCCTTTTGGGGCTTTGACACCAAAGAGAGGATATAAAGAAAGGTTACAAAGCTCATTTGCATCATCCATCTTTGACGTATTTACTCTACTTGGACTTGTGGGCTAATTGCTCATTGTTCTTCCACTCTTGGCGAAAATCCAAGTGTGTGGCATTCCAAGAAGGACAAAAACCCTTCTTGTGGTTGGTAGGGGGACGAAACCCTCCTTCCTTGTGTGGGCTTGAAGGATTATTGCAGATTTGTGAAGAAGTCATAACCATATTTTTATATGCATTGATTGGTCTCTCCTAGGTGGAGCGACTTACCCTAGGGTGAAGTTTGGTGTCTTCAGGGCACAAATTTGATATTTCATTTCATATTCAGATTTGCCTCTATTTATAAAGTCGGAATCTACTATTTTTGTGATGTTTGGGGTTTCTAAACCCTCCTTTCATAATTATTTTGGAGCTGTACTTCTACTAGTTATAATTAATTTTTCAACTGAGCATTAGCATGTTTTTGGGTTGAAAACAGTTCTAAAATATCTCTAAAAGGTTTATAAAAATTGTGGATGCATTGTTGGATGATATTTTGGTGAAATTGTGAGTTTTTCATATTGTTGTTCCAAAAATCTGATCGCTGTCCAAATCTGGGTTTATTTTCAATCTGCTGATTTAGAAATCAGATTTGATTATATAGAGGGTTTGTGCTAATTTCCTAATTTTCAGTTTCAGCCCTTGAAAGGGATATTACAGTGGTATCAAAACTCAGATCTTCAAAGGCCTAGGGTTTCTTGTGGGAAGAAATCATGGACAGATTGATGAAGGTGCAAGAAAGACTAGCGGATACCTTGGACTCTCTTGCTTCCACCATGCAAAACCTACAAAGAGGAAGGACATTCAAGGAAAAACCTAGGGTTTCAAAGGTCAACAAGGTTGTAACTAGCTTTGAGAAGTATTACACACTTCCGAGAGGATATTTGTGATGCCCTATCATTTTTCGATTTTGTAGGATGGAAAAAAGATAGGGTGGGCATTGGAACTTGGTCCAAGCCCTAAGCCATGCACAAGGGTCATGGGAAAAACATCCCAACCCTTGAGGAAAAAAGCCCCATCTTGTGGGCAAAACAAGGAGAAACTATGGAGCTTGTTGAAGAGGGAACCAAATTCCCAAGTTTGCTAGGAGAGGAGGGCATGCTTATTCCCTCAAGGATAAGGAAGAGGAAGGTATATTGCAGCAGCTGGTTATGGAGAGGGAGCAGCCCTTGGGAGAGTTAGAACTCCCCAATCCTCTTGCCACGGTTGATCTCTTGGCTGGTTTTCCTAACAACACCTTAAGGACACAAAGGTTTGATGAAATAGTGGGGCACGAGCCAAGGAAAGAGAAGGAGATCAATGAGCATACAACTCAAGATCCACACCTTGGAGGAGAGGGAGCCATAAAGGATGAAGATTCAGCCCTTACTCCCATTCTTATTCCGGATATTCAGCATTATGAGGTAATTGTGGATCATTGTTTGGTTAATACTAATTTTATTTTAGCACATGATGAATTCAGGCTTGAGCAAGTGGGAAAAGAGAAAGGAAACCCTTGTCCAAATAGATATGAGGACAACAAGCTTGTTGGACTGTTTATAACAGCGGACAAAAAGGAGCATAATGATGAAGAATGGAGCCTTGGTAAGGGCCACAAAGGCATCCCAAGCTCAAGTGACCAAGATATGGAGATAGTTCAAAAAGGGGAAGCTCATTTGATTGGAGAAACAAGGACCAAAAAGTGGGAACACCTTGATGGTAAAGAGCACATACACCCTCTCATGCAACATCGAACCGGGTGAAGACCACTTTATGTGCATGGGCCAAGATAGAATTGGTAAGAAGCTACCCCCCTTCCAAAGACCATGGTATGCTTGTAAAGATAACCAATTCTTTTTCCATTTGGATTATATCTCAGCTGATATGCATGTGTCTAGAAAAGAATTTTGGGGTCACAATATGAATGCATTGAAGGTAACTCACCCAAATTGATAAGGCCAAGGAGAGAGGAAGAAATTCTCCATGGAGGACCAAGGATTGCAATGGGTGAAGTTGCTGGTCTGTTATCTACAGCAGTCCAACATGGGAGAATTACCAATATATTTAGCCATAATAAGGTTCCATGCATAAGTACCATTACTAGCGTGAAGAGGCTAAAGGATAAAGTGAAGGTAAGCAGCCCTAGACCTAGAGACAATTCAGATTTATTGCCCATCATGTTACTATGCCAAAATTATGGACATCATGAACAACTAGGAAGGAATGAGGGCTATGTACTCTTTCTTATGTCGCTGCCATGTTTTCACCTCCACCATCCACAAGGCCAATCTGTTTTGCAAGGAGCCCTCAAGAATGACACTCGGAAAGAGAAAGTCCATGGAGGTAAGGTGTTTTGAAATATTTTCTGAGTGTTGGTTCTAACTCAGAAATTCTGAGTTTTAGGAAGGTTAAGGACAGCTCATGGCTCAAAAAGGTTTCAGTTTCATTGCTTACCAACATGCCAAAACAGTTCGGGTTTTCAGATAGGTATGATAACTATATTGCATTGCTTTACTCCATGATACTGTTGTGTTTTTACTCTCATGATCAGCTTGTGCCAAGTGGAAAGAAGGTAAGAAGTGAATGGTGTAGCAAAGGGTGCAAGGATGCTTGGGAACAACACCAAAATTGTTTTAGCATGTGTGGTTGGTACTATTGTGAGCCTTAAAAGGGGAAGAAGGTCTGATTACAAGGTCAATTTGATTGATAATTCCATCTTTGAGTGTCTAAGGATGACTCACATCTTTGCTTTATGGATCAGCTCTCATACATGCCAACTTTCACAGGTAATTGGTTTCTTATTGGGCCATGGAATGGTAATACTCAAAAAAATATCAAAGGAGAACTTACCCTTAAGAAGGGCTGAGCATAATTAACTTTGGAGGCTTCAAGGTCACCAATAGCATTTTCATGTTGTCAAATTTCATGGGAAGGTGCAAGGTATGTAATGTTTTTCTTGAAATTAAGCCAGCTGAAGTTAATGTTGTTTGTGGGATGCAATGGTTTCAGTTTTTGGGAAAATTTCATTATGGTACTCTTCATATATCAGCTCCTTGGAAGAACTTATTTATGGTTGGGCATGTACAAATTCAACCACCCAATAAGTTTAGAGGAGAAATTAAGTTGTTGGTTTGGGTTCAGTCAGATTATGAGTTGTTTCCAATTCCAAACAGCTATAAGAGTGTTCCTTTTGAAGCTATTAAATCATGGGAAAATGGTCTTGAGGTTGTTGGTTTGGAGGAAAGTAGTAAGACTACCACATTTCGGGATTTCAAGTATGCTGCCATAAGCTTTTATGTAAGCATTTCCAGCCCTTTCTCCAAGTTTTTATCAGTTGTAACCTTGTGGCCAGCCCCCATAACATTGATAGAATGGGGAACTTTGAAGGTATGTCATGATTACATCTGTTGTACTCTCCTTTCTACTGTTGTTCACAACTTTTCCAGCTATTTGTTTACTTATAAGATACTGAGAAAGGAGCTTCTAATCACATGGGTGAAGAAATACCAAACACATTATGGCTGTTGTAGTCACTATACAACCCCCATTCAGTCACCTTGGTGCTATTTCTCTCAAGGAATTGATTTTCTAAACATAGGAGAAAGGTGGGATGGCAAATACCTTGACCCAAGGATCACAGATTGAGGACAGTTCCACCAAAGAGGCATGTTGTTTTGTTCATTTTCAGTTTGTTCTTCTCAAGGTCTGGGTGCATAGAGACATTTTTATAACCGGGAATTGTATTCTCTACACAATGACATACTTGTACTATTTTGTGCAAGTAAAGGTGGGATTCTAGTTCCCCTCATTCTGATTTTGAAGAAGAAGAGCAAGATTACATTGGTAATTGGTACAGCAGAGAGAAATGGTGGGTCACCAATGCTTGGATGATGATTATACAAAGGAGCAGCTAAGACTTATTTGGGATCTAGGCACTTGCAATTGCTTGAGGACAAGCAATTTTGGGAAGGGAGGATTGTAATGTCCCCTTTCCAATTTGAGAGTGTGATTTGGACTTCTTGCCATTCCCTTTTCCATGGCAACGAAGTGGAAGAGTTGGGAAAAGGAATTGAGCTTCCTTTGCATTAATTTTCTAATTTTAATGTTTCTTTTTTAGTGTGTTTTTGCTTTTAGCAGGTCGGTTGGGTTTGGAGCTTTAATGAAGCCAATTAAAGATTAAAAAGAAAACTTTAGGGTTCACCTTGTCCTTTTGGGCATTGGCACCAAAGAGAGTATATAAAGGAAGGTTAGAGAGCTCATTTACATCATCTATCTTTGGTGCATTTACTCTACTTGGACTTGTGGGTTGATTGCTCATTGTTCTTCCACTCTTGGCGAAAATCCAAGTGTGTGGCATTCCAAGAAGGACGTAAACCCTTCTTGTGGTTGGCAGGGAGGTGGAAACCCGCCTTCCTTGTGTGGGCTTGAAGGATTATTGCCAATTTGTGAAGAAGTCGTAACCATATTTCAATATGCATTGATTGGTCTCTCCTAGGTGGAGCAACTTACCCTAGGGTGAAGTTTGGTGTCTTCAAGGGCACGAATTTGATATTTCATTTCATATTCAGATTTGCCTCTATTTATAAAGCCGGAATCTACTATTTGTTGTGAAGTTTGGGGTTTCTAAACCCTCATTTAATAATTATTTTGGAGTTGTACTTCTGCTGGTTATAATTAATTTTTCAGCTGAGCATTAGCATGTTTTTGGGTTGAAAACAGTTCTAAAATATCTCTAAAAGGTTTATAAAAATTGTGGATGCATTGTTGGATGATATTTTGGTGAAATTGTGAGTTTTTCATAGTGTTGTTCCAAAAATCTAATCGCTATCCAAATCTGGGTTTATTTTCAGTCTGTGATTTAGAAATCAGATTTGATTATAGTTAATGAGTGTTTTTCAATGAAACAAGATGCAAAATAAACTAGAAATTTAGGGTTTTCCACTGCATTAAGAATCTGAATTTTCTGATCAACAAAACCACTCCAAAACAGCCCCAGAAAACTGATTTCAAGTCGCTAGGGTTAGATAAAATTATATAAATTATTATCAGCCCTTCTTTAGCCTCAAAACACTCCAAATAACTGCCCCAAACTTAGATAAAAATGCTAACACAAATCAGATTGCAGATCTAGCATATATGACACCAAAACATGATAAAATAAACCCCAATCCCAGTTGCTATGGCTAAATAAATTGCAGCAATAATAACAAACACAAAGGTACTTCAACCCTTCACCAAAATGCAGATTTACCCTCCAAATAAATGTGCCAACACTCTAAACAAGTCGCCAATGCTTAGAATGGAGAAACAATGCATAAACACACTCAACACAAGAGAGCACAATGAAGAGAACAATAGAGTCTTCAATATCTTCAACAATGGATCCAAATGAAGCTTACAATGAGAGAGCACAATGCAAGAACTAGGGCATACATCCCATTACTCCAAGCATGGAGTGATATCAAATGATCAATCAACATAACCCCACTAGAGGAAATGCGACCTCCTTTTATAGAGTTAAGGGGTGCAATATTCAAAAAGACCGACCTTTCCCTTTTGGAGGGAAAACATAAACTCTCATTATAATAAAGTCTCTAATAAACTAAGACTATGTGCACTTTATTATTTTTAATTAAATAATAAAAGCAACTATCCTATGTGCACATTTAAACTAACTAGAGACTCCCACTTGTAGCGCTAGGCATGCCAAGGGGTTACAATGCAAATGAAAATAGATATTAGTAATGTCCCGGAAAAGGGGACATTACGAGAAAAAGTATTAGTCACCACACGTATTTGGTACCAAGATCAACAATTCCAAACAAAGCAGCAAAAACATTAACACCTATGTAGAATAAAGAGGTTGACAAACAAGTTGAGGGGCTACAAGAGAAGGGGCTAATAGGAGAATGTCCAAGTCCTTGTGTTGTACCAGCGGTGTTGGCATCTAATAAAGGTGGTGAAGGGAGATTGTGTACCATCTCATGAGCTATCAACAAGATTACAATCAAGAATATGTTCCCTCTACCTAGAATGGATGACCTCGTAGATAATTTAAGTGCAGCCAAGTACTTTTTAAGATGGATCTGAAAAGTAAATATCATCAAATAAGGATAAGAGCCAAAGAAGAAGGGAAGACTACTTTCAAAACAAAAGAGGAATCGTATGAGTGGCAAGAAATGTCGTTGAGGTTGTCCAATGCACTAAGTACTTTCATGCATGGCTACCTAAGTCTCCAAGACAAGGGATGTGAGGACATGGGGACAAGGTTTCCGAGATGGCAAGTAATTTCCCAAATTTTGGGGACGGCAGGGGGATGGCTATTAAAACAATATATAAATATTAAAAATTACAAATAATTTTTTTTTTAAACTAAAATAAGCTGAAATTTGAAACAATATTACCATTAATCCAAGATTCAAATTATCAATCCGATAAGCGAAAATTAGTATCATAATGCAAAATCATGAATGAAAGAGAATCAAGATATATCAACAATAAACATGCTAACTCACGACTTGGAATCGAGATAGTGAGAAGACTCGTGACTCAAGAGTACATGATAATGATACATTATAATTAACATGAGAAGAGTACAAATCGAGAAAAAACAAAATATAGTGTTGTTGATATTGGTAGTGGTTTGGGTCTTTTATAAGTTTTTGGGTTTGTTTTAAGATTAAGGTTTAGGTAGAAAAATTTTGTCATTTTTATTTACTTTTTTAAAAGTGTTTTTGGATGTATTGAACAAAGCAACTATAGGTAACACCGAGACATCCCTCAACCATCCTAAGGACATCATGGCATACCTTGTGGGGCGTCCCCAACTTTGTAAAGAACCAGGACATCCCAAAAAGGTCCCTAAAATTTGGGTGACACCCCACCTTTTTGCCTTCTCGGGTGCATGAGGTTTACATTTTCTCCCTATCCCCAAATCCTCAGAAACATCCTGGACATCCAAGACAATGAGGAAACAAGGGGGCATCCCCATATAACACTACTTTTATGAGGCTCATAAAAGAAGTGCTAAAACCTTATTTGGGTAAGTTTGTAATTGTTTACCTTGACGATATCCTTATATTTAGTAAAATCAAAAAAGAACACATGATGCATTCGAGGCGGGTGTTAGAAAGACTAAAGGAGGAGGTGTTTCTTGTAACCTTCCAAAAATGCACTTTTATGCAAATTAAGTTAGTTTATTTGTGTTTGTAGTATTTCAAAATAGTCTAAGAAAGGATCCGAAAAGGTGAAGGCTATTTTATAAATGGCAAGGTGAGGTTTTATAAACAAGTCCCGCATTGCTCTCAATGACAACTTAACCTAAAAACACTCCATGGCGCTCCTTACTTTGTGGCTTCGTGATTTATGCCAAGTAACCCTCTCGAGATCTATCAAGTTGTAACCATTTGGATAACAATTGTCTTCCACAAGCCTTTGCACAAAGAGTCCTATCCCCTGCTCTACTTTTGTGTATTTCTTCAATAAAATATGTTCCTTGACTCGGCCAAAAATAACCTCGTCATAATTATATGTGTGTATGCGACTCTACTCATCCATGGTTTGTGTTGTACCTACCTTAGCGAAATTTGGCTTTCTCGTAGATTGTCTCCTTCATTAGTAATGCGTGCACAGACTTATACTTAGCTAAAATTGGAGGTCAACATCTCCCCACACTATCTTGTCCATCGATGAACAGTCGGTACCTTCCACCCGAACTTCCAAAAATGTTGATGTTTTTCTTAATTTTAGACTCAATGTCCCATGAACCTACACTTATCCTTAAAAGTTCCAAATCATATCCTTGGAAAATTTACTTTTGTGTTAGACCATCAAGATAGTCTATTACCCGAGTTGGAGGCATTCTTTGTACTTTATCCTTGGGAGCTTACATCAATTTGGGTTAGGTATTTACATTGTTGTGCATTGTAATGCTAACCTTGGGGTCATGTGATCCTTTGCGCACGCACGCCTTAGGACCCACCATTCTTCTTATTGGCACAAACAGATCGTTCCAAAGCCCTTTTGCGCATTTTCCCTTTGAGTGACCTTTTGGTATAGATCGAGAAACACTTTATGTTGTTTGCTTCCCTACAATTTGCACACATTGGGAACTTTAGGCAATCCCTCTGGTAGTGGTAAGGAGAACCACATTTGTAACATGTCCCGGGGGAAACCAACCTCCTCCTCGTTTGCCTCTTCTTCCTTTGTAGGAGCAATCTCCTCCATATCGCGCACCTTGAAGTTATTCGTGATGCCCTATCATTTTCCGAGTTTGTAGGATGGAGAAAAGATAGAGTGGGCATTGGAACTTGGTCCAAGCCCCAAGCCATGCACAAGGGTCATGGGAAGGATATCCCAACCCTAGAGGAGAAGAGCCCCATCTTGTTGGCAAAGCAAGAAGAGGCTACTGAGAACTTGAGGAAGAGGGAGCCAAACTCCCAAGTTCGTTATGCAAGGATGGACATGCCTATCCCTCTAAGGTTAAAAAGGAGGAAGATATATTGCAGCAGCTGGTTACTAAGAGGGAGCAGCCCTTGGGAGTCTTAAAACCCCAACACTCATGCCAAAGTGGAGCTCTTGGTTGATTTTCCAAACAGCACTATAGAAACACAAGAGTTTGGTGAAATAGTGGAGCACAAGCCAAGAAAGGAGAAAGAGATCAATGAGCACACAACTCAAGGTAAAAATATTTTAGTGTTTGATGATAAGTTGTTGGTGTCTAATGGTTGCATAGGGTTGAATATTCGTAGAAAAAAATCAGATTTGGGAAAGGAACAAGGGAATGGCATTGTTGGAGATCATAACCATGAAGAAAGGGCAATTCCGGTGCCCATAATCACTCTCATCCTGCTGGAATTATCCTAACAGCAGTTAATGTGGAGCAAATTGATGATGGTAAGAGCCACGAAGACATGCCAAACACATATGAAGACAACCAAAGGTATGAAGCTAATTCAGATTTGTTGTTTTCTACCGTGCCATCTCAGATTTGTAGTCATGAGCAAACGATTGAAAAGGATGACCATGGGGCAAGTTTGATGCTTCATAATAAATCACGGCAAATGGGTCATCATCATGGTGTCAAGAATGAAGAAAAATCAGAATTGCAAGGGATTAATGGGGCTAGAATTCCGGGTGACCTTGTTGGGAGGCATGCCTATGGAATAAGGGTCTCTTTTGATGCTCATGTTAATCCTCAACTCGCTGGAAATTTCAGGACAGCAACGTATGGTAAGCAATTTCATCATCTTCTAAGCAATGATTGGCTACATCACCTTCATACTATGTCTTTGCAATGTTTTGGTTATCCTAAGAAATATGCTAACAACTTTGTAAAGATGAAGAGTACCAAATGGGAAGAGGATTCCACTTCAGCCCTAGGGAGTGGACTCTTTGTTGACAATCCTAAACATGGCCCACATATTTGGGACTTATGGGTTCCTCCTATGTTGCTGCCATATTTGCATCATGGAGGGCATCATGGTCAATTTGATAAGAGGAAGATCATGTTGAGGGACAAGGGGGACATAGATTCTTCCTTGCAAATTCCAGATTGTTTGCACCTAGAAGTTTGGGATCTGGGGAACCTTTTGAAGGATGTTGATACAAACTTGAGGACTGTTGTCTACATCCTTATGGCAGCCACAAGAAAATTGGTAACCACAAGAAAGGTGCATTTCTCACCTACGGTGAAAGATATAGTGTTTGCATCGGATGTTAGATGGTCTTCCACCACCATCATGCAAATTTTTCATGAGACAACACAATGCTACAGCCATGGTAAGATGCTCTACCTAAATTCGCATTTTGGATGGATAGTACTCTCCTTGGACAGCTGTAGGTTGACATTTATGATGAAGATTTTTGGGTTTAATATGATGTGTGGAAGGGATTTCAAGTATTACAGCTGTTGCACCCTTCCTATGTTAATAACATCCAAGAATTTTGAGTTAGAAATGCTATACTACAGCCATGATGGGCTGTCCTCTTCAAATTTATGCATGGGGTTGTGCATATCTTCCATGGACAGCGAGAAAGAGGCAGGTTTGGAGACACTCTTTCCACTTAATATGATGGGTAAGAGGGTTTACACATGGAGATTGAGCAAAGCCAACATCCCAACATCTTTGGCGTTGCTTAGGAAGAAATTTAGAGTTGTACATGGACACTACACCCACTCATCCACACTTCTATGGTCTGATCCAAACCCAATGGTGAAGAAAATTCAGTGGGGCAGCTTCAAGTCAACAATTGGAAACCCAAATCAGCAAGGTAACAACCATCCAAAAGAGGTGAGCATAAGTTTTGGTATGTGTTGTTTGCATCTTATGTTGAAATGCAATGATAAAGGGAAGAAGGCAATGCTTCCAAGCGTGGCTAGCATGAAGAAGGAAGAGGCATATCTTCAGGGCATTCAATGCATAGAGGCTAGCAAGGGTCTACTCTTGGGTAAGGTGCTTCATGGTGATAATTTTTGGTTGGTTCGGGCATGCACAATACTACCTCCATGTGGGGAACACTTGAAGAATTAAGAGCAAATTGGAGCTTTCTTGTTGAAAGCCATCTTCTACGCCAAGTTGGGACAAGGATGGGTTGCAAGAATCTTGAGTTAAGGGCCAATATGTCTGCTGATTTCAACCATAGACTTGTTGATCTTCATTTTCCAGCTTATGTAAGACAATTTTCAGTCCCTACACTACTCATGAATTTTCCTTTTTCCATAAGATTTCAGTTTGATAGTTGTTATACCATTGTCTTAAGGTTGAACATGCAAGAATCAGATTTGGGACTGCCATTAGCAGTCATGAACAGCTATGAACTTATATTTTCAAAGGAAATTCCATCATGGGTTGATATGGGAAGAAGGCTACAGCTGAAAGGAAGAAACAAATCAGATTTGATAGCATTGAATTGGATAAGATTCCATGAGATTTATGGTTGTGGTGAATTGTTTCCAGCCTATCCACAATCTGATTTGAGTCTTGTGATAAGAGGAATAGCTGGTCCAACTGACTATTCATTCGTTCCTTGCTCTAGGATGGAAACTACAACAGTTTGGAAGGATTTTGACACAGCTGAGCATGCCAAAGAAGGAGATGTCACTGTTGTTTTTGAAAAGGGAGATAAAGAGGATTTCAATGAAGAGGAGGGCAGCAGAGGTATGAGTTTGTTTGGGTTTAAGCTCCTTCATTTGACAGGCATGAGATCCAAATTATGGGAGCACTACAACATGTTCCTTCACCTTGATATGATGATACTTAGACATATAAGCTTGCAATTGCTTGAGGACAAGCAATTTTGGGAAGGGAGGATTGTAATGTCCCCTTTTTCAAACTAGCACCAATTGAAGACTTCTTGTCATTCCTCTTCCCGTGGCCAAAAGGAAATGTAGAAGGGAAGTCCTTGGGTTTCATTTTTATTTTCTTTTACCAATATTTTGTTTTTCTTTGGTGTTTCACTCCTTAAGGCAAGTCGGCTAGGATTATAATGTTCCCAACATGAAATCAAAAGATAAAGTAAAGCTCATTAAGAGGTTGGCGAGGTTGGAGAGTTTCCAACATGGAAATAGAAGATGAAGCAAGCTTAAGAGGTAGTTCTACACCTTATGACTCTTGGCGCCAACCAAAGGGTATAAGAGGAGTCTTAGGGGCTCATTTGCACATCATTTTTTGGCATATATACTTTATACTTGGTCTCTAGGGCTGATTGCTCTAAGTCCATTCCACTATTGGGTGACAATCCATTAGTGTGGCATCCAAGGAGGACGAAACCCTTCCTTGTGGGAGATTGGAGGACGGAAACCCTTCAATTTGGTGGTGTTGAAGACTCTCATTGAAGACCATCTTGTTGGTTTGCATCTAGGGCATCAAGGAGTGATTTCAAGGGTTTTAATATTATTTGGAGCCCCTCTCCTAGGGAGCAACTTGCATAGAAGATCATTTGGGTGCCTTCTAGGGCACAAAACTTCATCATTCTTTGATATTCAGATTTGACATAATTTATAAGGCTGGTTTCTATCATATTTCGCCATTGTTGGGGTTTGGAGACTCCATTTTTGGTCATTTCTCTTGGTTGTACTTTTGTTGTTTATAATTAAATTTCCAGCTGAGTATTTCATTGGATTTTATGGTGAAAAGTGTCCCAAAATATTCTTAAAGTGTTTATCTATGTTGTGGATGATTTCTATGGTGATATTTGGTTGAATTTTCACTCTTTGCAAGTTGTTCACTGTTGTTCCAAATTTCAGTCTGCTGTTATAAAAATCAGAATTTACTTCACTTGGGGTTTGTGTTATTTCCTTGTTTTTCAGTTT
The DNA here is from genome assembly GCA_018340775.1 of Taxus wallichiana var. yunnanensis. Lineage (NCBI taxonomy): Eukaryota > Viridiplantae > Streptophyta > Pinopsida > Cupressales > Taxaceae > Taxus > Taxus wallichiana. The sequence goes on along the minus strand of CM031242.1, from coordinate 353,263,982 downwards.
CAGCCCTAGAAAGGGACATTACAAGGAAGGACAGCAGTGTCGGCGCTAGTGTCAAGTTTGGCGCTAGCATCCAAAGGGGTTTGAGCCTTAGTTTTGAGATGAAGTACATTCAGCAAAGCCACAGTCTGTTCGCCCTGATTCCAGATAAAGAACACCTTACAAGACATCAGAAGCAAGTGAACATTCCAGCTCTAATCGCATGCCTCTTTGAATGTCTTGAATGTTTGCAATCGTAATCCTAGCTTCCAATTCTATACATTTGTGTAAATTTGACCATATATTTAATATCTTTTGTACATTATAAGTTTCAAACTTAATTAGAGAGAGAAACAACTTATTTTAAATTCAGGGTTCAAACATGAACATGCAAGCAATTATCATATATAATGTAAACTCAAATCTACTCTAAAACACAAAGAACAAATACATGCATACATCACCATTCATTAGTAGACATGATTAATCACAAGACGCTTACTTCCATTCATAATAATAGCATAAGATACATGAGCATGCAAGATTTTCTACATAATACAATCAAGCTCCAACCATGGTAGCTCATAAACCCTAAAGCTAGCATGCTTAGCAATTAAAATACAATAATATGTTTTTTTAGATTGTCTTACAAATAGTAAGGTAGTTGTTATAGACAAGTCCCGCCTTGCTCTCAATGACTGGTCATCCTAAAATTTCTCCATGGTGCTCCTTACTTTGTCACTCTGTGATTTGTGCCAAGTAAACTTTTAAGATTTGGTGTGCTGTAATCATTTGGATAACAGTCGTCTTCATGCACCTTGCTCACACAAAGAGTCCAATCTACTATGCTTTTGCATGTTTTTTAATATGGCATGCTCCTTGACTTGGCCAAAAACCCTAAGTGTCATCCTAGTTACTCTTGTGCACATATAAATATGCACACAACCTTGTCGTACCTATATGTGCACATGCGACTCTCCTCATCCATGGTCTCCACCCACATATAGGTTGATTGGCTCCTTCCTTAGTAATGCTTGCACAAGTTGGTCCTCAACCAAAATTGGGGGTCAACATACTTGTGTCAGGTTTGCCACCCATTGAAACAATTTGATTTGTGGAAGGCATAGTTTGGGAATATATTTTGTTGTAACAACATCTATGTTTTTATTTGTATTTGAAACTCCCTACTATATCCACTCTAATTTTCCATTAGCTTATCAAAGATAACCAATTGTAGTTGTTGTAACTACTTGTTTTAGTTTGATCAAAGGCTGCAAGGTTAAGGTTGTTGTTTAAACAACCTCCTAAGCTTGATTTCATCATAAAATGAGCTCCCTCTACTAAGATAGGAGTCTTATGTATGTCGTGACGTTCACCACAGAAATAGGATCTCAATGGAATGTTTGGTTAACCATATACCTTTGTTAACAAGCACAATTTCAACCAATAGCAATTTTATGCTTAAGCAGTGAACATACTTAGTTTAATTAGTGCATTTGCATTGTTCCATGTGTTTTAAAAGCAGCAAAGGAATATTTTATGCATATAATGTCAAATATGTTCAGAGCTTGATCACTTCATTAATATGCAGTCAAGTACTTATAAATGTAAGCAGATTTTTATCACGAAAAGGGACTTTTGTAAAAGCTCGTGCATAGAATAGCTATCCTTTCATGGTTTTCCCACATTCCATCAAATTCTTTAGCATATCTAGCCAGTTTAGTGTCAATTCATTTGTCATTTGCCTTTTCCATTGATGACGGATTGCCAATCTGTGTGGCAGATACAATTGGAAGAGTGTGGATTTTAGTCTCCTAACAAGAATCGTTGAAAATAAACACAAAGTCAAGGTCTAAGCTGCAGACAAGCCATTATGCTTCATTTTCCACCTAATATGGTGCAAGTCATTATCTACCATTGCATGCAACGAAATCTTGTAGAGAATAAGGATGCAACACAAATTTCCAGATCAGGATAGGTGATATGTCATGTTCCCTCTTCCCTTGAATGCTCCTGGGGAAGAACACAAAGCTATTGCAAAGCCTAGAGATTCACTAGAAATATCATATTGCATCAATAGCAGTGAGCAGACCACAATCTTTATTGCCTAACATTGGCAAGCCCTTTACCATTCCAAATATTAGTTTCAAGTATTAGATACAGCACATTTTAAAAGCTTCGGTTTTTCACTATTGTCTAATGATCCTTCCACTTGTGCTTGCTTTGTTCGTATTCTAATCAAGGTTTCTCTGTGTACTGTGCAACAGGAACATTATTGACCCAAGCATGTAGCTTGTGGTATTTTAACTTAAATTCAATTGTTATCAATCTAAAACATCCTTAAATTGATGACAAAGGGCTTTTAACAGCCACGTCTTTCAAACAGCTACTAGTTACAAGTTCAGAAATTTTGCAAATTTTTTTCAATATTGAAAACAACAATATAAATATTTAAGAGATTTTCAAATTTTATGAAGCCTATATGAAAAGACGAGATATATTGTTTCATGAATTGTGACAAATACTCATTTTCAGTTGGCTTTGGAAAACTTTTGAAAAATAGATTGAAGAATATTATCTGCTAAAAGCCTTTGTAGAGGAAATGTTTCAAAATAAGTGTTTTAAGGCTTTCAAAGTTCATAATGAAAGGAAGAAAGCTTCCAGAACCATCAATCTTTTGGATCACCCTTTATGTGATCCATCATCAGGATGAAAATATCAACTGTTCAAAACAGGGTGATCTAAAACTTCAAAGAACCAGAAATTTGTATCACACGTCTTTAGAGATGTTCTTTTGGATAACCTGCGTAGAATTTTTGTCAAACGTTTCAAGTAAGCTACCTCACTTGTCATCAAGGAAACCTGATTCGGTAAGGAATCATAGACCAGAAGAGCTTTGACAAATGTCTTTTTGAATATATTTTCTAAAAAGACCTAAAACGGCAGTAAATCCAAAATAGTGCTGCATAGAAGAAGAAGAGACATACCGACATGGCTGTATTTTGATAGTTCTTAAACGTGGCCATAGAAGGAATGGTGGAGCTGCTGTTCCAAAAGTTGTTGGCAGGAGCAGGGGCTGGGGCAGGGACAGGTACATTCGCCTTTAAATCTATGATATCGCGGCAACCAAGCTCTTGAATAGGGTGATTTTTAAAGCTAGACGGAGGTGAAGATGAAGATGAAGATTGCTGAAGTTGCGGTGGCTTTACAATGCAAGCATAATTGTTGTTGTTGTTGTTGTTCTGCGGGTGCCTCCGTGAATCATTAGTAATATTGTTGCTATTTTCGTATCTGGCGAGTTTTTGTGGAGGGGGAGTCGTCCAGGGACGCTGCACCACTTCGCCGCTAGGGGAAAAGCGGGAGTCCTCTTCCACCTGAAATCTTTTTGGTTTTTCTGAGCCCTCTGTGGGATCGTACGTGATGAAGAAATAGGAATAGGGCGAGGATAGGGGCAAATATCTGTGCAAGGGGAAGGGGAAGCTCCGTCACCACAGGTCCGCAGGCATTCTTCGAATTCGTCTTATGGTGGCTATGCGGTGAAAAATAAGACGCCTTATTCCGGGGCTGCTGTTTCTGAACGGAATGAGAGGCGGCCGCGGAGTCGATGACGGCCCAGAGTTCGGCATCGTCCAAATCGCTCTCGTCTCCGCAGAATTGAACCAAAGCCATTGGCACTCCACTGCTCTCCAAGCTTTGAATGAGATGAAATGAAAGCAAGGGGATTCGAACAGTTGCCCTCCCGCTTCTCTTTCCTGCCTTAACGCAGACCGACCAAATTTCAAATCCTGGAACTCTTGCATTTGTCTACTTTAGTTTAAACGTGCCTTAAAATTTAAATTTGAAATCGACGAAATTAAAATTAAAAAGATTTTGAATTTTATTATGGTTGGCCCGTTTTGACTTCGATGTTATGGCTCCGAGGGGGCCAACAAAAATGTCCACATAAAGGTTAAACCACTTAATGTAAGTGGAAAATGATAACGATAATCAGAGGAGAACAAAGAGAAACCCAACAAGAAGCGACACACCATTCAAGGTGAAGCATCCAAGGAGACTATGTAGGTAGCATTCACAAGAACACTGAAGTCAATTTGTAAATCCCAACCAAGGCAATCTTGATTCTCTCCAATGTGCACATTGATCACATTCCAGATGAGATGGATATTTTTCTAAAAAAATAGCAACTCTATTTCCTTCCCTTTTAGTATGATCTCTTTGAACAACATTAAAACCACAAATGAGGATGTTGATGTCTTTCATGCATCCACTCGACTTCTATTATTGAAAGTCGAGGGAAGTTTGCCCTTTAAAGTGATCAATCATGATTTTTGAGTCACATTCCACAATGATATTGGTAAAATGTTGTTGTTTGGCTTCTATCAATGCTTGACAAATGGCCATAGCTTCAACAAAATTATTATAACCAATAGCAAGACTACCGACAAACTATAAATTGATCCCGCCATTATGATCATGATAGACACCTCGATGCCAACATTTCCAAGGTTGTCCTTTAAAGTTCCATCTATGTTAATGTTAGTTAGACTCAAGTGGGACATTCTAATTTAATTATCGAGAGGTTTTTCGAGATTATTATTGGTAGAGGATATGGATGGAGACTCCACATGAATACAAAATTTCTTAAGGATTTTGAACTCATGCCAAGATCTCACCTTCTAGTCATGAATCCATACTTGACAAGTTTCTTTCATAGTAGCCATTACTCTACTCCAAACCTAATTGATATGCCCAGTAGTATCTTTTAAAATACTTTGATTGCGCTCCAACCAGCTTATCGCAAAGAAATCGACTAGGACCAATATCAAGCAACATGTTAACAACTTTTAGCTTTAAAAGGGGATGTGTATGATGTAAAAGAGAGTTCTAGATATATTCATATATAATCCATGAAATCCCCATCGATCGCACCATAAACATTGAAGAAAAATGGAAAAGGGGCAAACAAAAGGAGATGTTTTCCATCTTCTTCCTCCTAAATGCAAAGAACACATCTAATTGGACCAACAACACCACATTTTTTTAGAGTATCTTGATGAAGAAATTTATCTCAAACCACTAACCACGTGAAAGCATTAACCTTCAACCAAAATTTAGGTTGTAGGACCTGTTCTAAAAAAATATTTAAAAATCGTCAATATGTTTTGCCATAAGACTTGTGTAGCCGATTTGTACCCAATACACCCTAGATCCATTCGGTCCCCAACCAAGGATGTTAAAATGTCTATGGAAAGAAACCTTCTAGGAGGTCAAATAGAAGCTAAATGTTCATGATAAGGGGAAATTATTAACTGACGAGAGATCCTTTGATTTCCATTTCCAAATCCTCACACCATGTTGCATGGTAGCACATTAAAAATTAGAAACAAAAATCCAACCAACTTCAACACATTTACATTTAACTCAAGGAATGTAGAAGAAGGTGAGATCAATGAACATGAAGATCAATTGGAAAGAATCCCCTAGCCAACCCTTTGGATACCTGGTCGAATAAAGTTAGAAATGGTGGATATGTTTCGAAAACCCAAAAGTTCTTCCTCCAAGTGGTTAAAGAGGCTTCTAGAAGTGTTCTTGAAATACCGATTCTCTACTTAAATGCACAACAAATAACCTAAACCAAGCCTTGGTGGGGAAACTAGTGGGTGGGAGACCCAATATTGATGTTGTTAGAAGATGGGCCAAACTGAAGTGGATCCCAAAAGGGCATCTGGAGGTAAGTGCTCTCACTAATGGTTTTTTCCTCTTTAAATTCATCATCCATGAAGATATGCAGAAGGTCTTGGAAGAAGGACCTTGGTTCTAGGGAAAATCTGGGTGGTATCTTAGGAAATGGGAACCAACCTTTAACTCGAAAAGGAAAACTTGAACCAATTCCCTATTTGGATTCACCTTCCAAACCTCCCTTTGGAATTCTAGCATGAAGATATTGTAAAAGGTATAGAAAATTCTCTGGGCTCTTTGGTTATAATAGATAATGCAACAAGGAATATGACAAGACTTATTTGCGCTAGATTTTGTATCTATACAATAGTAGATAAGGAGATCCCTAATATTATTAAGCTAAAATCTAGACTAGGGATATGGGAGAAGAAGATTGAAATGGAAAGTACTCTAGTGAAATGCTCCAAATGTAATGGTTGGGGTCATTCAACCAAAATTCTAAGTTCAAGGTATCCAAAAAGTATATTGTTGTGTCAGGGAATGAAGGAAAAGAGGAAAGGGAAAAGTATAATGCAAAGTGTAGATGATCATAGGAAAGCCTTTTCAAAAAATATCTTGGAAGGATTTAACCCCTTGCAAATTCAAGAAAAGATGGGACTAAAATTCTCCAATAAAATATGCTCAGGAAAAGGATGAGGAAGGTTTTACCTGGTGGTCAATAGAAGAAAATCCAAAAATCAGGCCTGGTCAGATTCAAAGGTAAAGGAAAAAATGAAGGAACTTGTAAAAGACCCCACAAAAGGTAGAAAGCTGGAATTATCTCCATTAATAGGGAAAGAAAGTAAACCAAAGGAATCAGGTAAGTCTAGAGAAAATTCCATAGATGGACTTAATGTTGGTTGATAATGTTTTAGAGGAAATAGTGAAGGAACAAAGTAAAGTCAAGGATTTCCAAATGCCGGAAGAAATTTTGGACACTTTTATGAGAGAAGGGATGATAGTTGGAAATATAATTAACCTTTCCATGGCTGAAATAATGGATGCTCAACTATCCCCAAATAAGGATATGGAAGGAAAGAAATAAATGTTAACGCCTAGAAATAAAAGGATTACCAAGGAAACAACTCCTTCAGGAAAAAGAAAAGCAGATCCGAATGTTAAAAAGGGTGAATCTTCTAAAATTTCCACTCCTAATCAGAGAGTGTGAATCCTATAAATGTGGAGATTTCCAACAACAAATAAGGTAGACCAAGAAAATTTGAATCCAAGAAAAAAACTACTCAGAAGGATATAGACTCAGGGAAACAATTGTGTTTAGACCAGAAGGTTTTTAAAAAAAAACAAACCCAATCTTAGGAAATGAATTGCATTTCATGGAATGGTAGAGGGCTCAATAGTCCTGTGAAATGGAGGATTCTTAAAGATATGATTGAAGGACATAAAATTGATGTTTTAGTTGTGCAAGAAACTAAAATGAAAGAAGACATTTTCTTAAACTCTTGCAAGTCTTTCTAGATAAATTCCAAAGCTTTTGTTGTTAGCTCAAAGGGGCCTCGGGAGGATTAGTTGTGGTTTAGAATCCCAACCCATTTTGAAGGAACTTTGTTGGTGAAAAGAGATCATCATATGGCTATGATGATAAAAAATCTTGAAAATAGAAAAATATGGGTCTTATCTAACATATATGCTCCTACCCTTCATAAAGAAAGGAAAAATATTTGGCATCATCTTCTCTCATTTAATTACTCTATCAAGGGTTTTGAATGGATTGTGATGGGGGATTTTAACACCCCTCTATCTCCGGGAAAAAAAGGAGGATCCAAGGAGTTCACTATTAGCATAGAGGATTTTAATGAATTTATTACTTCCTCTCAACTTCATGATATTGACCTTAAAGGTAGTAGTTTTATGTGGTCTAATAGAAGAGTAGGTGCACAACATATTCAGGTAAGATTGGATAGAGTCTTAGTCTCAAAGAGTGGTTAACCCAGGACATCTCTCTTTTCTCTCTTCCCTAGATTGGGTCTGATCATACTCCAATCCTCCTGAAAATCAAGAGCCTTGCGAAGGAAAAGAACCCCCTTCCATTTTGAGAAGATGTGGATTCATAGTGAGGAACTGAAAGATCTCATAAATGATTGGTGGAAACTAAAGGTTAAGGGATCTGACGATGTATAGATTAACCAAAAAACTTTAGAATGTCAAAAATCACCTCAAAGATTGGAATAAGAAGAGTTTTGGTAATATTTTTCAAAAGAAAATGGAAACCATAAAACTAAATTACAAAATATCCAAAGACATATTGAGAGTAGGGATCTTGAAATGGATCTAGAAGATTATGAAAAGGAAAGATCTCTCCTGGCAGAGTACCATAACATTCTGGGAAAAGAGGAAATATTTTGGAGATAGAAATCTCATATCACTTGGCTCAAGGAAGGGGACAAAAATACTAGGTTCTTCCATATGTCTACTCTAAAGTGCACATAAGTTTTAATAGAATTAGCAGAATCAGAAAAGAAGATGGATCTCTCATGGAAGAGAAAGAAGAAATAAATAAAGAGGCTATCTCCTTCTTTCAAAAACTACTAACTAATCAAGGTGCCCCAAATTTGGTCAAAGAGCAAGATTTTTTAAGTTGTATTCCTTCCTTAGTCTCTGATGAAGATAATTTGATGCTCTCTTCATCCCATCTATGGAGGAAGTGGAATTCACGGTGAAACATCTTAACCCAGATAAGGCACTAGTCCTGGATGTTTTTCAAGCCTTTTTTTTTAGCACTTCTGGGACATAATAAAAAAAGATGTGTATAATGTTGTGAAAGAATTTTTGTCTAGAAAAATATGCTAAAGGATATGAATTGTACTTTCCTGAATCTAGTTCTGAAATGTGGTAATGCCATGGAATTTAAAGACTTTAGACCTATAAGTCTTTGTAACACCACCTATAAAATTATACTAAAATTTTGGCCCTCCATATGCAAGTGATTCTCCCTTCTATCATATCTAATCAACAAGGGGGTTTTGTCATAGGCCACAAAATTCAAGATGGGATCATCACAATAAAAGAGACTATTCATTCAGCTAAACTCAACAAGAAGGCAACTTTGTTTTTAAAATTGACATGGCTAAAGCTTATGATAGGGTCTCGTGGAGTTTTCTTGATAAAATCCTTGATAGGTTTGGCTTTGATATTTCCCTATGAAGCTTGGTTAAGGCTTGTATCTCTAGTGCCTAGTTTTCCATTCTCATTAATGGGACTCCTTTTGGTTTTTTCCCTAGCTCTCAAGGTTTAAGGCAAGGGGATCCTCTCTCCCCTTTCCTTTTCATTATTATGGCTGAAGCTCTAAGCAGAAGACTGAATGTTGAGACTGAGAGTGGTTACATCAAAGGGATTTCTCTAGTGAAGGAGATGGATAATGTGTCTCACCAACATTTTGTGGATGACACATTCCTTGTGGGAGAAGCTACTATTTTGGAAGCTAAGAAGCTTAAACGCCTTCTAGATGACTACATGGAAGTATCTGGCCAGATGGTGAACTATAGAAAAGCTCTCTTTTCTTTCTCCATACCTTGGAGAGCCATTGTAAGAAGATTTCTGAAATTCTGGATTGTGCCTATAAATCCCTCCCTACTGTTTATCTAGGAATCCCACTTGGGGATAAGAGACCTTCTAGTTTGGAGTGGAACTTCCTAATTGAAAGGTTTGATAAGAAACTTGCTGGGTGGAAAGCTAATTTGTTATCTCATGCTGGAAAAATTACCCTTCTTTCTAGCTCTCTCCAGAGTCTTCCGGTTTATGTCATGTCTCTTTACCAACTTCCTGAATCATAGGGGAAAAACTGGAAAAGATCCAAAAATGTTTCTTATGGAGTGGAACTGAAAGTAAGGAAATAATTCCACTTGTGGCATGGAATAGAGTTTGTAAACCAAAAAAATTGGGGGACTTGGTCTTAGAGACTGGACTAAAATGAATAAATCCCTCTTAGCTAAAATTGGTTGGAGGTTAACAAAAGAAAATGGTGTGTGGACCATAATTCTTAAGAAAAAATATTGGATGGATGTAAATGACAAAAGATGGATATTCAAACAGGAGTCTTTTAATGGATCAAGCATATGGAAAGCTATAAATTGGGCTAAAGAAATTGTTGTTAGGGGCAGTAGATGGAAAATAGGGAAAGGAAATGAGATATGCTTCTAGAATGATAAATGGGCTGGGAATTTTACCCTAAAAGAAAAATTCCCCAAATTGCAAGTTTTCTTGAAGAGAAGTATGGGGAAAAATTATCAATTATATGGAAGATGAAGACAACTTTCAGACATGGAAAATTTTAGAACTGATAGACAGAAGTCAAAGAACACATGGTTTCTCTCAATGATTTTCTAAAAATTATGTGTCTTCTAACAACAAGGATCAAGATAGAATTGTGTGGGACAAAGAACAAAATGGTAATTTCTCAGTCAAATCTTCCTACTCTCTATTCTTTGAGGGGGAAACTAGAGACGAAGATTTAATGGCTGGAAAAATATGGAACAAGAACATAACTCCTAAAGTAAATGTGTTCAACTAGCTTACTATGATAAATAAGATTCTAACAGTGGATAACCTAAATAAAAGAGGATTCCAAATGGTCAATAGGTGTGTTCTTTGTGAAAATAATATGGAAACGGTGAATCATCTGTTCTTAGAATGCCCTTTTTCTCATCAGATGTTATCTACTATTCTAGATTATTTTTTTCATTAACTTTGGGTAAACCCTAAAGAAATCCAAGATGCCTAGAATCAATGGAAATGTCCTTTCATCAGTCAAGGGCTTAAAAATATTTGGATAATGAGCTTGAGTCACCTATGGTGGGAAATATGGAAAGAAAGAAATAGAGGATTTTCAAAAATAAAAAACTTCCTAATAGGTTGTTAATAAACAATTACTTTCAGGCTATGTTAGAAATAATTTTTCTATCCTTAGGAAAAAAGAAGTTGAAATTCTAGAATGTGAACAAAATATCATAAGGAATTGGAATTTAACTTATGACCTTCAACCTAAGAAGTTCAACCCTCGTGTCGGGGTTAAGTGGACTCCTCCTAGTGTAGGCATCTTCAAACTCAACTTTGATGGAGCTGCTAAAGGGAATCCTAGGAAAGCAGGAGGAGGTGGTGTTTTTCATGATGCTGAAGGTAGGTTTCTTCTTGCCTATTTTTTTAATCTGGGTTTCCAATCAAACAATGTTGCAGAGGCTACTGCTTTGTTCTGGGGAGTGAAGTTAGCAAAAGAGAAAGGTTTCAAGCATCTTGTAGTGGAAGGGGACTCTTTGTATATTATCTCTTGTATGAAGGGAAGTTCTCAGGCCTCTATTTCTATAGTTGACTTCATCAATAAATCCAAGGGTAAAATACCCTCCTTTGAAACTATATCCTTTCAACATGTGTTTTGAGAAGGAAACAAACTTGCTGATATTTTGGCTAATAGGGGGTGGATGCTAAGGAACTAAAGGTGGTCGAGGATCTTAATAAGATGGATGATAATTTCATAAACATTTTGAAAAGGGAAAGGATCCCTAATAGCACACCTTTTAATGAGGATGTAATAATTCCTTTGGTTTGATGTCTCATGATTTCATGTATCTCAAAATCATGCAAACATTTATTTCATATCTTCGCAAGGGTAGGGCAGATCTCTTTGTGTTGTGGAATCTTATCATCAAGACTGGTATAGATAGTCATTCTCAGGAGAAAAAGAAGAATAACATTAGCATAATGGGAGGATTTAGTGCATACTGAACCTAGCAGGGTCCCGGTGATGTCAAAAGAGGCCGAGGTTTTTCTCAAAAAGGTGGGTTTGTTACATTTCTTCAGCATCTTTGATGGGCATGATGAAAAGTTGAGTGAAGCTGTGGTAAAAACTTGGAAGAAGGCCACATTCGGGTTGGAAATTTCTCTTTTACCATTTCCCCCAAGCTTATTGCTAAAGTTTATGGTCTATCTCTGGAAGGAAGAAGCTTATACAAACCTAAGTCGGACTACAGTTAGGAGATCGACTGCTTCATGCAAGGTAAGGGTGCCCATCTCTCTCCATAATGGTTATGCTAGAGGTAATTTTCCCCATCCTTATGAGGAAATTGCTCAGTTAATTATGGCCTACATAACTCTTGAAGGGTGTTACAAAGTGATCTATGGGTACCACTTTCCCATGTTGAACCATGTTAGAAATAACAAGCCCTATAATTTCCCATATTTTTGTTCACCTCCTTGACCAAATCTATAGCTCAGGTTGAGAAAGTACTTTCTCCTTGCCATTGCATCAAGGTATCATTAAATCTATGCTCAGGTTGGGAACTCCCCTTATTGGTAAAAATGAAAAATTGGGGGCCTCTGTGAGCCTTCAAAAATGTTTCTTTAGAAAGGAATACCAAAATCCTGGATGCCATGGAGGTTAATTGTAGTGGGGATCTACCTGCTAGGTTTGTGGTAAAAAGAACTAGATCCCACTAGGAAAAAGAAGGCCTCAAGAAGATAGTGCATGGAGGATAAGGTTTCGGTTTTGGCTGAGAAGGTGGAAGTTATTTTGGATTCGGGGGAGAATCAGGAAGGAAAGTCTGACCACTCTGCTCCCAGTGAAAATTAGGATGAAGAAGCTCTGGAAGGGGAAAGTAGTGAGGAGACAGAAAGTGGGAAAGTTCCTGAAGCGTCTATGGCAAAGATCAAAGAACTTGGAGGAGGATATTGAAATCCTGCATGCACTCAAAACTACCCAAAAGAAACTCTTTAATGCTCAAGAATGTGCGGTCAAGTCCAATGTTTTTATGAGGGATTTTGAGAATTATAGGTTAGACACTGACATTAACAGACATAAGATCAGTATGGTGTCTATTGACTTAAGGAATTGAATGAAAAAGTGGAGAATTTGTCTTCTATTGTTCTTAGTGAACAATTAAAAAATGCTAATGAAAGAAGTCTAGCTATGGAAAATGAAATGTTGAAGATGAAGGAAATAATTCTTCAGATAAGAGATGTTCACATTCTCAATGTTAAAAGTACCATTCACCATCTTAAACTCCTAGTGGAGATGATCCACTCAATGGAATTAGCAAAGGAGAAAGAAAAAGAAGGAAATGGCCCCAAAGTACAGATAGTTGAACCGAACTACAAGTTCTGGAAATCTACTATAGCCAACTTAGTCAAAGAATGGAATGGATGCATGAGTACTGTGGGGGAACTAGTAAAAGAAGGATGAAGTGGTTTGGTCTCCTGGATTATGGTTCTTCTTGGTTGTTAATACGCTTTATTTTCATAGTTTTATGTTGTTAGTTACTCGGACTCTTGTTGTTAGTTACTCTACCTTGGGTTATCAATGTAGGTTTTTATGATGTTTTGATATGATGTTTTTTTGTTATTCTGTATGGGCTTCAATGGTTAATCCATGTAAATACTTGAGCTTAAGGATTTTCCCCGTAAGGTTTGATCCTCCACAGACCACCTCTAATACGGTTTGGTAACAACTACCACATTGTTAAGGAGGGAAGATATCTTATTAAACCTACCTCTTTGTTCGGGTTAACAAACTTTCTCCCGATTAACCAAATGTCATTTATTTTTCTCAAAATTTACTTCCCATAGAAATGTTCTCATTCAACATCCCGAATCATAAAGGATAGCTTTCAAACCACAATAGCCATAAATATATACATTGTGATTTAATTTAATTTGAATTAAATCTATATATTGTAGAGACACGATGTATAAATGGTAAAATACAACAAATGACATAAGAAAACTAAGATGTAAATAGGAAACCCTAAGCACAAGAGATAGATGAAGAGACTTAGTTGATTTATGTTCGATCTGGAACCCCAGCTTGACTGGGAAAATTGTTAACCAGTTGGGCGGGGTGTTGTAAATGCTTAGTATAAATTTTGTAATTCACGAACAAAGTTAGACACAGGTGCCCACGCCGAGGCAAGGGCGTCGTGGCGCTAAAGACTACTATTAGGCGTCGGTGACTATGAAAATAGTCGAATCTAGTTTTCACTGTATCGCAAGAGTGTCACAATTATTTCTTGTTAATCACCGATAATCACTCTTTGGATGTTGGAGGTACTTGTAACTTACAAAAGAAGAGCTCACCTACACAAGCCCATAAACCACATCAAAACTAAAAAGAAAAACATATCTGATGGGGGTCGAATCCGACCTTTGACGGTCACCCCGAGAGTGAACTTACAACCAAATGTTGCACTACATCTCAGACTCCATGTAGTTCTTGTGAGTGTGTGTAGAAATTGTGCCCTAGGATGCCCTTGTGCAAGTTACACTTGATAGCAGGTTATAGCTAGAATATAGCAATGTAGTAGAATGTGTGGATGGAATAGAATGAAATTTCCCTTCCTATGTTGTGTATGTAGAGTTGACACAATGCTTGTCCCTTGAATGGATGCTAGATGAATGCCTTTGAGTGTTTTAGGTTCCTTTTGAATGCAAGCTTAGGTGATGATAATAATGCTTAGTGTTTGGTCCTTCATTTTGAAAACATAATTATGTATTTATATGATTCCCTTATTTGAATTTTGTAATTGACAACTGGAAGGCCAACCCATAAGTGAAAAATATGCCCAAAAGATAAAAGAGACCCAAAAAGAGTGAGTAAAGTAAGAAAGGGTTAGGGGCACCCAAAGGGGCGGAGCACTGGCGCTAGTGTCTAAAGCCATGAAAGATAAATCAATAATATCTTGACTAGGTTGTAGGGTGTGCAATACCAAATAGAAAACAAGAAACAAATAAAATAGGCCAAAGATAGTTGTCAATCACTAGTTTTATTGATTAGGAATCATATGAATGCTAGTATACTTTTAGGACCTAGAAATGTACCCAAGTGCGTGATTTTGTGTCTACATTTTCCCCCACTTTATGTTGTTGAGTGAATACTTGATAACATAAAGTAGATAAGAGATGTGTACCTTATGATCATGTAGAGCATGCAGCGAATAGCATGCCAAGTGGATAAATGAAATGTAGAGTGAGTCAAAGTGAAGCGTGGAGACTAGGAAATGAAAGTGACCCTAAGGGCAAAGTGTATGTGTTGTATTGTGTTGTTGTAGCTTGTGATTGTTGCTTCTTATAAGGAAGGACATGCAAAAAAAGAGCAAGAATGTAGTCAAAGTCATGTATATGATAAATAAGAGAAAAATGTGCATGTAAAAGAAAGTGTGTACCGATGTAGAAAAGTGTAAAGGGATAGAAAAGTGTCTTGAAAATGTTGCGAAGAGTGAGTTTTTAGGTGATTTAATGCCAATAGTGATTTTTTTGGGTGATCCCATGCAAAGTGTGAGTTTTTGGGTGATCTCACACCAAGTGCAAGTTTTTGGACTATCTCAAGCCAAGAGAAAGTGTTGAGGAGAGAGGTCTAGTGTTACTCTCGATTTAACAAATACTAAATTTGTAAAACCCTAATTACAGAGTAACGTATGATAAATAAACAATAAATCTCATATTTGACACAAACAAGCTAATAAATTACAAAACCCTAAGTGTGAGAGGGAGAAAGGAAGACTTAGTTGATTTCACACTTGATCTCAAAGTATTCTGACTAGAAAACTAATGAACAAGAGGAGCAAACCATCACAATCAAACACAAAAAATCTTGGAAGCTGTTTCGGATGAGCCTATACTAGGGCACCTAGAACAAGACTAGGGCACATAGGCACTAGGGACCTCTGTTGGGCACATGTGACCACGTAGGATCTCAAAAATTGGTTTTTGTCGTTCCACACAAGCATTGCTAACCTTCACTTTTGGTCTCATGTATGTTGTTAGATGATCACCAAATTCACTTGTAACTCCGCAAAACAAATGATACCCTCCAAACCCCAAACTACATCAAATCCTAAAAAAGAAAGATGCAAATGGGGAGTTGGACTAACCATGGTGATCACTCGGATGAGTGAGCTTACAACCGAGTGTTGCACTATATTTCAAACTCAATGTAGTTCTTGTGCATGTGTGATAGAATTGTGCCCTAGGAAGACCTTGCAAAGTGCGCAGCGTGCACGATAGCGGGCAATGGCTATATATAGCAATGTAAATAGATGTGTGGATGCCAAAATGAACTTCCCTTCCAATGCACATACATGAATAAAATGCAGTCCCTTGTCCCTTGATTGAGTGCTAGATGGATGCTTTGATTCTCCTCAAAACCTTTAGATGCAACCTTAGGTGATGATAATAAATGTTTAGTGTTTGGTCCTTTATTATGGTCACATATCTTTGTATTTATATGATTCCCTTGGTTGAATTTCATAATTGACAACTAGAAGGTCAGCCCATAAGAAAATAAGATTCCCAAAAGATAAAATAGACCAAAAGAAGAGAGTAATGACAGAAAAAAGGTTCAAGGGCGCCCAAAGACGGGGCGCTAGCGTTAGCGTCTGTCTGGACGCAGTGGTGTCTAGAGTAATAAAAAGATAAAGCAATAAAGTACCAACTTGGTTATAGGGTGTAGAAGGCCAAATAGAAAATAAGAAACACATATAAAAGGCCAAAGATAGTTGTCAATTGCTAGTTTTCTCGCTTAGGAATCATATGAATAGCGATATGTGATTAGGACCTAGAAATGTACCCAAGTGCATGGTTTTGTGTCTACATTTGCCTCCACTTTATGTTGTTGAGTCAATACTCAATAACATAAACTAGTTTAGAATTTGTGTACCTTTATTCCTTGTAAATCGATGGCAAAAGTGTCTTTGAGAAGACAAGTGAAATTATGAAGCAATACAAATGAAGCATGGAAGCTGAGAAAGAGGAAGTGACCTGTAGGGGTGAAGCGCATAATGTTGTACCATGTTGTACTCGTTGTTGTGCTTGATGTAGGGAAACTTCTTGTTATGTATTAAGGACAGACCTACAAAAGAAGAATGAACGAGTAGTCAAAGTCATGTATTATTAAAACTCTATAAAAGCATGTAAAAGTATGTAAAAATGTGAAAAAAGCGGTAAAAGGAAGTTTGTACCTAATCTGTGAAGAGTGAAAAGGGATAGAAAATTTCATGGGTTTCTATAGAAGAACAAGTTTTTTGGGATATCTCATGCTAAGAGTGAGTTTTTGGGTGATCTTACGCCAAGTGCATGTTTTTTTGGGCGATCTCATGCCACGACAGAAGATTGTTAGGGAGAAAGGTCTTGTGTTATTCTCCATCCATGACTGCTTACTGAATTTATACACCACTATAAATGGTGTGATCCGTGTTTAGTTCCATGTTCTTCCAGTTCGATCCAAGTAGACAAATGAGATAGAATGCATTTTGATCGCTGGAGGATTGTACATGTCTTGAGAAAACTGATCAATAAATTGTTGTGGACTCAGTGCTTAATATGAGAATGTGATTATAATCGTGCCTGGTCATAGGCACCTAGGAAAGGTCAAGAGGGCCCAAGCGCTAGTGTGTGTAGTTGTGAACTGGCATCTATGATGAACCTGGGACCCAAGTCGAATTTGGACCATTCCATAATTGTAACTATGTTTTGTTCTTGTACTATGTAGGCCTGTACTGAAACTCTAAGTTGTTGAATGGGGTGAATGATTCACCCAATGTATGCCCCCTCATTTGGGGTGCATGCAACATCACTAGGAGAATGCGGCCTAAAGGAGAGGACCATATGTTGATTTGAAAGTGATAACCTATAACGGAGGAGGGAATGTACATAGTAGAAACTAAGGCACATGTAAACAATATTGCTAGATACACGAGTTAGTAGAAAAATAAGCAAACATGTCATAAAAATGTAGTGAAACAAACAAATTTGTGAACAAGAAGGACCGAAAAAAAGTGGGTTTTGAGGACATGGGACATCACTCACAATGTCACAAGACAATCAGGGTTGAAGCATCCAAAAATCATATAGGAAATGATTAAGCAAGACATAGGGCATAGCTCACAAACAATGACATATATTGGCAAACAATAGCAAGCAAAGTATTATACAACCATGGTGAAAAATAGTTCCTACAAGGAAAATGTTACACATAAAGCAACCTTTATCATGTTAGAAAGATAAAAATTATGTCAAATCATTTATAGATCCATGGAAAAGAGTGTGCTATAAGAATAGAAAATTGTATAAAAGCAAATAATAACACCTATGATGTGTATGAATGTAGATTCCCCCAGGAGCCTCGGTGAGACTGGTAAGAGGTATAGTGCTAAACATCATTGTTGAGTGTAAAGATCTGTAGAAAAGTCTGCATTCACAACTAGATAACAAGTGAATGTGCATGTGTATATAGAAAATATAATGACATATTGGATATTCATCTAACATAGTAAGCAAAGTGTAACATGTGAGTATAAGAAAACAAGAATAATTACAACCAAGATATGCAACATGTTGTGAATGAGTGAAATGGAATGGTATGCAATATGAATGTGATAGGAGCAATGTGCCCCCAAGTGAATGTGGATGAGTATGAGATGAGGTTCATTTATAAAAGACCCCTCAACAATCAAGAATGAACCATAGAACAAGAGTGTGTCATCAAGAAATGGTTTGATAGTATGCACTAGAAAGATAGATCAATGAAGCATAAAGCGTGAAGAGTGTGAGTGTGGTGAGGTTCATTTCAGATTTAGACCCTCAGTAGTTAAGTATGAACCATGGAACTAGAGTGCGTCATAGGGTAGTGTGATGTGTGAGAATGTGATTCTAGAAAGATGTGTCGTGAATATGTAGAGTGTGAAATGTGTAGTGTGTGAGGTTCATGGATGTAGTATGCCCTCAATAGTCAAGTGTGAACCTTAACACAAGAGTGCATCATATGGTAATGACGATACAAGTGGCGGGTATCAAGTTGTGTAAGATGCATGAAAAAGACTAGATGTGAATCATAGAGTGTAATAGTAGAAATGAAAGGCACCTTATAATGCTAGGAGGGGGAAGTGAACATGATGCCCACTAATTTTTGTTGATGATCAAACTATCCGATAAAAGTGAAGGGCAAGGGTCCTCCACCCAATGTATGAGGAGACAAAGGCATGTGACCATGCTCTAAGATCGGTGGTGTATGAGACTGATGATGTATGTGTGAAGGAGACCTAGATGTCGAACACCTATGTGAAGGAGACCTAGATGGCGATCACCTATGTGAAGGTGACTAGGGAGGTGATGAACACATATGTGAAATAGACCTAGGAGGTGATGAGAACCTATGTGAAGGAGACCTAGGAGGTGATGGAGGTGATGAATTCCTATGTGAAGGGGCTGCCCAAGAAGGGGACTTAGGCCAAGAAGATGGACTAACAGACCGATGAGGATGAGTAGGTCATGTGCGAATGGGTGAGCTAGGTGCAAAATGTGCCTTAGATTTGATAGGTCTAGGGGACCTAGATGCTTTAGCAATGCAATGGTAACCTCAAAATGAGGTTGCGGCCACGGTGTGCATGGAATGACACCCTTGATGGTGATAACTTACTTGTTGTGAATGAATTTTAGACACAAGTGACTCATGGAAATGATAACCTTAATGACACGGAGCCAAAGAAGACCTAAGAGCATGTCACAACCTTTGATTGAAGATGCCACAACGAATGGCACAAGCATGGTGAGTCCCAACCAGAATTGGAAGTTTGACATAACCATAAGATTTAGGAATTGGATATGAAATATGAGAGAGTGGATAGTTGATAGCGATAAGGAGTGCAATAGAGCACACACCCATATGAATCGATGGATCAATCATTGTATTATTGATAGCATGAGGTCCAATGGAAGCCTTGATATGTAGTGTATTAGAAGAGAATGTAACATGATAATCATGATTAGAGAATGTAATGAATGACGACGGTGCATCAGATGAGCAACAAGAATGAGAGCCCCGATGAAGGAGGAGGCACTACATGATATGTATGATTAGTGAAGAGTCAACAACTTTCTTGTCATGCTTAGGGAGAGGATCATTAAAGATTTTTAGCTTTTTGTTTTCATTGGTAGCGTGTAGATGCTTTGAAAGCTTAGGGAGCTCGATTGCATTATTGTCGATGAGATATTGAATAATATTTCTAATTTTTAAGCATCCATCAGTGGAATGCCCAACACATTGATGATAGACACATCTAGTATTTTCATTATAATTACATCCTTTAGTGCGAGATGGATCCGTATTAAGTAGAGGAGGAAGCATAATAAGATTGCTCTCAAGAAATTGTGGCAATAGAATACACATAGCACAAGGAATTTTCTTAAATGTATGCTTTAGAGGCTGTAATTGAAGCTTTTGAGGAGTAGAGACAACGTTAACAATAGATTTTTCTTCGGTGGGCTTAGTAGATGGCTTGAAAGTAGATTTTTCTTAAAACCTAGTAGAAGATGAAGTTTGATCATGATATTTAAGCTTACCCATAGATAACAATTTGCTTTGCGTAGCTTAAGAGTATGGCATAGATGATCAAATGATGAAGAAGTCTTGAAGATTAAACATAACACTTTCTTGCAATGGAGACAAAATACTTTGGATAAAAAGATCTTACAGTTTAGAGTCTCGTGAGTAGATTATACATTTTAGCTAAGTTGTTCTTATATCATAACACATAATGCTTAGATGTTCATTAGATCCTTGTTTAATTTGTGTGAGTTGAGCATATGATATCTTAGAACCAATATTGATTGAAAAATGAGTGAGAAAAGCATTGGCCAAATGCGTAAATGATGTTACCAAATGGATAGGTAGATTGTAGAACCAACACATTGCATAATCTTGGAGGATTCTAGGAAAGAGCTTTTCTAGTAAAGTATGATCATCCACATAATCTAGACATGCCACATGAAATTCTCGGAGATGCTCTTAAGGGTCACCATGGCCATTGAAGGTGGGCAGCTTGGGAGTGATGAAGTTTGGAGGAAGTGCATAAGTGGAAATGGCGGGTGCGAAAGGAGTATGAAGTAGTAATGTGGAATCAAGAGATGGAGATGCACGAGAAGTACCTGCTTTGTAGTTGATGGATTTGAACTTGGAGATCCTGATAGAGAGAGGTTGAGTCTTGAGCGTCAACGGAAGAGACTTGTTACGTGTGAAAAAACAAGAGGCAGAGTGAAGTGGTTGGTGGGAGTAGGAACAAATAATAGAACAATAGAAGTAAGTGGAAGGTTGGAACTAGGGGTTGAGTAGCAATAGGCATAGAAGTGGTAGTGGATGTAGGAACATTGAGCTCAACAAGATTGGTGGCCTCCTCACGAGCAATGAATAAGAGTAGATCTAGATCTTGGGGATGTTAAAAATGTGAGCATTGAGCTCCTGAAGATGTTCTTTAGTAAAGGGTTGTAAGATTGAGCCATGGTAAGAATATTGGAATAATGTCTAGAAGCAAGGTTGGGTCCGAACAGATGGGTTCACCAAATGATTTAACAAATATTGAATTTGTAAACCCTAATTATAGACTAACGTGTGATAAATAAATAATAAAGCTCAAGTTTGACACAAGAAAGTAAGCTAATAAATTTGAAAACCCTAAGTGCGAGAGGGAGAAAGGAAGATTTAGTTGATTTCACACTTGATCCTAAATTATTCTGGGACTTAAAGACCGATGAATGTAAGTAGATTGTCACAATCAAACACAAAAATCTTGTAACTACCTGGATGAGCTGGACTAGGGTTCCTGGAACAGACTAGGGCGCTTATGCGCTGGGGACCTATTTCAGTACTGTGGACAGTGTAGGAGCTCAAAAAATAGTTTTTGTTGTCCCGCACGAGTGTCGCTAACCTTCACTTTTGGTCGCTATATGTTGTTGCATGATCACCAATTTTTCCTATAACCTGGAAAACAAATGATATCCTGTAAAACCCCAAGCTACATCAAATTCTAAAAATAAATTCCCAAATGGGGAGTCGACCGACCTCGGGGTCACCCGACCGAGTGAGCTTACAACCAAGCACTGCACTACATTTTAGACTCCATGTAGTTCTTGTACGTGTGTGATAGAACTCGTGCCCTAGGAAGCCCTTGTATAAGCGCACGTGATATCGGGTGATAGATAGTTGTAGTAATGTAAATAGATGTGTGGATGGAAAAATGAATTTCCCTTCCTATGCGTGTATGTAGAAAATATAGTGCCTTGTCCATTGAGTGAGTGTTAAATGGATGCTTTGATGCTCTTAATGCAACATTAGGTGATGATAATAGATGCTTAGTGCTTGGTCCTTTATTATGGTCACATATCTTTGTATTTATATGATTCCATTGCTTGAATTTCACAATTGAAAATTGGAAGGCCGAACAATAAGAAAATAAGATGCTCAAAAGATAAAAGAAACCCAAAAGAATAAAGTAATGATAGAAAAGGTTCAGGGGCACCCATAAGGACGGGGCACTAGGCACTACCGTCTAGAGTAATAAAAGATAAAGAAATAAAGTATCGATGGGCTATAGGGGTGTAGAAGGCTAAATAGAAAATAAGAAGCACAAACAAAAGGCCAAAGATAGTTGTCAATTGCTAGTTTTCTTGCTTAGGAATCATACGAATATTGGTATGTGATTATGACCTATAAATATACCCAAGTGCATGATTTTATGTCTACACTCTCCTTCCATGACTTTTCCCGATAAGCACCATTGTAGATGGTACATCCTTGATTTGTTCATGTTGTCCCAAATTAGTTCGATTGAAATGGATTGTAGGAGGTTACATGCATGTTGTAAATGAAGGCATGTTCTATAATCGTAGAACTGCTCAGAAGGCTTTTGTGAGCTGTGTTGATCTGATAAGATGACTGTATGTGCCCTCAGACATTAGCACCTAGGGGAGGATACAAGTGCCTAGGTGTTACTGTGTGATTCTGGCATTGGTGTCTGCATGTTTGTCTTTGAGGAAGCAAGTGAGATTTTGGGTTGTTATGTGACTATATATGCATGTGTTGATTATGTATTGTATTAATCTATGTTATATCTCCGAGCTCTGTAGGGGTGATTTTTTCACCCAATGTATGCCCCCTTCTTTTAGAGTGCATGTGACAATTGTAGGAGTATGCGGCTCAAAAAAGAGGACCTAATGTTGTGTTGAATTGATACCTACGGTGGTGCATGGGATGTGCATGGTAGAAACCTAGGCACATGCAAACAAACTCGGTTAATAACATGTGTCGGTAGAAAAATTAACAATCATGTCATAGAAACACAATATAACAAGCAAGTGTGCATATAAGATAGACCGTAAAAAGTGTGTTTCAAACATGTGGAATCGCTCATAATGTCACAAAACAATCATGTTTGAAGCAACCAAAAGCATATAATGATCAAATAAGACATAGAGCAAATCCCACAAAAAAAGCATACAATGGAAAATAATGAAAAGCAAAGTGTATCGATAACTATTGTGGCATATAGTTCTACAAGGTAAATGTTGCACATAAAGAACCTATTAGTATGTTAGAAAGATAAAAAGTATGTCAAGACATGTATGTATCAATGGAAATTAATGTGCTAGTAATAATATGAAGTAGTATATAATGAAATAATAACACATGTAATGTGTGGGATTAGGAAAGGTATACGCCCCTAGGAGCCTTGGTGAGACTCAAAGGATACAATGTCAAGCATCATTATAACGTGTGAAAATATGTAAGAGATCTACATTCACTCCAAAATACCAAGTGAATGTGCATGTGTGTATATAAAAAGATAATGACATATTGAGTATCTGAGTAGCATAATAATTAAAGTGCATCATGTAAGTAGTATAAGCAAGCAAGAGTAAGTGCGACCAAGATACACAAATTTAGTGTATGAGTGTGATGGAATGGTATGTAATGTGTGAATGTGATAGGAGCAATGTGCCCCAAAGTGGATGTGTATGAGATGAGGTTCATTTATAAAATACCCCTCAACAATCAAGAATTAACCATAGAACAAGAGTGTGTCATTGGGAAATGGTTTGAGAATGTGTGCTAGAAAGATAAATCATGAAGTATAGAGTGTGAAAAGTGAATGTGGTGAGGTTCATTTTAGATTTAGACCCTCAAAGGCATCAAGTATGAATCATGGAACTAGAGTGCATCATAGGGTAATGGAGATATATTGTGTGTATCAAGATGTGTAAGAGTACTAAAAAGATTGAGTGTGAAGCACAGAGCTTGATAGTATATTTGATAAAAAGCTTATGATATTAGGAGGGGGAAGAAATTGTAATTCCCCAAGTGTGAGAAGGATCAAAGGCTATCCCACGATAGTGAAGGGCAAGGGCCCTCCACCCGATGTTCAAGGAGATAAAGGCATGTGACAATGCTCCAAGATTAGTGAAGTATGGTAGTAGTGACATACATGTGAAGGAGACCTATGTGGTGAAGGAGGTGGTGAACACCTATGTGAAGGGGTTGCCCGAGTAGGAGACTTATGCTGATAAGATGGGCTAGTGGACCTATGAGGACGACAACATTATGAAGTAGGACGTGTGTGAATAGGAGAACTAGGTGCGAATGTGCCTTAGATTTGAGAGGCCTAGGAGGCCTGTATGTTATAGCTGGTGGAAGGATATAATCAAAACTAGGTTTAGGCAATGGTGTGTATGGTGGGACACCTTCATTAGTGATAAGTTGTTTATTATGAATGAACTTGAGGCACAAATGATTCAAGGAGGGAATAAATTGAGTGACGTAGAGCTAAGGAAGACCTAAGAGCATGTCACAGACTTTGATTAAAGATGCCACATCAAATGTCACAAGCATGGTAAGAGGCCCAACTATAATGGGTAACATGATATATCCAAAAGAATTAGAACTGGATACATGATATTAGATATTGGACATTTGATATCCATAAGAAGTATAATTGAGCACACACTAATAGGATCCACTGGATAGATCATGGCATTATTGATAGTGTACAAACCGATAGAAGCGTTGATGTGTAATGAATCAAAAGTGAATGTAGCATGATAATCATGATTTGAAAATGAAATGGCTAGTGGTGATGCATTAGTAAAAGCGACAAGGAAGTCAAGGGGCCCCGATGAAGGAGGGGGCACAACGTGATATGTATGATTAACGGAAGAATCATAATCTTGTGTGTCATGCTTAAGCAAAGGGCCACTAAGGATTTTTAGCTTTTTATTATCATTAACCAGATTGGAAGAAGATGGCTCAGGGAGCTGGAGTGAATTATTGTCAACAAGATCTTGAATGAGATGCATGAGTTTGAAGCAATGATTGGTAGAATTCCTAATGCATTGATGATATTCACATTTAGCATTTTCATCATAATTATGGCCACAAGGGTGAGATGGATCAAGATTGAGTGGCGGTGGAAGAGTAATTAGATTGCTTTTGATGAGTTGAGGCAATAGAAATTGAGGTGCATATGGTAATTTGGTGAAAGTACGCTTTGGAGGTTGTTATTGAAGCTTTTCAGAGGAGAGACAACATTAACAGTTGCCTTTGCTTCGGTGGGCTTAGGAGATGGCTTGAATGTTGATTTAGCTTGAAACTTATTAGAAGATGATGGAGTATCTTGATATTTGAGTTTTCCCATAGATAGAAGTTTGACTTCGCATAGTTTGAGCATATGGCATAATTGATCAAATGAAGGAGAGGTCTCAAAGATGACACTCTCCTAAAGTGGTGGTAAGAGGCTTTAAACAAAAATATCTTGCAATTTTGAATCAACAAGTACATTGGTCATCTTAGCTAGATTGTTATTGTAATGCAAAACATAGACAACTAAATGTTCATTAGATATTTGTTTGATTTCAGGAAGTTTTGTATAATATATCTTGGTGTCGATATTGATTGAAAATTTCATAAGAAAAACGTAAGATAGATGTGTAAAAGAAGTTATTGAATGAACAAGTAGATCATAAAACCAACGCATGACGTAATCTTGAAGACTCCTAGGAAATAACTTAGCTAGAAATGTATGATCATCCGCATAATCGAGACATGCCACATGAAAATATCTAATATGATCTTGAGGGTCACCATGGCCATTGAAGATGGGAAGCTTAGGGGTGACGAAATTAAGAGGAAGTGAATAAGTAGAAATGGTGGGTGTAAAAGGAGTGTGAAGAAGTAAGGAGGAATCAAGAGATGGAGAGGAGCATGAAATAGCCAGCTATAACTGACAAATTTGAATTTAAAGATCCTTATATAAAAATCAATCTCATGGGTATCAAAAGAGGAATGGTTGTGTATTAGAAGCATTGGGATGAAGGAGGGGAGCGGTAGAAATAGGAATGGAAGTAGGAATGTGAAGGGGTTGGGTGGAGGCCATGACAACCAAAGAAGAACCTACAAGAGGTACAAAAGCAACATCTCAAGAGTGTTTGGTAGCAAGTAAAGCATTGAGAACATGCAAAATATGCAAAGGATTGGCGTACAAAGCTTGACGGAAATTAGTGAGCTTGTCTAATTGTTCTTGATCAACATTAGTGTCCTCATCGTAGGATTGTTCACTATTAGAGGTTTTAATGTTTTCTAGAGGAAAATTATATGAGTTAGAAAAGGGGTTATCAGATTCAACCATTGACTTAGAGGATTTACGAATAGAGGGAGGAAGCTCAATGTACTCAAATGAACCAAAATGACCACTACAGTGACGGGCATAAAAGGAAAATCCTAGAAGGAAGGTTGGATTCGAGTGATGGGTTCACCAAATGATTTAATTTAATTTGAATTAAATCTATATATTATAGAGTAACTATTCTATAAATGGTAAAATACAACAAATGACACAAACAAACTAAGATGTAAATATGAAACCCTAAGCATAAGAGATAGATGAAGAGACTTAGCTGATTTATGCTCAATCTAGAACTGATCTAGACTGGGAAAAGTGTTGAATAGGTTGGGTAGAGTGTTGTAAATGCTTAGTATAAATTCTGCAACTCATGAACATAGCCGGATATGGGTGCCCACACTAGAGCAAGGGCATCTAGGTGCTAGAGACTATTACTAGGTGGTTGTGGACTCATGCAAATAGTCTCGAATTTGGTTTTCACTATGTCATAAGAGTGTCACAGTTGTTTCTTGTTGATCACTTGATAGTAACTCTTTGGACACTTTGAAGGTACCAGTAACTTGCCAAATAAGAGTTCACTTGCACAAGCCCATAAACCACATCAAATGTAAAAAGAAAAATACATAATGGGAGTCGAACTGACCTCGATGGTCACCCCGAGATTAAAATTACAACCGAGTATTGCACTACATATCAAACTCCATGTAGTTCTTGTGAGTGTGTAGAAATTGTGCCCTAGGATGCCCTTGTGCAATTTACACTTCATAGCAGCCTATAGCTAAAATATATCAATGTAGTAGAATGTGTGGATGGAATAGAATGAACTTCCCCTTCCTATGTTGTGTATTTAAAGTTGATGCAACTCTTGTCCCTTGAATGGATGCTAGATGGATGCTTTTGAGTGCTTTAGGTTCCTTTTGAATGCAAGCTTAGGTGATGATAGTAATGCTTAGTGCTTGGTCCCTCATTTTGAAAACACAACTATGTATTTATATGATTCCCTGATTTGAATTTTATGACCGACAAACCGGAAGGAAAAACCATAAGTGAAAAAGATAAAAGAGAGCCAAAAGAGCGAGTATTTTACGAAAGGGTTAGAGGTTCCCAAAGGGGAAAGGAGCACACAGTGCATTGGTTTCTAAAGCCATGAAAGATAAATTAGTAAATCCCGATGGTGTAGGGTGTGTGCAAGACCAAGTAGAAAACAAGAAATAAAGAAAAGAGGCCAAATATAGTCATCAATCACTAGTTTTATTTCTTAGGAATCATATGAATGCTAGTATGCTTTTAGGACCTAGAATTGTACCCAAGTGTGTGATTTTGTGTCTACACATTGTGAGATCTTGTATCACCACTTTGAGAAGTACCAAGTGGGCTACTAAGGAAAGGTATCTATGCATCCAATGACCGATATGACACTTTGCATAGAGTTCCATCATATCATTCCATTCTTTTTCATGAGGAAAGAAAGAGAAATAGGGATACCAAAACATTTTAAAGGAGGAGAGGTAATTTGAAAAAGATAATGTTAGCAAGACTTTCTTGATTTTGAAGGTCTGTGTAGAAGAAGAATACTTAAGAATTTGGTCCATTTTAGATTTGACCATATGCACTAATATAAATGTCATGAGATTTTATAAGAGTAATTTTTTTAGTAAGAGTGACATTGTACAGACAAAAACAAATGTCATCCAAAAATTAGAGGTGGGATCATAGAGCCATACATTTAACCAAGCGAAAACAAGAGGTGGATCTAGATCGGTTGAGGTGATTTGGAAACTTTCTAAGGTTTTCTCAAAATGAGGAAGAGATGTGGAGAGATAGGATCTCCTTGGTATGAACTACATTCGAAATGGAAGATGGTAAAGGGAGAACCATTTATAAGCACGTAAAAATAAGGATATGTGTAACAAGCTATTGGTGCTCAATTTTAACCTCACCCCTTTTGGACCAGTTAGTTTTTTCAGTCTGCGTGGTTTGAGTTAATCTCTGTCTTCTGTGTGGATGCATGAAGTTTTATATTTATCAGGTTGTTGTCGTTAAACATTTCTCTATGGGCATGAATCACGTTGAGCTCTGTGTCGGTTGTAGTTTCTCCTTCATGCGTACTGTTGGTTGTTTGGTCGTAGATGACGGGTTTTCCCCTTCTTTTATTTTCCATGGTCATGCCTTCTTTGTTATTTTGTCCCAACATCCGCGGACATGTGGTCATCTTTAATTGGATGCGGCACGACGGGTCTATTTGGTGAACTTGTCACTTTTGTCACAATTGTAAAAATGCCAAATTGGTCCTGTGGCCCCGATAATTTCTAATTGGCTATTCAACAATATGAAGCGGCGAAGCAAATTTCTTACTTTGACCCCAAAGATGTACATGTGTCATAAGACGAGTGGTTGTAGGAAGGCGGGCCCTTTTGGAATTTTGAGGCATTATGATGAAAGGCGTAAAAGTGTAAAAGGAATGCCTAGAGCCTACAAATGGACACGTGGCCATTTTTAAAGTTAAAAGCGGGGAGGTGGGTCGCTTTAGAAGACTTTGGAACTTTTAGCCTTGTTTTGAAAAAGGAGTAAGGTATAAAAGTGAAGCGTGACCCGAAAATGCCTAGATAAAGCCATGTGTTGAGTCTACATCAAAGACAAGGAAGGGTGGGTCACGGAGGTATTTTGGAAATTTCAGCTTTGTTTTGAAAAGGTAAAAAGGTGTAAAAATGAGCCGTGACTCTGCCAGCGCCCTAGGAAAGCCACGTGTTAAACCTATATTGAAAGCGGGTGGGTGGGCCAGAATGTTTAAAAGCACACAATTCCTCTGAGTGGCATAAAATGCAAAAGGCTCCCCCAGGCCCGCCTTAACTAAGATATTTTCCACGTGGATGACCCAATTTTAAAATTACAAAAAATAGAGTTAACGATCTGTAAAGCAATGCATTTAATTCTACCGCCATTAATGCTCTTATTGTAAACAAAGGACCTTGGGGATGTGAATATATTCATCTTTTATTTCTAATTTGATGATCTTTCATCTGTGAGGTGCTTTTGAAATATTATGGGGCTTAATTTACAAACCAGAAAAGTGTGAAAGTTGTTGTCTTGAATCGAATTGCTCAGGCACCTACAAAAAACCGGTAAGAGTTTGAAACTCCTGTGTTTTGTGTTTGTTTCCATCGAAAAATTAGTTGAAGTAAAGTTAGGGTTTTTAAATGAAGACTATGTCATTTTCTTCCTTGGGTATGTCAGGGTCACAAGTGACCTCGACAGGATAACAAGATACAGACTTGATGAATGCCGACTTGAATGATTTTCGTCAACGATTGAGTAGTGCCCACATGAGTGAATCCTTGAAGGCAATTCGTGATAGCCATATTGCCTTGGTGGGTGCTATTCCACTTTCTGTCCAATGCCCAGAGTTAGTGTGGTATTGCGCGATGATGAATTATGACTCTGAGAAGAGAGAAGTATTAGATGGGAGTGGGGATGCGGTGTTGACATTAACACCGGCAGCCATAAGGGTAATTCTGAAATTACCTGTAATTGCAAACCCCATTACTATTGGTATCAAACTTTCCTTGAGGATTATGAAGTAAAAATAAGGAATTTGCAAAGATGATAAACACAAAATGGCTCCTTACAGATAGAAAGGCATCTGCCAAAATCCCCAAAAGACTGTTAGGGCTCAATTCATTGAAGAGGTTGAAGATATCATTGTGCTCCTGAGTCGAATGGCTAGTTTGGAGACTACAAATGAATTTAAAGAATGGATGTCCACCTACATATGGATTATCTTGGAAAGAAAAGGAGATATTTGTTGGGCTACTTTTGTTTCTGATGCAATTCATGATCATATGGCCACCTTGGCAACTAAAATTGAAATGGGGAAACTACAGACTTGGAGTTTTATATGATGACTTATCTGGTATATAATGTTGTAGCACATAGGCGTTTCTCAACATTATCACCACAAGCTGATGTTAAACGGTGCCCAATGCATGAAATTTTCCCCCAATTGCAATTAACTAATTTGAGTGGAAATATTAGATTAGTAAATGATGCTTTCATTGCACCAATTATTTGCTTGTTCAAACTAGAATGGGGGCAGTATAGAATTTCTGAGCATGCAAGGAAAGTAATTATGGAGTATGGATGTTACTTCATTCAATACAAGAAGTTCACTTACATCAGAGTTAGTGGTTTTGAAGGAAAACCTTTCAAGTTGCCAAGGTATGTGGATGACAAGCTTTGTTTATGTGAATTGGCAAGGCAATTAGTGCCTGTGCACAAGCTAATTGTTGGGAGGCACAAAACAAATGTTAAATTCCCTATTAGAATTGGTAAGTTTTCTTGCCCCTCCATTATAAAAGCTAGATTGATTGGAGAAGAAATGAAGAGCTTGGCCATGGAGACATTTGTAGCTAGGCCTAATTATGACATTCGGTGGGTGGTTAACAATGTGGCTAATACTTTCGAGCATGAGCCTCACTTTGAGGACTATTGGATGAATTGCAGAGATGAAGAAGATGTTAGGTTGAGAGATTTTTCAAGGATGACTTTGTCACAAGTTGTGGATTTCAAGGTTGCCGTCATTCTAGAAGGACTTGTTGATGATTTAAATACGTAAGTAAATTCTATATTGATCAAAAGGTAGAAAGTCAACCCATAGCTCCCCAAGTTGGGATGAGGAAGAATCTGATGATCCTTATATAAGGATAACAAATGTCATGAGGAGAACAGTGATTTGGTTGACCCAGATAAACATTGACCTATCAATACAGAACACAAAGATTCTAAATCACTTCAGAAGTCTGGGAAACTTGGATGATGATCTCCCACATCTGAGGGAGGGTGCTGATAAGATTGACCCATTAGGAGGAAAATCTCCTTTATTTCCCTCTAGAAGGCCTCTTTAGGCTTATCGATGAATGGACAACAGCCACAAGTGAGACAGTACTTCCATGTCTTCCCTCAGGCAGAAAACTGAAAGAATGCTCTTGAAATCCATGGAAAATGCCCCAATTACTCCTGCAGTGCCACTCCAGGCAAAGGGAAAGGGTTTAGCTTTGCATGTGGTCCTCCCAAATGTTGTGCCAGAGCAACATAGTACTGAGAAGTTAATGATATCACAAGTGGTCATAGTCAGCCCAAGCAACACAAAGAGGAAAAAAGGGCACCACCTGAATTGATGAAGTTTGAAAGGGCACACAAGAAGCCCAAAATTGTCCATCACCAAGTCCTAGTGAGGGTAGGTTCCCATACACCAAAGAAATTCAAACATAGAGATGGGGTAATTGATCCCCCAAAAGTGGAAAGAACGGATAACGACCAGAAACAACAAGACATACCATTGCCGAGTATGGGGCAGTCAGGTCCTCTAATCCCTCATTCATTCTTTGTGGAGAAAGAAGTAAAGGCCACTCAAAGTTTAGTTCCTCAGGGGGATGTTGCAGTCAATACAGTGGATAGCCAATTCTTTACCTCAAGTATGGACATTCCTGAAGCTCTACTTGTTAGAGATATTAATACACCTCCAGTACAAACAATGAATAAATTTGAAAATATACAAACTAAGGTGATTGATTTAGATACTATTAAGGGATTTTCTATGTTGGATAAGCTCAATTTATCCATAGAGGAACCATTGTTAACACCAATAGGTAATATTGAAAAGGATAAGGGATCAGAAGGAGATACTCATGTGTTGGCAAGTGAAGAGATGGTTCAAAACATAAGAACTTCTTTCACAGAACAATTATTGTCGGTATCAAGCAAATCTGAACTAGTGGTAGAAAAGGATATGGATATTGAATTAATGGTAGAAGATATTGTGCCCACTCCTGTTAAGGTGGTTGAGAGTGATAATGTTCACCAAGAAGAAAAAATGTCTTTTGAAGATAAATTGAAAATGGCACAAGACTTAATTGTTGATGAAGAAATTGTCATTGGTGGAGAATCACAATTTTCAATGGGGAGTGCGGATCCATTTCCATTAGATCAACCTACCATAACATTTCCCGAGGTGCCACTTGGAAAAGAGGATAGTGATTTGGCAACTCAAGTCATGGGAGAAAAATAGCCCATTGCCCAAATTTCAATACAAAAGGGCAATGAAGTGAAAGTTCATACCACTATGTTTTTAGCCAAAGAAACAACAAAGGAGGGCCCTTTGAAAATGGAGGCTGATCAGGTTAAGGATGACCAAACTAAAATGCCAAGGTAGGAGGAGAAGCATCCAGAGGAATCAACAACCCAAATTGAGACAAGTGCTCTAGAAAATACGAAATATTGACACAAAAGGAGCAAGAAGTATCCATGCAGATGATAGTTGTACCTGACAAAATCCAGCAAGGATTGCAAGAAACAAAGGTGAAACAGGTTTGAGGAAGGGTTTGATTAGTGAATTAATGTTAAGTGAAGAAACAACCCTTCCTATTCAAGCAGTTGACCTCACTACCTTATCTTTTCCAAAGGCAATAAGAGCCCCAAAGAAATCCAGAACCATCACAAGAACCCTTATCGATTCATTGAGGCAAGAACTTTGGAAATAGTAACCCCTTTTGAGGGGAAGACAAGAAAAGATATAACTGATGATGATTACAGTATTTAGGTCATCCCCTTGGGTAAACCATCAAGGGAACAACTAAAGCAAGGAGTGTTTGAAGCTGTAAGTGGTCTTCTACAAAAGGTAGATGAGGATGGAATAACAAAGAAACAACTTAAGGAGCAAGTTAGAGCCTTAAATTCATGTTTTCAATAGCTGATAGGAAAACCAGTCAAGAGCTAGCAGGTGCCTCTGTGAACACCCTTGAAGGTATGGACAAATTGAATAGTGCTGTTAAAAAGGTCCAAGTAGTGGACACTTGGGTTGGGTGATTAACTGAGAAGGGAAAGGAAGTTATCATTGAAGAAAGGACAAGATATGAAGATCTCAAAAGTCTCTTAGATGAAATTGATGGAGTAATTGAAGACTGTGAAAATGAGATCTTTTACTTAGAAGGAATTCTCCCCAAGCTTGACCGTATAACAAGGCTTAGTGAGGAACTGGTTGAGCAAGAAGACATTGTACCAATAGAGCACAAAAGGAGCTAGTATGCTCTTGAAGAGCTAACAAAGATCAGATTGGATACCCTAAAAGAAATCAAGAAAAAACTTGAAGTCAAGAAGGACTGGGTTGATGATTTACTTTATGCCATTGATAGAAGGCTAGAAGACATGGTGGTGGATAAATTTAAAAAGAGTTATGGGGATTTAAAATTAGATTTCTTACTTAGTTCATTTGAAAGTAATATCCAGGAAGATGACTTCTCCTATGACACTATTGAAAAAATGATGAAAATTGAAAATAGGATTGAGGAGTTGAAAGCAAGGCCATTTGAATACAAGTAGAAAATGGCTCAATGTTTGGATGTAGTATCAAGACAAACATTGATTTTCCATCACCACCTGGGACCTGGATGAAGATGAAATGAATGAATTGTTCAGAAGATATGATGCTTATGTGGCTAGATTGCCAGAGGAGTTGGATGCAGAGGAAAAGGATGAAGAGAAGGAGGCTACAAATACAAAAGAAGAGGAGCATGCTTGAACACTCTCTTCCTCATTTTATATTCTCTTTGTTAGGAATTAGTATTCACATGGTTGTTAGTATTTGTTACATGTTATTTTATTATACATATATATTGTTATAACAATATATATTCGGGTGTGTTATTGTTTCCTATTTTATAGGAAGTTGTTTTCCTATTGATATGGCTATTTAATAGCCTATGAATGTAATTCAAAATATGTTGAATACAATATCAATTTATATTTCTGTGTTAATGTCATTTGCTCGAGATTTGGTATCGAGCGTTAATTCCATCCATGTAATGGCAATATAATTGATTTGATTGGGGCAGCCTTATGTTCTTCATTGCCCCTGTGCATGGTAACTGTATTGTGGTTTCATTTCTGTCAATCCATGTGCATCGGATCTTGGTTAACACTATCTTCATGCGCATCAAATATCTGAATTCTCTACCATTTCCAGTTCTGTCAGGATTTTATGGATTAGATAGCTGCATGTGTTATTGCCTTCATGCAGATTTAGTTGAAATCCCTATCACTCATCTTCCATTCAACGCGGTTGCATGATTGATTTGCAAGGCATTTATATATCTGTCGATCTACAGAGAGAGTTGATATACATTGGAATGAATGCAAAAGCCGACACAGTTTTACCTCTGAAGTCATACAATCGACTTTAAATACAAAGAGCAGAAGATTTTTGGCCACGTTTAATCCTACAGCCGTCGGAAGGAAAGAAAGCATTATTATTATTTTTATCAAGTTTGGCGCATTCTGTAAAGATAAACAAAGACGTCGAAGGATTTCATCGGAATTTCCGCAAAGAGAACTTTCTTTTAATAGGAGTCTGAATGTAGGCCCGTGGAGAGGAGGCACTACAGGTTCTATCGTCTGTTTGGGAGGATTCAGGTCACATAGATACATGTGCCCAACACGTCTGATGGTATGATAGATTGTTACATGTAATTCATGCATTATTAAATCGGCTCAGAAATTTAGCTTGTCAGACTCTGTTTAAGTTTCAAATCCAAACGTTTTACATGTGGCTATAATCACTCATTTCTATCCAAGGAAACGGAAAGAACAGTCCATTCGGCTACAAATCAGATTATGATACTCACGGCTTATCACCTGTCACCGTGAAATCACACCAAGGGCTCGGAGTCAACATTTAGAAGATTCTCTATATGACGTGTTGAGTATAATATAAACTCTTCATTGAATCGGTCTCGGGTTAGTGTCTATTCATAGTCAGTTATTTTTAAATTACGTGTCAAGTTTTAGTGTCATTTTAATTTTGTATTAGTC
Organism: Taxus wallichiana var. yunnanensis; assembly: GCA_018340775.1. Taxonomy (NCBI): domain Eukaryota; kingdom Viridiplantae; phylum Streptophyta; class Pinopsida; order Cupressales; family Taxaceae; genus Taxus; species Taxus wallichiana. Next base: position 353,228,985 of record CM031242.1, on the reverse strand, counting down.
ACAGATTTAATATGTTATTCAAAAGCTTAACAAGTCAAATAATTCCATATAGGTTTGGTTTAGTGTTCGATTTGTAATAAGTCTATATTACAAATCTTTTTTCTAAAGTTCGGGTGTCATTTTTGTCTTTCGATCTTCTATTGTCTTCAAATAAGTCAATAGTTTTATTTGTGTTATTTTCAATATGTCATTTAACACACTTTCCGTAAGAGTTTGAAATAGGTCTTTTATTTCATGTCAAACGTTTTAGTCAAGAATTGTCCTGTTGTAATTGTAAGACATCAATGTGTATGTCAATGTTAATTCCATCATATATGTCTAGGTGAATATAGGTAGTCAATGTTAAATAGGTGATTTTAGGATTATTGTCTTGTCAAGTGTTAAAGTCGTGTCATTGTATTAAGTCCGAAAAATAAAAAAATTTGCCTTACGAACGCATTTTCGGTGGAATCCGACGTTCGGGTAAGGTGTGTAATTTTTGAGCCTCAAATTCCAAATCTGCTAAGTTAAGTAGCATATTGATGGAGGAAGGAGGCATCGGAGGAAGGAGGTCAAACAACGACCTCTCGTCAGTCACCAACGATGGGGCCGTGCAGAAGCTGTGGTGGCATATGTATGGTGTGAGTATATGATTTTCAGTGTGGTTTCCATTTTCTCAGTGTGCTTCAGTTTGCAGTGTTCCTGTTGCTTTGAGTGGTGTGCTTTATTGTTAATACTGGAAAAGAATTGTATAAGAGAGTAGAAAACTACAAAGATCCTTTGACTGCAGAGATCCTCTCACCGCCGTACTTCGTTGGAAGATGATCATCGGTGAATACGCTTCATTGGCAATGGTGATCATGTGCGCAAAGATCAAGATAGCGAGATCCAGGTTAGTATGATACAACACAATACATTTTTCCCTTTCGATTTCTTATGTGGAATTTCACATTATGGGGGAATACATACCAATGTTCCATTCCCATTCTGCACCCAAAATGGCTTAGTCAAGGAAAGCTTCTTAGTGGCGTGGCAGTGGGCGCTTTCTATGCTTGTCGAGATCGAGTGGCGTGATCAATGATAGAGACTACAATTAAGAACATTACGATTCTTATAGGAAGTAATGTGAAATATTTTTAGTATTTCTTCTATTGTGCGCTTTTGTGATATGCAAGTTGTGCTTCCTACATAATTCCCGATGTATAAGCATAGTGGTGAACAATAGCACCAGAGTAAGTCAGTTCATGGATCTTGAAATGGTTTGTGGGAGGATCTAGAAAACCACATGAGGTCGACAGTTGATGAGGTTCCTATCGCGTCAAGGTTTGTGGTAAGCCTGTTTAAAACCATGGAAGGAGAGAGCCTTTCTTTTGGATCAAGGTCATGAGTCACAGAGTTGGACATGCCACAGGGGTGAGCATACTGCAGTTGAGAGTGTGGATGTTTTTCTACCATGTAAACACTAAGGGGGGGAATGTTAGGAATTAGTATTCACATGGTTGTTAGTATTTGTTACATGTTAGTTTATTATACATATATATTGTTATAACAATATATATTCGGGTGTGTTGTAGTTTCCTATTTTATAGGAAGTCAGTTTTCCTATTGATATGGCTATATAATAGCCTATGAATGTAATTCAAAATATATGTCGAATACAATATCAATTTATATTTCACGTGTTAATCTGTCTTTGCTCTAAGACTCTTTTCATACTTCATTTAAGCGATACTATGAATTGATGTTTTTGCTACATTAAATATAATTATCTCTTGAATTTTTTGTTTCTTTGTTTCAATTGAAAGTAAAAAATGTAGTAGTTCATAATAGATTTGATTAAAATATCACATACATTTGGAAAATATATGTGAACTATTGACATACTTGTATTGATTGCAATTTGAACAAAAAACAAGACAGGGTTCTATAGGGGCCCTTTCCCATGACAAAAAGAGATGTACATACATCAGAGGTCAAAACAGTGGAAAGAGAATAGTACTCAAACATCCTTTAATCCTACTTCATAGCTTCCCCTCAGCAGGGGAAGTCTATTCAAAAGTTTTTCTTCCTAGGTACAAACTCATCGGAGCCCCGTGCTATTTGTATAAAGATAATTGACCCTTCCAAGTCCCTGGACATCCCCATACCCATTAATGACTCCAAGGTCATCCTAGGGTGACCCATAATCTCCTCAAGCTCAACTTTCTTTTGATAGGATGATACCCAATCTAGGAGGTCTAGACCACCTGAAAAGAAAGTTGTTTTCCCTTTCCCTTGTGAAGGGTCGACGTGCCAGGATTTCTTTGAAGAGGGGTGTTTGAAGTGTTGAGAGGGGCAGATGTTGTAGGTTGGTGACTGGGTAAAATATGAGGTTTTGAACTGGTTCCTATTTCCCACTTCCTGAGGAAGGGTAGATTTTCCATTGGAGAAGGAATTGGTTGAGGACCTCGAAGTTCCCATTCAGAACGAGGGCACAATGCATCAAACACATGAATAGCCGAGTTATAAACCACCCTCTACTATCCCGAGCTGAAGAAAGTGTTGCCCTCAAATGGTGAGTAGAGATAGATTGGTCCTCTTCTCCATCCAAGATGATGACAGGAGAATGAGTGTGTGTTTCACCCTTCCTCTTACTCGAGGATGGTGCTGATAATGGACATGATGGCAAGGGCACATTTTCTTCCTGTTTCTTTTCCAGAATTGAACCCTCTTCTCCAATTTGCTCACTTTGTTGGAGATGGTAGGAACTGTATCAATGGAGGTTTTTTCATACAATATGTATGAATCCTTAGGGATTTCTTTTGAAACAAACTCTTCATTGCATAAAAAGGGACATTGAAAAATGGTCTACCCAGAGATCTGAGGCCTCCTTTCAAACTAGTATCTTTTCAAATCCTTAGGCATTTTCATGTGCTCCCATCTAAAAAGATGGAAATACATGACTTGGAAGGAGGAAAACACAGGGTTGATTCTGATCAACCTGGTTAAAAGTGCTATATAGACCCGTTGATATGTCAATGGTCCTTTGGTGTCTCCTGCACATTCCACTTCAAATAAGGCTCTAACAAAAGCTTCATCCGGGCCACTCAGGTCGAAAATCTGATTCAAATCTTCCGAGGAAATCTCCTTCAGGCTATGTGCCACGAGTGTCTTTGCCATTTCTCTTGGTAGAATCTTCTATACTCAGAGTTATGAAAGAAATACATAATTGTAAAGGAATAAAATTGAGTTTTATAGCCCAAAGGAGACACATATTTCAATTTGGAAAAATATTTCCCCTAAGGTAAGAGGGATCTTGCTCAGTTTGCACAAGGGAAATTTAAATACTGAAGGAAAGTATAAACAAGCAGAACTGGTAAATCATGGTGATTTGACAGACATCTTGTATAGCATTTAAGCCAGTAAGATGAGAAGTGAAGTGCACTGAGCCTCAAAAAGGTTTTCAAGAGATGAGTGTAGGTGTGTGTCATGTCAACAAACATCTGGAAATGCTCAATGATCATTTGAGATGATTGCTTAATCAAGATCGAGGGGACGATTCAAGTAACTTGTTAAAAGCAATAACCGACATCCCAGTCAGATACAAGTGGAGCCCATCAAAATGACTCATGTTTCGAACACCTGGCAGTATAAGATGAAGTGCATGAATACCATTTTTAGAATGAACATGTAAAAATAAGTATTCCCTTGAATATTCTTGTTTTTGGGGGAAAATAGATTTGAATTGAAAAAGGTCATATAAAAGCATGTAAAAGCGAATGAGAAGAAAGGGGGTTTAATTTTTATGAAAAAGTTTGAGAAAACCATCTTCTTGAGAAACCGTTTGAGAAACCCATTTATTTCCTGTGCCTTTAAATTTAATCATGTCAAGCTGGTTGCAAGTGTACAACCATTGATGAGCTCTGAGATTGTTACAAAACTTTCCCCAGCTGATGAATTTAATAAGTCTTGAATTAATCATGTTGATCATGGGCATTATTGTGTTTGCTTCATTTCAGAATGTTTTCAAATAGTTTTTCTTGTTCCTGTTGTAATATTATGTTAGAATCTCTATAAGTCACACAAGATCTCATCCATGTGTTAGTATTGTGGCATTTGCAATTTCATTATGAGAAGAGCTTTCATCTTGTAATGCAAATAAACAATTTAAAATCACTTTACTTTCATTATGTTGACAAATATTGTTTGTTAGTCTATGAGTGTATCTTAGACGTGATGAACCAGGGATTTCTAATGTTTAATTGAGTCTTTAACATGAGCCTTTGTGTTGAATTCTTGAAGAATGTATGAAATCGTGCACCTCTGGGCTTCCATTGTTACACACCTTCTAGTTGAAGGAATATTTTGGCTATCTCGAAGCATTCTGTTTTGTGAATTTTCCAGTATTTGTTAAAGGTTCTCAAAGATATGATATAATCAACTTTATCCTGCTTAACTTCCCACCAAAAAACATCTTAAACGATGAATTCTACAAGAACTACCCTTATTTGTACTGTGTATCCATAAATGAACAAATTCCAATGCCAAAATATGTAGAAACAATCAGGTTTCAATTAATGTCTCTAGTAACTTGAACCTTGTCCAGAAAATATTCCCATTCTCTAGAAGTGACAACTCATGAGAGTTAGATTGTGGTGTATTGATCATATTTTCTCAAAGTTTCCCTGAGAACTGTGCAAAGAAAGATTTATTGATATTCTTTCATCAATATAGGTTACAGAATGGGTCCTCTCACCCTGGTTGAAGGCACAACCTAAAGTAGTGAGGGTAGAACAAACCCTTAATACAGTGCTATCTATTTCTTCCAATGTCTGAGTGACAAAGAATCAGATGAATCTCATCCCCAGACTACAAAATGACTTATATTATGATTCATCTGTATCCAAGCATCCTGCTTGATCCATGATGCTACTCAACACCTAAGGGAGAATCAATTTGGTTACCTACACAAGCCATGCCCCATTGAATCCAATTATTGTCAAAATCAAAAGTGCATAAGATATATTTAAAATTTCCAACAAAACCTATCATAAGCATTCGATAGAACATGTTTCATAAGCATGATACTTTTCTTATTAACACAAGTGGAGTTAATAGTTTCTAAAAAATAAAAATTCCATCCAGATTTGATGCCCTTAAACAAACCCTCCTTGTTCCAAATAATAAATGATAGAAGGATGGAACCGTTTCAACCACTTAGCAATGGTTTTGGAAAATATTTTATAGATATTATTGCAATGGTTTTGGAAAATATTTTATAGATATTATTGCAAATAGCTATAGGTCGTACATCAAAAAATTGGAACCCAATTTTTCTCAGATTCAAGCCTAGGAAATAGTTTTCAAGAGCTTTTAAATTCATTTTGAGGTACACGGTTCCTTATAAGCTTCTAAAATGTCCTCTTTTACAAAACCCTATAAAGCCTAAAAATCTCAATAAAAAATCCATCTATATCGGGGCTTTTTTTCATCATAAAGACCACATGTTCTAATTCCTCCATGGAAATAGAGCCATTAAGAGACACATTATCTTGGAGGGTAGTAATTTTAGGAATACACAAAATGATACATCTATTCTTAACCAAAAATCATTGTGATATTTGAACAATGCATGAAAGTGAGAAACAAGCCCTAATTAGATATCCCAAAAAGGTTCAAACTTGGATCCATCCTCTCCTTGAATCACTTTGAAGGCATTATAATTCCTCTAATCCACAATAGAGTTATGAAAGGGCGAATTCTTATCACCTTCCTGTAACCATTTAGCATGATTTTTTTGTCACTTTGCATGATTTTATTTTGAAACTCAATTTTATCCAATGCATTTTGGAGTGTAGATTCCTAAGTTAAGAGATCATATAATATCCCATACTTATTTCAATACATTTGTTGAATTATTAAGATCATTATTACTTATCTAGTAAAGGAGTTTTTGATGACGATTTAATAAATTAATAATATATACATACACTTATATTTGTGTGTGTGTGTGTTTGGTGGTGATATAGTGAATTAATAATATATATATATATCGTGTGTGTGTGTGTGTGTGTGTGTGTGTGTGTGTGTGTGTGTGTGTGTGATTTATTATTGATTGGCATGTTAATCAGTCGTAAAGACCGCCTAAGCCGTGTTATGGAGTTAAGTTTGGTTTGGTTGATAGGTGGCAATGTTAATTAGATTGTGTGAGGTGGAGATTCAACCCCACCCCACCATACGATTATGTGGCTTTGTAAAGTTTATTAAACTTAAGTCTAAACTTAAGTTGTATGACACATGGTGACAAATATTAAGCAAAGTTTATGGTTTTACTTAGTTGTTTGATTAGCCATGATGTGGCAAGACATTTAAGAAGTCGGTGCAAATTTATTCTTTGGAAGATGCTTTAGAAACCCTTAGCTTTCTTGAGAAGCTAAGGCATGCAAAGTAAACACATTATTTTTCATTTGGTTGTTTTTAGAGCTCTGTTTGGGGTTGTGCATGGAGTTTTTGTGGGAAATCTATTTTGAGTGACTATTGCATGCGATTTATTGTTGTTATATCTAGTTATCATGATGTTTTTACTATTTAAATATGTTGTTGGAAGATTTAGTAGTGTTTTGAAGCTTTCAAATTGAAAATCATAGAGAAGTTTAGAGGCAAGAAACACAAGCATGGGTTTTCTACTCTTACTCTTTGTTGTTATTTTAATGAAGTAATCAAATTTGTTTTGGGTTTGGATTGTGAAATCTGGTAAATGAATTAGTTTTATTTTTGGGTCATTATGTGAAATCTAGTAAAAATATGTTTTGGTTTTGGGATTATGATATGAAATATGGGAAGCTGAATACATTTTGTTTGGTTTATTATGTGATATTTGAATACGTTTTGTTTTTGGATCATTATGTGAAAATTAGAAAAAGAAATATATTTTTGGGGATTATTATGAATCGGAAAATGTGATGTAACAAAAATAAACTAAATGGATAGTATTACTTATGTTAAATTCTAAGATGTGTTAATGTAGTCATAAAATCATACACTTACTACTACATTTATACCACCGGTATGTTATATTATATATGGATCTTGCGTAATAAAAGTATTCAATAGTGACCCATTTCTAGGTCTTGTTGTTAGTCAGTTAGGTGTCATTTTGTTTTGTCTAGTTTGGCCGTCAGTTGTCTCTGTAGTTTTGGTCATCTTTCAGGGTGTCTCAAATGTCGTAATTTGCTCAGTTGTCATCTTTAGGTCTATCTTTGGGGCACCTAGGGTTGCAATTGGGGTGCCCGATCCGTTATTTTAGGTGCCCATGTTGTCATAATTTGTGGTCTTAATTTCTTTATTCGAGGTTCATCCTAACAACTACCCCATGTATTACCCTAGGTCGTAGTCGGAAGTTTCGGGTCACTAGTTTCAAATTTGAATAAGAGATCCCTATATAAACAAAGCATACTCACTACATTATGGGTGGACATCTTACTCATCAAGGGCAACTATCTACTAAGGCAAGGGACTGCATTTGGGCTTCTTCTACATCTGCATCACACAAGCATAGGGGAAAGGGTTGTATTATTTCCATTCCATCCACCATTTTGCATTTTACATCTAGTTATTGCCCCCTACTACCACGTCATTGGCACTAGGGCATCCTAGGCACAAAATTACACACACACGCACATAGAACTACATTGGTCCAAATGTAGTGCAACGCTCAGTCATAAGACTAGTAGTTTGACATTGAGGCCAATCCGACCTATTCATATGCATTTTTATTTTTTTTAGGGATTGATGCTTTGGATAGGGTTTTACAGGAGATATCTTCATACAATAGTTGCAGCAACATAGGTGACATTATTGTGACACCCATGTGATAGGAGCGAAGATAACATAGAGATATTGTGACACTACCAGATTTCAATTTGTAAACATTTTCACAGATCTGCAACACCCATAACACGGACCAGGCACCCGGGGTGCCCCTCATACCTCTCCAAGTGCTTCAATATAGGAACATAGTCAGCTTCTTCCGTTCTTCGAAGTCATTTTGTCATAGCTTGCCCAGTCCACACACCCGCCTACTATAGTCAAGTACACAGTGAGGTAAGTTATTTACAAGTTAGTAATGTATCCTTCTATTTCCATTTTACTTTATATATATACTCCAAATATGAAATCAAATTTCCTGCATTCCAATATAGCATTTAGTTTCTATTTAGATTAACTATTCATAGCTAGCCATTTTACCTATTTTTAGTTAATCATTTTGGTGAACCCCACATTACGAACATTGTTTCTTTTGGATCCTCTTTCATACCCTAGTGATTAGCATAGTTCTTCTTTTCTCATCATGTCTCATTTTAGTGTCAACCCTATTTATGATGAGGCTACCATCGCTGAACTTACAAATTTATATAGTGCTCATATGACCTTACCTAACACCACTCAAAAACTCCTCTTAGAAGGTCAAAAACATGTGCCAACTAATCCTGTTGATTCTCCTATAGGCATATGCCTTGTTGATGACCCTATTGCTTTTACTCATTGTATGCCATGCCATCCAGTTGTATGTGATCCTTCTTATTCTTCTTCTGATATGCCACCTAATGTTTTAGATCCTTCTATCATTGATTATTTATTAGGCATTGATTCACAATCTAGTATGCCTCCTACCTCTCCTCCGCCACTCCTATCACTACTCCTATGTCTCCTACCACTTCTCATTATGTTTCTCCAACCTCTCATTCTAGTTCATTAGCACATTCTTATTACCTTGATGATCTTATTGATAGTACTATTCTAGATGACATTGACCATACTACTCCGTCTCTCATTCCTAAGGAGTCTCCTTCTTTCTACACTACTGAGAGTGCTTCACCTCTTCCATCTTCTTCTTCTCCTATGATTTCTTCTACCATAGTGCATGAGTCTCTGCCTTCTATTGTTTCTTCTCATTCTACTCCTACTTTATCTACACTTCCTTCTTCCACTTCACCCATACCACATGTTCCTTATAATATTGTTAGTGAAACTTCCCTTCATCATCTCATGTAGCTCCTTCGACACACACTCCTCATGCATCTTTAGCATCGAGCCTACTATCTCACCTCTTGATATACCCATGATCACACACAATGGCAAGCTTCAACCTCTTAATACATTGTTTCCATCTTCTTCTATTCCATCATAGGACATTCTATCTCTCATGCATGTTGTAGGTCAACTTTAGTCTCAGGTTCACTCCCTCACCTTAGAAATTAGGGCTTACTATGCAGTCTATAGACAACAATTCCTTGCATGGTAATCTAGTTCCCAAAAAAATCCATAACTCGGCCTTTCCTAAAGATTTCATCATGCCCACATTTACATGCTTTGATGGTACCGGTGACCCTCATGCTCATATTACACATTATCACACTCTTATGGCCTCTTATTCCAATGATAGACTCTTGCTTAAGGCCTTCCGATTTAGTCTAGTTGACGATGCACTTCAATGGTATACCCATCTCCCTTCTAGTTCTATTATCACTTTCTATGACATGGAGGATGCCTTCCTTCATAGGTTTATTATCAATAATGGTCCTAGGGTCACATATAATCACATTCCTACTCTACATCAGGGCTCTTCCGAACCTATTCAGGATTACATCTTACACTTTAATGCATGTATACATCAACTTATCTTTCATCCTTGTGACTTGGAAAAGTAGTTCATTTTCTCATGGTCCTTATTCCTCCTCTAAAGCAATGCTTATAGTATGATACTTGTGAGTCCTTTATACTTTTGTGTTACAAGGTTATCGATCTAGAACAAGACTTTCTTACTTCTCCTCTAGCTAGAGCCTTCCCACATTTCTCACAATTACTATGTCCTCTGTTGTTCCACCTACACCTCTAGTTGTACATCCTCAACAACCTCCACCCTTGGCTAAAAATAAAACAAAATGTGTTCCTCCTACTCCACCTCCTAGTAACAATCCAAAGCAACCCATATCTCAACCCAAAGTGCAAAGGAAACAACCTCATTCCCCTCCTCCACCTCCTACACATGTTTCTCCAACTCCATGACCAATTACTACTACTACTACTTCACCTCAATACCGTGAGCCTCTATGTTTTTCACCTAATGCTCGACCTCATGATGTCTTGTGTATATTACTTGATGAGTGATTAATTCAGCTTCCTTCCAATCAACACCACCCTCCACATTGTTTATAATGCCAACATGATCAATATTATTGTAATTACCATCGTATTAGTGGCCATCGTGATAATGAATGTCTTGATTTATGTGAGAGGTTACAACATTTAGAGGACACTGGTGTCATATCTTTTGCATCTCATGAGCGATCATTGTCTCCTTCACCATGACAACATAAACATACACCCCCCGAGTCTTCTCCACTTGGTCCTCAGTTTGTTCTTCATTCACCATCGTCACATGCATGTTATCCACCACCTCCATTTCTTCCACCTCCATATTCATTACATCCGCCTCATTCACACTATCCATCACATGCATCCCATGGTTTCACTAGTCTCATATCCCATGGTCACTCCATATGACACATTCCATACACTCATGCTCCATCCATTCCATATGCATCCACCTCCACCCATCATCCTAGTCATTGGTAGGTGATCATTATCACCTTACCCCCCGAATGACACACTTGTGTTCTTACGGTTCTTACACACTATTGAGGGATTATTTTAAGAACCTTTCATCACGCACTTTGTCATTCATCTAGCACCTCAATCATTTCCCGATGATGCACTCTTGCTTATGCGGCTCATACTTGACTAGCCGAGGGGTCTTTATTAACATGAGCCTATTCCTTCACACATGTGGGGGCATAGTTCATCCCCCCCACCTATTATTTTCATCACCATTATAAATACATTACATTCTCACATATTCATTAGGATACATTCATTCTGCTAGCATATATTTATCCATTTTCATAATTATTCTATTATCATCATTTCATTACCTACACGCTACATATTTTATTCATCCAATGTTTCATCTATCAATTGCATTAGTTATCTACTCCATCATCTACCATCCATATTTTATCTACCGCTACTCATACATCATCATGCATATTTATATTCATCACATACAATACAATACACATGCTAGGACAACAACCATAAGAACCATACGATATCCATTATATCACAAAGGCAACCCATATCAACATCGATCTCATCTATATATCAAAAATAGGTGTCCATACATATAACATTCATACCAATCATCGTCAAAAATAATGTTTCATCATTGGGGGCTATGCCCCTACATCATATACAATCATCACTATCACACCTCATCATCACTATCACTCTCATGTACTAGTGAGAGCCCTAGAACTAGATGCCTCTCCACCAACGCAATGCCACATTTCATGACCCAAAACTTCTCCACCTATCTGCATAACATGGTAATCTCCATGTTCTGCTCCAAGAACTAATGCTACAAATCCACATATTGTGCAACACATCCTGAGCCAAAGGACCACCACCTACTACCTCTTGGGCATGTCGCATGTCTCCTCACGTGCCTCATCCCTCTCGCCAAGAAACACTTATACATGTCATCACTTTGCTATGACCACTAGATCAAACAAAGGGGCATGCTCACCCGCGATGTCATCCACACACTCTAGTATCCCTCCACATAATATATCACTAGGCACATTCTATGTCAATGTGTGGATAAAGGTGTCTATTATCAACGACCAATAGGCATCTCCTACAAACACAACATATAACCCCGTGTTAGTCAAACATATACACAAAAACCTCATCACTTCATTAAGCCACAATATTAACACACAACTAATACTTACGCTCTATCATCGCTAACTGCTTTATGGGGTCAGACACCTCCTCACCCACTCCTCCTACTGGTAACTCCATAACACCCGTAAATACTGGGTATAGAAACACCCACCATGCACTACCCACCATGCTCGATAATATTTTGTGCACCCCATGCCATCTCCATCCACAACCATATCACTGGGTCTACCACATTTGACCCTAGGTGGTATCAACTAATCTACTGTAGGTCCTTGCCTCGCACCCACCATCCTAGGGGCTCTGACAGACTCGTAACCATATATATGGATTTTGGGGCACATCTTGTGCCATCCCAAACTGTTGTGATAATCTCTCCACCTAAAAATTCTCCACTACACCTAAAAATGGTCCTCTAACCACATGGTCCTCTGAATACATCGCAACCTCATCACATCTCGGACCATCCCCATAATCACGATATGGCCTCCATATCATTGACTCAGGCCCCATCCTTTCTATTAGTTCCCTGAAGCTATTTATGTCCATCTTCCTACCGTGAATATCCACCCAATGTCGAGCATATATCTCGGCCGCACCCCACTCCCTCGTGGCCCTACAACTGGTCTTAATATGACTATGTGCTCATATGCCCATACATGTAGCAGTGTGGTGGCCCCTATACCCCACCATGCTCATCGTGCATGAACCAATATAAGTCCCTGTACATGTGGGCCAACACACACCGTGCCCATGCATATCTCATCCCATCCTCCTCTATCCATTGACATATGTCATGCATCTTATACAAGATACCAACACCCCCTCCCTCTCTTTACTATATAAGATGCTATCACCACTGTGATGAACTTCCGCAAACATGAAACCCTTGACTACAATATCACATCCAAACTAATATGGGCCTTCGTAAGAACTTGGGCCCCTACAAAATATCATCTAGTCGAGCACATCTTCCACTCCATATCCACTACCACCATCACTTGTACTCTCTCCCCAACCACTGGAAACCACAATATGTGATATACATCCTCCAACATCACTGTCATCTCTCCTGTAGGCAAACCAAAATGTGCATGTGTCTACACACCACCTCTCACACAATGTAGTCAACATGGGCATATTATGGGGCACATCCCCATCCATGTTATATGTCATAGTTGGCATATGGTCCAACACATCCCACTCATCATCTGAAAAACCTAATCCCAGTAGTGTACTCAAGTGTCACCACCATGGAACTCCCTCGAGTGGATATCCCTCTACACAACACACAACAACAACAAACACAATAATTAGAACACTTTACATGATAAAAACAACTACTCAACATGTTAGAAACACATTCCATAGAATATCCACAAAATCAACATTTTCTGACCAGGGCACCCAACAACAGGACTAGGGCACCCCAGAGTAGGACACTAGCACCCGGATCTAGGCACTCTAGTCCCAAGGGTCACTAGCACCCTCACCACTCTTGTCTAGGTCCCAAACATCCGAAAATTAAAATCTTAAATTTGTAAAAAAAAACAACTCACCAACCTATTACACCCTACATTTAAGAAAAATAACGCACTTACCAACTCCGTAGTAGTACGTGACGCTACCGTACGGTCAGTTACTACTCTCTCAAATTAGGTTAGACATAATGGTCTCACTTGAGGCATCCCTACTCACTCCATATACACTCTTACACTCACACTAGAAACAAATGAAGTGATAAGTTACCTTTTCACTTTACTATTTATAATCACATTACAATTTCCACCTTTACTATGGTCTACATTTCATGCTTATTACCACAACTAATACACGTGACACCGTTTCAGTCATATCTTGAGCATTTTTACTTTGATTTGCACTGTTTGTGGCATTCTTTTCAGAATTCCACCTACCACCATACTACACACATTTTTTCACATGTTATACACCTTACCATTATTTTCTATTCCTTACAACCACGTTTTAACCTCTTGTCATTACTTTTAGCTTAGAGTCTTGTTCCACTCACCACTCCCTCTTTTGCCGAAAAGGGGGGGCATATCATTGGGGGTCCCCTATAATCCCCCTTATGTCACCTTGTAACTTATACCATGAAATTTCACCATCAATCTCCCCTAATGACCTAATCTGGGGCAACAATCATTTAACGTTTTCTAAACACCTTCACATATCAACTTATCAATTCCCCCTAATGACCTAACTTGGGGAAACAAGTGACTAAAAATCATTTTACACGACATCTTATCAATTTCTAGAAACCTTCCCCTAATGACCTAACCGGGGGAAATTAGTGAAAAATCTCACCATGAGTAACCAATAAAAACAATCAATCAACCAATCAAAATCAACGTGTTCAAATCAAACCATTCAAATCCATGAGTGATCTCTAGATGACCTAACTTGGGAGTTACATTCACCACTTCATTCCCAAATGACCTAACTTGGGATTTTATTCTATATTTCATGTTCACTTCCAGATGACCCAACTTGAAGCTCTAGAATTTTGTGTGTGCCTCCTTGTGACCTACATATCTATTTCTACCATCACTTCCAGATGACCTAAATTGGAATCCATCTCATTTCTATCGCATTCGCTTCCAGATGACCTAACTTGGAAGCCATCTCATTCTCTATCGCGTTCACTTCCTAAATGACCTAATTGGAAGCCTTTATGGAATCCTTTACATTACGACACACCCATGGAGTGGGGGAAAGATTTCCTTTTCCTTATCACTCCCATATGGGTCAACTGTTTAATCAAAATCATTTGGATCCAAAATCACCACTTTTCAATTTGAGTCCATGTCTATAGTGGCTAGATCTTGAGGATGTAGTTAAAGTTTGGAGAATAATACACTTTTCTCCCTACACTCTTCCTCTGGCAGAATGACACCCAAATCCTCCAATTATTCCATTCTTATACAAAGCATTTGATTTAAGAATTGATCACTCCCTACCCACCTATATGATATTAAACTATGTTTCAAAATCATCATCATTTTCATTTTCCACACTTCATCATGACACTTACACTTTTACGTTACATGGATCAACTCACCGATCCATGGTTCACACTTTTATAGTTCTATCATGCTTCTACTACACATCTACGCATTCTTCTACAACTTGGCTTCTCCGGCTTTCTCTCAAGTACGCATCTCTATCTACTTTATGTTACCGAGCTTTCCACTCACCAACATAAAGTGGGGAAAATGTAGTCACAAAATCACACACTTACTATTACATTTATACCGCTGGGTATGTTAATTTATATATGGATCTTGCATAATAAAAGTATTCACTAGTGACCCATTTCTAGGTCTTGTTGTCAGTTAGTTAGGTGTCATTGTGTTTTTTTGGTTCAGTCATCAGTTGTCTCTATAGTTTTGGCCATCTTTTAGGGTGTCTCAGATGTCGTAATTTTTCGTTGTCATCTTTAGGTCTACACTAGGGCACCTAGGGTGCCCACCCTAGGTGCCCCAAATCCATGATTTTAGGCACCATGTCATCATAATTTGTGGTCTTAATTTCTTTATTCAAGGTCGGTCCTAACGGTTACCCCATGTATTCCCCTAGGTCATAGTCGGTAGTTTCGGGTCACTAGTGTTGAAATTTGAACAAGAGATCCCTATATAAACGAAGCATACTCACTACATTATGGGCAGGACATCTTACTCATCAAGGAAACTATCTACTAAGGCAAGGGACTACATTTGGGATTCTTCTACATCTACATCACACAAGCATAGGGGAAAGGGTTGTATTCTTTCCATTTCATCCACCATTTTACATTTTACATCTAGTTATTCCCTACTACCGTGCATCATTGGTGTTAGGGCATCCTAGGCACAAAATTACACACACACACATAGAACTACATTGGGTCTGAAATGTAGTGTAACACTCAGTCATAAGACCACTAGTTTGGTAGCTTGAGGTTAGTCCGACCTATTCATATGCATTTTTATTTTTAGGGATTGATGCTTTGGATAGGTTTTATACAGGTAGATCTTCATACAATAGTTGCAGTGACATATGTGACATTATTGTGACACCCATGCGACAGAGTGAAGATAACACAAAGATACTACGACACTACCAGTTTTAGTTTTTGAGCATTTTCAAAGTTTACAGCGCCCAAAACACAGACTAGCGCACCTCGGGGTGCCCCAGTACCTCTCCAAGTACCTCAAGACAGGAAAAAAATAGCTACTTTTTCCCTTCCTAAAGTCATTTTTTCATAGCCTACCCACTCGCACACACCGGTCCTATACAATCCAATACATAGTAAGGTAAGTTATTTACATGTTAGTAACATATCCTTCTATTTCCCTTTTACTTTGATATATACTCCAAATATAAAATCAAACTTCTTGTATTCCAATATAACATTTAGTTTCTATTTAGATTAACTATTCATAGCTATCCATTTTACCTATTTTTAGTATAGATCACCTACAAAACCCTTAAAATAACATCAAATCCTAAAAATAAAGATGCAAAATGAGGGGTCAAACTGTCCTCACTGTCACAATGGTGATCTTACGACTAAGCACTACACTACATATCATAACCAATGTAGTTCTATGTGCATGTGTGCAGAATTGTGCCTTACGTGGCTCTTGTGCATGTCCCACTTGATAATGAGAAAAATATCTAAATGTAAAAAGATGTAATAGATGTGTGCATGGAATAGAATAGAATTCCCTCCTATGAAGTGTGATGCAGAAAACTAACCCTTGTCCCTTGTAATGGTGTTAGATGGATGCAATGATGCTCTTTAGATGTTTGTGAGATGCAACCTTAGGTGATAGTATAAATGCTTAGAGCTTGGTCCTTTAATTTGGTCACATAAATTTATATTTATATGCTTTTCTTGTTCAAATTTTGTAATTGATCACTAAAAGGCCAACCCTTAAGAGATAAGGATGCCCAACGGCTAGAAAGGACCAAAAATGAGTGAGCTAAATATAAAGAGGTCTAGGGTGCCTAGAGGGGACGATGACACTTGGGTGCTGGCATCCTATCTAGGCACTGGTGTCTAGAGCTAGAAAAGGTGAAGTATGAAGGGTCAGACTAGGTAGTGAGGTCTGTAAGGTCAAAAGGAGACTAGAAAGGAACCTAAGAGGCTAAGTATAGTAATCAACTAGTACTTTTCTCCCATAAGAAGCATATGAATAATAATATGTAATTAGGACCTAGTAATGTAACCAAAGTGTGTGATTTAGTGTCTACATTTCCCCCACTTTATGTTGGTGAGCGAAAGCTTGGTAACATAAAGTAGATAAATATGTGTACCTGATAACTATGTCGATCGATATAGAAAGAGTGTGCCGAGACAAGAAAAGTGTGAAGCGTGGAAACTATAGAAGAGGAAGTAAAAAGAAAAGTGATGATGATGACCCTAGGGTGGAAACACACATGTAGATTGTTGATGTTGTACACTGTTATTGATATTTTGTTTATGTGACTATTATTTCCCATAAGGACAGACCTGCAAAAGAGAAGAACAAACAAGTAGTCAAATATGTATGTATATGATAAAAATGTGTAAAAAGCATGTAAGAAGTATGTAAAATGTGAAAAATTGAAAAAGGAACATGTGCACTTGATCCATGATGAGAAAAAGAGTGTAGAGAGGATCCTGAAAATGTTGATGAAGGGTGAGTTTTTAGGGTGATCTCACGCCATGACATAAGTAGTGTAGGGAGTGTCATTCTCCAACCTTTGATTGCTTCCCAAAATTATTGAGTGCATTGAATGTTGGTTTTTGGGTGATCCTACGCCACGATAGAAGTAGTGTAGGGAGAAAGGTCTAGTGTCATTCTCTAACCTTTGACTACTTCTTGAAGTAAAAACACCACTACAAATGGTGTGTACAAGTTTGATCCAATGCGAATAAGTGTGATCAAACGTGATTTCCCGATCTTTGAAGGACTACATGCCATGTGAAAAGCCTTTGTGAAAATGCTAAAAGCTCGTGATGAACCGAACAACTATATGTATCTTCTCTTTGGTCTCAAGCACCCAAAAAGGGTCAAGTGCTTAGGCACCAATGTCGATGTTGGGCACTAGTGTCTGTGCAATAAGGACCCAAGTATGATTCTCAACCCCGTCTCGAGTTTTTAGAATGTGTTGACTACATGTCTGCATCTTGAATTGAACTGTGAATGTAGTCTCCAATGAACTATGATTGTAACTACTTTGAATGGGGTGAATGATTCACCCAATAGATGCCCCTCATTTGGGGTGTATACGATGTCGCTAGGAGGATGCATCCCAAAAGAGGACCCCATGCTAAACTAATACCGATATGTAGGAGGGAATGTGTTTGGTAGAAACCAAGGCACATGCAAATAGTGGCTAGAAGATAAGTGTTAGTGCAAACAAGATAAGCACGCATATAGAAAACAATGTGTAAGCTACCAAGCAAGAAGATAATGTAGATGAAAAAGTGGGTTACAAACATGGGACATCACTCATGATGTTACAAGACAATCAAGGCTGCAGTGGTGAAAACAATACAATGTGCATATATTAAAAATCATAGGGAAAAGTCCACAAATAATGTCAAATAAGAGGAAGTAAACATCGTGTGACCATGGAGGCATATAAAAACTGCTAATAAAATGTCACACATAAAGCACTCGTTAACATGTTAGGGAGATAAAAAGTATGTCAATGCATGTATAATCTGATATAGTAATGTGTTACGAAAAATGAAACAGTAGCACCTAGAATGTGTGCGAATGTGGATGCCCCTAAGAGTTCTTTGTGGGACTAGTATGAGGTACTACGCCAAACATCCATGATGCGTGTATCGATTTGTGTAGATTGTATGATCAAATTTAGAAAGCAAGTAAGTAGAGGAGGAAGAATAATAAGATTTCTCTAAATGAGTTATGATAATGGAGTATTTAGAACACATGTCAATTTAGTAAACGTATGTCGTTGAGGTTGCAATTGAAGCTTTTCGGTGGAGTTACAACATTAACAGTGCATTTTGCTCCATTTATCTTAGTACATGGTTTGAAAGGAACTTTGCTTGGAAATTTGCTAGAAGATGAAGTAGCTTGATCTTGGTACTTCGCTTTTCCCATAGTAATAAGGTTTCTTTCACGTAGCTTAAGAGTGTGAAAAATATGATAAAATGAAGGATATATCTTGAAGATAACACTCTCCCGCAATGGTTGTAAGAGGCTTTGAAAGATAGATCTTGTAATTCAGATTCGGATAACACATTAGTTATCCTAGTTAGGTTGTTCTTACAATGTAGGACATCGTCCACTAGGTTCTCATTAGATTTTTGCTTTATTTGTGCTAGTTGAGCATACAATATCTTTGAACTAATGTTAATGGAGAAGTGAGCAAGGAAAGCATCAACTAAATGCATGAAATAAGCTACCAAATGAACAGGTAGATCATAGAACCAACACATAGCATAATCATGGAGACTGTGAGGAAAAAGCTTTGGTAAGAGAGTATGACCATCCACATGATCTAGACATGCTACATAAAAACACGAAGGTGATCTTTAGGATTTCCATTACCATTGAAAGTAGGGAGCTTATGAACTACAAAATTTGGAGGGAGTGCATATGTGGAAATAACGGGTGTGAAAGGAGTATGAAGAAGTAGTGTGGAATCAAGAGATGGAGAGGCATGAGAAGTAGCTTGTTGTAGTTGAAAAATTTGAACTTGAAGATCTTGATAAAGAGAAGCTAGATCTTGGGTGCCAAAAGAGGAAACTTGTCATGTATGTGAAGTGATAGGTGGAGTGAAATGATTTGTAGGAGTAGGAATGGAAATCGACACAAAGTAGAAGTGGGTGACATGGTAGAGGAGGAGGTTAAATAGGAATGGAAGTAGTAGAGGAAGTAGTTCGAGCAAGCTCATTGAAAGTAGTGGATTCATAGCGAGCAATGTATAAAATCAAATCTAGATCCTCTAAATGCTCAATTATATGCTCTTGAAGATCACAAAGATGATTTTCATCGAAGGGACCATGAGTTTTATCCATGATAAAACACAAGGTTGAATTCAAAAGGACGATTCACCAAATGATTTAAGAAAAATAAAATAAATGCATAATATTATTTATGTTAAATTCGAAGATGTGTTACAATAATTATATGTGATAGTAAAGTACAGTAGATGACTCAAGTAAATAAGCAAAGTAAGCTAAACCCTAAAGTGCAATGAAGGGTTAGAACACTTAGCTGATTTTGTAAATATCCTAGAGGTGTGCAAAGGTGGAAGACTGATCAAACTAGAACACAGGAGGTCGTGAGCGAACCTAGAAAAATGCAGAAGTGTAGGAGGAGCAGGGATCGGGGCACTTGGGCGCTAGGATCCCTTCCTAGGCATTAGGATTTGTCTTTGAGGATAAGAGATGGATTTTATAGGGCCGTTGGACGATCCAAAACCTTTGATGTTTGTTGCTAGATGGTCACACTATGATCGTTGATGTCATCAATAACCTGCAATAAAGAGATCACCTACAAAACCCTCAAAATAACATCAAATCCTAAAAAATAAATATGTAAAATGAGGGTTCATAGTGTCCTTATGTCATCAAATGGTGATCTCACAACCAAATGTTGCACTACATCTCAGACCCAATGTAGTTCTATATGTGTGTGTAGAATCATGCCCTAGGTGGCTCTTGTGCATGTCACACTTGATAGCGAGCAAAGTAGTTAGATGAAAATTTAGTCATTGAAAACAATCAACAATTTATGGGACAACAATCCCTCCTCTTTATGGGGAGGTTCCCTTATTTCAATAAAAACTTGATATTGTAAGTATTTACAAATATACAATCTAATTAAATATGAATGAGAATATTGGTGCGGTGAATGGTTCCATATACTCAATAGATAAGAAAAACAAGGAATAGGGTTTTGAGGAAGAAACAATAGCTTATACAAGTACAAAGTATTAACCAGGAAACAAAGTTCGAGCTAACTCATTTATCAAGGATACAAGTACCCTCCTTGGTTGTGCAAGATTACCCACTACTGTAAAGGAAATAAGTGAAGAAGGTAGCACATTCAGATACAAAGACTACAGAGTTATATCTTACTAATGCATGCAAAATATCTTAAGAACATGTGAGCCAATACACATGAAAACCCATAAAATATAAATGTGGATAGACACAAAAGTTCCTCACATCACATTCTATGAATTGAACAAAAAGTTTCACAATTCACATATATTAATCTTCACATTCACAAATTGTAGGAAAAGAAAGTAGAAAGAACACAAATGAGAGGAAAATAAGTCTTCTTCTATATTGATCAAAATTATGTATTTACATTCTAGAGCACCAAAATCCAACCCCTTTACAAATGAGAAGAAATCCTTATATAGACTGAGGGGAGGATGTAACCAACTTTCTAGCTAATTTTATTTTAATTAAGTGTTAAACACTTATTAATTGCATAAGTTTGCTTTATTTTATTATTCTTTTATCAAAACAATAAATCCAACTTCAAAATATAACAATTAGATAGAAAAATATTATGAACTAGAAGAAGGAACATTAGAAAGTGACATAACTAGAACCTTCATCTTGAGAACACGAACTCGAATTTAGCTACAATCGTAGATCTCCATAATTTTGGGGATAATTATATTAGACATGGAAACCAACTACCTCCTAAGTGAGAACTCCATTTCCTTTTCTATTCCACCATTCTATAGTAGGCCTTTGGTGGCTTCCATAACTACATTGTGTAATTCATAAAGTTCTTCCATTTTATCCTTGTTGACTAAATCTGCCTTGAACAAGTCTCATTTTATCATTGAATTAAATTTGAATTTGACTTCATAAACTGAGTTTCTCTCTACAAAATTATCCTTACAGAAATTTCAATGAAGAGCTTGCAGATCAAGAAAGATATTTGATTTCGTGATTATCCCTTCGCACCATGTTCTTCAATTCATTTAAAGCTTCCTCAAGAACTCTAATTCTCCATTCAATACTATAGACCCATTTCTTGGATAGATTGTTTTAGAATCATTAAAAATTTATGAGAAAAAAATCTGCTCATCGCTGATACTCATGATTCTCGAGATCCGGAATGTTATCCATCCAAATCTTGAGTTCTTTATCAATGGCACTGATTATTGCATTAAATTGATCTTATGTGAAGATATGTTATCATACATTTTGTATGCCTCATCAATGAATCCCAAACTAGAAATCAACATACCTTGAATCCAAGCCTCAGAATCTCTACCAAATGTTGCATGATTGTGGATTTCTATTATAGCCTTGATATCATCTTTAGAAAGGACAATTGCAAGAGGTAGTGAGGAGAGAGAGGAGTGGGATCCAGAGGGGTCTTATCAATTGAGAGAAAGGACTTTATGAAGTTAGAGAGAACTTGAACTTGTTCCTCCAGTTGTTCTTGAGTTTGCTTCCCTTTATCTACCCTCTCAATTACCTTTGAGACAGTCTCCTTGAGATTCTACACTTCTCCTTTAGGAGTGGATTCTCCAAGTGAAATCCTTGTCAACTCCAAATCTGCAATAATTATGTCTTTTCATCCTTATCTCCCTTTGGCTTAGAAATTTATAGAAATTGTTGTCCCTTAGAATCGAGACATAACAAGAGGTTATCTTAGATTTATTTTGTGGTGGAGGAGGATTTGTACCAAGTAAATCAACTACTACATCAAAACAAGGAGCAACAATTTGTGAAGAATCCTTCCTTTTCCTACTATCAATCATGGGTTGTACCCATGTGAATGAATCACCGGAAGGTGGAGCTAGAGAAGGTGGAAATAAAATGACATTGGGAGGAGAAAGAGACTGAGTAGTGGGAAACTTAAGAGTAGGTACCTTAATACAAGAGGAAAATGGTCTTTTGACTACAAGTTTAGGCCTTGAGGCACTTGTTTTCCTATGTCCGGATCTATGATTTTTAATTCATCTTCCTCATCTTCACTTTCTTCACCACTTTATTCCTCTTCATCATTATTTTCTTTTTCTTCACCACCTTATTCTCGATTCATCCTTTTGTTCCTTAGTGACTTTTACTTCTTCCGAAGGTTGTGATACTTGTTCAAGCACATAAGTGAATTCTTCAACTGTTTCTTGAGTCTTTTTATCCTTATCTTCCTTTGGCTTAGAAATTTCTAGAAATTGTTGTCCCTTGTCATCCGAGACATAACAAGAGGTTATCTTAGGTTTTTTTGGTGGCAGAGGAGGAGTTGTACCAAGTAAAGCAACCACCGCATAAAAATAAGGAGCAACAATTTGTGAAGAAGCCTTTCTTTTCCTACTATCAATCATGGGTCAGTACCCATGTGAATGAATCATTGGGATGTGGAGCTAGAGGAGGTGTCAATACAAGGACATTGGGAGGACCAAGAGACCGAGTAGTGGGAACCTTATGAGTACGTACCTTAATACAAGAGGAAAATGGTCTTTGACTGCAAGTTTAGGCCTTGAGGCACTTGCTTTCCCTATGTATGGATCTATGATTTTAATTCATCTTCCTCATCTTCACTTTCTTCACCACTTTATTCCTCTTCATCATTATTTTCTTGTTCTTCACCTCCTTGTTCTGATTCATCCTTTTGTTCCTTAGTGGCTTTTACTTCTTCTGAAGGTTGTGATACTTGTTCAAGCACATGAGAAAATTCTTCATTGTTTCTTGAGTCTTTACTTGCTCCATTTCTTTCTCAGGTATTTCATCAATCTTTTCTACCTCCTTTTCCTTATATTTCTTTATATACACCTTGGTTGTAAAATCCAAGGGTGAAGAAGAGGGAGTTAATTGTGCTAAAAATTATTGATGAGGAGTGGAACATGCTTAGGTGAACATGACTGCACTTCTCAACTTTGTCTTTTGCGTGAAGCATAGTGATTTCATGTAACCTTTGTTGTGTTATGGGATCACATCCCATGGAGATGACATACTTGATTTCTGACACGTTTGTATCTAAACCAAGGTTTGGAATAGAACAAACCCCAAGGATGGATTTTATGGGCACCGTATTGATTTTATCACTCTCTTCTTCCTTTATTAATTCTATCATGTTTACACCTAGGCCAAGACCATCGGCGGGAAGAGAGGTTGTACCAAGAAGGCTACCCATTCCTTGTGGTTCAAATAGAGGAAGATCAACTCATCATTCTCTAAGAGTTTCATGATTCTTGTCGTTGTTTTAGTGGAAACAACTTCCACATATATTGATTTACCCTTATCAGTTTTGGCAACCTCAAATGTTTTTGAGTCATCGACCTCAACTTTTGGAATGTTCAGGGACGGTTGTGACCAATTGGTTTGATGGAAGTGGCTTGTTTAACTGGTTCACATGTGGCTCATTCTATGAATGTACCCCTGGTTTCTTTTTAAGATTCACTAAGTGAAGATCAAAAGGTTTAAGATCCCCCTAAGCAACAAAGACCTTCCACAAATGGATAAATCTAACCTCTTGAAACAAATTCAAAGGGATGGCCTTCATTCGATGAATCCATGGTCTACTAAGGATCATGTTGTAACTCGTTTCCCTGTTAATGATGTAGAACTCCGTTAAGATCATTTTTGGCCCAAGGGTGACAGGAAGAACTATGGTTCTAATCAAAGTTACCTTTAAACTGTTATACCCTCACAACGTGTTTCTTATAGAGGAGCAATTAGTCTTCCCGTATCCCAACTTCTGTAAGAAAGAGAAAGGAACAAAATTCATTACAGCCCTATCATCAATCATGGCTCTCTTAATGTAATTGTTATAAACACATACTTGTAGATATAAAGTAGGATCTCCTCTTTGGGCTATTTCAGCATTAGTAGGCATCTTTCTTATGTCAAAGATAAACTTGGTATCCTTATCACCATGCCCTGGAGGATGAACATTGAAATCAATATGATTTATTTGAGCTCTAGGAGGAGGCATGACATGAACTAGATGACCAAGACCCAGTGTGTCCAATAACGCAACATGATGTAAAGGAGAATTCTTCAATAAATCTAAAAAATGATATGTGTGAGAAGGTCTTGTTCAAATCTGCAATCAAATCATAAGCTCCTACAGGTTTGGATACTATACGAGAGTGTCATCATGTGAGAGAGAATGAGAGAGAGGAGGTTTTGGAACATATTCCCTTGTTCGGGTTGTCACATTAACTTCTGGTTCAACCTTCATCTCAACTAATCCCATAATCTTTGTATTGTCATTAGGGTCGAGGTTGGGAGTAACTCGAGAGCTTTCAGAAGTTGAGGCTTCATGGTCATTGTTTGCACCAAGAATTCCCTTGTTTATGTTCTGAGGATTTACCTTGATATTTTCAGGATGCGTAGGGAATGGATCTTGAAAGATGATTAGGTTTGTGTTATGAGGAGATATGGGTCCTATACAATTTGGTGTGAATTTGTTTCAAGATTTACTAAGAACATGTCCACAAAGAGCTACCTTTGATTCTTGGGGAGTCTTTGTAGAACTTGTTACAATCTCTACAATTCCTAGCATCATGACCGATGACACGATTGAATCCACAATATACGTTAGGATCATAATTTATTAGTCTTTGATAAGTGTCTTGTTGTTATTTATTATAACCTCGATTTTAGTTTTGAGATTGATTGTTATAACCATGATTCGTTGCCCCTTGGCCAGAGTTTTGGTATGGGTTCAAGCCTTGGGTTTGATTTTGTCGAGGAGGGGGACAATTCACATCAATTATGTTCACCAAGGAAATAGTTTTAGGGCCTCTTTGATTTCTTTTGTTGTTGTTATGGTTGTTAGTGTTATTGTTTCTTGTAAAACTAGTGTTCTTCGTTTGATTAGTAACACCATTCGTGGTAGCACCATGATTATGATTCAAAGCCTTAGGTCATTGGTTGTTGTCTCCATTGTTTTGATGGTTTGCATTATTTTGGTTAAAGGATACCAATTTCCCATTGAGACAAGCATTAATTTCATGTTTCCTAGATTCACAAATAAGATGTATTTCTATTTTATCTAGAGGACAATCTCTTATTGCATGCTTCTTTCTGCAATTCAAGAAGACAGTGGAAGAACACTTGTTACATATGAAATTGGTGTTAGACTTGTTACGTAAAGAGAGTCTATATGCAAACTTAAAGAAGTGTAGATTTCTTCAGAAGAGTCTTGTTTTTTTGGGTTTGTCATATCAGAGGATGGGTGAGGAAAAATTAAAGGCAATTTTGGAATGGACCATTCCAAGGAATGTCACAGAGGTTCGTAGTTTTCATGGATTGGAAATTTTTTATAGGAAGTTCATCAGAATTTCAGTAGAGAAGATTGCTGCACCCATAATAGAGTGTACAAAATGGAGGGGTTTGTATGGACCAAGGCAACAACATATAGCTTTGAATTGTTGAAGAAGAAAGTGTCAAAAGCACTTGTTTTGGTATTGCCATATTTTAGCAAGGTCTTCAAGGTTGGTGTCATACCTCACATGTCGGATTGAAGATGTACTAAGTCAAGAAGGAAGAAAAGTGGAATTCTTCAAAGAAAAGATAAATGAAGTCAGGATGAAATATTCTATGTATGATGTGGAATTTTATGCTATTGTTCGCATTAAGGCACTAGAGACATTATTTGGTAGAAAAAAATTTGTACTCTTCATTGACCATGAAGCCTTGAGGTATGTAAACACATAGAAGAAACTAAAACTTAGGCATGCAAATTGGGTTTCATTTTTGCAAGAATATACTTTTGTCTTAAATCATAAGTCGGGAAGCGAATCAAGTTTATGATGTCTTGAGTATGTGTGTAACACTTTTGACAACAATGGAAAATGAGGTAATAGGGTTTGAGGTAGTTAAGAAATCAGTATTAAGGTGATCCATATTTTGGTGATGTTGTGAGACAACTTAAGGACCGAATACGTAGGTAGTGGTTCTTCCGATTATTTGATACAAGATGGTTATTTGTTCGGGGGAAAGAATTGTGCATCCTCGTTAGTTTAATGAGAGAAAATAGTATAAGAGAATTGCATAAAGTGGGGGTTGAATGTACACTTTAGTATAATTAAGATAATTGATCTTGTTGTAAAGAAGTGTTATTGGCTAAAGGTAAAGAGGGAAATAAGTAGGATTGTAGCAAGATGTAGAGTGTGTTAAATGGCTAAGGGCCATGCACAGAATACTAGGTTGTATATGCCATTACCTATCCCTACAGGGCCATGGGTTGATTTGAGTATTGATTTCGTGTTAGGAATTCCTAACACAAAGTGAGGGAATGATTCTATATTTTTTGTGGTTGATAGATTCTCTAAGATGGCACATTTCATTTCTTGTAAAAAAACTAATGATGCTTCCAAAGTTACAGATTTTAATTTTTCAGAAGTGGTTAGATTGCATGGAGTTCAAAGAACGATCACTTCAGATTACGATATAAAGTTTTTGAGTCACTTTTGGAAGGATCTGTGGAGGAAACCAGGGACACATCTACTGTTCAGTAGTGCATATCACCCCCACACTAATGGGAATATAGAAGTAGTGAATAGAATCTTGTGAAATATCCTATGTTGCATAGTTGGGGAAAATCCAAAACAATGGGACTTAGCTTTACCTCAAGCTGAGGTTGCCTATAATAGCTTGGTAAATAGGTCAACAAGAAGGTCTCCTTTCCAGATTTTATATGGTAGGAATCCCAAGGGGGTCCTAAATCTGATTGTGCTACCCAGTGAAGATAAAAATAGTGATGATGCATAAGCATTTGTAGAACACATTCTACAACTGCAGGATGAAGTGAGGAAAAAGATGAAAGTGAGTAATGCATAATATAAAGTAGCTGCAGATGCCAATAAGAGAGTAAGTGTATTTGAGGAAGGGGATTTGGTGATGGTTCATCTTAGAAAGGAGAGGTTTCCAAAGGGACATATAATAAGCTCAAGTGTAAGAAGATTGGGCCATGTAAGATTCTGAAGAAAATGAGTGATAATGCCTACAAGGTGGAGCTAATTGAAAAATTTGCTATCTCACCAGTTTTTAATGTTTATGACTTATATAAGTTTCCAGGTCATGATGAAAATGTTGCGGAGGAAGAAATAAATTGGGAGCAGCAGATGTCGAAGAATAAAAAGGAAAGGGTAATGCATGTCTTGGACCAAAAGATAGTCACTACTAGACATGGGAGCTACAACAAATATTTGGTACAAGTGGGAAGGTTTGCAACAAGAAGAAAATACTTGGATTCTTGAGTGAGAGTTGAAGAAGATTGACAGGTGGTAAATTGTATGAACTCCTTCAACCGAATTTGTAGGAGCCAAGTCTTTTCAACCAGGGAGAATGATGTGGGAGCATAACTTGCGAAGACCATAACTTTTGATCCGATCATTGGATCATCTTGAAATTTTAAAGGGTGGTAGGTACACATTATTACTATGCTATTGTCAAGCTTTCTTTTAAGGTTATGGCCATTTGACACATTTTCAGGCCCGTATTCCTTCATATATTGGCCTAAAATTGGCTATGAACATTTTTTTCCCTTTTGACTAGGTCTTAAAACTTTAATAATTTTTGTTGTGCTTGTTAGAATAATTCAAAATTTTACGTGAGATTTAATTTATGAAGGAATATTTTTCACACAATTTTTTGGGCCCATCCTATTTATTTAATTAGTAGGAAATTTTTGGCATTTTTAGGGTTTTTGGTAATTTCGGTTTTTTAGCATTTTAGGGTTTTTAGAGTAGACGTGAAATAAAAGGGGGATTGTAATGATGTAAAAGATTAGTGTGAATTATAGAATGAGAAGAAAGCTATTTTTAAACTCCTGGTTTTTTTTTTTCAAAGTTGTTTATGTGTGTTTTGGAGGTATTTCAATCTCTTACAGCTTAGAATCACATCACTCTATTTTCAAAGTTATTAAATTTTAGGTTTTATATCTTGAAATCACATATAATAGTATTTGTTCCCGATACTATGGTGAAGTTATTTGTTACTCAATAATAATTTAGACCTAAAAGAGGAAACTAGATTTACAAGCTTCAAGAACGTGATCTCAATATTCACCCACCTAATATTATAAGAGGGAGAGGCTTATATCAACCTATTATCAAGAAAATGTAAATCCAAGTGATGAAATAGAGACAAATTCACAAAACGACATCTTAGATGATATATTTCCTATAATACTCTTTGTAAGTACCACCTCTGAATGGTATTAAAACATTTTTTATTTCTTGACATTTGGTGACTTCCTACTACATCTAAATGGGAAACAAAAAGGAACCCTCGAGTTATAAGAAGAAATGTTCCTAGGTTGGAACCATGTATTATATAAAAGAGGACTGAATGGTTTCTTCTTATGGTTTGTCCAAAAAAGCAACATGAAAAGTTACTCAAAACATATCAATTAAAAACATGTGTTGGTTTATTTTCTAGACTTGGTCACAACTCATAAGATCCTAAGAGGGATATATTATTGGCCTACTTTATTCCAGGATACTCAAAAGTGGGTAGCTAATGAAAACCATGTCAATAATTTATCTATAGACCACAATCAACTGCACTTCCTTGTAGGTCTGTGGTTATCAAGACCCATCCTAATCTTGGGGTTTGGACTTTGTAGGTGTACTCAATCCACATTCCAGATAAGAAAGTCATACATATGTGCTTACTGCTATAGACTACTTCACTAAATGGATCAAGGCCATCCCAGTCAAAGACGTAAACACTAAAACAATATACACATTCCTAAAAGAGAACATCATAGTCTATTTTTGTGTTCTAAAAAATATTGTTATATAAATGCTACCTATTTATTTTATAAGGAACTTAATAATTTCTACCATGAACATAGTATCTCTCTCTATCTCTCATTCATTTGATTATTACCCTTAAGGTAATTGTCGGAAGAATCTAGTAATAACAACATTGTAATAATTGTTAATAAAGAAATGGTCATGATAGCCAAAAAAATAGAGAACATCAAATGAGGGTGAAGAATATTTTTGATCAAAAGACACGTGAAACAACATTTCAGATCAGAGACCTTGTCCTACTCTAGGAAAAGAGAAGAAAACCAAAAGGTATCCATGGAAGTTTGATTCTCTATGGTTGGGACCATTCAAGATCAAACATTTTTGTGGTGATAATACATTCTACTTGTCTTACCTTGATGACATACCCTTGGAATTTCCCTACAATGGGAAATACTTGAAATTGTATAATTAGTGAAAGCGGGTTGTTCCCCACCATAGGTGATTTTGGTTTTTTTCCATCATGTAGTGTCTTACCCTTTCTTTTTGTGTGTTTTTTTCTTTCCTCTTTGTGTGTGTTTGTCTCTTTTCATTTAATGTCCCTTTTGAGTTTGTTTTTCCTAATGGATAAATAACTATTATGCTTAAGTTTACAAGATTATGGTGTTAATTATTTATTCATATGTTATTTGATCAAACCAAGTAAATTATTTGAGTATGATCCAATTGTTGGCATGTAAAATGTCTCAAATTTTACTTTACAACCCTACGAAATGTTTTGTCATGTTTCATCAAGTGGGCCAAAATTTTCAAATTGTCTTTTTCAAAGATCAACTTATGTGGAATGTTTAGGGAACCTCAAGTGGATTTAGAAGCCTAGATTATAGTAATTAGAAATTTATTTACATCTACTTCATGAAAGTATGATTTAGGAAATGTTTTGAGATATTTTCTCTAGTCTTGAGAACACATTCACTTTTGGAACTTTTTTGAGGAAAATGTGCTATTAGTCATCAAAGGAAGATCAACTTGTGCATAAAGTTTAGGGAGCCTTGGGTGGTTTTAGAAGCATAGATCACAGTCATGAAAAATATTTTAAGGTTTAATACATGATGGAATATTTAATTTAAAGTTTTGGAAACATCGGGAGCTGAAAATTTTTGAACCCCGAGGCACATGAGTATTTATAGAAGATAGAATTATCAATGAAGGTTTTGGGAACCTTGGGTGGAATCATGAGAATAAAAATGGTGAAAATGAATCGATTGAGTTCTTTGTGGATTTGTAAGTAAAAGGTGTGGATTTGTCTCTTTTAAAGATCAATGAATCAAAGGTTGTGGATTTTATTCACAAAGATGAAATTGTTTCTTTTCAAAGATCAATGAGTTAGGTTGTGCAAACTAAATTGACTTATTGACCACTTACGCAGTTGTGGGATGATACCTATAGGGAACTTAATGAATTTAAAATATCATATGAGGAACTAAGAAGCAAGATGGAAGAGGAGAAGAAGGAAAGGAAGGAATGGAAAGAAATTTTTTACAAAGAGGAAGAAGACAAATGTAAATGTCTAATAAAGATACATATGGTTTGCATAATGAGTGAAAAATTAATCACATGCAGGAGACCTTCTCCTGCATACAACATCATTTAGGAAGAACAATTTATACGCTGGAATTTGTCATGAATTACATGTGGATTTCCACATGAAATAAAAGGTGAATCTGAGTTCATAATAGCATATTCCTCAACTAGTGTAGAGCATAAAAATATTCTCTACAAATTCTATCTCTGCAATTTTATGATGGAAAAGAATACATGATTCATGATCAATTTGTATGTAGGGGAAAGCCAATTGAATGCATTTGTTTCTATACTTCAAAATCAGATTGCATGGAAAGAGAGGGATTCTGAACATCTATTAAAATCTAGTTCATCTGGCATCTGCATGAGGGCTCACTATGGTAAACCATCTGCCTTTGTTATACATTTTAGATCTCATGCCTTTGATAGTCGGTTCAAGGAACATTATCTTGCCAGTTTACAGAAAAGTATTGATGCCTTCACCTCTTATGAGGAGGAAAATTTGAAGATATTTATGATGGATATTTGAAAATATGGGAGTTTCTCATAGTTGCATTGAGAAGAAGAGAATTGATATCTCCCACAAACTTAATATTGAGTCTGGAAAGATCTAAAGCTTTGTGTACACTAATCCCTCGATCAATGAAAATGTAGGGGCATATGGATGGGAATGAGAACAAGGTGTCCTCTCCTTCTCACCCCCATGTCTCCATGGAAAAATAGAGAGCCTCAAGATCCCACTCACTTTGAAGAGTGGCAATGGAAGATAGAAGAAGGATTAGGGTATAATACTTCGAACTAAAGCATTGGGTTAACAAATACCTACAGACAATTACTAGATCACTAGGATTCTTCTTGTTGCATATAGCTTCGACACACCCCTGGTTTGAATATGACATCAAAAAAGAGTTGATTAAATGAAGGGAATAACGACACCCATCATTTTTGGCGCCATTTTCGGGGACCCACTAGTAAGAATTGTCTAATTAGGTGTCAACAAGAGCAACATTCATACATCTAGTAATTGAAAAATCTTTCCTATGTTATCATAAAATTTATGAGTAGACCAAGAGACTCAAAGGGTAGATTTATCCCAAGAATATCTCAACAAGAATTATCATCATTCTCTAGTTCAAATAAAAAAGTTGACCAAGAAGTAGAAGAACCATTGTCCCATGTTAGACAAGAAGTAGAACTGCCACCTTTGGAATTCTTGGATCAATCACCAGAAGGAAGTGGAACCTTTAAAAGAAGGATCATCTCCTAAGAACTCGTTTAGAGAAAGTTTTGATTCTCAATTGAGTAGTAAAATCCTACTCCTAACTTCTCACCTTCACCAAAGCATATCACATACCACATTGATTGGGAGAAAATTCTAGAAAGTATCAGAAACATATTCAACTAGAAAACCCAAATGATATTAATGCCATGGATTGTAAAACATATTCAAACCCGATCTAGTAAAATAATGAATATTCCACCTATTATAATTATTGAAATGACAAGAAACTGAAACCCCTAGTTCGGTTGTTCCTAAGAAGGATGAAAAAAGAGATAATTATCCGATAGCAACTCTACTTTGAAACTCCATTTCTAGAGATATTCAAAGAAGTTATAGGGACCAAGGAATTTGAGTTCGTGTGGGAGTTAAGGAAATTAAATATTGAAATACCATTATTGCAAGCAATTAAGGACATTCTAGAGTTAAACAAGTTAATCAAAATGCTATGTTTAAAAGACTGGAAGGAAGAAGTAGTACCCTAGGACTATTAAGGTAGATGGGAAACTTGCTGATTTATTAGCAGGAAAACTCTTACTTCCCAAATACAGAGATCCTGGAAGCCTTGTTATTTATGTCTCTATAGGGAATAAAGATATACATAATGTTTTGGTTTATTTGGGAGAAGTTATAAATGTGATGAAAGTGGAAACTTTGAAAACATTACCATTAACAGGTATACAACCTACTAGCACCATATTGCAGATGGCAGATCACCAAGAGAAAACTAGAAGGAGTTATTGAAGATGTGACTTCCTTATATTACATTCAAAAGGTAAAACACTTGGTTATCACATTATTTTCGGTAGACCATGGTTAGCTACAATTTTTGCCTTAATTGATTGTAGATCAGGTGATATGACTATCTAAAATGGTAAGAATTCTAAGAAAATTTCCTTATATCCTTCTACATGACCTTTTATTGATAATCAAGAACAATTATGGGTTGATGATCTTGATACTAACAAGAAAAACTTGTCTTCTTTGACTATGATAATGTTGTAGGATCACATATAGGAGGTGGAAGATATGATTAATCAACCATTGAATGAACACCAATTGTCCTTGGAGAAATCAGGGATAGTTCTAGAACCTATAGACTTAGTTCCGTATCTCGACGGACTTAGTTCCTGAACCATCAGATTTAGTTCCGAAACATTCACACTTGTCTCTAGACCCACACCAACAATAATTCCATGTGAATAAAAATAATTTCACTCTGGAGGAACACAATTTATTTTGGGGAGGGAAAAGAATAGCTATGGAATCAATAGTTTTAGTCTCAAAGATATCAGGAAATGGTGAGGAATTTTTGGGAAACAACAGTGACGAGGAGTTTGATCGACAACAAGATAAGTATCATAACTCTGCCTACTGTCCTTTTCCAGTATTATTTCTCAAGGGAATTTTAGAGATATTGCTACATATCATATGTTATTACCACATTCATGTCCACTAAACACCTTAATGGAAGCCTTTCAACAAATCAGCTTTATCACACACTGGAACCAAACATGTTGAGATTCAACCGGGTAAAATTTTGAACATTAATAGCTGGTTAAGAATGATGAAGAAGCTAAATTGTTTGATGTTATGAAAGATCATACTCAAGCTTTTTCTTGGGACTATAAAGACATGAAAGGAATCCATCTAAGTATTTTCACCCATCACATATATACTAAAACATCAAACTAATTAGACAACCTCGAGAGAAGGATTACTCCAACCTTAATGGGTATATTTAAGTAAGAAATTGAAAAACTATTACAAGTAGGTTTTATCTACCCTATCTCAGATAGTAAGTGGGTGTCTCCTCTTGTAATTATGCCTAAAAAGAAAGGAAAATGGAGAATTTGTGTTGATTATAAGGAGCTAAACAAAGCCACACTGAGAGATTATTTTCCCTTACCATTCATAGATCAAGTTTTAGACAAACTTGTAGGTAAACAATATTTTTTTCTTCCCGTATGGATTTAGTGGATATAATCGGATCGAGTTAACACTAAGTATTAGGAAAAACTACATTTAATTGTCTATAGGGTACCTTTGCCTACAGGGGTATTTCCATTTAGACTATGTAATGCTCCAACAACCTTCTAAAGAATCGTATTAGCAATTTTTGCAGACTTAACACATGATTGTGTAGAGGTATACATGGATGAATTTACTATGCATGGAGACACATTTGATGATGCTTTGAAGAATTTAGACAGAGTATTAACAAGATGTGAGAAACACCATTTATATCTTAGTCATGAGAAATTTTTGATGATGGTTGATGAGGGGATTGTATTAGGACACCACATTTTGAAAAGAGGAATTCAAGTTGACCAAAACAAAATCAAAATTATTTCATACTTAACCATTCCTCAAACCCCCACATATATCAAGTCATTCTTAGGGCATGCTGGATACTATAGGAATTTTATCAAGGATTTTAGTAAAAGTTTTGCCCCCATGTTTAGTTTACTTACCAAGGATTGTGAATTTTTTTGGGATGAAAAGTGTCAACATGCTTTTGAAGAAATTAAAGAAAATTAATTACTACCCCAATATTGAGAGGACCTAATTGGGAGAAATCTTTTCACATCTAAACATAGGCCTCAAATAACTCAATTAGTGCGCTTTTGGGATAGAAAGATGACGAAGGAAAATGTATGCTATTTACTACCTTAGCAAAAATCTTACTCCCACTCGAAAGAAATTACACCACCACCGAAAAATAATTTCTTGTTGTGATTTATGCAATTAATAATTTCAGACATTATATTATAGAGTAAAAATATTTCTACATACGTATCACTCAACAATTAGATAATGAACAAACCAAAGGTTGAAGGAAGGATAATTAGATGATTATTACTTTTACAAGAATTCGATATTACCATACTAGATAATCCAGAAAATATAATGTGGTAGCTGATTTCTTATCAAGATTAACCACTACAGAGAGAAAGATCCAATTAAAGACAACTTTCCAAATGAAAAATTATTTGCTATTTCAAATTGATACACCATGGTTTGCTAATATGGCTAATTATCTTGCAATAAGGAAGTTTCCTCCTTTTACTAAGAAACAAATGAAGAAGTTAATAAAACCAAAGGCACAATTTAAATGGTTAAATGTAATTATATTTAAATGTGGTCCTGATTTGGTTTTACGCAAGTGTGTGAGAGAAGATGAAATCTTTGACATACTCAGGGCATGTCATGATGAACCAAGTGGAGGACACTTTTCAATGAAAAGAACAACTCACAAGATACTTGGCACTGGATATTATTGTCCATCTCTGTATAAAGATGTGAAGAAATATATCAAGCGATGTGATCCCTATCAAAGGATGGGATAACCAACCTTTACCAGTGAAATGCCTCTACAACCTCAAGTAGTGATTGAACCATTTAAAAGGATGGGGCTGGATTTTTTTGTTCCCTTTAGTCCTCCTTCACAAAGAAAGGAGCACATTATTGTGTGTACTGATTATGTGACAAAGTGGGTAGAGGTGCAGGCTTTAACAAATGCCACTGAAGAAGTAGTTGCTGATTTCCTATGGCATAAAATTATGATGAAGTTTCGTGCACCAAGGAGTATAGTTTCAAATCAAGGGCCATAGTTCATTTCTAATATGATCCAGACATTCACAATGTACTATCGATCAATCATAGGAATTCATCTCCCTATCACCCGCAATCAAGTGGATAAGCGAAGTAAAACAGAGAATTGGAAAACATCCTTACCAAAACAAATTGAAGCAAGTAGAAGAGATTAGGTAAAGAGACTACTTGAGGCTATCTCGGGCTTATAATACAACTTCAAAGAGTACAACAGGGTTCTCACCATATGAGTTAGTCTATGGAAAAAATTCCTTGTACTATTACCAATTTGAACTCGCAAACATTGAGGACAACAACTAAACTAGGTATTGAATTGGATGCAACATAAAAGGAAAGAATTCTTAACTCAATGAATTAGATGAGATGAGATTAGAAGAAATTCATTAGAAAGAGATAATATAAGACCAAAGGAAGCAAAGTGGCATGATACACATATCAAGGAAAGAGAGTTCAAGGTAGGAGATTGGGCATTACTTGTTTGATTCCAAGTACCATCAATTTAAAGGTAAGTTGAGAACCGGATGGTTATGACCCCATCGATTGAGAAGATATTTGATAATGGCTCTATTCAGCTACTTCCCATTGATGGCAATAGAAGGACACTTTTGGTTAATGGACACATGTTAAAACTTTATAGGAAGCCTCCTACTAGGGATGAATTCTTGAAGAAAATTGAAGTAGATAAAGAATTTGATCATATGGAAGAACCTAGTTCTTCCAAAATGATCAAATAATCGATGCATGAATCCAAAATAAAGAGAAGAGAATGAAAACCAAAAATGGTGTTCTCTTCCAAAAAACAAAAAAATAAAAATAAAAAGGGAAGGAATGAAATCTAGTAAATGGCATTCTTTTCCCAAAAAAAACTCTCAAAAACCAATTGAAAACCAAAATGGCGGTTGGTCTCTTCAATAAATGGCTAATGCAAAATAAAAGGAATTTCTTTGGAATTCTAGCTATCTTTTCTAACCATTTTTCCTTTTTCATTTTTAGGAATGATGAGTCATCAAGGTAGATGGATTACATCAGAAGGACGGTAATTATGTCTTAATCTTATTAAAGGTTAAATTAAAAGTTCGCATGTATGATTAGACTTGATTTAAGAAGGTGGTATGATAAATAATTTATTGTACATTATGATTAAAAGCAATTAATCATGAGGATGATGTCATTGGAATAAGAAAGTGGCGGCATATTTGTAATGAGCCATCATTTGGGCGAATAAATGAAGTTGAGAAGAAGTTTCAAAAACTTCAAGAAGAAGTAGAAGAATTATATTTGAATTCCGTAGCTAAACCCAATAGTTCCATAGCTAAATATTGTAGTTCTCAAGCTAATTTTGACAGAGTAAGAATTTTAAGATGGAAGAATTTGAATTGTCCTCTTTGCCATGGGGATAAAAAAATTTAGAGACAGAGGATGATACGTAACTTCTTGCAGATGGAGAAGTGGCAGCCATTTTTGGACAAGTAGGGTGGTTGGAGTTCCTGAAAAAGTTCTCGAGATATAATGACGAATTAGTAAGGGAATTTTTGTAAATTTAGAAGAATCCGTAACTAAATTTAAAAGCACCGTGATTCTCATTTCGTTAATATAATGAGTAATGTATCGGGGTACCGATTGTACATGTTCTTGATCCTATAAAAGGGACCCTCAAAGAACTATTTAAAACCTTGATACAAGAGTGGGAATTTTAACCCCAATACATTTATAACACTAAGAAAATCATAAAGGGGGTCGAAGAGCCATCTTGCCCAAACCCTTTGATAGGGTAACAATTTCGGTAGTTAAGTACCTAACCCGTGATGGCCAATTTGGGATTGTGAGAAAGAGAGCTCCTTAAGATGCTAATATATCTTAGGTATGGGGCTTCAAACCAAAATATATAGTAAAAATTCCAAGGTTACTTTTTGACTCCATCTAGACAATGGATCAGATGTATTCTTGGGGAGTTGGAACAATTAGACATCATGGATTAGTCCATCTGGTCTGTCAGCACCATTTTCTTTCAAAGAAAAATGGAGAAGAAGCATGGGAAAAGTTCCTTAACAAATTCAAACAAAGCCTTGATATTATCAGGAGGGGAATACCAACCCATTTCTCCCCTAAAATTAATTTGGAGATTGATCCTCCTGTAGAGAAAAAGAAGGAAGTAGGAGGAATTAATGTGCTAAAGAGGAGGATATTTGAAAGAATGATCAAAGCTACAAAACCTGCTATGCCTTCAAAAGAAACCCCTTCCTCTGCCATAATAATAGAAGAACTCATATCTATCTTTGATGGTGAGAATTCACCTAAGCTTGATCATGAAGTGAAAATCAAAAGAAGCTCTAGGAGGAAACCCACTTCAGGACATTTTGAAGCTCCTCAAAGAAGAAGAGTTCATAAGAGGTCTAGAGAAACTCTAAAAGAAATTGAAGAACATGATGGTTTGGAGAAAGAAGATGTTGATATTCTTGGAAGCATGGCAATGAATCCTCCTCAAACAAGTCAAACTGAGATGGAAAAAGAAGAGGAGAGATTTGAAGAACATGCTTTTCAAGAGATGAGTGAATCAACAAAGGTACCACCAAGAAGAAGAATTGACATCTTGGAAAAAAAAAGGGAAAACCCTTTGGTAGAAGAGGAATGCTCATTTCCTAAGGAAATTTTAGAAAAGGAGGAAAGACAACACTTAAAATAGAATTTTTTCTTGTTTAGAGTAAAAATTATCATCAAGGAGAAAAGATGAGGAATTAAATTTCCTCAAACTAAAATTGGACAGAGGAAATGAACATTGAGCAACTAAAAACTCAGCTCACGATAGAATCAAGAATTGACATTGGTCAAATAGCAAATTGTAGAAAAAGAGAAAGAATGTCAATTAGCTAGTAAACAAAATGATATGTCAAAAATATCTTCAATGAATCAGGTTGTGCAAACTGAATTGACTTACTGGCCACTTAAGCAATTGTGGGATGTTACCTGTAGGGAACTTAATGAATTTAAAACATCAAATGAGTAACTAAGAAGTAAGATGGAAGAGGAGAAGAAGGCAAGGAAGGAATGGGAATAAAATTTTTACAAAGAGGAAGAAGACAAATGTAAATGTCTAGTAAAGATACAAATGATTTGTGTAATGAGTGTAAAATTACTCACATACAGGTGACCTTCTCCTGTGTACAACGTCTTTCTGGAAGAACAATTTATTTGTTGGCAGATGTCAAGAATTGCATGTGACCTTCCACATGAAATAAAAGATGAATCTAAGTTCATGACAAAATATTCCTCGGCTAGTATAGCAATAGAAAAATCTTCTCTGTGAATTCTATCTCTATAATTTTATGCTGGAAAAGAATACAGGCTTCATGATCAATTTGTATGTAGGGAAAGCCAAATTAATGTATCTGTTTTCTATACTTCAAAATTAAATTACATGGAAAGAGCGGGATTCTAAACATCTATTAAAAGTTAGTTCATGTGGCATCTGCATGAGGGCTCACTATGGTAAACCATCTACCTTTGTTATACATTTTAGATCCCATGCCTTTGATAGTCGGTTCAAGGAACATTATCTTGCCAAATTTACGTAAAAGTATTGATGCCTTCACCTCTTTATGAGGAGGAAAATTTGAATATATTTATGATGGATGTTTGAAAAGATGGGAGTTTCTCACGCTTGCATTGAGAAGAAGAGAATTGATATCTCCCACAAACTTGATATTGAGTCTAGAAAGAGCTAAAGCTTTGTGAACACTAATCCCTTAGGTCAATGAAAAATGTAGGGGCATATGGATGGGAATGAGAACAAGGCCTCCTCTCCTTTTTACCCCCATGTCTTCATGGAAAAATAGAGAGCCTCAAGATCCCACTCACTTTGAGGAGTGGCAGAGGAAGATAGAAGCAGGATTAGGGTATAGTACTTCTGAACTAAAGCACTGGGATATTCAGTTTCAGCCATTTGACCTAAGTAGTCAATTGGAATGCATAATTCATAACCCAATATTTGAAGAGTAAAGTTTGTAAGGGGACTTACAAACAAGTAAGTATTGGGGAGATGATAAGGCCAAAATATGTCTCGTTAATGTGTAATAAATGATCTTATTTTACTCTCCTTTTTATCAAGTTTGACTGCATTTTGTGAATTTTGTTTGATCTAGTATAAGTTAGGATGTAATTGTCCATCTTTTGTTGGATTTAGTTCTAACGTCTAAAAATTTGTAATTCCTAACAAAGTGTGTGGAAATTCAGTTTTTTTGTAATAAAACATGTCACAATCAGTCAAAAAAATAAAGTAGGAAGCAATCAACACATTTTTGAGAGAATTGGTTTCAATGCGGCTTAGTTCCTAACTTCCGGAGTTTCGAAACTCCATCACTGCAGCTAAAGAGTTCTTTCGCTTGGTTCCTAACTCTAGCACTTAATTCTTGAACTCCCGTGTATAGCTCGAAAACTTTCACAGATTAGTGCAGGAATAGTCCGCTTTGGCTCCGAACATCTCCAAAGTTCTGAGTCAATAGGAATCTACTTATTTTGACAACATCCGATGATAGAGAAATCAATCGGCCTTCCAATCAGGAGCATATCAACATATTGTCGATTCTTCATACTCTAGATCCAGAGATAACTTATAAGACAATTGTACGTCCAACAAGGTTTCTAAATTCCACATCTATTTTGGGCACTATTCGGTTCCATTTGAATCAGTAGAACAAATATGGTTGTAAATGCATATTTGGATGATGAAATATACATAAAGACCTGTAGATAGATTTAATACATATATAGAGAGATAGACATATAGATATATAGAGGTACAATGAAGTTTTGTAAGATAAGAACATTTCAGTAATAAAATAGCCACTTCATTTTGAGAGAATCATACTTTGTCAAATCCTTATTCAAGGTGGAGCAAGGACCCACTCCTCCAAGAACCAGGATCCTTGTTTTATTGGTATTTATATTTCTAAGCAAATTGTGTAGATCTCATTAATTCTGTAAATGATTTTTATTCTTTAGTTGAATTTTTATGTACTTGTCACTACAGTGTTATAGACTAGATTCTTATTTCCTTGCAAGAATTTTCAAAATATTTTCAACTCCAAGAAAGTGTGTTTATTCAGTAATGTGTATTTATTTCCAGAATTTATTTCATTTTGCAATGTGTGTTTATTTCCAACAATTTATTCCAACAATGAGTGTTTATTTTAGAAAGTTTCTTGTAGCATAGATATAATAAGGCTTTGGCCATGGAATCCTAAGGACACTGCAAAAACCCCTAGAAAATAAAATAAAAATACCTACAATCAATTACTAGATCACTAGGATTCTTGTTGTTGTATATAGCTTCAAACACACCCATGGTTTAATTATGACATCAACAAAGAGTTGATTAAATGAAGGGAATAATGACACCCATCACTCATTCCATGTGATTCAACCATTTTTACTTGAAAACCATTTACAAAGATCACTATGGAACCAATAATTGTCTCATCATTTCTTTCCATTTCCGATGAGAGATCATCATGCAAGTTGAAGCATCTCTTATTCTTGGAAATACCTTCCCAATAAATCAAGTCTCATATAATGTGAATATTTTTTCTCCTATAATGGCCTCGAACAAGGTCAAGAACTCGATAATATAATTAAAAACCATAAATACATGTAAACCCGGTGGAATATCATTCCTCTTATATATTTGAACTTCACAAACATTCTCAAGACGATACCACAAATTCATAACATGAAGTTCCATTATTCTAGATACGAACCCATATCGGTCTTGGTATCAATATATAGAGATGTGTCAAAATCCAATGGATATAATTTAATTAACCATACTAAATAATAATTAACCAAACATTAATGGAATGCATACGTAAATACATCACATAGTAAAAAAACATGAACACAAGTTTTACGTGGAAAACCCCGAGGAGGAAAACCACCGATAAAGAGAATTTTCATTATTTGAGAAACTTTATAGTCCAAAAAAACATATCCTTAACCTCACTTCTCTCTCGATCCATTTCACCTAAACTAAAGCTTATAGGCACTTAATATTATGTTCTAACACCCCTTTAATATTAAGTGGGAAACATATGCCAACATTACCTATTTGTACAACATGATTTACAAATCCATAAACCATTAATGAAGGTTTAGGCTAACATATCACTTTTGAAGGATTTATAACACCTTCATCATACTCAAATTATCTTTTGGTACAAAAGAATTTGGAATCCATAAATCAAAAGTTATGATTTAGGCTAAACATGATTTGTGAGACTAAATCTCACAGTTTCTTAGAAAAAATATCAAACCACATCTCTAGGAGCCTTTTATAACATAAGGACCTCCTTTACAAATAGATGCAACACACTAAACTATACACATAAAATTAGAGTTATAAATTTACAAAAATCATAATAAGATCTTTTACACCGCTTTATAATGAAGCGTATATAAAGGATAAGGATCCATCAATGGTTGACCATTAGGAGGTGATATTGCCATGCACACTCCTGTTATGTTTGTGGAGCCTATTTGCATGTTAGAATGTGGTACACCTTCTATGTGTTACACTCGGGTATTTTTACGGCGGTCCCGCTCACTGGTGAGTGGTCAGGCGGGTTCGGGGCGAAGCCCCCGAAGAAAATTTTCATGGGTGGTTTATTAACCCATGGGTAATGGGTAACCGTTATGGGCTGTTTTTTGGGCCCATGGTTTTTTCGGTCTTTTGCCCATTGTTTTGATACCCATGGTTTTTGCCCTTAGTTTTGATACCCACGGTTTTGTATCAAATTGCTTAAGCAGTTGTATATTTATATGGTCTTATGCATATGATAGATGTATAAGTAAATGTATTGCAAATGTGTTTTGAATTTGGGTGTGAATTCTGTAGAGTTTGTTGAGCATAGCTCCAAACGGATCTGGGTATTGTATTGAGAGAGTGGAGGCTTGTAATAAAATTTGAGCTAGTGATTCTTGGTGGATGTAGCCCAAATTGGGTGAACCACATTAAATCTTGTCTCTTTGTGTTGTGTTATTTATTCTGCACTTTTATTTGAGATCTGTAATATTTTTGCATATTAGTTTCTACTATTGCGATTCTGTAAGGGATTATTCCACATATTTTATCTCTTATTTCCTAACAATTGGTATCAGAGCCTGGTTTGGTTTGCTGAAGTGTTGAATCGTAGGGAAAGTTTTTAGCTTGAGTGGGAGCTATGGCAGATGAAGGAAGATCTAGGGTTGATAAATTCAACGGGTAGAATTTCAGTCTTTGGAAGATGCAGATGGAAGATTACCTTTATCAAAAGGATCTTTATACTCCGTTGTCTGAGAAGGTGAAAAAACCCTCGAGTATGACAGATGCGAAATGGGATTTGCTAGATAGGAAGGCACTTGGGACAATCCGACTGTGTCTTGCATCTTCGGTATTATTTAATGTTTCAAAGGAAAAGACTACAAAAGATCTAATGGATGCATTAGGGAAGTTGTATGAAAAACCCTCTGCCTCTAACAAGATATTTTTAATGAAAAAGTTGTTTAATATGAAGATGTCTAAGAATAGTTCAGTAGCAGATCATTTAAATGATTTCAATATGGTTGTGAATATGCTAGCTTCGGTTATAATAGAATTTGATGAAGAAGCTAGGGCTTTATTAATTCTGTGCTCTTTACCTGAGAGTTGGAATAGCCTGGTAATGGCGGTAAGTAACTCGGTTCTAGCTAACTCAAGTTGAAGTTTGAGGATGTTGTAGGGGTGATTCTAAGCGAGGAAATGCGAAGAAAAGCTCTGGGGAATCTTCTACTTCAGTGGAATGCTTTGACAATGGAAACTAGAGGGAGACAGAAGAATAGAGGAAACCGTGGAAAATCAAAAGATCGGGCAAGGTCAAAATCCAAGAACAAGATTGTATGCTGGAATTGTGGAAAGCCTGGGCATGCAAAGAAGGACTGTTGGGAGCTTCGGGATAAGAAGAAACAACAGGAAGAAAACAAGGAGGCAAATGTGGCATCGGGTAATGTATGTCAAGATGCTTTGATTCTTTCTTTGCATAATATTACTGAATCTTGGGTTTTAGATTCAGGGGCTTCTTTTCATGCTACTCCACATAGGCATTATTTTGTTGATTATGTTCAAGGGGATTTTGGGCATGTTTTTCTTGGTGATGATGAGCCTTGTAGTATAGTTGGAAAAGGTTCTGTTTAGGTTAAGATGCAGAATGGGAATACATGGCTATTGAAGGATGTCAGACATGTGCCTACATTAAGGAGAAATTTGATATCGGTGGGGCAATTGGGAAGTGATGGTTGTACTGTGATATTTACAACTAACTCTTGGAAGGTTACTAAGGGTGCTCTTGTGGTGGCAAGAGGTAAGAAGGTTGGAACCTTGTATTTAACCACTAATAGTACTAATGAT
This sequence comes from Taxus wallichiana var. yunnanensis, assembly GCA_018340775.1. Classification (NCBI taxonomy): domain Eukaryota; kingdom Viridiplantae; phylum Streptophyta; class Pinopsida; order Cupressales; family Taxaceae; genus Taxus; species Taxus wallichiana. The sequence goes on along the minus strand of CM031242.1, from coordinate 353,184,619 downwards.
TGTAATCTTGTGGCTTCAGATGCAGATACAACATTATGGCACTATAGGCTCGGTCATATGAGCCATAAGGGCATGGACATCATAAAGAAGAATTTGCCTGGATATACAGAAACAAGTTTGGAGTTCTGTGAGGACTGCATATATGGGAAACAAAAGTGAGTAAGGTTTCTCAAGGTTGGACCTACAAAGAAAGAGAGTAAGTTAGAGCTGGTGCATTCTGATGTGTGGGGGCCAGCTCAGGTATCATCTCTTGGGGTTCAAGTTATTATGTTACTTTTATTGATGATGCAACAAGGAAAGTTTAGGTTTATTGTATTAGAAACAAATATGATGTATTTGACACTTTTGTTAAATGGAAAGCCTTGGTAGAGAATGAAACAGGTCTTAAGCTAAAATGTCTCGGTCGATAAATGGAGGGGAGTATTGTCGTAATGAATTTAATGATTATTGTTTCTAAGAATGGAATCCACAGGAAAAAGACGGTTCCAGAACTCCGCAATGTAATCGGGTATCGTAAAGGATGAACAAAACAATAATGGAATGTGCTAGGAGCATGAGATTACATGCAAGACTACCTCTTTCTTTTTTGGCGAGAGCGGTGAGCACATCCGTGTACTTGATAAACAGAGGACCCAAAAGTGCCTTGGATGGAGGCATACATGAGGAGACTTGGTATGGTAAGAAAGTTGATTATTCATTTCTTAGAGTCTTTGGATGTGAGGTGTTTGTTCATATAGACAAGGATGATAGGACCAAGCTAGAGGCTAAATCAGAAAAATGTACTTTCATTGGTTATGGTGGTGATGAATTTAGATATAAATGTTGGAGTATTAAGGACAAGAAAATCATTCGATCTAGGGATGTGGTCTTTAATGAGAAAGTCATGTATAAGAAGCAGTTGACAGGAAAATAGGGAAGAATCCAAGAAAGAATATGCAGCGGTAGAGGATCTTCCGATGGGAAAGTGACACATGAATCAATTCAGGAACCCCTCAACAGAACCCCAAACTCCTATATTGAGGAGGTCTTCTAGGGTAAGAAAAGAACCTGAACGTTTTTCTCCTTCTCTTTATTATTTATTACTCACTGATAGTGGAGAGCTAGAGAGCTTTGATGAAGCAATGCAGGTAGATGCCAAGAAGAAGTGGGAGCAAGCCATGGATGAGGAGCATCAAGCTCTCATGGAGAACTAGACATGGGATTTGGTGAAGCTACTCAAGGAAAAAGAGCATTACAGAATAAGTGGGTGTTCAGAGTCAAAGACAAAGAAGGAGGAATGAAAAGATATAAGGCCCGGTTGGTGGTCAAGGGGTTTGCACAAAAACAAGGTATAGATTTTGATGAGATTTTTTCTCCTGTTGTAAAAATGACTTCTATTAGAACTGTTCTAGGAATAGTTGTAGTAGAAGACTTGCACTTAGAACAACTTGATGTAAAGACTGCATTTCTCCATGGTGATTTGGAGGAGGAACTATATATGCAGCAACCAGAGGGCTATGAGGTCAAAGGTAAAGAGGAGATGGTTTACAAACCGAAGAAAAGCTTGTATGGCCTGAAACAAGCTCCACGTCGATGGTATAAGAAGTTTGATAGCTTCATGATGGAGCAAGGTTATATCAGATGCCATTCTGACCATTGTGTGTATACAAAGAAATTTTAGGATGGAAGTTATATTAGCTCATGTGTTTGTATGTTGATGACATGTTGGTTGCAGTGAAAACATACAGAAATAAAAGTACTCAAGAAGCAACTAAGTGAATCCTTTGCTATGAAGGATTTGGGGTGCAGCCAAACAAATCCTTGGTATGAGGATATCTTGGGATAGGAAGGAACGGAAGCTGACTTTATCTCAAGAAGAGTACATTAAGAAGGTCTTGGAGAGGCTTAATATGTAGGATGCTAAACCGGTTGGGACTCCTTTGGCAGGCCACTTCAAGTTATCAAAGGAGCAGTGTCCCAAGATAGAGCAAGAAAGAAACCAGATGTCAAAGGTACCTTACTCATTAGTAGTTGGTAGTTTGATGTATGCTATGGTGTGCACTAGGCCTGATATTGCCCATGCAGTGGGAGCTGTGAGTATATTTATGAGTGATCCAGGTAAAGAGCATTGAAAGCAAGTAAAGTGGATCCTTCGGTATTTGAGAGGGATCATGGGGACAGCTTTTGTGCTACGAAAGGATCGACACCACTTTACGTGGTTATGTAGATTTAGACATGGCTGGAGATGTAGATAGTAGGAGGAGCACAACAGGTTATATTTACACTGTAGGTGGGACAACAGTGAGCTAGATTTCACGACTACAGAAGCTGGTGGCTTTGTCAACCATAGAGGTGAGTATGTTACTTACCACATAGATAAGCAAGAGAGATGATTGGCTACAACAATTGCTTGAGGAGTTGGGGCATAAGCAGGAGGAATGTAAGCTATATAGTGATAGTTAGAGTGCTATACACCTAGCTAAGAACTCTGCTTTCCACTCCGTGATGAAGCATATATAGTTGAGATATCACTTCATCGGACAACTTTGGAGGAAGATAAGTTGAAGTTGAGAAGATTCATACCAATCGAATCCTGCACACGATGACCAAGGTGGTCACAAGGATAAACTAAAGCTATGTTCAGCTTTGGTTGGCTGTCATCACCAATCGACACTATAATAATTCTTCACCAGAACTCCTCGTGCTATGATTATTTACTAATGCACAACCTTTAGTTTGGTGGATGTAATCTGAAACAAAACAACAACATAACACAAGAATACCATCGACTATAATAAGACATAATGATGACAAATCTGAAATATCAAGGTAAATTATAATATTAACATGAAACTGTTACAATCTCACCCATGAGGTACTTCAAGTGTTTTGACTTCACTTGCCTTTCACCAAGACTATGGGAGAAACTTTACAATTACACCTCTTAATGGCTTCTTCAACACACCTTTAAACTAATGGCTTCCTTCACACACTTCCTACAATATTTCTCACTACTTCCTTCTATGCTAAATGAGGGGGGTGGCCTCTCTATTTATAGAACTTCTAGGCTTATCCATCTTATCTCTAAGATAGGATAAGAAATCCACTTTGACGAATCATATTCCATACCTTAACTCTTATCTGTACATGTAAGCTTATCTTTTAAGATAAGATAAACCTTATCATTTTACATGGGTTCCACATTTTTAGACTTTTACAAATAAAATACACAAAATATTTATGACCTCACTCTTTGTCCTTATTACCAATATAATATTTCTAATTCCTAATCATGTAGACCCTACTTCTCTACTTACCCAAACTTTGACATTTTAACATTACCGGATCACTTACGACAAATATTTACTTTTACCACAACATTCCTATTGTACTTTGATCATTACCGTATTCCACATTATTGGAGGCACCGTCGATGGCGCCGTTATCTTCTATCGATGCTACTACTAATTATACTTAACAACATCCTATTCCTAATACATACATTAATGAAATATAAATTACGGAGGAAAATTTTAGTGTCGACATCTTCCCCCTTCCTAGCTTCTACTCCGTCCTCGAGTAGACTATTCTGGTGCTTGGAAAATCTTCAACTTGTCGTGGTTAACCCATTTCGTAATGGGAGTGCCATCCAATTCCTCCAAATGTCAGATGTACGTACCATTTTCATGCACAAATGATATTTTGTAGGGCCCCATCCATTTTGGAAGAAATTTTTTTCTGTCTTCTTTTTTATCTGGAATCATATACTAGAACCAAGTCATTCACATGAAATGGAGACCACTAGATCTTTTGATCAAAGTATTCCTTCTGCTTCATTTTCTTCTTATGGCTTGTATCCTTTGCTATTTCTCTCATTTCCTCCAAAGCAAATGAAGATGTACCAATCTTTCTTTTATCAATCACTTTCATCCATCCTTCCATTTTTCATAACTCTCACAAAGTGGGAATATCAAACTCAATAGGAAGAATCGGATCAATGCCATAGGCCAACCGAAATGGGGAGTATCCTGCTGCTAACTTTGATGTTGCCCTATATGCCCACAATGCTTTGCATGAATCCTTTTATCCCATTTATGTACCTACAAGGCTGCATCTTTGCTAGAATTTGACACAACACAAAATTTGTTGCTCCACCCGTCCATTTGTGCTTGGCTTGTATGTTGTTGCCTTCCCGTGCTTAATAGAAAACTTATTAACTAGGGCTTTTACCACCTCATTAATGAAGTGGCTTCCTTGATCTCATTACAATTTCGAATGGGCAACCAAATCGGTGACAATGCGTTCATACATGAACCTTGCCACTTCATCCATGTACGTTGTTTTCAATGGCCTAGCTTCAACCCACTTGGTTAAATAATCTGTGGCAACTACAATATACTTATTTTGGCATGATGTAGTTGGAAGTGGACCTACAATGTCTATTCCCCACTTTTCAAAGGGACCAAGGGGAAGAATAGGACATAATGGAGCTGATGAAGTCTTACGGTTACCATGTGTTTGACAAATATCACATGTCTTACAATAATTATAACAATCTTTAAAAAGAGTGGGCCAGTGATAACCTGCATCCAAGATCCTTCTTGCTGTAAGTTGTCTAGAGAAGTGCCCTCCACATGTACCATTGTGGAATTCTTCTAGCAGTTCCTTCCCTTGATCACGTCCAACTCGCACTTTCTTATGGCCCATCGTGTCCTATTCGAAATAATACTCCATGTAGAATAGAATATGGACGACTGGACTTGAGTAATCTTTCTCTTAGTCTTTGCATTGGCACCATCAGGAAACTTGAATTCATTCAGATAATTCCAAATATCTATGTATTCACTAGGGATTGTGTCAAGGGATAACAATGTTGCATCGGGAAATCATCATCATCACAAGATGATCCTAAACCATCATAGGCTCGAGAGAGTGCATCTGCATTGACATGCTTCTTTCCTGGCCTATCTATAATATCAAATTCAAATTCTTGTAGCAAAATTATCCATCTTGCTATCCTCCCTGATGGGTTAGGCTTATTTACAATATATTTTAGAGCCTGATGATCTGTTACAACTAGAAATTTTTTCCCTAGCAAGTAATTTCTAAACTTCTTTACAGCAAAAATGATAGCGAGCCTTTTTTTTTTAGTTACGGATAATTTACCTCAAAGACCGCTCATTTGTCTCGCTCCCCAAAGTAAATTGGATGTTCATTCCCATTTTCATCCTTTTGGCTCAAAGTAATTCCTAGTGCTACATCTGAGGCATCAGTGTACACAATGAATGGCTTGCTCCAATCTAGATTCTTCAAAACAGGTGAAGACACCAGGCTTCCTTCAGTTGTCCAAAAGCTTCATGCGCCTTTATTTCCCGGTTCATAAGTAACATCCTTCTTTAAGAATCAAGTTAGTGGCTTTGCAATCTTTGAGAAATTCTTGATGAACCTTCTATAGTAACCCACATGGCCTAAAAATGATCTCAACTTACTTCTATTAATAGGAAATGGTAAATCTTTGATTTTTGAAACTTTATCGATCAAAGCACCAATACCATCTCTGGATACAACATGCCCTAACAAAATGCCTTTAGAACATCCAAAGACACACTTTGTAGGGTTTAGTGAGGCTTGTGCTTCATCTAACCTTTGAAATGTCAGTCTCCATTTGGTGCAGTGGTCTAACTTGCTCCCATAGATGCAAAAATCATCCGTAAATACTCGATGAAGGTCCCAATGTAGGGTTTGAACACCCTATTCATCAAACGCTGGAATGTTCTTTGGAGCATTACACAACCCAAAAGGCATAACTCTATAAGCAAACGTTTCCCAAGGAGTGGTGAACGTGGTCTTCAACGATCTTTCTCTCTATACGAACTTGGTTGTAGCCGCTATATCCATCAAAGAAAAACTATAGCACTCTGGCCATTACTTCATCCAAGATCCGATCCAAAAATGGAAGAGGGTAATGATCCTTCTTTGTTGCCTTATTGAGCTTCCTGTAATCAACACAAATGCGTAGCTTCCCATTCTTTTTTATTGAGATCACAATGGGAGAAACCCATTCTAAATTCTCCACAGCAAATATGAATCCTGCATCAAGCAACTTATCTATTTCTTCTTTTATAGTCTTGGAAAAATTAGGATTCATTCTATATGGCATTTTCTTTATGGGCTTAGCACCATCTACCAGCTCAATACAATGTTCTACCCAACTTACTTGACGGATTTCCTTGTAATCAAAAGTGAATAGGTGTATGTACCTTCGAAAGAGCCGGAGGTAGGATTCCTTCTCACTCTCCATCACAAAGATCACCAATCTTTATTTGTTGGAGACGATCATCAACTTCTTCTTCGAGATAATTTTATGGGGTCATGAGTTGGTGTGACTCGAAGGATATCCATGATCAAACATCAACCTCACTTTCTTCATCTTCAAAGGTCCACTTCACTAATACTAGAGTAATCGAGAGGATGTCCAATCATCAGCCATCACTTGAATTCACAGGTTACTCGCCTTATGATGTCGAGGGATCACGTTTATCTTCACCCTCTCTCTACCACGTCCAAGTGTCATGAAACCTTCATTCCAGTAGTTTCTTGCATGAACTCTCCTTAGCCATGGTCTTCCCAGCAGCATTGGGTACGCAATGCAGCACCATTTTTCATCACCTGAAAGTCTACCACACATACAACACCCATAATAGATATTGCCACATTTGAAACTACACCTTCTGGTTTAGTTTTTCCTTTATTTAATGACCTTAACATAAGTGTTGAAGGGCGATCAATTTTTAAACCCAACATATTCATTACAGACTCGGTCATTACATTAATCATGCAAAGACCTCCATCAACTAAGACATCATGAATTGAAATACCATTACATAATACCTCACTTGGGAGTATAGGGATCCGCCTCTGCCTCCAAAACAGGGACCTCAACCTCCTTCCTTCGTCGAGCATTGAGTCCACTTCGCAACTCCCGCCTCTTCTCGAAGACATAGCCAAGAGTTGACCATATGTAATATTTACGAGCCTTTTGGACAGATCTTCTAAGATGGAGTATGGTCCTTGCCCCGTGAAATCGAAAATCTTGCACACCCAACTTTCTTCTCCTATGTTTCTTACTAGTTTCTTCTTTCATCTTCTTAGGGTCATTTCCATCTTGATTATCTTTTTCTTTCTTTCTTTTTGTTACAAACACATCTACTTCATTATTTCTGCTCTTATCTACTACATCAAGAGAATTCACAGTGCTTTTCCTTTATCATTATCTCCTTTACCGAGATGTAGAAGCTCTATTTGGACAATTATACTTATAATGACCCTTTTATAACAACCATAACATACAACTTCAGAAATATTTCTTTTGGACCTCTATCTCCTCCTTGAGAACTAAATTCCTTTCCTTGAAGAAGATTAATAGTTAATCGACCCATATTTTTAGCAAATCTTTATACTCAATGATGTACTAGGAGAAATATTTGTGCTCACCGGAGTGGTTGTGGATTCTGACCAAAGGTGTTGGTGTAGGCTCTACTTTAGCAACAATTTCTTTGGGCTCCTCTTCCATGCTTTCTTCTTGCTTTCTTGCAATCTCCTTTGCTTGTTCAATGGTAGCCGGGTGGTCATATTTCACTCGTTGTCCGATCTCGCCTTCATCCCAAGAATGAAGTGCTTACATAGGAGATTATCCACGCCATTCATCAACCCATTCGCTAATCCTTCCTTCCGGATCTGGGCATCGAGGTTCCTCCTTAGCTCTAGAACATGAGCATGATAATCCCTTATCTTCTCCTTCTCTCCTTGGGTTAGCTTTGTGATCTCGATCATGAGATCTCGCATATTTATGTTGTTCACCAAATTCTTCAAGAAAACTTTCGGTTAATAAATCCCATGATTTTTTTACATTATCACCTAGTGTTTCAAACCACTAAGTGCTTTGAACCATCCAAAAAGGTAGGAAAAATTCAGTCCATTGTTCCCTTCTTATAAGGCCATTACAAATACAAGATCGCTTAAACTCTTGAATGAAAGAAGAAGCATCTTCATTAGATTGAGCTGAAAAATAGGAATCTTTCCCATTTTCAAAAGTAACCACCGTGAAATACCAACCCACAAGTACAACCAATAAGACTTATGTGCACAAATAATTGGAATCACTATACTAGAAAGTGACTTTACACCTTTCTACAAAAAAATAGAAATGACCACGGTAAACTATGGTAAAACTTGACTTATCATGGTAAAAACGACTTTACTTGTGGTAAACACTATTCACGGTAAAAGTGAAGTTACTTGTGTAAATACTATTCACGGTAAAAAGTGACTTTATCATGTAAATACTATTCCCAAAAATGACTTTACCATGGTAACTACTATTCATGGCAAAAATGACTTTACCATGGTAACTACTACATGACAAGAAAAACAAGGTTACCCTCCAATTGATTTTTGACTAAGTGGGAATATCTCTCCGTAAAATCCACCAACGAGGAATGGTCCCGCAATGGAACCAAAATGTCATCACCAATCCGGTACTATAATAATTCTTCACCGAACTCCTCGTGCTATGATTATTTACAAATGCACAACCTTTAGTTTGGTGGATGTAATCTAGAAAAAAACAACAACATAACACAAGAATACCATCGACTATAATAAGACGGAATGATGACAAATCTGAAATATCAAAGTAAATTATAATATTAACATGAAACTATTACAATCTCACCCATGAGGTACTTCAAGTGTTTTGACTTCACTTACCTTTCACCAAGACTATGGGAGAAACTTTATAATTACACCTCTTAATGGCTTCTTCAACACACCTTAAACCGATGGCTTCCTTCGCACACTTCCTACAATATTTCTCACTACTTCCTTCTATGCTAAATGAGGGGGTGGCCTCTCTATTTATAGAACTTCTAGGCTTATCCATCTTATCTCTAAGATAGCATAAGAAATCCACTCCGACGAATCATATTCCATACCTTAACTCTTATCTCATGTACATGTAAGCTTATCTTTTAAGATAAGATAAACCTTATCATTTTACATGGGTTCCACATTTTTAGACTTTTTACAAATAAAATACACAAAATATTTATGACCTCACTCCTTGTCCTTATTACCAATATAATATTTCTAATTCCTAATCATGTAGACCCTACTTCTCTACTTACCCAAACTTTGACATTTTAACATTACCGGATCACTTACGACAAATATTTACTTTTATTACAACATTCCTATTGTACTTTGATCATACCGTATTCCACATTATTAGCGGCACCATATCGACGGTGCCATTATCTTCTATCGATGCTACTACTAATTATACTTAACAACATCCTATTCCTAATACATACATTAATGAAATAGAAATTACGGAGGAAAATTTTAGTGTCGAGTGCCTTCGCAGATGATAGTGAAGGGTTGAGAAGCTTGCTCAGTGGAAATCAGTCTCCAAGTGGGAGATTGTTATGTTTGTGGAGCCTATTTGCATGTTAGAATGTGGTACACCTTCTATGTGTTACACTTGGGTATTTTCATGGGTGGTTTATTAACCTATGGGTAATGGGTAACCATTATGGGTTGTTTTTGGGCCCATGGTTTTTTCGGTCTTTTGCCCATTGTTTTGATACCCATGGTTTTTTCCCTTGGTTTTGATACCCATGGTTTTGTATCAAACTGCTTAAGCAGTTGTCTATTTATATGGTCTTATGCATATGATAGATGTACAAGTAAATGTATTGCAGATGTGTTTTGAATTCGGGTGTGAATTCTGTAGAGTTTGTTGAGCATAGCTCCAAATGGATCTGGGTATTATATTGAGAGAGTGGAGGCTTGTAATAAAATCTGAGCAAGTGATTCTTGGTGGACGTAGCCCAAATTGGGTGAACCACGTTAAATCTTGTCTCTTTGTGTTGTGTTATTTATTCTGCACTTTTATTTGAGATCTGTAATATTTTCTGCATATTAGTTTCTACTATTGCGATTCTGTAAGGGATTATTCCGCATATTTTATCTCTTATTTCCTTACACTCCCCCTCAATGGAAACTCTAAAAGGCCAATAATTGCATGAAAATTACAAAATTTTGTAGGACATAATGGCTTTGTAAACATGTCTACAACTTGATCTTTAGTCGGAAGTATTAGAGATCTATATCACTATAGAGAACCTTCTCTCAGATAAAGTGCATATGAATCTCTATATGATTTTTCCTTTGATGTTGAACTAGATTCTTAGCAAGAGCAATGCAAATATTGCTATTACATAGAAGAGGAGTAATTCCTTTAGCTTCCATGTGTATCTCTTCCAATAGTCACTTCAACCACATGGATTCTTTCACTACTTCCATTGCACTTCTATACTCTGCCTCGGTAGAAGAAATGGAGACTGTTGGTTGCTTTTTATTGCTCCAAGTAATGACACCTACACCAAACTTGAACACATATCTATTTATAGACTTGTGATCTATCACATCACTAACATGGTCAAAATAACAATATCCATATGGATATGCATTGTTAGAAGAAGTATAGCGTAAACCAAAATTAATTGTGCCTTTAATATACCACAATTATTTTGGATAACTTCTAGTGATTCTTATATGGCTCATACATAAATTTGGAAGCAATCCCTACTACATAAGCAATGTTAGGTCTAGTAATAGTTAAATAAATCAAACTATCTACAAGTTTCCTATACAAAGTATGATTAAATTTTTCACATGTAGGTTTAAGATCAAGTTTACATCCAAATTCTATAGGAATAACAACAGGTTTACAATCAATCATATTAAACCTTTTAAGTAGATTAGTGGCATATTGTGATTGAGATAAAACAATATAATTTTTATCTGATATATATCCATGCCTAAGAAATGATGCAATAATCCTAAATCATTCATTTCAAAGTATTGTTTTAATTTATCTTTAATTTTCATAATTAAATTGTTAGAGTTACTAGTAATAAGTAAATCATCAACATACAATACAATGAGAATAATATGATTTTCTTCAATTTTTACAAATAAATCATTATCAGAAGAACAATTAGAAAAACCAACTTCATTAAAAAAATTGTTAATCTTTACATACCAAGCTCTAAGAGCTTGTTTTAAACCATATAGAGATTTTTTCAATTTACAAACATACATTTCTTTACTTGGTTCTTCAAAGCATTTAGGTTGAGTCATATATATTTCTTCTTTTAAGTCACCATTCAGAAATGCATTCTTTACATCCATCTGATGGATTTCCCAACCATATTGAGCAAATAAGACAATAAGAATCCTTACAGTGCTCATTTTTGTAACTAGTGTAAAGGTTTCAACTTAGTGGATATCAGATTTTTGAGTAAACCCTTGAGTTACTAGTCTAGATTTGAATTTATCAACACGGTTATTGGATTTATATTTGATCTTGTATATCCCTCTAGATCCGACTATAATTCATTTTTCAAGAGGATGGACTAAATACCAAGTCTAGTTTTTAATCAAGTCCGAAAATTCAGATTTCATTGCACCTATCCATCTTTCGTTAGAATTAGCTTCTTACAAATATTGGGTTTCGGGTTCATAAATCGTCATCAAAGCATGATATGTATGTTGACATCTAGTCATATTCTGAAGGTTTTCAGATTAGAGTCTTAAATAATAGACTCATCCCATCTATGTCTTTTGGTTAAAGAGGAAACATGAACTAATTCTTTTTCAAATATAGGTTCATTACTAATTTCATCATCACATACACCATTTTCATGGTTATTATCATTATTTTCAATTTCATTAGATTTATTATGAATAATAGAAACATAAGATGATAAAGATGAACAAAAAGGTTTTTCTAATATTTTAACATTCATGTTTTCTATAAATTCTCATTTTGAAGGATCATAGATCCTAAGACCTTTAGTTTTACCTCCATAACCTACAAAGATACAAGGGTGGGAGGTTTGATCTAGCTTCTTCATTTTTGATTTGGGAATGAAAATAGATGCAAGGCTACCAAAGATTCTCAAATGAGACACACTTGGTTTTTTATTTGACCACTTTTCTAGAGGAGTGGAGTTAACTAAGGCTTTAATGGGTACTCTATTCAAAATGTGAACAACATTGTTCATTTCTTCAACCAATAGAAATTTAGGGACTTGTGTTGGATGTAACATGGTTTTATCCATTTCTAGAACAATGTGGTTTTTCCTTTCTGTAATCCCATTTTGTTAAGGGGAATAAGGAGTATTTAGTTCTCTTTAAATACCACATTCTACACAAAATGAGTCAAATGCCTTACTTGACATATTCTCCCCATTATCAGTCATAAGCCTCTTAATTTTATAACTAGAATTGTTTTCAACTAAAGCTTTAAATTCCTTAAATTTTGACAAGACATCAAATTTATTTTTGATAAAATAAGACCAAATCATATGAGATAAATCATCAATAAACATGACAAAATATAAAGAACCATTAAGGGATGGAAATTATAGGGTCCTTGGACATCACTATGGACAAGTTCCAAAGGTTCAGTAGAATTTGCATCATGATGAATGTGGAAGGGGTTAATGATTTCTTACCACATAAGCACCCTTTACATGTTTCATGATTTTGGGAAATAGGTGGCAGAACAAACACTAGGTTCAATCAATACATGTCATACATTCTCCTAAAGTTAACATGACCTAGTCTCTCATGCCACAATTACATGCCACTTATTTGAGATGTCAAATAAGAAATAGAGGGAAAGCCATCAAACACATAAATACCATATCTTTTTATGCCTTCAACTATAGTAACATCATGTTCATTTTTAATAAACCATTTATCTTTTAAAAAAGTTACACTATAGTTATATTGAGTCAATTGTGAATAAGAAAGCAAAAGTTTTAAGTTTAGGAACTAACAAAACATTGTTAATAAAACCATTAGAGACTTTTGCTTTACCTTGTCCTTGAATGTCAAGAATGGAATGATCACCCAAATAGATCTGATCATTACATTCTCTAAGGTTAGATAGGATATTGGATCTGAAGGTCATGTTCCTAGAGGCACCACTGTCCAATATCCACTCATTTTCCTTTGTAGTGACAAAGGTAGCATACAAAGCAATTACATTAGATTTTTGACTATTTTTTTATTCTTGTTTTGATTTTGATTTGATTTGTTTCCCTTTTGGTTTTGAAATTTGACTTGTTTTTCAATTTACAATCTTCTTTCTTATGGCCAAATTTTCCACAGTTATGACATTTACCATCAAAACTAACTTTTAAGTTTCCTGGTTTCTTATCTTTACTAGGAGGTTTAAAAGTTGATTTTTGATTCTTGTTGAACCTAGAAGGTTTACTTTTTGATTTTTGAGTGAGAAGTTCTTGAGTGGCATTCTCTTTTGAATCAATTTTTTCATAACTTACTCTTCTTGAATTAGGAGAGCAATGAGGGTTTGCAAATCATAGATGTATTGTTTAATTTGATACTTAGAATTCAGTATTGAAATGAAATTTCTAAACCTTTCATGAATATTCAACTGAATAATAAAGTAAAGTAATTTTTCTTGAATTAAGTTACAATTACATCCATCCAACTGAGACTTAATATTTTTAATTTTAGCCAAATAATTTATTACTTTTTCATCTTCCTTCATGAGAGTTTTCATTAGTTATAGAATTAATTTAATGATTATCAATAACTGCACACCTTTTTGCATTGATTCCAATTACATCTAAGCCTCACTCAAAATTTCTTGATTCCCGAAATGCATAAGGAAATCATCTTGTATGCTCCACAAAATTATGGACATAGCTTCCCGCAACTTTTTTTGATATGTAGCAACATTGTCCACATTTGCTTATCTTCTGGTCAGAGACTTATCTATTCCGTTCATGCCCGTCTAGAGCTTGCGAGCCATGAATTCTGCCTTCATTATATTTTCTAGATGTTGCAATTGTTTCAATTCACCATCTATGATTTATCAATATTAAAGTGGTTGGATCCCATTTTTGTGTAAAAAATTTCAATGAAGAACAACGAGGTTTATATTAATCAAGGTTCAAAATCCCTCTCACATGTCATTGCTTTCAAGCCACATACTTAAATTTTGATGAATTCACGTCAAAAAAGGACCTATCAAACAAATAATCTAAACATACGACATATTAGTTTGATAATAACAATTATTTATCAAAATGTGAGTGATTTGTTTTTAGTTTTTCATGAAAAAGACAATGACGACTTACTTAATCGCCGTGTCGTAAAATACATCATTTTAATTGAAAAACACAATTTATCTAATGTATAATATTATTAAAGTAATTTTCTCTTATAGGAAAAAACCAAATTAAATTAATTTAAATTAAAACAAGAAAGAATAAAAAAGTACATATACAAAAAATTTGTGGAGCAAGCTCCTTATAGAAGGGTTAGAATACTTTATATTAGCTCGGTCGAGTTGGGTTACCCAACTCGGCAAGTCGAGTAGATAATGCCTCTAAGGTTTAAATGAATGTTTATGTTTATGTCAACTAGGTCACTTACCAATGTTAAACCAAATTTACATAGCTCGACCAAGTTTAAAAGGTGATCCTTTATCAACTAGAGCAGAGCTCGCGATTGAGCCAACTCAATGATCCTACATGGTAAGTTGGGTTGAGCCATATCGGCTCTCAACAAAAATGTTGTGGCGTGACCAAAGTCACAACCACAAAGCTTTGAATTATGCCTTTTAAAGGCATAAAAATACTTTCCCACCCATGTGGGATTATATATCCATGCAAAAAAACACCCACGACCTAGGTGGAGAGAGAAAGTGGGTCACCGGGAGGGGGACATCCATGCCACATGGTGACATAGGATTGAGTTAGATGGGGGCACGTCGAGCCCTCCAAGTGGCTACATAAGACATGTGGGGCGAAGAATGGGGCCACCCCACTTGAACATAGGGTTATAAGCCACATACCCATAGTTTAAACTAAAGATAGTTTAAAGGTTTTTCACTATATAAATAAAGTATATAGTTTATACTATAATATAAGGTTTTTAGCATATAAAAATATAGTTTATAAAGAATAAACTATATTTTATATAATATATGGGAAAATATAAGGGTGTAGGAGAAAGGGGGCCGCTTAGGCCATATAATAAAACATAGCATAGGATATAGTGTATATCACCTATAAAATATAGTTTTGGTGATATTCTAATTATATATATATATATATATATATATATATATATATAATGTATATTTTATAGAATATAAACTATAGTATTATAATTTTTAAATTCAATACATAGGAATTTGTATTTTTAGAAATGACAAATGGTAAGAGATTTTAAAATGAAGTTTTACTTGAGGGAACACAATATTTAACCCGTCTAATGAAAAAAATTGTAAACCTTATTCACATGGATCTTGTCTCCTCCCTTAATTTTACACTTGAATTTACCTTTGAAAACATTTCAACCTACACATTTGAAGCTATAAAAGTATAGGAAAATATTTCGAATAAATTTTTAACCCTTACCTCTATTTTGCAGGTCTTGGTAATTTATTTGACTTTAAGATTTTACGTGCGGGGTGAGAGTTCCTTTGAAGAAATTTCCACATGTGCACATACTATGTAACAATTCTAGGTCCTATATGGGAAGGGGGTTTAAATTATTATTATTTCAATGAACTAACCACTCCAACCAACATATCCCATAGGTTAATTAAAATATGATTAATGATTTACACATTCTGTACCATATCAAAATCTGAGGGATATAATTTAACTAACCATATTAAATAATTATTAACCAAACATTAATGGAATGTATAAATAAATACATAACATAGTAAAAACACATGAACACAAGTTTTACATGGAAAACCCCTTAGGGGAAAAACCACGGATAAAGAGAATTTCCATTATTTGAGAAAATTTACAGTCCAGTAAAAACATCTCCTTAACCTCACTTCTCTCTGATCCATTTCACCTTAGTGAAAAAAATATGATTTGTGATCATATTTAAGTAACCCCACGGGTCATGAACAAATTAAGTGACAAATTATGATTAAATTATACCTGATTTAATAAATTAGTTATTAGATAACCAATTAAACATAATCTAAACTTTAAATTAAATAATTAAGAATATTAAATATAATCTAAATTAATTAATTATAAACTAAATCTTTTAGGCACTTAATATTATTTTCTAACAAGATTGAGGGAAGTAATGTTGAACACATGGAATTCAAAGACCTAAAATTGAGGATAGAGGAAGGAACCCACATTGTACTAGCTAACATAATATTTCAAAGTGGACTCTCTTGAGCCACCGGGTTCCCACTATAAATCCAAGACAATGAATTTTTTTCTCACCTATGGCTAGAATTATGAAGCAAAAATTCAAATTATCACCGAAGATGATGGTTCCATCATTTCCATAATATCTTCTCAAGGGATCTCAAAATTCCGTGCATCCCAAGACCCAATAATGTGGTGATCCTAAGCAAGGAAGACGCTTTCATTGATGTGAAAGAAATGAATCTTGTCTACAAGGAATAGTGATTAAAAACTGGATGAAGATATATTGTAAGATTTCCTACCTTCAAGACTCTCCCCTACTTTTAATTTGTTGAGAAAATTTATGATTGTATAGTCATGCTCGGTAGGCTCATGGGAGACACATCAATTAAGGAATTCCAACCGTGGATATCTCAATTCACCTTGCTTACCATAGAAGGAACTTAAAACATTGATTGGATCAAAATCATTAGTAATAATTTGCATTTACATGTGATAAACCTTGATATGACAAAGAAGTTCAAAATGACTTCTTATTTTATATATGTCATCACAATTTTACGTATGGATCGGGATATCTTCTAAAAGGAATATCCTGAAAGGTTTACCAAAGTGTATCAAGTATATTTGCAATTCAATTTAAGTGAATACAAAATGCATTATACCTAAGTAAATGATGTATTTGTAATGAATTGATCATGAAAATGGAAGGGGATATCAATCAAGATCATTAATGGAAGTTGTGAATTAATCAGAAGTACATAAGCTATTTCACATAGTTCAAAAATTTTCCCTAAATCATGTCATTGGTTTTTATGATGCCCCAATAAAATTCCCTCGATACCTAAGGAAATAGTTGGTTTTCATTGAGCTATGTCTAAAATTATCCAAAGTACATCTCAAGTGACATGAAAGAAAGAAGAAAGGGATGACTTTCCCAATTTATTTGGGTATTTACTCTTACAGAATTCAAGAGATACATGTAACATCGAATATTCCCTAGTAATATTACACCTATATGCCTACTCTCCTAGGAAGTCATATGAAAATAAACAATATATGGAAGTTGAACACAAGTATCTTGGCATTTCGCATATACCCCAAATGGAGGATTATTGGGAACTTTGTGTTGATGAGATTGAAGTCCATCATTGAGACTTCTCCAGAATGACAATAAAATAAATTAAATACTTCTATCTTAAATGGGTCATAAAGAACATATATGATGATACTAGTGAGTTGTTTGAACTAGGATACCTAGATTTCATTCAATTGAAACCACTTTATCCTATAGACTGGTTAGTTTTCGATCATGTTGACATCCTAACCCATACTGCGATAGTCCTTTAAAGGATAAAAAATGGTTTCTTAAGAAGGTGCATCAAATCAACTATACCCCTTCACCTTCTTATAGATAATCGAGAAGTCGGGAATAAAGTGTATTCCAAATAATAAAGAGGCCCTAGGAATGATAACACCCCTCAAGAAAAGAAAATTTCCCAACAAATATCTACACACCTCACTTTGAGTCTCCTTGCAAGAAGTTTCTAGTGAGAAGAGATGAAAATGTAATATTGAACCAGAGAATTCATCATTTCCACTATAAGGAATAATTACAAGTCTCCCTAGTCTCTCATGCAGTCACCTCACAAGCCTCATGTACCCTCAATGTAATCTCATAGGTAGCAATATCAACCCTCTCTAGTTTAGAATTGGTCTCCTTTTCTCCTACGCTTTGTCTACTAGTTCATGTTTCATCTTATTCTATAGGTCATGTTTTCTCATGGGTTTAAGATATAATTTAGAATTGTCAACGTATCTATTAGAAAATAAAATGCCACAATGGTTAAGATATCTCCTAATATTTGGAAACTCACACCCACTCCTCAAAAGGCTAAAATGAATTCTTAAATCACGAATGATGCTTTAAGGTCTCGCTTAATTGATATTTATCACCCAAGGGTAGTCAAGGATGAATATGAAATACATATATATGATTACGAGATGACCAAGTACCCTATTAGAGAGTTAGGTTATGAAGGAGATATACATAAATTCCAAAAACAAGCTGCCAAGTTTGCCTCTTGAACAAAAGAGGGTGAAGCAACAAGAGAATAATTTGAAATTCAGGTACATGCATTGACCTCATATGTTCAAACATTTTTGTACCTTGAGGAACCTCCTCTTACCCCCTCTAATTTAATTATTCCCTTGAGTAATATTGACTCACATGTCCTTCAAGAAGTATGACATCTTGACAAGATGGGAAGGATGAATGAGAAATGTATTGATTCAATCGTAAAAAGGGGCATGAAATTCTCCCTAAAGTAATCATAATATACAATATCATCACTTTTTTGACTAAGAAATTGTAAGATGTTTTCTCTACATTCAACAAGGAGAATGATATTTTTTCATTCATTCAAAAATGAGCTATATTGACCCCAAGTTTTGATTAATAAGAAAGTATTTTTGAGCTTAGAAGATAATTATTTGCTAACATGGATTGGAACAATTGAGTGGAAAATGAGAGCCCTCACTAATGCCATTGAATATTTCTCATATAACCTAAACCAAGGTTGAGATCAAAGAAGAGGTTAGTGACATCCTGAGCATAATGAGATTCCCTCCATTGTATTTAGAGTTTGAATTATTGATTAAGTTCGGGAGCAGTTCTGGAACATTGTTAAAGAATAATTATCTAACACGTAGTCCTATGGTGATCAACTCATGGAAAATCTAGCTTAGATATCAGTATCCATTTATGATGTAACATAAAAGATCAAAAATTTCTCAAACATTATAAAATAATCCAAAGGGCATCTAACTAGCAACTTCATATTATTACAAACACCATCATCCCTCATGAAGAGAAGTTCCGAAATAGTGTTCAAATTTATCTCAAGTGATGGAAGGAAAAATAATCTCTCAAATGAGAAACATCAAAGGATATTTGTATTCACATGATCCATTTATAAAATGATGTTTTCTTTCTTCTTCCATTCTCTCCCCATTATCGTTAGATTAATGAACAACATATTAATTGCTACAAGTTAATTTTCACCACCATTTTTGGTGTCGTTTCCAGGATACTTCCAAGTTATAAGGTTTTTGAGAGGTTTTTCATTTCTTAAAAGTAGTATAGGTTTTAAGAAATTCACCTCCAAGAAACCCCCAACCCCACTAATTTTTGTTGATTGAGTTGAGTTAGTTGATGCATGCACCGTCCAAGAGATGCCCATGGTAGATTTTTACCCAATCCACAAGTAGTGCATATCTCTTCATATAATTATGAGGATTTTGAAGAAGACATACATTCCTTTGTATAAGGTTTGTTGTTAGAAGATCCTTTTCCAAGTGAAATTTTAGAAGTTTCTCTTGATCATCCAGGACATACGGCGAATAAGTGAACCAAAATTTTGAAGATAGGGAAACTACATTTGAGTTTCCCATTTCCAACAATGATGAGGCTACTGCTATGAAGAATATTCCTCCCTTTTCCTTGCCTAACTTTCATGGATCCATGGCTAAATACCTAAACACCTTTTGTCCGAGTTTGACATTCTATGCGGTATCTATGATTATACCACTGATGCACATAAACTAAAGCTATTCCCTTCTACACTCAAGTTTTCAGCCTTGATATTGTTCATGGGTTTAGGAAGAGATACTCTAACCACTTGGTCTCAAATGAAGGAAAATTTTATCACTAAGTACCAAGACTATTGTAGGCCAAGTAGTAAAGGAGAAGAAGAAATCTATAAGATGACACAAAAGGAGGATGAACTATTAGAAGATTATCTAGAAATATTCTCGTTATGTTTTCAAAAGATAAGGCACACAAGAATACCCCATGAATCTCTCAAATTACTCTTTTTGAAGGGAATTAGTGAGGAGGACATGGATGCTATAGATATGATAGGAGCTAGAGAAATTTCAAAAGCTACCTTTGAGGATATTTTTGAAGCATGCATGAATTAATCTAGAGCCACTATGAAGAGAATAAGAAATGTAAGATCAAGAGGTAGATCAACTACCAAAACAATTGGGGACATATCCAAGTCAGAGATTGTTAATATGTTCAAGAAAATGAAGCAATAGATTTTTAATGACATGGCCACTCAATTAGATACTCGCATGCCAAGAAGAAAATAGAAGATGTAGAGGCATCACTCATAGAGTTCTTCCATGTATGCAAAAGGAAGGAATTTGACTGCAGATGCAAAGGATTGTCCAACATTGCACAAGAAAGGGAAGATAAACCTAAATTTAATATGTTGGAGATAGAGGATGGGAAAGTATTCTATGTTGCTTAAAGAAATCCGTGGTCGCTAAGACAAGGAGGTATGTCATAAGACCCTATGCCATCATTTCATAATTGGGATAGTAATCCATATATGCAACCCCCACCTTGGGATAATCTGCAACAAGGTTGGGATCCATACCCTAGCCAATACCAACAACAATGACAACCTCAATTTGTAGGCCAACAACAATGGAAAAAACCCCTCAATCATGGTAGAAACCTTGGAGAGGAGGGAAGCAATGGAATAACCCACCTCCTAATTACCAACAACCTCCTTATTTGCATCAACAAGCTCGATGCCAAATCTCCAACTTGGATCTCAGCCAAAAGTAACTCAAATACTAGCTCAACCAACACCTAACCCAAATAGTAAAGTTGCTCACCTAGCCTATACCACCGAACCAACTCAATACCTTATCCATTTATTTGATGTTAATAACATTCATCTCCGCTCAAGCATAGAATTTCCTCTACCAAGTAGACCCACCATTACAGATATTGCAGATGCACCACATTTGTTGAAAAGTGATCCAAAACAAAGAAAGAAAATGCTTCAAGATGATCTACAACAACCCGAACAGAGTTTTATCAAGGGTAAAGTACAAGCTAATAAACTACCATTTCCAAAAAGGTTACAAGAAAAGAATACTGACCTCAAATCAGATTTTGATTTTGATTTTTTCAATAAGCAAAAATATATTTGTGTGAATATTCCACTAATTTAAGAAATCAAAGATGTGCCCATTTATAACAAGTTGGTTAAGGATCTGTGCATAAGGAAACCAGGAAGAAGAAGAAAAAGATCCATCCACTATGCAAGTTATTGGACAACTGGTTGATATCATGCTTGGAAATTTAGTTCTACTAGAGTATATAGATCCATGAAGTCCATTGGTAAATGTTATAATTAATGGAAAAAATAAAGATCACTTTGATTGACTTGGGGATAGCCACAAGCGTCATGACCAAGAAAATTATGGATGATCTGAAATTGGAAGGACTAAGGTCAACAACTATAGTCTTACAACTTGCAGATAGATCAATAATGAGACCAAAAGGAGTCCTTGAGGACATAGTTGTGGTGGTAGACTCTTAGGAATACCTTGCTGACTTTATTTTCCTTAAACCAAAGGAAAGATTAGGAGGATATCCTATCATCCTAGGAAGGCCATGGTTGGCCACTACTGATGCATTCATAGGTTGTAGGTCTGACAACATGATTATTTCCAATGTAAGTGGTACTAAAAATTTGATGCTCTAGCCTCCTGCCAAACCATTGAATGACGAAGACTAGGAAATTTGGGTTGAGGAACTAGAAGCATATCAAAGCTCAGGCAATGTACCTCATGATGCTGGAAAAATATTATACAATTAAAGGACAAAAAGAATATGTAGTTCTTACCAATGTATTGAAGAATAACTATGGAATAAAGGAAGAAGTATATAATAGACTAAGGTGCTTAAGATGTTCCTCTGATCAAGTTCTACCATAAAAATCACCATGAACATTCCAAGTAATAATTGTATCCTTCATTTACTTCTCCCTCATGATTGTATACTGAATTATGTCAGCAACAATGTATGCTCAATGTATGAAATCTCCAAGCAAGTGGAGATAACCTCAGGAAGGCCACTAAACGTAAACAAGATACTTAATATGCAACAAGAGAAGTTGTTAATAACTCTTCTTCAAAAGCATAAGAAAACATTTGCATGGGATTATGGTGACATGTATGGGATTCATCCTAAGATTTACATCAAAGAAAAGTGTAAACCAATCAGGAAGCCACAAAGGAGAATGAACCCAACAATGATAGAGGTCTTGAAAGGTGAATTGAAGAAGTTGCTCGATGTTGGATTTATATACCCATTTTCGATAGATCAACAGTGTCACCACTTGTCATTATTCTAAAAAAGAATGGAAAATGGAGGATCTATGTATACTATAGAGAGATGAACACTATAACCAAGAAATACCACTTTCCACTACCTTTCATTAACAAGGTACTTGAAACTTTAACTGGTAAGAAGGATTTTTCTTTCTTGGATGGATATAGTGGCTATAATAAAATCCAAATTGCACCAGAAGACCAGGACAAAACTACCTTTACATGTCCATGGGGAACGCATGCTTATTCAATTCTTCCTTTTGGTTTGTGCAATACACCTGCTACATTCCAAATGGCAGTCCTGAGTATATTTTTAGACTTAACAAATGATTACATGGAGGTATATATGGATGATTTCATTGTACATTGCAGCAGTTTTGAAGAATCTATGCAAAATTTGGGAAAAGTCTTGAAGAGATGCAAAGAGCACAACATGTGCTTGAGTAATTAAAAATGCTACATGATGATGTCTGAAGGTATAGTCCTTGGACACTACCTTTCTTTCGATAGAATTCAAGTTAATCCAAAGAAAGGTATATGTTATAATCAATCTACCAAAACCAAAGAAACAAAAATATGTCAAGATTTTTCTAGGAAATGTTGGGTATTATAGAAGGTTCATACAAGATTTTTACAAGGTCAGAAGCACCACTCTTTTCTAACAAGGAAAGGATGTTGCATTTGAGTGGACTGAAAAATGTGAAATTGCATTTCAAAATTTGAAGAAATGTTGACTACTACTCCTGTACTAAGAGGACATGATTGGAACTTACCTTTCCACATTCACATTGATGCTTCAGACC
The DNA here is from genome assembly GCA_018340775.1 of Taxus wallichiana var. yunnanensis. NCBI lineage: Eukaryota > Viridiplantae > Streptophyta > Pinopsida > Cupressales > Taxaceae > Taxus > Taxus wallichiana. The sequence continues at coordinate 353,161,347 of CM031242.1, read as the reverse complement.
ATGCCATTGGATCTGTTTTAGGACAGAAGGATGAAGTTATAAACTATGTAATTTATTATGTTAGCAAGAACTTGTAGCATGCTGAACTTAAGCACACAATCACAGAAAAGGAGTTCTTAGCAACTGTATACTATCAATAATTTTAGGCACTACATCACAAGTTATCCAATATTCATTCACACTGATCATGCTACAATTAATAGTTGATCAATAAAATTGTTGTAAGAAACAAAATAATCAGATGGTTGTTATTCTTGCAAGAGTTTAGTGTCACTATTGTGGAAAATCTTGACAAGGACAACATTGTAGAATAATTCCTTTCAAGAATGAATATCAATGATGAAGAACAATTATTTTATGATTCCTTCCTAGATGAGTATCTATTTTTATCTCCACAAAAACACCTTGGTATGCGCAGACATAGCCAACTATCTAGTTTTAGGTAAGACACTACCACATTACTTATATTCTAAATAGAAATACATAGTTGAAAAGAGTGTACATTTTTATTGGATATCTAGATTTCTATTCCATACAGGTAAAGATAATATCATGAGAAGATGAATTTATGATGAGGAAATATACGATGTTCTTAGAGGCCTTCCGCTATGATCCTTGTGGAGGACAATTTGTTTGTAAAAGAACATCACATAAAGTATTAACAACTAGTTATTACTAGAAAACATTACACAAGGATGCATCACTATACACAAGGAGATGTGATAAGTGTCAAATAATGGGAAAGCCCACAAGATCCGATGAAATTCCATTACAGAGGCTCAAGTAGCTTTGTAGCCATTTGACAAATGGGGCTTAGAATTTATCGGCCCTATAGATCCTAAATCTCAAAGAAAAGAAGTATATTTTGGTATGCACATATTATCTAACTAAGTGGACTAAGGTGAAGGCATTACCAAATCAAAAAGTGAGAAAGTATCCAAGTTCCTCTATGATCACATTCTCACCATATACAAAGTTTTGAGGGATATTTTCATTGATCAAGGTACACACTTTACTTTGCTGATGTAATTTATGATCTAGCTAAAGAATATGAAATCAAGCATAGGAATTCTACACCATATCATCCCCAATATAATGGCCAAGTAGAGGTTACAAATAGGGAGATTGAGGCAATCTTGAAAAATACCATTGCACTCCATAGGAAAGATTGGGAAAATAGGATTCTAGAGGCAGTATGGGAATTCAACACAATGTGGAAGACAACAACTAGCTTCACACCATTTAAACTCTTGTATGGTAAGACTATTATTTTTCCAATTGAATTTGAGCACAAAACACCGAGGAATTCACTTGATCTAGGCATAGATTTATCTAAAGCACAAAGGTAGAGGATTCTCTAACTCAATGAGTTGGATGAAATGAGAAGACAAGTTGTGCATAATACAAAGGTAGTACAAAAGTAAAGGATCAAATGGCATGACAAGTACATCAAGACAATTAAATTTCAAGAAGGTGATTGGGTACTCTTATTTAACTCAAAGTATAAGAACCACATGGGAAAAATCAGGATAAGGTGGCTAGGTCCATATGATATTGAGAAAATATTTCCCAATAGAGCTGTAAAAATCACCACCATAGATCCTGTGAGGTTTAAGCTATGGATGAATGGTCACATGTTGAGGTTGTATAAGAAACCAACTGATGGGAGCACCTTCATGTAGCAATTCAGAGGAGTTGTAAGCATGATGGAGATGAGAACATTAGAGTTAAGATCAGAAGTTGAGCCTGCTAGTTCATCTTCTAAAATTTTAGAGGATTGAGATATTTCAATGGCCTTGGTATATTCATCTTGTTGGATATTCCAAGGATGAATAAAAGTTTTGTGATAATCCCTTTTGGTGATCAAACACTTTGCTAACATTTAATTTTCTTAGAGTTTCTATTTTGCAAGATTTGATGTATATGTTTTCTAGAGTGCATACTCTTTAACATAGGGATATAATGCAAATAATGGATGTTCCACTTGTAGCAGCATGAAAAAAATCTCTATTTTCTTTTCATGTTTAGCAGAAATCATGATTACATGAAGGAAATAAGAGATATCTGCACATGTGAGTGATGATCGAGACAACCGGGTACCCCATTAAGTCAGCGTTCCCCCTCCGGAAGTTACCTGATTTTAAGTAAGGAGCCTCGAAATATAAATGTAGCACATGCTTACAACATCATAACAATGTCTGCAACATCATAACAACCCAACATGAAATAAGGGTACAAATCTAATAAAGCATGTGCAATCATCATTCTAAATATGCCTCGAGATAAGTGCACTCCTACCACTTTATTAAAGTATGATTAGTATGATTATTATTAATTAGTATTTATGCCATGATATCATGTCTTTATTTTCATTGATAAACCATTTCAATTTATGTTTTTAGGTGTCATTACACATCATCCCACTTTGTAATACCACTTTACCTCACATAATTCCTGTAATCAAATCAATTAACTACATTCCCCTTAACTATGTTTCATGTGTGTAGTCTAGAAGTTCAAAATAAAATAATCAAGACACTCCCACATAATTAAATTTTGAATAGTTTCTCCAAAGTCATGTGTGATTTAATTATCGGAGTTTCGAGAAAGCTACATATTGAAAATGGGGATACTTTATATGCCATGAGCCGACATAACACTCTCAAATTCTCAACCAGCCATAAGTTTTACAATATTTTCAAGACAAAGGGATGGCCGGACTACATACACCGATTCTTGGGTTTTAGTGAGTCCATGGTTGAAGAATTTTCTACTACATTTAGAGATGGTGAAGCAAAGGTCAAGGGTTTATCGGTGAAAGTTAATGATGATATATTAGCTAAGGTGATTGGACTTCTAGCATAGGGTGAACCTTTCTCACGAAAATAAAATCCTAAAGAAGCCAAACGGGAATTCACTAATGCAGATGATGTATTCGTCAATGATTGCCAAGGTACATACATAACTTCTCTCAAACCTCTTTGGGCTGAAATTGTAAATTACATTATCAAGTATTTTACCTGCGAGGGAAGTACTCTAGGTTAAACATAATTCATTTTAAATGTCTCAATCATCTCAAGAACAACATAAATGTCAATATGCCCAATTTCTTAAATGAAATTTTGAAAAATATGGGTAGGGAGGCACAATGAGGAAGGTATACTCTTTCACATCACTACCTCATCACTTTGATAATCAAACACACCCTACAAAGGGAATACCCTGAGATAAGGTGGGATGATTTTGCAAAAGCTAAGCACATTAATGAATTATTGGGATATAGAAGGAAGAGAAGAAGTACTAGAAGTTCTTCCACACATGCAGCTAAACCCTCAACATCAACTTTCTAGCCTAAAGAAACTCTTGTTTTTGAGAATTTACCATTTTCTCGAACATATCCTTGAGCCAATATCACTTGAAATAATAATTATTGGTGAAACCCTCCTATAAATCTCTACACTTGAATCATCTACCTCCTCTAAAGGAAAGATAAAATATTCTAAGTTAACTCCTACACCACAAAGACGCTCTCATAGGCTAAAGACCAAAAGACCAAAACCTCCAAGCCAACAAAGTCCTAGACCATATCACTTGATAGTGATGTGGAAGCTACAGAGGAAAGCATTGAGCCCACACCATTAGAAACAATGCAAGGAGGTACTAATGTTGCATTTTGTTAACAAAAATTCCCTATAGAGCACATGGAGGGACAAGAATACCACCTGGAATGTGGAGACAAAGATTATGAAATAGGGTCATGTAGAGAGAGGAAGAAAAGGTTGAAGGAGAAATTACACAAGAATACCTTGAGGAGTGCATGGAGGAGCATGCAACAACAATTTCTACTAATGAAATAGTTTGTGAAATGAAAGACTCGAGGAAAAAATGAGATAAGAAATTGTCAAAAATGATGACTAAATAGTTCATGCATCATAAGGTAATGAGGAATGAATATAACAAGATATTGGTGAACAAATTACACATGTTGAGAATGTCATTGAGAACTTGGTCTATGGAATTGAGGAAGGGAATATGTCTGATGCAGTTGAGCATTTACCATTTCTACCACATCCTAGTATGCAAAAAGTATATGTCACCCCATTGAAACCACAATTTTTCATCAAAGAAATCATTAGAGATCCTATCAAACCAATATTTAAAGAAATGACAGCACAAACAACTATGCTAGATTACTGGGTAAATCAATTTGAAACCCATGTAAATAGGTTAAAATCAAAGTATGAAAGAGAAAAATAAGAACTCGTTTTCCAATACAAACAAGAAATTAAGGCAAAAGATAAAGAAATTGTAAGGTTAAAAACATGTAGGAGGAGACACTAAGGTGGCCCATGAAATATCTAGATACATGCCTCCTTCCAACGTTTATGCCATTTTCTTAAAAGAAAATATGTTACAGCTCAAGCTTACTTGTATCAACTTTGATATGTCATTTGACATCAGTGGAACAAGGAACTTCTTTAGGTTGTATCTAGAATAGCCCTCATGAAACTCAACTTCTACTTTGTGAACTCTACATGTATAATTATGCTCTTGAATATGATAGGGATTGGATTCCAGTCCTATACATTGGATATGTTCCAATTAAAGCACTTTGTTCCTATTTTCAGAATGAGCTGGACTGAGAAAAAAATGGAGGACTATAGGCATCTAGAGAAAGTACAACCACTCATGGTCAGGGATGAAGCTAATAACACCAAGGAAATTGTGGAGCAATATGGAAAGTATATGGAAAAGAAGGAAATCAGAAAAAGGGTGTGGAAGATGAGGAAAGAAGCTCATGAGGAGGTTAGAGATATGATTAAAGAACATGGAATTTAGATATTTCAAGCCTGCAAATGCACTAGAATGAAATGACTCCTAAAATGAAACAAAAGGAAATGCATTCATACCCTAACATAATACCAAATCTAAGGAGATTGAATGCATACATTCACATTGCCACTAGCTATGTAGACAAATGGTTCCTAGTTGCTTATCATCCCCCAATATTCCATTTTCAATACCACATTGGTTAGGTGATCCACCATTGAATGAAATAGCACAGAAAAAGTCATGAACACGCTCAGGATGAATGGAGGTTACTTCTTCACTAAACCAAAGTAGGGATGGATAAACCAATGGACTTCAGATGAGTATGCAACACCATACAGGTGGAGCCAAAGAAATCTGAATGAGGACATTCAAAAGATTAAGCCTGGGGGTGTGATGAGTTGATTAAATTCCTTTTATGAACAACTCATCCTTTGTACTTTTGTTAAGCCATTGAGGCTATGCCCTTGTATTTCCATGTCTTACTATTGAACATTACCACTATAACATGAACTTATGGCATTAATACTAATTAATATAGTTATTACTAGTTAACTTTATTTTGTGGTATTGTGAGTACGTATTTATTCTCTTGATTGCAATAAGTTTTTAAATGATGCTTTGTGTGATTCTACTCTTGTTTGCAAACAAATTCTTATATGTAACAACTCACATGTAGCCAAAGAAACCATACATAGTAACTCATCCGCATCCAAAAGGAATCATCTACAACTAAGGGATCATCCGTAGTAATTCACATGCAACCAAAGGACTTGTTTGCAATAAAGTGTATGCATCCAAAGGACATCAAACACATTAAATAAGTCATAATCCTAAGGATCTCATGGAATGTGGACATAACAAATGAGTTCACACATTTTGATGGAATAAGTAGTTACAGTTAAAAATGAGAACTAGGATATGACTCAACTCTAACATTTGATTATGTGTTGTAACTTAATAACGAACTAATTGATTAAATTCATGATTTGGGAACTGATTGGTTACTCAAGTTATGTAATTGACATCTAAACACCTGTTGGTTAATCTTGTTGCATGCATCAAGTCTCTAGATTATTTGGTTGATATATTTTACTTGATCTATTCGAACTCCTAGTCAAACTTTGTTTCCTCACGCTTTTGTTGTAATGAGATGTATAAAAAGGAAAAATGTTAATGATGGATGATGATGAAGAAGAGGAAAGATAGATAGATCTGGAATAAGGTTAGAGAGTAGATAATATGTGGGTACAAGATTCATTGTATTCCCAGGTTGTAATCTTCATGCCAATTTAATAAAAGTATGATTTATTTTCGAAGCTTCTAGTTCCAATCCTTAGGAGGGATTAACACCCAAGGTAGGGCCCACTTGTGGTTTGCTATCCCCCTCCATAATTTGTTGATTTGATTTATTGCATGAGTAGATTAGCAAAGTAATTCATTCCTTTATCTACATTCTAAGTTTACATGTTTTACCTTAGTCATAATATTTACTTCCAGTCTAAATTTAGTTTGTTTCCAAGCATTGTTATTTCCATAATTGTAGTGATAAAATTTACTTCTTTACCTCCTAAATACATGTAACTGTGTATACAACACTGGAATTATTAAAAGTCTACATCCCTTGGTTTGATAATTAAATGACTGTAGATTAATGAACAACATATTAATTTTTGCAAGTTAATTTGCACCACTAGGGTCGATGATATTATACACTTTTCTTGGATCCTTCAATGTTAACTAGGAATGTAACATGTACTTATTTAAAATTATGGATCTTCCACATGCGTATATATGATCCATTCTAGAATTTTAATTATCCACGAGATCCCTCCTCCTTCATTAATAAGGTCCTAGACAAATAATCTCTCCTTAAGAAATGTTCTCTTAAACCTATCCCTCAACACCTTTGTATAATCATCATTAAATGACATATGTGGTGACTGTGGAGGTCATCACTGCATTTTCATTTGTGTGTGTTTCCTTGGTGTAAATGTTCTTGTACTTGAATCACCAATATTAACCTTATCTTCCTTGATGACATACATGTTATCACCTTCTCTTTTGTTTCCCTTTTTCTCTTCCTCCGTGTTTCGTTTCTCCTCTTTGCGTATTGGTGCTTCTTCCCTACGTGGGACTCTATTCATCTCACCTTCTTCACCTTTATGTGTTCTTGATTCCATGTTCATTGGTTTCTCCTCTCCCCTTCGTCTTTGCATAAAGACTCCTCACACTCCAATTATTTAGAAATTTCTTTGTCTTCATCATCCTCATCCTAAAAAAAAAATTGAGCTCTCTTGTGCCCCTTCTATGTCCTTAATGAACTTATCTTGGTCGTTCTCACGTAAGGAGACCCTTTGGATAGCTAAGAAGAGCTTGTACCCTTGATTTCCTCCCTTCTCTTGTTCTATATTTCTCTTCTATGAATTTGATGCAACAGTATCCTCCTCCTCCTCCTCCTCTTCTTCCTCTCCTTCTTCCTATTCCTCCTCATGCTGAGGTGGAGTCTCCTCAAGTCTCCTCTTAGGGATTCTAATTATGATCTTCATTGATCTTTGAGGCATATGAGCTTCACACACTTTGATCTCCTTACCATCCTTAATTTTTGGCCATAAGGTGATAAAATTTTTCAGATCATGCTTTCAACCATTACATTTAAAATGGGATTAAGATCTAAGGTATCATGTTGAAATGGTTCCAAGTACGTAGGCTTGAAAGCGTATCCAAAGGTATTGCACAGGTTGTGCCAATATGAATCGAATTTTTTCACATCAAAAACTATCTTCTATGCATACTTTATTTTTTTGACTGTGTATGTAAAATACTTAGTGATGAATGTAAATGATAATTTTTACCACGACCTCATTTTTCAATTGTTCATTACAAAACATGTAAGGATAAAGTGTTGCATAACTGAAAAATTTTCCTACTAGTCCAAGACACTTGGTAATTCTTGTGACACATGCCATTCATTTTGAAGGCTATAGGCATATTGTTATACCATTTCTCTAACTTGTCTCCTTGTATGGATTGGTGATGGTGCCTTCACATGTGAATTTATAAAAATGTTGCACAAGGGACTTGTATTATCTTTGGATGTATCCATATATCTTCATATGGCCCATCCGGACACCAATCTCCCAAAACAAAATTAGTAGCAAGAGGGATTCCCATGTTATCTTATCTCCCTTCTCGATCTGTGTCATGGCCTCTTCTATAATTCCATCTCGAAAAATACTGTGCAATATTATACTATATTTTATGTGCCACATTATGCGCAATGTAGAGGAAATTCCTATTCAAATATCTCGAACTCTTTGAGGCACAAAGATTGCAACTTACCAACCGTGCCTCCACTTTGGTCGTAGGGTCAACAATCTTCTCTACACTCATCACCTTGTATCCTCTATCATATTGCAATTTGGTGGCCAACCCTCAATCTTCATCTTGTCATGAAATTCCAGCTCCGGATCTTCACCGGTATCCTACAATCTAGTCACTCTTCTAGTGATATGAGTCATGAGTCTCATCCTCTATCCATCAAAGTAAAAATAATCCTCATGCACATGCAATACTAGCCACTAGAAGAGGTGTGTAGGAATTCCAAATAAATGCAACTCAAACATCTGGAGGACCCCTACCTTCTCAAGAATATTCCATACCAAGTCATCCACGACCACTTGATCCTCTGTGGTCCTCATGGGTGACTCATGTAGTATATCCCTATTTAATGTGGAATCATGTCCTGGTGCCCTATGAATATACTCACTAATATTTCATTTTATAAGTTACAAGATCTGTTCTGCTCTATAATTACCTTGAGTGGGTACTACATTTATGAGAAACAATTCTTGGGTAGTTCCTCCAGTTCCTTCTTATTCTTTGGAACCCTTCGTGGTGCCATTGCTTATCCCTAAATTTTATTTGTAAGATTTATTGAATTTCCCTAGGTCTTTGAGAGTAATTTGTTTTCTTACCCATCATAACCTTATTCCCTTGTGATGAATCCTCTTAGTGCTTGTGTACCTTGCTCTCATTCCCTAGCTACTTAGTCTTAAAACTTTTTAAACCCTAGCTTCATGACTCTCAAGCTTCTAAAAATTCCTACTCCATAATTTCTGATTATGAAAACTCTATCTCCACTTTTTCTTTCCCTCACACGTTTCCTAAGCTTCCAATTCCTCTATTGAAGGAGCTCCCTAACTTGAAGGCTTATGCACTTTGATCTGGTTTTCTTTTTTGCTCGAATTGCTTTGTCACACTCTTCTCTTAGCACTTAGTTGCTTAGATACTCAATCACACAAATCATCTCGAATCCAAGGTAACAAATGAACTCATTTTCCCCTTTTATAGCTTTTCCGCACTCAATACACCAACGACACACTTTTGGCTTGAAAACATGTTTTCACTTTTTCCTTTATGTTTTAAATAAATTTTTCTTTTAAAACATATTTTTAATTTTAAAGGCACGTGGTTTTATCCACATTTTCCTCTTCCACATGCAAGATTCATAACCTTTTGGTGCACCACTACCTTTTAGGAAACAGAAATCCTTGTGCACACTTCCCCGTGCCACAACCCATCTTCCTCTACACCATTTTCCAATTACTTTATCCCATTGCTTCTACCCTCGTGTTACATCACAGGCTTGTCCTTATGCAGGGGTTGTCGGTATGAGAAATAACTATCCCAACAAGCACATATTATCTTTCACTCTGTTTTGTGTATCATTATTTTTCTTTTTTGTGTACTTGTCTCATTTTCCTACGTACCCCGAGCCTACTCCAATAATCGTTCCATAATTTCATGACTTCTTTTTCATGCACACACACCTCTTTTGCCCCACATGAAAATTATGTGCGGTCCTCTATGCATGAACCTAATAGATAGTAATTAGCTCCTTTGCGTGAATGCATTTATTACAACAAAACATGAAAGGGGAATATAATATATATGGTAATATTGCCTTATTACAAACCTAAAGCAAGATTATTTATAGTAGGGATTCAACCTACTCCCATTAAAGTAACCGAGAAGTATGGTGCCACCAACACCCTATAATTAGCATGCACTGAGTCTAATATCTTGGTCACTACAAAGGGTCCCAACCAATGGAATTTTAACTTCCCTGATGGCACGTAAAATTGGAGTCATAAAAAAGTACCATCTTTCCAACAAAAAGATTTGTTATTGATATGCATGTCATGCTAATCCTTATGTCGTGATATTTCGGTCTTTTGACTCCAACACGCAATGACACACCACTCATATAATTATATCAAATTATCTATGCACTCATCCAATTCTTGTTCATCATCTAATCTGCATACGCACGTGCAATATGTAGGGCGGTAATATAAATTCCATAGGTAATACCATCTATGTGCTAAACACTAACTAAAATGGTGTGACATTGTTCAAACGTTTATAGGTTGTTCTATATGCCCGAGTACGGTTAATACCTTTTCATCAAAATCATATCTTCCAACATCATATAACTTCATTAGTTTTTGTCCTAAGATATTGTTGAAAGCTTTAACAAAGCCATTATCTTGGCATTGATAAGGGGTAGTCTTATGGTGTGCCACCATAAAATTTTCCAATAAAATTCTAATGGTATCATTCAAAAATGAGTTCCTCTATCACTTGTTAGGCTCAATGGGCATCCATACATGTTGATGATGTTTTCCCAAAGGAACCTTGTTGTTTTTATTGTTGTGCAATCTTTTTATGTGTTTCCTCTGCCAACATTGTCAAGTAGTTAGTACATGTGATGATGTAGCACGCCTCTGTCCTGCATGTGAGTGGTGCAATAGGTCCTACAAAATTAATAACCCATTTTTAAAATGGTTTTGTACTCACAATGGGTTGCAATGGAATTTCATCTCTATTTCTAGGCTTTCTAAGTCTTTGAAAATGATCAAATGCCTTGAAATAAGCTTTAGTTTCTTTGTAAAATGTATCCCACCATAGACTAGCTAACAAGATCTTGCACACGATCGCTTCGCCTACATAGTTCCATCTTACAATGCCTCTATGAGCCTCCTCTATAATTGCTTCACACTCTTGTTCCATAACACATCTATGCAAGACCTCACCTCTACCAATTTTATATTGTTCTCTTGCAATAATTTGGTATGAGATGGATTAAATAAGAAGCTACTTCTTTCCAATGTTTTCATTCCTTCGCACTAATCTCATGCATAGAAATTTTGCAATGTCTTCCAAATCAGCCGGTGTAACTTTTCAATATAAATAATTATGCATCAGGTCATATTATCCTCAATGCTCTATGCATCCTCTCTTTTGTCGATCCTTGCAAAACTATCAGTCGCAAGTTGTTCTTTCCCGAATTTACTATGACTATAATTTTAAACTCTTGAAAAACAAGTATCCAACGTCAAATGCGCCCTTACAAAACATGTTTATTGACTAAGTAATTCAATAACATATGATCTGTAAAAAATATAAATAGTGTGTCAAATAAGTACTATTTGAACTTGTGAAGAATGTAGATCATGGGTAATTCCTCACGCTCTGTGGTTGTTTAACTTTTCTCATATGGTGTCAAATTCCTACTTGCAAACCATTTGGGATGATCCAAATTTCCTTCACCTGGTTGCACCAATTGACATACTAGAGGCATAAAAATGTACATAGAAAGGATTTTTATATGAAGGAAACAAAATATAGGCGTGGTGGTAAGCTTATCTTTCAAGGTAAAAATGTTGCTCTTTATGTTTCCCCACTAAAATTTTCCCTTGGCTATGAGTAATTATTCCAATGGCATGACAATATTTTCATAACCCTTAATGAATTTTCTATAGTAACCAGTGTGCCCCAAGAAACCACACATTTCACTTTGATTGATAGGTTCTTTAACCCCCAAAATGACTCGTAGTCTTAGCAAGGTTTACTTGATATTCCTTTACAAATGATGTGCCCAAGTAAAGTACCAAATTGGGTAGAAAAGATGCACTTCTTAGTGTTAAGAGAGATGTTAAGTTTCCTGTATCTCTTAACCACTAGCCTCAGTTGTCATAATGATGTTTTACTATCCCATAGATTGTCCAATCATCCAGATAAACCTGCAAAACAACGATGCGTGAGAATATCGCTTGGAGTATTCTTAAATCTAAAGGGCATCATAGTATATGTAAAACTTTCCCATTTAGTTGTGAAGGTGGTATTTTCCTAGTCCTCACATGTATTGTGTACCTAATGGTACCCTGATAATCCATATGTGAATGAATAGATTTTGTGCCTGCAACTCCATCAAGAATATCTTATGTAAATGGTGTAGGAAAAGGATCTATGAAACATGAAGCATTGAGTACCTTATAGTCCACACAGATCTTGATCGACCATATTTCTTGATACTAATCACCATGGGGCTGACCCACTTAGATTCCTCAATAGGTTCTATGATCCCTGACTTAAGCATCTTGTCAATATCCTCTTTGACCTTCTTGTGTAGGTTTGGGTTCATCCTATAAGGCCTCTTCCAAACTAGACACACACCATCTTTTAGCTTAATCTTCATCTCTCCTAAATAGGGATGGATGCCCTTCAACTCATGATAACACCTTAGGATAGTTCTTGGAAGTCACGCAATAGTTGAATGATCTTCGCAACCTTTGGTTTTGACCAAAAACCTCCAATAATATCCTCCTTATCCTCAGTGCCAATATTCAACTTCTTCGTCTTTATAGGCACATGATATGTATGCAGACTTCTTATCCACATAATTTTGAACTTCACGTGCACCATCTATGTGCTTGATATATAAATCTTCAACTTCCTCATCTTTAATGAGGTACACTATCTTCCCTTTTTCCTTCTCTTTACATGCCTATCCCAATAGTGTCTCTTATGTTTCTAGTATATCTTCACATGCCTCAATCTTAGGCTCTCCCAAGAGCTTAACCATAATTTCCTCTACCTTCACGCTATCTCCCAACATGATACACTTCACAATCTGCAAGGCCTCATTTACTAATGGCTTATTAGAAAAACAACAAAAAGTTTGAGCCATACCTTGAGTCATGTATCACTAGCTTGTAATATCTTTCTTGAGCTTAGCATGTATATACCATGTACATACACACCCACACAAAGTAGAGTACAAGTTATGTACCAAAAGAGATGGTGGTATAGATTCTCGGCCTTACATCCATTGTTTCTCATAGTTGTGGATGTGTACCAAAGTAGGAGTCTTCCCATCATACTCGTGTACAAGAGAAGGAACATTACTATGAGTAAACCTTGTTAAAAAGGCTACTCTTACCTTCGCACCATCACAATAGATTGTCCCCGTATGTTTCTCACTAGCATTCTTCTATGCCAAATAATTTATATACCATCATATTTCATCTATCTCCCTCATTTTTCACTAGTACTCCATCGTGCATAAGAAAGATTCAAACTTCTCTTCTCTAGTGTACCTTGGTAACCGAGTTTTTCCTAAGTACCGATCATGTGTAGCTTAATAATTTTGGTGACTATTCCTTTGACCTAGTGACCTACCATTTCATAAGTTCCATGGGCCCAATTATCACAAAAACACTGGTAGTGTCACTAATAGACTACATGTCTTCCCAATGAGACATGCCTTCCTTTGATGGCTCCATGTTGTTAAGGTTGCGCATCTTTGGATGTGCATATATTCTATTGAAATCCTCCTATTCATATGATCTCTATGTGGAAAAATCTTCACATCATCCAAGGGTATGACAACAAACTTTTCCTTTTTCTCAAAACTAATATATATATTTTGTTGAAGCACATATTTGCATTACTAGCATAACACCAAGGACATTTAAGAAATACTTTGGGAAATTATTAGCTTCACAAGTTCTAATACTTCAAAGTCACATGTGAATTTATATCCTTGAATAGTGATTGAAGCATCCTCCAATACCTCAATGGGCATCATATTTGTTTTATTTTCCATATACAGTACATTAGAAGATGGCTGTAATTGTGGCCTTCTCGTTTGGTTCCATGAATCCAATGTTAGGACATTGACTTCTCGCATCTGTGTTAATAAGAATTTTATTATCTATTCATCCATCTATCAATGCATCTAGTGTAATATCTTTTTCATATTCATGGTTCTGGGGTGGAAAATTAACATGGAGAATCGGTGCTCGTGCTCAACTCTTGTAGAGGAATGATATTGTCTGTGCAACATCCTGGACACTTCCTTTAAATCATAGGAATGATATTATCCCAACAACGGAATGATATTCAATTGGTGCAACATCCTGCACACTTCCTTTAAATCATTCACATTCCTTTAAGGAAGTTTGGTGCTCTTTACTCATTCCCTTTCACACACCTATTCCTTTAAGCACTCGATCTTTCCTTGTTAATCCTGATAACTCCCATGGTCTCTTGGTAGACCTTTTGATGAGAAACATTTGGATACCTAACATGTATAACCTCCTCTCTTATGATAATAGGTTTTAATTTAAGAGGCTTTCATGTGGGCACCGCTTCGTGCCCGTAGTGACTAAAATAGGTTCAAGTTTTAGATTAGTTGTTTTCTTAGGTGTCCATTATTCATTCTTTGCACATTCCACCTTAATCTTCCCCATGCCTTTGTCCTTATTTTTATTATTAAACATATGTTCATAGAGGTCTGCATAATGCTCAACCTTGTGCACCTTTCCATAGTATGCGTGACTTGATTCTTAGGAAACTCATGTTGGTAATGATCTAGTGATCCACAAGTATAGTATTTACCATGCACAAACATTCCTCTACCATATCGACCTCTACTTTGATATACACCTCAAAATCCACCATCTCCATTTTTTCCTTCATTTATCTATCCTTCCCGTGCCCGAGAACTACTGGCCAAAGTGGTGTGTCGCAATCTAGTCTCACGATGACTTATGAATATGATCGATCAAGCAACATTCAGCTATTCTTGGGTGTGTGCATCGTAAATATTATAGTACATATATGTTATTCTGTGTTGTGAGATACAAGAGTGGATAGTTACAAACATCATGATTCTTGTGGAAAATATCAAAATATTTTAATAAGGTTTGCATATTCCTACGCAGATAAAAATATTTCATATGTCCTTCTACTTCGTAATCGACGCCATAACCCACTTTGCATGTTTCATGCGTCAAATTGTAGATAGATTATCCAACTATGTAGCCATAACTACTATCTCGCACCTCAAGGAAGTGAATTACACCCATGTAAACACTCCTAACTACTTTTACATGTAGTACAACCTCCAAAGTGCCTCACGTAGATCAAGAAATGTCTTATGCGATAATTCTCTTAGAAAGGGAGTCAAAAAACCTCCAACGAACCACTATGCATGTTGGATATGATGAATATCATATGATAACTTGGACAATAAAGTCTTAAACCACGCATCATACTCCCTCATACTTTTAGATAATCCTAGTTTTATGTATTCTAGTGCACTAATACTCTATTGATCAAATTCTAAAATGTGGAATTCAACTAAAAATGCAGCAAGTAACACATCATAATCCACTTCAATATAATGTGGATCATAATTTCTATACCAGCTATGTGTGTTCCCTTGAAGTGTTATGGAAAAATGACTTGCCTTCCTATTAAGAGATGTTTTCCCCTTTGCTCTCTAAAATAATTAACACTTATACATGTGCTCAACTACATCCTCCAAACCTCTATACTCTGGTAAGTGAAGAGACATATCAAAGAAAATTTGAGGTGTCGTTGTTGTGGTTGTTGAGGTTGCAATGGTTGTTGTGGTGGATTTTTCGGTTTGCCCCTTATCCTGTAATGGGGCTATATCATGAACCTGAACCTCCACTAAGATTTCCTCTGTGTGGTGGCTGACCCAAACCTCATGATCCCCCTGTTGTGATATGCGGTCTTATAGATGAACTCCCTATCATAAAAATAGACAAAAAAGAACTTACCATTACATTCTTAGAGTACTCTGTTCATTAGCCTCATGAATGTACTGGGTGTATTAGATAGCCCAAATGACATCACCATCCACTTGTACAATCCTTATTTTGTTTTGAAATTCATTTTCCATTCATCCCCTTCATAGATCCGAGTCTGTAGTACCCACTCCATAGATCAATCTTGCTAAAATATTAGGCTCCCACTAGCACATCCATCATATCATCTAATCTTGGAATTGGGAACTAATACTTAATTGTGATCTTATTTATGGCCCTGCTATCTACACACATTCTCTAGTCTCCATCTTTTTGGGAGTCAATAGTGTTGGAGTTGCACATGGACTCATGATTTCTCTCACTAACCATTTCTATATTAGATCTTTCACTTGTTTATTCAACTCTTCACTCTATTTCAAACTCATCCGATAGGCTTCCTGGTTTGGAAGGGTCGATCCTAGGATCAAATCAATATGGTGTTGAATATCTTGCTTTGTAGGTAACCCAGGTTGTTATCTCATCTGGTATGACATCTTTGTATTCATTTAGTACCTTTTTCCATAGCAACAGGTATATTAAAATCCTCTATTTCCACCTTCTTTGACATTAGTGTATAACACTAGCCAACTTCTTCCATTTCTGTAACAAACTCTTTTGTAGCCAATAAGCCCTCACTCTTCTCTTCTTCCTTGAAGGGTAACAACACCAACTTTACACCATCCTTCCAAAAATTATATGTATTTTCCTTCCATCATGTGTAACCTTTTTATCATCTTCCCGAGTAATATATAGCATGCATCCATTGGGATAACATCACACCATACCTCATCCTTATAGGTATTCCCAATCAAAAAATTTATAAGGCATCTTTTATCTATGGTTACCTCATTCCCTTTCTTGAACCATGATATACGATAGGGATATGGGTTCTTCTCACATTTTAGATTGAGTTTGTCAACCATCATAGTTGAAACCAAATTTTCACAACTACCACCATCAATAATAATTTTACATACCTTTTTTCCAAAGCTACATCTTGTTCAAAATATATTTGTTCACAACCATGAATCAACACCTACAATATCTTGTTCTTTCTCCTTCCTTGGGGAAATAATTGTCCTCCTTATCATGAGGGTTTCACCCAAGTCTGCAGCAACCTCCATTTCTTCTTCCTCTTTATCTTCAACCAGATTTACTCATGGTTGTTCTCCTTTCCATCTATCTTGTGTAGGATAATGTAGACATTCAAAAGCTCTATGCCCCTCTTCACCACATCTGTAACATGTATATTTCCTTTGGGGAATATTCCATCCCCATCCTCCATTATAACCTATTCCCCTCTGAAACCCCTACCTCTTTGGTAGTTACCATAGCTTTGACCGACTTTGCATGCCCTTCTGCATTAGAGGATTCACCTTTTGTAGATTCAAATCTACCCCTGCCTCTCATTGGAGATGATGATGGCCCTCTCTTCACACCTCTTCTAAAATTATTCCTCTTGTTATTTTCTTTTTCCTTTAATGTGAGTTGATAAACATCATCCAGGCTATGGATTCGAGCATACTCATCTCATCTTGTATGGTGTAACTCAACCCATTTATATACCATGTAGCCTTCTATTCTTCAGACTCTCCTTGTTCCACCCTGATTGACAACTTGTAAAATTCATTGGTATACTCCTCAATGCTGAGATCCTTTTGTCTTAGGTTTTGGAACCTTCGAAAGAGTGTCTGAGCATAATCTACAGGAATAAACTTTTCTTTCAGCTTCTTTACCATTTTATTCCGCTTTAGAGATCTTTCCCTTTCCATTACTTTATCTTTCATTTTTAGGAGATCCAACTAGATCAATGCATGCCTAACTAACTTAGTGCATTCAAAATTAATCTTCTTCTCATTTGAAATGGTTTTCCACTCAAATAATTTTTCCATGCAATTTAACCAATCAATCAACTCCTTTGGTTGGAACCCTCAACCATAATCGGGAACATCAATCTTGATGTTGTCATTATTTCCCTCTAAAGCCTAGATCAATCTCTCCTAAAATGGTCTCCCATTCATGGTTTATTCATCTCTTGAAAATTTTCTTCTTCATCTCCTCCTTCATTAATTAATGAAGGCACATCTTCAAGTGTCACTATCTAGGTCTGCATCTCCATTTGCATGTCTCCTTCTAAGGCGGGTAAATTCTCCCGTGAGCTCGGTAACTTGTCTCTAGAGCTCCTGCATATGCCTATTCATCTAGGTATAACCTCCCCTCCCACATCTAGCCATGATTATATTAAAAAGAGGAAAAATTACACATAAAAATGTAATATGGTACCTTAACTATTTCCATGCAAGATCTAAATCTGGCTCTGATACCAATTGTGAATCCAGCTACAAGAGGTTGAAATACCTCCAAAACACACATAAACAACTTTGAAAATAAAAATCAGGAGTTTAAAAATAGCTTTCTTCTCATTCTGAAATCAACACCAATATTTTACATCATTACAATCCACCTTTTATGTCACGTCTACTCTAAAAACCCTAAAATGTCAAAAACTATAAATTGCCAAAAAACCCTAAAATGCCAAAAATTACCTACTAGCAAAACAAATTGGATGGGCCCTAAAATTTTTGTGTAAAATATGCCTTCATAAATTAAGGCTCATGTAAATTTTTAATTATTACAACAAGCACAAATAAAGTTATTAAAGTTCTAAGACCTAGTCAAAAGTGAAAAAAACGTTCAGAGCCAATTTTAGGCCATTGGATGAAGGAATCCGGGCCTGAAAATGTGCCAAAATGACCACAAACTTGCAAGATAAGTTGACAATAGAATAGTACTAATGTGTATCTACCACCCTCTAATATTTAAAGATGATCAATAGTGGATCAAAAGTTATGGTCTCCGTAATTTATGCTCCCACATCATTCTCCCCTAGTTGAAAAGAATTCAACTCTTACAAATTCAGTTCACGGAATTCATCTAATTTTTCAATTTCAATCTTCTTCAACTCCCACTTAGGAATCCAAATATTTTCTTCTTGTTGCAAACCTTTCCACTATACCAAATATTTGTTGTAGCTCCCATGTCTAGTAGTGACTGTCTTTTGGTCCAAGACACACATTACCCTTTCCTTTTTCTTCTTCGACATATGTTGCTCCCAGTTTATTTCTTCCTCCTCCAAAAATTTTCATCATGACCTAGAAACTTATATAAGTCAGAAACATTAAAAACTAGTGAGATAGCAAAGTTTTTAGGTAGCTCCACCTTGTAGGCATTATCACTCATTTTCTTCAGAATCCTACATGGCCAATCTTCTTATACTTGAGTTTATTATATGTCCCTTTTGGAAACCTCTCCTTTCTAAGATGAACCATCACCATATCTCCTTCTTCGAATAAACTTACTCTCCTACTGGCATCTATAGCTGCTTTATATTGTGCATTACTCACTTTCAGATTTTCCCTCACTTCATCTTGTAGTTATAGAATGTGTTCTACAAATGCTTCTATATCATCACTAGTTTTATCTTCACTGGGTAGCACAATCAGATCTAGGACCCCCTTGGGATTCCTACCATATACAATCTAGAAAGGAGACCTCCTTGTTGACCTTTTAACGAGCTATTATATGAAAACTCAGCTTGTGGTAAAGCCTAATCCCATTGTTTTGGATTTTCTCCAACTATGAAACGTAGGAGATTTCCCAAGCTTTTGTTCACTACTTCCATCTTCCCATCAATTTGGGGGTGATATGCACTATTGAACTAGTAGTTGTGTCCCTAGTTTCCTCCATAGATTCTTCCAAAAGTGACTCAAAAAATTTGTGTCACAATCTGAAGTGATCGTTCTTGGAACTCCATGCAATCTAACCACTTCGAAAAAAATAAAATCTGCAACTCTAGAAGCATCATTAGTTTTTTTACAAGAAATGAAATGTGCCATCTTAGAGAATCTATCAACCACAACAAAGATATAATCATTCCCTCACTGTGTGTTAGGAATTCCTAACACGAAATCCATACTCAAATCAACCCATGGCCCTGTAGGGATAAGTAATGGCATATATAACCTAGATATTATTGTATGGCCCTTAGCCATTTGACACACTCTACATCTTGCTACAATCCTACTTATGTCCCTCTTTACCTTTGGCCAATAATACTTTTCTACAACAAGAGCAATTGTATTACTTATACCAAAGTGTCCATCCAACCCCTCACTATGTAATTCTCTTATAATATTTTCTCTCATTGAACCAACAGGGATGCATAATTGTTTCCCCCTGAACAAATAACCATCCTACATCAAATAATCAAAAGAACCACTACCCATTGTAGGGTCCTTAAGTTGTCTCACAACATCACCAAAATCTGGATCACCTTCATACAATTCCTTAACTACCTCAAACCCTACTACCTCATTTTCCATGGTTGTCAAAAGTGTTACACGCCTACTCAAGGCATCAAAAACTTGATTCTTTTGCCCGACTTATGATTTAAGACAAAAGCATATTCTTGCAAAAATGAAACCCATTTTTCATGCATACTATTTAATTCCTTTGTTGTGTTTACATACCTCAAGGCTTCATGGTCGGTGAAGAGTAAAAATATTTTGCTACCAAGTAATGCCTCTAGTGCCTTAATGCTCGAAAAATAGCATAAAATTCCACATCATACATAAAATATTTCCTCTTGAATTCATTTAGATTTTCACCGAAGAATACCACTTTGGTATTCCTTCTTGACTCATCTGACTCAATCCCGACATGTGAGGCATCATAGTCAACCTTGAAGACCTTGCTAAAATATGGCAATACCAAAACAAGTGCTTGTGACACTTTCTTCTTCAACAATTCAAAGCTATCTGTTGTTTCCTTAGTCCATACAAACCCCCTTCGCCTTTTATACGCTCTCATTATGTGTGCAACAATGCTAATGAAATTTAATCTACGAACTTCCTATAAAAAGTTTCCAATCCATGAAAGATACAAACCTTTGTCACATTCCTTGGAATGGGCCATTCCAAAATTTCCTTTACTTTTTCCTCATCCATCCTCACTCCATCCTCTGATATGACAAACCCCCCAAAAATAAGACTCTTCAAGAAATCTGCACTTCTTTAAGTTTGTATATAGACTCTCTTTACGTAAAAATTCTAACACCAATTTCATATGTAACAAGTGTTCTTCCATTGTCTTAGTGAATATCATAATATCCTCAAAATAGACAACAAAGAAATTACCATTGTATTCTTGCGGTACTTTGTTCATTAGCCTCATGAATGTATTGGGTGCATTAAATAGCCCAAATGGCATCGCCATCCACTCGTATAATCCTTATTTTTTTATAGTCATTTTCCATTCATCTTCTTCACGGATCCGGGTCTGGCTGTACCCACTCCACGGATCAATCTTGCTAAAATATTAGGCTTCCTCTAGCACATCCATCATATCATCCAATTTTGGAATTGGGAAATGATACTTAACTTGTGATCTTATTTATGGCCATGGTATATACACACATTCTCTAGTCTCCATATTTTTGGGATTCAATAGTGTTGGAATTACACATGGACTCATGCTTTCTCTCACTAACCCTTTATGTATTAGATCTATCACTTGTCTGTTCAACTCTTCACTCTATGTCGGACTCATCTGATAGGCTACCTGGTTTGGAAGGGATGATCCTGGGATCAAATCAATATGGTGTTGAATATCTTGCTTTGGAGATAACCCAAATTGTTAGCTCATCTCGGTATGATATCTTTGTATTCATTTAGTACCTTTTTCATAGCAAAAGGTATATTGAAATCCTCTATTTCCACCTTCTTTGACATCAATGTATAACACCAACCAACTTCTTAGATTTCTCTAACAAACTCTTTTATAGCCAATAAGCCCTCACTCTTCTCTTCTTCCTTGAAGGGTAAAAACACCACCTTTACACCATCCTTCCAACAAGTAGATGTATTTTTCCCTCCATCATGTGTAACCTTTATATCATCTCCTAGTAATATATTGCATGCATCCATTTGGATAACATCACACCACACCTCATCCTTGTAGGTATTCCCAATCGAAAACTTAATAAGGCATGTTTTATCTAAGGTTACCTCACCCCTTTCTTGAACCATGATATATGATAGGGATATTGGTGCTTCTCACATTTCAAATTGAGTTTATCAACCATCATAGTTGAAACCAAATTTTCACAACTACCACCATCAATAATAATTTTATATACCTTTCCTTTAGAGGTGCATCTTTTTTGAAATATATTTGTTCATAGCCACGAATCAGCACCAACAACATCATGTTATTTCTCCATCCTTGGGGAAATCATCTCCCTCCTTATCATGAGGGTTTCACCTAAGTCTATAGCAACCTCCATTTCTTCTTCCTCTTCACTTCAACTAGATTTACTCATGGTTATTCTCCTTGCCATCTATCTTGTGTAGGATAGTGCGGACACTCAAAAGCTCTGTGCCCCTCTTCACCACATCTGTAACATGTATATTTCCTTTAGGGGCTATTCCATCCCCGTCCTCCATTATAACCTCTTCCCCTTTGAAACCCCCTACCTCTTTGGTAGTTACCACGGCTTTGACCAGAATCTTCATGCCCTTCTGCATTAGAGGATTCACCTTTTGTAGATTCAAATCTACCCCTGCCTCTCATTGGAGATGATGATGACCCTCTCTTCACACCTCTTATAAAATTATTCCTCTTGTTCTTTTCTTTTTCCTTTAATGTGAGTGATAAGCATCATCCAGAGCTATAGATCTAGAGCATACTCATCTCATCTTGTATGGTGTAACTCAACCCATTTATATACCGTGTAGCCTTCTATTCTTCAGACTCTCCTTGTTCCACCTTGATTGACAACTTGTAAAATTCATTGGTATACTCCTCAATGTTGAGATCCTTTTGTCTTAGGTTTTGGAACCTTTGAAAGAGTGTCTGAGAATAATCTATAGGAATAAACTTTTCTTTCAATTTCTTTACCATTTTATTCCAGTTTCAAATCTTTCCCTTTTCATTCCTTTGTTCTTTCATTTTGTAGGTGATCTAACCAAATCAATGCATGCTGACCAAATTAGTGCATTCAAAGTTAACCTTATTCTCCTCTCGAAAGGGTTTTCCACTCAAATAATTCTTCCATGTGATTTAACTAGTCAATCAACTCCTCAGTCGTAACCCTCCACCAAATCGGGAACATCAATGTTGATATCGTCATTCTTTCCCTCTAAATATTAGATCAATCTCTCCTCAAATGGTCTCTCATTCACGGTTTCTTCATCTCTTTCATTTTCTTCTTCATCTCCTCCTTCATTCATTAATGGAGGTACTTCTTCAGTGTCACTATCTAGGTCTGCATCCCCATTTTCATGTCTCCTTCTAAGGTGGGTAACTTCTCTGTGAGCTCAACAACTTATCTCTGTAGCTCCTACATATGCCTATTCATATGGGCATAACCTCCCCTCCCATGTCTATCCATAATTATATAAAATAGAGTAAAAAATTACATAGAGAAATGTAATATGTTACCTTAATTATTTCCGCAAGATCTAAATCTGGATCTGATACTAATTGATGTGAATCCAGCTGCAAGAGGTTGAAATACCTCCAAAACACACATAAAAACTTTAAAAATAAAAACCAAGAGTTTCAAAATAGCTTTCTTCTCATTCTAGAATCCACACTAATCTTTTACATCATTACAATCCACCTTTTATTTCATGTCTACTCTAAAACCCTAAAATGCCAAAAAAACCTAAATTGCCAAAAACCCTAAAATGCCAAAAATTACCTACTAGAAAAACAAATTGGATGGGCCCAAAATTTACGTGAAAAATATTCCTTCATAAATTAAGGCTCATGCAAAATTTTGAATTATTCTAACAAGCACAACAAAAGTTATTAAAGTTCTAAGACCTAGTCAAAAGTGAAAAAAAAAACGTTTGCACCAATTTCAAGCCACTACATGAAGGAATCTGGTCCTGAAATGGTGTGGGATGACCAGAATATTTCAATAATTTTTTTTTCTAGTATAATACTAATGTGTATCTACCACCTTGTAAAATTTCAAGACGATCCAACGGTCGGATCAAAAGTTATGGTCTCCGCAAGTTATGCTCCCGCATCACCAAGAATGCATCTTTCTTCATGGCCGAGTATTTTAGCTTGTGAATTTTCAATGTGAAACTCATAAAAGTGAAAAGAGATTCAAATCTTTCTTCACACTTTTGGACTACAATAGTTGATAGATTGTGTTCATATGCATTACAGTAGATGATGAAATATTTATAAATATTTAGGCACATAAGTGTGAGAGCATGAGCAATTTCCTTCTTGATGTTTCGAAAGAAATATTACATTCCTTATTCCAACCAAATTTCCCTTGATGATTCGTCATAATGGTGATTTTTTTTTCAATTTTACAAATTCAGGAACAAAACTACGAAGAAATTCATTTTACCAAAGAAAGATTGTACCCTCGGATACCTTTAGGTAAAGAGAGATTTTGAATTACTTCTTCTCATTCTAATCAATATTAGTTCCTTGTTCATAATGTGTCCAAGGAGTTTCCATTACCTCACTCTAAATACTAAAATATTTGGATTCAAGGAAATTTCATGTGCCTTACACCTAATGAGAACTTGTTTAAGATATTGCAAATGGTCACCTTGTTTATTTACATTGTGAGGTCATCAAGATAAATTAATATGCATATATTCTTAACATATTTTAAATCTAAATACATATATATTTGAAAGGTAAATACTTCATTGATGAAGCCAAATGGCATATGCTTGTATAGGAACATTCACCATGGAGTAGTGAATGTAGTCTTATGTTTATTTTCTGTGCTTTACCTCAACTTGATTGTTCTAGAAAATCAATCAAGCATAGAAATAATTTTCAAACCAATAATGGATTGTAAGTTTTGGTCCATGATTAGTAGAGGGTAGTTATATTTTAGATAATCTTGATTCAATTTCCTAAAACCAACACAATTCCTTATTTCACCATTTTTTTGTGAAATTGGACAATATTTTCCATCGAAGTGGAGTGATGAATAGGAAAAATGATAAGAGTATATAGCATTCGATCACTTTCTCCTTAGTGGTTCAAAATATTTTGGGATTTTAATACCTTTTGTTTTCATAAAAGGTTTCACTCCTAGCTTAAAGGGATTGGAATATTACATTTTCTTGGGCTTTAAGGACTTCAAATATTCATATGAGTAGGTTAGAACATATGAGTATTTATTTAGAAGTGAAATAAATCCTCTATATTATTCTAGATAATTTTTTTTTCCAACATTAACTAGGCTTGGACACTCCACTTTGTTCCAATATTGATATTTTCATAATCCAATGACCTCGGGGAGACTTCTCTGCTTTATATTTCAAAAACATGTCATGCTTGTTAAAAAGATATTTAAAATATACAAGGTCTTTAGGAATCTTGATACCTTTTATTTTGATGACACCATCTGTATCTATTCCTTAATTTTCACTTTTTCCATTACTTGGAGTAGACTCCTATGTGAAGTATCACTTCCCTCATAATAGAGGTTTATGAAATTATCTTGCATCACCAAGAAATATAAAATGTGCTTGTCATCATTGAAAACTTTCCATCTTTGTACTTTATTTGGCATATTCGGTGTGAAAAAATATCTATCAATATTGTTTTCCCCAAAACAAGGGTGGGGGATGAGCAAAGAGGTAGATATAGCTAAAGAGTATTCCTTCAAATTTTGTTCACGTGGGACTACTGGAATCAAAAAGGCCTCAAAGGCTTCTATGGAATCCCATACCATGTTTTTTATAATTCTTGTGCCTTGCATTCTTCACTTGAAGATAATGTTTTACTTGTTTAATAATAAGCTCATAATCACCTTGGCATTGTAACTTTTTAATTCCCATTTCTTTGACAACTTTCATCCCAACAACAAGGCTTCATATTCTACAAGTATTATCCATGTTTGAGAATTGCATCTTATACAGAGAGGGATTACTTTACCCATGAGGGAAGTGGCCATTACACCTACACTTGATCCATAATTAAAAAAATCCATAGAATTCTATAGTCCATATTTCATCCTCTTATTCCTCTAATATGGTGGGAAAATCTCTATATTTTTTCTATGGTGAGAAAGTAGTTTCCTATATCTCTACCTTAGTACAAAATATTAGCTCGTGGGTCATCCGAATTTTGCACCATGTACTTCATATTCTTGTTAAGAAGAAGATTTTTATTTTTACCCTTGATAGGAATAGTATCATAGGACCAATCCATGTATATTTCACCACCCATGTCCTAACAAAAGCTTCTGCTTAGAAAAATTTCATAAGAATTGAGCATGTTTGTGAATAGTATGGCTATCTTTACTCTCTTGTTTGGAAAAGAGGTGAAGGAAACTTGGGTATCCTTGATCCGACCAAGGGGAACTTCTTTGGTTTATATTGAATATAAATGACTGTATGCATGGGTCAAGGTAATACTAAGATCATTTGCAACCTTTGTAGATATGACATTATCGAGAGCACCGATTCAATGATGTGATTGTTCAACGTGTGGCCTTTAATGAAAAAATAAAGGTAAAAAGTTTCTACCTTGCCTAAGGTATATGGAATTGTGGTGAGGAGGTTCTGGGATGAAGGTGAGGGAGGAGTAGGTAGTAATCCCTTAGAGGTGGATGAATTTGAACTAGGCTCACGTTGGCCTTTTTTTAATGAATTGGACTAGTTTATCAAATTTCTCTAAATGGGTCTCCAAGTATTTTGATACCGAAATTTACTTTTAGATTTCTTGACATGGGCAATGATATAAACTAAGTGGTAGTGGAAATTTTAGAGGTTGTGGCCATTGTAGATTATATGTATTCTACTTTGGAATTGGAAGGAGCTATAACTTTAGTAGAACAAGTTTTAACTAAGGTAGGTGTGGAGAACCTACTTGGAGAAGAAGATGTAGTTATATTTGTGGTGGAACTAGGCTTATTTTTATAGAGTCAATAGAAGGAGGCAATATAGATCCTCAATTAATTATGGTATTTTATAGAGTCATCATTTGAGGGTTTGGAGACTTCTTCTTTTGGACAACAGTGGAAGATACTTATTTTAGATATTAGAAGCGAGTAAACAAACACACGAATAGTTATTCATATTTTCCATGGATTCATCATACTCATCATCTAAGGAATATTCACATTAACCAATATTAGCATATTCAAACTTTATGACATTTACTTTCTATTCTTCTTCTTTAAGTTTTACAAGTGTATTCTTCTTCATCTTCTTGAGCTTCACAAGTCGCATTCATAGGAGTATTTTCTAGAGAAATTTTGTGTAAGGCATAAACAATCCTTTTTCTATTTTAAAGGCTCTTCCTAGGTTCATACCTGTAGGGAGAACTTTGGGCAAGCTACTTTTTTAATAATTTAGGTCATTATCCAGCTTTTGTAGTAGTGCGTCGGTAGTTCCTAAGCTATAGCTTTGAACTTTATCTCTATTTGATCCTAAACTAATTTTTCTAGACATGATTAGATCATTTTCTACCTCCACCGTTAGGTCTTGAGCTTCATCCAAAGTGGCAAGATGATCCCTCCTTAAGGTAAATATGACTTCAATTAATTGAGCATTGGTGAAGAAATTTGGCTAGTTATATTGGGTAGGTCTAGTATTCTCAAGGGTTTTGTTTATGAACTTGTTGAATTTGGCTACAAAGTCCCTCATAACTTATATAGGTTATTTCTTTAAATGTGACCATTGAGTGAGTAGAGAATGAGTCTCTTCATCTAATTTTAATCTAGCCTAAATTTTTTCTTCATTTCATCCCAATTGGTGATAGATGTGCAAGGCAGGTGATAAACCCAATATGCGGTAGAATGTTGAAGATATTCAAAAAATAATCTTATAGACACATATTCATGTTCAACTCACAATATACCACGTGTTATGATGAAGGAAGTGATATGTTCATTTTTGTGTTGTTTTCCATCTCCTCTCAAATTTGGAAGTTCTCTTTTGATACCCTAGGTATCCCTTGAATGGGAGGAGCCACATCCAATGGGTTGGTGTTCGACTTTAAGGTATTGGTGCAACCATCTCTAGAAGAAAATTATTTAGTGGTGGTGGAGAGATAGGCATTGTAACACGGATAACTACAAGTTCTTCAAATTGATATTTCAAAATAATTTCAGCATCTTTCCTTTGAAATCTTATAGGATTGAGTCTGAAATTAGATTTTTGTTGTAGTTTGAAAGCAAGGTTTATGATGCAACATTCTCTATCACCATGGGTGTTTCTTATATCTCTCGGTTTTACTTTAATCTATCCTCTATAATATGAAGCAACCTTTCCAAGGTTTCATCATGTTCTCCTTCTCTATCCAATATTCTCATACCAATATGATAGCAAGCATTATTTACTTAGTTATTATAAATACAACTTCTTAAATTTTATATAATGTCTTCTTAAGTACCTTCAAAGAGGAGAAGGTTAGGCTATAATGTTGGAGCATTTTTGAAATGGTCATTAGTAGAAGAAGTAAGGGTAGCCATCAAAAATCTTTTGAGGTTTATGAATTTCTAATTTTAGGATTTTAGAATATCCAATTTGCGAACTTTATGGATCAATAGGGTGCGAGACAAGAAAAGCTTCCCCATTGTGGGCACCAAATTTTTGGCAAAATATTTTATCTAGGAAAAATTGGATATTTCATCAAATCTCGCAGGCTAAGTCCCTCTGCTTCAAGATGGGGTGGATCATATTTATTGAAAGATAGAAAAAATGAACACTAAATTATCTCGCAAGGTGGTCATAGATCGGGAATGATCGGGAACATCATTTACGTAACCACAAAAGAGAGAGGGAAAATATAGGTGATTAAGTGGAGAAGAATTATTAAGGGAATAATATTAGTGAGTTGAAGCCATATTTCACCAAAAATAATCTAGAGTGCTTTCCAGTTCAATTAGAAGACATAGGAAAACACGTGCAATTTATATAAAGAACATGAAATAAAAATAAAGATTGACAAAAATTTTAAATTCTAATTTTATTTCCATTGTGGACATGTACAAAGTCCTTTTTCCCTTACAAAATTTACATACATCCGACTGAGTGAAAGAAGGAGAATGGATGGAAATTACTAGATAGGAATGGAATAATTACATTATGCTATAAAGGGAGAAAAAATCAATCCCTTATAATAGAGTGAAGGCTCCAATATATAGCCCAAGATAGGTGACATTTCACATTCCTACATGAATTTCCATATCATTTTCTAGATTAATACACTTTTCCTTATTTTAAGAAGAGTGATTTTACAAAAGTGGAAAGGAAGTCACTTAAGTTAATTTTCAAAAAAGTGCATTCCCAAAAAAGAATTAGAAATCACTAAAGTTACTTTTTGGAAAATTTGATTTCTACATGATAGAATGGAGAGAGGAAGATAGGAGGAAAACATCATTCTATAGATGGAGCACATGAAGACGAATATCATTTGATGTTCCAAATTAAAGATATTCTTTGTCCTTCCATCACGAGTTGAATTTAAACACCACTTTTGGAAATTCTCTTCCGTAAGGGATGATGGTGATTATAATAATATTAATCTAGTGGTTAGCTTCCCATTGAATTATTTTAATAGTGCTTGAGCCATTTTGGGATATTTTGAGATACGTTAGAAATGGCTCCTCGTATCTGAGCTAGAGTTTTCATGAGTTAATCACCATAGGACTACGGATAAGATAATTCTCCTTTCAAAATTTTCTGAAAGTGCCTTCAAAGTTCATAAAATGGTGCATAATTAGAGTACAATGAGTGTTATTTCATTGTTATCAAGTGGTTATTAAACTCTTCTTTGATCTCTTGACCTTAGTTCAAGTGATGCAGGATATATTTAATGGCCTCGATGAGGGATCTCATTTTCCACTCAATTATTCCAATCCATGTTTAGAAAAATTTGTATTATGAGCTCAAAAACACTTTCTTGTCAAGTAACAACTTGGGTTCAACATAGCTCATATCACAAATGACTTGAAAAATCTCATTCTAATGGTTAAATTCCTTCTTGACTATAGAGAAAACATCCTACACTTTCTCATTAGACCAAGTAGCAATCTTGTATATTCTAATTAATTTTGGTAGAAGTTCACACCCATTTTGTATAATGGAATAAATCCATGCCTCAATCATCCTTCCCATCTTTCCAATACATCTGAATTGTTGAATAACATGTGGTTCAATTTTACTTGGAAGTTGTTTTCTCAAATTTATGAATATATTCTTCATAACCTAGCTCTATAAGAGGATATTTGGTCATCTCTTAATCATATATCTACATTTCAACTCCATCCTTATCCACCCTTTCATGAGAAAACTTGGTGAATTGTGACCTCGAAGCATCGATCGTGAGTCAAGAATTAAATTTGGACTTCTAGGAGTTTGTGTGAGTTTCCGAGCTTGGGAGATATCTTAGCCATTGGGTCATTTTCTTTGAAAATGGGACATTTCCAATTCTTTATGATATCTTGAACCCATGAGAAGAAATTACCTATAGAAGAATATGAATCATGAACTTTTAGACTTCATGTAGGAGAAAAGGATATCGTTGCTTGGTTACGAACTAAAGAGGGTTTAGGATCATTACATGTGTGAGATTGTATTGGGGGTATAGGGTACCTATGAAGTGACTACATGAGATACTCAAAATACTTGGGCGTGTTCCTTATAGGGGAAATGGTGAATTCTCCTGGTTCGATAGTAGATTGGCCAACCCTTCTCACTAGTAACTTCTTGTGAGGATACTTGGAGTGAGACTCTCAAGATATTTCTTGGGAAGTTACCTTTCTTGAGGGTTTTATCATTTTTATGGCCTATCGATTATCTAACATAAAAATTTCTCCTTTACTTCTCTAATTATCTATAAGAAGGTGAAGGGGCATAACTATAGTTTATTTCATGGTTAAGAAACCACTTTTAACCTTTAAAGGAGTGTCACAAAAAGGTCAAGATTTAATAGGTACAACAAGTGACTAGTCTACGGGAGAAAGAGGTTTAAATAAAATGGACTCTAGGTATCCCACTTCAAACAAATCACTAGCATTGTCCTCTATGGCCCATTCGAGATGGAATCATTTCTTTTTGCACTTTTACTCTAGAGAAGTCTCATTAACAGGGCATTAATCTCATCGAACAATCTTCCCAATAATTATCCATTTCAGATTGATGAGAAATGTCAAGATACTTATGTTCAACTTCCATATACTTCTTATTTTCATATGACTTCCTAGTGGAGTATTATATAGGTTGAATGATCCTATGGAATCTTTGATATTACTTGCATCTCCTAAATTACTGCAAGCATAAATACCATTACGAATTGGGAAAGTCACCCCTTTCTTATTTCTCTTGTGGCACTTGTGATGTACTTTATAAAATTGTTGACATATCTCAATGAGAAAAAATCCTCTTACATAGATGTAAGAATTTTTTTACACTTGTGTGAAATATATTTTATTCTTATTGATCAGTTCACAATCTTCTACTAACAATATAAAATTGTTATGCCCTTCCTTTTTCATGATTAATGGACTTACAAAGACATCATTGATTCAAATATGATGCCTCTTGTATTCCTTTAAAGTGAATTTTAAAAATACATGATATATTGGTGTACCTTTCAAGGTAAATTTCTTTGAGAATATATCTTAGAACACTTCTATAAAGTTGTGAAAACATATATAAAATAAGAATTGATTGTGATTTTTTTCCTCTCAAGGTTTATCAATTGTAAATGTTAATTATCACTGATGATTTAGCTCCAATTAATATTTTAAGTTCCTTCTATGGAAATCAAGGTGAACTGGGACATATATGGGTGGAATTCCTTGGTTGATGCCTGTCTCATGAGACTACTGATCATGACTATGTATTTAGATATTTATTTAGTGAATTCAAAGCAAGTGAGAGTCTTTAGAATGTGGGAAATCTTACGATCTATCTTCATCAGTTCTCAATAACTACTTCTTGAAGATAAGATTACTTTATTTTCATTTGATCAAAGCATCTTCCTTTCTCATGATCACCACATTCTTGGGTCTCGGGACGCACAAGAATTTTGAGATCCCTTCAAGATATAATATGGAAACTATGGAACCATCATTAGTGGTGATAATTTTCCTTTCCACTTCATAATTTCTTACACATGAGATAATGAATCCGGTGTCTTGGATTTACAATGGGAACATGGCAGCTCAGATAGAGTCCACTATGAAAGATTATATTGGATATTGTAGTGTGGGTTCCTTCTTCCATCCTTCATTTCAAGTCTTTAAATTCCATGTGTTTAACATTTATATACATGATATCCACATATTTGGAGACCAAGACTGATATAAGTTTGCATCCATATTAACGAACTTCATGTTGTGAATTTTTGGTATCAAAGGACTTGAGAATGTTGGTGAAGTTCAAAAAGATAAGAGGAATGTGATTTCACCTTGGTTCATGTGTATTTATGGTTTTTAATCATATTTTCAAATATAATATTATTCAGGCCATTGTAGGAGAAAAACATATCCAAATTAGATGAGAATTTATTTTTGGGAAGGTATTTTTGAGAGGAAGATATGCTCCAATTTTCATGATGATCTATAATCGAAAATGGCAGAAAATGCGATACAATTCTTGGTTACACAATGACCTTTATAAATGGGTTTTTAGGAAAACATGGTTTAATCATGTGGAATAAGTTTATCCACTACAAAATATGATAAAGGGATGAAAATGAGGGTGTTTACAATTTTGAGCACATACCACCCATTACACCTATTTCTTATTACATCAGCTTTAAGGAACTTCCAAGGATGGTAGGTGCTCAAAATTGTAAAGAGTTTTGCTTGAGAGCATGAGATATGAGCAAAACAAGATTTTACAAAACTAGGGAACACATCTAGTTTCATGGCTATGGGAGGAGGAAAAAATATTTTTCAATTTAGTTTCATGCTGCACTTTATCTCTTTTTAATTTTTGGTTTTGGGGGAAAATTTGACTTTAAAAATGTGACTTAAGTGGAGGAGTTTGGGTTTTGCTTGTGCAAACAAAGAAAAGTGCTAACTTTACACTCCACTCCTCTAAAGGGCACTTAAATCAAAGAGGGACACATTTTTTTAGGTTCAATGAACACACCAAAGTTTTCCAATGTCATGGTGCATCCTAAAATATGCCTAGGCTATGGGGATGAGGTCAACAACACTCAAAATAAGAAAATGTTCTATTTTCATGTTATATTTTTACTTTTGGCATGGACCAATAGGAGGAGGGAAAAATTATGGAGGAGGGGCTTCAAAAACACTTTACAAATTTTTTTCCACCTTCAAAATTCCTCCAAGCTTCAAAATGTGCATAAGTCACATAAGTTGCTAACATCAACAACTCAACGAAGAATTAGAACATAATAAGCACTTTTTGGGTCCAAGACAAAAACTTGACCATTTGGGGGTGTATAATATATCAGTTTGAATTTAAATGGGACAAAAATTCAATGAAACTATTTCTTAACCTTTAAAATGAATTATCATTTATTTTTGAGTCAACTCACCATTCTGTCTTAGGAAGGCATAATAATGAGGTGAGTTGCTACATGAGCTTGAGATGGGTATAAACAAAACTTAATTTTTATCCATGAACAAAAATTAATGTGATTTAATTTGATCATTTTTAAGTCTCTTGACTCCATATGAGGTTCCCAAATCATTTAGTGCAAGTTCTCTCTTCCATAAAGACCCTTGTGCATCGGTGTTCAAAAGGTTTCCACTCTCGATGTTTCCAAAATTTATCTTGAATATTTCATCATGTAGTAGACCTTGAAATATTTTTTGTGACTATGATATGGGCTTCTAAAACCACTTGAGGCTCCTAAAACCTTCTGTACAAGTTGATCTTCCTTTGATGACAAAGAGTACCTATTCCTCAACAAGTGTCGAGATGAATATGTTCTTAAGGTTAATACAAATATCCCAAAACCTTTCCTAAATCATATTTTCATGAAGTAGACTTATATACCTTTCCAATGACTATAATTTTGGATTATGAATCCACACAATGTTCCCCGAAAACTTTTACACAAGCCGATCTTTGAAAAGAGACAATTTGACAATTTTGGCCCACTTGACCGAAAAGTGACAAAATTTTATGTAGGGTTGTCAAGTAAAATGCCAAGACATTTTACATGCCAACAAATTTTACCACCTCTATTTTTATTTTATTACCAATTTCAAGAATAATATATTATTACCATTATTTATTCATGTGTACTTGATGTATCATATTATCAATGTGTTCATGCTTGGTGTGAGTCCACATTGAGGAGTTTCTTGGGTTTCAACAATTCTTACACATCTTTGGGATAAAATTACACAAATATAATGCCATTTTTATCCATACAAATTTTCTTGAATACATATTTGATGATATCAAACATATCATTGATAAACACTATGTGTTTACCACACAAACCTACACACAAATATTGTATCAAAACACAATAATAACTTCATTCACTATGTTTATCTATTTAGTTTGACTATATTTGTAATTATGATGGTATAAGAAAGGGAATGTAAATGAAAATTAATCATTTGAATTTGTGAGTGATTTTTATTTAGAGTAATATTAGATACTTCCAAATAACTATTTCTCCTCATGGGATATATGAATTGTTTCATCTCTTATATTGCTTACCTTACATGTGATTTTCAGGTTAATAGATAGAATTGGTTGCCATATTGAGATTATAAATTAATGGGGTGTGCAATACGAGAGGAAAATATTGAATTCTCATTTTCCATTTTAATCTTAATGGAAACAAAAAAATTAAGAGAGGAACAATTAGGGGAATACCATAATAACACGCTGCCATGGAAAATATAGTTCCTTGATATTTTCTCTCAATGAAGAAAACCATCTTGAGGTTATAAACATTTATTTTTGTCTCACAACATGATTATTATGAATCAAATTGTCCATATCATGGAATTTAATAATTTCATTCTTTCTTCCCTAAAACTTTGAGCCATTAAGTGTGCATCTTTATTTGAGAAATGTTTGTATGTACATGTAAAGATAAATAGAGGTAAGCTAGGTGCATATGAACTGTATAAGGAAACTATGAATAATGGATTAGAAGTGTTGTTAGTGCTTTACATGGAAGAATTTTTAATATCATAAAACTATTATTATATTAATCAAATTTGTGTTCTTCATGTTTGATATATGTATGTCTATTTAAATTGTTTGTTAACATGGTTTTTGTATGTTATTGACAACTTTTTTAATTGTTGTGTATCTTATATTTTTCATTTCTGGTTTTATTTTTCTAACATGTGAATTGAAATACAATATATATCATATTTGTGTGGAATGTTAGATTTTAAATTTAATTGTAGTAAACATGCATTAAATGAAGAAAATAATGTGAGATATTAGTGAGCACGATGAAAATTTTTATGCTACATTTTCTATTTTCTCTTCATCGTCGGTATAAATCAATGGCTTTTGATTCAATGTTATTTTAATTTATTTTTTCAATATATATGTTCTTAATTATTTCAATTTTTTTTTAATAAGATATTTTTATGTCGTCAATCGGTGAGGAGATCCTCGTGTTTGAATATGGATATGAATATTGATATTGACTCTCATATGGTAAATAAGAATGATTGAATTATTAGTTTGTTTTATTGTTATTTTTTTACACATAAGTATTTGCATTTGATTATAATACTTATCTTAATGTTTTTCTCTATTTATTTAATAATATGTTATTAATTCATCAATGATGATGTTTGCACATACAATTCCTTCACTCATGGGAGTCTCATCTCCATCACTAAGAACTAAATTTTTGATTTTAATTGTACTATTATTTTATGCTTTCCTAATTGAATTTTCAATATATGTGTTTTTATCTTATTCAAGGGTTTTTAATAGGACATGGATACATCATTAGTGAGAATATCCTCATATTTCACTAAGGCTACAAAGATTGACATTGAATCTCATCTAGTGCGTAAGAATGATTTAATTATCAATTACTTTTCTTGTTATTTTGTTTTACAAATAAATATTATAATTGATTGCAATATGTGTGTTAATGTTTGTCTTCTATTTTTAACATGATGTTTCGAGACATTGATGGCAATACCTACATAGACGATTCCTTCATACATGGGATTATCTTCTTCTTTGGTAAGAATCAATGGATTTGAATACAAAGTATCACCATTCAATTATGTTTTACCAATCGCCATTTAAATAATTAAAAATTGTAATCTGTTTTAAACCATGTTTTGTGTATGATGTAGTGGCCAAGAAATTCGAGAGGATGTCAATTTATCTTCCTATAATAAAATGTGTTATGTCTTATTCTTCTTTGGTATGTGTGGGTGTCTAAAATGCATTCATATAGACATGTTTTAAAGACTTCATATATACCATTATAATGAGTTATTTATGACTAGCATTCCCTTTTTGGATTGATGATTGAAGGAGGATGATGAACCTCAAAAGGATATATAGGGGAGGATTGTATTGATGAGGAGGAGGATTTTATTGATGAGGAAGAGGAAATTGTTGCATCAAAGGTAAAAATTGATTAATTATACCATTTATGTACCAACATGACTTAATTATCATTTTTGGTTATTTTTTATTTTCATTTTGTATTTAAATTTTTGTTTTACATTGTTTCGTAGGCCCCTATTCATTATAGGAGAGAGAATTATGGGGAATTTTTAGTGTATTTTTATAAGTATGGTGCATGCGACAAGATTAGGGTAAATAAATTCACTAAATTACAAACGCTTAACCTACATAGGTTATAAGTGCATGGCATACTTTTTTTTTTCCGGAAAGCATATCTATAAGTTTACTAGAAAATACATGAAATGTTCTCCACATATTTTTTTATAGGGAACTAAATGAGAAGCATTTATGTAGTATTCAAGATGAAGAGAAAATTGCAATGAATTTGTATGATCTCTAGAATTTGTAAGAGGTATGGGAAACACATATTCGAGAAGTTTATCATAAGAACTAATAAAGAGGTTGAGGATGTAACTAAAATTTAATATTGTGAGGAAAATAAATGTAATAATATTTCCTAATTGTTAGAGAGGAGACAATTTAATAAAAATGGTAACATGCATTTTTATTCCATGTTTTGGGTTACATTTGTTAGCTTCTATTTGTTTCAATTTTGTTCAAATTTAATGTTTTTCATTTCGGTGTGAGGAGGAAGATATAGTCATGTATATTATGAGAGTAACTTATATCCCTTAGTGAGTTTAGGATTCAATGAGGTATGTTAAATATTCCATGTTTCAATTTATTTATGTTTGTACATTTTTCATGCTTTTTTACCGATTTTTGGTGCATGAAGTTGATATTTCTCTCCAATAAATGTGAGAGTAAAGTAAAAAAATGAAAGGAATAAAAACCACAGTAAAAATATAACAGATTGGAGGTATGTATAAGCTAAACGTGACTTTATATTTAATGATTTTATTACTCATATAATAATGTAAACACTAATTAGTCGTATTGCAGGTTGGAGGCTTGGAAAGAGATAACAAATAAAATAAAAAGATGAAATTTTGCAATGAATGAAATAATGATTGGGCCTTAAAAATAATTTTAGATGTAGTGGAGAAGGAAATGGTAAATATCACCATTTTTTAAAATGATAGAGATAAGGTAAGACATTACTTAATTTTAACATATGTATTGAGATGTTAAATTCTATTTAACTTGTAAATGTCATAATAAATATAAATTTCACTTTGATGGATTATAATCATCTATTGAGAATAAAGAGGGGTGGAATAATAGCATATGTGTATAGATAGAGAATTTGAGGTAGTAAAATACTCCAACCTAACAAGTGTATTAGTTTGTTTATCTTTCTAATGCGTGCTCTTTGATTAAAAAATATTTTTTTACATATGGAAATCTATTATGGAGGATAGGGAGGAAAATAAAGGGAAGGGTTTTTATGGGGTTGGTGAGGTATGTGGTTTCTTAAATGGAACATATGTTTTAAACAATTCAATTTTATATGACGTGCACATGTCATAAAATTTATGTTGATTCAATGCAGCCATAACTTTCTATGGAAGAGATACATCTTATGATTGTCTGTGAGGTGGATTTTCACTTGGATGGTTATTTGGTGGGAAAAAGAAAATTACATGATGTGGGAAACAATGTATTTCTCTAAGGAAAGAAAGCCCCACCGAATTATATTCGTTTTTATCCTTCACGCCATCAACCTGGGATTCCCCTACCATATCCAAGATCCTCAACTAATACATGGGGAAAATATGTGAAATGGTTTTCTATTTGGCCCATTTTAAATCTCAAAATCACCATATCAATTCAAGTTACCATTTTCCCCACTTACATGTTTGTTATATGAGAAGCTTCCTAAGAAATGGATTTCTTCATTGTTTCTCTATATTCTTTCACCCTCCCATTGAACCATTGTCTTGTCCTTACTAGAACAAGGTTATCTAACTTAGAAGGATCATATCTCTCTTTTTGTGACCAATAAATGGTTAGGATTAACATATGTTGAATGGTTATGAGATATTCCATAACATACAAATCACATTCATTATCCTCTAGGACTTCAAGGACATGGTACATGTTGATATTCTTGATTTGTTGCAGTGAAATCCTCCCAAAATACCTTTTCCTTACCTCATACTCATATGCACAATCTTCCCAGTAGAATCCTCAATTGTGGGAATATGATAGTAAGTCATTATTAGATGTTTGGAGATGAATCCCTTACTATCAAAGGAGGACCTCTTCTGATAAGTATGGAATTTGAAGTCAAAAATTGTTCTCTCCACATTTTGTGCATCCAAGGTAGATTAACATGTATAGTTTCCTAAGGAGATAAAAATTGAATTCCAATGATCTTCTTATCCCTACATGTTTTATTAAGCACCATCAAAACTCTATAAAATTCTATAAGCACCATCTTATCATTACAATACATGGGAACTTTATCGGGAACACCCTCAAAACTAGCTAATATGATATACAAGAACTTTCTAAACTAGATGAATAGGCTACCATAGGAGGAAATCAATTGCCTTGCTTCAACAGATAACCTATCAGTGTATTTCCTTCTAATAGTCTAAATATAAACATTGTGAAGGCATCATTGACTCTCCTGTGATGAGTCTTGCTGTTTTCATAAGTCAGTTGAGGGTAAAACTCATAAACTGGTGTATTCTTCTTATCATCTTGTGGTGACAACCCCACACATACCTTGCAAACTGCAATGGTGTACATGAGGTAGGATGTCATATAGAAGGTTTTGATTTATTGTACATTCACCAACTGCTCACTCAGGTTCTCACAAATGATCTCCCCTAATTCAAATTTTGTTTTCCTCATAAATGATATTAATATACACATACACATCCAATATTGGAATTCATTGGTGGAAGGCATGCCCATCAATCTTGCCAGTAGGGTGATCATATCGATAGTTACTTTTTGAAATATGATATGTGTAAGGTTTGAGGAAAATTTGAAACTCCTCTCTTTTGAGCCTTGAGCCAAGATTTGGATATCATTTTCCTATACCTATCTTTGTTGCTCAAAAATATTTTGAGCCTGGCTTGAGTCAAGGTATTGGAGTTCTCGAAGGTAGGAATCCCCAGGGTTACATTTATGTAATTGGCATCAATTTTGGAAATAATTTGGCCTTGAGGGTCCTTAAATTCTTTGGTTTCAAGGTCAAAACTTGAATCACATGCCAAAACATTGTCATGCATTGACAAAGAGAGGAAAACCAGCGATAAAGGAAATTCCACTATTTTTGATACATTGGACAATGATGGTGGGAGTTTCTTCACTCCAAATTTAGGTGCCTAACATCACTATCTCCAATATTGGGTATAGATGTCTCCAAAGAAGAAATATGTTCATACCCCCATATTGGAACTTCATGGTGAAGACGTGGGGAAAAGCTCAAGGAAAATGGAGGCTAACAATGTTTTTAGGAGGTATTTAGAGGGGAAGGTGAAAACCAAAAACACTATAAAATTGAATCAAGAAGACATGAAATGACTCACTCTAGCATGAGAATAATGATGCCTCAAAAATGGTGTTGATTTAATTTAAATTTTTGAAATTGAGCTAAAAATGGGCAAGTTATGACGAAAAATGTCCTTTAGGGTATGTGAGAAAAAACATAGTGCACAATGAAAACTTCATGGTGGAATTTTAAAATGATTCAAATTTACCCCCTTTTATAACAAAATATTTTAATAAAACAAGTTAATTTGGACAATTTAGTGCTATGAAGGTGACGAAAATGCTTTAGGAACTCATTTAATCAATTTTCCCAATAGTGCATATATGACGGGGGATGTGGGGACTAGAGGCCTAAGGGAATGACTACCTTGTGTTTCGATAAGTTCTACATCATCCACAACACAAAGAATTCAAATGAAATGTGAGAGATTGAAGGCTGATAGGAATAAGGGTTTATGGATAATAGTTCCTCCCAATGGGAAAATATCTACACAACTGTTGAAGCCAAGGATTTGTGGGTCAAAGAACAATGCAAAGAACCACCGGATGCGTGTAATAAGGGATCGGGAGGAACAAGTTCCTTGAGTTTCAAATATCTCCACAACACCCACAAAAAAGTAATAGAGTAATGTGGGAATCAAGGGTGTGTGGGGAATAAGGGCTCAGTGGGGACATGTTCCATAGGAGATGCAATTTCCATACAACACTAGGAGTTAATCAAATGTGGGTGGCTTAGGGATGTGAGGAACAAAGGAACTTCTTCCTCTTATTCCATGAAAACCCGTAATTGCTGTAAAACACTAAAACAATCTCAAACCAACTAGAATAAACTAACTTCAGATTTATTTCAATCCTTAAACTTCATAGAAGCAAACAAATTAGGGCAAAGGGTCACTCAACCAAAAAAATAAAAAAATTTCAAAAATTGCACATTTTGGGTAGGTGACAATAACTGGCTCTTTCTGGGGATTGACTTGACTTGACACATAGTGAAAATAAGACAAAGCAAAGAACCTTAGAATCTCATGGTTACAGGACTAGTGCATACATCCATTGGGAAAATACATACATAACAAGACCAAACAAAAAAACACAAAGACATAACGACACAAGACACAAACCAAAACAAAGACTATACAAGACTATGTACAAAGGACTGATATCCATCAAGACTTGAATAACTTCATATATTGGCCAATATATGGCAATGGAAGGGAAGTTCCATCCATATAGCTCAAATAATAAGAATTCTCACTAGCAAAGTGCCAAATTTTAAAAGGACCAAGCTAAAGTGAATCAAACGTCTGTTGTGACTTCCTCAGGGTTCATGCATTTTGTCCCAGAGTAGGAAAATATCTCCAACTTGGAAGTCTCGGGACTTTGTCTATTTGACAAAAATTTCTTGAATTTTTACTAGTGTGCAGAGATCGTATCCACAACTTGTAATCTTTCTTCATCCAACTTTTACAGTACATTATTCTCTTCTCCAAGGCATTTGAGAACTACTCATCTTCAATGGCTTTAGCAAGGTGTAATGCAGAAACTCCACTATGACTGAAATTGAGCTTCCATTCCATAGACCAACTGAAATGGAGACATCTCAATAGCTCTTTTTGGTGTTATTCTGTTAGCCCAAAGAGTGTCATATAATTTCTTATGTTAGTTCCTTTGTGACTCATCCACTAATTTCTTGATAATGGTTACTAGGTTTTTATTGGTTGACTCAACTTGTTTGTTCCTTGTGGATAATAATATGAGGAATGTGCAAGGTAAAATCACATACCCATAAAAAAATCAATGAGCTCATGAGAAGAGAAGTTAGGGGCATTATCAATCACAATCTTGTTTGGGATCCCAAATCTAACCAATATGTTTTCCTTGATAAAATCACAAACAACTTCAGAAGTGGTTCTTTTAACTAGAATTACTTCAACCCACTTTGTAAAGTAATCAATGGTAGTTAGAATGTGAGTGTGACCTACACTTGAGTTTGGATTGAGAGTTCCAATAAAGTCTAACCCCAATCTTTGGAAGGGTTCTTCAATAACAACTAGTTTCAGAGGAAAAGTGGCCAACTTGGGTCTACCAACAAAAGTATGACATGCTTCACATTTTGAAACCCATTTTTTTGCATCCTTAATCCAATTTGGCTAGTAGTACCCTACACGGAGAATTTTGTGAGTGTTATTAAGGAAGAATAGTGACCTCCACAAGCCTGACCATGAAAAGATCTCAATAACCTTTTTTGATGTTCCATATCTACAAATATAAGGAAATGACAATCAATTCCTTTATTGAACAAAGAATTGTCCCAAAGGACATATTGTGCATCTCGTAGTTTGATGGATCTCTTTTCTTTGACACTGAGATGTGCCAGAAATTTTCTGTATGTAAGAAAATGGGTAATATTGGATTACCACTCATCAGTTGAACTCAAGAAAAGTACAATATGAATCACATAAGTCTCTTTTTCAATTGAATTACTCTTTGAACCTTTAATAATCAATTGACATAGGCCCTTACCTTGAACAAGCTTGGTTGGATTGATGTTGAGATCATACTCCTAGACTTTGGCTACCCAATTTCCTCATTTTGATCTAAAATCCTCTTTGGGTGAGGATAGACTTCACTTTGTATCAGGTACAAACACAATGGAGTGTGAGTTTAGAATGTAGAAATAGAATTGTTTCACAGTCTTTACCACAACAAAGGCATGCTTTTCCAATTGGGAGTACTTTAACTCATGAGCCTTCAACACATAACTCATGAATGCAATGGGCACTTCACATCCATGAAAGTTCTTTTGTACTAGAATGGCTAAAAAAGTATGCTCAGAGGCATAACAATAGATTATGAAATCCTTATCAAAATCAAGACAAGTAAGAATAGGTGTTAGAGTGATAGATCTCTTTATGTTCTCAAAAGTATTATTTCCTTTGACACTCCAATGAAAATATTGCTTTTCCTTCATCATATGGGCTATGCTTCTTGTCAACTCTGTAAAATTAGGAATAAATATTCTAAGGAAATTGATCTTTCCAAAGAAGGAATGAACACCTTTCTTGCTCGTTAGAAGAGATATCTTTTGAATGGCCTGAACATGCTCCAGATCAATCTTTATCCCATCCTTTGACACAATGTGCCCGAACATCTTTCCCTCCATTACGCCAAAGACATATTTCTTTGGATTCAATGAGATGCCATGATCTCTGCATCTTTGAAGAACTAATTTCAGGTGCTGAAATGATCTTCTCTCTTCTTGGATAAGACAATAAGATCATCCAAGTAAACCACTATGCATTTTATCTTTAGATCTCCAAATTCCAAATCCATCACCCTCTAAAACGTTGCACCTGTTTTGATAAATCGAAAGGCATCCTTCGATAAGAAAATGTACCCCAAGGAGTTGTGAAGGAAATTTTATGCTGATCTTGCACGTCCACTTCAATCTGGTTATATCCCAAAACCCATCAAACATGGATAACATCTCGGAACCAATCACAACTTGCAAAATATAGTCCATCATAGGAAGTGGGTAATTGTCTTTGAGAGAGGCCTAATTTGGAATTCTAAAATCAACATAAATCTGAATTTATCCACTCTTCTTCTTTACAGAACAATATTAGCAACCCAGGCTAAGTGATGGATAGGAAAGATTATCTTGGCATTCAACATCTTTTGGATCTCTTGGCAGATAGTACCTGTAATTTTTAGATTATACTATCTTTGTTTCTAGTGGAATGGTTGAATACACCGAAGGGAATGTAATGCTGCATCTCCCTTGGCTTAAAAATCCTTAACTCATCATAGGAATGAGCCAACACATCTATGTACCTCTTCAATAATTTAACCATTTTCCTTCTTTCTTCACCAGAGCAACTTTTTCCAATATTGACAAACTTTGTCTCTCCATCTTGATTAGATTCTTCTTCAACTCCCTCCTCAAGAATAGAAGAAGTAGTGGATTCACGATAGCCAGCCTCACTTCCTTCAAAATACAATTGGCTGAAATTGTCACTTAATTCAAGGAAGGAAATCAAATCTGGTCATCATTAAAGACCTAATAGTTGTCTGCATTATTAGGAACACTAGGTTTGAATATCATCTCCACCATAAAATTTTCTTGATTGAAATCCAGGTGGGGAATGAGTAGGGACCAGATCTCGCTAGAGCATCCGCTCTAGTGTTGTTGTCTCTTGACACAACATTGATTGAAAAGGCATCTAGAAATTTAATAGAATCCCATACCTTGTTGCGATAGTTCTTGAGCCTTTCATTATTCACCTAAAATTACCCTCCGACCTCCGCTTGACAATGAGCTCAACATCACCCTATGCATGTAGATTATTTATCCCCATCTCTTTTGTTGTTGCTAGATTGAGAAGAAGGGCCTCATACTCAGCAATATTATTGGTGTTGGAAAATTGGAGTTTATAGGAGAATGGGTGGAGTTTTCCATCAGGTGACACCAATACGATCCTTGCTCTAGAACCCATTGTGGAAAAAATCCCATCGAACTCAAGAGTCCATATGTCATTTGGATCTTCTTGAACAACCTTGGGAGTTTTGATTTCAGACTCAAACATCACCATATAGTTTCCATGACCCATGTCTTCATACAAAATTTGTGCCTTGGGGTCACTGTCTTTTGAAAAATGTACTCAACTTGCCTCTTTGGAAATAATTTATTCATCTCCCCTTTGACTAGAATCAATGCATGAGACTAGTCCATTTGGATTTCACCTCCAACCTCTTTACAAAAATTTCTACTAAAAGCATGCCATAGGATGGAGGAATGTCGACAACAAGAATGGTGGCCTTGACTCGTTTTTCTAGAAATGCAACAAAAGCTATGTGGGCATATTTTATCCTTCCAACTAGGGTCACCTATTTACTCTCCATAGAATAACAAGAACTGAAAGTTCAAGTCAGAGTAAGAC
This sequence comes from Taxus wallichiana var. yunnanensis, assembly GCA_018340775.1. Taxonomy (NCBI): domain Eukaryota; kingdom Viridiplantae; phylum Streptophyta; class Pinopsida; order Cupressales; family Taxaceae; genus Taxus; species Taxus wallichiana. Next base: position 353,116,530 of record CM031242.1, on the reverse strand, counting down.
CAAGTGTATGAGCAACTTTTACAGGCATCACATTATATGATGCTCCAGAGTCAATAACACAGTCGATAAGATTGGGCCTAGCTATTAACAACGTTACATAGAAGGGCTCAATTTTTCCATATGTGGAAGGTGCGGAAGCCATTAAATTTTGTGGGGATGGAGAGTTGGGGGTAGGAAAGAGACCTTTAGAGACACGAGAAGATTGTCTCGTGCTTGGAATTGACAAATTTTACCACTTGGGAAAAGGCCTCAGGATGAGTCTGATAAAATTCAGCTTCAGAGATTTGAATTTTAGTCTTTTTGATATGATCAATGATATCAAAATACCCTGAAGTTGATGGATCTTGTTGGATAGAAACAACGGGAGATTTAGGTTTATCAACTTTATGGGATAAAGGTGTTTTAGACATAGGTGCGGGAGTTGACACTTTAGGCACAAAAGAAGGAGTACTAGATGAAGAAACAACACTTACTTTCTTGACCATAGTAGGAATGGGTGCTCCTCTTCTATCAACCACTGGGATAACATCTGAAGCTCACTTAGCTTTATTTTTATTCTCTAGTTTCACAATGTATTTCTTCTTGTTCAACTGCTCTCTAGTCATGACAACATATGATTCAATATTCATGTCTACAACTATATCATCATAATCATCATTGTCCGCTTCTTCACCAAATTCATACACAATATAGTTAACTTGAGAGTCATTGACATATTCGGGGATTTTTTCATGATCTTAAATTTATTCTACTTCATCCTTAGCTTCTTGCACTTCACATGTTGCATTGATTGGAACTTTCAAAGGAGGAGCTTTAATTTCCGGTTTTGGTTGAACAAGAGGAAGATAGTTCCTCATTGGAAGTTCCTTCTCGGGATGTCCTTATACAATACATTATATGTAAATTTTTTCTTAATATCAATCATGTCTTTTGCTAGCTTTTGAACCAATTGTTTAGAACTTAAGGAGCTTGAAGTAGAAGCTTTAGCCTTAGTAATTTATTTTCTCAACTTACCTAACATAATCAGGTCATCTTCTACATTGATGGCTAGAGTTTTATCTTCTTCCATAGTGGCAAGCTAGACTCTTATCGAGTGTGTAACTCACCTCTGTCGATTGAGTGTTATTAAATAAATACTTCATAATTTTGTGGTTGGGCGAAAAGTGGTTGGAATCTTGTTAACCTGTTTATTGAACTTGGAAAAAATTCCTACATGGGCTCGTAAGGATCCTTCTTCATTTGAGAGAGTTGGGATAGGAGTGCATGATCATATTTAATTGGTTTAAACCATGCCTCAAATTGAGTTTTCATGGTATTCCGATTAGTAATGTAATGTACCGGCCGAAAGATGATAAAACTAGTTTCTGCAACATTTTCTTGTAAAGTCTCAACGAAAATCTAATAGACACGTCTTCATGCTCAACTCCGAGAATCCCACATGCAACAATGAAAGATGTAATATGTTCATATGGATGCTCTTTTCCATCACCTTTGAATTTGGGAAAAATCTTCCAATTTCCCTTGGGAAAATCATGTAGAGGTTGTGCAAGGGCTAGAGGTCCAACTTGTTTGCCCCAGGTGCTTGGTGTAGCCATTGTGGGAAAAAAACTTGCAAAGGAACAACAAAACCTACTAAAACTAGGGCATGAGCTATAACAATCACTATCAGGTGACCGAGTGGCAATAATTTCTGAGATGATGAACCAAACCTTCCTTTGGTAGGAGGTGTACTTAAGGACCTTCTATTTCTACCTCTCTTCTTTGGAGATAACTGGAAACCTTGTTGTTGCTGCAACTGAAAGGCAAGATCTTCTATACCTTGAGCTCTCTATCCTCATGTATATATTTATTCAGCTAGTGTGTTGAAATTATTGGTTTTCTCTGTTGATTATTCTATGGGAAACATAATACATGCCCCACAGTGGGCGCTAAAAAACTCTTGGTTGAAATTTAGTCGTTGAAGACAATCAATAGTTCAGGGGAAAATAATCCCTCCTCTTTATGGGGAGGTTCCCTTATTTCACCAAAAACTTGAGAATATAAATATTTACAAATATACAATCTAATCAAATCTAAATGAGGATATTGATGTGGTGAATAGTTCCATATTCTCAATTCAGAAGACAAATAGGGGATAGGGTTTTGAGGAAGAAACAATAGCTTATACAGGTAAGAAGTATGAATTAGGGAAACAAAGTTCAGGATAACTCATTTATCAAGGATACAAGTATCCTCCTTGGTTGTGTAATATTACCCATTACAGTAAAGGAAAGAAGTGAAGAAGGCAAACCAACCCCTTTAGATACATATACTACAGAGTTATATCTTACTAATGCATGCAAAAATATCTTAAGAACATGTGAGCCAATACACATGAATACCCATAAAATATAAATGTGGATAGACATAAAGTTCCTCACATCACATTCTATGAATTGAAAACAAATTCAAGGAAAATTTTAGTGGCAAAATTCCTTAATTCATGAATATTCTGATTTTTGAAATTTGAAATTGATGAATTTTTAGGTGCAAGTTAGGACCATTGCCGAGTTTTTTTTTCTCGGTGACAAGTCAATTTTAGGGGTCAGTTCACCAAGGAGTTTACACCAATAGCCGATTGTTATCATTCAAATCACCCTTAGCGTGAAATTAAAATATTCCAAATTCACCTCATATATATATATATATATACACTATTAAGTATTAATAATTCATTATTCATAGTTCCAACTTCCACTTCCATATTGAAATTGTGATTATTAAATATTTCTCCTTTCTACTTTAAAGATCATCATCAATTGGTCATCGGATATTTCCTTTCTACTTTAAAGGTACTTTTCTGTTTCATTTTTGGTAGCATTTATTACGGGTTGGTAACATGTATACAAAGTGTTACCGCCAATAGTATACAATATGCTCTTGACCGATAATATATTGTATGCTACCAACCGAGCGTACTATCTGATATGCTACCGGTATAACATGCATACAATATGTTACCAGCCGATAGCATGTAGTATGCTACTGATAAGTCATATGCATATAGTATGCTACCGACCGATAGCATACAAAATGCTATCGGTACAGTAATATGCAATATGCTACCGGTCGGTAAAGCATATATATGTTAAGCCTCTCCGGGTACCGGAAAACCGAGACAGGTAAAAACAAAAATTTAGGGTAAATTTTTTTTTGAAACATAAATACTAATGCGGGACCTTTTTCTGACCTCAACAACATATTAGTTTATATAAACTAGTTTTACACAAATTATATTTCCAACCTAAATTTCTATTACATAGAATGATTACTCTACTAATCATTTAGTGAGATTACACTAGAAATTCTACACCCCCCACCCCACTTGTCATTTAATTAGATCTTCATCTCCCCCTTTTACTAATTTTTTTTTCTTTTGCCCACATTCACTCTTCTTTTATTTTATCATGGAATCCCACAAAGTCCCATGACTTGGGAGGTGTAGGGAGAAATATCCACCCTTGGATGCTTTTTCTTTTAACCCTCAGATCTAAAACCCTAAAATTTCCCTAATATTTCTTTAAGTTCCTTTTTCTTTTCTCCTTTCTTCATTTCATTTTGTTGGTGACATTTGCAGGTTACAGGAGGAAACTATGGAGTTAGTTGTTCCCCATTTTATTTGTAATTCATATTGGAGTTCCTTTGATATTATTATTATTATTATTATTATTATTTTCTTTCTTTTGTTTTACAGCGGCCGGATCGATGAGGGAAGATTTCTTTTGTTTGAGCGGGCAGCGTGGGGCGGCGAGGTCGGGATGGCCGTGCGGGTGGGGGGGCCGAACCCCCCCACCAACACACATTTCATTTCTTTTTATATTTATTTATATTTTTTTTTGTTTAACTAAATTTCGTATTAATTAAAACTTTCTTGTTTTGTTTTAAGATTCATACGTATTTTTTAAAACAAACGTACACACACACACACACACACACACACACACACACACACACACACCGCGGTTAAAAAAATTGCTGTTATTTTGATATTAACACATATAGTCATATATATAACTTAGATTATAAATATTTCAAGTTTTAACATACATACATACATATATATATATATATATATATATATATATATTTATAAAATCAAAAGTAACATATGAATAAATAATATATTTAATATAAAATACATATAATATATATATTGATATATTAATTTTAGAGAAAAAAAAAAAACACTATTTACTAGCTATAAAAAAAATACTTCAACGGAAGAAGTTTTGAGTAGATACAGTTTTAAGTGTTAAAAATTTGCAATGCTTATTTTCATTAATTTACCAAGATAAAATGATTAATATAAATTACTTTATATTTTGTGTAAAAAGGAAGGTAAACCAAGTATTTTCCAATAAAATAAAAGACTTATTTCTAAAAGAAAAATCTTCAAAGAAAATTACTTAATCAAATAAGGTTGCTTACTAAGAACAAAACATTAAAACTTCTCATGGAAAGAACCAAGACTAATCTTACTCCAAGCATTAATATTACAAACAAAACAATACAAGAGGGAAGACTTTTTGTCCAAATGCAATTCTAAAAGATTATTTCAGATTTTGTTTTACATGAGGGATACTCAACAAGATTAACACCATTCTTATAGGAGAACCTACTTTCTTTAAACAATCTTCCATTTCAAATAATATTCAAATCAATGTATGTTAATGGAATATAACCATATTCAAATAATATATAATTACAAGACTTCTCTTGCACAATTTCTCAATACATCATAAACCAAACATGCAGCAATACACAAGATGACAATCCAACAAACTCCTTCCCAAGGTTGAAAGAAAATTTTCAAATACCAAAGGATAAACCAATCTTGAATGATGTTCAAATACAACATGGAAGAGGAATTACAATAAAGAGGAAGTTTCCATAAGCCATACTTTTCAAGATACAATGAGGTAATGTTTCAATGAGAGACCATGATGCCACCAACTCCAAACCAACATCCAACTTCCATGCCTTCAAAAATCCATACAAGGAGAAAGAGCTTGATTACCACCCAACCATAGGCATCATTACATGCCTCTCCCAAGGTTGGGATGCATGCTAGCCTCCCCCAAGCCCATGGGAAAGAGGTCAACTAACAAAAACTTGCACAAGATGGAGGTTGAACTAACCATGATACCAAACACAAAAATAGGACAACACAAAAAAAAAATCCAAAAATTACGAGGAGAACCCATGTTCTTCCTCAAAAGTGGGGAAGAGAGGAGAAAGTTCTCCAAAATTATATTCCAAAATACTTTCACAAAGCAAAAATCTCCCTACCCTCCTTATTGCTCCTAAATTCAATCAAAACCCTCCTTATTCCTCCACCCTTTCTCCAAGTCCTTCTTGGAAGGATTTTCAAACCCCAAAGGGGTTTCCTTACCAAGAATGGGGAAGGAGATTCAAGCCAAATGAATCAACTTCCCCACCTCAACCATTTGAGGGGAAACACTAAGACCCTACAAGGCTTTTCCATCAAGCCTTGAGGATAGAGAGGAAAAATCCCTCTCTCTTCCCCACAACTCCAAAACTCCATCATGCCATATGATGGAGGGAGTAAAAACAAGCAAGCAACCAAAATCTACATACAAAAAATAACAATTTCAAGCAACCAAACTAACAACTAAAAAGAAAGCAACACAACAATAAGACATAAGAGCCTACCTCAAGGAAATCTCTCCAAAAAGCTTTCCAACTTCAAGTTTCTCCACTCTTGACTCAAGCAAATCACAAGCTCCAAATCACCCAAGCATCCAAGCAAGAAGTTCCAAAAAAAAGTCCCTCTCTTTTCCCATGAATGGGAATTTGAAGAGGAGCAAGCAAGAATCCTCACAAATGAGGGGGTGACATGTGTCACCCCTCTCCTTCTTCAAGGTCAAAGATGCCAAAACAAAAGAGAGAAAGGGTAAAATTGTCTTTTTTCCCTCTTCTCCCAAATTCCCTTAAATGTAAGCAAGACAAAATAAGTGAAACTTTTAATAAGCACTCCAATCCACACCCCTTACATGGATGTGACCAAACAAGAGGTAAAAAGGGAGGGAAAACTCCCTCTAGCCTTGAAAATAAGCCCCCTACCCATTAGGTAGGGTCCAAGGGCTCATTTTTATGTTAGGAAACTCCCAAGCTTGCTGAAAGGGGTCCCCAAAAATGCCCAAAATAACCTAATTTCGGGTTTTACATTTTTGGCACAAGGGTAGAGGGTGTGGGGACCACCCAAGGGTCTCACATGTGACCCTAAACCCTTGTGATTAAGTGACTCATTAAACAAAATAAATTTTTTAAATGAAAGTGGGATTATTAACTCCCAAAACAAGTTTACAACTCCACTAGAAACCCTAAACAAAATTAATAATTCAAAGCACAATACATTACAAAAATTGGGGTCACCCATAGTGCCCAAAATAATAATCTCCTATACTATGGCTTCACACAATGAACATGGCTAGGACTCAGCCCGTGGGCTGCTTGTGCAAGATTGTGTAGCTGGCCTGAATTCCCACGTTCTCCTGTAAACTTGTCACCTGCACACTCATTGCAAACATTAAGCTACTGTTTGATAAAATATAAAACAATGAAACAATAAAATATCAATAAGTTCTAAACTAGTCTAACATCTTACTTTGAAATCAAAATGCGACAACATGCACAATTTTACTCAATATTCCAAAAGTTAGACAAGATGATAAAGTGACATATAACCATGGAATTTCCACATGCAACAACTATCCATCAATATAATTATGTTCCAAACAAAACATCATATCCATCAGTATCCATGACATCATAAGAAAATGCAACAACATATAATTTAAGCTAAATTGGTGCTATACACCTGAATGTCCACATATGTCTAATAAGATCAAATCTCTGATATAATGTCCACGATATAACAAAACTCTATCAAAACATGTCTATGAGAAAAGAAGCAACAAGCTACTGAGCTATAAAAAGTGTGGGCACTACAATATATAGTATGCCACCGACCAGTAACATATTGTATATATGCTTTGCCAAATTTGGTAGCATACCGTATGTTTTTGATTGGTAGTATTTTATATGCTACTGAGATGATATCATACTACATGCTAGCATCTTGAAGTATACTTTGTATGTTACTTCTTGATAATTAACATACATTATCTTTGCCGACCATTTGCATAAAGTAGATTTTGTTTTGGCTTGATCTTACAAATTGTTAAATATTTTGTTTAGATTTTGAAAAAACTGATCTATTTTAAAATTTCTCATGGATAGGTACAATGGATTCTCTAAATAATGAACAAAAGGTAGATAAACTCAAAATAAAAAGTAACATATTAATTTTTTTAGCCAACCAAAAAAATGAAGACCCAACTTGCATCCATTGGAAACGGTAACTGAGTGCCGCCAGTAAGTTGTAACAAATTATCATAAACTTTTTCTTTTTTTTTTTCGAGTTTAATTTTTATATATCTTTGTAATAGCTAAACCTTTTTGTGTTTGAATACAAAAACCCCTATTGTTAATTGTATTTAGCATGAAATAGTAAACCAAAACATAAACCCTAAAGAAACAATTATTTCATTAGATGAAGATATAATTGACCCAAAGATCCAAAACCGAGGGTTTTAGACTTAAGGAACAGATTAACAATGTGCCAAATGAATTGCAAAACAACTATCTCGAAAAGAGATGTGTATTACTCAAAGAATTCGAAATACATCAATTATCTCTGCCAAGAGATGTCTATCTCTTCTTCCGGTTACATATGTATTTATAATACTTTATAAATACGAAAGGACACCTAGAAAGATGTGGAAGGTCACCAGTCTCGAGGGAGACGAGGTGTTTCATCTTCCAAGACTTACATGTGCACTAATTTTGCGAAACATACTATTTTTAGAATTTACTATTTTTAGACAGCAGTACAAAAATCACAATTTGGGCCCCTTAAACACGGATTTCGGGGGTCAAACATTGCTGAACAGAGTTCAGCACCTTCTCATCACATTCTACACATTCCAAGCTTTCCGTTGCCTTTTGAACGGAGTCAATCGGAGCTACGGTGCAAAAGTTATGATCTCTGGAAGTTGCGCCACTAGAATTGCTGTCTGGATCACCCAGATATGCCAAAGCTAGCAGACATTCCTCATGACCAAATGCCTTCAATAGATGAATGTTCTAATGAAAAGATTCAAGTAGAAGATGACACTGACATGACCGTTCAGAAAAATAAATTTTTGAGAAGGAAGAAAACATCTTGGATAATTGGAAGGTATTTTTAGGTAGATTGGGCAGAAAAATACCCATTCATTGAACCTGTACAACTAGATAATGGTAGTGATACTACCAAAGAATGTAGATGTACTATTTGTAGTTGGAAATTAGGAAAAGAACATAAAATGCAACTTAAATTGGACACTATTGAGAAACATTGTGGCAAAGTATATTTCATAGTCAAGGAAAATGATGGAAAAATAATAAATACTCATAGATGGAAAACTGCTAAAGAGTGCATGCATGTAAGATATAAGGAGGAGTATGAGAATATGATGAAATTGTCTCAAAAACTTGAGGAAAGGAGGAACCATTAATGAAAATTTTGGAAAAGTTGTAAATGAAAATCTAAAAGCAAAAACTACACAATTTTCAACCATATTCTTTATTCTTAAAATGGGCAGACCTATTTCAGATTTTTTAGAATATAAGAAATTGTTCAAGTTCAATGGGTTTCCAAACCTTCCACATTCACATTGGTCAGAGAGTAGTGCTTGGGAGATGGCGAGATGTCTTGCAATGATTGAAAAAGAGTATTTGAAAGAAAACATCAAGAATGTAAGTTTCATCTCCCTTTCCATTAATGAGGTTACAACTGTTGACAACACTTCTTGGGTTTGTATGCATGTATATACTTTCCATAACCACACAAGGACACCTCATCTGCTATTATTTATAAAATGCAAGAAAATTGCAATGTTGAAAATCTTTTCAAATTGGTTATATCTAATTTGAAGGATATAATAGGAATGGATGATTATTCTATAGCTATAAAGCTTATTTGTGTTGGTGCATTAGTGATGTAGGGTCATAAAATGAGTCTATGTGTGTGCCTCCAAACATCTGTTTCTCCTTATATGATTCCTATTCATTGCATGGATCACAAGATGAATCTTGCATATAGGATAGTAAACACATTTGAATGTGTTGAAAAAGTTGAAGAGCTTATCCATGAACTACATGCCTATATGTCAAGTAGTCCAAAAATATTTCTAGAGTTTGAAGTTTTCAATTGGAGTCACAGATGGTAAGAAACTTCTTAAAGATGTTGATACAAGATGGATTTCTATGTATGATCCTACACACAGAGTTTTGATGAATATCCATCATTAACTAGTTTCATGTTTAAGAACCATATGCAAGTTGACAGGGAAAAGATTTTATTTACCACTTAACAGACTTGGAAACATTGTTTACACTTTGGGGATTCTTCCAATGTTGCATGAAATCAATTGCTTAACAAATATTTCTCAAGAAAGATCCATCTATATAGTGGACTTCATTAGGTTCAGGAAAAGGGTGTGTTAGACTCTAGATATGTTATACAACTCTGATGAATGCTTTCAAGGACATGTATTCAATAATTGGAAAACTATGAAAAATTTAAAGGATCCTAACAACTATTTCAGATTCAATATATGTGGTCATCTTTGTATCTTTGTTAATGGGAAAGAGATTCAAATGCACACATTCCAAAAATGAGTGGATATTGTTGGATCGAGCTTGAAGAAGTACCTGTTACACATAATTTATATGAAGCTCTTATATCTGAAATAAGAAAAAAATTGTAGAAAATTTCACAATGCTTATCCAGTGAGATCAAAGATCATTTTAAAAAGGTGAGATTCTTGAGGCCATGGGAGTGGTCAATCCTAACTTTTGGAATCCTATAGGAGGCAAAGTTGTAGTTGATTCATTTAAAAGACACATGGGTACTATCATTAAGAATTTTGGACAATCAATTGAATGTAATGGATTTCAGATTAATGGTGTTCTTCAAAAGGAATCACTTGCATTGCAATCAACTGATTTTGGCTAGGTAATGAGTGAACAATTTGACTTACTGAGTGAGCCAATAGAGAATGGAGCAATTACACTTCTATGGAAAAAGTTGTATCCTAGTACCATCCTTCATGAAAGCATTAGTGAATATTTCTGATTGTATGAATTGTGTCAAACAATGATATTGGGATCAATTGAAGATGAAAGAGTTTTCAGCGCATTAACATTTATAAAATCAAAATATCGAACAAATTGGATAAAAATATTGAGACTTGCTTGAGATTGTATGTTTCACGATATGATGTGGATACATTTCCTTATGAATGGGTAATGATAGTATGTAATTCTTGCAGAGAGGAGAGGGATTAGTAATTCTAATACAGGGACTACAAATAAAAATGAAACTATGACTGAAAATTGTAGCGAAAGATTAGATAATAATGTTGGGAACCAAATTTTTCAAGATATGTTTCAGTTTGAGCTAGCTGATATTGAGTAAAGAAGAATGAATGTACATTTTAATTTTGGAAAGAAAATTTCATATCGATTATAAGTATGTATATTGTTATTTTTATTATACACATGTTCATTATTGAATAATATTTTCAATGTTGCAATTTGTTTAGAGTTTTTAAATGAGAAATGTCATACTTATTTTTTCTTTTGTCTTTTAAATGATAATAATATCATTCCATTTATGGGATAATTTTTCATCTTACGCATGAATATAGTACAAATACAACACCATATAATTTTTATTTGCCAATATTTTTAGATAATTTTAGTGTTTGTTCTTTGAAAAATAATTTCAGTGTTTGGAAACGAAACTTGTAGTTCTATCCACATAAATTATTTGAAAATGATAATAATTAGTAATGTATTATGTAATAGTAATATCAAACACAATTGAGAATAATAATCACATTAAGAATCCATTTGAATAACTTATGCACTAATATAACAAAATTAAAAGTAAAATGCCACATCGATTGAAATTTGAAACTTTCAATATTTTCATTAAAAGTATATATATTTATATGTTGAATTTGAAACAATTTTACAAAAAGATTCTAAAATGAAAATTACAATTTCACAATTTCTTTTTGCAGCTTCATCCTTAAGAATATTCTTCTCTATGTGTTTTAGTTTCTATCTCTTATGCACTAGAACTTTCTTTTACAACACTCGACTGAACAAGATCCTTTGTTGTAGCTTCGATATTCGAAATAATTTCTCATTACGGAATTGATACATTACTAACAAACAATAATGTTGAATCCTGTTCTATTTTCTTCTTCAACAATATCTCTGGATCCATTCCATTTTCCTTTATTATCCTTCTTAAGGTATTATTTTGCTTGTTTAAGATAACAAGCTTCTTCTTCAATTCAATTGCTGCATTTAAAATTTTCCTTGCACTTTTTAAATGCACATCAAACATTGTAGCCTCATTTTAAATGCACAATTAATCCATCAAGTTGTAGAACTCTCTTAGACACCGGACTTGTATTGAAGACCTAAGATATCAATAATTTTCTTGGGCATCATAGAGGTGCTAGCCCCGAATCAATCATACGGTTGTGGACTAAGTATTTTCCCATTATAATTGACATGTAGAAGGGTGGGGTTTTGATAGTTTTTCTTACTTAATTGTCATTTTCTTGACGGAGACATTGATCGTGACATGATCTTTCTATGTTATTTGATCTGCAGAAGGCATCTTCTTGAGGTCTTCACACAAGAGATCCCGTTGTGATGGACTAGCAAACACATCATACATAGAGACATTGACCTTAGTCCTTTTCATTTGTTCAATAATGCTGAATGGGAGACCCGCGAATTTCTGCATTTGTGGCATGTTGCCTTCTTTTCTCTATTGTGGTGGCATTTGAGTTGGTAGTTTAGTTTGAGCAGCACCCTCTTTGTCCATGGCTTTACCAGAAGCTCAAGCAGCTTTCTCTTGATCACCATGGCTTCTTTTTCCTTTATCGTGACATTAGTGTGATCCATGGAAGGTGAAAGTTGTGCCTCTAGTATCTTTCTCTTGTGCTGCGTATTATCAACAACGCTAATTGATGGTTTGTTAGAACTTCCTACCACTTGGTTAACCACACAAAAATCCTCAGCTCCAAAGAACATAAGGTTTGTATCATTATTGGTGTCTTGACTTGCTTCGTAGTTTGATTTGGTGCCTCCAGCATTGGTTCCTATTGATTGGAAGGTCCTTGAGAAATGTATGCTTGAAGATGCATTGCCCTTTAAAAGCCAAGTTGGTTGTGTGATAGATTACATGGAAAACACCACTTTGTTTCTTGTGCCATATTGTTTTACATAGGAACTAAAGCTTGGCTTGAACTAGGAGTAGGAAGTGCTTGTGGAGGAGGAATTGTTTCCAATGGAAGAGGAGCACTTTGACCTTGCCATCTATTATTATATTGGTTTGGTGCATACATTTGATTAGATTGCTGATTTATCCATGGTTGATATCCCTGATTAGAATATTTCCCTTGATTTTGATAATTCTTGTAGGATTGGGATTGCTATTTTTTTAAGGATATAAATTTGTTTGTAAAATTTCTAATCAAAGCCTTCATTTCTTCATCCTATTTTTTTTGGGAAGGAGTTTTTGGGGTGGAAACAACAGGTTGTGGATTTGGCTCAGGGATGGGAGCAATAGAGGGTTGAGTAACTTTAGATAGTTCGGATACTGATGGCATGGGTGGTCTATGAGCTAATTTCCCAACATGAATTAAGCTATTTTTAGCTCTAATTGCAATTAAATAAGTATCTGGTAGAGTTGTTCCTCACATAGATTGTATCATAACAAATATGTCGAGTTGAGAGCTTTTAAAAAATTAAAGAAAGGCACCTTCTGCTGCAGGTCTCATAAGAACTTGAATTCTATCCCAAGTTCTCTAGAATCTGAAGTTAAAATCTGCCATTTGATCATTATGTGCTCTTTTGATTATAGTTAACTACTCCAAAAGAGATAGGTTGTCAGATCTCTCACCAAATTGGTCACAAAGGGGTGTGCACAGTTGATCCTAATTTTGAATTGTTCCTGCCCCAAGGCTTTTGAACCATTACAGAGCTTTTCCTTTAAGTGATGAAGCCAAAAGTTTGACTGCTACATCCATTTCAACAATCTCATAGATATCACAGACATTCACAATGTCCTAAATGTGGTTATAGACACCTATAATTTAGCTCGAGCAATTTAAATATTTAAATTGTGCTAATTATACCCTTTTCCGTAAATTGACGACATATCATCAATATCACACATTTTCTCTGCTATTATTGTTAATTAATTACATTACATTAGTTAATTAACTCTTCTATCCAACAATGATGTCAATTAATGACATTTCGTTAATTAACTCCCCTTTCTATCTAGATTAATTAATTAATTCTAATTAATTAAGCTCTCATTTCTATCTAGATTAATTAATTAATTCTAATTAATTAAGCTCACATTTCTATCTAGATTAATTAATTATTTCTAATTAATTAAGCTCCCTTTCTATCCACATTAATTAATTAATTCTAATTAATTAATACCCCATTCTATCTAGATTAATTAATTATTCTTAATTAATTAATTCTCTCTTCTATTTAATCAATAAATTGTCATTTATTTGATTAAAATCCTCTCATATCATAAATCATAGTAACTATTCCTCTAAAAAGCTTATATAAGCTTTCACACCTATTAATTAATCACTTTGGTTAATTAATAAATCCCCTCAAACCTCATGAGTCACTAAAGGACAAAATAAACTCTTCTAAGGTTGACTCAACCCTTTCTAAACCTCCCTTATCCACACCTAACCCAACCTCTCCATTTCTCCCACATGAAGAGGGATGTAGAGATTCTTGGGCTACCTTTCTATTTACACCTACACTCTTAAATGAGCATAGAGCATACAATATATCCATTTATCATCTTTGAGCATTCTTCCATTAAAAGAGCTTACCTTCTCCATTTCTTGTATTCATCCACCCAAGTTTTGAAGTCATATGGAGATATGTCAAATGGTTTTGTAGCCATGATTTGAAAAGACTCCATTCTTAGAAACCTCGGGATTTCAAGCACATAATCAACTCTTTGATTGCTAGAGATATACATAGGTTCAATCTCATGTTATTTTAGCATTCAATAAGAGATAGAAGTTAATATATTTAACATATTATCTTGAAATGTTCATTTCATGTTTAATATAGAAATGTTTATATGTTAGCTTTGTTTTTAAGCTCTTAGCACGATGATGCATAAGTTTAGTTTAGCATTGTATTGAAGCTAATAGGTGTTAGTTTCAACTTTAATTACATTGCTAACTATTTCATGCATACATATGGCACGCTCGATGGGACTTACTCCATTGTCTTTTGCACTTAATTTCAAGTTTTTGTAGTTTAGTTTCAATTTTGGTTACTAACCCTCTTTTTGCATATATTGACATAACTTGTTTTTCTTAACTTGTTTTGTTGAGTTTGAATGTGTTGATTATTCCTTGTAGTTATAAAAAGGTGAAGTGCAGTAAAAATTGAAATTGATGGGAAAATTTCAAGATTTCATCATGTTTTCATTTTTAGAGCTTATTTCTTCATCATTCTACATGCTAGTTTTACAATTTCTTGAAAATCTTAAATTCTTGAGCATGTATGTTAGTGTTTGATAGTGCTAAGTCTTATATTTACATATTAATGTGGTGGGCTGTCAAAATTGAATCTTGGTGAAAAATTTCAAAGATTTCATCATGTTTTCATTTTTAAAGCTTACTTTTTCATCATTCTACATGCTTTAGTTTTGCCAATTTCTTGAAAATCTTAAATTCTTGAGCATGTATGTTAATGTTTGATAGCGTTGAGTCTTTTATTTATATATTAATGTGATGGGTTGTTGTCAAAATTGAATCTTGGTTGGAAAAAATTGACCATTTTGCAGATTAAGGGACATTTTTTTTGACATTTTTTGAGTGCATGTCAAGTGCATGCTCGTGAGCATAAGAGCATATGTGTAACCAATCTTTCGAAGGCCATAACGCTTTGCTCCCGAACTCGAAATGACTCCATTTTTTGTGTTGGAAAGGTATTGAAGTTAACTATGTAACAAAAATATAAATTTAGGATTTATACTTATAGAAATTGTAGGTTTTTCTTTTATTTTAAAACTGGTCATTTTCTAACATGTCTAATGTTTTGATGAATGTGGTATTTCTATGATTTAATTGATTTAGACCAAAGCATGTGTATGCTCTTCTCTTTCACCTTTTGGTGATCTTGAGAATAAAAACAACTTTTATCTCTATCTTTTTAACATTGGGATTAAACTTAGAAATTTGATTATTCATTTTTCTTAAGGGAATAAACCTTTTACAAAGCATTTTTCATGGTCCTTTGATTTGAAGTTTTCCATTTCTATCTATTTGGGATAAAGTTTTTGTATGCTCTTCTCTTGCACATTAGGGTGATCTTGAGAATCAAAAACAACTTTAGTCTTCATTTTATAACATTTGGTAATTGGAAACTTCATCTTTCACTTTTGGTTTAAGGGAATGAACATTTATTAAGCTTTTTGTATGGTTCATTGATTGAAAAATTTTCTTTACTTTTTAGCTAGATTATTTGTTGTGTATGTTATTCTCTTGCATCCTTGGATGATCTTGAGAATCAAAGAAACTCTTAATCCTCTTTTAAATAATGTGATTTTCTTGGAGAACTACTAATGCTTGAGTGCAAGACCTAAAAATGCTTTTCAAAGAAAGGAGTTCGAAACAAAATTAAACTACTAATACAATTTTTATGCAGGTTGCCAAAAGGTGTTCAAGAAACCACATCCAAATTAAACAAGATAAAAAAACACACCACAATTAACACACTTGTATTTGCAAGTTTGGATAAGGGTACGTCTCATTCGCTTAAAACTAGGACATAACCCCTTTGGCATAAGCCTTAAGATACAACAATGGGGGTGGTCCTAGGAACCCCAAAGTAGTCCATGCAAGGGGAACCTTGTGGATGAAATCGAGAAGTGCTCCACACACCTACTTGACTAGTGTTACCATTTGTGAGATTTAGTGTCACAAGTCATCGTATCATGACCCCAGTGAGAGTACATGATGGATGCATTTATTGCCCACTTTGTGCTTGAAGGGGGTAAAGTAAAGCTGAGATACTCCCAAATTAGTCAGTGTGACTTTTTGGGTAAATCGAGCTCGCTCTTAGATGACTTGTGACACCTAGTTGAGTGAACCACCTAGGAAGCTATCTTTGACCAGAGCCCACTTGGACCACATCAAAGCCAATTTGAGTTGAGAGCTATTGTTCATCACAAAATGTGTGAAGCATTATTTTTCTTAGTTTTTCACTTGCCTTAAGGCGAGGAAAACTCTGCCAAAGTGAGGCCAACATTTTTCAACCCCAATTGATCTACTTCCTTCACTTTATTTTGACACTTTGTTGATCAAAAGAAGAGTGAATACCTTTGCATTATCAATTGATTATTTCACCATTTTTTTGTCCATTTACGCTCATCCATGTTTGCGGCTAAGTTGTTAAATGTCTAAAGTGTGTGGAGACATTTTTATATCATTGGTATCCTTTTTGATCTTGATACCCAAGTCAAGATCATCATCGTAGTTAGGCTTGGTTCATCACTTTGATTCTCCTTTGAATGATTATCTTGTTTATATCGTGACACTAAAATTTTGTATTTACGTCTTGTTTCTTGTAAACTTGGCCTCAATATCTATATTGTAAGGTTATGCTATATATACTTTAATAATTCCTAGGTATACTATCGATTTAGTTTGATTTCAATTATTACCTTGATTATGAAGAGTGTTAAGTGTTACCACTTGTGCGTGTTATATCAATATCATCTTGATATCAATACCTTACTTTCTCACAAAGTTTGGTTAACATATCTTGGTGAAATTGTTGTGTCACTCACAATCATAATTGACACCTTTTGGAATATAGGTCTTGATTGAATTTGGGCTTGCTTTTAGTATACTTTGTTTGGAGGTCGCGTTAAATTCTTGTTATTACTTACACCTTGTTCATTTCTTTGAACTCAACATAAGTAGGGACATTTTGTTAATCATCATACGACACCAACTACCTTTTCAAAGAAAAATTTAGGAAGTACTTCATTTGATTATTTGGTTTGAAACTCAACATTGTGTGATTAATCTTGCTTGGCTCATTCATTTAAGAGAAAATTATTGTGTCACGTTGGTTCTTTGACATTCATAACATACCTTAATTTCTTGACATTCCTTCTTTCACTTAGGTTTGATAAAAATATTTGAACACATTCACAGATACCTTAGTGAAACTATTACATGTCATGGCTCCTAAAACAAGATTAGGACTCAAAAAGAAGGCTTTGGAAACAAGACAAATGAAAACTTGGAAGCCTCCAAAAAAAGGGTCAAACCCTTTTATTGGCCATGATCTTGGGCCTTTATTCTCCATGAGAAAAGAAGTAGAATAAATGATAGATCATAGTGGTGACGAGTTGGAATCACCACATGCGGATTTTGACTTTGACCCCACCTTGTTAGATGAATTCCTTTTTAGAAACAAGGATCGAGTACTAGTACAAGTTGTGGAGTTGGAAGCCCAAATTCCTATTGAATAAGATACAATCCCACCTACAAATGATGCTAATGAAGAGGAAACCTCTTATTAACATGGATGATATATTAACACATGGTCATGCTTCTACTTCTAATGTGGAAATGATAATGTAGTGGGGTATAGAATACCTTTCCTTAAAGTACCATGTAAAGTCAGAATAGAACACAAAAGTGTTGAAAAACGTCCACAACATGAAGAAGAATAGGAACCTCTCGAATAATAAGTCACTATTAAAACAAATTAGCAAACTTAGTTGATAATTGGATTTGTTAACATCTCATGTACAAAAAAAAACAAAGCAAGAAGATAAAAAACCTTATTGAACTTCAACTGGACAATCAAGGAGAAGACAATATGGAACATCATCATGTATATATCCCTTCTTCTCCTACCAAAGAACAATTACTCACTCAAGAAATGCAATCTATGAAAGTGAGACTTACAAGCCTCTAAGAGAGCACTGTGGGGAATATCAGAAAATATCAATATGAAGAGATATGTCCTTATCCATTTGAAAAAACTATGACGCTTCAACCCTTCCCTAAAAAGTTTGACATGCCAAAATTTGACAAATACAGAGGGAAAGGTGACCCACGAGATCATGTAAAATATTTTTACATGGTATGCCAAGAAGTGTCCTACAATGATGACAACTACCTCATACGACTCTTTCCAAAGAGTCTAGGGGGCAAGCCTTGGAATGGTTCACTCGCTTACCCCATGGGTCTATTTTTACATGGCTTGAATTGGCAGAAAAATATTTGTATGACACTTCTCATACAACATAGAAAGTGACATAACCATGGTGGACTTGTGTGGCACTAAACAACGTCCTAACGATACATTCACTAGCTTCCTGCAAAGATGGAGAGGGATAGCTAGTCACTTCCCTTGTACATTCCTTGAAAAATAGCTGGTGAGTATCTTTGTGCCCAATCTCAACCCAGACATCACTTTTCATCTACAAATGCATTGTGTTCACACTTTCAAGAGGTTATTGAAAAGGGCATTCAAATAGAGAAATCCCTTATTTCCAAAGGAACCATTAAACCACACTCTAAGGATAACCAAAATGCAAAACCTATGGAAAAGCTGAAAATATTCAACAAAAACAAGAACGTGGTGGGAGACGGGATCACATATTCCAAACGTGTGTAAATAGTTCAAACTGGTCAACCTTTTAAACTAACCAAAGGACCTATTCAACCACCACCTAAATGTAGAATGTTCACTCCTCTCAATGAGCCTTTTTCAACCATATTGAAGCAATTGGATGTGGCTCACATGGTGACTCATCCCACGACACAATCCTTTGATGAAAATGCTCCAAAACCATCATGGTACAAAGAGCATGAATATTGTGAATTACATCGTGTTAAGGGACACAAAATGACAAGTGTCTATGAATTCATCATTACATCCAAGACCTCATTGACAATGGGGAGATAGAGGTGGATACCCTAGAGAAAACTTAGACGCCCAATGAAAAGATGGAGAATATTCAAACAACCGTTCCCTAAACATGGTAAGTGGTAAGTCAAATGAGAAAAATCTGGATTGAGGAGAGTCATCCCAGAGTTATAAAGTGACAAATTATCTATATACCAAGAAGGACAATAATCATTACAATTCACTCATTGGATGTATCCGCTCTCCTAGTGACCATGTGAACACCATTTGAATCAAGGGAAGGATTGCACTGCGGTAATAAGGCACACTCGCCTCATGATTCCTAAACCCTCTTTGTCGACCCCGTAAGATGGTAGGTACAACCTCTTAGAACAACTTGAGAAGACGTCTACCAAGATTTTAATCTTGGATCTTCTCAAAATATCAAATGTACATAAGGACATCTTGTAAAAAAATCTTTAGGGTTAAGAGTGCCACTAGAAGTTGACCATTCGCATCTTCAGGATGCGGTTGCTAACATTAGACCAATTGAGTATATCTCTTTTAATCATAGGAAGATCCCTATTGAAGATCTAACACATAATCTCCCCTTATATATTGAGGTCTTCGTTACCCATCGAAAGATAAAACGAGTGCTTGTGGATAATGGATTAGGGATAAATATATGCACATTGAAATTAATTAAGACAGGACACACAAAGAAGATATCGAGTCCCACATCATTACCATAACCACTTACAACAACACGGAAAGGGAATCAGTGGCACAATCACATTACCCATGGAAGTAGGACCCACTTTTCATCAGACGAAGTTTCATGTCTTGGACTTGGAACTTCCATACAATATGCTTCTTGGCTGACCATGGATTCATGCCATACAGGTCATGCCATAACATTTTCATCAATGCATCAAATTGAAACATGAGGGACACACTATCATGATACAAGGAGATCTAGATCCCTTTGCTCACTGCAAAGCTCTCAATATTTTTACGCGTAAGGGTGCCTATATGTCCCTCTACTAATATAGTTATTCCTCTTCAATCTAAAGCCATGGAGTCATGGGTAGATTTAAATTCCCTAAGTTCTTGTGCCATGTGAGGCTTCTACATCAACTTCTCCTTTTGATTCGTGGGAGATGAAGGTTTTGGAATATGGTTGTGGAGAATATAATGTGCAACAAGCTCTTTTGGTTTCAGACCTATCATTGTCACCTAAAACTAGAGGCCGACCCAACTATCATTTCAGATGGCCTAGAGATGAGCGAACTATTGGGTCATTTTTACCTGGGGTTACTCGCTGAAGAGAAATTGTTGGACCCACCTATGACTTGGGTCCCAGAAGATACTCAACCAACTTGCTACCAAATCCTTGAGTATGAGAAGTCTAGCCGAATGATGTATTCCATGGGCTACAAGGGTCTAGGATGCGGAAAGAATGAGCAAAGGACCAAGAGAACCAGTTCCTCTCCCACATTTCAAGATGAAAGATACAACATTGACATTTAACCCTATGGATCGCACCCCAATGATCAAGATACCACTTGTTATGAGTGCAAAGATATCTATGATTATTTAGACAACGACACAGATTCCCACTTTTAGCAAATAGAGGATCTTACCTCCACAAACCTATTCATGATACCATTGTCCTTACCATAACCCCTACTAAACCTAAAATTGACCTTGTTTACCCTTTCCTTATTGAATGGGACCAAAAATGTCATGTACCACTGGATCTCTTTGAAAATGATGAAGCCATTACATAATTCATGGGCATTCGAGATACAATTATGATTGGAGACCATAAGAAGGGTTTCTACATTGACTTAGATACCTACATGTACTTCGGTGAGGAAGCTGAGCTTTGTGGTCAAAAAAACTTGAGAAAAAGTGAGGGCAAAAGTTCCAATGAAAAGCCTCGGCAAAAACAAAAGTCCAAGTCACATAGTGAAAACCTCTTTGAGGTGTTGGATAAAAATAAGTAAAAAAATCAATGGACAAGAAAAGTGACCACACCAAGGGTGAAAATATCGTAGAGACACCCTTGGAAGAAGATCTCAATCTTCCTCTCAATCCTACATGTATGGAGGATTTGTCAAAAATGCTAGTAGAAGAAACCATTGATGTGAATATTGGAACAGACGACAATCCAAAGATAGTCAAACTTGGAGCTTCACTCTCGGCATGAGAACATAAAACATTCACCATGCTTCTATGAGAATTTGTAGATGTATTCACATGGTCCTATAAGGATATGCGGGCTTGGATCCAAATTTAGTAGTGCATAACCTAGTAGTGCATGCACGAGATGCCAAGCCCATCAAACAAAAGCTTAGAAAAATGCATCCACGGGTGGCCCTTCTAGTTAAAGAAGAGCTAGAAAGATTGTTAGTGGCGGGATTCATTCGACCTATTGATTACTTAGAATGGATATCAAACATAGTCCCCATACAAAATAAACCTGTCGGGATAAGAATCTATACAAATTTTAGAGACATTAATAAGGCATGTCCAAAGGATGATTTCCCATTGCCCAATATTGATATGATTGTTGATTCAACTGCAAGATATGAAATGTTATCTCTTATGGATGGATTTTCAGGCTACAATCAGATCAAAATCATAGATGAGGATCAACACAAGATAACCTTCACAACCCCCTGGGGGAATTTTTGTTATCAGGTAATGCCCTTTGGCCTTAAAAATAGGAGAAACTTATCAAAGGGCAATGACCGTGATTTTCCATGATATGATTCATGACATCATGGAAGACTATGTGGATGATATCCTCAAGAAATCCAAGACAAGAGCAGATCACCTTGAGATTTTGTAGCGTATCTTCGAACACCTGCGGGAATACAAAGTCAGATTGAATCCAAAGAAGTGTGTGTTTGGTGTATTGTCAGGAAAGTTTCTTGGATTCATTGTATCATGAAGAGGGATTGAGGTAGACCCAGCTAAAGTTACTTTGCCATTACTTGAAATTCCTCCTCCCAAAAACATCAAACAACTATGTAGCTTGCAAGGAAAGATACAAGCCATCCGCCGCTTCATTTCCCAACTTGCTGACAAGTGTCATTCATTCACCCATCTACTTAAAAAGGATGTTGCCTTTATTTGGGGACTAGAGCAACAACAAGCCTTCGCCTTACTTAAGCAATACTTAGCCAATCCACCTATCCTCATGCCTCCAACTCTGGTGAGCCACTCTTGCTGTATATTTCTACTACTCAATTTTCTATTGGTGTATTGCTCACCCAATATGACCTTGGCCATAAAGAAAAAGTTTGTGTACTATCTCAGTCATACTCTCATTGCTTATGAGCTCAACTACCCTCAGATTGAAAATCTTGTTTGGCTATAGTTTTTACCTTCCAAAAACTTCGCCATTACCTATTGAACACTAAAACCAAGCTTATATCCAAAGTTGACCCACTTAAGTACCTATTGTCAAAACCCGCCCTTACAGGTAGAATGGCTAATTGGATCATTCTACTATGTGAATTTGACATTGAGTATGTACATAAAAAGTTAGTAAAAGGACAAGTACTCACCAATTAGTTAATAGAAGCACCATTACCAGGAATAGAGCATGTAAGTCTAGATCTACCAGATGCTTCATTATTATATATTGAGGAATATGTCATGTGGCAAGTGCACTTTGATGGATCTTTTACTTTTCATGGTTTGGGGGTAGGTGTGGTATTAATTACTCCTTTAGGTGACCCCATACCTCAAGCTTTTCACCTTGGTTTTCCTTATACAAATAAATATTATGGAATATGAGGCACTCATCGTGGGGATGAAGTTGGCAATAAAATGGGATATCCATCATGTTAAGATCATTGGTGATTCACAATTGATCATCAAGCAAGTTAATGATGAATATAAAGTCAAGGATGAGAAACTCATCCCCTACAAAAAACTGGTGGAAACCTTGAAAGAGTATTTTGTGTGTATCACATTCGAGCAGATTCCAAGGGCACAAAAACAGATCCACAGATGCTATGGAAACCATAGGTTCTATGCTACAAATTCCACCAGAGAAACAATGACATGCCGTTCTTTGTGGAGAATCTATGCTAGCCTGCATATGACATGCCAAAATCATGTTTGGCTTGTGAAGTTGTTGGTCCCTATTCCCCATGGTATGTGCACATCCACCTATCTTAAACATAACACCTTCCCTCCTGACATCTCCCATTTCAAAAAACAAAGCCTTATCTACTAGATAGCCCATTACACCCTCTTAGGAGATACACTCTATCATCATGGCTACGATGGGAATCTGTTGCATTGTCTAGATGTAGCAGAGTCAGTCCAAGTGATTAAAGAGGTACATGAAGGGGTGTGTGGCGCCCATACAAATGGAATGGTTCTAGCTAAGAAATTGTTGAGAGTAGGCTACTATTGGCCTACTATGGAAACAGATTGCTACAACTATGTGAGGAAATGCATACTATGTCAAAAGTATGGAAATTTCATCCATGTGCCATCACAACCGTTGCAACCAATCACAACCCCATGGCCATTCTCCAAATGGGGACTAGATTTAATAGGAAATCTCACCCCTACCTCATCTGATGGTCATACTCACATCATTAAACTATAAAATATTTTAGGTTGAGGTTCCTTTTACTTATATTACAGGAGCTTAGATTTCAAATTTTATCATGAATCACCTTATCTGCTTGGTATGGCATTCCTGTGGCCATAGTTATTGACAATGGAAAATAATTCAAGAACAAAATAGTGAAGGACCTTTGTCATTGATTTCAAATAAAATTGAAGTGGTCTACGCCATATTATCCATAAGGTAATGGGAAGGCTGAAGCCACTAACAAAACATTGGTTCGAATCATGGAAAAGATGGTGAGTAAGACAGGTCGCAATTGGAATTTGCAAATTCACCCAACCCTTTGGGCTTATAGGACCTCCATTTGCACTCCTACTAGTGTGACACCCTATTCCCTAGTATTTGGAATCAAATCCATCATCCCATTGGAAATCGAGCTTCCTTCCTGAGAATATCTCTTAGGGATTACTTGGACAAGGATGAGGATTACAGAGTGGCTAGGCTGGTAGAATTAGAACTCCTAGATGAAAAGTGCATCCACTCCTTAACCATCTCAAAGTGTATCAAAACAAAGTCTCCAGAAATTACAACAAAAGGATCATACCTCGTTAGTTTGAGGTTGGAGATTTGGTCATGAAAGAAAATTAGTTCAACACAAGGGTCGAAAAGAGAGAAGAAAGGCAAGTTCGAACCGCATTGGTTAGGACCTTACGTCATTATGGCCAAATATGGTACAGGAGCATAAAAAACTTGCCCATCCCAATGGTGATGAGCTCCATGAACCTATGAATGCCATGCACCTTAAGTGGTTCTATGCTTAAACATGGCACAAAAATTAGAAAAGCAAACCAAAAGTAAAAATGATCAAAATACAAAAAAATTAAAATAAGAGAAAAATAAAAAGAGAAAATAGGTCGTCCATATGTGAAAACCACGTAATTGTGGCACTTTGGATAGGTCCCTTGGTGAAAATTGATTTCCGGCGCCTTGGGAGGATTCTTTTCACAAGCATCTTACATATGGAGGGTACTTTTACTTAGCTTAGGGCTAGTTCCGCATCTGCATATGAGATTCCCTATGAACCTATCCTGTCAAGCCTTGATCCAGATTTTTCTCCTCTTGTTAATCTGTGAAGGGATGGTCTTTACATATTCCCATCTAATGTTGGGGGCAATTTTGTGACTTCACCTTCTTGTTTATAAGCACATGGCGCCTGCCCTTGTATATTCTTTGTCTAACGCTAGGGGCATCCACGTTTCTTGGTTACCTGTGCATAGCTTGGAAAATGTTAGAAAATCACAAAATAAAAAACATTCAAAAATGTTAGAAAATAAAAAAACATTCAAAAATGTTAGAAAATCACAAAAACATTCAAAAATGTTTGAAAAGCACAAAAACAATAGAAAATTGTTTCAAAAAAGCACAAAAACAATAGAAAATTGTTTCACAAAAAAACACAATAACAGTAGAAAAGTGTTTCACAAAACAATCTTGCAAAAACATAACTTTAGTTTACTTACTTTATCTTGTTTCTTTCTTTGTTTGTGTACATTGTTTGCTTGTATAGTTGTTGTTTGTTTGTACATTTGTATAGTTTGTTTCTTAGACATACTTTGATAAGATTCATCTTTTCTTGCTTAGATTAGATTCATTCTTACTTGTACATATGCAGTGTGTTTTTGCATGCTTGTAAATAATTGTACATAGTTGTGTTAATTCATGTTGGTTGGCACTTGTGTATTTTGTTAACATTTGATTGTGTTTGCTTGTCGCATGTACATAGTTTTGTTATCACATCATCATATCTCCATCAATATCATCACATCTAACATCATCTATACATCATATATAAATAAAATGCTACATGTACATCATACATGTATGCTATGCTAATCATCACATATCGTATCATCAAATGGGGGCAAGAGGGATCGCAAATATCAAAATCTTTCCCCCCTACACCAATATCATTTCATCCACTAATCTAGAGCATCACATGTACAATACAATTGATATCATCTATGGATCTATCATGTCAAAATCAAACACATGTGGTACAAACATCTCAACTATCATCATGATACATACAAAAGTGTGAAATCAAACCATATAACATCACACTCTAACTCTTCTTCTACTCATTGTGAATAGTTATTTTATTTAAATAATTATTTTCCTTACTTTTTCACCATGTTGGGGCATTATTTGCCATCTGGTACTCATTTCTTCTCACTAGGACAATTTTATTTCTCCTAGGCAATATCCCTTCTTCTACACACTCCATCAAATAATTATTTTTTTTAAATAATTATTTTGTTAATCTTTCCGTTGTGTTGGGGCATTATTTTCTGCATGTTGCTTCTTTCTTCTCCTTGGGGCATTTATTTTTCTCCTGGGAGATTCTTGCGATTCTTCTAACTTCTTCTCTATCCAAACTATCAAAAGTCTAAAAAATCTAAAAAAATAAAAATCAATTCAAAATCCAAAAAATTTCAAAACTTTTTCAAAAATCCTAAAAATTGTAAAATTTGCAAAAATAGGTAAACCAGCTCATAGCGGCTGAAACTCATGTCTTATGCATGGTATTCATTCCATATCTTGTTGGAATTTTCATGTGTTCATGAATTAAATGACTCATGGATCATCTGACTTACAACCATTTGCAAAGCTAGCTTGCTTGCTTCGTCGGTACTCTGGGCACATCTAGTTTCCTGATACTATTTTGTTGTGCACAAATGCTTTTCATTGGACCTAGTGTCCTTCATCATATTCCCTTACATGTATCCTTGCTCGGGGCATAATTTTTAACCCTTGTTGTCAATCATGAACATTTAGGGATCTTCATCTTGATAACAAAACATTTGTACAACCGTCTTGACCATTGTTGGTTGGAATATGTGTGTTTGTACTTGTTTTCCTGTTAAATGAGCTTGTTTCCTTCTCATATTTCATTTCTTTTCATATATTACATGGAGTTGGTATTTTCAGCAATGAAATTTTTTTGTAGTATGGCTTTTCATGTCATTCTACTTTTGTTGTATGCTTATATTTTTAATAAGGACCAATGATGTAGATCTTTGGCAATATGATGACAATAAAGTTGTTTTAATACACTGGATGAAAGCTTGCTCTTTTCTTTCCATCTATCATTCCTCTTCTACATCATTCTCCTATCAACACTATTCTTCTTATTCACTTGGGGCATCCTGCTCCTGCCCATTCTTCTATCCATTTCTCTCACATTTTTTCAATCGATCGATCGCCTTCTTTCATCACCCCATCGACACTCGAGGGGGCATCTCTCACTTCTACTAATTTTTCTTCTATGCCTTCAAAATTTTATCTCTACTATCTTTGAAGTGGCATCACTTATGCCACCTCAAAGAGGGGCAAATGTAGACACCTATAATTTAGCTCGAGCAATTTAAATACTTAAATTGTGCTAATTATACCCTTTTCCGCAAAATTGATGACATATCGTCAATATCACACATTTTCTGCTATCATCATTAATTAATTACATTATGTTAGTTAATTAACTCTTCTATCCAATAATGATACCAATTAACGACATTCCATTAATCAGCTCCCCTTTCTATCTAGATTAATTAATTATTTCTAATTAATTAAGCTCCCCTTTCTATCTAGATTAATTAATTATTTCTAATTAATTAAGCTCCCTTTCTATCTAGATTAATTAATTATTTCTAATTAATTAATACCCCTTTCTATCTAGATTAATTAATTAATTCTCTCTTCTATTTAATCAATAAATCATCATTTATTTGATTAAAATCCTCTCATAACATAAATCATACTAACTATTCCTCTAAAAAGCTTATATAAGCTTGCACACCTATTAATTAATCACTTTGGTTAATTAATAAATCCCCTCAAACCCCATGAGTCACTAAAGGAAAAATAAACTCTCCTAAGGTTGACTCAACCCTTTCTAAACCTCCCTTATCCACAACTAATCCAACCTCTCCATTTATCCCACATGAAGAGGGATGTAGAGATTCCTCTATCCATTGGGCTATATAAGGAGCCCTCCTCCTACCTTTCTATTTACACCTACACTCTTAAATGAGCATAGAGCATACACTATAGCCATTTATCATCTTTGAGCATTCTTCCATTATAAGAGCTTGCCTTCTCCATTTCTTGTATTCATCCACCCAAGTTTTGAAGTCATATGGAGATATGTCAAATGGTCTTGTAGCCATGATTTGACAAGACTCCATTCTTAGAAACCTTGGGATTTCAAGCACATAATCAACTCTTTGATTTCTAGAGATCTACATAGGTTCAATCTCATCTTATTTTAGCATTCAATAAGAGATAGAAGTTAATTTGTTTAACATATTATCTTGAAATGTTCATTTCATGTTTAATGTAGAAATGTTGATATGTTAGCTTTGTTTAAGATCTTAGCATGATGATGCATAGGTTTAGTTTAGCATTGTATTGAAGCTACTAGGTGTTAGTTTCAACTTTACTTACATTGCTAACTATTTCATGCATATAATGGTCAACTAGAGTAGTGTGATTTTCTCCAGATAAAATATGAGATATTCTTCAAGGTAGTTCTTGGGATAGGATTGGGCATTCAAAGCAAGGGGACTGCTGCCCTTGAAGTTCAAAAAGGGATTTTTTTGTGGAAGTTGCTGTTAATGAGCCATTCGATAGGTCCGAGAACTTTTGTCGACTACAAGGGCCTACCAGTGGAGGTGTTGATAGATTTCGATTTGGAGGGGATGGAGATCTTTTAATTTGTCTTCGTCTTTTGCCTCTACAGGGAAAACTGTAGGTACTCAAATACACCTTCTTGTCTTGTTTTAGACCATTTTTGTATCCTTCTTATAAATCAGGGACACTAAAAGCACCAGGATCTTGCTGAAAATGGTTGATATTCTGAATGGATTCGCCATATGTGTTACTACAGAGCCTCTCAAGGCTAAAGCTTCACCAAGATACACAAAAAAACTTGATAAAACTAGAAATATTAATTTCAACGTCCCACGGGGCATGCCAAAACTGTTGGAGATCAAATATGCACCCATGCCTAAATCATAGACAATTCAATATTTGAGACAACATGGTACTTTGTCTCCAAGTTGTGGGACTCGAACTGAGACAGACCTTTGGAGAAGGTCGACTTCCTCTACTTACTCCTAATCCAAAACTACTCTTAGGAATTGAAATGCAAGTATCTAGCTCTACTCAAACTTTCCAAGGGACTAGGGTGAGAAGGAGAAGCATAAAAACATAATCCTAAACTAAAAGAGGCAATAAAACCAAAAGAAAGGGGATGAATACTTCAACAAGATAGAAAATGGAAGAAAACAATGACGAGAAGGGCCAAAATGAAATCCATAGGTCAAAGTCACGTCCAAAGTTCCATTTTCACGATGCAAAATAGACACAAATTCTAAAATAACACATATAACACACCTGTAAATGAGTGAGAGCTAATAAAATGCAATAAAACAATAGCTAAGGCAGGAATAAGCCACAAAACCAAATATTTTATTACCAAGAGATAATGCACAGATCATCACAATACATGAGGAAGATGCAAAACAATTATAAAGACATAGCCCAAGGCATGTGACTCTTAGAACACTTATGCAACATGAAATGATGCCCTCGTATTCCCAAAGTATCCAACATTAAAATAAGGCATCACTTTACAATATATAGAAAATCTAAAGAGAAAGAAGAAAGAAAGAGAGGAAATTTTGAATTCTCCTTCCACCAACCGACCACCTATTTAATTTTCTGAAAATATATGATTATCTCCTTGAATTCCACATACCCATGCCATTTCCTTGCTAAAGAAGGAATGGCCCCATACTGCATTTAATTTTGGTGGTTGAGCCATCTGGAACATACCCTTTGTGTGTTGGAGATGTATTTCTTCACATTAGCTACCTACCAACATTTACTTCATGAAATATGATTTCCTTCGCATGGGGAAGGCTAAAACCTTCAAATAATATCAGATTTGACATTCATGTTTATTTCAAAGATTCACGAAATTACCAGTTTACTTTGATACATGGATTTCCTAGACTCCGTTTTACATGGATTTTGGCTTCCAGGGGGTTCTTTCTTATGTTCCACGACATCACAAAATTTTCACTTCATTCTGTGGAATTGACATGAAGCGGCCTCATATTGAATTCTATAGACTACTAGTTGTTCATTCCATGGTTTTTGTATCTTCTTTGTTTAGTGGTTTTAGACCTCCGTGGTTTTTCAAAATTTATCCTTCACTCTACGACACTCAAAACCTCTGTAGATTTATTTCCTTTGATCTATGGCTTTACTAACTTCAATGGTATTTTAAACTTAGCCATGAATTTCACTCCTTCATCCCGCAACATGCCTAACTCCTCTCGTGGTCCTCATATTAACTTTTGCGGACTACACGTTATTTAATTTTTGTAAGGGTGAAAAAATAAACAACATTTTTGGTGACTCATAGGGGCCATCTTGCCTACTAGATGAGATGATTAGTAGCCTTAGCATCCATTGGGCATGAAGTCAATTTGAAATCCTTGAGTTTGATTTAGTTGCTCTACATTTGATTTTTGAGATTACTGCGCAACTAATCCTTGATATTTTGAACCTCCTTCCTTTCAAAACAATCTAGAGAACATGATGAAACAATGCACAAGAACATCTCCAAGAAACAAAATGTGCAAAGAACTTAGGGAAAGAAACCTACACTACCAACAATGTAATGTGCTGAAAGCACTTGGAGGAATTGAAATTCTAATCTACTATATACAAGATGCATGAAAAATATTAATGAGAAGGTTTGAGATGAATCCCATTGACTGGGATTTGAAGCACATTCCCATCAAGATCAGACAACTCAAATGAGTTAGCCACCTTGCAAGTGGTGATGATGTATGGTCCACTCCAAATAACATCAAATTTGGAGTGTTTTACAAGTTTGGATCAATCGGTGTCCCACTTTAAAATAAAATGTCCAACCTTGAATTTCTGATTTCTAGCCTTCATGTCAAACCACTATTTGGTTGACGCCTAGTGTTGTTCCATCTTGACCATAGTAGAATTTATATTTTCCTCTAATTGTACCAATTCCGCCATCTTGATTTTCCTTTGATCTGCACCTTCAAATTCAAGCTACTGAGCTAATTCAAATGAAGGAAAATCTAGTGACAATGGCAATCTTGCTTCTTTACCATATACCAATTTGTAGGGAGAAGTGCCAATAGCCTTCTTCGTTGTTATCCGTCTGCCCAAAGAGAATTTTTTTACCTTTGTGTGCCATTGTCTTTGATTGATGTCCATTGTCCTCTTCATGATTCTGATCATATTTTTATTAGTGGATTCCACCAATCCATTACCTTAGATGTAGTAATTTGAAGAATTTTTCGTAAATTCCAAGTCCTAGAGCCCAATTAGAAATTTTAGATCCTACAAAAGAATTTACATTATCAAAAAGATGGTATGAGGGACACCAAACCTTGTAACAATTTCTTCAAGAAATTCTAGGATGACTGATTCAGTGGTTTCCTTCAAGGGCGCAACTTGATCCCCACCTTGTGAAATAATCTGTGGCTGTAAGGATTCATTTGTGACTAGTGCTAGATGGAGGGTTGATCATACCAATGAAATCAAGGCCTCATTATGCAAATGGATGATCTAATTGAATTGGATGAAGTGACAGGGGCCGCTAACCTTTTATTTTTAGTGAGCAGTGTGCATTCCTGTTCTTCTTCACCCAATTATGAGCATCCACGAATAATGTAGGCCAAAAGTAGCTTGCTTTTATGATCTTCATGGTTGTAGCTTTAGCAGATAAATGTCCACCTAAGAAACCATCATGGAATTTAGTCAAAACCTTGCCACATTGCTCACCTTCAATGCATCTAAGCGACCCCATCAATATTCCTTTTAAATAGGACGCCATCAATTAATGCGTAAGGAATAGATTGCAGCCTTATGTGTCTCCTCTTTCTTTGTTTAAACCTAAAGGGTATGCACCAGTAGATAAGAAATTTGTCATATCAACAATCCAACTACAATCATTGAATACATTTCTTTCATCCTGTTGCCATTCAACATCACGCGACGACAACTCATCATTTGGAGGCACTTCATTTATGAGGGTGGTCTCTTGAGGTTCTATAGTGTCCAGAGCCAACTACTCACAAAGTGCTCTTCCTCTTACTAATTTTGTAGCCTTAATGGTCACATCATACTCCATGATCTTAGTTACCCACCCAACTTGTTTGTTTCGATCTCTGCTCCCATAATGAAGTCTCTAATGCTTTGGAATGTGATACTAAAACCTTTATGTGGCTAACAAAAATCATGCTTTTGAATTTTTAAGGCTCTCATGATGGAAAACACTTGTTTTTCAATATGACTATACTTGAGCTCATAATCCTTCAGTGTTTGGCTGAAAAATGCCATAGGATGCTCCATTGCTTGATCATTCAACTGTGTCAAAACCACGGCTATGTTTGGATTTTGCCCCATGAGCATAAAGAATGAAATATTTGGTGTAATCTAGGTTAATCAATGTTAGGGCTTGAGAAATCTCTTATTTTATCTTTTCAAAGCTATCCTTCCCTTCCATGGTCCACTTGAATACTACATCCTTCTTGAGCATGAGAGTAATTGGTCTTACCAAACCGTGAAGTTAGGAATGAAGTGCCTAACAAAGTTGATCTTCCCAAGGAAAGACTATAGATCCTTCTTGTGAGATGGTAAGGAAAGAGCCACAATAGCTGCAATTCTTTCTGGATCAATGACAATGCCTTCTTTTGAATACAATATGCCCCAAGAGATTGCCTCTAGGGACTATAAAGTTACATTTCTTAGGATTAAGGGATACACCAAATTCCCTACATATTTCAAATACTTTCTCCAGGTGCTTCATGTGATCCGCACTCTACTTGGAAAACCATAATTGTCATATAGGTAAACCAAGATGAACTGATTGATATACCCTTTGAAAGTAATATCCATTGCTCTTTGGAAGGTGACACCTACATTTGATAATCCAAAAGGAATTTTTTGATAAGCTAACATTCCCATTTAGTGGTGAATGTGGTTTTATATTGATCCTCTTCTTTCACTTTGATTTGGTTAAAACCAGAATAGCCATCGAGCATGGAAAACCTCTTTGCTCCTGCAACTGTCTGCAAAATTTGTTCCATGGATGGAAAAGGATAGTGATCCTTTAAAAATATTTGTTCAAGTCCCTCAAATCCACGCAATCCATATTTCATTATTTTTCTTTCTTACTGGAACCATACTTTCCACCCAAGTAGAATACTTGATTGGAAAAATTATTTTTGCCTTAATAAGTTTGGATAATTCTTTTCTTATGAGGGGCGAGATCCTGGGGTTAACTGGCCTATGTTTTTGTCTAATTGGCTTGATACTAGGATCTAGGTTAATAGAGTGCTGAACTATGTTTGGATTGAATTATTTTAAATCTACATAGTCCCATGAAAACACATCACTAAATTCTTGGCACAAGGAAACAAAAGTTTTCCTTTCATTTTCATCACATACCTTTCCAAGTAGAAGTTATTTACCTAGAGAAATTGAAACTAGCTGAAAATCATCTTGCTTTACCACCATGTTATTTTCCATTCCATTGAATTCATCATCTAGATGAAGATTTGCTCTAGAGTTACTAATCCCTTGGGAATTTTTTTTTTAAATTGAATAATTTGATTACCGTATACCTTTTGCAAATCAACTTGCCTCTTGAAGGAGAACTCAACCTCATTTTAGATGAATTGCATAATTTTTTTATCTATTTCATATACGATGTCATCAGTTACCTTGTTTACGATGTTTTTTCCTCGTATGCTCTAGCTTCTCTTATTTGTGTAGAGTCTCAAAAGTTTTGAGCTCTTCATCATAAAGATCAAACTTAGGATCTCTCTCAGCACATTCATCTAACAACAAATTAGGCATGGAAAGAGGAATGGACTGTTCATCTAGAATTCAATTTAGCTCATGTTCTTCTTGTATAAGGAAAATTGATTAGACAGGAGTGGGGTCAAATGGATCAATATGGTAGGAAAATATGGGCTTAGCTTGTATTGTGAATTGGGTACCATATCTGGTCTTTAGAAGCATGTGAGTCTAATCTGAGGATAGATAGCCACCTACCTTAGCAGTGAAATATCTAGACAAAAATATGGCAAACATAGGAGGTAATTCAATGACATAAATTTCATGGGTTATGGTGAGGCTTGGGAAGGCATGAAGTGTCAACTTGAGGTTTTTTATTACGCTCAATGCATTTACAATTGATCCATCAAGTTATAGAGCTCCCCTAGACACATGACTATATTGGACACCTAAGATATCAACAATTTTTTTGGGCCTCACAGAGGTGTTATCCCCAGAATCAATCATACGGTTATGGACTAAGTATTTTCCACAATAATTGACATGTAGAAGGGTGGGGTTTTGATAGTTTTTCTTATTTGATCATCCTTTTCTTGATGGACATTGATCGCAACATGATCCTTTTGCATTATTTGATCTCGTGGGAGTTAGCTACTTGAGGGATTAACATAAGATATCCCACTATGATGGAATAGTAAATGCATCCCACATAGAGATATTGAAATTAGTCCTTTTCATTTATTCAACAATGTTGAACGGGAGACCTAAAAATTTCTGCATCTGTGGCATATTGCCTTCCTTTCTCTCGTTATGATGGCATTTGAGTTGGTGATTTAGTTTGAGTAGTAACCTCTTTGTCCATTGATTTACTAGGAAGCTCGGGTGGCTTGCTCTTGATCATTGCGGCTTCTTTTTCCTTTTCCATGACATTAGTGTGATCCATGGAAGGTGAAAGTTATGACTCTAACATGTTTCTCTTATGTTGCATATTATCGCACCAATTGATGATGCATGTTAGAACTTCTTGCCTCTTGGTTAATTGCATAAAGATCCTCGGCTCTAAAGAACATGAAGTTTGTATCATTGTTGGTGTCTTGAATTGCTTCTGTAGTTTGATTTGGTGCCTCTAGTAGTGGTTCTTGTTGATTAGAAGATCCTTGAACCATGTATGCTATAAGATGCATTTCCCTCTCATAACCAAGTTGGTTGTGCGATAGATGACACAACCAACTTTGTTTCTTGTGCCATATTGTTTTACTAAAGAACTAAAGCCTGGATTGAACTAGGAGTAGGAAATGCTTATGGAGGAGGAATTGTTGCGAATGGAAGATGAGAAATTTGACCTTGACATCTATTATTTTGTTGGTTCGGTATATACCTTTTATTAGACAACTGATTTCTCTATGAATGATATCTCTATTTAGAAGATTGCTCTTGATTTTGATAATTCTTGTAGGATTGGGCTTGCTATTTCTCTAGGGATATAAATTTATTTGTCAAATTTCTAATCAAAGCCTTCATTTCTTCATCCTATTTTTTTGGGTAGGAGTTTGTGAGGTGGAAGCAACAGGTTGTAGATTTGGCTCAGGGATAGGAGCAATAGAGGGTTGAGAAACTTTAGGTAGTTCAGGATACAATGGCATGGGTGGTCTAGGAGCTAATTTCCCAGCTTGAATTAAGCTATTTTCATCTCTGATTGTAATTGCATAAGCAACTGGTAGAGTTGTTCCTCCCATAGATTGTATCATAATAGATATATCAGAGTTAAGAGCTTTTAAAAAGTAAAGAAAGGCACCTTCTGTTGTAGGTCTCACAAGAACTAGAATTCTATCCCAAGTTCTTTGGAATCTGAAGTTGAAATCCACCATTTTCTCATTAGGTGATCTTTTGATTGTAGTTAACTTCTCTAAAGAGATAGGTTGTCTGCTCTCTCACCAAATTGGTCACAAAGGGTTGTGCACAGTTGATCCTAATTTTGAATTGTTTCGCCCCAAGGCTTCTGAACCATTATAGAGCTTTTCCTTTAAGTGATGAAGCCAAAATTTTGACTGCTACATCCATCTCAACAATCTCATGGATAACACAGACATTCACAATGTTCTTGAATGTGGTCAACTAGAGTAGTGTGATTTTCTCCAGTAAAATATGGGATATTCATTAAGGAAACTACTTGAATACAATTTTGGGCATTCAAAATAAGGCGACTCCTGCCTGTGAAGTTTACAAAGGGATTTTGTTGCGGAGGTTACTGTTGATTAGCCATTCTGATAGGTATGAGAACTCTTATCGATTGTCGAAGGGCTGCCAGTGGAGGTATTGAATGAGTTTGATTTGGAGGAGATGGAGATCTTTAAATCTGTCTTCCTCTTTTACTTCGCTTAGGGACAACTGCAAGTACTCAAATACGCCTTCTTGTCTTGTTCTAGACCGTGTTTGTATCCTTCTCATAAATCGGGACACTAAAAGCACCAATACTATTGAAACCAATTGATATTCGAATGGAGTCACCAGATGTGTTACTACAGAGCCTCCAAAGGCTAGAGCTTCACCAAGATACACATCAAAACTTGATAAAACTAGAAATATTAATTTCAATGTCCCACCGGGTATGCCAAAACTATTGGAGCTCAAATATGCACATGTGCTTAAATCATAGACAATTCAAGATTTGAGACAACATGGGATTGTCTCCAAGTTGTGGGACTCAAACTAAGACAAACCTCCGGAGAAGGTTGACTTCCTCTACTTATTCCTAATGCTAAACTACTCCTAGGAATTAAAATGAAACTATCTAGCTCTACTCTAACTTTCTAAGGGACCATGGTGAGAAGGAGATGGATAAAAACATAAACATAAACTAAAAGAGGTGATAGTACCAAAAGAAAGGGGATTAATATTTCAACAAGATAGAAAATGGAAGAAAATGATGATGAGGAGGGCCAAAATGAAAGCCACAAGTCAAAATCATGTCCAGATTTCCATTTTTACGATGCAAAATAGACAAAAATTCTTAAATAACACATATAACATACATATGAATGAATGAGAGGCAAGAGAATGTAATAAAACAATAGCTAAGGTAGGAATAAGCCACAAAACCAAAGATTTTATTGCCAAGAGATCATGCACAAATCATCACGATACAAGAGGAAGATGCAAAAAAATTATAGAGACATAGCCCAAGGCATGTGAATCTTAGAACACTTATGTAACATGAAATGATGCCTCGTATTCCCAAAGTATCCAACATTAAAACAAGGCATAATTTTACAATATATAGAAAATACGAAGAGAAAGAAGAAAGAAAGAGAGGGAAATTTCGATTCTCCTTCCACCAACCAGCCACCTATTTATTTTTCTAAAAATATATAATTTATCTATGTAAATTCTGCACACCCATGCCATTGCCTTGTTGAAGAAGGAACAACACCCATACTGCATTTAATTCTGGTGGTTGAGTACATGCAGAACATACCCTTTCCATGTAGGAGATTTATTTCTTCACATCATCTACCTACCAACATTTACTTCATGAAATCTGATTTCCTTCACATGGGAAAGGCTAAAACCTTCAAATAATATTAGATTTGTAAAATCAAATTATATTTGACATTCATTTTTATTTCAGAGATCCACGGAAAACTACTATTTTCCTTTGATATGTGGATTTCTGGACTCGCTTTTATGCAAATTTTGGCTTAGTGGTTCTTTCTTATGTTCCACAAAAGTACAAACTTTTCACTTCATTCCATGGATTTGACATGGCATGGCCTCATATTGACTTCTGCGGACTACCAGTTGTTTATTTTGTAGTTTTTGTATCTTCTTTGTTTCACAATTTTAGACCTCCTTGATTTTTCAAGTTTTGTCCTTCACTCCGCGACACTCAAAACCTCTGCCGATTCATTTCCTTCAATTTGTGGCTTTACCGACTTCAAAGTGGTATTTTAACCTTATACGTGGATTTCAATCCTTCATCTCAAAACATGCCTAACTCTTTCGTGGTCCTCATATTCACTTCCACATACTGCAAGTTGTTCAATTTTTGCAAGGGTGCAAAAATAGACAACAAAGAAACTAAATTTCTAACTAATTTTCTTTTAATTAAGTGCTAAACACTTAGTTAATTACATAAGTTGGATTTATTTTACAATTCTATTATCAAAATAATAAAGCCAACTTCAAAATATAACAATTAGATAGAAAATATTATGAACTGGAAGAAGGAACATTAGAAAGTGGCACAACTGGAACCTTCATCTTGAGAACATGAACTCTGAATTTAGCTACAATATCAGAGATCTCCATAACTTTGGGGATAATTGTATTAGACATGGCAGCCAAAAACTCCCAAGTGAGAACTCCATTTCCTTTGCTATTCCACCATTATGTAGTAGGCCTTTGGTGGCTTCCACAACTACATTGTGCAATTCGGAAAGTTCTTCCATTTTATCCTTGTTGATTGAATCTACCTTGAACAAGTCTTCTTTTATCAATGAATTGAATTTGGCTTTGATTTCATCAACTAAGTTTCTCTCTATAGAATTATCCTTATAGAATTGGTAACAGAGAGCTTGCGAGATAAGCAAAAATATTTGATTTCAAAGATTCTCCCTTACGTACCATATTCTTCAATTCACTTGTAGCTTCCTTAAGAACTACGATTCTCCATTCAATGTTTGTAGACCCATTTCTTGGATAGATTGTTTTTAGAATCATCAAATTTTTAATGAGATGATAAAATATGCTCATCAGTGGTACTCATGATGCTGATATCTTGAATGTTATCCATCCAATTCTTAAGTTCTTTATCAATGGCACATATTGTTGCATTAAACTGATATTGTGCTGAAGATATGTTATCATACATTTTTATGCCTCATCAATGAATCCCAAACCATAAATCAACATACCTTAAATAAGATCCTCAAATCTCTACCAAACACTGCATCCTCGTGTATTTCTATTATATCCTTAATATCATCTTCAAAAAGGATAGTTGTAGGAGGCAGTGAGGAGAAAGGAGTGGAATCCAGGGATCTTATCAGTTTAGAGAAAGGACTTTATGAAGTTAGAGATAAATTTATCTTGTTCCTCTAGTTTTTCTTGAGTTCTCTTCCCTTTCTCTACCCTCTCAATTACCTTTGAGAAAATCCCTTGAGATTATGAAATTCCCCTTCGGAGTGGATTCCCTAAGTGAAATCATTTTCAACTCCAAGTCTGTAACAATTATGAAATTTTCATCCTTATCTCCCTCTAGCTTAAAGATTTTTAGAAATTGTTATCCCTCGAATATAAGACCAAAGGGGAGGTTGTATTATCTTTATTTGGTGGAGGAGGAGGATTTGTCTTGAGTAAAATAGCCACTTTGCATAAAAAGTAGGAGAAATTTTTTGTGAAGAAGCATTCCTTTTCCTACTATAAATCATGGGCTATACCCATTTGAATAAATCAACTGGAAGGTGGAGCTGGAGGATGCGTCAATGGAAGGACTTTGAGAGGACTAAGATACTGAGTAGTGGGAACCTCAAGAGTAGGTACCTCAATAAAAGAGGAAGATGGTATTTTGACTGCAAGTTTAGGCCTTGAGGAACTTTCTTTCCCCATGTCTGCTCTATAATTTTTACTTCATCTTCCTCATCTTCACTTTCTTCACCACTTTCTTCCTCTTCATCATTCTTTTCTTTTTCTTCACCTCTTTGTTTTGATTCATCCTTTTGTTCCTCGGTGGATTTTACTTCTTCTGAAGGTTGTGATACTTGTTCAAGCATAGGAGCAAGTTATTTTGTTGTTTCTTGAGTCTTTACTTTCTCCATTTATATCATCAATATTTTCTACCTCCTTTTCCTTATCTTTCTTTATATACACCTTGGTTGCTGAATCCAAGGGTGAAAAAGAGGGAGTTCATTATGCTAAAACTTCTTGATGAGGAGTGGAGGCTTCTTTGTGTGAGGTGGAAGCTTCCTGAGAAGAAGATTGCTTCATTGTTTCTCTATATTCTTTCATTCTCCCATTGAACCATTGTCTTGTCCTTACTAGAATAGGGTTATCCAACTCAGAAGGATCATCTCTCTCTTTCGTGACCAATCAATGGTTGGGATTGGAATATGTTGAATGGTTTTAAGATATTCCACAACATACAAATCACATTCATTATCCTCTAGGCCTTCAGGGACATGATATTATTTTATATTCTTGATTTGTTGCGTGAAAGCCTCCCAAAATACCTTTTCCTTACCTCATAATCACTGCACTATCTTCCCAAAGAATCCTCAATTATGGGAATATGATAGTAATTCATTCTCAGATGCTTGGAGATGAATCCCTTACTTTCAAAGGAGGGCATCTTCTAATAAGTATGAAATTTGAATTCAAAACTTATTCTCTCCATATTTTGTGCATTCAAGGCGATTAGCGTGTATAATTTCCTAAGGAGATCGAAACCGAATTCCAGTGATCTTCTTGTCCCTACATATTCTATGAAACATGTATAACTACCTAAATATTTCTACTAGCACCAAATTATCATTACAATGCATGGGTAATTTATTGGGACCGCCCTTAAAACTAGCTAACCTGATATATAAGAAATTTTTGAACTAGATGAAGAGGATGCCATAGGTGGAAATCAATTTCCTTGCTTCAATAGATACCCTATTAGTTGTATTCCCTTCCAATAGTCTGACTATGAACATTGTGAAGGAATCATTGAATCTCCTGTGATGAGTCTTGCTATTTTCATAAGTCAGTTGAGGGTAAAACTCATAAACTGGTGCATTCTTCTTATCATCTTGTGGTGAAAACCCTACCCATACCCTGTAGGATGCAATGGTGTACATGAGGTAGGATGTCATATAGAAGGTTTTTCTTTGTTTTACATTCACCAAATTCTCACTTAGGTTCTCACAAATGATCTCCCCCAATTCAAATTTTTCTTTCCCTCATAGATGATATTAATACACACACATCCAATATTGAAATTCATTGGTAGAAGGCATGCCCATCAATCTTGTAGCAGGGTGATCATATCTCGAAAGTTCCTCTTTGAAATCTGATTTGTATAAGACCTTAAGAAATTTAGAAGCTCCTCTCTTTTAAGCCTCGAGCTAGGATTTGGCTATCATTTTCCTATACCTATCTCTGTCTTTCTCAAAATATTTTGATCCTATGCCTAAGTCAAGGAAGTAGATTTCTCAAAGATAGGAATCCCGTGGATGCATTTATGTATTTTACATCATGTTTGAAAATAATTTGGCCTTGAGGGTCCTTGAATTATTTGGTTTCAGGGTCAAAACTTGAAGCACAAGCCAAAACAATGTCAGTGCATTGGACAGAGAGAGGAAAACCAACGACAAAGGCAATTCCACTATTTTTGATACATTGGGAAATGATGGTGGGAGTGTCTTTAAAAATTTGGGCCCAAAATC
Source organism: Taxus wallichiana var. yunnanensis (assembly GCA_018340775.1). Classification (NCBI taxonomy): domain Eukaryota; kingdom Viridiplantae; phylum Streptophyta; class Pinopsida; order Cupressales; family Taxaceae; genus Taxus; species Taxus wallichiana. Next base: position 353,075,466 of record CM031242.1, on the reverse strand, counting down.
CTCCAAATTCAGGTGCCTAACATCACTATCTCCAATATTGGGTACATAGGTCTCCAAAGAAGAAATATGTTCATACCCTCCATATTGGAACTTCATGGTGAAGACGCTAGGAAAATCTCAAGGAAAATGGAGGCCTAAAAATGTTTTTAGGAGGTATTTGGAGGGGAAGGTGAAAAACAAAAACCACTACCAAATTAAATCAAGAAGGCATGAAATGACTCAACCTAGCATGAGAAGAATGTCTGCTTAACAACGGTCTGATGCACTTTGAATTTTTTAAATTGAGCTAAAAATGAGCAAGTTATGACAAAAATGTCATTTAGGGTACAAGAGAAAAAACACAATGCACAATGAAAACTTCAAGTTGAAATGGTAAAATGATTCAAATTTACCACCTTTTATAACAAAAGAGTTCAATAAAATGAGTTAGTTTGGAAAATGTAGCATTATGTGGGTGGCAATAATGCTTTAGGAACTCATTTAATCACTTTTCCCAATAGTGTAGATATGACGAGGATGCGAAGAACTGGATGCCCAAGAGAAAGATTACCTTGTGTTACGATAAGTTCGCATCATCCGCAACAAAAAGAATTCAAATGACATGTAGGAGATTGAACGCTGCAGGGAACAAGGGGTTATGGAGAATAGTTCACTGATGGGAAAATATCCACACAATTATTGAAGGCAAGGATTTATGAGTCAAAGAACATTGCAGAAAACCATGAGATATGGGGAACAAGGGCTCAATCGAACAAGTTCCTTGAGTTACGAATATATTCACAATACCCACAACAAAAAGGAAATAATAGAGTAATGTAGGTAGTAAGGGTGTGCAAGGAAGAAGTGAGTGTGGGGAACAAGGGGTCTGTGATAATAGGTTCCACGGGAGACACAATTTCTACATAACACTAGGAGTTAATCAAATGTGGGTGTCTCGGGGATGCCGAGAATAGGAAGAACAAAGGAACTTGTTCCTCATGTTCCAAAAAAACCCCACAATTATCACAAAAACTAAAACATGTTCAAACCAAATAGAATAAAATAGCTACTATATTTTTTTCAATCTTTAGACTTCATAGAAGCAAACAAATTAGGGTAAAAGGGTCACTTAACCAAAAACTTGAAAAATATTCAAAAATTGCACATTTTGGGTAGGTGAAAACATGGATATTCCTCCCTTATTTGTAATTTTGTCATATGAATTCTCTTACTTAAACTGAAAATTAGATAATTTTACTTATAATGTTGATATATCTTATGTGACTATTTTTTATTTCACTAATTCAGAAAAATTAATCAAGTAAGCTGAATATCGTTAGATAAACCAAAAGGAAACAATGGAAACAAAATAAAGTTGTTTAATGTACTTTATAGTAATAATGGTTTAATCATGGCGAGTAAATGAACTCAAATGACTCGGGATGAATAACGGTTATTTAACCTACATATAATGAAAATTAGTAAGCTATGAAAATTACGATAAGAGGAACTACTATTAGATAGTAACTCATCGAGTTACTATGACCGTCTTATAGAAACCTATTAATTATTTTGAAATAATACTTTTAGAGAAAATCGTTAAAGAATACTTAGCTATATTACTCAACTAAGGTAACTTAAGTATAAGGAGGGTGAGAAATAATATTTCTACGTCATATCATTAGAATATTAGCTTAGTTCCTACTTAGGATGCTACAAGAAGGGAAGAGAGGATGTAATGAAGGGTAATCATTACATGGTCCTTATGTTTCCCATAGGAATCCTAAGATGGTATGGATGGGATTCTTTTCATTTAGGGAAATGAGCCAGTAATGGACTCTCCCTCTTCTTAACTAATTCAACTTCTTAAACAATAAGGAATACATATAACTCGTATTGATATAGTTGTGGGATGACGGAAGACGAGTTTCATTGGCTTGTGTGCGCTCTTGAAACTAATCTTGCAAAATAATTCTTGAAACTTTGGTCAAAGTAATGTATTAACTTACTACATTATCTAATCACCAATCCTCTAATTGTATAATGTTAGATACTTGATGGAAGTTGCATGAATGTCTTTTAGGTAGGCACGTAGGAGATGCACATAGTTCTCATGACCTAAAAAAGGTCTAAACAAGTATACAAAACTATACACACTCGGTTAGAGTGATTTAAGGGAGATCGTGGAGATCTGGATATACCCTTACAACTGCACATGGTTATTATATGTTATCATATGGATTATGAATATTTTAATAATGCTATATTATTTAGTAGCAAGCTAAATAATAATGTTAAACATTAGTAACATTAATTATATATTAAGGGTATGTTTTAAAAAATCCACTTAATTTGGTTGATCATAATATGGGTGTTATAGTTTGGTATCAGAGTTATAGGTTTATCATCTCTTGGAATCAATGGGTTCATAACGCTAACAAACATCTTATCCTTTCATTAATAGGATACAATGGTTAGAAGAAGGGTGAACCATGAATTTGGAACCAATTTAGCTAATGTTGGAGGTTTGGTGGGTGAAAAGTTAGATGAAATATCAATAGTCCTTCAGACTCCTGTGTAATCAGATATGTGGTGAAAATGAACAACATGAGGAAGAACAACCTAAATAACATGAGGAAGAACAACTTGAACAATATGACGATAATAATGAGTAAGGGGATAAAAGAGCTTGCTTTCTTTCTTGAATCGTATAGAGACATAAAAAGGATCAGCCCACCCAAATTGGATGGAACTACTTTGAGGGATTATGCTAAAAAATGGTTAAGTGAGATGAAAAATTACTTTGATATAAGGGATTTTTATGAGGATAATTGAAGCAATATGGGTGCTTTCCAAATCTTTAATGAAGCATCTTCATGGTGGGATAACTGTAAGATGGAATTAGGAGTACTCCATCACTTGGGATCAATTCAAATTATATTTTCGTCAATGTTGGTTCAATCAAATTTATTTTGATCAGAAAATGTTAGAATTTTATAACTTAACTCAAGGAAAATTGAGTATTGTGGAGTATTGGGAATGTTTTACAAAGTTGTTAAAATACTTACCCTAGTACCAAAAATACAAAAAGTTTAGGATTTGTAAGTTTATCATGGGACTAAACCCAAACATAGGAGGTGAGGTGGATGTTCATGGACCATCTACAATGGAAGCAATGTTTGAAAAGGCTATAAGGCAGGAACAAAAATTACAAGCCATTTCAGCCTTCAGGGAAGAGAAATGCAAGAAGAGTGTTAGCTCACCTACACCACTTGATCTTAGGAAAACTTGGTGGAAGAAAGAGGACAGTAAAATGAATTCTATTAAGAAAAATACAACTAAAGCTGCTATAAAGAAAAGAAAGAATGATCATAATAGTGCTGCTTTTAGAGAAAATAAATTTGAAAGGAAAGGGCCTATTGGGGGATGTTTTAAATGTATTGGTGATCACTATGCAAATAATTTTCCCTAAAATAATCAGAGGAACAACCATCAACAAAAAAAATCATGATGTAATAGGTAATCACCAAGTATAAAAATAGGCTATCCTAATAGAAGTGTCATGTAATCTTTATGGTTTTCCAGTTACTATTTTGTTTGAAACCGGTGTTATTGAGTGTTTTATTTCTAGTAAGTTAGCTAGAAAATTGTCTAAGAAAGCTAGATTTATGGAAAACACTTGGACTGTCCAATACAGAATGATGTTATTCATATAGTGGACCAATGTCTATTTGAAGCAACATTGGAATTACCCAGATTTACCACTTAACGTTTATGTGAATCTTTTAGGGTCTTATGACATCATAATATGAGTAAATTGGTTATCCAAACACAAGGCAATAGTGTTTTGTTTTCGGAAGCGTATATAATATCTTAATGACATGCATAAAGCAACCATCATTCAGGGGAATTAAGAGAGATTTTAAAGATAGAAAAATCTCTGTAATGCAATTAAAGAAAGCCAAATACAAAAGTTACATGTTGTACACTATTGAAATATCATATTTTAGTGAGGAATGTAAAACTTCATTGGAAGATTTTTCACTTTTATGTGAGTTTACGGATGTATTTCGGAAGAATTTCTGAAATTCCTACTAAAATATATTTTGACTTCACAATTGACATTAAATCAAGAATGAAACCAATATCAAGAGCACCTCATAGAATGACAACAACAGAGCTGATTGAACTAAAAGCACAACTACATGAAATCATCAAGAGGATTAATCTGAGCTAATGTGTCTCCTTGGGAGTCTTTGATCATTTTGTTAAAAGGAAGGATGGAATGTTAAGGTTATGCATTGACTATTGTATGTTTGACAAAGCAACAATAAAGAATAGATATCATTTGACAAGAATTTATGATCTCTTTGATAAGAGGAGAGATGCATTTGTTTAGTATAATATTGATTTATGATCTATTTATCATTAGTTAAGAATAAAAGATGAGGATATTCATAAAACAACATTCAGGACACGCTATGGACATTATGAGTTCACTGTTTTTCCATTCGAGACAAATTTATGCACCAAAAACATTTATGACTCTTATGAATAACATTTTTAAAGAACACTTAGATAAATTTTTCTAATATTTCATGATGATATTCTAATTTACTCAAGGAATGTAGATGAACACAATGAACACTTAATAATAGTGTTGGAAGTATTGAGAAAAAAGAAACTCTATGGTAATATTTAAAAATGTTCCTTTTATCAAAGTGAAGTACAATATCTTGGCCATATCATAAATAGGGATGGGATTTCTATTGACCCATCAAAAATCAAAGCTATTACTGAGTGGACAACACCTAAAAATGTGCATGAGGTAAGAAGTTTTATGGGAATAGTTGGTTACTATAGAAAATTTGTTAAATATTTTTCAAGAGTGGTTGGACCAATTACTTCATTGCAGAAAAATGATTAAAAGTTTGTATGGAATGAAAAATGTGAGAGTGCATTTAACTTGTTGAAATAAAAACTTACATATACACCTATATTAAAGATTATGGATCTCAATGGAAACTTTACCATGGTCACTGATGCCTTAGGTGAAGGATTTAGAGGAATACTTATTCAAGATGACCATGTAATTGCATATGAAAGTAGAAAACTAGATGTGCATGAGTAGAACTATGCTCCTCACGACTTAGAGATTACTTCCACATCGATGCCTTATAAATCTGGTGGCATTATTTGTTAGGAAATCCTTTTGGGGCTGAAATACATTTTATGGAACCCAATTTAAATGCAAGACAATGTAGGTGGCTGGAATTTCTATCCCAATATGACTTTGATATTAGTTACATCAAAGGAAAATAAAATCGAGTGGCTTATGTGTTGAGCCACAGGAAGCATATTTCAACAATTGCGACCCTCAGAAATCTGTTTAAAGAAGAAGTTAAGAAAAAAATCCAAGTTGATTCTTACTATCAACAAGTGAAAACTATGTTAGATACAAATTTGATGATAGAAGATACAAGGGTTTTAGGTTTGACAATGAATGAATTTTACGATTTAACAAAAAAAAGTATATGTGCCCTTAGGTAGTGTTCTTAGAGTGAAGGTCATGCAAGAATTTCATGATGCATCAGTATTCCGCATCCAAGAGTAACAAAGTTGTTGGATGATATAAAATAACAATATTTTTGGAAGTGGATGAAGAAGGATATGATAGATTATGTTGCACATTGTTTGGAATTCCAACGTGTAAAGGTGGAACACTTACATCCTACAAGTTTGTTATATCCTCACAGTATTCCATAATATAGATTATAAGTAATCAACATGGATTTTGTGTAAGGACTGCCACTATCCAAAAAATAAACATGATATGATTTTGGTAGTAGTGGATAAACTAACCAAAGTAGTTCATTTCATACTAAGAAATATTAATGGTGATTCTCCAATACTTGCAAAAAGGTTTGTGCATGATATTTTTCTATTACATGGAATTCTAGAACTAATCATTTCAGATAGGGATCCAAGGATGACCTCTTAGTTTTGGCAAACATTGAAATATATGTTGGGAACAAAATTGAATTTTAGTTTGGCCTACCATCCTGAAATAGATGGAAAAATCAGAAAGAGTGAACCAAGTTTTGGAAGATATGCTCAAAATGTATTGCATGGATCAACAATACAAATGGGAGGAATATCTACCATTGGTTGAATTTTCTTACAATAACACTTACCACTCCTCGCTGAAAATGTCTCCATTTGAAGTGTTGTATGGAAGAAAGTGTAGAACTCATATTAGTTGGGATAACACAAAGGATAAAGAGGTGGTGGGTCCGGAAATGTTGAATGAAATGGAAGATCAAGTTAAAATAATTTGCGAGCGGTTGAAAGAAGCTATTGATAGGAAAAAAATATGCTGATTTGAAAAGGATTGACATAAAATTTGAGCAAGGAGACAAGTTTTTTTATTGTAAAACCCCAAAAAAGCTCTATTATATTTGGAAAAGCTACCAAGTTATCTCCTAGATATGTAGGACCCTTTAAAGTCCTATAAGTTATAAGTCTGGTGGCTTATAGATTACCTTACCTCCCACATTTTCCAGGATGCACAATGTTTTTCATATATATTTTCTTAAAAAGTATGTTTTTGATATATCACATATTATTAGTTAAAACTCATTACACGTTCAAGACTCAAGAATCATCGTAGTTGAAATAATAAGAGTGTTAGAAACTCTCAAATTACATCTCATAAAATCAAGAATTTGCTCAATGTAAAGTCCGATGAGATCAATATTTTGAGAACAATGCAACTTGGAGAATATGAATGATATGATGACTACTTTTCCTTTCTTGTTTAAGTAATCAGAATTGTTTGTGATAATTTTTGAGGGATTTGTTGAAAACTATTCAATAATTATTATCAATAAATGATAATTTAAGCCATACTAAAAGAATTTTTAGGAATTACTTATTGAGATAAGGTTGATACAAATAATATTTAGAACTTTGATTAGTTAAATTCTAGAAATTTCCAATTTATGAGAAAACTGAATTGTATTCTTCAGTGTTATTTTTGAAATTTTAGTTATGATTGATATGTTAGCAATGATTATAATTAAATCATCGGGACGATGATTCTTTTTAGAGGGGAAGTATGTAATATCTTGAACTTAATTAAATACATTTGTTGAATTATTAAGATCATTATTACTTGTCTAGTAAAGGAGTGTTTGATGACAATTTAATAAATTATATATATATATATATATATATATATATATATACACACACACACACACACATACATACATACATGTTTGGTGACAATATAGTGAATTAATAATACACATACACATGTTTTGAGATCACCTAAGCTATGTGTTATGGAGTTAAATTTGGTTTGGTTGATAAGTGGTAATGTTAATTGGATTGTGTGAGGTGGAGATTTTGTAGAAATTAATCTGATCTAATACACAAATTACATGAAATAGCTACACAGACAATAATTGAAATCAGCAACTCTATATTATATTTTTATTATATATTCACTATTTCATTACACTCCATTATATAGGAGATGTAAAATAACAATCCTTACAACAACATTTATCTTCATGTACAACCATACACCCATATGGTTTCAACCTCTCACCAATATAATAATAAAACAATACTAATTGTTTTATTATTCTAACTTACTAACTTACCACATTTTACGTTTACTATTTACATTTACATAGTAAATTTACTTTCACTAATTTACCATAATAATAATTACACATGTAATTATTATTCACCCGTACATACAAATGGAGCACTAAGATATATTTCCTAACATTCCGCCCCTTAGTGCGAACATGGGGAAAACCTGCCTTATACTTGCACCTGCTCATGATCTGATGATTTTACAAGATGATCATAAACCTAATGGATGGTTTTTCATAGGGTTGACCATAAACTGAAAATGATGGTTTTGCAACTGGTTTACCATAAACCAAAAGGTGATGGTTTTGCATAGGGTTTACCAACAACCGAAAATGGTGGTTTTACAACTGGTGTACCACAAACCAAAAATGAAGGTTTTCAAGTGGTTTACCTACAACCACATCATGATATGCCAAGTATTATTCTTAGCCCTCATCACATCTCACTTTGCAGGGGAATAACATAGGAAATTACATTTGAAATCTGCATATATAGAAAATACCGAAATGTAGAAAACTAGAAATGGAACATTGAGATCATGTTCCCCCCTCAATGTGAAATTTCCTTTATTCTGCAAACCACAATAGGAACACTGCAACCAAACACTCTGCCAAAAATACAAAGAAACAACAGAACACACTGTATAAAAAATAATCACCATAACTGATACGGCCCCGTCGTTGGTGACTGACGAGAGGTCGTTGAATGACCTCCAACCTCTTGTGCCTCCTTCCTCCAAGAAATTCACTTAGTATAGAAATTATTCATAGTTATAGTCAATTTCATCTGTTATTTTTTCATCTCTAGCTTCCCATTCTACAATTTTACTTACATCTGTAGGTACTTTTTCTTTTCCATCTACTATCCTCCATAGATTTTTATTCATTAACTGCATCTAGATTTTTACTCTCCATGTATGGAATTTCAGCCCATTAAATTTATATAATGGTGTATCCATTTTATTGAATCTAAATATCCAAAAAAATTGAATGTAGATTTGAATTACCTTTGATTCTCTGATTTCTTCAAAAAAACAACAGTGATCAATGTGTTGTATAGTAAATTACATGTTTCTTCCAAACTATGAACTGGGTTATGCTGAAATTTCTCCTGTAGCTTTCCGTATAACAGATCGTTCCACGCACAAAATTTTGGAGAAACCTAGATCGCGAAAAAAAAGTTACAAGATCATCTTCGAGACAGATTTAACCTGCTCTGGTACCAAATGTAGAAATTACTCTGATCTAATACACAAATTACATGAAATAGCTACACAGACAATAATTGAAATCAAGCAACTCTATATTATATTTTTATTATATATTCACTATTTCATTACACTCCATTATATAGGAGATGTAAAATAACAATCCTTACAACAACATTTTTCTTCATGTACAACCATACACCCATATGGTTTCAACCTCTCACCAATATAATAATAAAACAATACTAATTGTTTTATTATTCTAACTTACTAACTTACCACATACTAACCACATTTTACATTTACTATTTACATTTACATAGTAAATGTACTTTCACTAATTTACCATAATAATAATTACACATGTAATTATTATTCACCCGTACATACAAATGAAGCACTAAGATATATTTCCTAACAGATTTGACCCCACCTCATCATACGGTTATGTGGCTTTGTAAATTTTACTAAAATTAAGTATAAACTTTAGTTGCATGGCATATGGTGACGAATATTAAACAAGGTTTATGGTTTTATTTGTTTAGTTGTTTGATTAGTCACAATGTGGAAATGCATTTAAGAATTTAGTGTAAATATATTGTTATCGAGACACTTTGAGAACCTGTTAGCTTCCTTGAGAAGCTAAGGCATGCAAAGTAAACACATTGTTTTTCATTTAGTTGTTTTTGGAGCTCTGTTTTTTGTGTGCATGGAGTTTTTGAGGGAAATATGTTTTAAGTGATTGTTTCATGTGATTTATTGTTGTTATCTTTGGTTATAATGGGTTTTTAACTATTTAAATATGTTGTTGGAATATTTAGTAGTGTTCTGAAGCTTTGAAATTGAAAAATCACGAGAGATGTTTAGAGGCAAGAAACACGAGACATGGGTTTTTCTACTCTTATTCTTTGATGTTATTCTAATGAACTATCCATTGATACATTTTGGGTTTAGATTGTGAAATTTGGTAAATGAATATGTTTTGTTTTTGGGTTATTATGTGAAATATGGAAATGGAATACATTTTGGTTTTGGGATTATGATCGAAATCTAGGAATTTGAATACATTTTGTTTAGTTTATTATGTGAGATTTGAATACGTTTTGTTTTTCGGTCATTATGTGAAAATTGTAAAAATAAATACATTTTATTTTTGGGATTATTATGAGATATGTAAAATAATAAAAATGGGTTTTTGTGAAATAAAAACAAACTTGTTTGGGTACAACTCTTTCCGTGAGCATTGTTGTTATCATTTAGTTAATAGCTCCTTCTTGAAGCATTGTTGTTATCATTCTTTTACTAAATACGTTTTGTTTGGTTTTGGTTTTGAAAAATGAAATATGGAGTTAGTGTGAAATAAAAATGAACCTGATTAGTTAGTTACAACTCCTTATTTGAGCTTGGCTGATATCATATTGTATATGTTTTGGATTATTTGGTGAAATATGGGAAAAGAAATAACAGCTTTTAAGCTCCTCGAGATCCTTATCGTTATCATTTTTCTTGTTTGGTTTATAGAAAGTAAGGTCTATTTTGTTGATTCATGGGATCCTCTCCCTTATGGATGTATTGGAGTTTATTTTACTTTGTTTGTTGGGTGATTGAAAACTTGAAAGGATGAAGGTTGGGTAAACGTAAAATGACTTACATTTTAGTTGATTATTGCTTTTCAAATTTGAATGTGGGAATTTTTGGGACAACATTCAACTCCATTGATTGTAATAATAATGATGGAAATGACCTTTTCATTTTGTATTTACATGATTTCAATTTAGGATAGTTTGGGGATACTGTTGTTAATATATATGTACAATGGCTTAATTTTGTGATAGCTAAGCTTGACTATTTTACGTTAGTTTGGGAAATATTAGGAGGGAATAAAGGTTTATGTCTCATTTTAGTACTTGTTTATGATATGCATAATACATACCCGATGATGATTTGTTATTATTTATGTACTCCTTCTTCCTTGTTGGGACCATATATTTTGGTTATCTTCCGTTACAATTAAATGAGTCCTTACATAAGCTTGTATATGTTATATATATCGTGGTCGTTATTGACCACCTGCATTATGAAATTTCTAGTTGTTATTAATAGTAGGAAAGTTGGAAAATATTGTGAGTTATTACATTTCTAAATGATGTTTTGTGATGTAGTATATGACCCATTATTGTCTAAATGTCTAAGTCATGTTGGCTGGTTGTATACAATAACAATGGACATAATGTTTTTATTTTATTAGGGGTTTCATTAAGATATGTTTCTAAGGTAGATTTCATAATAGTATGGAGTTTACAATTATAACTTATTGATTAAGAATAATATTAGCCGATCTCTTATTCTGTTATTTCATTATAAACAACACATAGAATAAGAGTATGTGGACTCATGCCAGTTCATATGAACTAACCCATATCTATCTCTCTCCTATAGTTTTACAAGAAATGTCAACATACTTGAAGTAACTGTTTGGATTAGAATAATGTGTTTTTTTACATCTTGAGTTTATTTAGAAATAAATCCAAAAGAGATTCTTTGTAATCAATTTGATTATATGATTGAAATATCATTGTAACTCAAAAAAGGGAATTATGGCCCAATGTATTATTCTTGCTGATTATTGTAAATCATTATTAATGAATTTTGGGGATATTTGTCCCTTATTTGTAATTTGGTCATATGACTTGTCTTATTTGAACTGAAAATGTAGATATTTTACTTATAAAGATGATTTATGAATTAAGTTGATATATCTTAAGTTATGTGACTATTTCGATTTCACTAATTCGAGACATTAAATAATCAAGCAATCTTAATATCACCGAGATAAACCAAAAGGAAACAATGGAAATGAAATAAATATATTTAAAGTAATTTATAGTAATAATGGATTAATCATGACGAGTAAATGAACTCAAATGACTTGGGATGAATAAAAATATTTAACCTACACCTAATAATAATTATTAAGTTGTTAAAGTATGATAAGAGGAACTAATATTAGTAACTCATTGAGTTACTATAACCCTCTTATGGAAACCTATTAAGTATTGTGAAATAATAATTTTAAAACAACTTATTAAGGAAGACTTAGTTATATTACTCAACTAAGGTAACCTAAGTATAAGGAGTTTGGGACATAATATTTCTACGTCATATCATTATAATCTTAGTTTAGTGCCAACTTAGGATGGCTATGAGAAGGGTAGTGAGGACGTAATGATGGGTAATCATTACATGGTCCCTATGTTTCCCATAGGAATCCTAAGATGGTACAAATGGGATTCTTTTCATTTAGGGAAATGAGCTAGTAATGGACTCTCCCTCTTCTTAACTAATTCACCTTCTTAAACAATAAGGAATCCAGATAACTGTATGTTGGAAGAACAATGAAATGAGGTGAGGGGGTGAATTAGTCATTCAAAACCCTTAAACAATTTCAAATTAACTTTCATACACCATTAACATTCAACCATGCATTAATGTGATCTTAACAATAAGAAACAACCATCCACAAGAGCATAAACATGAAAGAGTACACAATAACACAAGATATAAGTGGGAAACCCTCAAGGGGAAGAAAAAACACTAAAAATATGATTATATTACTTCAAATTAAAGATATTTAGTGAAGCACCAACTTCACGAGGAGCATATAACCCTAATTTAGTGAGGCACCAACCCCACAAGGAACACCAACCCCTAGTTTAGTAAAGCACAAAATCCACAAGGAGGGTAAAAACCCCTTAGGTGATCAAGCACCAAATCAACCAACTTTAGATGAAGATATATGAAGTATTGTTGTTTTCATGAGTGATGGAGATCACTAATTCAACTCACACACCTTCAAACCCTCTTTAAACCCTCTTTCTCTTAACTTGCTCAAACTTGGACTTTCATGAACTGATTTGATTAATAATATTTAAAACTATCTCGTCATCATTCTTCAGGGATTCACACACATGCACAACTCTATATTTATGCCCTTGATCCACTTTCTCTCTTTCACCTAGGTCATACTTTTCCCTCTCACATCACTAGTTCAAATTTAAACCAAAACAAGCACTTTATATGTTTCTCAACTCAAAAACATAACATAGGTTGGTTATAACAAAATATATTGACCATTAAAACTCAAAAAAATAATATAACATTCATATAAATTCATATCATGGACCCATGTAGGTCATACAAGCACCAAGACACAAGAACAAACTCCAAAAGACTCAAAACTCCATCACCAAGCTCATCAAAGACCTCCAAACATCATCATGATTATTAAATCCTCAAAATTATTCACACATGTAAAATACATCATAACATCATCATACATGTTTGCACCAAATCATTTTCTTCATAACACTACCAAGTAGGCTCATTTCCTACTAAAAAAACTACTTCAGGAACCAACATTCACCTATGAAGCTCAATATCACACCAAAACACCTCAACTATGCCATGTAACCACTCATTGGAAATAAAATAACCTTTAGAACACAATTATGTTTGATATATTTCATAAAACATCCAACAAAGAAAATCACACTTCTTTTCCTCTTCAAAGAAACCGAACTACCCGAAAGAAATTTAGGAAACTCAACTAGTTTGCACCCTTTTTGACACTTTAAAGACCTATAAATGCACTTAATATGAACAAAATTCATCCCTATTAACTATTCAATAGATATCCATCATCGAGATAATCCAAAATATGGTTCTTCTACATCCATCTTCTAGCTAAAGCAATCATGTCTGAACCAGGTCAAACCAGTGCTGTAAAAATTGAGCTGGTTCACTGTCAAAACACCTCATAAAGAGATAAACCACATATCACTGGAAATATATATGAATATAATTTCTATAACATCTTACATTTCCTTCCAAATCTAAGTGAAAGGCCTTCAAATAGGTCAATTTCTGCAACTGCTCAAAACTACCTTTTCAACCCCAAAGACCAATATTTTATGATAGGGCACACTTTACCCTCTATAAATTCAACCATGAATTAAAAATATCATGGAAATCTATTAAAACTCCCAATATTTCATAAATGGTGATTTAGTTAATAGCTTTAATGGATAACTTTGTTACAAACTGATAATCTCTATAAACAAACATTTTTAGGTAGGGCCCACAAAAATAGAACCTCTAAAATACATCATTGGAAATATGTAGGATTCATATTCATCATAAATTCATCACCCTAGAAAAATGAATAAAAAATGGACCTATACAAATAATTTTCTCTAAGTCACTTTTGATCTAGGGTTTAACTAGGGTTTTAAACCACTTTACCTTCTTAACGATCGTTCATAAAAGTCTGAAGATAAAACCACCTCATTATTTTTGGAAAAAACTATTATCTCAATGGAAAAACATCTCCAAATACATATGGATCTCATGTAAAGCACACAGTTCACAATGAGCATTAGAAGGTCCACTTTTAGCACAAAAACACACTCTTGAAAACCCAATTTTTACCAAAATGACGTATCTTGCAAAATATTATTTACTTTGACCTAAAAATTATCATGAATCATCATGAAAACATCCTATAACTACTCAAACTCACCATATAGCTCAAACATGCTTGGAAATCTCTCGCCATAGTGACTTACCTATGCTTACTTAGCTTGTCTTCACCTTATTGCTTCCCAAGGACCATAAAACACCACCAAACCTCGAGAAATAACCTAAAACTCATCATACACCTACTATAACACATTACCTAACTTTTATCATGCCTGAATAGGACTGATAAACTTCAAATTCATACCTCCAACTCATTCAAGAAGTTCTATGACTAGGAACATGCCTAGAATGACCACTTCACATCATGAAAAACCATGAACTGACCATTATGAATCAATGCAGACACATAAACACCCTTGAAACATCATGATAATCATGATATACCTCATTAAAACCTTTACTCAACTTAGGAGAACTCATATCATGAATATACCTACTAAACCATGCTCCAGGACACCATATAACTCACTAAAACATGACACTACCAATACACATTCATGTTTTACCTTTGACTAACACCTCATGGAGACTCCTATAACCTCTGCAAACCATTTAACATTAATTGTTTTGACATCAACGACAACATTAAAACATAATGGCTAAAATTCTCCCCTTTTTCATTGATGACAACCACCTTCATAAACATTGATGACAACCATAAGACAAAAAAACTCCTACATGACCTCATTTCCATGTTTCTGATGCTTCTCTCCCACTTTTACATCTATGAAAAAGGATACAATGATAACTAGACATGGAAAATGACAACACATAACATGACACAATGGAAACAATGAATGAAATCAAACTTACTTGCTTACATGACTTCCCCTTGGATTTTACTTTCTCTTTTGGCTTCACACAACAATAAATGATCCATGGACCTGATAAGGTCATCAAAAAATCCCCTTGAGTGTATACTCTCTAAAATTTTTCTTCAACCATGTTCTATAACTTCTTCTTGGTCAATACCATGCCAAGATCAACATTTTTCCTCAAAGCATTACCATACCATCTTTTAGGACTAATGTCCATGAAGCCTTCTTTCAGTCAAAATTTTACAAACTTCTCAATTCAATAAGGTCAATCATAGCTTATGAAACACTAATTTGTATCTCCCCATATCCTTATGCCATCATAATCCAACTAAAAATACAAATTTGAGGGCTCATACCTTTACCATCTGTCATATAAGAGGATCAACCACGCTTATAAAGATATTTTTAGTATACTTTATCTTCTTTGCATGCATATCAATTTTCCCAAGCATATGAGTTACTTCAATAGCCAATTTAATTGCAATTATAATAATTTTTCACCTAGAACTCCTAGATTAGGACCATCGACAACACCTCTTGCCTCTAGAAACATATACAAACATGTATTATACCATTTTGATGCCTAATAACCACCTAAAATACTATATTAGGATGCAATGTTCACTTAAGTTGTAAGTAGTCCATCTCACAGATCCTACAAACATTCTTGACCTCACATCTTTTAGAGGATGAGATTACACAAGACCCCCCTCAACATAAACCATCTACTAGACCTCCTGAGCCTATAACACTACATAAACACCTTTGAATCACTTGTAACCACTTCATGGATGAAATCGGAAGAACATATTTAGTGCTTGATTACTTTTTCATAGTTTTACTGATCTTTACTATGGTCTAACTCTCCATTTAAAGAAAAAATAACTTAGTAGACCCTCTTGATTCCTTTAATCTTGCTTAAGCCAATGTCATAGACCCTAAACAACCATGAATAAGCTTGACACATTGCATAACATATGACAGACTAACCTCTGATTTTTATAATCCCTAGACATGATTCACTATTTACTCAAGAGGTAAGATATCATAAACTTACCTTACAAACATATTCATTCATCATTGTGTCCCATTAGCTCTCCTTGATGCCTAGAGCATTTGATCCAAACTCATGGATGGCTCCCCCTGTCTCGGTAATAATTTTTCAAACCTCGTAGGTCATATTTTTCTCATGTAAGCATTTAATACACTCATCAATGATGAATTTTCTCAATTGTAAAAACCTTGCACAACCTCTAGCTTCCTTTTCCAAGAAGAATAAGCATCTAGGATCCCCTTCAATCTAAACTAACATATGGAAACGACCTAAATTTCATGCACATTATGTAAGCCACTTCATTAATGTGTTTTCAACCTTGTTAGCATGAGATTACACCTATTTGAGTAAAAAAATATCTTATCATTTAATTATGCATGTAACATGTTTTTTCACAACTTCTCGGTATTTCATTATCCCGATATGATGTAATAGATCATCCCTACTAGATTTGTAACATGATTTTCAAGTGTGATATCCACTCATGCTCCTCCTCAACCTTTTCTAGAAGTATTAACCTCTATCAAGGTTCTAATTTGAGCTCTAGACCTTCATAGTCTTGTAAACCATTTGATCTATCATATACCTTGTTTAAAACTCCTCTTCAGACCTCATTATGCATGTACACAAATATTAGCACATGAATGCACTAACAAATATTCCATATATTTTTATCATGTTCTAACTCTCCATTCTAGGCATGGGTAACCTAACAGACCCTTTAGATACTCTTAAATCCTCCTTGAGGGAGTATTACAAAGTGTACTCATCAACCAAACAAAGCCTAATCATGACTTCATGAGTCATATGCTAACCTTATTGACCATGCAAAGATGAACCAATCTAATCTCAAACTATACATTTCAATCTTAGACTAGGAGCAAGTAAATTATAACTTCACCATTCTAAGATCAGACTCAAATAGACCTAGATGAGGTCTTGACCATTCTATTTTCTCAAATACTCTATCATGCACCTTTTCACACATTTGTTATATCGCATGTGCCTAATAGAAGTCATAACACATACTAGAGAGTCCAATAAACATACCTTTGAGAAATGAAGTATTTGCGGACCCTTTGTAGGGCTTCATCAAGGTCCACTTCATTTTAAGCTTCTATAGCCTTAACAAGACCTTCTTGTCACATCACACGAGACTAGAGTAATGCATAATAATATCAACAATTTCCTTCAACATATCCTCGGTGAGCATATGGACCTGCATGACCTTCAAAATTCTCTATAGCTTCAATGCTTCCTTTTGGAGTACTTCAAGATAATCCTTACTTCCCTAGGATGATTTCAATGTTTCATATCTCTAACTCTCATTCTCGGACCCATCTCAAGGAGCATATAAATAATTTACAACTTAGCTCCATAACATTCATTCATGCTCCTTTCTCGGTTATAACACCACTTGCACCTTATCTTTCTTTGTATAGACCAGACCTTGTCACACTTGACCTTATATCCATCAATATGAGTAATATTGCTTCGATGGTATGATCAAATCATCAAACAAATGATTGAATTTCTCTTCTTGAAAATAACATCTTTGTCATGTAACATCAACAAAATCAACTTCTTCAAAACCACACCGATCATATTTTCCACTTTGTGACAATATACTACCTCTTCAAGCCACTTAGGAACATTATATGCTTATTAAGACTCCATGTATAGATTGAGACAAGCTGTTATCCCAAATTTACCCCCCAGGTTAATTTAGATAACTCATTATTAAGGGACCTAACCATTTAAAATTCTAGGATGTGTGGATGACCATCAAAATCAGCTATGGATATCAGAAGAGAAAGACAACTCATGATGGTTTCGCTGAGTTAATCTCCATGTGCAACGATCCATGGAGAATGGAGTTGGAACCGAAATGGATGATGTCCGAGTTAGGTGAGTTCATTGTGGAGTTGGGGCAAGAAACTTAGAAAATAACAAGGTTGGACAGAAGCCAGGTAGCCATCCAACCCAATCGAGTTAGATGTCTATCCAACCCCATCTAGTTAGATGGTCATCCAACCCCACAAGTTAGACAACACACGATGGATGACCCACTATTTAGTTGTATGGACAAAAGGGATAGATGGTCATCCAAACCCATAGGTTGGATGACATATAATGCATAAGGAATGTAACTTAGTTGGATGGGTCATGAGGTTGGATGGGTAATTCACTTGTCATAGTTGTATGGATGGAGGATAGATGACCATCTAACCCAATAGGTTAGATAGCTCATAGTTCATAGAAAAGGGCATCTCACCGTGGTTTTGTATGGAGGTTAGTTGACTATCCAACCCGACA
The DNA here is from genome assembly GCA_018340775.1 of Taxus wallichiana var. yunnanensis. Taxonomy (NCBI): domain Eukaryota; kingdom Viridiplantae; phylum Streptophyta; class Pinopsida; order Cupressales; family Taxaceae; genus Taxus; species Taxus wallichiana. The sequence goes on along the minus strand of CM031242.1, from coordinate 353,056,886 downwards.
TGGTTGGATGGGTTGTAAGTTAGATGGCTGCGTGTCGGTCGGTTGTTTTCTTGGTGAAGGTTGTACGGACCATTATAGTTAGACAACCATCTAACCCCTCATGGTTGGATGGCCCACATTTCATAGAATGGGGTGGCTCACGGTTGAAATTGTATGGCTTGCGGGTTGGATGGGTCATAGATCGGGAGAGGTCGGGCATGAAAAGATAACTCAACAACTCACATTAATAGTGGTAGTTGAGGTAGTTCAACTACATGTTAGGGATTTAATATAGGGTAGGTGAGACAAATTTGCTATATAATGTAGTCGACCCCCTCATTTTGGGGAGACATTCTAGGAGCTAGGGAAACTCTTTTAAGTTTTTCCTTAACTCAATTGAGCTAGAAAGCTTCTCTTCCATCTAGAAATTGTAATTGTGCCTCTATCTAAACAATGTAATGGTCTATGAATATTATAGAGCAATAAAATCCATGTTTTTGGTGTTCTTTCAACACTTGCATTATTTTATTGTGCCTCCTTGCCTCTTTATTTTGTTATTTTTTTCTCGTACATAGATTTCTCATTTACGGTGTAGGTTTAGATTAGGTGTTTTTTTTTGCATGTAGGATTAGTCTTAGCATTAGGATTAGGTAGAGGATCTGGCCTTCTCCAGAGGTCCATATCAAATCGCAAGTCCCATAATTTGAGAGATGGACCCATGTTAGCAAGATTACACCGATTTCCCCACACACATGAGAACAAATCGAGGGGTGCTATCATTTTGACATAAATTTTTTGACACGCTCGGTGGGACAAGACTGAAGATATTTACATCTTCATCTCAAAAATTTTGATGTGCTCTTGGTGAGATCTTAGGATTTGGAGGAAATTTTTAAGCATATATGATGACTCCATCTGGTTAAGAACCCAATCTCTGAGTTGCAGACCTTCCTCTCCATCCATTTCCATCCATTTTTCTTTTCATTTTATTTCATCTCTTTCATTTCCATTTCCTCTATGAATTTGTACAGTCATGGCTTCATTTGCATCATGGGATTCACATCTGAGGCAACAACCCTATCGATTCAACCCACCTCCAGATTTTTGGAGTTCATTTCTAAGTACTATCAACCCCCTCTATATCTATACTATGATGAAAATAGGCAATGGGAATATCCCTATGAGAAGAATGTAGATCAATTTGGAGATTCACCAAACTTTGAGAAAAGGTATGCAGATTTTGGAGGATATCCTACACTTGTGGATCTTGAGTTGCAGCTAAAGATCAATAAATTGGAGGCAAGTAGGATGTAGGCTCAGGCTACACATCGGAGAAAACATTCAATATTGGATTCAGGGTCCCTTGTCCATGGGAAGGCCCTATTCCAAGCTATTTTAGCCTACAAGAGAAACTTGGCTATGTGATTGAGATGTTGCCCCAACTTGAAGAATGGATTAAGGACATTGAATATTATGCAAGTCAATCCTATCTATGGAAGACCCTTGAATTACCATCTCAAAGTCCTATTATTTTTCCCCAATCAGGTTCCATTTCAGCCTAAGCCATAGTTTCCAAGTTTCCCATTGCCTGCCGCCATTGTGAAACCCACTTCTTCATCTTCCACTCTCCCACCTCATCTCAATTTCCCTACCCTTTTCCCTTCTAAACACAATTCCCCTCCATAAGAGTAGAATATAAAATCCCTTCCATCACCACAAAAAATGAAAACAATAGTTAAACCCTAACCCATCCCTTGTCTTGCATTCCTGAGTCCATGTCGGGAAGAAATCCAAAAAACTAGTCAAGAGGCACAACAAGAGAAGGAGCCCGATAGAAAAGAAATGAAAACATTTTTGAGGAGTTGTGCTGTGAAATTAGGAATAGAGAAGATCCCCTTATTTTTCAAACCTACGAGAGGAGGTCAAGATTGGAGAAGAATAGGTGGTAAAAGTTGAGGTTGTAGCGGCGAAAGCAAAGAAAAAACAAATGGAAGAAGATCAACAATCTGCTTGTTCTCAATGCAATGCGGTGTCCATGAGAGCACTCTATTTTTGGAGATTGTAGATCCATCACCAACTGTAGAATCGGTGGAAGAGGAGAGAGAAACTCCAAATATTCAAGAGGAGGATCTCATGGGGGAAACTAAGTCGATTCGAGAGGGCTTGAATGAATATTACACCATTGAAAGTTTCTTACTTTCATTTGTGGAATCTTACTTAGTTGATGAATCCATAATAGATAAGGACATCCAAGAAGACCTTACTATCCACAACAGTCCTCATGAGTAGAATATTAAGGAGTTTTATTTATCAAACTTCATGTTAGAAGTGAAAATCATTCAAGAACAATTTGGTCTTCATGTGGAGGATAAGGAAATCCCAAGTGAGCGGTGAGGTTTCAGGTGATGGCAATGATCCACAAATGATTCTATTAGATGCTGCAAGCAATCCTAAGGAAGTTGCATGTTGAGGAGTCCCATGTGGTCAAGGAAGGAGAATGAATCAAGGGTGACAACTACTTCATACTAGCCATCAAGGTGGGAGATAATTTGTCTCTGATGAGAAATAAAGGGAAAATTAGCTCACGACACTCACCTTTTCTAGGAATCTTTGCAAAGTGACTTCATTCTTGAAGTTAAGCCTAAGAGTAATGGGAAAACCTCATAGACTGGACCTTGCCCCATAAGGTACTTGGATTCATTGGAGCCAAAGGAGGAGCCACAACTAGTCATGTTCACTTTTGAACATGAGGATGAGTCTTATAGCACCAAAGGTCAACACCAAAGCCTCCAGAACTCAAACAATGAGTAAATTGAGGAGGTATTCTTTTTGTTTGATGTTGATACTTTGGCTAGTTAGGTGAGAAATTGTTCCCATGATAGTTTGTCACTCATGTACATGATCATGCTCATTGACAAATTAATTACTTTTCCTTTCCAATGTCGGGGTTTTTGAGTTGCTCATTTCTCCGAGTTAGCGTAGGGTAGGTAGGTTTATTTTCAGTAGAAGAAGTGTCTTTGCACAATCTGCATGCTCCACTTGGGGTATGTATGATTTTGAATATTTTTACATAGTTTTTGCATTGTTGTTGCTGCTGTGTATAGTCTATTGAAGTGGAAAAAATTAGATTTTGGGAAGCTTTCACGGTGCATATATTCAACCCCAATATATCGATTACAAGTCTAGATTTCTTTGTGCCTTTGCCTTGGTAAAATTTTTAGTTTTGGGGACAGTGTACAAGTTTTATCCAAAATCCAAAAATCAAATTTAGGAGTAGGAAAAAGAGATTTTAGCTCAATGGTAAGTTCATATGGATCTTGGAGAGAAATTTTCAACGAAACATATCAATTTCTAAGGTTCTAGGCTTGAATCCATGCCCAATGGATGTTTCAAGGCTACTGGTCTCTTCATCTAGTAGGTAGATGTCCCCGAGAGGTTGCCAAATTGTTATCCCAAATTCACCCCTAGGTTAATTTAGATAACTCATTATAAATGGAATTAACCATTCAAAATTGGGACGTGCGAGACGACCATCAAACTCAACCCTAGATATCAAAAGAGAAAGATAAATCAAGATGGTTTAGCTGAGTTAATATTCATGCACAAAGAGCTAGTGAGCTATGGATAATGGAGCTGGTTGGGTTGTTTGGAAAGTTGGAACCGAGCTAGATGATGGTCGAGCTATAGAGCAAGGTGGGTGAGTTCATTATGGAGCTAAGGTGAGTAACTCGAAAAATGACAAGGTTAGAGCGAAGCCAAGTGACAGTCCAACCCAATCAAGTTAGGCGACAGTCCCAACCCCATCCAATTAGATGATGGTCTAACCCCACAGTTGTACAACACAAGATGGATGACCCACTATCTAGTTATATGTCCGAAAGGGATAGATGGACATTTAACCACACAGGTTGGATGACGTATGCCACACAAGGAATGTAACTCGGTTAGATGGGTCATAAGTTTGGACGTGTTGCGAGGTTAGACGGGTCATTTCTTTGGCATAATTTTATGAATAGAGGATAGATGGCTGTCCAACCCAATAGGTTGGATGGCTCACGGTTTCTGAAAGGGCATCCTACCATGGTGTTATATAGAGGTTAGTTGAATTTCCAACCCATTATGGTTGGATGGGTCACAAGTCAGACGGGTCATGGGTCGGTCGATTGTTCACTCAAAAAAGGTTGTACGACCCATTACAGTTAGACGACCATCTAACCCCCATGGTTGAATGGCCCATAGTTCATAGAACAAGGCAGCACATGGTTGAAATTATACAAATCATGGGTGTGACAGGTCATAGCTCAGGTGAGGGCGAGGCATGAAAAGACAACTCAACTCACATTAATGGTGGTAGTTGAGGTAGTTTAACTACCTATCAGGGATTTAATGCAGGGTAGGTGAGACAAATTTTCTATATAATGTATTCAAACCCATCATTTTGGGGAGGCTTTCTCGAGATGGGGAAACTCTTGTAATTTTGTTCCTTAACTCCATTGAGCCACGAGCCTTCTCTTGGGCCTGGAAAATGTAATTATGCCTCTGTGCATCAAATGTAAATGTACTTGTGTATATTATGGAGAAATAAAAATTGTGTTTTGTGGTGTTTCTTCAACCCTTGCTCATTTTTATTGTGTTCCCTTACCTCTCCATTTTGTTGTTGTATTATGTGCATGTATTTCTCACTTGCAGGTGTAGGATGTTGTGTTTCATGGAGAGTTAGTGGCAAATTAGATTATAAGTCTCGTGTCACATTTGTCTGGCCTCTCTCAACTCCTTTTTCCATCTCTTTTTCCCTCAACAGAGTATCTTGCCCCCTTTTCTTGGTGCTATCACCTCTTTCGTGTAGGATTTCCCTTTTATGCACTCTCTCTCTCTCTCTCTCTCCATGTCTCCTTGGAAGTGTTAGTGTAGGTTTAGATTAGTTGTTTTTCTACATTAGGAGTAGTTGTAGTAGTAGGATTAGGAAGAGGAAGTTGGCCTTCTCCAAAGGACCATCTCAAGTTTGCAAGTCCCACAACTTGAGAGATGGTCCCATGTTAGAAAAATTACACCGATTACCCCACACACATCACGAGAAATTGGGGGTGCTACAATTTTGACATAACAACAACTTTGAACATACACCATAAGGATTTCATCTTGATCATCCATTTTCAAACCTTCTTATAGGATCACTTAGGCAAAAATGTGCTGACACAAATCCAGATCTTTAAATTACTCCTAGATCCCTTCATAGTATTAAGGAATGACACATTCAATACTAGGATAATTTGACCTTTCTTTTGAAGACTCATAATTACTTCCACATCTTGTCACATATTAGTGAATCTTGAAGTAGCACTAAGAACTTTTGATGAAGCTATGACAAACAAACCTCTTTATGAAATTTCATAGGATAATAATGACACACTTGAATGATATTTAGGAAACATATAAGACTGGGAGGATATTCTAATGGAGCACTATCACAATGATTCTTCAAACTCAACTCGAAAAGATGATATTAAGGCTTTTTATGAATAATATAAAGCAACATAAGACACCAAAATACCTTGATGGACCATACATGCATACAAACCTTAATAATTCTTACAAAATCCAACACCTACAAATAAAAAGGACTCAAACCACATGGATAGATCATAGCCCATACCTTATGAATCTTGAAGTATCCCAAACTCCTATATTTTTCAACTTATCATGTACTGAAGTAGTGAGACACATATGAATTTCCTCGAGATCTTGCCTTTTCTTTCGAGAAAAAATACCTCATTGGTTTGATTTGGACGTGATGAAATTGTTTTCCATCTTGAATGAACTAGCCCCTTCTTTGAAAAACTTCATTTGATCAGACCTCATACTTGAGCACCTCTAATTTTGAAGCATCCTTCTTATCATGCCTTGACTCTTTAACCCTCATACTTTGCATATAGGACTAAGAATCAGTTCTCTTGGCCTTATTTTCTTGATCAAACATCTTCTTAGCCTTAGGATCAGACATGATAGTCATATACTCACTCATGGGACTGATTTCCTCTTGAATACTCTTCCATTTTGGGCTTTAAACTTGTTGTTAGCTCTTAGAGATTCAACTTGGTGAAAAAACTAGAAATGTGTCCCTATTTGTGACATTTGTGACATACAACACCCTTCCAACTTCTAGGCTCATATACACTAAGGTTCCAACCACAATCCTTAGCCTTGTGACCATACTCACAACATGAGTAGCATTCACCTTTGAAGAGACTTTCACCATTCCTAGAAGACCTTATTTTGCAATCTCTAGCTATGTGACCAAAATTATGACAAACATAATAATATCCATTGAAAGAAACATCATACCTCATTGAATTAGGTTGTCTAACAGGGTTAGACCTTCTTAATTTAGCCTTCTTGGTCACCTTCATGTTTGATTGATTACTAGGTCCAGCTATATCATCTCCATGCTTTTCTATATGTTCTCCTTTGTAGCCTAGGCCTAATTTTTCATTGGATAATCTTTGATTTTATAGGATCTCATCAAGTAGTTTAGTGCTCTTTTCTAACCTCTCATACATCTTCAACCTGCTATATACATCTTCTATATCAGATTCTATAGCTTTAAAATTTTCTTCATACTTGGAACAAACTTCTTCTTTGTCCTTTAGGGCTTTAGTTACTTTTTCAACTTGTGATTCCAAACCCTTGATGACCTGACCATGCTCTATCTCCATGCAATTAATTTGATCTTGTAATCTATGAATCAATAAATCTATAGCTTCACACTTCTTTCTCAAGGATGCTTCACATATGAATACTTACCCATTACTTGAGCTTCAAGATGATCTCCTTTAAGTTGTTAAACTTGCTTCACAAGGACCCACTCTGATACCAATTGTTAGAAGCATAATGGACTAAGAGGGGTGAATCAATCCTTCAAAACCATTAAAAATTTCAAATTAACTTGCATGCACCATTAACATTCAACCATTCATTAATGTGATCTTAACAATATGAAACAACCATCCACAAGAGTACAACCATGAAATAATACACAATAACACATGATATAAGTGGGAAAACCTCAAGGGGAAGAAAACCCACTAAAAAAATGATTATATTAATTCAAAGGTAAAGAGATTTAGTGAAGAAAAACTTCACAAAGAGAACCAAACCCCGATTTAGTGCTACACCAACCCCATAAGGATCACCAACCTATGGTTTTGTAGAGCACCAACCCTACAAGGAGCACCAACCCCTAGTTTAGTGAAGCACCAAATCCAAAAGGAGGATATAACCCCATAAGGTGATCAAGATCTAGATCAAAGACCTTTAGATAAAGATATCTGAAGTATTTTTTTCTCGCCACAACTAATGGAGATGACTAATTCGAGATCACACACCTTCAAACCCTCTTTCTCCTAACTCGCTTAAACTTGGACTTTCATGAACTGATTTGGATAAATAATCTTACACACTAGCTCCTCATCATTATTCAGAAATTCACACACATCCTTAGCTCTATATTTATTCCCTTAATCCACTTTATCTCTTTCACCTAGGTCACATTTTCCCCTCTCACATCACTAGTTCAAATTTGAACCAAAACATGCACTTTATATGCTTCTCAACTCAAAAACATAACACAAGTCGGTCATAAACCAAGATATAGAACATTAAAACTCAAAAATATAACAACACACTCATATAAATTCATAACATGGACCCATGTAGGTCGCCAAGCACCAAGACATAAGAAAAAAGTTAAAAAAGGCTAAAAACTACATCACCAAGATCATCAAAGACCTCCAAACACATCGTCATGCTTATTCAAGAATCTAAAGTATCCAAACATGTCAAATAAATCATAAAATCACCATCCATACTTGTGCCATGATTTTTACTAATCATTTTCTTTATAACACTACCAAGTAGACTCATTTCCTACTCAAAACAATTGCTTCCAGGAACCAATCTTCACCTATGGAGCTCAAAATCACACCAAAAAACCTCAACTATTCCATGTAACCACTCATTGTAAATCCAATTACTTGTAGAAAAACCCATTCTTAATATACATCACAAAACACCTAAGAAAGTAAACCACACTTCTTTTCCTCTTCAACAAACTGAACTACCCAGAAAGTAGTTTTGGAAACTCAACTGGTTTGCACCATTTTTGACACTTTCAATACCTATAAATGAGTTTACTAGGAAAAAAATTAATCCCTCTTCACTCTCAAATGTATATCCATCATCAGATAATCCAAAATATGGGTCTTCTACATCCATCTTCTAGCCAAAGCAATCATGTCTTGAACCAGGTCAAAATAGATCTTCAAAAACTCGAATCGGTTCACTTTGATCAAAACACATCATCAAGAGAAAAACATATATCATTGGAAATATATATGAATATAATTTCCATAACATCTTACATTTCCTTCCAAATCCAAGTAGAAATCCTTTAACCAGGTTTTAATTGCTCAAAACTACCTTTTCAACCCTAAAGACCAGTCTTCAAAGATAGGGCAAAATTTTCCCTCTAGGAATTAAACCATGACCTAAAAATACCATGTAAATATATTAAAACTCCCAGGCTTTCATAAATGGTGATTTAGTCAATAGCTTCAATGATAACTTTGTCACAACTTGAAAATATCTAAAACAAACATTTTTAGGTGGGGCCCACAAACAAACCGAACATCTAAAATACATCATTGGAAATCTAGAGGAGTCCTCTTCATCTTAAAATCATCACCCCGAGAAAATGAATTAAAACTAGACTTCAATGCAAGCAATTTTCTCCAAGTCACTTTTAAGCTAGGGTTTAATTAGGGTTTCAAACCACTTTACCTTCTTAACAATTGTTCATAAAAATTGATGATCAAACCACCTAATTATTAAAAAGAAAAATCTTATCTCAGTGGAAAAACATCCCCTAAAACCTATGGGTCCCATGCAAAGCACACAATTCACAACAAGCATCAGAAGGTCCACTTTTAACACAAAAACACACTCTTGAAAACCTAGTTTTACCAAAAATGATGTATTGTAAAATATTCTTCAATTTGACTTGAAACTTGTCATGAAGCATCATGAAAACATCATATAACTTCTAAAACTTACGGTATAGCTCAAATATGCTTGGGACTCTCTAGCCACATTGACTTACTTGTGCTTACTTAGTTTGTCTTCACCTTCTTGCTTCCTAAGGACCATGAAACACCACCAAACCTTTGATAAATGACCTAAAAATCATCATAAACCTACTATAACATGTCACATCACCTTTCCCATGCTTTTATATGACTAATCAACTTTAAAACTCATACCTCTAACTCATTGTGTAACCTTTATGACTAGGAATAGGCCTAGAATGACCAGTTCACATCATGAAAAACCATGAAATGACCATTAATACTCAATGAAGACACATACACACCTTTGACACATCATAATAATCATGATATACCTCATGAAAAACTTTCTTGAACTTATGAGAACTCATATCATGACTATACCTACTAAACCATGCTCCAGGACACCATAGAATTCACCAAAAGATGACATTACCAATCAACCTTCATGTTTTGCCTTTGAATAACACCTTATAGAGACTCCTATGACCTCTACAAACCATTTTCCATCAATTTTTTTGACATCCATGACAACACTAAGACATAATTGCAACACTTTGTATTGAGATGGTTATGTGGTGACAAAAGACGAGTTTTGTAGGCTTATGTGTGGTCTTGAAACTAAGCTCGTACAATGCTTGAAAATTTGGAAAAAGTAATGTATTAGATGACTATATTATCTAATCACCAATCCCCTAATTAAATAGTGTTGGATATCGGATGGAAGTTGCATGAATGTCTTCTAGGTAGGCACTTAGGAGATGCACATAGTTCTCATAACCTGTAAAAGGTTTAACCAAGTATACAAAAGTATACACACTCAGTTAGAGTGACTTAAGGAGATCATAGAGATATGGATATACCCTTATAATTGTACATGGTTATTATATGTTATCAGATAGATTATGAATATTTTAATAATGTTGTATTATTTAGTAGTAAGCTAAATAATAATGTTAAACATTGGTATCATTAATTGTATATTAAGGGTATGTTTTTTTAAAAAAATTCCCTTAATTTGGTTGATCATAACATGGGTGTTAAAAATCATTACTTAATCCTTGCTCTTGCATACAGTGGTGGATCTTTTCCACCATAGACAAAATACTTTGTTTTCTTTGTAAAAGTTTATCACATGAGAAAATATTCCAAGCTTTGAGTTTTTACTTGTCATGACAAAATTTATAAAACAAAATGTACATATTCACTCCATGACGAGGTTCACCTTCTTACCACCATAATTTAACCTTATTTGTCATGTACTCATCTTATAACCATATGAATTAAAAATGAAAAGGGATATTCTAAGGCGTAAAGCCTCCTTCCCATCTGTGCAAAGGGCCAATTATTCGAACCCATATTCTTCATGTTGGAGATGAAGAATGTATTATGAGAGGACAAGGGATCCACCCTTTTTATTAAGAAATATCACAACATTGAACTCACTTGCAATGATCTAATGATAATATTATGAAGAAGCCCTGTGTGAACTCGTGAATAATGCCAAATTTTAACTTTACCTTGGAGATATTGGGGTGCATAATAATTAGTGATCAATACATGAAGATTACTAGTTATGAAAACATGAGAAGAGACCTCCATTACGATAAAAAGATTGAGGAGAAAAATATGTGAATCCCAAGCATGCATGAGACCATCAAACATCCATGTGTAGGTATAACAATACTATCTCAATATCTACTAATATTGTAGAAAAATATTTTAGCAAAATCTAGGGAAGCTTAGTTTCTTGAATTAAGAACACAAAAGGATTGGATTCTTTAACCATTCTTCTAACAATATTCAATCGGGTTTGTTACCAATCCCTCTCACATTCCAAGTAATGATCACAATGAAGTCTAATTTGGGAGGCTAGAATCAGGCTCAACAAAAATACCTAAAACAAATATGTATTCACCCAAATGTTTGGACTTATTGTTTTCAATTTTACACCATGATTTTAATGCCTCATACCCTCCTTATTTATTACTCATAATCTATTTAATACCCAAAGCCTAGGTTGAAGGCTATTTTTTCTTATTCTCTTTAAAAGAATTTGTTTTCAAATCATCATTATGATGTAGAAGAAGTAAATTTTCTTATTTTTTAAAGGCTTTATCAAATCCCATGAAAGGGTATTGGGAACTTGATTAATATTATCAAAGGCAAAAGAGTCTCTTGAAATACAAGAGGTTGAGAAGTAGTGGGAATAAAAGATAGTTTTAGAAAGAAATAATATACTTACTTGACATTAGAGAGGCATGGTGGATAATATTTATGGCAACAAGAATATCCAAAATATTGCTAGAATCCCCGCATATCAATGTTCTTGTGGTGTATGAATATTTGTATAAGTGGAAAAATTAACACCCTATAATTTTACTTGACTTTTTGATCGTGCATAATTGCATCATTTTCTGAATTGTTACCATCAATTCTTGGTTTTCATCATGATCATCTGAAATATAGTGGGGTTTCTCCCACAATATAAAACTTGATTTTGTTTCTATTACCATCCTTAATATGTAACATCCTCATTTTAAGACTTTAGAAACAAGGATTTTTTTACATAATTTTCTCTGTTCTAAATTAATATAATTTAGAACACACATTCCATTTCCAATCCATCTCATAACAAAAACCATATGTAGCTGTAAATGACTCGGTGAGACACCGATCTCTCATTCCATGACTCGGTATTAAACCGATCTCTCATGTTAACTTAATAAAGTGTATACTATGTATACTTGGTTCCTTTACCCTTTTAGGGGTACCCAAGTGTTCTGTCTAAGAAGCCTATCTAATATATGTTACTGATATTCATCTAAATCCTACATCTTAGAATATGTGACATAGGAAAATGCAACCAATAGCTTGCGATACTTTGTCCAAAGTTTTTAAACATGATTACCATGTTTACATTCCTAGACGACATACTCGTTGAAAGGAACATTTCCTTCACCACACTTGTTTTGTTATCTAGAATGGTCTTTCTTGACTTCTGTCAACCCAATCTAAGTCAAATTTACACACTAAATAAGGGAAACAACATGCACTAGTGTGGAAGAATACTCATGGTGACTAAGGATACATAGACATACTCAATCGACTTATGTCGATTGGGTGTGTCTAGTCACCCTAAGTCAACATGAGTTGACCAAAACACTAGCTCAGGTTTCTATCTTTGTTTTAGGGTGGAACCATGAGCCAAACCTCCACTTATGTCAATCGAGTTAATCAAACTAAGTGGGGTGTTGAAGCATAGAAAGTTGCATCCTAGTATCCTCGTAATGACCCATGTCATTATGAAGGTACTCTGCTGCAGTTGCTATGTTACAACATCCAACTGAGTTCCCTCAACTAGACTAACATACTTAAGATTATTAGTTTATTAACCCAATTAATTATTATCTTAAATATTAATGATAATAACACTTTTAAGGGTTTACTAAGCATCATTTAACCCAAGAAGGTTACAAGGTGTAAATTACATGAGAGGTAGGTATGCAGATAAAATCTTCTTTCCTAACCATTCAAAATTCATGCTTATGTTCATCTTAATCTTATTTGTTTATTTCATATGTCGTTATGACTGAAATTAATGTTATGAAAGTGTGATCAATAGATCTTTTTACTTTTACTTTAGACTTCATAGTATTGAAAGTCTAAATCCTCTTTTTTTTTTAATTTTTAAACATTCATGATTCATTTACAGAAATATTCTTAAGGAAAACATAGCCAACCATCCTCGTAATTTAAATCATAACACCTAACAAGACCTCAAATAAAGTTCTTAGTTTAATTACAAGGAAAGTATCATTTTCCTTTTCAAGGACTAATGTCCTAACTATGAAAACAAATCACATATGCTTTAACATAACAAAGAATTCATACACATTTATATAATCAAATCATATCCCCTTTTTAATATTTAAGGATCTACCAAAGAGTATCAACTTAGTTGTGCTCTTTCACGTGAAATGAAATCAACTAATAGTGCAGATCCTTAATCCAAGAAGCTTATATATCATAAAAGCTAATAAGTTTCGTAATCCCATATCACATGTACATCCCAATTGCCCCATTGTGAATTATAATACTTAGTAATATTACACATCTTATGTCATAAAAGTATCACAAGTAAATAAGTAATCAAAAATCATCAAAGTAATTCATTTATCAAAATGGGAGTGATCCACTCACTGAACTTAGGAATATTTCAAAGATTACAAAATGTCATTGCATCAATATAAAACTAGTTTTATTACATCTTCTTTTCCCACAAAAGTACATTTCAAGTAATGTCGCTACATAGTCATCATAACAAAGAGATAATTTCTTTAGTAAAACATATGTAACTTTCTATATGTCTTTCTCCTTTCATATTTTACAAAATCCATCTACAAAATTGTTAGCACAAGTCAGTTCATATGAACTAAGCATGATAAGCGCTATAACGTTAAAACAATGTGATTTTATCTAAATGTTTCATAAAAGGAACCTTCTTTTAATGAAATAGTTCTGAAATCACAAATTAAAATTAACAGAAGGATTTCCCAAAATATTACAAAACCAAGAAGGAGAGAGAAAGATCATAGAATCTACAATAAGTATTGTTTAAGTAAGAACTAATCAAATCAACATAATTAATTCTATCTCAACCACAAATATGAACTCATTACAACCTGCTAGTCATCTAACAACAATATTTAAGAAAGAAGTAAATCATATTTTAACTTAATCTTAACTTCTCAACCAGACTTCCAACTTAAGTTCCACAACTCAACTTGTTGCTTATTTAAGAAGAGTACAAAAATATAAACAATTACCTTTCTATACTAAGTATATTGTATCAGTATTCAAAATTTAACAACCTATATTATAACTAATGATCAAACAAGAATCTGAATATCATTCCATCAAACAATCTTACCTAATTCTAGCTCAACATAGAGTCTAAGGATTAGATTGATCAAGAACAAGTCCCAACATTATAGGTAAGAAAATTTTATCCAATCAAGAAATTAGAAACAAGACCAACATAATTCATGATATAAGTTCCCTGAAGACCTGAATTTATTTCAGAGTTAGGATCTTAAACAATCAAAACATAACTAACATTCCAGACTTCCAAAAACAACCATATCTTCATGCAAGTGGTTTCACATAAGCTACCAAAGAAGAACCGAGAAAATCATTTTATACAACACATAAGCTCAAAACTAACCAATCCCTAATTAAGGAAAATGAGTAGTCATACACATAGATCGATCAATCAAGGTTAAGAAAAATCCCAGATCAAACACAAGGATCCAAGACAATAAGATCTACCCCAAATAAGAAGGATAAACCCCACCTAGGTAGTCAAAATTCCACGTGAGAACAAAAGACACAAAAGGAAGAAAACCCAGGTTACCGTGAACAACCCAGAACTTCCCAAAAGACTCACCAATTCAAAGGTTACAACTAAACAGGAGAGTATCCAAAAAATGGAGTTTACATCCACACAAGAAGAATATCAGGGTTTATTCAAACCTCAAACTCCTCTTAAACATTAATAAGTTAAACCTCAACTTAAAACATTCCATACTACAATTACCTATTTCCCAGGTTAACCCATGAGGGTATTCATTTCACTTTACTCAAATATGAAAAGGAAGCACATACAAGTCCTAAAAAATGGTCCAACCGAGAAGGATTGCAATTACGACCAACAAAGAAGACAAATAATTATAAACAATCTCCCTTAAAGATGAATGCACTTCCAGTGCTAGATAGGCTTTGAATGCCCAAATAAGACAAAAAATCTTACCTATAGCAACCACGTAGCCCAGAATGGGTAATAATAAATGAATCAATTCGAAGAGAATATAAACCAAAAGCATCAATGTATACCCTCCTATTCATCATCCATGAAAGATACAGTCTCCCAAAAACGGGTTATACGAATGAAACAAAAGATTTGATACAGTTCCCATTTCATGGTGAGGATACATATATTCATAACCTTGAATAGTACAATGAAATGATTCCAAAAGTAAAAGTACAGACATGATATCGTCGACCATTATTGTTGGTTTCCAACTATTATCAACAAGAAACCAACCCAAAATGAAGAACACCAAGATTCTCCTAAAACACAGGTGTATATCTTAAACTGCCATGACAAAGTCTCCTATAAAGTTAGTCTCTAACCTTAATAATAAGGAGAGCATTCTAAGCTAGAATCTACATATTTCAACAAAAACTAGTCAACTATTTATGCATACACAATACCCAAACAAGGTATCCATCCAATAGAGATACAAACACAAACTTGTATCAATACCCAAGGAAGTTCTTATACAAATAAGCTAAACACAACTGAAAATCAAACAACCCAGATATCATAATCGATAAAACACACATAGTATCATAATGCATCCAAGAAACCAAGTTGAAAACACCATTGAAGCAAGGAGAAGAAACACAAAACCAGAACTAGAAAGTTTCCAATCAAGAGAAGAGTTATTTTAATGAATACATTTAAATAAAAGTAGAAGATTTAAAGAGATAGGACCTATCATGTTTGATAGAGATCTTGTCTTCTATTCCTTATTACAATCTTCAATTAGAACCTTGATATCAAATTTCCATGAAAATGCCAAAGACCAATCTCTAAAACTTTTCCTTTCTTCCTCTTATAACTTCCTTGCTTAATTCTCATTACCATCACCATGCAAGGTGAAATAAGCATGCAAAGATTTGAACTAGAGGTTTGAAAAATGAAAACCACATGTAGAGCTACAAAGCTCACAAAAACCAAATGAAACAATGAAAACCAAAACCACCTTTTTCTCCAACTTCTCCTATTTCCCAGTTGTTTTTGCAATGACTCGAGATCAATTAATGCAAACAAGAATGATAAATTCCTTCCTTATTTCCCACCTTTGCCAACTCATTTTTGGCTATAACCAAGTTTAAAACTCCATGCAACTAAACTTTAGCAGAGGTGACAACTCATCCTCCACTAAACTTTCATGCACTCACCAAAATTGGCGGTAACAGGGTGTTTAAAACCTCATTAAAACCTCTTTAATACTTAGAGATTGGTGCCACTGACACCCCTTCATATGTCATCCATGCCATCCCTTTAGGCTAGTCCATGCCCTTAGGTTAGGTTTATTAAACATTAGATTAGAAACCAACTTAGGTCCTTAGGTTAGTTTATTAGTTTAGTCTTAGGATATCCTAGTTACAAGACATAGGATTGTACCCATTCCATAATCAACCAAAATAATAATATCATCCAGTTTAAACTTAGGATAGGATTACAACTTAGGAACTTAGATAAAATTAGGTTCCCCCAATAATTATAAAATTACCAATTCAACATTACCAAATGAAGAATCCAAATGACGTTATTGGATCACTTGTGAAGGGTGTGAGTAGAAAAATTCACCCATGATCCCGTGGCAGCCATGGTTCAAAAATATAACATTCTTCCCAGCTTGGTCAAGATGACCTTGACGTCATGAAATTGAAAGCATGCCTTGGATCACTTGAAATTGATCCAAGTTATAGCTATCTGCATCAAAAATCATAAAGACTAAAGCACAAGTTCAAATGCAATAAAGAATTATGAATGATTTTAGGCTGAATAAATTTCCTCTATCCACATGTAGTGAACATTCAACATAATAAGGAATGAAATAATTCATTTTAAATTCAGAATGGGCATGGCAGATTGTATCTATAGAAGATAACATATTATCTACAACAAACATGATTACTTAGTTCACAAGAGTACACCATATTCAAACAAGAATCACATATCAATGTTTACAACTTCAAGTAAAGAAGTCATCATAGATATCAACCATGTTAGAGGCATTACATAATACCTCTAACATGTGGAGTGGATCAAATTTTACCTTTCCTATAAACCATGACAAAGCTATTAACAATAGAATGATCATTATTTAATACCTTGATTATCTTGTTGTATTTGGTGTTTATTTTTTTATATCATCATGTAGAAATATCTTAGAAGTGCCATTATATTTAATTATGGGGTTTACAATCTATGAACATGTGATTTTTTAGAGGAAGTATGGTAAATAAGGGTTTCTTTAACATAAAATTTTAAATCAGAAGATTAAAAAACTATATTATTATAATCCTTGTGTATTACACCATCTTGAAGTAATTTTCATGGAGAGAAAGTATGCAAAGTATCAAGTGCTTTTGTCCATGAGAGGTCAAGATATGAGCAAAAGGAGTTTGAGAAACACCAAGTGCATCTAACTAGTTTTCATTGAAGAATGAGAGGAGAAATGAAGTTTTGGTGGAGTTTCCAACATGAAATTTATCTATTTTAGAGTTTTAGTTTTGGAGGAAAATATTGGGAAAACATAGCATTCAAAGCATTACTTAAGTGCAGGTGGGGTTTGGGATTTTATCAAAAATCATGAAAATGCACCTACTTTCCATCCTCCACTCCAAATGGTACTTCAATAAGCTTAAGGTGCAATTATGGAGTGAATGCAACATTTAAAAATGTGTAAATTTATGGAGGAGCTCAAAAATGCACCTAGGCCACTTTGGTGTTTGTACCTTTTTCACCTTTCACAAGCCAAATATTCTAATTTTAAAAGTCACCGATTATGACCTGTCTTTATCCATGTAACCAATATCATTTTTATATGTGTCTTAATGGAAAGAATTATTCCATCATGTATATTATTTGTATTAGTGAAGGGAATTTTCCTCCACTACTACCACTACCTTAAATAGTATCCCTTGGTGGTTATGCTACCTCGATTGGCATCCCAAATGTTATCTCTCCACCTATACTCCCAACGGTCTTCCCATTGAACATGTTGGTCATACAACCAATAGTGATGGTAATCACCCTCTCGATGTCTATCACCCTCTCGCCACTTTCACTCATATTATCATCCAAGAACACTATTCATTTATAGAATTATTAGTATCTTTACCCTCCATATGGTGATGAATAATATGATGGATCCTCTTTCATCTTTTTAAGGCTATATGCAATTCACAACTAATGAATGTTTGGTTTGTTGTCATGTCAAAGTAGATGTGATCTTGATAAACGTAGTCTCATACTTCTTGAAGCCTTGTCTCAAGTTTTAAAAATCAAGGTCTCACAACTTTGAAGCTTTAGTAAAAATAATGGCGACGATAACTCCAAAGTCCAATAATAAAATATGGAAAACTACTAAAAAGGGGCTGTTGTGGAAATGAAAGGCATCCATAAAGAAGATCACCGTGGAATCGATTGTAAAAGTTATGAGAGTGCTCGCTATTATAAGGAGGTTTATAAACCTAAGAAGGAGGCCACAGACAAACTAAAATTGTTTCTCAAAGGTAATGAAAAACTTACCCCTCACTTTGCTAGTTATCTCCGTTCTACTCTTCCTAGGCCTTATGATGAGGTGTATTTTACCCTAATTCAATTTCTCACTCTTGAGGGGTATCATAAGTGCATTTATGCCTATCATATGCCTATGCTTAACCATTTTCATCATGGCCATAGCTTTAGTTTCCCGTACTTCTGTTTCACTCCCTGAATGCCTCCATAACCCAGTTTAAAAATAACAGAGTTGTTGTCCCTATCCATCAAGGCTTCATCCTCGCCCTTGTCAAAAGAGACGCTCTTGATATTGATAAAATGAGTTCCCTTAAGCAAGTCTTTGGAAGGTTATGGCCGAGGCCGATGATTCGACTCGGATGAAGAGGACTCTAATGATGACTTAGATATGCATGAAGATAAAGTGTTGGGGAGGATAAGGATACCACTAAAATTGATGTGGCTCAGAATCTTTGTGAGCTTGAATCCAAGTAGGATCCTTGTCATTTGGTCATTTCCAAAGGGGAATCAAGTAAACAGGAAAATTAGGCTCATGTTAATGTGCAACTAGAACATCAATTTGAGGCTATGGGACATGTGGGACCGATGAAAGGTGAAAAACATCTGGCTAAAATGGGTTTGGATATCAAAGAGATGAAGGGTGATATGAGGCTCACCAAAAGATTTGTGTAATTTTTATTTAATAACTGGCATAAGATCTGGCACATGTTGAAGATTTGGCTAAAAATGGAGGGGAGATTGAGTTGTTGAAATCCAACGGTAGTTACCTCACTAACGAGGTTGATCACATTAGAGATATTTTAAATAGCTACATGGAATGGAGTGTAGTCACAGTAAAATCTACTTTGCAGCATCTCCAAACCTTGGGTCAGCGGAAAATGCATACAAGATGGTGGATGATCAAGGCAACTCCAAGAAGAGAAAAAGGAAACTGAGGGGTGTGATATGGCGTCGCTTGGGAACCAACATTGAATATCTAGCTAAAGAATGGGCGAAAGTACTTGATGGGATTGAAAAATCCAAAAATTAATCTCTGTGGGGGTGGCTGTTATTACTATGTTTTACTTTATTATGTTGTTAGTTTTGTCGGTAGTCTTATATAGTTGTTGTTTCTTCTATGTTTTTACTTGTTTTAATGCTCGGGATGGAGCTTGAATGGTTTTATCATTTTATATGTTATATTTTTTGGACTACTTTGTATTGAATCATCTGCTCATATGGAGCTTTGACTTGTAAGGGGTAGGGTCCCCTCAACCCTATTTTACCTTTAATAAAATAAAATAAAATAAAATATGGTAATGAATCTAATGATTTTTTATTATGTGAGATATCACATTGGAATATGATCATTTGTTACATCCTCTATTTATTCATGATTTACCTCAAAATATTATTTTTTCATGTAATATCTTGAACTAATCATAGAATTTGCTTACTCATTGTGTGTTATCCTCGAAAAACACTATAGAATATATGAATATTTTCTATATGTATCATGGGCTATCCTGGAGTTGTGGGAAAAAATGCAAACGATCATGAATTTTTTTGAAGATGTAGATCAATTAGGTAGACACACACGTGCACACACACACACACACACACACACACACACACACACACACACACACACACACACACACACACACACACACACACACACACACACACACACACACAAACACACTAATAATATGATAATATTATAAACATAGTGATAAAGAGATAAGTAGATAATTTAGTAACTCAATAGAAACTTCTTAATTTTGGACAATGGTTAAAATCCTTAAAAATGGTTGCGAATTTTTCCTAATTTGTATGCATATACAAAATAATTGGTGAATGGCCATTGTCAATTTTCATCTCCATGTCATTATTCATAGGTTAGTTTTTAGGTATATATAAATTTGGGGAGAGGAGAATATCTAAATTAAAGTGATCATGTGTCACTTTCACACTTAAAACTTGAGTAAAAATTATACGATAAAACAAATCACATCATCCAATAAGCCAATAAAATGGTGACACATGGGAAGTTCCCAAAAGTGACTTTATTCCTAAGCAAAGGGTCATCTTAAATTTATTTATATTTAAATTACCTAATCTTGATTATTCAAAAATACTTTCCATTTAATTCAAATGCTCAAAAGGAAATCATAATATTAAAAAAACAAAATCTATTAATTTTTAAAAAAATTATATGATACTTAGGTGGTTACATGTACCCCTTCACTTAGGGTTAACAATTAGTGGATCTTATCCTATGATTCAAGGTTGAATCACCTTCACACAAGCCTCGATATTATGTGGTGTCGGGTTTGTAATGGTGGATATTTGAGAACTAATTTTAAAGTGAAAATTAGTATTCAAAGGATATCTAAATATCTCTTAATTATTTGTACAAATCGGTGGAATCCACACAAAATACCTACCTCGACATGTTAGGATCAGATTAGGAACTCAAATAATCAAATTTCTATTTGCACACAATATTATTAGGTAGTTAAGGCTTTTAAAAGTCTAAAATATTTAATATGATTGAATATGGAAATAAAAATGACTATAATATAAATCTAATTCCCTATCCCAAAGAAATTCACATTATTTAGCATACATTATTGGAATATGTCAAATAGGGGAAATTTTTATCTCTACTCGATTCATGGAGAGAGGCTGATTATAGATCTAGAGAGGTCTAAATCATTTGGATCCACCCATGCCTATTCTAAAATGTGGCATGGGTTAATGATGTTAAGAATGTCATTAGGTGGTACATAACACTCCCACACCCCATGACCCCACTCAACATCAATATGATCATTATGGACCATTTAAAATTTAGATATGAGATTTTGTCAAGAACCCTAATCAACATTAATAGATGGTTATGACACCATTTCCATCTTTGTGTTGGGGATGATGCCAATTTTAATGATATTTTAGGAATTATTTATTTCATTCATATGTTTGTTTAGTCAAGTAAGAACAAAGAAATTATTTTCACCGATTTCCTAAAAATAACTGAAAAATATTAAAGTAGTATGTCAATCAATTTTTGGATAAGTACACATTCATGCATAGTCATCCCCAAAAAAAGGAGACAATTGATAAGTTAAGATAAATACAAATTTTATAATTTTATGACAATACCTATATTTTAGGGACATTGGGGTGTATTATTTAGGAGAAATATATAATTAGGCTTTGAATGCATGCCTAGCTTGCATAATTCTATTCCGAGAAAAGCTTCTTACATGTTGAATTTTTCCATGGATTGCATGAGTCTATTTTTAAGTTAATTGGAATTCTAAAATTATTTTATGAATGTTTTATGAATTATTAGTGGTTTTATTTTGAGTTTAACTTGCTTTATAAGTTGAGTTGTAATTCGTAATTTTAGTTTTTTGTGTTAATAAAATCATGGCCAAAATGAGGGCACCATAGTGATCCATTATTACCATAGATCTAGAGAGGTCTAAATCATTTGGATCCACCCATGCCTATTCTAAAATGTGGCATGGGTTAATGATGTTAAGAATGTCATTAGGTGGTACATAACACTCCCACACCCCATGACCCCACTCAACATCAATATGATCATTATGGACCATTTAAAATTTAGATATGAGATTTTGTCAAGAACCCTAATCAACATTAATAGATGGTTATGACACCATTTCCATCTTTGTGTTGGGGATGATGCCAATTTTAATGATATTTTAGGAATTATTTATTTCATTCATATGTTTGTTTAGTCAGTAAGAACAAAGAAATTATTTTCACGGATTTCCTAAAAATAACTGAAAAATATTAAAGTAGTATGTCAATCAATTTTTGGATAAGTACACATTCATGCATAGTCATCCCCAAAAAAAGGAGACAATTGATAAGTTAAGATAAATAAAATTTTATAATTTTATGACAATCCCTATATTTTAGGGATATTGGGGTGTATTATTTAGGAGAAATCTATAATTAGGCTTTGAATGCATGCCTAGCTTGCATAATTCTATTCCAAGAAAAGCTTCTTACATGTTGAATTTTTCCATGGATTGCATGAGTCTATTTTTTGAGTTAACTGGAATTCTAAAATTATTTTATGAATGTTTTATGAATTATTAGTGGTTTTATTTTGAGTTTAACTTGCTTTACAAGTTGAGTTGTAATTAAGTAATTTTAGTTTTTGTGTTAATAAAAGCATGGCCAAAATGAAGGCACCATAGTGATCCATTATTACAATTTGTGCAATTTTTTTACTATTTTTATTTCATGTATTCATATTTAATAACCAAAAAGCTTACAAAGATGATTTTTAATTTCATTGGTGCATACAATGCACCAATTTGATCATTAAGTACACAAGCAATGGCACTAGCTTAATCACTAGTTTTCTAGGCCTTGATTAGATGATATAGAACTTATTTCTTGGTTACTATATAAGTTATATAAGAGGCTGATCACCAATTCAAGTTGTTGGTTTTGATCTCCTTCAAAAACAATTTTTTCCTTTCATTTGGTTTTAGAGCAAGGATCTAAATGTAATGGCTTCCATCAATTCAACTTCTATGAACATTCCTATTTTTAAAGGAGACAACTTTGAGTATTAGAGGGATTAATTGAAGAGAATTCTTCTTTGGAAGGGATTTCAGGAAAATATTATCAATGAGTATCAACCACCTAAAAATTTTAATATTCTCTTTGAAGACCAAAATAAAGTGAAAAAGGATGAAGAGAAAGTAAATGCTCAAGCCTTCTTTTATTTATAATTAGTGGTTTCCCACTAATTAGCTAACATTCCCCTTCATCTCGGTTAATTAACGACACTTTATTAATTAACTAGCTTCATACCACATCTTAGATGCCAATTAACGTCACTTCATTAGTTATAATCCTCTTTTAATTAATTAATTAATTAACCATTTTTAATTGATGAAGTCTTTTAATCTTCTATTTAATCAATAAACCTTCTTATTGGTTAAACCCCCTTTTAAACCCTTCAATTCTACTAATTTCCCTCTAAATCATCTCTAAATGGATTCTTAAGCTTATTATCTTGGTCTATTAATTAATCCTAGTTGATTAATTAAATAACCCCAACTCCCATGAGTTGCTAATCTCTAATTAATCTCTTATAATCATACTTATCCCTTTCTAATTCTACTTTACCTTTATCCCACATTCACTAGGTACAAGATTCTCCAAAACTAGAAAGCTATATAAAGAACCTAGTACACCATGTTTCAACTTACACCATGTCCTTGTAAGACATTACACTTGATAAGAGCATTTTCATGTTATTGGAAAGTTTGTTCAAATCCCCCTTTCTACTTGGCAAATAGTAGTAAGAGAAGAACCAAAATGGCAATCAAGCCATATTGGTGAGATCTCTTCCTCTTTCTTGAAGAAATTCTTGATCATGCATAGTTGCGTTTGGTTCACAAAGGAAATATCTATAATTTAAAATCACATCCAACAATCAAAGGAGGTTTGCATTTGATGTTTGATTTAATGTTTTATGCATAGTTAATTAAGCTTTCCTTTCATGCTTTATCATGATGTTTTTGTTTGATTAGATTAAGTTAGAATCTACTTGGTGTTAGGTTCTTTTCATTAACTTAGATTAATTTAATATATGCATACATATGTCATGCCCGATGGGACACTCCTTTGTCTCATGCACATTCATTTTTGTTTAGTTTAAAAGCTTTTTTTTTTCCCATTTTTAACATGCAAAGTTACTTTTAAATTGTTAAAATTTCTTATTTTTGAGCATGTATATTAGTGTTTGGTAGTGTTGAGTCTTCTTTATAGGTATAAAGGAGGTGAAGTGCTTGTCAAATTGGATCTTGATGGGAAAAATTCAAGATTTTTTTCATGTTTTCATTTTAAAACTTCATTTTTCATCATTTTACATGCTAGTTCTTTTAATTTATTGTAAATTTCTTAATTTTTTGAGCATGTATATTAGTGTTTGATAGTGTTGATTCTTCTTTGTAGGTATAAAGGAGGTGGGTTGCTATCAAAATTAGATCTTGATGGGAAAAATCAAGTTTTCTTCATGTTTTCATTTTAAAAGCTTCATTTTCATCATTTTACATGTTAGTTCTTTCAATTTGTTGAAAATCTTAAGTTTTTGAGCATGTATGTTAGTGTTTGATAGTTTTGAGTCTTTTTTGTAGGTATAAAAGAGGTGAGTTGTTGTCAAAATTGGATTTTGTTGAAAAAAGTTTTTGAAAGCTTTTTTTTTTTTTGGGACATTTTTTTTGACATTTTTTGGGATTTTTTTACATTGTAAGTTAAGTCCATTCTCATGACTATAAGAGCATATGCATAACCTATCTTCTAAAGGCCATAAATATTGCTCCTGAACTTGAAACGGATCCATTTTTTTATTATGGAAAGGTCTTGAGGTGAACTATTAATGAAAACATAAATTTAGGATTTAACCTTAAAAAAATTCAAGGTTTCCTTTCTTATAAAACTGGTCATTTTCTTTGCATGTTAGATTCATTTTAATTTGATCAACACCACATATGCTCTTCTCTTGCACTTTTGAGCGACCTTGAGAATTAGAAATGGATATGATTATGGATATTTTTCTAACATTATGGTTATCATTTGTTTAGAAATGGTGCTAACATTTCAAATATTTGTTAGAAATCTCTTTTTGTTATAATTTGATCAAAACCACATATGCTCTTCTCTTGCGCTTTCAAGCAATCTTGAGAATCAGAAATGACAATGATTTTAGATGTTTTTCTAACATTTTGATTGTCATTTGAAAATATGGCTAACATTTTATATTTTGTTTTAAATTTCCATGTTGGTTTAATTTGATCAAACACCATGTATGCTCTTCTCTTGTGCTTTCGAGCGATCTTGAGAAACATAAATGGTTGAGATCTTTGATATTTTCTAACATTTGTGTTCATATGGAAACCTACTAATTGTTTGCATGTAGGACCATTTACACTTGTCAAAGACCAAAATCAAAATGAATAACTAACGCTTTTGTGTAGGTTGCCTTGGTCAAAGAACGATGTTTAAGACAAACACATTTTAAATCAAGATAAGAAAAAAAACTCACATTGTATTTGTAGGTTCGGATAAGGGCTAAAACCCATCCGCTTTAAACTATGGGAAGTGATTTGGCTTAATCCATAAAAATCATTATGAGGAGTACCACAGAACCCAAAGTAGTCGGCACATTAAGGGAACTGGTTGACAAAATGGGAAGTTCCCCATCACCTACTTGACTAGAAAAACCCGTGAGGAGTGCTAAAAGTTGTCTATATGAGGCCTCTTTCATTAATTTGATTGTGGGGTAATGGTCCTTTGTTTATAATTTATTCTAAAAAAGTATACCTCTCTTGACAAGATATTAGTGAGTGTTGAGAAAAAATCCTAGGAACCATTTGGCATCAAGGCCAACTTTTCCATATCCATTATCATTGGTATCAAACATTTACTAAGAAAAAATTTGTCTTAGTTTTACCTTTTTTAGAAAAGGAAAAGGAAAAACTATGCCAAAGTTGTGCCATGTATTCTTGGTTAAGAAAAATTTTAAACATATCCCCTTTCATAATTTTTCTCCCCCTTTATCAAAAGAGAACTATCTAAAGTGTTTCCAAAATTATACCAACCATTTTTGGATACTTAAACCTTATTTTCATTAAAACTTGATTTGAGTGTTAAAAGTGCATCGTTACACTACCCGCATTGTATCATCCCTTTTTGATACTTAAATCTTGTTTTCTTAAACTTGATTTAAGTGTTGAAATTGTGTTGTTATGTTGCTCGCATTGTATCAACCATTTTTGATACTTAAACCTCATTTTCTTAAAACTTGATTTGAGTGTTGAAAGTACATTATTACACTTCCCATTATTGTGTTAATCCATTTTTATACTTAAATCTTATTTTCTTAAACTTGATTTAAGTGTTGAAAATTATGTTGTTATGTTGCTTACATTCATCATTTTTGATACTTAAGCTTTTTTTTTAAACTTGATTTAAGTGTGGAAATTTACATTGTTACACTGTCAAAATCATATCAACCCCTTTTTAATACTTAAATATTGTTTTCTCAAAACTCAATTTAAGTGTTGAAATTATGTTGTTGCTTTAAACAATTTTTTGTGGCATTCACGTCTAGGAAAAGCTTCCTTTGCAGTTGTTACTTTGTTAAAATTTCATCAACCATTTTGACATTCACAATTATAACTTGTTTTCAAAACTTTCTTGATTATCAAAATTACATCATTATGTTGCATGTCTTCCTTAGATTCCCTTTGGAAAATCACATGAGCATCTCTTTATTTGTAAAATGTCTAGTTGGCCACCATTACACTACTCGAATTGACATGGAACTTCCTTCACCATGAAGGAGTTCAATCAAACAATATAGGTCTAAAGTCATTCACATCAAATGATGCCAATCATAATTAGACCTCGATTGGTTCTTCACACTATTGAATTTAGGGAACCATTTATTTTCCACTTCCCCACCTTCATCTCATAATCAATGGTATGCTTCAAATTCTTTAGTTTGTGGTATGATTCTAATTATCCTAATCGAGTTGTTTACTTCGATTTTCCTCATCGATCCTATTCTTTGATTCTCCTATCCATTATATTCTTATGATTCTCCTCAGTCTCCTGAGCCTCATCCAATTAAATTTATTCTAAGGAATAATTATTCACCTAAATGACATTTAAATCCTTTGAGGCTCCGTGTCGGTATGAATTCCTCCAATCAAACATCTAATTTGACTCCCGAGTCACGGTCCTCTCTTTTCTCATAGGATCCCCTTTATTAGTTTCATAAATGACATATTTTCCATTGAAAATCCACACAGACTCCAAATTCCTCTAATAAATCATCCAAGTCAAACCCTACAACAATCCACCGACTTGTTACATGATCCTCTTTTTCCACATTTGTACTATGCCATCTTCTAGGAAAACCAATACCAACTTATTCTAGATCACATCTAATTCTACTATTGAGACATCCAAATCCAAATATACTTCATCTCTTGAGTCATCTTATTCTATCAATCAAAATCCAATCCCTCTTCAGCCCTTGAGCCCTTTCAACCATGTTTTACGCTATCATCCTTATCAATCTTCTAAAGACCAATGTTTGTGTTCATGTTGAACCAATCACAAGAAATGAGGTGCTCATATATATTTTCAAAGCACTATCTAATTCCTTTTATGGGAGAAATAAGGTCAAACCATCCCAAAATATTCATCATCAAACATCTTCTAAATCTTCAACACTTGTTGGACCCCTTCCTTCCAATAAACCTACTATCATCGACCCACAATGAACCATATCGATCGAAGTCTTTCATAATGAAGAAGTGATCAAAGAATTCATGGGGTTGTATGTTGACATTACTCTAGATTATCACATGAAAGGATTCAACATTTACTTCGATACGTACGTGTAATTTGAAGAAGAGACTGAGTCCTATGACCAGAAAATAGAGGAAGAGCCTAAAATTGTCCAACAAGAACCTCCTCTTGTTCTTCCATCTTCACATCCCCCATTACATGGTGAAATACTTTGGTCTGTCATTGATCCCTAGCCTATCTTCTCATTACCCAATCATTCATTACATATTACACTTCCTCAATCACAATATCTTCTTACGTTACCTTTGGGCAGCCCACCTTCTTCTATATGTGTGGGTCACCTCCTCTTATCCCTTCATCTTCTATATGTGGGTCACCTCCTAGTAGCCCATTATCTTCCATCCTTGGGCTACATCCTAGTAGCCCTTCATCTTCTATATGTGGGTCACCTCTTGGTAGCCCATTATCTTCCATCCTTGGGCCATAACCTATTAGCCATTCATCTTCTATTTGTAGTTCACCTCCTTATAGCCCATCATCTTCCAACCTTGAGCCATATTTTAGTAGCCCTTTATTTTCTATCTAGGGCCACATTCTAGTAGCTCTTCATCTTGTATCCTTCAGCCACACCTATTATCCCTTCATCTTATATTTATGGGAAACCTTCGAGTAGCCCATCGTCTTCTATTTATGGGACACCTCCGGTATCCCATCATCTTCTATTCTCGGGCCACCTCCTAGCCCGTTACCATAAATTCTTGGTCTACCTCCTAATATCCAATTCTCTTCAATCCTAGGAATTTATCCTATTCATCCGTCACATCATCCCTCTATCAACAACCATGACAAGCCCACTATCATCCATACCATTCATATATTCAATCCTAACCATCCACTTTCTTCTCCCACTTCTTGGGACCAACATAAGAACACATTTACTTATACAAAGCACCAATGCCAATCTCAAATTAAACATCGTAAGAACTCCAAATCTCCACATAAATCTAGCACTCACAAATCTAATTCACATACATGATTAAAAATGCACACCAATACAACCGCTAAGTGTCGCGTAAAGTGCAAAAATCTATGCATAGGGAAATCAAGGTACTACATACAAACCCCATATTTCAAGATAAGTCATAGTCACTTATCGAGTATGATCTCACAAAATCATTAATATTGGGGTAATATCACCCTTGATAAGAAAAAAACTCCTAGTCTCCTTATTAAATAAATCCAAAATATCATTGTTGGATCTTATCACGCAGGTGTGACATTGTTGGTCCTAACTTCCCAATCATTCATATTTTTTAGAAAAGGGTAAAAGTGAGGATTTTGAAATGACCCAAATCCTTTTACAAAGGCCCTAAAGGCTAGATATTATAGTAAAGTAGTGCAGAGAATAATCCCAAAGATGAATGGAGCAAAGGACCAAGAAGTCCCAAAACAAAAGAAGAAAAAGAGGGGAAACCAAAAAAATAAAATAAAAGGAGAATCTCTTTGTTAGAAGGAGCAAATAAATTAAAGCTATAGAGAAGGAGAAGGAATAACTCTAGAAAAGATGCATCTAGAAACAACAGAAGGGAAGAAAAAGAGAGGAAGGGTAGATGCAGCCCAAGAAGGCTACAAAACTAAGAAGAAGAAGCGAAGCGGATAGAAAGGAGAAAAGGAAATACATAGGGAAATTAGTGCTTTCCTTCTTATCCTTCTTAGATTGCACTAAATGCCATTTATCCCGTGAAAGATCTTCAAAATAAGAGGATTTTACTTCGTTAAGTCCAAAGGTGAGGAACCATTAGGAGGATGGGCACCATCCTTATCCGAGTCAGAGTGATCTGATTCATGGGGCCACTTTAATGCTGGAGAAGGTCCTTCCAAAGAGGGATTAATAACGAGTGACTACCTAACCTCTTTAGATGTTATATTTGGTTGGTCAGAGATTAAGAGACATAAGCTACGGCATATGGAGCTATAGCTATAACAAGAAGATCTATAGTTGTAGCTTGTTGATATTCTAATTCAGTATCGTCTTTGTTGTCTATATCCAGTGGAATCTAATGCTTGGGAATAGATCCTTTTTTTTAAATCCCGGTTTTCCTATGAGGGAATGAAACATGGAGGTGACCCAGTGTCCTATAATTTCAACATCTAAAAGATGTATTTTCATAGTCAATAAAATGAGTATGGATTATATCTCCCATCTTGAGAGTCATCCTATCCAGAAACCCTTACTGAGATCAACTTCCACACAAATCCTAACATAAGTATGCAAAACACTCCACAACCTCTGGTTGTCTTCTTTGATGAAACACCCTAGGAGGTTTCCAATTTCCTCCATTACAAAAGTAAAGTGAAGGGGAATATTAGGAAATCTCACCCATACTAGAACACAAGTGATGGAGAAGGTGTTCGAGTCAAACTCTAGAGACAATGGGGTAGTGAAAAGTCCTACCTAACCCCAAAACCAAGGACCCTCCTCTATAGCCCTCTGGTATTACTTTTATTCATTGAATAAGACTATGAAGAATCCTCAGATATAGAGGAAATATCTATAATTTTCTATCCATGAGGTGTGAATCCAATAGATTATTGCGTTAGACGATGGCCAGGACCATTAAATCTACAGATCAAGGCCTTTGATTTTATTTCTTATAACAGATCGAGAGATTCTTCGTCATTGATTTCTAAGGTTAGGGTTTCAGAGGCTTGCTCAATGATGTACGCGGGGGGAGGAGAAGGAGCTACTGGATATTTTGAGGATGTGGCATTTTTAAAGAGTGCCTCCTTGAAAGGGGAAAAGCTTCGTTCCTTGGCCCCACCCAAAATAAAACCAACATAATAGTCATGGAATCTCAAACTATCCCATTTAAGGTAAGCAAAAAGCATCCTTAAGAGGTTTTCCTATGAACACCAGCCCAAAGTGTCCTATCCTACAACACAGTTTATTAGCAAGAATAAATTTCAAGTCTATACCTTGAGCTTGTCGATGGATCTGAATGCACAAAGTCTTTCCACTCGTGGTATGAACCAGACTTGTAGTAGATCCGTATAGCCTTTGCATGATTCGGGTATAACTATATTAGGGTTTTGAAACACAGAGCTAGCTTTCGAGTAGATTTTTCTACTGATTTGGTAGCAAGCTTGGTAAGAAATCCATAGCCATCTCCTCCTTTGGTGGGATAATCAACGCTAGAGATGAAATTTGTAAAGACCGCGACCAAATTTTGAACAGGGGAAGGATGATATCTAGGTGCGAGATAAATCTAAATCAAACCAAGGAAAAGGCCCATTGAAATTTCCTTTTAGGCCTATAAGAATCCCACCTTTTCCATCCTCATCACTAAATGAGACATCTTTGATGAGGAAATGGGATCTAGGGTTCACAGAGGAGATACAATGGGAGAAATGGGAGCCATCACAAAAGTTCTTGAATTTTTCCCTTGTTTAGAACTAAAAGCAATCGAGTAACTATAAAAAGGGTTTCACACATGAACAACACCTAATCATTCATATTCATCATCTTCTCCCTTCGCAGTTTTCCCTTTGCAAAACCATCAATTTTTAAAAAAATCATTTTTTTGGTAAAAAATCCATCAGAAAATGAGAAAACATTACAAAAAATAAAAGGTACAAAGATCAAACATTACAATCAGGTATTGCATACACATGGATGTTCTTTCCTTTTCCTCTACAATTCTCCCACTATGTTCATCCCTTCGATGATCTTTTGGTTAGTCTATTTACACTCAATATGGGTAACTCGATCTCTATTGCACCCATCTGACCTTGGTCTTTCATTACCTTAGTAAATTAAAAAATGACTAACCTCTTAGAGATCATATCACTATCATACATCTAATAAAATTGTTGCCAAGATCTTTGGGCCTATCTTTTGACACTAGCCAATGTCATCATCACAATCACTTCCACATCCTTTCACTAAGCCATCAATGGTTTTTAACCCATTATCAAAACAATCAAGAGAGCTCAAATAATTTTTAAAATGTAAAAAAATAAATCAAAAAATCAAAAATCAAAAGAAAATTAATATATAACTCTCTCGTCGGGTATTTCCAAAGATCTCTACCAAGGATATGGACATCTGGTTGGAATTAGAGAAATGTTGCGATTAGAATTAAACACATCTTTGTAAGGGATATGGATGCTTGGTTGGCGATAAAAAATGTACGACTCTCCTTCCACCCTCCATTCACCAATCAAATTTCCAAATCAATCATTCTTACACACTCGACTAGTTTGTTCTCACTTGTTGCCTATCAAATATTCACTTCAAGAGGTAATTAATTTCCACATGCACACACCGAATCTCAATCAACAACAGATTAGTATGTTACTAGGTGTTGTTTGGACCTTGTTCATACTCTTGCTTTAGTTTATGTCTTGTATCACGATTTGTGACTTTGGCTCATCACATTTTCATTGCCAATTGTCTAGTTACATTTTCTATATCCATCCCTATAATCAACACTATTATTCTACTTTGTTTAGAACATCCATTTGTATAAGATTGCCTTTTTACCATTTTTGAGGGAAACTTTGTCCCCATTTTAATAAAAATATTCTACTTCTATCTATCATCTGTTTCTTGGCTAGCTTGCATTGGGGGCATGCTCACTCCTTCCCAACTCTTCATTGGCTTGATTTCATCATCATGATGAACCTATTCTTCATGGGCTTGATCCAGATGATTCCTATTCTTGTATGTATGTGTGGAGTTTTCTCTTGTATATTCTCACCTCTCACGGGGGCATCTTGGCACACGATTCTTCTTATATATAGCTTCGAAATATTTCAAAAACCTTTAAAATTTGTAAAGTCTTCAAAAATCCAAAAACATTGGTAAAACAAAATAAAAAAACATCATCCAAAACATTTAAAACATTCAAAAATCCAAAAACATTGGTAAAACCTCCAGAATCCCAAAACATTGGTAAAACATCAAAAATCCTAAACATTCAAAAACATTAAATCCTAAAAATTAAAAACTATACTACAAAACATCCTGTTTCAGTGCTTGCTTGTTCTAGTGCATGACATACATACGAGATCATCTAATGATCTTCCTTCATAAAGAAAGTTGGTTTTCTTGTTATGTCTATCTTTCTGATATATATTGTTGCTCGGGGTAGTTTCATTGTGCACGTTGCTTTCCATGAGAATTATATGTCCTCCATTTATTCCCTTGCATGCATTATGGTTTGGGTGTATTGTTTTAACCCTTGTCGTATAACTTAAACATTTGGGAACTGAAGTTAGATAAAAAAACATTTGTACAACTTTCTTGAACATTGTTTGTTCGAGTATGTTTTTTTGTGTTTATTTTTGCATTTATGATTGTTTACTTTCTTGTAATACTTTGCTTTATGTATTTTACTTTGAGTCAATCCTTTAACAATGAACAAAAATCATTATTATGGCTCTTTATGTCATTTTACCCTTTTTTGTATGCTTATATCAAATAAAAAGGTATTTTTGAGCCAAAATGGTACATATACTATGTCACGATATTCCCATCCATCATCTATCTTATCTTTCATTCTAACTAACTTTCTACCCATCATTTTCCAATTCTTTTACCTATTCCTCTGAGACATAGTTATCATAGTGACTCATTTCTTCCTACCCCTCCCTTTCTTCTTCCACTCGAGGAACATGATCTAAATCCTTTTATCGATTCCAATAATGGCTAACCAAACCAAGTTCAAATCCCTTCCCCATAATGAGTTTTTCTTCCATAATATATGTTAAGAAAAACATCTCTTCTTATCATGATCGGCTTGTCTTCTAGCATGATCATTCTTCTCTTATTTTCAAGCGTCAATCAACCTCTTCTATCACCCCATCGACACTTGAGGGGGCATCATCCATCCTACTAATTTTTCTTCTACTCCTTCAAATTTTCTAAAATTGTCTACTATCTTTGAAGTGGCATCACTTGTGCTACACCACATCAAAGAGGGAAAATGTAGACACCTAAATTTGACTACATAGTTTTAATACTAAAATTTCACTAATTATCCTCTTTCATGTATTTTTTTATAATTAGTGGTTTCCCACTAATTATCTAGCATTCCCCTTCATCCCGGTCAATTAGTGACACTTCATTAATTAACTAGCTTCATACCACTTCCTGGATGGCAATTAACGTCACGTCATTAGTTATAATCCTCTTTTAATTAATTAATTAAACATTATTAATTAATTAAGTCTTTCAATCTTCTATTTAATCAATAAACCTTCTTATTGGTTAAATCCCCTTTTAAACCCTTCAAATTCTACTAATTTCCCTCTAAATCATTTCCAAATGGCTTCTTAAGCTTATATTGGTCTATTAATTAATCCTAGTTGATTAATTAAATCACCCCAACTCCCATGAGTTGCTAATATCTAATAAATTTCTTCTAACCATACTTATCCCTTTCTAATTATACTTTACCTTTATCCCCCATTCACTAGGATACAGTCTTCTCAAAATCTGAAAAGCTATATAAAGAATGTAGTACACCTTGTCCAAACTTACACCGTACTTGTAATACATTACACTTGATAAGAATATTTTCATGTTATTGAAAAGCTTGTTCAATCTCCCTTTCTACTTGGCAAAGAGTAGTAAGAGAAGAACAAAAATGGCAATCAAGCCATATTGGTGAGATCTCTTCCTCTTCCTTGGATAAATTCCTTGATCATGCATAGTTACATTCAGTTCAAAAAGGAAATACACATAATTTCAAAGCACATACAAAAATCAAAGGAGGTTTGCATTTTATGTTTTATGCATATTTAATCAAGCTTTCCTTTCATGCTTTATCATGATGTTTTTGTTTAGATTAGATTAAGCTTGAATCTACTTTTTAATGGCTTAGTGTTAATCTAATACATATATACACTTTTATCAAGGATCCATTAAGGTAAGAGAAGAAAAACTCCAAACCCTCAAAATGAATTTTAAAAATTTAAGAATGTCAAAAAGTGAAGGTGTAGGAGATTTTTGCATAAGGATAAATGATATGGTTCATATAATGAGAGTTTATGGAGAAACCATTAAAGATAAAAGGATTTTTATAAATCTTTTGATATCTTTGACACCAATATGGTTGCATATTTTTATCATTATTGAAAAGTGTAAGGACATGAACACTACAAGTGTTGATGAATTAATAGGTTATCTTTTGTCCCATGAGGATAAGATGAATATATATGCAGAAATCCAAAACATGTACTTGAAACTAAGACTAGAATTTCAAAGCCAAGGGATAATATATTAAAAATAAAAATAAAAATCATGGAACTCTAATTCAAAGCGGAAAGAAAAATAAAATTTCACAAGGAAGAGTAAAAATCCTTTATTTTTCATTATTGCAAAAACATGGACACTTTATAAAATATTGCAAGAAATTGGTAGAAAATAATCAAGCTAATCAATATGGTGAGAAGAAGGCACTCCTTTTGAATTTAATCCTTAAAGTGATCATGTGCATTATGTAATTTGTTCTTTAGTAAGGGGCATGCTAGAGGAAAAGGTTCCATAATAAATCATAACAAAGAAAATAAAATGAGATGAAAGAGGATTCAAATTATTGTCTCACATGTAATGTGGGAAAAGAGGATGCCAAGAATATGTGGTTTCTTGATTCAAGTTGCTCAAATCACATGACAAGTCAGAAAGAGGGTTTTAGCATGCTAGATGACACCTTTAAAAGTCAAGTGCATTTAGGGGATGGAAAATCCATTCAAATTGAAGGAAAGAGAAGCATGAAAATCACCTTAAGTAAAGATAATGGTGAAATTAATGATGTGTATTTTTCTCCAATTTTGAATCATAATTTGATTAGTGTTGGACAACTAGTTGAAAAGGGTTTTAAATTAATTTTTGAAGGTGGAGTTTATTTATTTTATTTAAGAAATATGGAAATAGATTTATTGGAAAATCCTATATGGGAAAGAATACAATGTTTCCACTAAGGATCAATTTGATTAATAAAATTACTTGTCTCTCTACCATTGAGGATGTTAACATGTTGTGACATTCAAGATATGGTCATATTAGTTTCAAAGTTTGCATATTCTTGACACAAAGGATATGGTAAGAGGTCTTCCCAAGCTAGATTTAAATAAGGATGTTACATGCAAGTCATGTATTATTGGGAAACATTATAGGAGTCCTTACCTATTAGAAAATGGAGAGCAAGAAAACTTTGGAGTTAATCCATTCATATTTGTGTGGACCAATGTCTTGCAGAAGTATTGGTAAGAATTTGTATTTCATTTATTTCATTGATGATGCTACAAGGTTTATGTGGGTTTTTATGTTAAAAGAGAAGAGTGGAGATTTTTCAAATTTTTTAAATTTAAAATATTTGGTTAAAAATAAATTGGAAATTCCATCACAACTCTAAGAATAGATAGAGGTAGAGAATTTTTTTCTAATTAATTTTCTATGTTTTGTTCTTATCAAGGCATTAAGAGGTAGTTAAATCTCCCTTACACACAAAAATTGAATGGTATGGCTGAAAGAAATAATAGGTCCATCATAGAATTATCATAGAATATGTTGGAAAATAAGCACATGGAATTTTATTTTTTGAGTCAAGCAATAAATATTGTTGTTCACATCATAAACATGAGTCCCACTATGGAAATCAAAGACAAGACACCTTATGATGCTTGATATGGCTTAAAACTAGATTTTTATCATTTAAAGGTATTTGGTTATTTATTTTTGTTCATGTTCTTGATAAAAAGAGGGAAAATTGGATCCTAAGAGTGTAGCTCATATTTTCATTGGTTATAGTGATGAAAGCAAAACATACAAGTTATATAATCCTACTAGTAAAACTTCAATTGTTTCAAGGGATTGTAATTTTTTTGAGAATGAGATGTATGTTGATCTTTATCATGTAGCTAAGATGGTCATAAGTGAAGTGGTGAAGACCCTTAAAGAATATTTTGAGGAATTATAAATTCATACATAGGTTTCTAATGCTACAGAAATGATACTAGCTCTTTACAAGAGACTAGTCATCCATTTGCAACAACTCCAAGTAAGCACAAGTGGTTGTTGAATCCACATCCAATTTTTTTATTAGATAAAGTTTATGATATAAGGATTACAAGGCTACAATATCAACAATGTAATTTATTTGATGATGCATATGATGAAAATACTCGTGTTTACATTGTCTTCTATTGCTAGTGAGATGTTGTCATGTGTTTTTGCAAGGTAAAAATTCAAAATTAAACCATGACAACCAAACCCAAGTGTCAAAATTTTCTTAAACCCCCTCTTGAACCCCTCTCTCGGATCAATCTATCCTTTGTAACATGTCCATCCCGATTTGGTAGGTTTTCATTTTATTTTGTACAAAATTTACATAATGTTTGAAATGTTTTGATAAGGCCATTCAACTCATTCAATGAAGTGTTTTCAAAAGAGAAATATTTGGTAAGCCTAGAAAGGCTATTTTTAACCTTTCCAAGACAAGTGTGCAACCTACGAGATTGACCTAAAAACCCAAAATAATTTGAAGGTAGTTTTGAAGATTTTATTAAGTAGTGGAACTGGTTTTGGAATCAGGGAAGTTTTGGAGGTTTAGGGATAGTTGCAGTGAAAGTGGGTTTTTCAGGGTAAGGAGCATGCAGTTTAAAACGACACCTAAACTTCCACAGATAATTCCAGGAGTTCCGTAGTGAATTTTAATTAAAAAATTATCAATTGGAAATTTGGTCGAACCTTATACATGATGCAAGTTTAGAATATTTCACAAGAATCAATTAATTCTTAGGGTAGATCACTTTGTGTAGACACACCTTGTTGTCCTGAAGAAAAATAGAGATATTTTAGGAGATTTAGGCATAATTAAAGTATGAGACCCCTCCCCTTATTATTTGAATGATGTTAGGGGTTAAAATAATATAATAATTCACCAAAAAATACTTCCTAGAGCTCCGATAATATCATCTTCAAGGTCTCTCTCTCACGAGGTATGCTTCTTATACTTAGCCATTTTTTTGTGAGGACACTAATCACCTCTAGGTTGAGGCACTTTTTTGTGTTACTCTTATCCCAATTGTTGGAAAGATGAGGCATAAGTGTTATCATTGATGTAAAACATCATTAATGACAAAGTGGATGATGGAGTGGAGTTATATCATGCTGAGGATGATGGAGACATGATGATTCAAATGTGTTCATGATGATATCATGTGTTTAAGTGAGGATTGCTTGTTCTTACAAGCCTATTCAGATGACCTAGCTAGCCTAGGTGATGGTGTATGAATGTTGGAGATTCTTTGTGACTTGATAATATTGTTGAAATGATGGATAACATGTTTTTGGAGTGCTTTGGAACTCACATGTGTTGTATGGTGCATATATAGGTTGGTGACTATGTTTCAGGGGCTCATTTGGATCAAGAATGGTTGTTAGAATGCACGAGAATGGATTGTAGAACTATATGAGATCATGGATGTATTTAGGAAGGTTTATAATTATGATCTAGGTATGTTAGGACCATTTGAATAGTTTTCATGTTGTGTTATGAGGTTATTTCAGTTGACCCTAGTCTTTACAGTGAAAAACCCTAAGGGATAGCTATGTAAATGAGATAGGATGGAGAGATTGAGATCCATATGTGACATTATGATGATTGGAAATGTATACAGGGTGTGTATTTGTGCCATGGGAAAATTTTTAGGTTTCTTTGATGAGTATTATGTAAGATATGATGTTTTTGGTGAAACAGGTCAAGAACAAGGCCATTTCTAGCTCGAATTAGGTATTCGATGTTCACCTAAATTGTGTGTTTTTCATGGGAACTTGTGGATTTAATGGATGTTTATAAATTTATTCAATAATTTTTCACAAAAATAATGAGGTCATTTCATCGTCACATTTTTATGAACAAATGTTAAGAAGGTAAACAAATTTTTATGAGTTTGAAACCCTAGCTCAAAAGCGGTAGGAGATATTTTCTTCTTAAGTGATCAGAATTGATTGATATTTATTGGATTATTATTGGAACATGTATAATAATCATTATTATTTCCATAAAGGTATGATATAGCTTATGGTGATGAGTGGACCCCACTCTAATAAGTTAGGGTTTGAAGAAGTTCAATTTGGGACAAGGTTGTCCAAAGGAGTTACAAACCAAATGACCATTATATGATGTATGTGAGTTTGTTTTAATGTCAAAAGATGTTTTAGGTAATGAGGTTTCTTAAAAGTAACAAAGTGTGCCCTATTTAGGGCTGATTAGTCAAAGGGCAATTGTGGGGCGCTTAAAAGTAGTAGTTTTAGTAAAGTTGACATTACAGGAGATACAAGATGAGTTAGGAGGTGATTAAAGTTTTTTTGGAAATATAATTAAGATATATTTCCATTTATATAAGTTTTGTATCATGATGATGAGTTTTTATGAGGTTTATAGGTCGGTTTGTGAGTAATAATTTTTCTTACTTTTCAAGTCGAATCTGTTTTTGTTGAAAGTTTGAGTTAGTTAGTACATGAAATGGATTTGGTGATGCTTGATAAAACTTGTAAAGTAAATAGAAATGAATTTTTAATAAATTTAATCCATTTTTAGGTCTTTAAAGTGTCGAAGAAGTGTGTTAATTGGTTACATTTGAAAAATTACTTTTTGGGCAACTTGATTTAGTGAAGGCAAAAGTTGTAGTGGTTTGAACCAATGGATTTTTCATGAGTTATAAATTTATTATATGTTTTGTAAAGGTATTGAGATTTCCATTTATTGGTAACATGCCATGGTTGAGTTCATCTTAATGGGTCTTGATTCCCAAAGGAAGA
Organism: Taxus wallichiana var. yunnanensis; assembly: GCA_018340775.1. Taxonomy (NCBI): domain Eukaryota; kingdom Viridiplantae; phylum Streptophyta; class Pinopsida; order Cupressales; family Taxaceae; genus Taxus; species Taxus wallichiana. The sequence goes on along the minus strand of CM031242.1, from coordinate 353,017,219 downwards.
TTCAAGGTGTCGAAACATGTGTTTGGTGAAAGAAATGAGCCACCGGGCCCATTAAACTAAATAATTTGATTGGTTAAAGTTAATTGAGACCATGGATGGTGTTTAAATGACATATTAATCATGTGTGGTGAATTTTGGGAGTGAATAAAAATAGGTTTTTCATGAGGGGACTTTTCTCATTCCATTGGTAGGATTTTGAGGATTTTTGGTACATGGATGAAGGTTTTTAGTATGGCCAACCTATATGGGTCAATTGTGAATGTTATAGTGATTATTATGGGATGTTTTAAAGTTTTTATGGTCTAGATAAAGGAGGGAAACTGACCTATTTTTAATTTTAATCAGAAGATGTTATAAAAGTGAAGTTTTGGGTGGTGTAATGCTAATCTTTTGGAACCCCTTTTATCTTCTTTTGAAGAAAATTTTACTACAAAGCAAACCCCCTTGATTCTAGAAAAAAACCCCTAGAATTAAATTATAGGTATGTAGATGCTGGTATTTATATGAGGAGGATTTGAGTGAAGCAAAGGATGGTGAAGTTTCCTTGATGGTGAGTTGATGAAGGAGGAAAGAGTTGGTGTCATGTGTTGATTGTTAATTTCAGAGTGTGTTGATGTCTTTACCAGGTCTTTGAAGTATTTTCAGGTCGGATTATGAGCTGAAGTATTATTTAAAAGAGGATTATACTCTTGTTTACTCAAGAATCATAATTGATTATATTGATATCACTTGATTATATCTTGTTGTTGTATTGTTGAAGGCATCATTTGTTGTGATCTGATTTAAATATCAATAAATAAAGGTTTTTGAGTATATCTTGTGTTCTTATTGATATGTATGCATGAATCCTTGCTTTGGTGAAGTATATTTCATGATGGATTATATCTGATTGTGATCAAGAATTAATGTATGTGTTTCATGAGGATATGTGTTTGATGTTTGAAGTATAAATTTGAAAAGGTTTTATTGGGGAATGATTCACGCTCCCTCGGTCCATTGTCACTTCCAAAAATTGGTATTAGAGAAGGCCCTTGAAGCAACCTAATAAGATATAGGGAGATATTTGGTGACAATAATGAGGGATCTTTATCACCGAAGGTGGGGAATAGAATATTGTGAAGAGAAGTTGGAGAAATTGGTTATATCTCATGAGGAAATAATCAAGGTTTTAAAGAATCAACTTGAGGAGGCCCTAGCTGAGTTGAAGATCAAGAGAGAAGAGTGTCTCAAACATGAGGTTGAGAAAGAGGATATGAAGAAAGAGTTATCTACCATTACAAGCAAGGTATCATATTTTCATGAAAGTTCAAATAGTTTGTATAAGATGTTAGGAAAAAAAAAGGCATATGGTGATAGAACAGGTCTAGGATTCAAGGAGGATTCATTTAAAGAAAAGAAAAATAAGGAAGAATAAAGTCAAAGATCTTATGAAATAATATAACCAAGAATGTGAGATAATTCAAAGCTTCCATCTCATGGAAGATCATCTATCAAACAACCAAATGCATATAGGTATGGATTTTTTCATGGTAACTACTATAAGTGTGGTGTTTATGGACATAGAGCTAGTATGCATAGTCCTAAGGTTGAGAAGAATGATTATTAAAAAGGAAAATTTTAGGAGCATCATTGTGAAGGAGAGAGTGAAGAAGAATGTCAAGGCAAGAAGGAGAAAAATATTGGTCAGAGATATGGTGCAGAATGTTACCTTTGTCATGAAAAGGGACATCTTGCAAAGTATTTCAAGAATGGACAATCAAACACTAAAAGGTATGTAAAAAAGTTCAATGGATATTGCTTTACTTGCAATGGTTTTGGACATAAGGAAATTGAGTGCAAGAGAAGGCAGATAGGTGGAATGTTTTAGGTGCCATAAGGTAGGGCACATTGCAAGGTTCTATGATGGAAGACAGCTTAAAGAAAGGTAATCAAGGATCCAAGCCACAAGTATAGAAGTACAAGAAGAATGAAGAGGATAGCCAAGGTGTTGAAGAGGATCTAAAAGGTATGATTGATCAAAAGGATGAGTTTGTTGTGTTAAATGAAGAATCAGAAAAGAATGAATCAATCAAGGAGACAAAATAAGGCTGAGACCTTCTTAGGTCTCTCTTCTAGATCCTCCATGATGACATATGCCTCTACTAGGCTTCTTAGAGGTGTATTGGTTCTAATGAACCATTAGAGTGAGGGGGAGATGTCTTGGTCTGTTTGTGTCTTCTTCATTATGATTAAGGGATATTTGAAGATGGAATGGGTTATCAAGTATGATGACTTGATCAAGCCATCACTTCAAATATGGTCTCGTGGGAGTGGTATGGAAAAAATAAGTGAGTTCTAGTGAAAATCAAGGTGATTCTAGGTATGCAAATGATGTCCATACTTCCAAATCAAGAAAAATGGTTATCAAGAGTTTAAGAGATGTTACTTCAGTGTTTATGGTCAAATCTGAGTACTTAAATTCAAAATGTATGCATTTTTGAGGTGTCACATCATAATCGATTCCGAGTGTGCATATTGAGCGGTATACGAAAAAATTTGTTATCAAGGAGTAAATGCTGGTTTCCAAATCCCAAATTTTACAAAAAATAATCTAGACAAGATGTAATCCATGATTTAAAAGATTTTAAACTCTGAAAATGCCTAAAGTTCATATGATTCATGTCAAGATAGTGAATTGTTAATAGTAATGGAAAATATTTAATTACAAAAGGCATGAAGTGAAAACTCGGGCAAGTTATCTTCAGAAGTGTGATTCAAGGTTCATGGAAGGGTCATTTTGGCCAAATGGGTATTTGTAATAGGTGATTTTTCATCATAAATATTTGTGCACTAAAATTTATGTATGATTCTTCATTAGTATAGGGCTAGTTGGATGTTTGTTCACATGTTGATGGTAAGAAGATGATATAGTGAGCTCATAATTGTAATCATATTTTTTATGACATGTATGAGAGTATGATGTCTATAAATAGTATATAGATGGTGTTTGAAGAGAAAAATATGTTGGGTTTTGATCTTATGTGGGCTTGCAGGCTTCAAAATAGTGGTTAAGCTCTCACAGGATTGTGTATTCCTATATGGTGTACTCCGAGTCTTCTAAATTATTGTGAGTGGGTATGAAAAGGTTGAAATGGTGTTATAAGTTAGAGAATTTTGGTCTACAAGTTCCATCTCATCCAAGTATGACATGCACAATGAAGGGAACATGTGAGATTGTAAAGTAATGTATCTTTGAGAAGTCTATTTTGAGAATCTACAAGTATGTTTAATGAGCTTGCTTCATTCTTTCTTCGTTTGAGCATCAAAGGGCATTGATATATGCATGAGTGAAGGTATTTTGAGCTCTAAAGTTATATAAAGAATATGTTCTTGGACATGGTAGGTATGTATTGTCCTCTTGTGACTCATGTGTAAGAAATTCTTTGCTATAGGTCGATATTGTGCATCTATAGGTATGTGAAGTTTGCTTGCATCTCTTTTGATGGGTATGAACCTCAAGATGAATGAGTATATATTAGTGAAGAGGTGAAAAGGTATTAAAAATTTCCAAGGTATAAATAATCTTATTTGATGTTCTTATTTGGGTCTTGAACAATATGATTGGCTACAAGATTACAATATATATGAGGGGAAAAGTATGATGTTTTTCACTAGTATAAAGTGAGTGGTGATTATAATTATGAATTGATAAGATGCTCCTAGACTTGTTCTTGTGATCTAAAAGGTGCATGTAGAAGCTATTTAGGTATGTAGTTAGATTGGCCCGTGATGCAATTGATGTGTGACTATGAAATGAAAATACAATAATCTGTGCATGCATCATCTACAAATAAATGGTGTCTATCATGTCCATTCATGGTTTGTTTTGGTGCTCTCAAACTGGTCTATAGGGTCTATAGATTGAATGTCATCTCAAATGAAGCAAATGGTGTCTCTTGGTGGCTGTGAATGATCACTTTACTCCATTATCACATCCTACAGGCCTGTAGGTGTTGTTTTGGTTTGGTGGATGTCAATTTTGAAGGATATATGGTGTTCTTGAATGCTTTCTAAGGATGTGCAAGTTATTGGATAGTGGAGAAGTTAATAATTTGGTATTTTGAGTCACGCTTGTGAAAAATTGATGCATCTAAGACCTTAGGAGGTCTAATTTGTTGCTACAGTGCTATGAGAATATCAAAATGATGCTAACTTGATTGTAAGGAGTCTTCATGATAGGGGAGTACATATGCTTACTTCTTGAAGGCACTCTAAGCGAGTTCATGTGTTAGAAAGGTATGTCTCTTGACAAATTTTAAGTTAGACATGGAGGTAAGTTGGAATTTTGTTGAAGTTCTTGTTTAAATTGTGCGAAAAGAAGTGGTTCTAGGTGCATACAATGTGTTTGGTATAGATTTGATAGGGGAAGCATGTGGTTATGCCTCTTGAAGGTTGCATTGATGTTTTCAAGGCTTTTGAAACATGTTTTAGGTGTCTCTTCCAAGTACAAGCTTGATGTGTCTCATAAATGCATGATTTCATTCTAATATGACTGTTAAACACTGAAAAGGAGCTTTAGGGTAGTCTCCAGTGGGTGAGTTGGTTTCTTGTTAAGATATCAAGGTAAGATGATTGAATTTGTGTCTTTCTACTAGAAGTGATTGGTCTAAGTCCAAGGGGAGTTTTGGAATGTATTTCCATGATGTGGATGGTGTTTTAAAGCATGTCAAAGTTATCTCTAAAGCCACCGAATATCATGTTTAGGGATCTATGTTCTCAAGGTAAGATGATTACTAGAAGCATGTGAATAAACATGTTTTTGTTCTTGGACGAGTAGAGTTAACTCAAGAATGAAGGTAAGGATCATGGTTGAACTCAAGGACATCATTGTTGGCATGTTCTTGAAATATATGCTTCAAATAAATGACTACTACAATGATTTCATGAAGGAAAAATAGAGTGTTGAAGTGAAATGGCATATCTAACCAAGTACTCATTCAATCATACTAGACCATTGCATACATTCACTTGGAAACACATGTAATAAGAAAATATAACATATCATACAATTACCAACATCAATTTCACCATGAAATCTCCATAATGTGACATATCAATGACCATAATCCATCCACCATGATTCATTATACCAAAAGTATTACATCACAAAATTGAATACATAACAACCTAAAAACACCGAGCCTTTGAACATGCGCAAGTATCAAACCCTAGATCATAAATACATAACAAGTAATCTCAAAGCTCATGCATGATCATGATCCCCAAAATAATGGTGTACAATAGATATATATATAGGGGTGGGGACTTTCCTTCACCACCCATGCACTCTCCTAATAATAGGCGTGCCAAAAATAGACTACATGCATGCTTTACAAAATAGCTAATAATATATTATCCTATAAATAAGACTTGATTTTATCTTATTAATAGCCTCCATGCATGTACTCGATATGTATGTCCATTCTCCAAAAATAGCCCTTTCTTGGCCTGCCAAGTTATCATGATTTTTCCCTTGGTTGGTCGACACTCCACTCCTGCTTTTCTATTTTTAGCCCGTAAAATGGAAAATCAGCTAAGTCCTGAGTTTGGTATATCTAGGCACGAACCTCCTATGTGTTATTCTAACCTTTTCTTACATGCCCTTCACTCCTTCCTCACATGTGCCCAAAAATCCCGTGTGTGACTTATACTTGAGCATTTTTTCTGGTCAACACTACCCCACACTAATGTCATTTCCCATCCTCAGAAATGGGGATTCTTGACTTATCCCTCCAAAGAATGAATAGTTCATAAAGAATGAAAATACAAAGAATAAGGAAGAATAATAGAAGAGTCTTCAGTGCGTGTTGATTTCCTACTCCTCAATCAGCTGCAAAATTTAGGAACTCCTTAGTAAGGGTTCTCTCCATCTCACCCCACTCTACCAAACATTTGGTGGTCCATCTCTAGGATTAAACCATTTATGCTCCACCATCTCCTCAGGGGTCATGTTTTCACCCTTATGCTTTAACTCCCTTATTACTCTTTCCAAACCCAAGATCAACCCCTCCAAGTTATCTATTTTTTGTGTGACGAGGGATCCTAGATTCCTTAAGTTTTTTTAAGTGTCCCTTTTTTCTTCAAGGCATCTCTCTTCCATGTAATCTCATCTAGAGCTCCTCTCACCCGATCTTCCCTTTTTTCCTTGCAGCCCCGTGCTTTCTAAATCTACCTCTTCTTGAGTAGTGTATGCTTTGAGGATGGGGTCAAGGTCTTGACTATGGTCAAAGGCCCATCCTATCATTCTTCAAAGTATCCTTTATCATTTTCAACAAGGCTTTAAGCTCCACAATCTTCCATGCCACGATCTTCTTATTCTTCCTTCTCTGCTTCTATGTTATGTCCTTTATGTCACCCTCAGTATATTCGAGATTCTCTCTTGTAGTAACATATGAACCAAATCTTGCAAGAAATGCAAGGCCGATGGGTACTTATCTTTAGTTCACTCATCAAATTCTAGGCGCACTTCTAAAATATCATCTCCAATATTGGCTTCCATGTCCAAGATAGCCTTTGTGCACTTCTCTACTTTTTCCTGCACCTCAGTCAATTATTGTACCTCCTGTTATTTATTATTCTTATCTTAGATCATTTTCCTAGAGTGGCCCCTTATCTATATTTCTACGAGCCACTTCTACCACCATCTTTTTGTTAAGACATTACTAGCCTGTTCATTAGTTAGCTTAGTAGGATTTACTATTACATGGGTCACGTGAGGCACCTTCTTCATTTTACACCTTATACATGCTTCTTCATTGACATCAAAATCGGGTTCATCCATATGCATCTGTATAGTCCATGAAAGCATATTTTTAGTGCGCATATTCATGCCCTCTAGGTCAATCATCTCCCACCCATATAACTACTTCAACAATGAGCGTGCTTTAAATTTGCACATATTATATTTTTAGGGTCATTGACATACCCAAGGTTTGAGGTGCACAATATTTATTCTCCCTTTACCTACCAGTTCACCTACCTATGGGTATATGAGCTTCAATGCCTGAGAACATACCCTCTCCTTTCTCACCATAAATTCTTCTCACATGCCTCGAATGGTTCACCCTCACTCCTTTATTTTTCTTCATCCTCTCTAGTGAGACCTTCTTCACACTCACTAGGCACCTCTGCATTATGATGGGTCTCCTCATCCCTGGGATCTTCTTCATTTCCCACATTATGAATATGTGGAGACTTTGTGTTATGTAGCCTCATCTAAATCCTTCTTCATCATCACTACTCTTATGCTAGCTTATCTTGCCTTCTTCTTTTTTCTTCTCTAGGCTTGGCTTGAATAGCATTTATCCTTGGACCTTCTAACTTCTTCGAGAGGTCCCTACCACCACTACTGCTCTCCTTATGTCTTCTTCTCAACTTTCTTCTATGGCCTTGGTCAAGTCATGCCATTTCTTCCTTCTCCATCTCCTCAGCCTCAAGATTAATCTTATTTCTTCCTCTTCTTTCCTCGGAGGAGTATCCTCATGTGTCCTCTTGGTTCCTATAATATTATTTCCTTTGGGAGGGTCTGGAAGTTTCACATCTTCTCCAAACATACTTCCCATCCTGGAACTTGGGCATGAGGTAAACATATATGCGCAAACTTCTTTCTTCCCAACTACCATGGATTAGGAGTAATGTCAATATTATCTGACTCCATTTTCTTCATAAGCCATCTTGTTGGGATAGACATAAGTCTTCCGTAGTATATGGTAATCTGCATCCACCTTATCTACATCAAATTTCAATTTCTTCATTATATAATCTATTCACATAATCCTTGAAGTATCATGTGGTAAATACGAATGGAAATTTACACCATGGGATTTTCTCCCCATCCTTCATATAAAACCTACCCAAACAAAAGTGTTGGTATGCCATAAATTCTACTTTTCCATCCAGAACCAAGGGAAATTATCTTGGTATGTCATTCTCCTTCAAATGCTTCATGCATCCTTTTGTACCATTTATCTACTGTGTTACTTATAGGCACCCGAAATATTACCTTCACAAGTGAATTGAGTGAACCTCTAGGGATGGTGACTTATGCTCCATAGGATACACCCACATCTTTTCTCTAGGCCCATCTAGTACCCCAATCTCACAAAATACCAAATAAAAAGTAATATTGCCCCATGTAATTTTCTCACCTTTATCACCTTGTATGTGTGATTCCTCAATGATGCCTTCAAATATGTACTGCAAGATGTTATAGTAAGTCTTATTCACCATCTTGTGTGCAAATATAGCCAATGCTTATTCACTTCTTTCCATCTTTCAGATGTACCTAACTTACAGCTCACCAAGCACGTGAACCACTCTTGTTGTAGGATCATCGATGCCTGACACATCCATCGCATGACCTCCTTTATGGTAGTTAAATGCAGGAGTTTAGTGGCTTATTCCCCAACATCATCATCCAGATCTAGCTCTATCTCTTCTCCCGAGATGCAAAAACCTATCACTTTCCTATCAACTTCCCTTTGTAGGTGCATTCTCCTACCTAAAAAGTAAAAATAGTCCTCGTGGACTTGTGATACTAACCACCATTATACAAGCATTCTGGTTTTCCAAAGAAGGGAAGATCATAGAGTTGAAGCACTCCAACACTCTCCAGGAGTCTTTTACTAAGTCATCATAAATTTTTTCCCCGACTCCATCTCTCTCTCATTTGTTTGATGATCATGTGTTCCTCTCTCAATTTCTCTCATTCTTCTCTCGAGTGATGATTAAAATCACTAATCTTGCACTTTGTTAATTGTGACTTCCATGGTTTCCCTCTATGACCTCACCTAGATATTACATCTCTATAAACCATTCCTCCGATGCTTCCTTAGGTCACATGATTTCTTTTCTTTATTCATGGATTTCCTTGGTGTCATTACTAACTATTTATCCCCAAATAAACTCTTTTCAACTTATAAGGTGCCTAGGTATCAATTACTCACCACTACTTACTCTTGTAACTTTTCACCTTCTTTTTTACCTCTCCTGTTCTTCAAACCCATATGCCCTAGCTGTGAATTCCTTTTTCTCAAACCCTAGATCTAAATTTTAACCCTCAAACCTTGTCTTCTCCTCTCCTCATGCCTTTTCCTTTCTCTCACACTTCCCATAAAGGAGCTCCACTTCAGCCATGCCAAATTTTCTGTAGTTTGATGAATTCCTCTTATGTACTCACACTTCACACTTGTTCACACTTCCAGTCACTCTTCAAGGCTCAAACACTCTATCATGCAAGGTAAGAATGAAGTTTCTTGCACTCCTTTTATAGATTTTTCATGATTTTCCTACATTAATTACTCTTCACCTACCACCGTACTCAACTTTAATTATGCTTTTTCACTTTTTCCAGTGCTTTTCACTTTCTTCCACACACTTTAGTCATAACCTTCTGCATGTCCTACTACTTCTAGGCCACATAGACCTCCTCCTGCACGTGTGCCCTCCCACATCATAATACATAAACCTCTATGCCATATACCAAGTAGTTCATTTATGCCACTTACCTACCTCACATTACACTACATGAACCTTTTTCCACATGTGGTCTTCATCCTAGAGAAATTTTCTTGTTATCATCATTCCATCATCCCTTCTTAGCACCCTTTTTTTTTACACATATTTTTAGAGAGTATCCTTACTTCACACCTTCACATATGTACTATATTCATTTTCCCAACTTCATCCAACTTTATATATAGATCTCAACACCAATGGATTTCTTTTCATGCACACTTGCACTTTGGTTCACCCCACTAAAAGTATGTGTGGTCCTCTGTACATGAACTCAATAAATAGTAATCAACTTCTTATGCACATAAAATGCACTTATTATTAACAAAAAAGAAAACAAAATAAAAAATAAAAAAATCAACAACCGTAAAAAAAAACATGAAAAGGAAACCTAAACTAAATGACATTAATGCCTTATTACAAACACCAAGAATCTTTATTTATAGTAGGGCTTTAGCCTACTCCCATTGAAGTAACCGAGAAACATGGTGCCATCCAATGCTTGCTATAATTGACATGCACATGATTCAAGTATCTTGGTTACTACAAAAAATATCCCAACCAATGCACCTTCAACTTCCTTGGGTGGCACACAAACTTGGAGTCATAGAGAAGGACCATCTTGCCAACTTAAATGTCTTTGTTCTTAATGTGCCTATCATGCCAAGCCTTCTATCTTGCCTTCTCAGTCTTCTAGATCCAACGTGCAATAGCGTGCTCATCTAATTGCATTAGTTTTCAATGCGCTCCTCGACAATCCTTTTCATCATCTAATCCACCTGTGCACAATACATAAGGGATGGTAACATGAATTCAACTAGTAGCACTACCTCTCTGTGCCAAACACCAACTAGAAAGGTGTGGCCTTATTTAATCTTTTATAAGTGGTCTTGTAAGCCCAAAGTACAATGATACACTTTATCATCCCAATCCTTTCTTCCAACATCACAAATTTTTGTCATGTTTGTCCCAAGATCTTGTTGAAATATTCTAGTAGTACCATTAGCTTGAGGGTGATAAGGGTAGTTTTTTATGGTGTGCCACCATAAAATCTATGCCAACAAATTTTGATTGTCTCATTCAAGAAATGAGTTCCTCTATCACTTTCAAGCTTAATGGGAAGCCATACATACTAATAATGTTTTCCCATAGAACCTTGTTGTTGTAGCTGTAAATATAATCCTTTAGGCAAACCTCTCTTCCCACCTTTTAGATAATATATATAAGTAATAATGTAGCACACTCTAGTTCTATGCACGGGTGGTGCAATAGGTCCTACAAAGTCAATAACCCACTTCTCAAAAGGTTTCATGCTTCATAATAGGTCAAAGTGACATCTCATCTCTATGTCTAGGATTTCCAAGGCATTGAAAATGATCACACTTTTTTACATATTCCTTGGTATCCTTTGTATAATGTCTCCCACCAAAGGCTAGCCAAAAGATCTTGTGCATGTACGTATCACATCACTGCATAATGTCCTCCTGTTATACCACCATGAGCCTCTTCCATAATAGCTTCACTCATGTTCAAGTACACACAAAAGACCTCATCTCTACCCATTTTGTATAAATATCCACCAATCAATCAACCGATAAGGTGTCCACACATATAACAAGATACTTTTTCTCTAGTGTCTTCATCCCTCTAGTGCCAATCCAATGCACAAAAAGACAACTATATCTTCCAAATATATGGAGGTTTAACCTAAATAACTATGCATCATGAATAATATATTTAATGCTCTACATGTCCTCACTTGAATTTATCCTTGATATATGATCAGGCCCTGAATTTCTCTTTCTTAGGCTTGACAACAATTATAAATTCAAACTCCTGAAAAGAAGTATCCACCTATATGTGCCCTTGTAAAATAAGCTTTGTTGACTAAGTACTTTAATGCATATGATCTATATAGAAAATAAATGGGGTAGCCAACAAGTATTGTCATAAATTTGTGAAGCGCATAGATCATAGACAAGGCTTCGTGCTCCATTGTTATATAATTATACTCTCATGGGTGTCAACTTCCTACTTGCAAAGAAAATAGGATGATCCACAATTCCTTCCCCTGGTTGTGCCAAGATTGCACCAATTTCCATTCCGAAGCATCAACATGTACATGAAATGAAATGGTTTTCCCATGAAGGAAAGTGTAAAATAGGTGCAGTGGTAAGTCTTTCCTTCAATGTCTCAAATGCCTTTGTTGCACATCACCCCAATAAAATTTCCTTTAGCTTTGAGAAACTCTTCCAGGGGTGTGGAAATATTTTTTACATATCCCTTGATAAAATTTCTATAGTAACCAATATGTCCCAAAAATCCATGCACTCACTTTTATTGGTAGGATCTTCCAAACCCAAAATCACAACTATCTTGGTTGGGTCTACCAATAATCCTTCTTTGCAAATGATGTTCCCAAGTAAAGTTCCAAAAGGTGTAGCAAAGATACATTTCTTAATGTTAAGAGAGATGCTTAACTACTTGCACCTCTCAAACATGAGCCTCAAATTATCACAATGATCTTTGACTAACCCATAAACAATCCAATCATCTAAATATACTTGTAAGAACTTGTGAATAAAATCATGAAATGCTTGCACAACAATGCACAAGAATATTGTTGGCACATTTTTCAATCCAAAAGCATAATTATATATGAAAAACTTCCCCATTCAATGGTGAAATTTGTCTTCTCTTGGTCTTCCTTCACAATGCGCACTGGTGATAGCCTAAAAAACCATCATGTGAAAGAATATATCTCATTGCCCAACAACTCCTTCAAGTATTTCCTCCATGAAGGGGGTGGGAAAAGGATCTATAACACATGAAGCATTCAACTCTCTGTAGTCCACACAAATCCTTGATCCTCCCATCCTTCTTAATGACTTATAACCATGGGGCTAACCCATTCAAACTCTTCAATTGGCTCAATAATTCCAGACTTGAGCATCTTATCAATTTCTTCTTTCACCTTGATGCACGTGTAAATTTGGGTTCATCCTATAAGGCCTCTTCCTAATAGGTCGTGCACCTTCTTTCAAATTTATCTTCATCTCACCTAAAGAAGGATGTACACCCTTTAATTCATGGTAACCTCTTGGAAAGAGATCCTAAAAGTCACACAAGAGCTCAATGATCTTTTCCACCTCTTGTTCTGACCAATAATCCCCAATGATTTCTTCCTTAGGCTCATCCTCAGTGCCAATATTAACCTTCTTATTTTCATGGGTGCATGGTATGCACATGCATGCTTTCTCATCTATGTAGTGTCCATTACCTCATGCATGCACCCTCTCATGTGTGGCTAACATCCAAGTTCTCTACTCTTCATCATCAATCATGTATACTAGTTTTCCTTTTTTTTTTCTTTTTTCAGGCAAACCCATCTATACTTCTTTTATCTCCTCAGGATCAAGGTGCACCTCAGAATCAAGTTCACCCAAAATTTCTAGCATGATCTCTTCTTCCTTTCATGCACTATCCCCCAATGTGATGCACTTCATGATCTATAATGCTTCATGGACTAGAGGCTTAGTAGAAAAATAATAAAAATTTTGAACCATACTTGCAGTCATCTCTTTCCATTTTTAGTCTCCCTTTTTAATTTTGCATGGACATACCAAGATGTGTGCATCCATGTAAAGTGGAATAGAACTTATGTACCCATAGGGATGGTGTAAAGCCTCTTGGCCTTGCACCCATAGTCTCTCACAATTATGGACGTGTACCAAAGCTAGAGTCTTCCATGAAATTCACAAGATGTGCGTAGGTACATTGCTTTGAGTAAACCTGGTGGAAAAGGTGATTCTCACTTCTCACCATTCCAAAAGGCTATCTCTATGTGTAGCCCACCAGTGCACATTGTTGTCCCATGTAAGGTATAGAAAAATATTTCTTCTATCCCCCTCATTCTTCCATTGAGCCTCCATGGCACGCAAGAATGTATCAAGCTTCCTTCACCAATATACCTTGGTACCTGAGCCAAGCCTAAATGCCTCACCATGCGTGACCTAATCATCCTTGTGACTCTTCCTTTAATTTTATGCCCGACCATCTTGTATGTTCCATGAGCCCAGTTATCACAAGAAACACTAGTAGTGTCACTTATAGATTATGCATCTTCCCACTAAGTATGCATTCCTTTGATGGTTTACATGCTCTAGATCACACATCTGTGCATAAATTTGATTAAGATCTTCTCACTTAAGGGATCAACATAAGGCTCCACCTTATTATCATATAGAGGTATGATCACACACTCATCTTTGTTCTCAAAACTTATGTATCTCTTATTAAAGTATAAATCAACATTGTTTACATAACACCAAGGCCACCCAAGTAATGTTGAAAGTTATTTTGCTTCAGCAAGTTCCAATACCTCAAAGTCTCTAGTAAACTTGGCTCCTTGAATGATAATGGATGCATCCTTCAAGTACCCCAATAGGCATAAAGCCTAGTTTTGTTTTCATATACAACACATTTGAAGATGGTTGTAATGTAGGTCTACCCATTTGATTCCATGCATCCATAGTCAACACATTTACTTCAGCACTTATATATATCTATCAAGATATTTCTTACTAACCATCCATCAATCACTACATCAAGTGTGATTTCCTTGTCAAATTCATGATTATGAGGTGGTATTTACATGAAGTATCTACCTCTCACGCTCAACTCTAGTACATGGTACCTTTTCACATGTAGCCATTCCCCTAATAATGGAATGATATTCTCTTAGCAAACATCTTACACACCTCTTTCAGGTCATCCACATCCTTCTGGGAGCTCAACATTCTTCACATTCTCTCTCTCTGTGCTATTCTTTTTTAAGCATTATATCTCACCATGTAGATCTCTGATGACTCCCATGGTCTCTTGATATAATTCCTTCTGATGTATGTTTCTAGGATACTTAGCATGTATCACTTATTCTCTTGTATGAGTGGCTTGGCCTTTAGAGGCTCATGTGTGTGCATGAGCTCAATGCATGTAGTTACCAATATATGGGTATAAATTAGGATCAGGCATCTTCTTAGGCATCCATTGATTAACATTCATGTTTGCACCTTGATCATCCCTACGCCCTTTTCCTTCTTCTTGTTTTTACTCATGTGCTCATATAGATCCAAAAATCTTCTAACTTATGTTGTTTCCCACACCATGAGAAAGTTATATTTAGGACAATCACGTTGATAATGATCAGGGGACCCACAAGTGTAACAAGTTCCTCTAGTGAACCTACCTCTACCACCACCATGACCTCAACCTTATATCCTCCTTGGAAGCCTCCATTCTTATTATCCCCATTGTTGCACCCCTTCATTATGTTGTCCTTCTTGTTCCTTTGATCCACTCGCCACACACTAGTCTAGCACACTCCTATCTCAATGGCTTCATGGATATGATCAATCAATCTATAATAATCAATGGTGTCATGGGTATGGGCATGGAAAATCTTGCAATACATGGATATGTTCTTCTAAATCACACACTTGCAAGAGAGTACAATTCTAAACATCATGGTCCTTATGAAAAATTTCACAATCTAGTAACAATGCACACATGCACTAAATTACATGGGTAACTATCCTTAGTATGTCCTTCAACCTCACAATCAGTGCACCATATACCACTTTGTGCATCTCATGTGTTGAGTTGGAAGAGATATTTTCTAATTTCTTTGCCATGGATGCGATCTACACCTCTAAGAATGGGTCACTCCAAGATCAAAACTTCCAACTACCTCTACGTGCATGTAGCTTGTTTCTAATGCCTCACGCATGGATCAATATACATCTTATGAGATAGATGCTCTATGAAATGGAGTCAATAATCCCCAACAAACCACTATGCATGCTGAATTTGATGAATGTCATAAGACAATTTTGACAACAAGTCTTAAAACATGCATCATACTCCCTCACTTTTTGAAAACCCTACTTTGATATCTTTGAGTGTGTTGATGCTCTGTTTGCTCAAACTTTGGAATGTGAAACTCAACCAAAATGTAGTGCGCAAAAGCATTGTAATCCACCACATTGATGTGGGTCATACTTCTTATACCAATTATGTGTGCCCTTGAAGCATAGTAGAAAATTGACTTGCCTTCCTATTTGAAGTTGTGATTCCCTTAGCATGCCATAGTAATTCACACTTATGCACATGCTTTGTTGTATCTTCAATTCCTCTATACTCTGGTAAGTGAAGAGATCTCATAGTAAACTTGAGGTGTCTTTTGTGGTTAAAAGTTTGGTTTGGTGTTTGTTGTAGGTGGCTGATGTGGTGGTTGTTGTGGTGTCCTTGTCTACCACTAGATCCAACCATAACCTCCTCCTCCATGGTGGTGACATTGATCCATGATCCTGACCTCCCGTGCCCTCCCCCTACTGTTGCAGGGTTGAGGTCCAGTTGATGAACTCCTTGTGTCCCAAGTTGTAGTACTGAACTAGACACCCATTCTATCATAGTCGCAACACCCACAAGAAGTGATTCCAATGGTATATGTGATAATACCTTTCATGATGATGCTCCTGGAAACAATCCTGTAATAGAACTCCCAAAAAATGGCACCTATTGTGTTTCCATGGGTACACTACTAACTTGATTCCCTTCTAAATTCAACACAAAATGATATCTACCCATCTCTGCTTTCTTACTTGCACTAGCCTACTTCTTCTCAATAACTACCTCTAGATCTGGAACACCATGCATAAGGGATAGGTGGCTAGGTGGGTTAAGATCAGATGTGCACCCATGGTCCTCATTCTTTCCTCTACGCTCTCATTTGAAGCCAAAGGGATTCTCTACTACGCTTTTTCCCGTTTGGGGACCTGATGTTGTGGCTCCTCATCTTCCACAGAGCTTTAAAACCTTTGCAGAGCCATCATTCCCCTCAACTTGAGTGACTCCTCAATGTCCTACGCATGTGTCATGTCCCTCTCTCGTGCTTCATTAAACTTGAGTCATCTTTCCTCTCTCTATCTTTCTTCCACTAGTTTCCATCCTTCTCCACACCTACTCCTACCCTTCCCCATGCACATGGTGGGGTTTAGCTAGCCATGGGGAGGATTTCTAAATCTAGTTCTATAATAAAAATCTTGATCAATAAAGGTATATAATGCACAAGTAAGATCCTCTGGGCTCACATGCAAGAACTAAAATTCAGCCTCCTCTGACACAAATATGTAGAAATAGTGTACTCCAATGTATAATTGCACAACACACTAGCCACCAATGATCTACAACTCTAGTCCACTCCACATCTACATCAAAAAGAGTCAGTAATATTCCTATGTATAAATCCTTAGCCTAGGTCCCCAATACTTCTTTGATGTGTATACTACCAACCACTCATACAATTCTACTAGGAAGAATCTGAAGAACATATCATAGAGCTCATGATAAAGATTATCTTCCACCCAATGACATGCATTGAAATCAGGTCCAATACTATATCTCTACATAAACTTATCTTGTTTGTCTTCTACCTAAATTTCAATGCTCTCTAGAGTCAATCGATACACCATCTGCAAGCAACATCATCTTGGTAGAAAATTTGAAAAGAGGTCTCGACAATGGAACCAAAATGTAGTATTTTATTTCACTAACTTGTCATATGGCACATGTTGACACCTCATTCAGAGAGATCTAAATGCTCACCCAAAGCGTGCACGTGAAGCTACCAAGTCCCTCCTTTGTATTTTCTTTTCAAGATGTTAACATGCATAATCATGGTGATATCTAACCAAGTACTCATTCAATCATACTAAACCATTGCATACATTCACTTGGAAACACATGTAATAAGGAAACATAACAGATCGACAATTACCAATATCAATTGCACCATGAAATCTCCATAATTAGACATATCAATGACCATAATCCATCCACCATGATCCATTATACCAAAATTATTACATCACAAAAGTGAATACATAACAACCAAAAAAACAAAAGAGCCCCTGGAACATGCGCAAGTATCAAACCCTAGATCATAACTCGTATAAAAAGGAATCTTAGAGCTTAGGCGTGATAGCTTCCATGTGTATAATTGATCTGCATGTTCATTCTCAAAAAATAACCCTTTATTGGCTGCCAATTTATCATGCTTTTTTCCTATCCTTGGTTGGCACTCCATCCCGATTTTCCATTTTTAGCCCGTAAAATATAAAATTGGCTAAGTCCCGAGTTTGGTCTATCTCGGGTGCAAACCTCCTACACGTTATTCCAACCCTTTTCTTGCACACCCCTTCGCACCTTCCTCACACGCACCCAAAACTTCCATGCGTGGCTTATATTTGAGCTTTTTTTTCTTATCAACATATTAATAGGTGCATATGCTAATCCCATGGGGAGCATGGTGTTTCTATGCTTGAAAAGAGGCTAAAAATAAGGTTTTGAGTGAAATTTCAAAGTTTTGAGCTAGAATGAGACATTTGGTTGATGTTTCTAACCAAAAGGTGATCCTATGAAGTTGTGGGAGATGAAGAATATGTAGGTACAAGTATGCCTTTTTCATTAATGTAAAAATGGGGATACGTTCAGGTGGTTTTCCATTAATGACAAAGGGGGAGATTGTTGGTATGTTGTGGCATAGGTGTTGTCATTGATGTAAAACCTAATTAATGACAAAGAGAATGATGGAGTGGAGTTATATCGTGGTGAGAATGATGATGACATGATGATTTAGATGTGTTCATGATGATATTAAGTGTTTTAATGAGCATTTCTTGTTCTTGTAAGCCTATTCAGGTGACCTAGCTAGCCTAGGTGATGGTGTATAAAGGTTGGAGCTTCTTGGTGACTTGAGAAGCATGTTGACATGATGGAGAGCATGTTTTGGGAGTTCTTGGGCACTCACATGAGTTGTAAGGTGCAAATATAGGTTGGTGACTATGTTTTAGGTGCTCATTTGGACCAAGTATGGTTATTAGAATGCGGGAGAATGAATCGTGGAACCGTATGAGCTCATGTATGCATGTAGGAAGGTGTATGATTATGTACTGTATGTTATGATCACTTTGAGAGTTTTTAATGTTGCGTTATGAGGTTATTTCAGTTGACCCTAGCCTTTACAATGTAAAACCCTAAGGGATAGCTATGCAAATGAGATAAGATGGAAATATTGAGATATATTTGTTAAATGATGATGATTAGAGATTTATAAAGGGCGTGTCTTTATGATGTGGGAAAATTTTTATGTTTCCATGATGAGTATTTTACAAGATATGATGTTATTGGTGAAACAGGGTCAAGAACAAGGCCATTTCCAGTTTGAATTGGGTCTTCTGATGCTCACCATGAATTGTGTGTTTCTTATGGGACCTTGTGTATTTTAGGGATGTTTCTACATTGAGTCTAGAATGTTTCACAAAAATAATAAGGTTATTTCATTATCACATTTTTATGAACAAATGTTAAGAAGGTAAACAACTTTTTATAAGTTTGAAACCCTAGCTCAAAAGCGGTAGGAGATATTTGCTTCTTAAGTGACAAGAATTGATTTTTAGTTCTTGGATGATGACTGGTACATGTATAAGATTCCTTCATATTTCCATAAAGGTATGGTAGAGCTTATGGTGAATAGTGAACCCCACTCAAACAGGCCAGTTTATAAAGAAGTTCAATTTGGGACAAGGTTGAACACGGGAGTTGCAAAACAAATGACCATTATATGATTTATGTGAGTTGTTTTTGATGTCATTTTAGGTCATGAGGTTGCATAAAAATAGCAAAGTGTGCCCTATTTAGGTTGACTAGTCAAAGGGTAGTTTTGGGGCAGTTAGAAGCAATCTTCAATAAAGTTGACATTATAGGAGCTACATGAGGAGTTAGGAGGTGATTCAAGTTTTTTGGAAAGATAATTCAGATATATTTCCAGTTAATAAATTATTTTTACCATGATGAGGAATTTTATGTGGTTTCTAGGTCATTTTGTGAGTAATAACTTTTTCTTACTTTTCAGACAACTATTTTTGCTGAAAGTTTGAGTTAGTTAGTACATGAAATGGATTGGGTGATGCTTGCTACTACCACAAAAAGTGATTAGCATATGGATTATATATTAATAATGCGTGGTAAATTTGGGATCTTGAATAAAAATAGTTTTTGGTTGAGTGGATTTTTCTCATTCCATTGGTAGGATTTTGAGTATTTTTGGTGTATGGATGAAGGTTTTTGGTATGAAAGACATATATGGTTCAATTGTGAATGTTATAGTGATTATTATGGGATATTTTAAAGTTTTTATGGTCAAGATAAAGGAGGAAACTGACCTAATTTGAATTTGAATCAAGAAGATGCTAGAAAAGTAAAGTTTTGGGTGCTATAATGCTTATCTTTTGGAACCCCTTTATCTTCTTTTCAAGAAAATTTTGCAGCAAAGAAAACCCCCTTGTGTCTAGCCAAAAATCCCTAGACTTACATTATAGGTCTGTATATAGGGGTATTTCTATGATGAGGATTTGAGAAAAGAAAATGATGGTGAAGTTTCCTTGATGATGAGTTGATGAAGGAGGGAAGAGTTAGTGTCATGTGTTGATTGTTAATTTTAGAGTATGTTGATTTCATTACCAGGTCTATAAAGTATTTGCGGGTATGATTATAAGCTGATGTCTTATGCAAAGTAGGATTATACTTTTATGTATTAAAAAGGCATAATTGATTATATTGATATCACTTGATTGTATCTTGTTGTTGTATTGCTTTGAAGGCATCATTTGTTGTGATATGATTTGAATATCAATAAATAAATGTTTTGAGTATATTTTGTGTTCTTATTGATATTTATGAATGAATCATTACTTTGGTGAAGTATATTTCACGAAGGATTATATCCGATTGTGATCAAGCATTAATGTATGTGTTTCATGAGGATGTGTTTTTTATGTTTGAAGTATAAAGTCTGAAAGGTTTTATTGGGGATTGATTCACCCCTCTCCCAATCTAGTATCACTTCCAACACTCATTCCTAAGGGGATATAGGGGACACAAAAATGCACCCACCCAAAATCTTACTCCGTGTTCCTCACATGACCAACATAGGTACTCTGTGGGGCTTATCTGCCTATTTCTAGCTCCTCCTCATGCAATGAGAATGTGCCACTTGTCATATCCAGGAGAGGGTGAATTTTTATATCCCTCTAGTAACCATTTCCAAGGGGACAATAAAACCTTCCCCGCTCTAGCCCTTGCTCTAGTTTTCATGCAACCAAGTTTGAGTGCCGCAATGTTGAAACTAGCCTTTCCTCACATCCTCCTCACCAAATATCGTGTTGCCACTTATCATTACTAGGAGAGAGAATTTTTTCTATCCCTTCTATCTCCGTCCCCAAGGGGATAGAGGGGAAAAGAAAACATGCCCCACTCTAGCCCCTTCTATGGTTTTCGACATGACCCAGTCTCAGCCCCTTAGGTGCTAAATGGTGATTTTCCTTGTTTCCCCATTGCATAATCAAAAGGTGACACATGAAAAGCCCGGGTGAGGGAAATTTTTCTTATCCCTATTGTCCCCATTACCAAGGGGAAAATGGGGATAGAAAAATGTTCTCCATGCCAAGAAGTGCAAACCCTAATTTTTAAATAACTATTGCTACCACCTCCGTACACAAAAACACCGTCATACAAGGTAAAAAATTAAAACAACTTCTTCTCACCTCATTTCTTCACCAAAACTCTATTTTTGATGAATTAAAACCTTCAAAAACCTTCAATTTCACCATGCACTCTTTAAAATTTCTCCTGTGGCTATCATGAACATCAAAACCATAAAAATTCATAACTTTCAAACCTGCAAGCGTAATCCATTGAGATTTTCTTAGTTGCTCCTCATTCCAGGTGCTTTTAAGAAGATTATAACTATAAAGTGTATGATGCCCTAATTTTTTAATGGCATCAAACCCTATTTTTGTGCCTTAGATGCTACTTTTTAAATTTCCAAGAATTTTGATGAACAAATCAAGGTGAATTATAGAGTATCGGGTCCTGGAGATGAACCAAATCAAGTGAAGACATTTTCATTGCAAACAAAAACATATAAGTGTTGTTTCAAAATATAGTAAGTATCCGATGATGATGGGCTTATGAAAATGTTTAAGTTTTGGAAGTATGCATAGGTTCACGCAATCAAAGAAGGGCTATGGAAGAAATGCATCGGAGGAATGAGCCTAATGAGTGTGCTTTGGAGAACGGTTTGTGTGTGGAACATGGAAGGAGATGCGCACGGATCAAGGAAAAGAATTAGTGAATTTTTGATCACTGTGGCATAACTATAGACTTGGAGTATGTGACATGCAAGGAGGATTAGGCTATCAAGAAGAGTTTATTTTTGGGAAATAACTTGCAGTTCTAACATACACTTGGATGTAATAATAGGATTAAAACTAGAGTTAATTATAGATGATATATTATTAGGTGAAGATTGCATGCTTCTTGGTTACCTTTATAAGTGTCACATGGCTATTCTTAGCATGTATCCTATTTTGAGAATGCATAGGTGGTGAAGGAAAAAATCCCCACCATATATATATGTATGTATAGATTTGCACGGTTTAGAGGACTCCTGGATTGTGATAGAGTTATGTTGCTGGTATGTTTGTGTGCATGACTTTATGGTGATAAATATGATGTATTCAGATATAGTGTTTTTATGTTTAATGTAATGGATCTTTGTGGATGGATATTAATTGTTGATGTCTCTCATTCGATTATTACATGGTAAATCTGATCTTGATCCTTGTTTGATTCATTATGCACTATGGTTGTGATCTAGTTCATGTTATGTTTTACCTTTAATTACTTGCTATGGATATGGAATACTTGTGTGATCATGCTAACACCTTGACAAAGTTGGTATAAAAGAGGGACTTGGTACCTTTGCATGCTTTGAGTGAGCACTCAGATCTATCTGAGTGATGGGCCAACACATCTAGGGTTTGAGTAAGAAAAATAAACTACATTTTGGTTTTGTTTCTGGGACCTCTTTTCAAGTAGTTACAAGGATGTTGCATGATGAATACATATCAGTTGAATTTATCCAACATTGAGAGTTGGGTTGAGGACTTAGAAGAACAATTTGCTCATAGATATAATACTAGAACCTACTTCAATGCTCACGTGTGGGTTGAAGAACATCTGTATCATGAAATCTATGAGATGTTCTTTTCTTGTTTTCCTATAGAGTTGTACAAGTGGCTGGTAACATATGCATCAAAGAAAAATTGGAGGTATAGAACAATTATTTGGACATAAGAAGATTACCAGACCTGTATGATGTTGATGTGACTTGGACACACATTATAGATCATTGGTGGAGTGGTGTTTTATACGTTACATGTTGGAGTACGATGTTTCTACTTATTCCTATCCAGAGGTTGCTGATTTTTAGTTCTTGTATGAACCCAGAGGATCTTATTTGTGCGATATCCCTTTAGTAATTAAGATCTTGTTGGTGACTCTAGATTTGGAAGAATGACCTATGGATAGCTAAACCTCCACCACACACGGGGTCGTGGAGAAGGTGTGGTGAAAGATGATAGAACTTATGGTAGAAATGAAGAGAGAAGAAAGGTGACTTAATTATAATGAGGCATGGGAGAGGGAATTGGAAAAGAAGCATGATATTAAGGAGTTTGTGGATTTGCGAAGGATGATATTTGAGGCTCACTTAAAAGACACGAGCCATAGCATCGACTCTCTCCCCACTTAGGAAAGCACATTAGAGAATCCATTTGAGATTCTAATGAGAGAACGTTTGATGAAGAAATATTAAGGACCATGAGCATGCATCCGATCCCACCCGGTAATCTAGCCCTTACACTTGGTGTTCTAATTCCTGAAATAGTTATTGAGAAATGCAGGCTAGTGTTGGTGATAGAGTAGTGATAGGTAGATTTTAGTTTCGTTGAATATAGGAGTGTCATAGATAACATTGATGGCATCATATGTGACAACATATTTACTATTTAGAGGATTGGTTGGTGGTATATTTTCTAGTGTGTCATCGGGAGAGAGCGTGGGCATGCGTAGAACATTGGTAATACATCTAGAAGTATAAAAATTCACAGACTATGGGAGTTCAATTTAGTATAATAGTTGGAACATAGAGTAGCTCATCCTCTGGTCTAGTGCCCGCTATAGGAGGAGGATCAAGAGGTTTGGGATCTAGTGGATCTGGTGGTTCTAGAGGTGGAGGGAATACTGGAGGTAATACAAGTTTTGGATCTAGTGGGCATGGTCTCACACCAGCCACAACAAGTTTATTATGAGATGTCTATTCTCCTACCAAAATACTGAGGTATTAAAGATGCAACTGAGCATGTGCATATGTGTGAGATACTATGACACACTAAGGGGATCACAACTCCTAAGCGTAAGGAAAGCCAGTTTGCTACTACTTTTCAAGGGTGTGCACATAGTTGGTATAGGAAGTATGAGTCAAACCAGAGTGTTTTTGATTACAACGTGCTAGGTGATGCCTTCTTGGCTGAGTTTCATATACCTGAGTTTGAACAGAAAAGCATCAGTGCGCTAAAGGAGATTAAGAAGGGCATGATTGAGAGCATAAGGGAGTATGATGCATGCTTTAAAACTTTTCTATCAAAGTTATCTTATGATATTCACCCTATCCAATATACAAAGTGGTTTGATCACACCTTTCCTAAGGGATCTCTCACATAAAATTTCACACAAACGTGTAAGGATTTGGAGGTGGCTATGCATGCTTGAGGTAGTTAGAAGCATAGAAACTAGAGTTAGCCCATTTTTGGAGGCATAGATTTCATCTATGGTAAAACCATTGGATAAAATTTCAGCCAATTCAGCTCACGAGACACATAGTGGGATATGGTGTAAAAATTACAAGGTGGAATGACATACTAAGGATAACTGTCCTCGTAAATTAGTGTGTGTCATGTTGCTAGATTATGAAATTTTCTACTTAAATCATAATTCAAGTAGGTTCTTGTTATTGCAACATGATCGGAAGAAAACATCTAGTTATTATAAGATCCGTAAATCCCACACTCATGATACAAAGAATTATAGGTTGATTGATTCGATTCATAAAGCTATTGAAACTAACATGCACTAGACCAAAGTTGTGAATGATTCAAAAAAGTAGGAAGGACAACATCATGAAGGGCACTCTAATGGAGGTGGTAGAGGTAGAGGTTACCATGGGGGATATAGAGGCCATGGTTGTGGCATTGGAAGAGGTGATTTCCCATGAGGAACCTATTTTACATGTAGATCCCCGATATTAATAAAAGTGAATGCCCTCAGAATGTATTCTGCTCATGGTGTGGGAAATAACATAAGTTTAAAGAATGTCTTGAGTTATATGAGCACATGAGTAAGAACTATAAGAAGAATGATAAGGGTGTGGGGATGATTAAAGTACAATGCACCATAGAAGATTAGTGGATTCATAAGATTGCACCTGATCCTAAGATGGTGCATGTGTTAGTGATTACACGTATTAAGGCTACACATTCTTATGAGAGCCTGAAGTATAAACATGTTATTACAAAGTAAGAGGTGATAAATGTAAAATATCCAGATCCTTCCCATCGAAATAAGTTTATTAAGAGACTATGGAGGTCATTAGAAATTTGTAGGGTGAGATATAATGCTTGAAGGAGTAGTTGTGGAAGATGGAGCAAGCAAAGGTAGTTGAGCTTCCTCAAAAATATGTTGATGAATTGAAGGAGGTTTGTAAGATGTTGCACCAGGAAAATATCATTCCTTTGTTAGGGGAATGGTTGAGGGAGAAGGTACAAAATGTTGGATCTAAGCACGAGAGACATATATTGTATACAAACTTACCCCCTCACAGTATTGAGTATGATAAAGAGATCACTTTGAATTCAGTTATTGATGGGTGGTTGTTGAGTAACATATTAATTGATACAAGTGTAGAAGTAAATGTACTCACTTTGGATGTGTGGAATCAGATGGGGAGACCACCGTTACAACCCTCTTTGAATGTGTTGTATATGGTGAATAGGACTAGAGCCACACCCATTGGAGTATTGAAGGATGTCACTATTACTATATAAGGGGCCAAGTTTACTGGGGAACTTTGAGGTCTTGCGCTTGTAGAAGAAAATAGTTTCCCAACATTGCTTGGGTGCCCTTGGTGTTACATGAATAATGTTGATCTACGCTTTAATAAAGGTTACATCAGTTTTGAGAACAAAGAAGAGCACATAATTATTCCTTTAATAGATGGGAAGGCTGCACCATATGTAGAACCTTTGAGTGAAGAGGATCTAAATAGGATATATGTGTATAAAGTTAGAGACCTTGAAGTACTTGAGCCATCTAAGGAAGGTGTTATACAATGGGATGATGCTCAGTCTATGAGTGATAACTAGTGTTTCCTGTGATAATTGGGCACATGGAACATATGAAATGGTTGGGCAAGAGATGAAAAATATAGTTATTCGTGTGATCGGGAAGCATGTTTGTTTGACGTTTAAGTCATAACCAGTACTCATGTACACATGTGAAGGAAACCCTAATGTATTTCTGCATGCCATGGAAGCCTAGTGGAAGGATGAGGGTGATATATGAAATATGTTGGGTTATACCCTACGCGGGATAGTAGTGTGTTACACTGAGACATAACCTTTGGAGTGGCGAGAAGTGAGAATCACTTTTTCTAATAGGTTTCTTAGGAGAAATGTACCTTCACAAATATGCAAATTTCATGGGAAGGATTCTATTTCGCATCACATTTAGAAGTGTGAGAGACTCTAGATGGAGGGGCAAGAAGCCTTACCACCATCACTTTGGGTACATAGTTCTATGCCACCCTAAGTGGTTACACACGTGCATGGTATGTTCATTCGTAGCTAATAAGGGAAACAATTAATTGACAAGAGACGACCTTAGGTATGATTCAAACCTTTGATTATTTTTCTACTAAACCTCTAGTGAATGAAGCATTATAGATTATAAAGCACCTTACAAAGGGGATAGTGTAAAAGATGAGGAAATTTTGTTAGATATGTTTGGAGAGTTATATTTGGAGGCACACTTTGAATAAGAAGAGACAGATGAGGAGTAGCTTGGGTGCACCTACCTAGAAAAAGAAAAAATCTAGTTTATATGATTGATGATGAAGAAGTAGAGAATCTCCATGTTGATTACACTATGGATATGTGTGAGGTCTTGGATAGTGATGATGAAAAGGTGTGTGCTTATCATGAGACTATGAAAATGAATAAGGTCAAGATTGGGATTGATACAAAACCTACAGAGGTTATTATTGATGACTATTGGTTTGAAAAAGAGGTGAAAAATTTATTGAGCTACTGCACAACTTCCAGGACTTATTCCCATGAGGATATAATGAATTGAAAGGAGTATAACACTCTTTGGGTGAGATGTGAATCAAGTTAAAGGAAGGTGCACTTAGGTTAAGAAGAGGATTTATAGGATGAATCCTAATCTATGCGTCAAAGTAAAGGAAGAGATTGATAATATGTTGAAATATGGAATCATTGAGCCCATTGAGGAGTCAAAGTGGGTTAGCCCTATGGTGATAAGCATAAATAAAGACAGTAGGATATGGATATGTGTGGATTACGAGAATTGAATGCTACATGCATTATAGATCCTTTTCCCACACCTTTTACTGAGGATATCTTGGAAGGCATTGTAGGGCACGAGATTTACTCTTTCACTGATGGATTCTCTAGTTATCATCAAGTGTGGATTTCTAAATAAGATCAAGAAAAGACAACTTTCACTACTAAGTGGGGCAGTTTTACATACATAGTTATTCCCTTTGGGTTGAAGAATGCACGTACAGTCTTTTTGCGCATTGTGGTACAAGAATTTGAAGAATTTATACATAAGTTTTTACATGTTTACTTGGATGATTAGACTATATATGGGCTGGTAAAATATCACTGTGATAATTTGAGACATATGTTTGAAAGGTACCAATAGTTGAGTATATCTCAACATTAATAAGTGTATCTTTGTGACACCCTTTGGAACTTTGTTGGGACATATTATATGTAAGGAAGGTTTTTGGTAGATCATGCTAAGGTTTTTGTTATCTTAGGTTTGGAGGAACCTACCAATTAGATGAGATGCATGGGTTTTTAGGGCACATAGGTTATTATAGGAAGTTCATTAAAGGATATGATAAGATTTTCGTGCCCTTGGAAGAATTGTTGAAAAGTAAAGGAAAGTTTCATTGGGATGAGGTGTAATAGATAACATTTGAGACATTGAAGGAAAAACTCACTTCTATGCCCATTTTACGTTTTCCTTCTTGGGACAAACCATTTCATGTATATGTTGATGCCTCTAGCATGGCCATAGACAATGTTATCATAGCCAAGTGATAGGATCATTAATCATCTTATCTATTTTTTGAGCGAGAAAGTTGACCCCAACTAAGTAGAATTATACAACTACAGAGTGAAAAACATTGTCCATGATTTACGCATTGCATAAGTTTAGATAGTACTTGCTAGAAACTCCTTTATGTTTTATACAGACCACATGACACTTAATTACTTGGTTAATAAGCCTGTTTTTTGCAAGGGCACATATGGAGATGGATTCTCTTGTTTTAAGAATTTGATTTTATAGTGGTGTAAAGCTAGGAAAGAGAAATTCTGGACTAGATCATTTGTCAAGGATTAATTCAGGAGAGGATGTGCAAAACATTGAGGACACAATGTTGGATGCACAATTATTTATATTGAACCGTAAACCCTCGACTTAGAATAAATTGTTTTTTTTTTTTCCATACTATTGTGGCACCTAAAGGGATGAAGAGCTTAGAGAAGAAATAACTTTCCATACATGCCACACCTTACATGTTGATCAGTGGAGATTTATACAAGTTAGGTTGTGATGAGATGTTGCGATGGTGTGTACTTAAACATGAATGTGATAAAATTATGGAAGAGGTTCATGGTGGAATTGCAGGAGGCCATTATGCAGGAAATTCTACCACACGTAAGATTTTTCTAGTTGGCATTTAGTGGGAAACACTATATAAGGATTGTAAAGAGTATTCCAGGGCATGTGATCACTACCAATGCCTTGGAAACATGGGCATAGAGATGAGATTCCTTTGAGGCCTATTGTAAGTGCATAATCTTTTGAAAAATGGGAAATTAAATTTATGGGCCCTATTTCCCCACAACGCATAGGAGTGGGTCACACTACATTATAACTTGTACAAATTATCTGACCAAGTGGGTAGAAAAAACACCTATAAAGGATTATATGGTAGCTACAGCAACAAGGTTCTTATGGGAGAACATTATTAGCGGTATGGATGTCTCGTTGAGCTTGACAAGTGATAGGGGCACACACTTTTTGAATGAGACTATCAAAATATTATTGTTTGAGTTCATGTTGGTGCATCATAAGAAAACACAAGATCACCTACATGCTAACAGTTATTGAGGCTTTCAACAAGATATTGGGACATACATTGACAAATATATGTGATGTTGGAAGGAAAGATTGGGATGATAAAGTCTCTGTTGTACTTTGGGCATATAGGACAACTTACAAAAGATTGAACAAAGCCACACCCTTTTAGTTGGTGTTTGGCATAGAGGCTATTTTACCAGTGGAATTCATGTTACCCTCCCTACGTATTACATGCATAGGAGGAACGAGATGATGAAAAAGAACTTGAAGAGCGTATAAATAAACTGATGTAGTTGGATGAGAGGTGTGCCATCACACGTTGGAGTGAGAAGACAAAGAAGGCTAGGAAGAATGCATGCCACGATAGGTAAATTAATAATAAGTAGTTTGAATTTAGATAGATGGTTCTTCTTTATGACTCCAAGTTTACACACCACCCTAGGAATTTTAAGGTGCATTGGTTTGGACCGTATGTCATGACATATATACTTGATTCAGGAACTTGTTAGTTACAAGCATTGGAAGGAACACGATTTATCTATTACTTAAATGGGAGTAGGCTAAATCCATACTATAAATATTTCTTCTTGGTGTTTCTAATAAGGTATTGGTGTCAGTTAGATTAGATTTCCTTTAATGCATTTTCTTTATATGTGTTTCCTTTCATTGTTGCTACACTTTTGTCAATTAAGTTTAGTGTTTCAATCTAATAAGTTCGCATGCATGCCAATAGATGATTACTAACTAAGTGGATTCATGTGTAGAGGACCACACATACTTTTAGTGTGGGGTGGATTAGAAGTAAAAGGTGCACATAAGAGAGTTTTGAGAGTTATGGTTTACATAGGCCTAAGTACTAAAGGAGTGCACATGTTGATGTTGGTTGCTAAAATATAGGGAGAATGGTGATAATAAGGACAATGCCAAAGGAAAATCCAGGTGAATAAGTGCACAGTGTAACGCGAGGTAGGAAATGACATGGGTAACTACTTGGTATAAGGTGTAGAGGTATGTGGTGTGAGAATTAGTTTGCGCACCTAAAGGTTGCAGCTAGAGTGCTTGTGATGAATGCATGATTAGAAGCACAATGGAAACTATGGAAAATGTGGGAAAAGTAGAAAAGATGAATTAAATGTAGTCATACAATGGTAGTTGGAAAATAATGAATGTAAGTAAAATTTGAAAACCTATAAATAGAGTGTCAGGGTAAAATCATTTTTACCTTACCTTGTAAAGAATTTGTGGAGTGATTTGTATGACCTAGGGAAAACTTGAGATTTTTTTAGAAAATCAAAAATGCCGAGTTGAAGAAACTTGAACCAAAGTGTGAAGGAGGACATGGTCATGTGGGAGGAGAGAGTTCCATTAGAGGGAATCTTGTAGGTTGAGATGGTGTGGTGTGGATTTGGAAGGAAACAAGACTTCTCTGGCTAGGGTTTTGAGAATTAGAACATGGAAGACAAATTTCTAACTAAAATATAATAATGTTTCACCAAAGGGTCATGTGAGAAGAGGGTTAGAATACTAAGGTAAAGAAAGGCATAAGGTGATATTTTGAATTTACATGACTGATATGGCACCAAGGAAAGCAACAACCATGTCAACAAAGAAGAAAACAAAGGGAAAGGAAAATCCAACACCTATATTGGGCATTCAGAAGAATAGTACTCAAATGCAATAACCAGATGGGGTATTGATGGGAAAGGAGTGGGTATCTCATGTTAGGAGTATGGCCATGAGTGATTATAGCCATAGGAAAAATTTGATGGCACACAACATGGTGATAGAACTTGTTCATCCTACAGGAGGAAAGAACTCTAGATGATAAACATGTGTATGATGATAAGAACAAAAGGTTGTTAGAGAAGGCATGGATTTTGCAACTATATGAGATTTCGTTCTTTAGGAAGTCGGAGAGACTATATCAATGGTTGATGTCATGCGTCCATGAACACTATTTATACTTTACAGGCATAAGGATGCACATTACCAAACAATTGATTGAGAAATATATTGGTTTGATTGGTATAGGGAATACATTTGATGATGATTTAGCCAATGATGTTGAGGTAAAGAAGACTACAATAGAGTTCCCGTATAAGAAGGAGGGTGGGAAATGGATATTGTTAAGCTTAATGATCCTATCATAAGCATGGCCATGTGCTTAGTCACAAAATTGAATGGACACAGGTGAATAAACGTTGGCTACTTGTATGCAAGAAGATATCAGAAGGAACAATGTATAATATTGCCTCCTTTATAGTAGAAGAGATCATTGAAGTTATATGTACAACAAAGACAAGATTATCTTTGGAAATGTTTTATTGGTAATAGTGTTCTCTGAGATTGGGGTTCTGATGGATAAACCAACAGGATATGGGAATATAATGAAGTAGATCCCTCCCAGAAAATGATTTTCCAAGTGTACATGTGAATCAGTGACTCCAACATATAATGCACATGTGGATAAATGGTATAAATAGATGTGTGATGCGTTCGGTGTAGAGTGGAGAATCCTAGCTGAATTACATATTGTTATAGATGGGATTGTTGAGTTCATAGTTTATCAAAAAATTTGTATTGGGAGGTTTACATTGGTTGATGGTACTAAAATTACATGGTGTAAACTTCTGTTTTATTTTACAATGCAATATTTTCAAAGAGTTGTGAATAGGTTTAAGGAGGCACGGAAATTGAGACTTGATCTAAGAAAAGTGGATAAGGAGAACCATGAGATGCTTCAAACAATTGTTTACCCCAAGGAGCATGCATATGAGGAGAGGTATGTTTAAAGAACATCCATTTTTATAAACCGAGTTACATCAACAAAGTGGCCTTGATAATGACAACAAGAGTATATATTTACCTCGGGACCCAATTTTTGATGGAGTGTTCATGGAGGATGATGTGAGTATTCTGAAGGTCCCTCCAAATGGCGAGAAGGTTAAATCAAATTAAGGAGGGCATGAAGAGACTCCTTATGTTATTGGAAGTGAAGGGGGAAGTAGAGATAAGACCCCTATTTTAAGTGCACCCGTAGGGAAAACATCCGAATGTAAGGAGGTAGGGAAAAACACATATGTCAGAAGGAAGTCCAAAGAAGAATATATCCAAGATACGAAGAAAGAAATAGAGGATAGTACCTAGCTCAAACTCTGAGGAGATGGAAATCCTGAAGGAAGAAGAGGATGAAAGTGAGGAAGAACTAGAGGTGAAGGTGAGTCCACATGTGTACACGAGGGATGGGTAAGATGCAGAGGAACAATGTGCATATTTTAAGGAAACACATGCTATAGAGATTGATAGATAAGAACAAGTTGGGGCATATGAAACTCATGCCACGGTGAAAAAATGGATCCAATGATAAAGCATGAGGTCAAGCACACTCCCAACCTTGAGCTAGAGCACAAATTGGAAAAGGAGGTCATGAAGATTATAGAACATCTAGTGGAGCATGAGGTGGCACGCAATACAGAGGAAGGAAAGAGTGAAGAAAAAGAAGGGATCATGGGTGGAGAATCAAATTTTGTTGTAGGTTTCCCTAAGGGTGTTTGAGGAAAAATTAGGAGACCAAGGTACATCCTGCAATGAACTATAATGTAGTATGTTGAAGATCCTAGTAAGGTTGTGCGCACTAGGTATCGAGCAAGATAACTTCGGATCAATTATTATGTTGGTATTTATTCAATAAGGTGGATGTGCTACCACGCACAAAGAAGATGTTATATTGGGTGCTCTAGTCACATATCAAAGAACCATAATTTGAGGTGTGCACCCATTCATTCTTAGGATACCCGTGAGAAGGAAAAATCTAGAGAGATGTATCTGATAGTCGATTCCTAGCAATTATTAGATGAGAAAGTGTGTAACACGCTTAACAAGCTATCGGTGGAGGTGGGTGCCTGAATTTTTGATAAGAACAATAATATATGGTTTATGCAGAGGGATCTAGATGAGAAGAATAAAGAGATAAGAGAAAGGGACAAAGAGATAAAGGAGAAGGAAAATATTATTGCATAGTTAAAACAAGAGTTAAGGGAGGAAAAATGGAAGACATGCACAACTTATAAAAGGAAGAATGCATAGCTGATGTAATCTTACTAGTGTGCCCAGATCTGGCCCCTCCTAGTAAAACCAAGTATGAAAATTATTTCCATTGTTTGGAGGATTTAATACACATAATCACAACTCAAAACCACCTCTTGCATTGGAATTTGTAGAAGATGTATTGGCGAGATAGAAGCAACAAGAAAAAGAAAAATTGAAACCGTCATTACACAATATAATGAATTAATTAAATCATTAAATGAAGAAAATCACATGGTAGAAGTTGTCTATGAAAATTGTGAAGATAGGGATCATGTAGTGGGACTGCTTGTTGCAAAAGATGAGGCATATCTAAAAGAGTTCTAGGCCACAAATAAAGGAAAAAAGGTAGAACAAGAAAGAATCTTGACAGAGGTTGAGTAGAAATGGGAGGCAATTGATTTGTTAAGGGCCTTAATTAAGAATAAGTTAAAATAAATATACCCACAAGTTATATACATGATGGACACGCTAGCTGATGAAGGAAAATAGTTGGAGACTTTGGTTGAAATGCTGAAGGCAAAGGGTGAGGATTTAAATTTTGAAGAGGTTCCTACCATTATAGGTGATTCCTTTACTCAGTGAAGCAATGAGTTAGAGGGGTGGAAAACATTGGAAGCATTAGTAAATAAGGAATTCCCCTCATTTTTACATAATAACACTTGGATTCTTTCATTATTTGGTGCCAATCATACAGATATTCTTTCATTCTTTAGTTATTGGAGAATTCTTTATCATTATTTGCACAATCAAAGCAGAGTGTTGCTGATGATTGAAAACCTACCTAGTGTGGGGTAATGTTGGGCTTAGGAAAACGTATAAGGTTTGGAAGTATATAGTGGTTCAAGCTCACGTGCAAAAGAGCTATAGAATAAACATCCGGGATGAATGAGCTTGATGAACGTGTTGGAGAATGAGGTTGCACACAGAACATAGAAGGAGATGCACATGTGAATAAAGGTTAAGACTTTGTGAATTTTTGATAATGTGGGCTAAATATACACTTGGAGTATACAACACACAA
This sequence comes from Taxus wallichiana var. yunnanensis, assembly GCA_018340775.1. NCBI lineage: Eukaryota > Viridiplantae > Streptophyta > Pinopsida > Cupressales > Taxaceae > Taxus > Taxus wallichiana. The sequence continues at coordinate 352,983,141 of CM031242.1, read as the reverse complement.
GGAGGATTAGGTGGTCAAGAAGAGTCTATTTTTGGGAAATAACTTGTAGTACGAACATGCGCTTGAAGCTAATAATATGATTAAAACTAGAGTTAATTATAGATGATCTATTATTAGGTAAAGCTTGCATGATTTTTGGTTACCTTTTTAAGTGGTGTATGGCTATTCTTAGCATGCAACCTATTTTGAGAATGCATGGGAGGTGAAGGGAAAGTTCTCCACCCCTATATATATATATATGTATTGATTTACACGGTTTAGAGGAAGACAAGATTGCGATAGAGTTATGATGTTGGTATGTTTGTGCACATGACTTTGGGGTGATAACCATGATGTATTCAGGCATAGTGTTTTGATGGATTAATATAATGGATCGTTGGGGATGGATATTGATTGTTGATGTCTTTGTTACTTGTTATTACATGGTAAATCTGATCTTGATCCTTGTTTAATTCATTATACACTATGGTTGTGATCTAATTCATGTTATGCTTTACCTTTAATTACTTGCTATGGATATGAATACTTGTGTGATCATGCTAACACCTTGAAAAGCTGGTATAAAAAGAGGGACCTGGTACCTTTGCGTGCTTTGGGTGAGCGCTCAGATTTGTTTGAGTGATGGGCTAATGTTTTTAGGGTTTGAGTAAGAAAAAAATATTACAGGTGACATCACTTACTAAAAATAGAAACTTACCAAAACTAGTAATTTCTCTCAGAGTAGTGCATTCGAAAAAACAATGAAGAAGAGAAACTAGGTCAATAAGGTAGTTTTTACTAGAAAAGATTTTTTTTTTTGAAAAATAGAAACTTTAAAAAATAAAAAAAGAAACATCAATGAAAGTATTTTTAGCATGTTAGGGGTTTCAATTAATTGAATTTGAGAAAAAAACACTTTTTCCAAAAAGAAGCTCTGAACCTTAATTGCTAAAAATAGAAAGTCTCCGATTTAGTTATAGAAAGTTGCTATCATCTTCATTTTATCCCATCTTGTTGATTTTTTCAAGTATGAAGCTCAATTTTTCTAGTATGTAATATAATTCAGTCGTATTATTAGAATACCTAAGGGTGGGTGACATCAATGTTGCTCATATGTACTTGGAAGATATAAATAATTGAACGCTTGATGGTCCCATGGAACAAGTGGAAGACAAGGTGTTCACGAGTGGATTGTATGCTATGGGTGGTCATTTCATGTCTGTCCAAAGTATGGAGTTAGCACTGGCATTTTCTCATCACTATGAGACTAAAACAAGAATCATAAGGTGTCGCATGTGCTCATCACTATGAGCCTAAAACAAGAATCAACAACTCAATACCGGCAGTACCCACTCCTAAGGGAATTTCACATTGTATGCAAATACCGAAATGGAACAACATGGTCATCATCATGAAGGAATTTACATTAGGTAAATAATCTAAAATAGAATCCTATCTCCAAGGTCTTGCATTGGGGTCATGGTTGAAACAAGGAAGGAAGCCATCTCACATGCTGAAATCTCTATCTAGAAGTGAGTTTCACGAAGGATTTTCTGATGCAATCATCCTACTTGAATAGGGTAATGAGAATATAGGCCACAAAAGGGTTTTCAATATTGGATGGTGTAGTTCATACTTATTTTCATTAAGGGTAAGTAGATGATTGATTGAGGACGATAATCAACAACAACATCCATTAACAATTGCTTCAGATTACTAGTCACCAAGAAGTTATCAATGAAATCCTACTTGGTCTATGATCTTGCTAGCACAAGACCATTCAGAGGCCTAAATCTCATTTAGAAAATTTCTAAGAAGGTCCCCGCCTATGAGAAGTATCCATAATTGACCCCAGAAGGAGAGAAACCACCATTTATCAAGAGTGAATGATGTATTCACTATGTTTTTCATATGATTTCTAGAGGGTAATCATAAATCAAGAGTGTTTTCTCAAGTTTCCACTCTGATTAAGAGGTATGGGTCATCTTTCACTCAGTTCTCATTCTTCTCATACATCAAAATATATGGGTTTTATCTCACTCCACATAAGTTTCCAAGGTACCTCAATGATAAGACCACGATGTTTGAGCTCTACAAGTAGCTCTCCCACATCAACAACAAGCTCAATAATCATAAGAAGAAAAGTGTTTCATTCCCTATCTTTCTTGGGATCTTCTCCTATAAGAATTCCAATGATGCTAAAAACTTGGAAGCTTCCTTCTCTCCTTTGAACCTCTACTCATACAATAAAGGGAAGATTTTTCCATTCGAAGCAACCCTAAAACATTCCATCTTCCTGATTTGCACCATGTTCCACAAATTAAGGATTATTGGGTGAATTTCTCAGATGATTTTGAGGTTAGGGAGCATGATCATATGAGAATGATAGTTGGAAAAATGAGAAAGTTCAAGTTTGACTAGTTTAAGGATGGCATTAAAGATGATGGAACTGAATTGTATGATCCTGAGTATCAAGCGGTGAAGGCCTCACCCTCCCACAAGTCTCATGGAGCATTCATGAGTCAGGGGACATAAATGAATGAACCAAAGAGGTAATCTAGAGATATAAGGAATGGTTAAAAAATAAGAAAGTTATACCCATTAAATTAGGAGGTCTATAGAATCTTAGAAGGCTAACATATCACCTCTCCACTTCAAAGGAAACTGAGAAAAAAACAATATTTTCTCACTCAAGAGATCTCTAAAAAATGAATTCGATCGAATATGAGGTCCCACACTACAGGATGCTACTCAAAAGGAAAGAGAAATACATGATCTTGTAGAAGGTTTGGAATAGGGAGAAATTGATCTATCTCATCCATTGATCCCTCAATGGCCACCGAGCATCTCCTCCTCTGCAATTTTGCCAACTCAACCAGAGTAAGATGTACCTTCTAACTTGAAGCCAAATCAAAAATCATGCCCACTATTAAGTTTAAAACAACTGAAATATTACCATGGGTGTAAGAGATTATTAGAGGAGAAACCCGCATGGTTCAACAAGTAGTGGTTCTGTATTTTCAATCCATATCCATGATGGTGAAAATGAAGAAAGGTAAGAAAGCTCAAGTTGCTTCCTGCTTCTTTAGTGGTGCTTCGGGAAATCAATACATGGAAGTAGCTCGAATAAAGGTATTCAATCCTATTAGTGAGATGACCCTATCCAAATATGAAATAAAAAACCATTCCTCTGGGACCAACAATGCATAAGAGATATTCCCAACCTGTTCAAATAATATTCCACTCACCTTCTTGCAATAAATGAGGAGTATAAGGAGAAAATTGAACAACTAGAAGATCATGTAAGAACCCTCACCTCATATGTGAAAACCTTCATGGATCCAAATTTAATTTCATCTCTCCCATCTAAGGAAGTTACTCCCATTATTAGATTTGATCTAGAATCTACCAGAAAGACTCAAGGATTCACAATGCAAGGCTAGGCTAATGATAAATGGGTGAGAAAAATTCTTGAGAAATGTAGGACCTTTCTTCCTAATATTCTCTCATTTTTGAATATGTGATTGCAACTTCCAGAAAGGTAATGATGACCAAAGATGAAATAAAAAAGAGAGAGCATTGGGATCAAGTGTTTCCCTAGTAACTGAAATGGGAAAAATCAACTCTTCTGTATTGGTGGGAAGAAATGTGTTAGATTTTGCATCTAAAGACTTGTCCTAAAATTGAGAAAGAACTCTTGTTGCTCTATATGAAATGATAAATCATGCTCTTGATGAGTTAGACTCGTATGATGATCATACTTCAAATATGTAGGAAGATATCATTTTAGAAGTATAGAAACTTGGGGTACCCATGATGAATGAGAACACTTCAATGAATGATCTTGTGAAACCATTTGAAGAGTTGGTTAAGAAAGAGGTTAGAGATACATTTTCCTTCAATGAAGACACACTAGAATCTCTTGTAGAAATCAAAGTTGTTATCTCTAACACTGCGAAGGAACATTTGGCATGGTTCAAATATGCAAAATAATATCAATGCCACTTCCGATAATTGGCTTAAGGCCCCGAATTTTGTACACATTCCTCAAGTAGAGAATGTTGCAACTAAAATGGTTCGATCAGTAAGTATTTTAAAGGGATTGATATATTTCAAGAAGCACTCTCCAAGAGTCTGTCACTAAGTGAATCTTCATCGACATGTGCCTCATCTTTGTCTGAGTAGCTATCTCTCCTTTTCTCTCTTCCCACCCCCTTCCTCTCTTATTTCATGTTCTATTTCTTCGTTGGGGTTTAATTTTCACTTTTGTCTTATTCATTAAAATTTGATCTATAGTTATACTTTGTAATGAGTTTCCTCCAATTAATAAAAAGGGACTCAATTTCTTTCCTAAGAATATGAAAGGTCACATGTTGTAAAGGTTAATGAAAAGTCATGTGGGGGGTAGGCGAAGAGTCATTTTGAAGTCTATATAATTGTATGACTCCCTCATTTCAAGGGGTTGTCAATTTTGTGAGTTCATGAGTAGATAACTAGTGCACTACAAATAACAAGTAAAGATAACATTTCCTCTATTCCTTTTCATATGTTTCCTCTCTCTCTCTCTCTCTCTTACAGCTTTGTGAATATGTCAATCTTGCATAACCAAGAAGGGTGTAAAATATTTTGATGAATGAATGAATGAAATTTTATGTTCATGATTCATTTTGTCTTGCCATAACTAGAAAAGTTGTTTTTCCTTATAATTGTGTGTTGATAAACTCTAGTTAATACTTGTAAAAATATGCTTGAGCCTATTTATAGGATTAACCCCCTCTAGAAATTATAACTCATAATACCTCATTTTCCTTGCAAAATTCTTCATTTGCATATGAGGTGCAAGAATTTACTGTAGGTTTAGTGGAGTGTGCTTGTGTGATCCTTGACCTATTATACAACTACAAAGTTTTTTTATTTGCATAAAATAAAGGGAGCCTCCCCTTTTCCAAGTAGGAGGGACATAGTCCCAAAGCATTGGTGAAAATCAACTAATTTTCCTAGTAAAAAGTATTCCGCCAACATGAACCTAGAAGATTTGAAGAAGTGAGTCAAAGGAAAGATTGGGTTGATATCATAAAACATGAGATGGATTAAATTGAGAGGAATGATGCTTGAACATGTATTATCCTCCTACTAATAAGTTTTTCATTAGTACCAAGTGGTTCTACAAGACCAAAGTAAATAGTGATGGTATAATTGATCAACTAAAAGCTAGACTTGTTACAAAAGGATTTGCACAAAATTTTGGTGTTGATTATGAGTAGAGTTATGATCATGTTGCAAGGAAATATTTTATAAGACTAATGCTTTCAGTTTCTGCTCATAAAGGTTGGAAAATTCATCACATGTATGTAAAGAATACATTCCTAAATGGAGTGATTAAATAAGAAGTGTATGTGGAGCAACCATAAGGTTTTGAGGTAAAGGGTAAATAATTTTGGGTATACAAGTTGAAGAAGGATATTTATGGACTAAATAAATCTACAAGTGATTTATAATCAAGAATTGATAATTGGTTTTTGGCACAAGGCTTTGTAAGAATTCTAAATGAGACAAATTTTTACATAAAAACATTCAGTTCTAATGTTTGTATGTTTTCCTCTATGTAGATGATTTGATCTTCACATGTAGCTTTATGGATATGTTGTATAACTCTAAGGAAGATATGAAATCATAATTTGAAATGAGTTATATTGGAATTATGAATTACTTTTTAGGTATGGAGGTCCATCAAAAGAAAGGGGAAGTATTTATTTTTCATGTAAATTATTTCTAAGATATTTTGTTGAAGTTCAATCTTCAAGATTCTAAGGCTACGAATTCTCCAATTGAAATTGGAAAAAAAATAATGAAATATGATAGAATCCAAGTAGATGTTATACTCACCAAGGGATTTTTAAGCAAACATGTGGAATATTTCAGCATATAATTTTAATTTCTTCTCTTTGCATCAAAGGGGAATGTTAGGAATGATGTCAATTTTGGCATTTGAAATTATACTAAATTTAGACAAGTTATATTTTTAAAAACACTATAAAAATAGAATTTTAGGATGTTTTAGGACTTATTTATTTCATTCATATGTTTTTTTCAAGAAGAGCCAAATAAGTGATTTTTAGTGATTTCCTAAAAATAGTTGAAAAAGCTAAAAATAGACTATCAATTGTCAGTTTCTAGATAAGTACAAATTATTGTGTAGTCATCCATAAAGAGGTGGGAGAATTTTTTTAAGTTAAGATAAGTGCAAATATTATAATTTAATGAAAATACCTATATTTTAGGGAACTTGGGGTGCATTATTTATAAGAAATCTATAATTAGGTTTTGAATGCATGCTTAACTTGCATAATTCTATTTTGAGAAAAGCTTCTTGCATTTTGACTTTGACCATGGATAACATGAGTCTATTTTTGAGTTAAATGGGAGCAAAAAATTAGTTTAGGAGTGTTTTTATATTATTAGTGATTCTATTTTAAGTTTAAATTGCTTTTTGAGTTGAGTTGTAATTCCTAGTTTTAGTTTTTGTGTTAATAAAAGTGTGGACAAGAGGAAGACACCGTAGTTATCCATTATTGTAATATGTTGAAGTTTTTTTAAAAATTATTTTACTATAGGTATTCAAATTTAATAACCGAAAGCTTACAAAGCCTATTTTTAAGTTGATTGTTGCATACAATTATGGTACAAACAATTACGCTACTTAATTACTAGTTTTCTTGGGCCTTGTTTGGATGATATAGAGATTCTTTTTGGGTCAATATAGAAGTTTTATTAGAGGTTTATTATCACTTCAAGTTTTTGTTTTTTTTTCTCCTTCCACACCTATTTCAACATTTTTCACCCCATGACACCACTCAACATCAATATGATCATTGTGGACAATTTATCCTTTGGATATGGAATTTTGTCAAGAACCCTAGTTAACATTAATAGATGATGATGCTAGCATTTCCACCTTTGTAGTATTGAAAATATATTCATGCTATTCATGGGCATTGGGGACACTAAAATTTAACACCATAGCTCTTTTTATTTGGAAGAGTGTTAACATCAAGGAAAATAATTTTTTTTTGTAGAAAATTAGTTAGAAAAAGTTTGCATATAGTAACTTTAAAGCCCTTTGAGGTTGTGTTACATTGGTAATGCCCTTCGAGTCTCTAAGATTAATTAATTTTTGTTTTATGTTTCTTTTTTCTATTTACACACGTAATTATTTTCCACTCTACATACACACTACCCTATAGTTAAACTTTATATCCATGATTTTGAATCCTAATCCTCATTATTATTATTTGGTTCATGAAAATTAGAATGATTTACTAATTGGCTTGAAGACATGAATTTAAAATAAAATAAAATGCTAGCTATAATTAGTTGAAAAATTGAGTATTTTGTTTAAATGTGAAGAAGTTATAAAGTAATCCTTAAAAACAAGGAAATAGATCAAAACTTCAACCACAAAGAAAAAAATTTGAAAAAGTAAACACTAAGTAGGAAAAACTAATTGCTATGGTTATATGCTATATAGTTTGACTATTTAAGTGTCCTCAAATGAACATGGTTATATCTTGGAAAGATAGTTTTTATATCCTTGAATGATTATGGAGTTTTCTAGAATGATCATGCGATATTTACGACCGACCCTTGTCAACTTTCCTCTTCACATAAATCTTCATATTTCAATTTTTTAGGCATGTCTAAATTATGCGAGTGGAGAATATTTGAATTTAATTGATAATGTCTCACTTTCACACTAAAAATTGAACAAAAATGATCCAATAAAATAAGTCATGAACCATTTATCCAATAAAATGGTGACATAAGTCATCCTCATACTACATTTATCTCGTATTCAAAACTACCCAATTTTAATCCCTTCAAAATAGACTCACCACATAAATTAAATTCTCAAAAGAAAATCAACATATTGAAAAAGCATAATCTATTGAACATTTTTAATTATATGATACTTAGGTGTTTGTGTGCACCCCTTAACTTAGGGTTCATGATCATTGGCTCCTCTCTTGTAACTCAAGGTTGAATCACATTTATGTGGGCTTTGAGATTGCAAGGTGCCACTTTTTAAATGATGGATATTTGAGAACAAGTTTGAAAGTGAAAATTTAGTATTTGATGAAGATCTAAATCTCTCTTATTTTTATAATAGATCAAGGTGAAAACCATATATATATCTGTCCTTTACCCAATTTTACATGTGTTACATTTTAAATGGTTACAAAAAGGTCCCCAATTGTAGTTTATATTTGTAGCCTAATATATCTTACTTATCCATTGTATGCTTTATCCCATCTTCCCACTACTTTTTCCTTTGTTTTTGGCCCTTAGTGTCAAAACTACCACCTGCCTAGCGATGGTTTTGTAACCGCATCCCGTATAGGGTAGAGGTTTTGTAACTATTTCCCAGAAGGGTGGTGGTCCTGTAATCGTCGCTCTGCATAGGGAGACAATCTTGTGTGAATTTTCCATAATGTTTCACTCGTCCCTTGAACGTGAGTAACTCAACTTTAGTTCTATTTTAGATGTGTTTCTTAGTCAATTTTCATTAATTTAGGATTAATTATTCATGTAAAACTCCTCCTTCACTTATGATTTTTGATTGCATAGTTAACTACCTCTTCATGTGATGATTTGGCATCCCATTGCTGCCAAGTGTGCTTGTGCACTCTATAACTAACTTTCTATAAATTTATCACTTGTATTCAAGCAAAGGGCCTAAGAATTTTGTGTATCTTGTATTGTATTGCTGCCACAATCCTGCTAGAAATTACATAGCCAAGATCTATTCACTTGTGTTATCTCTCTTCTACTTGCATTACAACTAGATTGCCTTCAAGCTGCCATTTCTCAAGTGCCATCTCTCTGCTGCTACCTCTACATTCCCAAATCCTTGGACTCATGTGGAAACATAAATAATGAAAAGACAAAACTGAGGGGACAAGACATCACAAAGATGGATTTATCTCTATTATGTAAATTCTAGGTTAGAGTTGTTGTTTGATTTCCTTCATTGCTGCAATTTATTACTATTATATCATATTAAATAGAGTAGAAATTGGTTGTTCTTTCATTACAAGTAATTAGTTAATTTATGAGAGTTTTAAATCATTAATAGCAGCCTCGTGAATGGATCCTCTTCTTCCCATCCTTGTGGATCTGAAGGAGAGAATATATGTAGGAAGTTGTCTACACATCATTGAGTAATTAGAAAAGTTCTTGTTTTAGGTTAATTTAGATTTAATACACAATTGCACAGACAATTAGCTACATCCGGTTAGTTGTCTGTATTAGATTTATTTATTTAGATTATAATATTTGTTCTTAAAATATCATAAAAGAATAAAAAACATTTAATTTCATTAGATTAGTTACTTTTCATTGCTTTATTCATTTATATATTAAAAATACCAAAAACATAGTGTAGATTTACTTTGCTTAGTTAATTTGTTTCACTAGATTAATTTAATCATTTCATGCATGACAATTATGGGGCCTAGAGAACCCAAAGATTTCATATTTGAATTGATAGTACCTCAAAACAAATCTAGCAGTACCATTAGTAGATCATTGACCAAGGTCTTAGATTTAAAGTTTTTCAAAAAACCATAGATCTACAAGTAGTTCACAAGAACAATTAGACGTGTTAAACATTGAAGATGACAAAGCATATGAGTTTTGGTCAAAACAACCAAATTATAGATTGCCTTGAAAGCATTTAAACATTCACATGACCATCAATAAGAAAAAATCAAGAACAAACTTATGCTATTGATCCAATAGTTAGGCAACAAATTCGGAGATTTATTCATAGACATAGACACGGGACTACGTATACAAGTTGTTAGATCCCTAGTACGGTATTCACAAAAGATTGAACAACTCCTAGTTTTGAACATAGAAGCAGATAAGGCTTACAATTACTGGACTACTCCCATGTGTAGATTACCCGACTTCCCTTGGGCATAGATTCTAGATCATACCGCATGACCATAGAGGGACCACAACTAGAGAAATTTATAGTTGTGATCCAATGGTTCCCCAACCGAATGGAACCAAAAACCAACTAGATGTAGACACTAGATTGAGAGCGTTGGTCTTTATAACCTCTCATTATCACCGGCATCATTAGGAAATTAAACATTTTAAATGAAGAAGCTCATTAAGCCCTCTCGTTTTTGACTGAACCCCCCAACCATCCATAGAGCTAATAGATTCATGCCTCTCTCATCTGTTCCATGACCTTGTTTGGAAATCATTATGAGGCTCATTGGTATTACATGTATTCCACAAACATTGGAGAGAATCTCTCCAGAGCTTGATATTGATTGGAGTCTCCACGTTGATATTCTCTTTGATCCATCCATTCAAACCATCTAGGTTAGACAGAAGATTTCATTTCATTGATCGAGAGATCATTAAGAGTCAAGACATTGTATTGCCTTGAAAAAAATTACGTACCATTTTTGTACACTTTTTCCCATTACCACATTTAATACCATTTAGCCATCCATATTTATACACCATCTACCTCGGCATGACCTCGGGGAGTCGAGTGTGGTTGAAGGTCGCATGTGTCAATTTTCATCCGTATAAATTGGTGAACCCAACGTGAAGAGCTAGTATATTTTCATTCCATTTTCTTCATCCACCTTCTCTCTCTCCCATTATTCTACGGGTATTTATATACCCCCGAATATGTTGAGATACGATGATACCATCCATTTTGGTCTAGAAGTATACTACAATTAGCTGAGTACACAACAAAAATATCCCTCATTTGTTTACATGGGCGGAAAACTACTCTACCCATCTTCATACTACTCAAACTCCTCCTCCTTAGGGACCAACAATGTCTCCTCGGTTAAGATTGAGGAAATTGACCAGCTCACACACACACAACAACATAAAAACTTGAAGTTTCAAGCTCCAATAACATGATGTTTACTAGAGAGTTAGGCTCATCTCCTCGGGTTTTGTTGAGACAACCAATTAATAGGTAGTCTAATCAACTCTCATTTTTAGATGAGGAGTATTTAGCATGTTATGCCCAAAGTGAACAACACTTCCAAAGTATGAACCAAAATTTAGATAGGCCACAAAAAAGGACATGTAGATGTATTTCTTCAAAACAACACCACTACCCCTCCCATGATAGAAAATGCTCGTAAAGAAGGGTGGCAAAAAATGAGAAATTTATAGCAAGATATCATACACCTTCACAAACCTACAAAGGTTTAGCATTAACATCAAATAAAAACACCATGCCATCATCATCTAAGTTATCACATCTGTTGGAAAAAGGTTAGGAATTAGAACTTGCCTTCAAAATGCCTCAACTTCATATGCTAGGCAAGGAAGATTCACCATCAACAACAAAACTATGGCCATGTGCCAAACACCTAATCCTCCAGTTTACATGGGTTCCTAACCCTAGGGATATTCTCACTAGGATAGGAACCTTGGGTATTCCCCCACATATATAGATATCCATAATAGGCACTATGGGAAGCACATTCTCAAATGCCATCCTAACTGGAAATGCAACATTCCCTGGCTTTGTGCCTTCAAGTCATATCAAAGTAATGTTCCTCCTTATGTACACATGTATTCTAAATCACCACAGGGGGACATGTACTCTTACCCATATGTTCACCATAGGGGATTTTATGCCCCAACAAATGTATATGCTACACCATATCAACAACCGATTTTACCTCCACCTCCCCAACAGATGCCACCAATGGCCGAGTCTTACATAGTAGGGACTTACTCAGAATATCTCAAGGAGACTCTTGAATTCTCCATACGTACGAAATGTCATGCTTCCCAGACCTCTACCAGACCTCCCTAAATTTAAAGGGAGGGAGATCCAAATGTGCACATTAAGGCATACGTAACTTTCATTCGAGAGTTGCTCCCATGGGATGCAGTCATTGCAAAAATATTCCCTAAGATGTTAGAAGGTATTGCTCTTAACTAGTATTAACAAATACCAGAGGATTCAATACATTATTTCAAGCAACTCGTGTCAGAGTTTATTAAAGATTTTGACATGAACAAAATTTTGAGAATAGGAATAAGAGAATTCCTCCATATTAAACAAGAGCACAACAAGTCCGCCGCACATTTCATACAAAGATGGTGAAAAGTTCTTTACTCCTTAAAAATTTCTCCTAACATGGATCAAATGGAGCTCTATGACTTATTCCTTCATTCTCTTAACCGAGAAATAAAGGAGGAGGTCAAAAGTTCCCACTTAGGAGCTATGAAGAGGTGCTAGAGGGTGCTCTCCAAATAGACCAAGCAACAATAGATATACAAGGTCACAAGACCTTGGACTCTAATGAGAGGTTAATCACTCCTAATCGGGTAATTCAAATTTTCCAAAAATATGAATAACAACTAAGGATGTAAGGTCTTAAACAAAAACCATGTGGTGTTATAACCAATGATGTTACTGATCAAACAAAGAAACCCAACGTTGTCAATTCCCTAAATACAAATAAGACCAACAATGACAATAACGGTAACAATCAAAGGAGTAAAAATTTTTCTCCCACGATTAATGTGGTAGAATTTAATCATCTACGACCACTAAAACAACAACCACAACACAAAAAATTTAGGCTCAAGGCCTAATCGATATCCCAAACCCAAATATCCAAACTAGGGGCAATGACCTCCAAATTTCAACTACAATAACCAGCAGTTGAACAATAATCCAAACTTTGGACTACATAGCAAGGTGCCAATCAAAGGCCTTGGAATTATGATCATGACTTATATTGCCACTTTCATAGGGTCTGAGGACACGATGCTAGAAACTTCTGAGATTGTAACAAGTTTTTACAATGCTTACCCGAGGACTAAAGAAAACTCTTTATTGACATGTTTTTGGAAAATCCTATGACACCTAATCAAAATACTTACATGGGACCGTATGTCCCCCAAAATATTCCACTTAGGATCTTCAACGATCCTCTCCCAACATATCCCAATAATGGTAAGCTAGACCCCAATGGATCAAACAAGGGTATCATGGTGGGAAGTAATGATCATGAAGCTTTGACTTCATCAAACCCATTAGTGGCACCTCCATTGGATGGTCATCAACAAACTAAGATAGTGGGTCTTGTAGAGCTAGAGATTGAGCCCCAGATAAATGTTGCCACTAGAACCAAAGACTATTCTTCGCAGACTATAACAATTTACCCGTCTATATCGGATGACATTCATGATACGCTTGGAAAGCCGGTAGGAGCTTATGACTTGATCAATGACCTTACTAAGACCTTTTCTCACATCTCCTTCTTATACTTGTTAAAGAACTCCCCCACTCATAGATCCTCCTTATTGGAAGCATTGGGCCTGGGGAATTTGATTAACATCACTCCTCCTCTAGAGGCTTAGATAAACCATATAGACTTTGATGTTTATCCTCTAGGAAGCTTGAAAGAGATGTTTATTTTGTATTTGACATCAATAAGATGCCCACAGATGCTAAAATAACACATAGAGGTGATTTGGCCTTGTTTTTATAGGTTTGGATCTATAATAAGTATGTAAAGTGTGTAATGATTGATGATGGGGCATCGGTCAACATTGTCCCCTTCTCTTTCCTCCAGAAATTAGGTTATGGAGAAACCAATTTCTCCTCAACATGAAACACATTGAGAGGTTATGATAGCCTCAAAGAAACGTCAATTAGAACCATAGTGTTTCCAATCACACTGGGACCCAAGATGGTTCTAACATAATTCTATATTATATATCAGGAAACTAACTATAATATGATCCTTGGTCATCCTTGGATACACCGCATGAAGGAAATTCCCTCCACTTTGTTTTAGGAAGTAAGATTCCTACATTTGGGAAGGTCTTCATTTCAGAGGGTGACCCAAAACCCTTTGAAATACATCTAGCTAATTTGAAGAAAATACCAAGAGTCCATTCTATGGTTGAGCTTCCTACCAACAAAATTAAACAAACCTACTAGTTAATGCCCAAAGAAAAACTAGTCCCTACAATGGATTTAGAAAATAATGGCTGATCAAGAGGATTCTTGTGGTCGGGAAGAAATGGCTATCATTAGATAGTATCAACGAAACCACAACAAAGATATTATCAAGTTGCTGGAGAATGATTTACCTATTCTTCTTCCGTTTTGATTCTATGGGCATGGATATGCCCTCGACTCACTCTCTTCCATTGATGAGGTTTTTGCATGGTTAAAGTGATAGAAGTAAAAGAAGAGGATACCAAGAATGATCCAACATCCATATTCCCAAGTAATTTTGGAATACTTCACTTTGATAGAGGAGAAAGTGCCATTTACTTCTCTAGAGGCTAAAGGTCATGCCTTTTGCTTTTAAACTAGATTTTGAATGTACAAATAATGGTGCAGAGTACGAGGCTCTCCTCCTTGGTCTTATAGTAGCTAAGAGGATCGGTGCTTGTAATATAAGAGTTTTGGGTGATTTTTAACTAGTCACCAATCAGGTTTTAGAAGTATATGAGACTAGATTGGAACACCTCTGACCTATAAGAGCTAGCGTGCTTAATCTAAAAAAAGCTTTTGACTTCATCTCAATTGAATATTTTCCATGAGAACAAAACCTTCTCACAGATTCTATAGCCACTTTGCTTCTCATTTTTTTCCAAGCAAAGAGTTAAAGAAACTAGTTTCACAGTTTCGGTTTGTAGTAGAACCCTTAGTGTAAAAAGTACTAACAAGTCCAATCTTGGTGTATGTTGAGGCTGAGAACAAGCCCACCACTCTAGACTATGTGAAAATGATGAGGCCATCCTAGGGTATCTTAATGCCTACACAAACCTACATCCCCAACATCATAAGAGGGTTTTACTCTCATTCCTCACTCCTATTTTGAGATCACACAATGGACCTTTCCTCTCGGAAGGTCTTGAAGTTTTTGAAATAGAAGAAGATGGAGAATTAGAATTACCTCCAGCCCTACTTGAGTTTGAAGAGGGTAATGCCTCTTTAATCAAAAGTAATATCAATATGAACATTGAGATGGAGGAAGATCTAAAAATTATGAAATTAGGTTCCTCACTAACTCCTGAAGAAATAGAAATACATACAAAAATCCTTAAGGAGCACTTCAAAAACCTTTATTTTCAATTATACAAAATGACATGAATTACTCCCATGTAGTAGTTCATAACCTAGTAACCAAGCCTATGCTAAACCCATCAAGCAGAAGTCTAGACCAATGAAGCCAAAGTGGCACTTGATGGTCAAAGAGGAAGTAATGAAACTCCTATAGGTAGGATTCATAAAAATTGTTGAATACTCAATGTGGGTGTCTAATATCATCCCCATTCTAAAAAAGAACTGAAAAATTCAGATCTGTATTGATTTTTGGGACATCAATAAAGCATGTCCTAAGGACGATTTCATGTTGCCATCCATTGATGTCATCGTTGATGCAACATATGGTTATGAGCTGTTGTCCCTCATGGATGGATTCTATGGGTATAACAAAATCAAGATCTCTAAGGAATATCATATAAAGACTACATTTATCACTCCTTGGGGAACCTCTTTTTATGTGTCATGTTGTCGGACTTAAGAACACATGGAGAAACTTACCAACATGATATGACTTATATATTTCATGATCTTATTCATAAGATTGTGGAATCTTATGTTGATGACCTTTTAGCTAAGGATAGGAAGTGTTCCGATCACCCTGAAGTAATTTGCATCATCCTCTCTCGTATAATCAAGTATGATGTTACACTAAATCCTAAAAAATGTGTATTCGGTGTGACGGGAGGGAAGTTACTAGGATACATCATCTCTTCATGAGGGATAGATGTAGACCTAGCTAAAATCCAGAGTAGTATTGGAAATGATCCCACCATGAGATGAGTCTAGCATTAGGTATTTCATTGGAAAGCTTGATTGCAATCCAAAGGTTCATTCCTGATTTGACCTTTTCCATTCATCCTAATAAATAATCTATTGAATAAGGATTGCTATAACATTTGATGGAAGAGTGTCATGAGGCATTTGAATCGGTCAAATGATTCCTACTATCACCTCCCACACTCATGCCTCCTAAATCAAATCAACCTCTAATTTTATATTCATAGGCCATAAATGTCTCATTAGCTTGCATGCTATCTCAAGAGGATGATGACCAACAAGAGCATGTAGTTTATTTCATCAGTCGAATGTTTCTCGACTACGAGACACACTATACTTAGGAAGAGAAATAATTCTTGGCTATAGTTTTTGAAATGAAGCGGTTAAGACACTATATGCTTAACATGAAACAAGGTTATTGTCAAAGCATATCATTTGTGAACATTTCTAACACAGGGTTTGTTATCCAAGAAATTGGATGTTTCATAACTTTAATGGGTGAGTTTGAGCTAGCATTTTTAATCAAAATTTGTCAAAGGACAAATCATCATAGACTAGTTATCACTAACCCATTAGATGGAGGTGATTTAGTTAACATGGATTTCCTTAATGAATGCATATATTATGTCAAAATCAAACTCCCATTTCCATGTGCCCATGGTACATTGACATTATTAATTTCATTATGGATCATGCATACCTTGAAGGGAAACATCGCAACAGAGAATATGGCTACGCATCATATCCACTAAGTATGTGATCTTGGAACAAGTGCTCTATCGTAGATCCTTTGATGGAATGTTGCTTAGATGTTTTGAAAAGAGGAGGAGTCTGAAAAGATCCTCTATGAATCCCATAGTGGAGTGTGTGGAGGCCACTTTGAGGTAGGCCACACCACCACTTGAAATATACATTAGATGGGATATTTTTGGCCTACATTAGAACATGATGCAATAGAGTACATGCGTAAATGTCATAAATGTCAAGAGTTCTCTCACAAGATCCACATACCCACTCAGGCTCTACAACCAATTGTGACACCATGGCCCTTTTCCACGTGGGGCCTAGACTTGGAATAGGGAATTTCTCTCCCTCATCATTAGATGGCCATAACTTCATAATCATGGCCACAAAATACTTCATGAAGTGGGTAGAGGCCATGCCTCTTACCACCATACTAGGATGTGTAATTGAAAAATTATTTTTGAACCGTAGATTATCTATAAGTACGGTGTCCCACAAGTCATTATCTCTGATAATGAAACATATTTCAAAAATGAGGAAGTGTGTGAACTATGTGAAAAGTTTAAAATAAATCACCATACAAAGCTTCTCTCTATTATCCTAAGGAAATGGATATGATTGAGGCTACAAACAAGACGTTAAAGTCCATTATCCTTAAAACTGTCAAGGAGAAAAATGAGACTTAGCACTTAAAGCTCTTTCTAGCCTTGTGGGCCTATCAAAATTAGTAAGAACGTAGATGGGGAAAACCCCTTTTCTTTGGTATTTTTTTCGAAGTGGTTTTACCACTCAAGTTTAAATACCTAGTCTCCATATTTCACTACAAGGAATTCTAGGAGAAGAAGGCTATCAAGAGGCACATGGCTCTCTCAATTATAAAGCCTCGATGAAGCTCGACTCAATGTTGACAATGACATAGAGCATTTACGTTGACTTGAAGGGCTTGATATAATAAGATAAGAAGGTCTACGAACATGAAATATGTGAGGGAGATCTAGTATTAATACTCAACAACCAATAGACAAAAAGACCGGCAAAGGAAGGAAGTTCAGGCCCAAGTGGTTGGGCCCATATCGAGTCATAAAGGACTACAAGAATGGGGCATATCACCTATGTACACTAGAAGGTGAGGAATTTGGAGAATCTGTCAACTCTCTTCATCTAAAAATATACTACACATGATTCACCAACATTTCCATATGTATATTACACATTCTCATTGCATTTCCATCTGTCAGCTCATTTTGTAAAATTTGTAATCAAGGGACTTATTTTCAAGTAACTCTCAAAAATTCTAAAAAACATTGGAAATTACTCAAATCATATCTCTTCAAATAGTCATATTATTATCATCAAATTTTCTTATCACTTCATCAGTTCCACAAGACAAGATGGTATTTTGACACTAATCCTACCAAGACTTGCACACTTGGTTCTTCCTGTAGCTTTCTTCTAGCATAGTTGTGTTTGCCCATGGTCAGTTCTATAAGCTTCATGATGTCATATCTTCCCTTAGAAAATATCTTTGGTACAAAAATATTCTAAACATTTTCACCCGGGACGTTGTTTTCCTATCTCAACCTTTGGTGTTGAGCCCCACATCTTATTGGTTGCATGGGGTTGAGGCTAGGGAAAGCCTCCCTTCCCAAAAGAACAATTAAAATCCAAAGAAAAAAATGAATAAAAATTACATATCTCAAGTCAAAATCAAATCAAAATTTTTATTTTACACACTTCTTTTCCCCACCAACCTTCGGTGTTGAGCCCACGTATCTTACTAGTTACGCGAGGTTGGGAAAGGAGAGTAAGTGCCCTTACTCACCTATGCCTTGTCCTTGGTGGTGAGCCCATGCTTCCTACTAGTAGCATGGGGCAAGGTGTAGGGGTATCTTCATATAAGTTAATAATTTAAGCAATTACATCAATAAAAGTGCTTTGAAAATCTTAATATCCCAAGAAAATGAATTAGATGTGCATGTTCCAAAAGAGAGTCAAAACATTAAAACCAGATCGTGTCAATCAAGGCCATATTCAGATCTAAGTCTAGATAAACTTGCAAGAAATCACATTCTAGGTTGTGTAGTAAACTATAAGCAGAGTTGAGTTATAGGCTCCCAATTGGATTTATGTCAAAATATTGTCTTTCTCTCACCATTTCCATTTCTATCCAAACCATACAATTCATGTCCTCCTAGCTCTCGGTGTTGAGCCCTCACATCTTACTAGTTGCATGGGGTTAGGAGTGGAGTGAATTCATCTCATTATCATTTCATTATTCATCACATATTTCCAATATAAAAGTGAAGTACCAAATATTACTTGAAAAACTATAGTTCAGCATTACAATGTGTTAGCATAATCATGTCAAAATCAACATTACAAAATATCAAAAAGAAATCATTCTATTAGCATTTATATCCATTTCATACATTTTGAAAAGCATACAAAATTGGAAATTCTAAACATCTAGAGTACATATGTGAACAAACAATAAAGAGAAGTCAACTCTATACAAGGAATAAAAACCAAAAAGAATTATATATATATATATATATGGAATAAATTTTGGAATCGTTTAAGTACAATGCCATCACACACTAGGCATGGTCATAACATATAAAATGAGTCCAAAGTACATTTTGTTTGTATATATGCCTCACAAAATGGAAAAAAGCAATAATGGCTCAATAGCCTATCAATCCCTGTGGGATCCCTGAGAAGGTGCATGCTAACTCTAAGGCTCCTACTATGGCTACGGTGTTATGAATATACTGAGTTATGTGAGTGGCCATGACTACGGCCACTAGCCGTGGTCTCACTGCATGAGTGGATCCACCTCCTCTCTCTCTCAGCTACCTCAAACCCCACAACCCTCATCTTCAATCCAAAATAGTCTTCGCCGCCTTCTAGAGAGGTGCAAAAACATTAGTGTGGTGGCCAACTTGCAAAGGGCTGTCCCACATCCTCCAAAATATCTACTCTAGTCTTTCCTATAGGAGCAACATGGTATCTACCTAGACCCGACGAATAAGATCTCACCACTCCTCAAAATTTGCTACAAAACAAAGAAACAACGACGAGTTATAAAACTACAAAAACTAAAAAATAGAAGTATGACACATAGTGATTAACATTTCTAAGCTAACAAAACCAAGAGAAGAGTAAAACACTTACTCGGATCTCTAGGCACCCATATGTAGGGTTTGTTGGTGCAGTTGGTATGGCTGGCTGCGGGGGCTAGTTGTGCCCCTCCTCCTCCTGAGGCAATGCGGTATCCCACTACGGACTCCTCATCTCCTCCTCCATCATGTGGAAGTGGGTCCTCTTAGGCTAGAATCTCCATCTCGGCATCCGCCTCCTCCCTCTCGGCCCTGGATATCTTCATGAGTGTTATGCCACTTAGTATATCCTCTATCCTCCTCATCATTACCTCTCTCCATGTAGGCCTCCTCTCCTACCTCCTCTCCTGTCTCATCTCCCATCTCTACCTCGATCTCTAAGTCTATCTCAATAGGAGAATCCTACTCTTCCCCACGTTGTGTGTATGTGGTACATCCTTGAGTAAGAGAAGAAGTGTGTTGTCTAGGTCTAGCTGCTCTATAGAGCATGAAAACCCATCTCACTACAATGGGGACTCCTAGTGTCACAATTGTCTAACCATGATCACCCGCAGGGTCAACCTGAATCTCCCTAACAATCCTATACACCACCGACACATAAAGAAGGGGATCAATGTATGATAGTCCAAAATGTTGAGGAACTCTACGAAGGGATGGGTCTCCACTCTAGATGATTTGTCAACTAACTGGCTGGTGGTGGAACATGCTATGATTGTGTTCCCATCCACTACCCCCATAATCTGGCCATGTCCTGATAGGGCATAACAATCAAGTCATATGTAGTAAGAGTGGCCACTGGCTGATGTGGCACCCTGAGTACTGACATCCCCATCCACCTCATGGCCCTAATGACCCTTGGATCCTATACTAATACTCCTCCTCGATAGGGATAAACCTCTTATACACCCAAACTCATCACAAGAGTGGGGTGGCTAAGTGATTGACCACAAATCTAACCACCCAAGGTAAAGATCATGATAGGTGGTCCTAAGTATATATGTTCCCCATGCATATGTGTGTCTGTACTACTCCTCAATCTACATCACTATGGGGGCCCAACAATATAATAACTTTTCCCCCCTTATCCCTAATCAACCACGAGGCCAAGATACCTATAATGGCCTTACAGAGTGTAGGGATAGGAGTGAGAGGGACATAAAAATAAGCCTCATACCCTACTTGGTGTCTAGGTGACACCCCATCATCTCCCAAGTATGTGGCCCAAAGTTTGGCCCTATTTGTAGAACCTTCCATCTCAAGTGTCAAGCGTTGGCCAAGTATCGGGACACCAAGTATCATGTATACATCCTCCAGAGTGATAGTCCACTCTCCTCTAACCCCGAAAATAGAAAATTGTTCCATTATACGTCCTAATAGGAGAATAAGTCACATAAAATCTGATTGGGAGGTGCGATGTGGGGCACCCATTTAATCTCCAAATCCCTCTTCCCAGTGCGGTATGTCTATCTCGGCCTGTGTCAACTATCGAGTATCATTGTACTCCACTCACACTCTCTCTCTCTCTCTCCAATGGACATATTCCTCCTCCATTCATAAAACAACAAAAGAGTGAGTCAGTAACATAGGAAAGCTTGTAAAAAACATAGAAAATAAAACAAAATTCAAAAAAATTAGTCTAAGTATGATAAATTAGCTCACTGTCCAAAAAGCAAAAAAATGCCACCTCATATGCAGAGTGATGATTTTGTAACCACCACTTTGCCAAGTTGGTGATTTTAACCACCACCTTGACAGGCGCACAATCTGTAACCGCTAACCTACACGGGCGGTGGTCTGTCAAAAAATCGACAGACATCCTTTAAGCCCTAAAAACTCCAAAAAATGCAAAAAAAACCATTTTAACTAAAATGAAAGACTACCCCATGTGCACCCCCTAGGGACCACTTCAAGACAAGAAATTTCAAAAATCTCCCCTAGGCTTAGATTTTCCACTTTTTGTAATTTAGGTTTTAAAATAAATAATTGAGAAAAACTAACCTTTTTCTTTATGGTTGGGTTTCTTGGTCATGGAGGCATGATAACATTATCTCACACCGATCATTTTGACTATACTCTCATCAAAAATGGTCACCGTGGGTCCAGAGCTCAAAAATCACCAATCGAATATGCACAAATGAATTGAAAATGAGTTGTTTTCATATATATATATATATATATGTTTATTTTAACTACATTTTTTTCAAGTGTGTGACCATAGGGTCTTTGGAGTGTTAGCGTGAAGATATATTCCTACCCCATGCAAAATGGTAAGTCCTTTTATCATTTTAATTTAGTATTTAGTTTTTGATATTTTATCTATTTGCAGGTGAGATTTCCTTTCATCTTGCAAGTAGTGAGAGTTCATATGGTGATGTTTCGACACACGGACGTGTCAAGTATAGCTTATAACTCCCCATTTCAAGAACACCATACTCAGACTCTATGTTTTACACCTCTTCAGGGCTAAATCACTTCTCCGAGGGGGAAATATGTATGCACCCAATTTTACATGTGCTACATTGTTGGAAATGGTTACAAAAGGTCCCCAATGATGATTCATGTCCTTTCAAAAGGTGTTCGAGCTCCTAAACCTACTTGCAGTTTATATTTGTAGCCTAGTATGTCTTACTTAGCCCCTATATGCTTTATCCCAACTTCCCACTTCATTTTCCTTTGTTTTTGGCCTTTAGTGTCAAAACCACCCTACCTTTCCTAGGTGGCGGAGTTTTGTAACCGCCGCTCGGAGTAGGGCGGTGGTCTTATAATCGCCACTTTGTATAGGATGGAGGTCTTGTGTGAATTTTCCATAATGTTTCACTCGTCCTTTGAACGTGAGTAACTCAAATTCAATTCCATTTTTGGACACATTTTTTAGTCAATTTTCCTAAATTTAGGCTTGAATTTTCATGAAAAACTCCTCCTTCACTTATAATTGTTGATTTCATAGTTAACTACCTCTTCATGTGATGATTTGGCATCCCATTGTTGCAAATTGTGCTTGTGCACTCTACAACTAAATTTCTATAAATTGATCGCTTATATTCAAGAAAAGGGTGAGAATTTTGTGTATCTTGCATTATATTTTTGCCACAATCTAGAAATTACATAGCCAATATCAATTCACTTGTGCTATCTCTCTTTCTACTTACATTACAACTAGATTTCCTTCAAGTGCCATTGCTCAAGTGTCATCTCCTCTTTGTTGTTGCCTTTGCATTCCCAAATCCTTGGACTCATGTGGACAAAAAGAGAATCAAAAATTAAAAACTAAGGGGACAAGACATCAAAATAGTTGTATTTATCTCTATTACATGAATTCCAGGTTGGATTTTCATTTGATTTCCTTCATTGCTGAAATTTATTATTGTATTGTCATATCAAATAGAGTAGAAATTGGTATTCTTTCATTTAGAAGTAATTATTTAATTTCCAAGAGTTTTAAATCATTAATAACAAATCCCTCAGGTGACTCATCCTCTTCTTCCGTCCCCATGGATTTGAAGGAGCGAATATTTTTTGGAAGTTGTTTACACATCATTAAGTAATTGGAAAAGTTCTTGTTTTAGGTTAATTTAGATTTAATACACAATTACACAAACAATTAACTACATACGGTTAGTTTTCTATATTAGATTTATTTGTTTAGATTAGAAGCATTTTTATTAGAATATCGAAAAGAATAAAAAACATTTAATTTCATTAGATTAGCTTCTTTCATTGCTTTATTCAGTTTATATATTGAAAAATACCAAAAACATATCTGTATATTTACTTTGATTAGTTAATTTGTTTCACTAGATCAATTCAATCATTTCATGCATGACAATTACGAGGCCTAGAGAACCCAAATTTTTTAATTTGAACCGATAGTGCCTCAATAAAATATAGCAGTACCATTAGCAGACATTGACCAAGGTCTTAGATTTAACATATTTCAAACAACCAGAGATCTACAAGTAATCATTAACAACTAGACGTGTTAAACATTGAGGATGAAAAAGCATACAAGGTTTGGTTAAAATAACTGAATTACAGATTGCCTTGAAAGCATTTAAACATTCACATGACCATCAACAAAAAAATCTAAAGAAAACTTATGTTATTGATCTAATAGTTCGACAACCAAACTCAAGGATATTTATTCACCGACATAGACACATGACTACGCATATATAAGTTGCTATATCTCCAATACGGTATTCATAGAATATTGAATAAATCCTAGTTTTAAACATAGAAGATAACAAGACTTACAATTACTTTGGACCACTCCCATGCATAGGTTACCTAACCACCATTGGGCATAGATTCTAGATCATACCACATGACCATAGAGGGACCAAAACATAGAGAATTTAGGGTTTTGATCCAAGGATTCCCCAACCGAATGAGGCTAAAAACCAATTGGATGTAGACATTTTGGATTGAGAGCATTGGTCTTTAGAATCTCTCCATTACCACCCGACGTCATTAGGAAATTCAACATTCTAAATGAAGAAGCTCACTGAGCCCTCTCGTTTTGGACCAAACCCGCCAACCATCCATAGAACTAACGGATTCACTCCTCTCTCATCTGTTCCATGACCTTGTTAGGAAATAATTATGAGATTCCTGTTAGTATTACACGTATTAAAAAACCATTAGAGAGAATATATGTAGAGCTTGATACAGACTGGAGTCTCCATGTTGTTATTCTATTTGATCCATCCATTTGACCCATCTAGGTTAGACAAGCTTTCATTATGCTTGATGAGAAGATTACATTATTGCGAGTCAAAGACATAGTATTTCCTTGACAACCTTTGTGTACACTTTCACCCATTACCTAATTCACCGCCATTTAGCTACCCATATTTCTACACCAATTACCTCGCACGACCTCGGAGAGTCGAGTGTGGTTGAAGGTTGCATGTCAATTTTCATCTCATACAAGTACCTACCTCAGCCTATTGGGATGGAATGAGGAATTTTAATAATTATATTTCTATTTATACACGATATTGTTAGGTAGTGAAGACACATAAAAGTATAATATCTTGAATATGTAAAACAAGCACGAATATGATAAGAATTTTATTCCATGGGTAAGAGAAATTCAAAATCTTAAGCCTACACTACTAGAATAGATAGAGAAGGGAATAAAATCATATATTCTTGAGTTATGGAGAGGAGATGATTGTATATATGGAGATGCCTTGGCTGTATGGATCTACCCATCCATGATGTAAAATACAAAGTGTGAGTCAAGATGTTGAGTAGTTTATTAGCTTTCTCAAATATATTCCCACATCTTGTGACCTTGATTTAACAAAAATACAATTTAATACTAAATCCTAATTATAGAGTAACTGATAAAAATAATGAAATATAAATGCTAGCTACACTATGAGACAAACAATAAGATAATAAAATATGAAACCCTAAGTGCAAGAGAGAGAGGAAAGGACTAGGGAATTTAGATTGGGTTAGGGGCACCTAAGTGCCGAGTTTTCATCTTGGGCTGCGATGACTACACAAGTGGTCACAATATGATTTTTATGGTGTCACACAAGTGTCACTAATATTCATTATTGGTCACCTGTATGTTGCACCTTGATCATTGAAATACCTGTAAACCGTATAACAAATATTCACCTACAAAACTCACAATACCACAATATATATTAAAAATAATGATGCAATATGGGGATTTAGACTAACCCCAAAGGGTCACCCGATAGAGTGAACTTATGACTCGAGCACCGTACTACATTTCATGTATTTCTTGTGTGTGTAAGAGAATCATTCCCTAGGATTCCCTTGTGTAATTTCACTTGATAATGGGAAATAAATAGATGTAGTAATGTAAATAGATGTGTGGATGGAATAATGAAATTCCCCTTCCTATGGAGTGTATGTCAAAAATTTAGTCCCTTTTCCCTTATATGGATTCCTTTCTTGCTCTTAGATTCCTTTGGATGCAAGCTTAGGTGATGATAATAGATGCTTAGATCTTGGTCTTTTATTTTGGTCGATAGCTTTGTATTTATATGATTCCCTTTGATGAATTTTGTAATTAACAACTGGAAGGTTGACCAATAATAAAATAAGATTCCCAAAGATAAAAGAAGCTCAAAAAGAGTGAGTAAGTGGAAAATGTCGTGGTTTCCCGGAGGGGATGAGGGTGCCTAGGCGTTAGAGTCCTAGTTGGGTGCTGGTGTCTAAAGTCCTAAAATATAAGCAAGCAAAGTACCGAACAAGATGTAGGGTGTAAAATAATATAAATAAGATAAGAAACAAAGTAAAGAGGCCAAATATATATTTTAATTACTAGTTTTCTTACTTAGGAATCATGTAAATACTAGTATGCTTTTAGGACCTAAAAATGTACCCAAGTGTGTGATTTTGTGTCTACATTTGCCCCCAATTTATGTTATTGAGTGAATACTTGATAACATAAAGTAGATAAGATATACGTGCACTGATAACCATGTATAATGTGATGACGACAACGTGTCAAGGAGACAAGTGAAAGCGTGAAGTGATAAAAATGAAGCGTGAAAACTAAGAAAGAGGAAGTAACCCTATGGGTGAAATATATTGTGTTGTACAATGTTATACCTATTGTTGTGCTTGATGTAGGGCTGCTTATTGTTGTGTATAAAGACATACTTGTAAAATAAGAGCGAAAGAGTAATCAAATTCATGTATTATGAAAACTCTGTAAAAGTATGTAAATGTGTGTAAAATTAGTAAAAAGGAAAGTGTGCACTGATGATCATGAGTGTAAAAGGATAGAAAGATGTCCTAAAATTGTTGTGTAGAGCTCATTTTTTTTGGGTGATCTCATGCCAAAAATGAGTTTTTGGGTGATCTCACACCAAGTGTGAGTTTTTGAGTGATATCACACCATGATAGAAGAGTGTTGGGGAGAGAGGTATAGTGTTACTATCCTTCCATGACTTCTTCCCAGATTATACACCACTACATATGATGTGATTTTTTTTTCAAGTTATACCAAATATAGTTATGAATTTGTTCCAAGTTGTACCGATTGTAATGGAGGTATAATGCATATTGCTTGCTTTAGAGGAATGTGCCTCGTAATGTGTAAACTCTCATGAATTGTTCCGATCTAAGAAAGTAGTTGTATCTCCCCAAGACATAAACACTCGTGAGGAGGTCGGGGAGTGCCCTAATGCTAGTGTCTCGTATCTCAACACCGGTGTTTGTGCTGAACTAAGGATCTAATGTCATATTTTGGGTTGTTCTTGTAATCTGTAGCATGTTCTCCTGTTCCTATACTGTGTATATCTCGATATGTATCTCTCGAGCTACTATATGGGGTGTTTGATTCACCCTATGTATTCCTCCCTTGTTTGGGGTGCATGTGATGTTAATAGGAGCATGCGGTCGAAAAGAGAGGACTTGGACCCAGCCGAAGTGGATACCCTGTAGGGGGAAGGGGATGTGCATGGTAGAAACCAAGGCACATGCAAACAAGAAGGCTAGTAACATGTGTTAGTGTAATTAAAACTAGTAAAAAGTAGAATTCAATGTGTAATCAAGCAAGAAAGAATACAAGATAGATCGTGAAAAGTGGGTTTCAGACATGGGACACTACTCACAATGTCATAAGACAATTAGGACCGAAGAAACCAAAATCATATAGTGTGCATATAAGACAAAGGGCATAGCACATAAACAATAACATACAATGGAAAACAATGTTAAGAAAAGTGTAACAGATAACCATGGTGGCATATTTTCCTGCAAAGTAAATGTTACACATGAAATGTTTGTTGGCATGTTAGAAAGATAAGAAGTATGTCAAAGCGTGTATGTACTAATAGAAAGTAGTGTGCTAGGAAGTATAAGTAGTAAATAATGAAATAATAACACATGTAATGTGTGAGAAAGTAGATGTAGATTCCCCAAAGAGCCTCGATGGGATTGATACGAGGTACTATGCCATGTATCACTACTGCATGTAAAGATTTGTAGAAAGTATGCATTCTCAACTAAAGACCAAGTTAACATGCATGTGTATATAGAAAATATATTAACATACTAAGTATCTCTTTAGCATGGGAAACAAAGTGTACATGTAAGTATAAGAAAACAAGAATACGTGCAATAAAGATATGCAAAGTGTGCCATGTATGTATGAGGTGAGATGATATGCAATATGAATGTGATAGGAGCAGCGTGCCCCCAACGGATGTGTATGAGTATGAGATGAGGTTCATTTATAAAATACCCCTCAAAAATTAAGAATGAACCATAAAACAAGAGTGCATCATTGGGAAATGGTCTAAAAAAATGTGTGTGAGATAGATATAACATTAAGTGTAAAGTGTAAAAGGTGAAAAAGAGGTGAGGTTTATTTCATATTTAGACCCTCAAAAATCGAGTATGAATCGTGGAACTAGAGTGTGTTATAGGGTAGTATGATGTGTGAGAGTTGAATGATAGAAATATGTATTTTGAATCACAGAGTGTGAAATGTGTAGTGTGTGAGGTTTGTGCATGTAGTATACCCTCAATATTCAAGTGTGAACCTTAGCATAAGATTGCTTTATAGGAAGTGACGATAAAAAGTGTATCAAGTCGAGTAAGATTTCTTAGAAATAGTAAGTATGAAGCATGAAGTGTAAGAGTAGAAATGGTAGACACATGATGATATTAAAAAATGGGGGAGAAGTAAGCATGATGGCCCCCAAAGTGTATGATGACAAGGGAGATATCCAATGGAAGTGATGGAAAATGGTCCTCCACCCAATGTCCGAGGAGATAAAGGCATGTGACCATGTTATAAGATCGATGGTGTATGTTACACATACCCCAATGATGATACAGTCTCCCTGCAAGGTGTTCGGAATCCAAAAAGCTCACTAGGTATATGTTTATATCCCGCATGCCCCGCTCGGCCTCCGCATGCTTTGTTTTACCCTCTACCCCCATTTTCCTTGCATTTTGGTCTTCAGTGATGAAACCGACACCTTGCTTGGGCGGCGGTCCCATTATGACCACCACCCAGATAGGGGTGGCGGTCCCGTAACCACCGCCCTGCACAGGTGGCGGTCCTGTATGTGTTTTCCAGATTCTTCTGACGATCGCGTCAAACGTAAATCTTCAATTTCACCCACTTTCTTCAACCACTTTGGCTTGCATTAATGTTTTTGGTTCCCTGGTAATAGTGTTTTCCCTTTGTTTATAGTAAAAGAGTTCAATTGGGAGTTACCCTCTAGTAAATGCATTTTCTATAAATAGCTAGCTTGTTTTCAAACAAATGGCCCCTCACCTTCTCAATTCTCTTATTCAGTCTTTGAATTTCTTGCTTAGAATTCTATCAGTTTCATGTTTTGCCTCCATTGTTGGTCTTTTAGAGGTCATTCGATCTTCTTGTTTTAGTCTTGCTTCATTGTTGTGCCATGCAAGTCAGCTTAGCATAGAATAGTTTCATTTCTAGATTAGAATCCATTAAAGTTGCAGGTTTTGTTTTGTCACAAGGATAGATTCTAAAACTCTCGGTACATTTGCATTGTATTCCCACAATAAATCCCGCTAGGAATTGCATAGTCAAGCTCTGTTCACTTGCGTTATCCCTCTCCTACTCGCATTGTATTCGGTCTATATCCAAAGCTTCCATTGTTTGAATACCATCTTCTATTGATACTATCATATACATGCTTTTCTAGATTCACGAGAACATGAAGGAATGAGGAGATCACACTGAGGGGATGAAATCACACACAACTAGATTTACCATTGTTCTGTAAATGCCAGGTTTGAGCTATCAAAGTTCTAGTTACAACGTATCAAATAGAGTAGTGAATTATTTTATTTCAGTCAAAACTCACTCTCGATATCACCAGGAAGCTATGGGGATTGATAGTTTCTAAGAAACTATGATTCATTCCTCACTTTTGAGGTAGGATCAAGAGTCTTTCAAATTTAAAGTAATTAGTTGCTTATATATTTAGGATAAAATCACAACTACACAGGCAAAATAGCCACACCAGGCTACTTTGTTTGTTTTAATTCTGTTACTAGATTAGTTGTCCATTTTCTAAATATATTAGAGTAGTTTCTCTTTAAATTTCATTAAATACGTCATCAAAAATACAAAAATAGAAGAATGCTTGCATAGTGTAAATACATCTTTCGTAATCAGTTTATTATTTTTAAAAGTTGAATCATTTTGTATGACAATCACAGACCTAGAGAGCCTAGAGAATATATATTTGAACCAATAGTGCCTCAACCAAATCTACCCACAACATTAGCTGATATAGATCAAGACCTTAGGATACAGGTCTTTTGAGCAATGACAAACCTACAAGTAATTAGTGAACAACTGAGGGGGTTAAATATCGAAGACGACAAGGCATACACATTTTGGTCAAACCATCCTAACTATAGATTGCCTTGATAAAATACCCAAATGACCGTACAAGGATTCAAAGAGAACAAGCATTTGGTTGCGATCCTTTAGTTCCACAACCTGACGTAGGAGATCTCCTCGTTGACATAGATACTAGCTTACGCATTCAAGTTGCTAGAACACCTATAAGGTATTCTCGAGAAAATTATACAACTTCTAGTTCTAAACATAGAGGCTGAAAAGGCATATGATTACTAGATAGTCGGAAGAAGGGATTGATTCTTCACATGACCATAACAGGTCCACAACAACCACAAACTCATGGTTGTGATCCCCAAGTCCCACAACCCAACGGGCCTGCAAATCAGTTAAGCATTGACACTAGCTTTACGAACGCTGGTATTTAGATCCTCACCACTCCCACTAGATATCATCACGTAATTCTCCATATTAAATATAGAAGCCAATCAATCTAATATTTTCTAGGCTAGACCAGAAAACCACCCATAGTTCACTACAAATCCACTAAGCCTCCTACCACCATTTTCATGACCTTTTCTAGAGATATATACGAAGCTCCCACAGGTCACTTCCCACGTATCCAACAACCAAGAAACAGGATCTCGGCAGAGCTCGACATTGATTGGAGCCTCCGAACAGCTATTATATCCAACGATCCATTACACCAATTCAGGTTAGGAGGGCCTTCTTTGCCTTAGATTCACAGATTCCATTATTGCGTATTGAGGATATAAGATTACCCATTAGCTTGTTTGTATCCATTCATATTCAACATTCACCGGTTGTCTCAAGACGCCTGGAGGTCGGGTATGAGGAAGAGGTACTTGTAGATTCCCATGCTCGCATGTCACTTTTCCATCATACAAAATTGGTGAACCCGACGTGAAACAAACAATTCTTCCTCTTTTATTTTTCATTTCTCTCATCCACCTTCACTCTTTCCCATTATTCTGCGGGTATTCATATACCCCCCGAATATGTCAGGATACGATGCATATGGCAAACCTCTCTCAGGTCTCGAAACAAACTATAGTCAAACAAATAGACAACCATCACCCTCTTTCTACATGGGCTGATAACTATTCAAATAATTACTTGTCATCTCAAACTCCCCCTCAAAGAACTAGCTCAAGTTCTTCATTCCAATTGAGGAGTTAGATCAACTTGCACAAACACAACAGCTAGAGCCCTCAGGCTCAAATAAAATGACATTTACTGGAGAATCCACTTCATCTCCTCGGGTCTTGTTCAGACCATAGATCAGTAGACAATCAGACCCACTCCCCTTTTTGGATGAGGAGTACTTAGCACGCTTTGCTAAAAGTGAACAACACTTCCAAAATATGTATCCACCTATAGGGAGTTTACAAATACAATCTGATACCCTATTCCAGAAAACACCCCCATTCCTCCACCTATGGGAAATACCCTCGGTGAAGCTTGGTAGGGTAATGATCAATTCATAGCAGGGTATCACACCCCTTTACAACCTCAAGGTATACAACAAACGCCATTAAGGAAAAGCACTGTGTCTTCACCAACAGAGGTCATTTCAGCCCTGGTTGAAAAGGTTAGAGGGCTGGAACTCACCCAAGAAAATCAAAATTCATATTTTGGGAAAACAGGGATCCCCAACCCTCCACATCATCCTAGTCAGGTTGACCTCCTTACAGGAACATGCACATTAGGCATGCCTCCTCAACATCCATATAATTATCCACAACAAACACCAACTAGGACAACGTTTTCAAATGCCACTCCAGTTGAAAACATGACACCTCCCGGCTTGGCACCAAACAACCCATACCAGAACATTGCTCCTCCTTACTTAAACATTTATTCAAAGTCACCACAAGGAGACATGTTCTCTTCTCCCGAGATGTTCATTCAACCACAGGGATTCCCTTATACCCCTACCAATACATATGTTGTGCCATATCAACAAACCATGCCACCCCCACCCCCTCAACAAGCACCATCGATGGTCGAGGCCTATGCAGTAGGGACTTATTCAAAATATTTAAAAGAGCCCCTAGACTTCACCATACAAAGTGTTATGCTTCCAAGACCTCTTCCCGATTTTCCCAAATATAAAGGGGAAGGGGATCCAAACACACACATTAAGGCCTATGCCACAACCATACGGAGTTACTCCCTTGGGACGGGGTTGTCGCTAAAATATTCCCTAAGACCTTAGAAGGTATTTCCCTTGATTGGTATTACAAAATACC
Source organism: Taxus wallichiana var. yunnanensis (assembly GCA_018340775.1). Lineage (NCBI taxonomy): Eukaryota > Viridiplantae > Streptophyta > Pinopsida > Cupressales > Taxaceae > Taxus > Taxus wallichiana. Next base: position 352,950,771 of record CM031242.1, on the reverse strand, counting down.
TGAAGCCTCGATACACTCATTTAAACAACTCGTGTCAGAGTTCATCAAAGCTTTTGACATGAACAAATTGTTAAGAATGGGAATCAGGGAGTTCTTACATATTAAACAAGAACATAATGAATCCACTGCTCATTTTATTCAAAGGTGGCGTATGGTCCTCTACTCATCAACAAGTGCTCCAAACATGGATCAAATGGAACTATGCGATTTATTCCTTAATTCTCTCAATAGAGAGATAAAGGAAGAAGTCCAAAAGTTCCCACTAAGAACTTATGATGAAGTACTCGAGAGTGCTCTCCGAATCGACCAAGCAACAATAGATAGTGGTCGTAAGACATATGGAACAAATGGGAAATTAACCACTCCCAATCAAAACACCGCAGCCTATCCTAATACCGAGAACGCTAATCAAGGACCTAAGATCCTTAACAAGAACCATGGAGTCACAACAGATGGAGTAACTGACCAAGTTAAAAGGGAAAACATTGTAAACATTTCACCACCTGTTAATAATCAAAAATAACAATTTTACTCCAACAATCAACGCAATGGATTTTAATCATCCACCACACCACCACAACAACAACAACAACAAAAACAATGAAAATCCAAACACAAGGTCCAAATCAAAACCCAACTGGATATCAGAGTCAAAACCAAAGGCAACAACCTCAAAATTTTAACTCTAACAACCAGCAACCTTATCAGAATTTTGGGCCACAACAGGTTTTAAATCAACAACCTTGAAATTATAATCCCAATTTGTATTGTGGCTTCCACAAGATTCAAGGCCATGATACTAGGACTTGTCATGACTACAATAAATTCATGCAACATTTGCCAGAAGATCAAAAACAACTCTTTATAGATATGTTTTTAGCAAATTTTGTAGTACCCACGCCAAACACTTATACGGGGAAATTTCCCTCAAAATGCACCCCTCAAGATCTTTAATGATCCACTCCCAAACCATTCTAACAATAAAAGTTAGATCCTAACGGAAAAAAAGGGTGTTATAATAGGAAACAATGATCATGAGGCTTCAACTTCATTAAATCCACCAGTCGCACCCCAACTAGGAACTCGACCCCAAACTAAGATAGTTGGTTTGGTAGAGTTAGACACCGAGCTACCCATAGAAACCATAACAAGAACACATGGGATTATTCTTCTCAACCTACTCCAAGTTATCCATTGGAACTAGACAACAGTCAACAAACATTGGTAAAACCCATAGGCACCTATGATTTAATTAATGATTTAACTAAAACCTTCTCTCACATCTCCTTTTTGGATTTGTTAAAGAACTCTCCCGCCCACAGGGCTACCCTCTTAGAAGCATTAGGCCTTGGTCATTTAATCAACATCACTCCTCCTCCGAAACACAAGTAAACCATGTAGACTTTGACGTTTATCCTCCGGGGCAGCCAGATAGGGATACTGAATTTATATTTGATATAAGCAAAATGCCAACAGATGTTGAGATTGCACAAGAGGTGACCCAGCTTTACATTTACAAGTATGGATTTACAATAATTATGTTAAACGCAATGGTTGATGATGGGGCAGCAGTTAACATAGTCCCCTTCACTTTTCTTCAAAAGTTAGGATATGGAGAGACAAACTGTTCCACAACATGAAATACGTTAAGAGGATATGATAGCCTCAAGGCCACTTCAATTGGAACCATAGTTTTACCAGTCACTTTAGGACCCAAGACGGTCCTCACCGAATTTTATATTATAGATCGGGAAACCAACTATAATATGATCCTCATTGGTCACCATGGATACACCGTATGAAGGCAATCCCTTCCACGTTATTCCAAGAAATAAGATTTCTACACTTAGGGAAAATATTTGTGGCACAAGGTGACCCAAAACCCTTCGATATACACCTAGCTGATTTGAAGAAAAGACCGGGCGTTCACTCCGAGTTTGAACTCCCAAAAATCAACTCATCAAACCAATTAATTTGAAACCAAAAGAAGAGTTGATACCCACCACAAAATTAGAAATTACAAATCCAACTGAGGACATTCCAACACTCAAAAATGAGACCAATGTTATAAAAATAGTGTCACTAGGGACTACCACAAAAATTGTCGAGTTGCTAGAGAAGGACTTACCTATTCTCCTACCATTTGATTCTATGGGTATGGGACACACCCTGGGAATTTCTTCTCTTCCATCGATGAAATTTTTATGGTAGAAGTAATCAAGCAAAGGAAATAGATACGACAGATATCCCAACATCCATTTTTCCAAGAAAGTATTGGACGCTCCACTTCGATGGAGCTAGATGTCACTTTGGAGCTCAGGGAGTAATCTTTACTTCACCCAAGGGAAAGATCCTACCTTTCACCTTTAAATTAAACTTTGAATGTACAAACAACGGGGCTGAGTACGAAGCTCCTCCTCCTGGCCTCATCCTAGCCAAAAGAATGGGTGTCAATGACATTAGAGTGCTAGGAGACTCGCAACTAGTTACAAACCAAGTCTCCGAGGTATATGAAACTAGGGCTGAACATTTACAACTATACAAAATAGCGGTGTTAGATCTAAGCAAGGGATTTAACTTCATATCAATTGAAGCAATCCCACGAGAGCAGAACCTTCTCACAGACTCGATAACAACCTCAGCTTCCCGTTTCACTCCAAACAATGAGTTGAAGATACAAATTTCACAGTATCACTTACCAAAACCATTAGTGCGTAAAATATCAACAAACTCACTCCTAACTCATGGAGAAGCTGAGGATGATTTTTCTATCATGGATCACTTTGATGATGATAGAGTCACTCTCAAATATCTAAACACCTATGCAGAGCTACACCTTGCTCACCGTATAGTTGATCTTTCCTAATACCACATTCCTCTTCCTATTTTGGAAATCCCATGGTAGAGTCTCCTCCATAGAAGGATCTCAATATCTACGAGATAGAAAATGGAGAAAGCTTGGAACTACCTCCAACACCACCTGAATTTGAAGAAGGTAATGCTTCTTTAATAGAAGAAACCATTGACATAAACATTGGAACAGAGGAAGAACCAAAATTTTGAAGTTGGGATCCTCGTTAACTCCAGAGGAGATAGAAATACACACCCAAATCCTCAAATAACATCAAAAGGCTTTCATTTAACTATAAAGAAATGATGGGCATTACACCACATGTCGCGGTACATAATCTTGTCACTAAACCAGATGCAAAACCAATTAAATAGAAGTCAAGACCAATGAAGCCAAAAGTGGCTCTCATGGTAAAAGAGGAAGTAATAAAACTTCTCCAAGTGGGATTCATCAAGCCCATTGACTATTCACAATGGGTATCTAATATCGTCCCTGTTCTAAAAAAGAATGGGAAGATACACATTTGCATAGATTTTCGGGATATTAACAAAGCTTGTCCCAAGGATGACTTCCCATTACCATCCATTGACATTATCATTGATGCAACAACTGGATTTGAACTATTGTCCCTCATGGATGGGTTCTCAGGGTATAATCAAATTAAAATATCTAAACAGGATCAAGCCAAAACTACATTCATAACTCCTGGGGAACATATTGCTACGTTGTCATGCCATTTGGTCTTAAGAACACCGGCACTACATATCAATGGGCAATGACTTATATATTCCATGATCTTATCCATAAAATTGTGGAATCCTATGTGGATGACTTGTTGGCCAAGGCCAAGAAATGTTGTGATCATCCGTAAAGTGCTCGTATCATCCTCTCACGATTAATTGAATATGGCATCACATTAAACCCAGAGAAGTGCGTGTTTGGTGTGACAGGAGGCAAACTTCTGGGCTACATTATATCTTCACGAGGGATTGATGTTGATCCAACCAAAATACGGGTTATTCTCAAATGATCCCACCATCGACGAGTCTAGAATCAGGTCATTTCTTGGGAAGCTCGGTGCAATCCGAAGGTTCATCCCATATTTAAGTTTTTCCATTCATCCAATCAACAATCTATTAAAGAAAGATTATAGCATTAATTGGACTGAAGAATGCAATGAGGCCTTTGAAGCAGTTAAACACTTCTTGTTGTCTCCACCCATGCTAATGCCTCCCAAACCAGACCACCCTTTGATCCTATACTCACGAGCCACTCATGTCTCGCTAGCCTGCATGCTGGCTCAAGAAGACAATGATAAATGGGAACGTGTGGTCTATTTCATTAGCCAACGTTGCTTGATTATGAAACACGTTACACATAGGTAGAGAGAGAATGCCTTGCCATAGTCTTTGTAACAAAACATGTTTAAGACATTACATGTTAAACCAAGAAACAAGGGTCATTGTAAAGACATATCATTTACGAACATTTCTCACGCAAGGGTCTTTATCTAAAAAGGTTGGACGTTTCATAACCTTAATGGGTGAATTTGAGTTGACATTCATAAACCAAAAATCCATTAAGGGAAAAATCATTGCAGATTGGTTGGCTGACAATCCACTAGATGGAGGTGATCTGGTAAATCTGACTTTCCTGATGAGTGTGTATACTTCATCAAAACCAGGCCCCCATCTATACATGTCCCTGGTACACTGATATCATCAATTTTATCATGACCATACATACCCGGAAGGTGCCACATCACAACAAAGAAGGTGGTTATGCATTATCACCACTAAATATGTTGTTTTAGAACAAGTACTATATCATAAAGCCTTCGACGACATGCTTCTAAGATGCATCGACATAAAAGAATCCAAAAGATTCTTCATGAATCCCATAATGGGATATGTGGAGGCCACTTCGGTGGTCACGCCACTACTCACAAAATACATCGATGGGCTATTTTTGGCCCACTCTCGAGCATGACGTAGTGGAATTTGTATGTAAGTGCCACAAATGCCAAGAATTCTCTCACGAGATTCACATGCCAGCACAATCCCTTGAAGCCAATAGCGACCCCATGGCCCTTCTCCACGTGGGGTCTGACTTGATAGGGAAGTTCTCTCCCTCATCAACCGATGGCCATAATTTTATAATTACAGCCACGAAATATTTTACCAAATGGGTGGAGGCCATGCCTCTCACCACAGTACTAGGTTCGGTAATTGCCAAATTCATTCTGAACCAAATTATCTGCAGGTATGGTGTCCCACAAGTCATTATCTCAGATAATGGCACGTCCTTTAAAAATGATGAAGTCCATGAGTTATGTAGAAAATTCAAGATAAACCATCACACGGCCTCTCTTTACTACCCTCAAGCCAATGGGTAGGCCAAAGCAACAAACAAAACATTAAAAGCTATTCTCCTCAAAATAGTCAAGGAGAACAAGCAAGATTGGCATTTAAAACTATATCCAACCTTGTGGGCCCATCGAACCTCAATAAGAACACCAACAGGAGCAACCCCTTTCTCACTGGTATTTGGGGTAGAAGCAGTTCTCCCACTTGAGGTTGAAATACCTAGTCTCTCGCATCTCATTACAAGGGATTCTGGATGAAGAAGCTTATAGGGAGGCACGCCTCTCAACTAGAAAGCCTTGATGAGGCCAGCTAAATGCCAAACAATGACATAGAGCCTATGCTGACTGGATGTGCCGAAGTATAACAAAAATTCTATGAGTGAGAAATATATGAGGGAGATCTAGTTCTAAGGCTAGACAACCAGATCGATAAGAAAACCAACGAAGGAAGGAAGTTCCGCCCAAGTGGTTGGGCCCATACCGAGTCATGAAGGACTACGGAAATGGTGCATATATTTTGTGCACACTAGAAGGTGAGGAATTCAATGAAACTATCAATTCCTTGCATCTTAAATGTTTTTACGCATAAGAAATCAGAATCACCACTTGTACATTATAGCTACCTACATTGCATTAGTCATTTAGTTGTTTCATTCTGTCCACTCATTTCATAAAAATGGTAGTCCAGAACTTACTCTTAAGCAATTTATTACAAATTTCTAAAAATATTGGCAAAAGCATTCAAAACACATCTCTTCAAACATCATCAACTATTTTCAAATCTTCTCATCAAGTTCGATAGACAAGTATTGATGAAAACCATACCAAGGCCTGCATACTTGGTTTTGCTCTTTCTTTCTACTAAGTGAAGTTGTCCTTACCTACGGTCTATTCTAGAAGCTTCTTGGTGTCACATCTATCCCTCTTAAAATCTCTTTGAAAGAAAGGATATCCCAAAGTCATAGATCAGAAATGTCAAAATCAAATGGAATCAAAAGCACCAAGCAAACAAATATTTTATTTTACACACTTCTTTTCCCCATCAACCTTCGGTGATAAGCCCACATCTCTTACTAGTGGTGTGAGGTTGGGAAAGGAAAGGAGTGCCCTTACTCGCCTATATCTTGCCTTTGGTGACAAACCCATGCTTCTTACTAGTGGCATGAGGCAGATGTGGGGGGTCCATTCACACAAATTAACAAATCTTGGTATGCTAGAAGCACAAATCAAATTCTATTAAGAGAAAACAAATGTCCAAACTCCAAAGAGATCAAATCCTCAAAACCATATTTTGTCAACCAAGTTGCCATTTATAAATCTAAGTCTAGATAAACTAGAAAGTAAGTGGCCTTCTAAGCTTGGTGGTAGCTCTGAGTAGGGTAGGTGTGTAGGTCTATGTTTGGTTTCTATTACTAGTTTGTCTGTCTCTCATCATTCCATTCAGTCAAACTCATACAACTTGTGCCCTTCCTAACTCTTGGTGTTGAGCCCTCGCATCTTACTAGTTGTGTGGAATTGGGATTGGGGCAAGTTCATCTCTTTATCACTTTACATTCATCATGTTTTTCCAACATAAGAAGAAATTACAACATTTCCCAAAGAGGTCAAAATTTCAAAGCTACCATATGTTTATATCATCGCATATCAACATTACAAAAGCATAAAAAAGAGAAACATTCTACTCAACATTTGTTATCATTTTTCATCCATTGCATACATACTAAAAACATGAAAACAAATACTCTAAAAACATCTAGTAGAAACAAGTCACAAAATTCTAGGTACCAAGAGTCTAGATCCAAAAGATATATATATATATATATATATATATATATATATATAGTTTCATATACAATGCCATCATGCACTAGGCATGGTCAAAATGCTCAATGAGCCCAAAAGTACAAAAACACTCATATAAATATCTGACAAAATACTACAAGAGTGGCCTCTCAATCCCTATGGGATCCCTCAGAAGGCACATGACCACGTCTAGGACTCTCAGCTACGCCGGTGCTCCGAATGCACTAAGGGCTCATGGTCACGGCCAGTAGCTACCATCTCACTATGAGAATGACTCCTCCTCATCAAGCGCTCGGCCATCCTATATCCAACTACCTCAATGCATGAGAGAAGTCATGATCTTCACCACATGCTAGATAGAGGAGAAAACATTGGTATGCCTACCGCCAACGAAGGCTCCCCCACATCTACAGATAGCTCAGCACGAGTCTTCTCCGAGGGGAGAAACAAGGTATCTATACATACTCGGTGAATCAAGTCTCGCCACTCATCAGTAGTCACTGCAAGTAAAGGAGAAAACAAGTTAGAAAATGATCAAAGATAAAACCAAGAGTAAACAAAACAAAAAGAAATAACAACTAAGACAATTCTAACTAAAACAAATGTCAAGAGAAGAGTGGTAACTCACTCGGATCGCTGGCCTCCAGGAAGGATCTCTAGGATCCGCGCCTACCACTGATGCCGCCACTGACTGGTGTCCCTCTCCCACATCTGGGGCAATGTGATGGCCTATAATGGACTCACCATCTCCCCTAAGTCCTAAGAGAGAAACTCCTCTGAGACCAGAGTCACCCTCTCTGCTCCACTCCGCCCTCTCGGCCCATGTAGGATCTCCTGAGTATCATGCCACTCGGGATCACTATCATCCTCCCCACCCATCCCACCGATCTCCATCTCCTCTGTCTCCTCCTCTATCTCTCCCCCAGTGAACTCCTCAGACTCGGAGTCCATGTCAATGGGCTCATCACTACTATGGGCGGGACCGGTGGCAATCCAAAGTAAAGGTGCCTGAGGAGCACCGGCTCTCCCTCGAGCACGTACCACCCTCCTGGCCGCGATAGGAACACCAAGGGTAACAATGGTCCAACCCCGGCCTCTAGGACCTCCCCGAGCCTCACGAATAGATCTATACACTACACTGGCCACCGAGGAAACATGTCAATATAGGGGAGGCCAAACTGTTGTGGTACTCTATCAAAGGGGTGGATCTCCAACTTCCCCACCCTGTCTACTAGCAATTGACTGGTAGTCTGACAAGCAATCAATGTAATGGTCTCCTCTCCCCATAGCCCTACCATGGCCTAATAAGGGGTGGCCTCCATATCTGCAGTGGTCAAAGAGGCCACTGGCTGGTGGGGTGCTCTAAGAATAGTCATCCCTATCCACCTCACTACCCTGATGGCCCCGGATCCTCTGCCTCTACACCTCTCCCATACGGAGTGATATGCTCATATACCCAACTCATGACAAGAGTCGGGTGGCTCAGTGACTATCCCTGTAATCAGACCACCCTGTATAAATCATGGTAGGTGGTCCCGAGGATGTCTACTCCCCAAGCATAGACATGTCCATGGCCCTCAATGTATAATAATGGGGGCCCAACAATATAAGAGGGTGTCCCCTCCCTTGTCCCCAATCAGTCTCAAAGCAAGGATGCCCATGATGGCCTTGCAGAGCACAAGAATGTCTGACTCAATAATGGAGTGGATCCTCACTCCCTTCTTCGACCCCATCAAACAACTACATCCCCCATATAGGTGGCCCACTGAACCACCTAGATCTCGATATTGCTATCTTAAGAGACAGCCACCGCCCAAGGATCGAAACCCCCAGTATCCGTAAACATCCTCCAGGGTGATGGTCCACTCACCCCTAACTCCTGGCAATCGGAAGGTGTTCCGATCCACATCCCAATATGAAAATAAGTCACATAGTATGTGACTAGCAGGTGCAACGTGAGGGACCTATGCAATCCTCCAAATGCCAGCCCTCTGAAGTGTATCTCGCTCTGCCTGAGTGAGTGCCTCTAACACTACTGGGAGCCAATCACACTCCCTCTCTCGACTCCATCTAATGTATTCCTCCTTCTTCATACACCCAAAAACACAAAAAGGAGTAAGTTAGTACCAAAATCCAATTGGAAAAACTATCAATAACATGTGAAAATGCTAAAAATGTAAAAATAAGTTAAGTAAAGCATTATTTTGGCTTTCTGTCACAAACCACCACCCTGTGCAGAGCGGCGGTTCCATACCACCACCTTCTTCTAGGTGGCGGTCCCATAACCACCAAGGCCCCCCACAAAGGGCCCATAAAGCGCAATAGGGCCTGTCCCGTCCCAAAATGCAAATGGCTCGAATACCCTAAAAATGCCTAAAAACAGGAAAAATTCACCATTTTAACTAAAAAAAAGACCTACCCTATGGGCGCCCCTAGAGGCTCATTTAAAACTAGTATTTTCAAAAATACCCCCAAGACAAAGATTTTATCATTTCTACATTTTAGGTTTAAAAACAATAAATTGAGAAGAACTAACTTGAGACTTCATGGGGTCGATGTTCCACTCTCGAGGCATGATCGCTATCTCACCACAAACGTTTTGACTATACTCTCATCAAAAACCATCACCGTGGGTCCCAGAGCTCAAAAACTATCAAATCAATCCATGTAAATGAATAGTGAAATGAGTTCATTTATATATATATATATAACCTTTTAAATTGATTTTGAATGTCTTTCGCAGGGTCAGAGCATCGATGGAGGTAAGTTCTAAACCCCACGTAGATGGTAAGTCCTCTTTTCATATCAATTTAGCCTTATTTCTCAAATTATTTTATCTATCTGCACTTGAGTCTTTTTTTTTTACTTTGTAGATAACAGGATCTTGGATGGTGACTTTCCAACACACATGGGCGTGTCAGGTATAACTCCTAACTCCCCATTTCGGACCGCCATACTCGATCCACCATTTTACACCTCTTCATGGCTAAGATGCTTCTCCGAGGGGGCAATATGTACGTACCTAAAATTGTAGGGTACTGCACCACCGAAACGATGTTACACATACCCCAATGATGATACAGGTCTCCTTGCAAGGTGTTCGAAATCCAAAAAAGCTCACCAAGTATACGTTTATATCCCGCATGCCCCGCTCGGCCTCCACATGCTTTGTTTTTCCCTCTTCCCCCCCTTTTTCCTTGCATTTTTTCTTCAAAGATGATGAAACCCACCACCTCCTTAGGCGGCGGTCCCATGACCGCCGCCCAGACAGGCGCGGTCCCAGTAACCATTACCACCCTACATAGGGCGGCGGTCCTATACGCATTTTCCAGATTCTTCCAATGATCACGTCAAACGTAAATCTTCAATTTCACCCACTTTCTTCAACCACTTTGGCTTGCATTAATGTTTTTGGTTCCCTGGTAATAGTGTTTTCCTTTGTTTATAGTAAAAGAGTTCAATTGGGAGTTACCCTCTGGTAAATGCATTTGCTATAAATAGCCAACTTGTTTTCAAACAAATGGCCCCTCACCTTCTCAATTCTCTTATTCAGTCTTTGAATTTCTTTCTTAGAATTCTATCAGTTTCATGTTTTTCCTCCATTGTTGGTCTTTTAGAGGTCATTCGATCTTCTTGTTTTAGTCTTGCTTCATTGTTGTGCCATGCAAGTCAGCTTAGCATAGAATAGTTTCATTTCTAGATTAGAATCCATTAAAGTTGTAGGTTTTGTTTTGTCACAAGGATAGATTCTAAAACTCTTGGTACATTTTGTTGTATTCCCACAATAAATCCCACTAGGAATTACATAGTCAAGCTCTAGTTCACTTGCGCTATCCCTCTCCTACTCGCATTGTATTCGGTCTATATCCAAAGCTTCCATTGTTCAATACCATCTTCTATTGATACTATCATATACATGCTTTTCTAGATTCATGAGAACACGAAGGAACGAGGAGATCACACTGAGGGGATGAAATCACACACAACTAGATTTACCACTATTCTGTAAATGCCAGGTTTGAGCTATCAAAGTTCTAGTTACAACGTATCAAATAGAGTAGTGAATTATTTTATTTCAGTTAAAATTTCACTCTCGATATCGCCAGGGAAGCTATGGGGATTGATAGTTTATGAGAAAATGTGATTCATTCCTCACTTCTAAGGTAGGATCGAGAGTCTTTCAAATTTAAAGTAATTAGTTGCTTATAGATATTTAGGATAAAATCACAACTGCATAGGAAAATAACCACACCAAGCTACTTTGTTTGTTTTAATTCTGTTACTAGATTAGTTGTCCATTTTCTAAATATATTAGAGTAGCTTCTCTTTAAATTTCATTAAAATACATCATCGAAAATACAAAAATAGAAGAATGCTTGCATAGTGTAAATACATCTTTCGTAATCAGTTTATTATTTTTAAAAGTTGAATCATTTTGTATGACAATCACAGACCTAGAGAGCCTAGAGAATATATATTTGAACCAATAGTGCCTCAACCAAATCTACCCACAACATTAGCTGATATAGATCAAGACCTTAGGATACAGTCTTTCGAGCAACAACAAAACCTACAAGCAATTAGTGAACAACTGAGAGGGTTAAATATCGAAGACGACAAGGCATACACATTTTGGTCAAACCATCCTAACTATAGATTGCCTTGATAAAATACCCGAATGACCGTACAAGGATTCGAAAGAGAAAAGCATTTGGTTGTGATCCTTTAGTTCCACAACCTGACACAGGAGATCTCCTCATTGACATAGATACTAGCTTACGCATTCAAGTTGCCAGAACACCTGTAAGGTATTCTGAGAAAATTATACAACTTCTAGTTCTAAACATAGAGGCTGAAAAGGCGTATGATTACTTGGATAGTCGGAAGAAGGGATTGATTCTTCACATGACCATAACAGTCCACAACAACCACAAACTCACGGTTGTGATCCCCAAGTCCCACAACCCAACGGGCCTACAAATCAGTTAAGCATTGACACCGGTTTACGAACACTGGTATTTAGATCCTCACCACTCCCACCATATCATCATAACAGTTCTCCGTATTAAATATAGAAGCCAATCAATCTAATATTTTCTAGGCTAGACCAGAAAACCACCCATAGTTCACTACAAATCCACTAAGCCTCCTACCACCATTTTCATGACCTTGTCTGGAGATATATACGAAGCTCCCACAGTCACTTCCCACGTATCCAACAACCAAGAAACAGATCTCGGTAGAGCTCGACATTGATTGGAGCCTCCGAACAACTATTATATCCAAATGATCCATTACACCAATTTAGGTTAGGAGGGCCTTCTTTGCCTTAGATTCACAGATTCCATTATTGTGTATTGAGGATATAAGATTACCCATTCATATTCAACATTCACCGGTTATTAGCTTGTTGTATCCATTCATATTCAACATTTATTTTTTGGCCTAAAAACATAACGTTCCCAATATACCAAGAACTATGATTTTTCTCATATGGGCAGAATTTTTGACCCATGGGTTTATGGGACAGTTTTGGCCCATGGTTTTGATACCCATAGTTTTGTAAAACTACTTAAGCAATTGTTTACTTATGTGGTTTTGTGCATATGGTAGGAATGATGTAACATTGTAGATGTGTTTTGAATTTGGGTGTGAATTATGTAGAGTTTGTTGAGAATAGCTCCAAACATATATGTGTATTGTATTGAGAGAGCAGTGGCTTGTAATAAAATTTGAGCAAAAATTCTTAGTGGACGTATCCCAAATTGGGTGAACCATGTTAAATACTATATCTTTGTGTTGTGTTATTAATATTGTGTACTTTTATTTGAGATCTCTAATATTTTTGCATATTATTTTCTATTGTTGCAACTCTGTGAGGGATTATTCCGCATATTTTATCCCTTATTTCCTCACAATTGGTATCAGAGTATAGTTTGGTTTGTTGAAGTGTTGAATCATAGGGAAAGTTTTAGCTTGAGTGGGAGCTATGGAAGATGATGAAAGACCAAGGGTTCATAAATTCAACGGGAATAATTTCAGACTTTGGAAGATGCATATGGAAGATTACCTTTATCGAAGGATTTTTATATTCCGTTGTCTCTAAAAAAGTGAACAAAACCTCAAGCATGATGGATGCGAGAATGAGATTTTTTGGATAGGAAGGCACTTGGGACAATCCGAATGTGTCTTGCATCTTTGGTATTATTTAATGTTTCAAAGGAAAAGACTACAAAATAAATGATGGATGCATTAGGAAAGTTGTATGAAAAACCCTCTATCTTTAATAAGACATTTTAATGAAAACGTTGTTTAATATGAAGATTTCTGAGAATGGTTTGGTAGTAGATCATTTAAATTATTTTAATATGGTTGTAAATATGCTAGATTTGGTTACAATAGAATTTTATGAAGAATTTAGGGCTTTATTAATTCTGTGCTCTTTACCTAAGAGTTGGAATAGACTGGTAATGGTGGTAAGCAACTCGGTTCTAGCTAACTCAAAGTTGAAGTTTGAGGATGTTGTAGGGGTGATTCTAAGTGAGGAAATGTGAAGAAAAATCTCTAGGGAATCTTCTCCTTTAGGGAATGATTTGATAGTGGAAACTAGACGGAGACAAAAGATTGGAGGAAGTCGTGGAAAATCGAAAGATCGGGAAAGGTCAAAATCCAAAAGCAAGATAGTATGTTGGTGCTATGGAAAGTCCGGACATGCAAAGAAGGAATGTTAGGAGCTTCGAGACAAGAAAAACAACATGAAGAAAACAAGGAGGAAAATTTGGCAATGGGTAATGTATGTAAGGATGCTTTGATTCTTTCTTTGCATAATATTGTTGAATCTTGGGTTTTAGATTCGGGGGATTCTTTCCATGCTACTCCACATAGGAATTATTTTGTTGATTATGCTCAAGGGGATTTTGGGCATGTTTATCTTGGTGATGACGAGCCTTACAATATAGTTGAAAAGGTTCTGCTTCAAGTTCGGATGTTGAATGTGAATACATGGATATTAAAGGATGTCGACATGTGCCTACTTTAAAATGAAATTTGATATTGGTGGGCTAGTTGGGAAATGATGGTTGTCTTGTGATATTTACAACGAGACTCTTGGAAGGTTACTAAGGGTTCTCTTATGGTGGCAAGAGGTTAGTAGGTTAGAACCTTTTATTTAACCACTTATAGCACTAATTTTTGTAATCTTGTGGCTTGAAGTAGATACAACATTGTGGCACTATAGGCTCGGTCATATGAGCCATAAGGGCATGGAGATCATAAAGAAGGATTTTCTTATATATATAAAAATAGGTTTGGAGTTCTCGTGAGGATTGCATATATAGGAAAAAAATTAAGTAAGGTTTCTCAAGGTTGGAACTACAAAGAAAGAGAGTAAGTTAGAGTTGGTGCATTATGATGTGTGGGGACGACTCGTATCATCTCTTGGGGTTCAAGGTATTATGTTACTTTTACCGATGATGCAACAAGGAAAGCTTTAGGTTTATTTTATTAGAAACAAATCTGATGTATTTGACACTTTTGTTAAATGGAAAGCCTTAGTTGAGAATGAAACATGTTTTAAGTTAAAATGTCTCGGTCGATAATGGAGGCGAGTATTGCATTAAGTAATGAATTTGATGATTACTATTCTAAGAATGGAATCTGCAGACAAAAGACAGTTCTAGGAACTCTGCAACAGAATGGGGTGTTAGAAAGGATGAATAAAACAATAATAGAATGTTCTAGGATCATGAGGTTACATGTAGGACTGCCTCTTTATTTTTGGGTAGAAACGGTAAGCACAATTGTGTACTTGATAAATAGAGGACCCTCAAGTTCCTTGGATGGAGGCATACCTGAGGAGGCTTGGTATGGTAAGAAAATTGATTATTCATTTCTTAGAGTCTTTGGATGTGAAGTGTTTTTCCATATAGACAAGGATGATAGGATCAAGCTAGAGGCTAAATCAGAAAATATACTTTCATTGGTTATGGTGGTGATGACTTAGGATATAAATGTTAGAGTATTAAGAAAAAGAAAATCATTCGATCTATGGATGTGGTCTTTAATGAGAAAGTCATGCATAAATAGAAGTTGCAGTAAGAAAATAGGGAAGAATCCAAGAAATATTATGTAGCAAAGAGAGGATCTTCCGGATGGGAAAGTGACACATGAATTAGTTCAGATCTCCTCAACAGAAACCCCAAACTCCTATATAGAGGAGGTCTTCTAGGAGTAAGAAGAGAACCTAAACATTTTTCTCCATATCTTTATTATTTATTACTCACTTGACAAGGAGAGCTAGAGAGATTTGATGAAGCAATACGGTAGATGCCAGAAGAAGTGGGAGCAAGCCATGGTTGAGGAGCATCGGGCTCTCATGGAGAACTAGACATGGGATTTGGTGACTTGAAGGAAAAAGAGCTTTACAAAATAAGTGGGTGTTCGAGTCAAAGAGGAATAAGGAGGAAAGAAAAGATACAAGGCCCGGATGGTGGTCAAGGGGTTTGCACAGAAAAAAGGTATAGATTTTGATGAGCTTTTTTCTCCTATAGTAAAAATGACTTCTATTAAAACTATTCTTGGAATAGTTACAGCAGAAGACTTGCACTTAGAGAAGCTTGATGTAAATATTGCATTTCTCCATGGTGATTTGGAGGAGGATCTATATATGCAGTAGTTAGAGGGCTATGAGGTCAAAGGTAAAGAGGAGACGGTGTGCAAAATGAAGAAGAGATTGTATGGCTTGAAACAAGCTCCATGCCAATGGTATAAGAAATTTGATAGCTTCATGATGGAGCAAGGTTATATTAGATGTCATTATGACCATTGCATGTATACAAATAAATTTGAGGATGGTAGTTATATTATCTTGTGTCTGTATGTGGATGACATGTTGGTTGTAGGTAAAAACATGCAGGAAATAAAAGTACTCAAGAAGAAGCTAAGTGAATCCTTTGCTATGAAGGATTTGGGGGCAGCCAAACAAATCCTTGGTATGAGGATATCTCAGATAGGAAGGAACAAAAGATGACTTTATCTCAAAAAGAGTACATTAAGAAGGTCTTGGAGAGGTTTAATATGCAGGATGTTAAATCGGTTGGGACTCCTTTGGCAGGCCATTTCAAGTTATCAAAGGAGTAGTGTCCTAAGACAGAGCATGAGAGAAACCAGATGTCCAAGGTACCTTACTCATTAGCGGTTGGTAGTTTGATGTATGCCATGGTGTGCACTAGGCCTGATATTTCCCATGCAGTGGGAGTGGTGAGTAGATTTATGAGTGATCCAAGTAAAGATCACTGGTAGGAAATAAAGTGAATCCTTTGGTATTTGAGAGGGACCATGGGGATACTTTTTTCTACATTGGATCTTACACCACTTTGTGTGGTTATGTAGATTTAGATATGGCTGGAGATGTAGACAACAAGAGGCGCACAACATGTTATGTTTACATTGTAGGTGGGACAACAATAAGCTATATTTCACAACTACAGAAGCTGGTGGATTTGTCAACCACGGAGGCTAAGTATGTTTCTCGCCACAGAGTAAAAGCAAAGAAATGATTTACTTATAATAATTTCTTGAGGAGTTGGGGCATAAGAAGGAGGAAGGAAAGCTGCATAGTGATAGTCAGAGTGCTATACACCTAGCAAAGAACTATTCTTTCCACTCTAGGATGAAGCATATACTGATTAAGGTAAATTTCATCGGGAAAACTTTAGAGGAAGAGAAGTTGAAGCTGAGAAGATTCATACTAGTCATAATCTTACAGACATGATGACCAAGGTGGTCACAAGGGAAAAACTGAAGTTGTGTTCAGCTTTGGTGGGTCTTCACGAAAACTAATGAAGGGTTGAGAAGCTTTCTCAGATGAAAACTAGTCTCTAAGAGGGATATTGTTAGGTTGTGGAGCTTTTTTCATGTGTGAAAGTGTTGAATACTGTACACTAAGAGTATTGTACACTTTCCACAATTGTCTTACTAGGGTTCGGGCGTAGCCCTCAATTTTTTTGCCTAAAAACAAAATGTGACCAATATACCAAGAAATGTGTTTTTTCTCATATGGGTGGGATTTTTGACCCATATGTTTATGGGATGGTTTTGGCCCATGGTTTTGATAACCAAAATTTTATAAAATGGCTTAATCAGTTGTCTACTTATGTGGTTTTGTGCATATGGTAGGAATGATGTAACATTGTAGATATGTTTTAAATTTGGGTGTGAATTCTATGGAGTTTGTTGATCATAGCTCCAAACAGATCTGGGTATTGTATTGAGAGAGCAATGGCTTGTACTAAAATCTGAGCAAGTGATTCTTGGTGGATGTAGCCCAAATTGGGTGAACCACATTAAATATTGTCTCTTTGTGTTGTGTTATTATTCTCCACTTTTATTTGAGATCTGTAATATTTTCTCCATATTATTTTCTACTATTGTGATTCTATGAGGGATTATTCTGCATATTTTATCCCTTATTTCCTAATAATGAGAACCTATGTGAAGGATACCTAGGTGGTGATGAAAACCTATGTGAAGGAGACTAAGGAGGTGGTGAAATCATATGTGAAGGGGGTTCATGAGTAGGGGACTTATGTTGAGAAAATGGACTAGTAGAACAATGAGAACGAGTAGATCATGTGCGAATAAGAGAACTAGGTGTAAAATATGCCATATATTTGAGATACCTGTGGGGCCTAGATACTGCAACTATTGAAAGGACATCATGAAGAGGATGCTAAGGAAATGGTGTGGATGGTGAAACACCTTTGAGAGTGACAACTTGCTTATTGTGAATTAATTTGAGACATAAGTGGTTCATGGAAAAGATAGCTTGAGTGGCACGAGTCAAGGAAGACCTAAGAGCATGTCATAGCCTTTGATTAAAGGTTCCATAACAAATGGAACAAACATGGTGAGAGGCCCAACTATAATTGGAAGCTTGATGTAGCCATAAAATTTTGGAATTGGATATGAAATTTGAGAGAATGGATAGTTGATAGTGACAAGGACTTCAATAGACCACACACCAATAGGAGCTAATGGGTTGATCATGGTGTTATTGAAAATGTAATATCTGATATAAATATAGATGTGTAGTGTATTAGAAGAAAATGTAGCCTGATAATCGTGATCAAATAATGTGATAAGTGGTGGAGAGGCATCAATATTAATAACTTGAAAATCAAGAGCCCCAATGAAGGAGGAGGCACAACACGATATGTATGATTAGTTGAAGAATCAACAACTTTTTTGTCATGCTTGGGCAATGGATATTTAAATATTTTGATCTTTTGGTTGTCATTGACCAACTTAGATGTTGAAGGATCGGGGAGCTCGATTGCATTATTGTTGATAAGATCTTGAATAAGATGCCTAAGTTTGAAACATCGATCAGTTGAATGCCCAACACATTGATGATAGTCACATCTAGTATTTTCATCATAATTGTGGCCTTTAGGGTGAGATGGATCAAGATTTAGTGGTGGTGGAAGCGTAATAATATTAATTTCAATAAGTTGTGGCAATAGAAGACGAGGAACATAAGGAATTTTTGTAAATGTACACTTTGGATGTTGTCATTAAAGATTTTCAAGAGTAGAAATAACGTTAAAAATAGATTTTTCTTCAATGGGATAAGAATATGTCTTGAAAATAGATTTTCTTTGAAACCAATTAGAATATGATGAAGCATGATCATGATATTTGAGCTTTCCCATAGATAAGAGTTTTATTTCATGTAACTTAAGAGTATGACATAGTTGATCAAATGATGGAGAGGTCTCAAAGACAATGCT
Source organism: Taxus wallichiana var. yunnanensis (assembly GCA_018340775.1). NCBI lineage: Eukaryota > Viridiplantae > Streptophyta > Pinopsida > Cupressales > Taxaceae > Taxus > Taxus wallichiana. Next base: position 352,931,963 of record CM031242.1, on the reverse strand, counting down.
CTCTTATAATGGAGTTAAGAGAATTTAGACAAAAATATATTGCAATTCTATATTAGTGAGTATGTTGGTCATCTTAGCTAAGTTGTTCTTATATTGTAATACATAGTCCGCTAGATGCTCATTAGATCCTTGTTTGATTTGTGCAAGTTGAGCATATGATATCTTAGAACCGATATTGATGGAAAATTGTGCAAGAAAACATTGTCTAAATGCATAAATGATGTTACTGAATGAATAGGTAGATCATAGAACCAACACATAGCGTGTTTTTGGAGACTCGAGGGAATAACTTAACTAATAAGGTATGGTCATCCACCTAATATAGACATGCTACATGAAAAGATCCAATATTCTCTTGAGGGTCACCATGGCCATCAAGGTGGGCAAATTAGGATTGACAAAGTTCGAGAGAAGTGCATAAGTGGAAATGGTGGGTGTGAAAGGAGTGTGAAGGAGTAAGGTGGAATCAAGAGATAGAGGTGCACAAGAAGTAGCTATTTAAAGTTGACAAACTTGAGTCTGCAGATCTTGATATAAAGAAGCTAAATCAAGATTATTTGAAGAAGAGTCAGGTTGTGTATTAGAAGCATTGGGTTGAATGAGTGGAGTGGTAGTAGTATCAATGGAGGTAGGAATGTGAAGGGGTTGAGTGGAGGACATGGAAGGTGAGGAGGAGCCTACAAGTGGTATTGAAGCAATATCTCAAGAGTTATTAGTAGTCAATAAAGCATGGAGGATATGCAGGATATGTGTAAGATTGTCGTGTAAAGCTTGATGAAAATTAGTAAGCTTGTATAATTTTTCTTGATCAACATTGGTATCTTCATTATATGATTTTTCACTATCAAATGTTTTAATGTCTTCGAGGTGAACATTACTTGAGTTAGAAAAGGGATTATCAAATTCATCCATTCATTTAGAAACCCTATGAGTAAATGGATGAAGCTTTATATGCTTAAAAGACCCAAAATGACTACTAAGGGTAACATGCACAATAAGAAAACCTTAGAAATAAGGTGGGATTCAAGCGATGGGTTCACCAAATGATTTGAGAAAAATAGAATTTAATGTTAAACCCTAATTATAGAGTAATTGATATAAACAATTAAATATATTTTCTAGATACACTATGACACAAACAATAAGCTAATAAAATATGAAACCCTAAGTGTAAGAGAGAGAGGAAAGGACTAGGGCGGTTGGAATATGTCGGGGCTGCCTAGGCACCGTAGTCCTGCTATTGAGCACCTATGACTACGTAGGTGGTCGAATATGATTTTTCTAGTGTCGTACAAGTGTCATTGATAGTTGTTGTTGGTCACCTATATGTTGCACCATTATCGCTGAAGTAACTATAACCGACGAACAAAGATTCACCTATAAAACCCATAATACCACATAAAATCAAAAAAATGAATGATACAATATGGGGAGTCGAACTGACCTAGGCGGTCACCTGACAGAGTGAGATTACGACTGAGAATTGTACTACATATCGATTCCATGTATTTCTTATGAGTGTGTGAAATAATCGTGCCATAGATTCCTTGTGCAAGTTCACTTGATCTTGGGTAGTAGCTAAATGTAGCAATGTAAATAGATGTGTGGATGGAATAATGAACTTCCCCTTCCTATGCAATGTATGTAGAAAATGTAGTCCCTTTTCCCTTGTATGGATGCTAGATGGATGCATTTAGTGCTCTTATATGCCTTTGGATGCAATCTTATGTGATGATGATATATTCTTAGAGTTTGGTCCTTTATTTTGGTCACATAGCTTTGTATTTATATGATTCCCTTGGTTGAATTTTGTAATTGACAATTAGAAGGCTGACCCATAGTAAAATAAGATTCCCAAAAGATAAAATAACCCTGAAAAGAGTGAGTAAGGTGGAAAGAGGTCAGGGTTCCCATAGGTGACGAGGGTGCCTAGGCGTTGGAGTTATGGCTATGCGTTGGTGTCCAAAGTCATAAAAGATAAGCAAGTAAAGTACCTATTGGGTTATAGGGTGTAAAAGACTAGAAATAAGACAATAAACAAAGTAAAGAGGCCAAATATAGTTGTCAATTACTAGTTTTCTCGCTTAGGAATCATGTAAATGCTAGTATGCTTTTAGGACCTATAAATGTACCCAAGTGTGTGATTTTGTGTCTACGAGACTAAGTAAACATCAATATAATGATAGTGTATGCCTAGATTTTGATCACCCTACAATATGTGTTAGATGACATATTATCAAATCTCAAATCAATGAGATTAAAATAAAATGGGCTTATGTATCCACCATTGAATATGTGAAGGAAAATCATAGGTTATTTCGTTAAATAAAGTGGGATAAACTTCCAAGATCTGAATTTAAATATAGATGTAAATAATGAGAAAAATGTTATTTATTTATTTTGGTTAAGAGATCCAGTATTGGTCGATCCCTAACCTTTTCAAGATTAAAATAAGAACATGTAATTCATAAATGAAAAATAAATGAAAATATATACATATTTGGGAGCCCAAGAGGACCAAACCGTGGTATATGGTTTTATTTATCAATAATTATTGATTGTTGATGATGTTTTTTCTAATTTGAACCTTGTCATAGTCGTAACTCAATTGCAAAGCACAATCATTGAAAATTGCAAATAAGTCACAATGTGACTAGAAACCATGTTGAAAATATGGAATATGACTATGCATTGAGCTTAAAGTGTCCAAGATGTCTTCATTTATCCTATGTCAAAACCTATAAAAAAATGTAAGCGCAATTAATAGCCGAATTATGAAAACAAGTAAGAATAATGAAGGGAGGGTGAGTGTTAAATTATAGTTTAAGGTGCATAGAGGATTATGATGGATATGGGTCCAATGTGCATAGAAGGTTGAGATGATAAGGGTCCAATGTGCATTAGATATGAAAATGTAGGTTGGGTTCTTAAGTGGATTTGAAACATTAAATGAGAGTGGGTGACGATAAGTGAGGGTGACATATCTTGAATCAACCTTATTTTTAAATTTTTAGGTGTTTTATGGGAATATTTGATTTTTAGGACTTATTATGTTTTTATATTGTGGTTTTATTTTTAGCTTAAGATACCTTATGTATAAGGTGTGTTTTCTAGTGTCTAAATAGTATCCCTTTTTGGGATACATGGTACATTAGGAAGTATGCAACGTATAAACTAAAACTCGAGATGGAGATCATCCAACCCTATGAAAACAGCTTTTTACACACATGGGATTATTTGGTTGACTAGATAGAAAATAAATTTTCAATGTGATAGGTGGTCCACTTCAACCTAAGTCTGTGATGAGATTGATAGGTTGATTTTCTAAGGCATATACTATGAATAAATTGACTAAGATAGCTAATGATTGAATTTCGTAATATTTGATGAGAAGGGTCTTGATGTGATACACCCCTCAAGTGATATTATTTAAGGTAAAAACTACCCCAACATAGTTTTGGATGAAAATTTGTAGTTGATAAATGATATTAAATGAACCTTGGTAAAGGAATGATTATTGGAATCTTGGGAAATGTTTCCCCATCCATGTGTAGGATAACAAGTGATGAGTGAATTGTTGAAAGTGTGGATGCAATTTAGAGAGCATGGGATTAGTGTCACCCCATCCCAATAGTGGTGATCAAATATGATTTCAATTTAAATGATGTGAGAAGCAGTGGTGATACAAAATAAATTATGTAGAGCGTACTCAAAATCCCATATATGTTTAGTCCAAGAGGAATGAAATGCAAGTGTGGAAGGACATAAATTCATCAAAAAAATGAAATTGATGTGAATGTATATGATCCTGACTTGAAATAATATTTTTTTTTGTGAACACATGATGAGATAGAAAGCATGAGTCATGAGATAATAAGTGAACTAAAACTAGATCTTGAACAAGGTCTAAACATTATCTAGTGACATACTAGACTTGTGTCTCATTGAATATATGTGTGCACGTTTGAGTGAAACAAGTGATTTTTGATTGATGGGATGAAGGGAAACTATAATCCATGCATTTATCCACTACCAACCATGCACCTAAAGCCTTGACAGGAATAGATTTGATTCTAGTCACATAATTTATGTACTTGTATCTAGGAACCCAAGCCTCGACAAAGATACTAGAAAGACCCTAAGAGAATGTGTTTAATATTACTATTTTTGGATATTTTGACTTTGGTTTTAACTTGTGATGTGTTTTTTAATTTTTTTATAGGATATTCATCCCTCTTAATTATTTTTTAAAGGGGTTTAGAACAACTAGTTGTTTGATGGAGGAGTTGAAGTGATTGTGGAGATGACATTGGAAAACATAAACAAATGATTCCCAAGCATCTTTATGAAAAAATATTAAGTGTGTAATCATGTGTGGATATATAGGAAGATAAAAGTTCTTAATTCACTAAGTGACAAGATACCAAGGTAAAATACCTATAGTAGAGACTATTGAATCATAAAACCTAACAAAAATCTAATAAAGAGTTCACCAAAAGATGGGAAATAAACCATAATGTGGAATGTGAATAAACTATAGATGAAGTATGTAGTAGTGAATAGATAATTGGAATAAAATATGAATGAATAGAGCAATTTACCAATGGAAGAAAATCCATGAATTAGTTTTGTTTATTGCATTTTTGGGATATATAGATTTTTTGTGATTTTGAAAATATGTTTAGCTATGCGTGGAGAAGTGTATTTGTGTTTGTGTTAATTATCATAGAGATAGATGTGAAAAGAATCAAGTTATGTTTGAAATCTAGGCCATATGAAAAGAAGTGGAATGTATGGAGTGAGAATAATGCAAAAGTTAAAAAGAGTGAAAGTACCCTAGTCTGCGTAGGGGTTGGATGAATAATATATATGATTTAGAGAATAAATTGGTAGATGAGGAAGATAATTGGCTTGCATTTTATGATTTGAATGACGAGTTAAGAAAATATTCCCAATAGAAGACCTAATATGGTTGTGAGTAGAGCATGTGACTATGGAGATGATGAAAACAAGATAGATGTTGTGCTTTGTGAATATGTAATAATGTCGGGGGAAAGGACATGGAAAGAGATCCATGGTGTATGAGATAATTAGATGAAGTGGTGTACTATAAACAGTTTTAGGTGGATGAATAAAATGTGACATATTGATGTTTGGAGGAAGTGTGAGAGCCAAGGATGTGATTTATAATGAATGGTTGTGATAATAAGATGTTTACATGGAATAGGGTGTATGTAAGAGGTGATTTCAATCAAATGAGAATGTTGAAGAAAATGAAAGTGATGTGCAAGTATAAGTAACATGGAAAAAATGTGCAAGGACAAGTGAGTGAGAATGAGTGGTTATGTAGTTATGATTGATATAAGATAAGAAGGGGGTGTTGGTAGCAAGAAAGGTTCTTGAAGAGTGATAATAGTAGAAATAATATGCATTTTGAGGAATGATTCAAGAGAGGTGAAGCAATGATATTAGGTGTAGGTGCCTTGTGAGTAATACACATGAGAATTAATAGATATGAATTACAAGGAATGGATTCAATGAGAGTTTGAATGAGTGAAAGAGATGATAAAGGATGTACCAAGGGAGTAAATAGTAAGAAGGGTGTTTGTAATACCTCTAACATGGTTTATATCTATGATGAATTCTGTACTCGAAGTTACAAACGTTGATATGTGATTCTTGTTTGAAGATGGTGTACTCTTGTGAACTAAGAAATCATGTTTGCTGTAGATAATATGTTATCTTTTGAAAATAGATACAATTTTTCCATGTCTATTCTGAATTTAAAATGAAGTATTTCATTTCTTCTTATGCTAAATGTTCACTGCATGTGGATAGAGGAAATTGATTCAACTTAAACTCGTTCATAGTATTTATTGCATTTGAACTTGTGCTTCAGATTTATGATTTCTAATGTATGATAGCTATACCTTGGATCAATTTCAATGATCCAAGGCATGCTTTTGATTTCATGATGTCAAGGTCATCTTGACCAAGCTGGGAAGAATGTTAGATTTCTGAACCCAGGCTGCCACGGATCACTGGTGACCTCTTCTGCTCACGTCCTTCTTAAGTGATCTGAGAATGTCATTTTGATTCTTCTTTTGGTAAGATTTAATTGATAATTTTAATAATTATTAAGGGAACCTAATTAAATCTAAGTTCCTAAGTTGTTATCCTATCCTAAGTTTAAGCTAGATGATTTTTATTAATGTGGTTTTTTATTAGATGAAGGGAGTCCTAAGACATGTAACTAGGATATCCTAAGACTAACCTAATAAAATTTACCTAAGTACCTAATTTGGTTTCTAATATAATGTTTATGAACCTAACCTAAGGGTATGGACTAGCCTAAAGGGGATGGTGTGGATGACATAAGGAGGAGTGTTGGTGGTACCTGAAAGAGGGTTTGAAAACCCACAAGTGAGGATCATGAGGGACGACGTGCACATCAACAGACGTGCGAACGACAGCATGAAGAGATCTCGAGAGGAGCGAGCATCAACCGAATGTGCATGCAAAGATTCGACAAATGGGCAGAACTTGGTTAAGCCATAAAAATCTCCTCTATCTCATAGATCAAATGGGGTGTACATATAGGAGGTGCTAAGTAACCCCCAGTGCTGCAATCATGACAACTCGAGTAAAGAGGGGGAGTTACATTCCCAGAATAGAAGTGTAACTCCCAATGACGCATATGATGCAATCGATGCGCCGACGCACCGACGCATTGACGACTTGACATGTAAGGGAATCTCATAATGACCCCTAAATGACACATGGACCTATGATCTCACCTAAGTGAGATGACTCACCTGATGATGTGGAAAATAAACACACCAACACCCCCCCTTCATCATAACTTAGGATGAGGTGGTAAGTCAGAAACGAGAAATGGGTTCCGTGCACAAAGCCCGATGAGGTACCCATGTACAAGAAAGAAGTCCCGAGCAAGAAGGAAAACCCGATGGGAAAAACATCCACCATAAGAGAACAAAACACTCTCTAATGTAAGAAAGATGCCAAAAATGGGTCTCGGGCATAGATGAGCCCGAAAGGGTACCCATGTACAAAGAGGCAATCTGTCAGGAAGAAGAAGAAGAGAGAAGAAGAGGGAAACGAGAGGAATGCAGAAGATGCCATGGACGGATCTGAACTTTGCAGATCTAGGAAGTCTCCCAGAAGAATGTTAATGACGAGATCGTCTCCCTCTAGACTAAAGAAGAGCCACCCGTAACAAACTGTGTGCTTGCCCTTAGGAAGGACAGAAATGACGTGCTAGAAGTCCACCCACTCCACAAAGGAAATCAAGGCAAAGAACACAAAGAACTCGAGTCCGGTGCACCAAGTGTGACATAGGTCTAGCGAGTGAGTGCCAAGGAACTAAAGGTAATGCCACGTGCGTAGAATTGTCAGAGTGAAGAGGAACACCTGCAAAAAGGATGTCCAAGTGATGTGAAGGGAACAAAACATCCTCCACAATAGAAAAGGGATCCACAACTGAGGGTGGATCAATGAAGGTCTCTCGAAAATGTGGAAGTGACATGATTCCCGAAAGGGGCACTCCCAACAACAGAGATGATGAACTCCTCTGAAACACCTGTAGATGGATGAGGGACCTGTAGATCATCACAAGTAGACTCTGTGAAAAGACGACTAAGGTCAGGTAGATACTCATCCCAATGAGGGGGCTCAACAAACAGAAGAGCGATGTCATATAGGTATGAGTCATCCAATGAAGGTAGAGGAGTAGAATGGGCCTCACACACTAGAACTAGAAAGGAGGCGGGTGTAATGACTGTATGAGACTGAGAAGGGGACTGCTCGATATCTGATGAGATGTGGGAAGTGTCAACACTCTCTGGAATAGTGAGAGAAAGAGGAGAAGAGTCCTCTGTAGTACTCTCGACATCAGAACTGGATGCACAATCCTCGTCATCAAAAGTAGAACCAAGCGATCCTCGTGTCGGTGAAAATGTAATCACACGAAGAAATGGAGGAGACAATCAATCAAGAAAGAAGAATAATGGCAGCGAGTATGTGAAGGGTCTCCATAGAAGGATCAAGAATGCTCTGAGACACGGTGAGGTGGATCTGAGTCTGCCACGTGAAACTAGAGAGAAGGAGAGACATGCATCATCATGTGACCAAAGAGATGGTCAAAAGTGTCGAGGAAGTCCTCTAGATGACGATGATCGGCGTGCAAGCAGAATTGGCCCAAGAAGAAGGGTAAAATACCCTCGTAGGCAAAGTAACGTTCCATGGAAGCACGCCAAGCTGAATAGGTCTCTCTCCCGGTGAGAAGTGGCGGAGGCTATAAGGCGATCCTACGATGCTCACGTCTGGAAAGAGCACTCTCCATGATGAAAAAGTAAGATGCACAAAAGCAAGACGTCGGACTCGGCCGATAATGCGTCTGCGTGTGTAGGCCCAAGAGTACAAGTAACCCCCCCAGAATGCGGCACTTTATAAAAGTAGTGCATTTACAAAATTGGAAATTCCATCACGTAGTGTGTGAAAAATCATGCAACTTTGACTAAAGAAGCGCTAAAAAACGAGCAGCGAGTCAAAAGTTATAGCATTAAAACGATTCCCGCAACTAATGGAAAAATACACTAGATGCTTTGCAAACACATTAAAAAAGTACACAAAATGGGTGCAAAGGGTATCGTGTGGGTACTTGTTGGAAATGGCATGGAATTTTAGGCATAGTTTGTTTTGACTACGAGGGGGATTAGCCTCCTGCCAACCCCGGACCTCGCCCTCCGTCTTCGACAAGCGTAGGAAGGTCAAATTACAAGCAAAATACAGCCCAATAAATTATTACAATGCCGTTAAAATGAAATGTTTTATTTTTTTAACACCCTAAAACATTAGAAAAGAAGGTGGGCCCACGTTTTGGAGGATTGACTGCTTCAAGCTTCGCCAGGACCACGTGTTGGTTGTGCAGGTAAGAGAAAACGTCCAAAAAGACAGGTATCTGAGTCACTTTGGAGGTCGCTAGAGGTAGAATGAGGGTGCTGCAGACATGTGGGAGGTCGCTGGAGGTGCTGGGAGCAGGTGTGGCAGGCTGCACAAGTGGGAGAAGCCGTTTGAAGACCAAAAACGCCTAAAAACACCCAAAAACGCCAAAAAACGCCCAAAAAATGTTTCAAGCAAAGACTGAGCCATTGAATATGATGTTATAGGTTACAGGTTGCTGGAGATGTGTAAAATGGTCACTGGAGGTGCTGGGAGCAAGTGTTGCAGGTCTGCACAAGCTGGAGGAGCCGTTTGAAGACCCAAAACGCCAAAAACGCCCAAAAACGCCCAAAAACGGCTGAGCAAAGTCAAAAAACGTTTTTCCAATGGAAGAGGATGCTGGAGGAGCCGTTTGAAGGGAACAAGGCAGGTTTGCAACAGTAACAATAGCAAAAACGGTGAGCCAAGAACAACAATGCGGCCAAGAACAGATTCAAATGGTGAACACCACAGCTGATTCCTTCAGCGAACACCACCACAGATCCAAACGGCGAGCAAACTTTCAACGCAGGTGAACAAGCAATGAAGCAAGAGCCACTTCGACTATGAACCGAGCAACGTGTAAGCAAATGAGTTGTCTACCAATGAGAGTACGGTGAGCTGTTAGAATGGCTCTTCAACATAATAAACTTGTATTCCTCCTTAGACCTGAACATAACCTGTAACCAACAAGAAGTACACAGATAACCCAAAAAGACAACCACTAGAATCTCGAAAAACACCATAAACTCGAACAACAACCCAAACAAACCACGATCAAACCCGAACGGAAGTATAAACGTCTGAATCAATGCAAGAAGAGCACAACTGGAATATCCATTACGACACATGCTGAGAGAGATCTATATATCATGCCGGAAGCCAAAAACACGCACAGAAACACCGATGAGTGCACGGATCCACAAGATCCGCTCTGATACCATGAAAGAGGGTTTGAAAACCCACAAGAGAGGATCATGAGGGACAACGTGCACATCAACGGACGTGCGAACGACAGCATGAAGAGATCTCAAGAGGAGCGAGCATCAACCGATTGTGCATGTAAAGAGTCGACAAATGGGCGTAACACGGTTAAGCCATAAAACTCTCCTCTATCTCATAGATCAAATGGGGTGTACATATAGGAGGTGCTGAGTAATCCCCAGTGCTGCAATCATGACAAATCGAGTAGAGAGGGGGAGTTACATTCCCATAATAGAAGTGTAACTCCCAATGACACATATGATGCACTCGATGCACCGATGTCTTTGGCCGACGACCGACACGCCGATGCACCGATGCGCTGATGCACCGACGCGTCTTTGGACGCACTTACGCGTTGACGCACTGACGCGTAAGGGAATCTCATAATGACCCCTAAATGACACATGGACCTATGATCTCACCTAAGTGAGATGACTCACCTGATGATGTGGAAAATACACACACCAACAAGATACAATCTCTAAGTATTTATGAGGTTTGAATGTGGCACTAAAATCTTTATTACCGCTTAACTTTGGCTAGTGCATGGAAGTTGGAGGAGGTGAGTTGTCACCTTTGTTAAAAAATGGTTACATGGAGTTTTAAACATTGGTTATAAAAAACAAGGATTCAAAAAGGCAAGTGATAAGGAAGGAATCGACAAAGACTATTTACATTTATTGATCTCGGCCATTGTGAAAACAACTTGGGAAATAGGAGAAGTTGGAGAAAAAGGTGGTTTTCGGTTTTCATTGTTTCATTTGGTTTTTGTGAGCTTTGTAGCTCTACATGTGGTTTTCATTTTTGAACCTCCAGTTTGAATCATGCATGCCTATTTTCACCTTGCATGGTGGTGATGGTAATGAGAATCAAGCAAGGAAGTTATAAGAGGAAGGAAAAGAAAGTTTCAGAGCTTGGTTTTGGCATTTTCATGAAAAATTTTCTATCGAGGTTCTACTTGAAGATTTGTAACGAGGAAAAGAAGACAAGAGCACTATCAGGAATGATAGGCCCTATCTCTTTAAATATTCTACTTTTATTTAAGTGTCTTCATTAAAATAACTTTTCTCTTGATTGAAACTTTCTGGTTCTAGTTTTTATGTTTCTTCTCCTTGCTTCAATGGTGTTTTTGACTTGGTTTCTTATGGATGCTTTTTTATGTTGTGTGTGTTGTATTATTTTGAATCTAGGTTGTAATGATTGAATGAAAAATGTGTTATCTTATTTGCATATGAAATTTCTTAGACATTGATACAAGTCATGTTTGTATCTCTGTTGGATGGATACCTTGTCTAGGTATTGTGTATGCGTAAATAGTTGCCTAGTTTTTATTGAAATGTGTAGATTTTGGCTTAGAATGATCTTCTTATATAAATGGTTGAAGACTAACTTATTTGGTAAGATTTCATTTGAGCTATTACAGATTCCAAATTTTCTTTTTGTTACACGAGAAGCTTATATTGTGGCTATACTCTTTTCGATCATAAAGCTCTATGTTGTTATTGTTTGGGACATACGTCTGTGATAGGGTAAAATCCATATGTTATTTTGTATTGGCCTATTACTTGTTGATAACAAGGGAAACCAACATTATTGGTTGACTATATCATGTTTGTACTATTACTCCTTCAAATCATTTAATTATTACTATTCGGGTTATGAGTCTATATATGCTCACCATGAAGTAGGAACTATATTGAATATTTTTCTCCATTTGTAGAACCCATGTTTGGGAAACAATATCTTCATGGAAGCTGAATAGGAGGGTATACATGTTGAATGTTTTGGTTTCTATTCTTTTCGATTGATTCATTATTTTTACCCATTTTGGGCTATGTTGTCGTTGTAGGTAAGATTTTGTTGGTCTTAATTGGGCATTCAAAGTTGGTTATGCACTAGAAGTGCGTTTCTCTTGAGGGAGACTATTTTGATATATTTTTCCTTCTTTTTGGAGTAGTGGTAACTCTTCTTTGGGTGAACCAGTTTGGTTGATGAGACTGATATTTTACTCCTACCCTTTTTGGTTGCTGAGTTTTTAGGAATGAGAACCCATCTGGGTTAGCCTGTGAAAATGGGTAACATTAGTTGGCTTGTTCTAAGTTGTGATATAATGTCTAAATGGTTTTTTTATAGGATGGAAGTCTGGTTTAAATTTGCTTTCTTCTTTAATTGTATTCTCTCTTCAAGTAGGTTCCAATTCTTGAGTTTGTGGAACTTGGATTACTTGGGAAAATAGTGTCATTATTTTTCTTGGTTACAAATCTTATGGCACTTGAATTTTTGTGTTTGATCATGGTGTTTCCTCGACCTTGGTGTAGATGGGTCTGAGTGTAAGACTATCCCCTGGGAATGATATGGGTCTTGAGTTGTTTCTAAACTTATAGTTCTCTTGTTCCTTTCTTTGATTTGGAAATTGATTAGTTTAACTTGTGTGTTGTTTAAAACAATTGCTCAATTATTCTTGGGTAGCTTATGGGAAACCACTTGATACTGATGTGGTTGTTTTTAGAGAAGTTTGGAATGTTAGTTATGTCTTGATCTTTAGGATCCTAACTCTAAAATGAATACAGACCCATATGGATTCATTACCGTGAGCTATGTTGTTTTGTTAGGCTTGCACCAAATCTATTGTGTGGTTAAAATTTTCTTATCTATAATGTCTAGACTTGTTCTTGATCAATCTAATTCTTAGATTTTGAACTGAGGTTAGGGAAGGTTGTTGGAATGGATGATATTAGGTTGAATCTTGTTGTTTGATCACACAATCATAATACAGGAAGTTATCATTATATATATATATATATATATATATATATATATATATATATATATATATATATACTTATTATAGAAAGGAAGTTGTTTATATCATTGTACTTCTTGAATAAGCAAATAGATTGAGTTGTTGAACTTAAGTTGGAAGCTTGATTGAGAAGAGAAGATTAAGTTAGAAATATGAACTACTTATTTCTTAAATACTACTGTTTGGATGACTAACAAGTTGTAATGAGTTCATATTTGTGTTTGAGATAGAATTAATTAGTTCTTACTTAAGAATTACTTATTGAAGAATCTATGATCTTTCTCCCTCATTGGTTTTAAAATATTTTTAGAAGTACTTCAGTTAATTTTAATTTGTGTTTTTGGAACCATTTCATTAACAACAAGGTTCTTTTTGTGAAATAGTTAGATAAAAACACCTTGTTTTAATGATATAGCGTTTATCATGCTCAATTCATATGAACTGACTCATGCTAACAATTTTGTAGATGGATTTCGTACAAGATGAAAGGAGAAAGACATACAGAAAGTTACATATATTTTACTAAATAAATTATCTCTTTGTTATGACGACTATGAAGTGGAATTTACTTGAAATGAACTTTTTTCAGAAAAATATGTATTTAAACTAGTTTATATTGATGTAATGACATTTTGCAATACTTGCAATGTTCCTAAGTTTAGTGAGTGGATAACTCTCTTTTTGATAAATGAATTTCTTGATGATTGTTGATTCTGATTTACTTATGAGACCTTCATGACATAAGTTGTATTATATTACTATGTAATATCATTCATTAAGGGGGAAATTTGGATATGCATGTGATATGGGATTACGAACTTATTAGATCTTATAATATATAAGACTCTTGGATTAAGGATCTACAATAATAGTTGATTTATTTCCAAGTGAAAGAGCACAACTAAGTTGATACTCTTGGGTAGATCCTTAAATAGTAAAAGGGGATATGATTTGATTATATAAATGTGAAAGAATTCTTTGATATGTTAAAGCATATGTGATCTGTTTTCATAATTAGGACATTAGTCCTTGATAAGGAAAAAATGATATTTTCCTTGTAATTAAACGAAGAGCTTTATATGAGATCTTGTTAGGTGTTATGATTAAATTATGAGGATGGTTGGCTATGTTTCCTTAAGAAATTTTATGTAATTGAAACATGAATGTTTAAAAAGGATAATAACAAAATTTAGAATTTCGGTATTATGAAGTCTAAAGTAAATGTTTCAATAAACTTGTTACAAGCTAAAAATAAAGTAAAAATATCTAATGAACACACTTTCATAACGTTGAGTTCATACATGACATCATAATATATAAAACGATAAGATTAAGAAAAACTTAAGCATGAATTCAGAGTGATTAGGAAGACAAATTTTATCTGCATACCTTCCATTTGTGTAAAATTCATCTTGTAACCTTATTGAGTTAAATAATGCTTACTAGACCATTAAAAGTGTTGTTATCGCTAATATTTAAGATAATAATTGATTGGGTCGATAAAATAATATTCTTAAGTATGTTAGTCTAGTTGAGGAAACTTAGTTGGATGTTGAAACATAGCAACTGCAGCATAGTACCTTCTTAATGACATGGGTCATTACGAGGATACTATGATGCATCCTGCTATGCCTCAACACCCCACTTAGTTCGATTAACTTGATTTACATAAGTGGAAGTCTGGATCATGGTTCCACCCTAAACAAGAGATAGAAACATGAGCTAGTGTTGAGGTCAACTCATGTTGACTTAGGGTGACTAGACACACCCAATCAACGTAAGTTGATTGAGTATGTCTATGTATCCTTAGTCACCATGAGTAGTCCTCCACACTAGTGCATATTAATGCCCTTGTTTAGTGTGTAACTTTGACTCAGATTAGGTTAACAGAAGTCAAGAAAGACCATTCTAGATAACAATACAAGTGTGGTGAAGGACATATTACTTTCGATGAGTATTTCATCTTGGAATGTAAACATGGTAGACATGTTTACAAAATTTGGCCAAATTATCGCAAGCTTCTAGTTGCATTGTCCTATATCACCTAGTCTAAGATGTAGGATTTTAGACCAATATCGTAGTAGGTATTCGGATAGGATTCTTAGATAGAACACTTGGGTACCCCTAAAGGGTAAAAGAACCAAGTATACATAGTATACACTTAATATGAGAGATTGATTTGATACCAAGTCATGGAATGAGAGATCGTTGTTTCACCGAGTCATTACAGATGCATATGGTTTTATGTTATGTGATGAAAGGTAGAAATTATATGTGGGTTGAAGTGGAATCCATGATAAGTGAGTAAATGAGTACTTAGGTACATAAGGAAGAACATAATGTAGGTGTGGAGATTGGATATATCATAATAAGATTATATTTACCCAATGTGAGTGATGAAGTAAGGGGCATGGAAGTGACAAGTGGATAATGAAATTCCATAAAAGGTGAAAATTTTGAGGGACGTGATGATAATTTGGATATGGAATCCAAAGAGAATGATGATGAGGTTGCATGCCAAGTTGATGATGGAGATTGGGAGGTGTATGAGGTATATTATAAGAATGAGGAGGGTAATGAATCTAAAGAAGATAAAAATAACATGAAAATGGTGATTGAGGGGAATGGGAGATGATGAGTCAACACATGAAGAAGAATCAAGAGTAGTATTGTGAGAAATGATTGAATTAGTGTTAGAAGGAAGAATATGAGGAGATGAAGGGTCAACAATGATGTCATACTTGTTAAAAAATATTTTATGATGTTATGGATTTGGAGACATAAATTTTTGGAATGAAGATAAGCACACCTTTCATGAGAGACACACCAAAATGGTGGGTGTGGTATGGAAGGGAGATTTATTAAATTGGTGTCAAGTAAATTGTGGATAATATAAGAAAGGCATTATTAGATGATGCAAAAATCCCTAAAAAATTTAGTAAATATGAAGGTGGAGGTGGAGGAGGTGGCTTGTGATAAGTGAAATTGTGAACATGAGAATGTGGTGGAGTAATAGGTGTGGGGGAACTATAACGTGCATTAAAGAAGTAGGGTTTCAATATGAACATCCTCAAGTAATTGTGCCATGTGTATAGACTCACTAAAAGTATGCCATGGGTAAATTTGTAAGTGGCATGAGATATGGGGGATACAACATTTTTAAAATAGGTCAAAGAGATCTAATTATGTGTGAATAAAAATATTCATTGAATGTGTGTAAGCTAATGCACATAAAATTCAAGAATAGACTCATCTTGATATTTTTAAAGCATGTAGACGTAAAACAAGGTTGCTTTGGTTCAATATGGATGGATATATGGGATAATAATGTGTCATAAAGTTGTGTGAATGTGTTTATTCTATTTTGTGGGAGCCATAAATACCATTCAAGTTTTTATCCATCAATTGAAAGTGGAAAGGTATGGAGGAGGAGGGTATAATCATGTTTAATGAGGTGGCATGGATAGTGAAGTAGATGAAAGTTTTTTTATATGTTTTTCATGCCATTAGAATTTCCAAATGTGGGAATTTTGAAATGTAATGGATAGGAGTTTCTAAATAGGATCATTTCAAATGTGTTGATAGGCTAGAAGAAGCGGACATCACCCCAAGTGTTGGGACTCATGATTGAAAATGCGTTTGATGAGGTGTTGATAGATCTTGCAATGTGGTTGTTGGGTGGTTGTACGGTGGTTATAGTATGGTTGTGCCCATGACCAAGTAAAAATGGTGTGGTGGAAAAAATCAAGGGATATGTATAATAGATGATGAAGGTGGATAAAATAGGTAACGTGTGGGTTCGAGTATGTGTGGAGGGGAACCAAAGAGTGCATGGTTTGGAACATGCATAGAATAATATTAGATAGTGTAAGGGTTGGAGTGCACATAGATGGATAATGGAAGCTAGAAAAAAATAGTGACAGATAAATCCACCAGTGACTAAGATTGTGCAAAATTGGACATAAATAGAATGTGATAGATGAAAGAGATGAAAAATTATACAAGTGAAAGTCACAAGGAGTCATACCCGTGATTTGGACCGGAAAACATTTGGGATGAGAATTGTATGACAATCATGATCATGAGTGAGAAAAGGAAAATATTGGGATAAAAATTATAGGTCATTCACACCCATGACTGAGAAAAAGAATAAATTGGAGGAATATTACACGGGAATCAAACCCATGACTAATACAAAAAAATGTTTTTGAATGAAAATCATAGGGAAGTTTTACCCGTGAGCGACATAAGGAAATTTTGGGATATTAAATTGTAATGTAGTCACACACCAAACTTTTACAAGTGAAACTTTTGGAATAAAAATTGTAGGCTATTCATTCCTAAACCTGATATAGGTAAAAATTTAAAAAATGACATAATGTGAGAAATGGGATTGAGAGAGGAAAGAGAAATCGGTCATGGGTGCTACTAGATGGTAGGAGAGATAAAATGGTATGAGAGTATAGGCATAGTTACTAGTGGAAGGTGTAGCCATACTTGAAGGGGGAAGTGATCACAACTCAATCATGGATATGACCACATAAGAGGAGGATGAGATAAAGTGGAAGATGGTCTAGTGGGTGTGACTTGTGGGTGAAAGTGAATTAGGATAATTATGCATATAATGGAAAATGGTTGTTAGGGAATATTTCACAAAAAAATCATAGTTATGATTGAAGTGTAATTTTTGGGTGTGAAGCACAAGAAAAAATGGAGGAAGGAAATCAAGAGGAAGTGACGTATTCAAATTGTAATAAGTAAGAGATTAATGATTGTGAATACACAAGACGTGTGAGCCCTACATAAATAAATTTTGAAATAGATGGGTGGAAAAAGGTTATAAGTTATGAGGCATTCATAGAAAGAATACAAGATGATTGTAAAGATGTTGCAAGTTGGTTACAAGGAGGTCGTAACTATGACCAAGGTGGATGGTTACATGGAAAAAATAAGGTTTATGGAAGATAAGTGAGGGAGTTAGATGGACTGAGGAATGCATGGATTGAAGCACCTACATAGGGGACCAAAGAGTGCATGTGGAGGTAACTAGAGACTAAAATTTACAGAGTGCACAAAGAGGACCAAAGAGTATAAGGGACATCACATAGGAGGTAGATTAGTGAGTGAATGTAGAATAGAAAATGGTGAAAATAGATGCGGGATAACTATTATTGTGATTGATACTATGAAATATATGCATAGACAAAGTACACATGATAAACAACTAGAAAAATGGAATGGTGAAAATTCTAGGATGAAAAATAGTAGGATAATTGCATCTACGACTGCCATGAGGAAAAATTGAATATGAAAGAATGTGGTAAATGGGATAGAAAGAGGATTTGAGAAATGATAGACTAAAAAAATGATTAATGGAATATTGTAGGGCACTCACACTTGTGAATGGGTTTGGGAAAAATTTGGGTGGATTTTTTTAAATTGTATAGCATTGACACCTACAATTGAGATATGGAAAGTCTAAGAATGATATAAATGTGCAAATAATAAAGAAATTTGGTGAAAAAATGTTCAATGATTGGGGAAGTCACATATGTGAATGAGAAGTGATTGAATTTGGCTAAAATGTGTGTTTTGAGAGTGTTCTATTTTTGGAATTTTGTTATTTTCAAATTTTCAATGTAAATATGTCATGATATGATTAACTTAGCGCAGACCATAGTAAAATAAGACAGCCTTTCTATATACCATAAACGGTACATGAAAGGGGCTCATCAAATCAATGGTAGGTCATTCAAATGGAATCACTTGTATGTAATCCAATGGTGTTCCACCCCTTCGAGGTTTATACCCAATGAAAAATGACGGTAGGAAATAGTGGATTGTAGGTGTATGCATGTCCTTATTACTCCCTAGAAATTTATAGGATTGATGCCACAAGCATCATTATGGTAAGTGGAAATTTATAGGACCAAGATGGAATCCACACATAATACCTACCTAAACCTATCAAAATGTGATAAAGAACTCAAATAATCATACTATTATTTATACACATTATTTTCTAGGAATTTAAGGAACATCAAAGCATAAAATATTGAACATGGAAAGAAATTACAAATATGAGAGAAATATTATTCTTGGCCCAAATAAATTCACATTCTTTAGCCTTAATTATTGGAATAGGTGGAACATGGATATTTTTATCTCTTCTTGAGTCATGGAGAGGGGATGATTATAGATCTGGAGATGCCTTGGTCATATGGCTCCACCCATCTGTGTTGAAAAATGTGGTGTGATTTAATATGTTGAGTGGATCATTGGGTAGCTCCCTTATGTATGTTCCCACATCACGTGACCCAAGTCAACATCGATATATTGATAGTGTATTCCCATTTGGATCACCCTATAACATGTGTTAGATGACATATTATCAAATCTCAAACTAATTATGCTTAAATAAAAAAGGGTTTACATTGCCTCCATTGAATATGTGAAGGATAATCATATGCTCTTTCATTGAATAAAGTGGGCTAAAATTCTAAGATATGAATTGAAATTTGCATAATGTTGGTAATGTTTAGTGGTTAAGGGATCTACTTCAGTCAAGTACCTAACCTTTTCAAGGTTGAAATAATAAGGTGTACGATATGTAATTGATAAATGAAAACAAATGAAACAATTTACATGTTCAAGTTCCCAAGGGGACTAAACCATAGTGCATGGTTTTATTTATGAATAATGATTGATTGTTGAACTTACTTTGTTGTTGTAAATTAGTTGTAGGTGTGATCACTAAAAAACATAAAGTAGTCACAAGCCAAATGTAGGTGCGAATGGAAGAAACTTTGAAAATATAGAATCTGATTGTGCAACAAGCTTCATCTATCTAAGATGTCTTCCTTTCTCATTCAACAAAACTTGTAAACAACACATATGTAATTAATAGCCAAACTTGTGAAAGAAATAAAGAAGAATGAAGGGAGGGGGTGAGTGATATTTTATAGTTTTGGGTTGAATAGAGGATTGTGATGGATATGTGTGCAATGTAAATATAAAGATGAGACGATAATGGTCTAATGTGCATTGGAATTTAAAATGGGTATGTGGGGTGGTTAAGTGGATTTGAAAATGTTAAATGAGGTTGGGTGAGGATAAGTGAGGGTGACATGTATTGAATGAACTTTATTTTTTACTTTTAGGTTTTTATGGGCATATTTTTTTAGGATTTATTTTGGTTTTATATTGTTTTTATTTTTAGATTAGGATACCTTATTACTAGTCTACACAAAGGTGTGCAAAAGAATGATATGATTTGTGTCGATTTCATGTTGATCCTCATTTCTATTTTTTTTTCCATTTTCAATGGAAATCTCAATGTAATTATGATGAAACAAATGTGCACACAAATGTGATGTAAATAGCATCACTTTTTCATCAATTTTGTGCCATCATCACCCATAATTTCAAAAATAAAAGCATATGGGCCTATCTGCATTCTTCTTTTATGTTACCCTATTATGCATTCACAAAATATGACAAAACAAAAGGTATATGGAATGAGATAAGGGGGTGAGTGGAAGAATAAGAATACAAGAAGTGGCATGGAAGGGAACTTGGCCTTGTAAAACCTTATTATAAGGTCATGGGGTGAATATGGGAATGGCTGGAAAAATAAGGAATGCACGAAGCCTTTGTAGAAATTTGGGAAAATGATTAGAGGTGGGGAAAAAGTTGTTGAAAGGAATTCATTTGGTATTTAAAAAAAACAATAAATTCTTTCTCTCATTCATTTTTACTTCTGAAATCTACACTATTTTACATTTTTAGATGGCATTTATAGCTATTAAAAACAATATTTTCATGCCTGGAGTTTGTAGGGAAATGGAGCTAAATGTAGAAAGTGATTTTCAAATTTATTGTCATTCCTTGATGGAAAACCACAACAAAATCCTTATAACAAGTTATGGGGCTGGAAATAGAAATATGAATTATAAAATAAGGCTATTACACGTTCCATGCCATTTCCCCTTTTATGGAAAACCTATAATTTTTTTATATGGGTTTATTAGATTTGATTTTAAAAGGAGAAAATTATGAAATTTTGGTTGTTAAATGAGTGTAATCATTCTTAATTCATGTACATAACTAAAAATTATTATTTTATTATTTGCATGGAATTTCATAAGTCCAATTTGTTTGGATAATAATGTTAAGTGGGGATACCTTTTGGTGGACCACCACTTCATGACCCCTTTATTTAAAAGTTTATTTAATAAACTTTATTATGTTGGTCTTTCACAATTAGAGTGAAATGGTATGACTGATTCACCCATCTTATATATAGGACGATCCCTCACATGATTGGTATCATAAATACAAGGAATTATAGCAAGAGCTGATTATTATTATGACTGTTATGATCATTGAGATCCTTGTATTGTAATTGTGAAGAACTGATCTGTAATTAGTCTGTGAAGACCGAGGAGCAAAGTAGAAGTCTTTGGGTTAAAGTAATTGTGAAATTATTAATAAAGGCAATGATTTATTTTAGTGGGGTTTTCTCCGTAGAGTTTCCCACTTAAAATCTGTGTTCTCATCTCATTTAATTTATTTCTATTTGGTTTTAGCTCTTATCATTAAATTTTGTAATCTACGATATATAATAAGCTTCCATGAGTAATTTAACGCACATCATAATCTATAATCTTCAGAAATTTATTTTGTGGATCTATAATTTGTTAATTATATCTTCCCATCATTTCCCTAACAAAATTATAGAAGTAAGTATGTTTTCCAAGTGTTTGATGAAATGTATAAACACTAAGATCTCTCCGGTTAACCCTAGGATGGATGTTTTGAATGTTTTACTATATTTTAAAAGCTTTAAAAGCATTGTTGTGATTATTCAATTGATGGAAAATGAGAGATTAGGTTTTAGAAAAATAACTCCATTAATTCAAAGCTTTGTTACAATCTAAAATGTTTGGTAGTTATCTAATATCCTTTTTTTTTGGGAATATATTCCCAAATAGCATTTAGTAACCTTATGAGACACTAGTTAATGGTATATACCTCACCACGTATAGTTTCTATTTCATTAAAAACATGTCTCGAGATCACTTTCAAAAGAATTTTTAATTTTTAAAAATGTTTTAGGCCTATGAATTCCAATAACCAATGAACTAACACATCGAACATTTCACCCAATATGTCATCCTACATGGAAATCATGGGGAAAATACTACAAGCTTATTATATAAAAAATCTACCAGTAGAAGGGATAACATTTAGTGTAGTAATTATTGGTGTGGGATACTTGCCTTATTTTCTCAAGGCGGTTTCCACATCACTTGGTGAGTCATCTCACTTAGGTGATATCATAGGTCTTAGGTGTCTTAGAGGGTATGAAAGATTCCATCATAGATTTTTTCATACACATTAGTGTTTCATACAAGAGTTACTTTATATTTCTAGAACGTAACTCCTTTCTTCCTTTTGGAGGTATGATTGGTCTTGCATTGGGAATTACACAACACTCCTATTTGTACCTTTTTTTTTATATATGAGAATGAGTAGACCATTTTATTTTGCATGCACATTTCATGGTTGAATGCTTTCTTACTACATGGAACTCCATCAGGCTACCGTTCGAGTCTAACTCAATTGATGTGCAATGCCATCACACTTGATCTTAATTCTCAAATTATCTCACATGGTACCAAAGCACATTGTTGGGATTTATGTCACTCTCTGTCTTCCATTGCCTACTATCGATTTCATGATATTACTAGTTTCTTATGCAAGCTTCATAATCCGTTTTCCAATTTTGATTTACTTGCATTATTAGGTTCATCTCGCTTTTCATGTTTTTTTGGTTTCTATGTTTTTGTGGTGCATGTGTAAGTTATTTTTCTAGCGTTTGGAATCTTTTAGAGGTTTTCTAGCTAAATTTGGTTGTTTGCATCTACATTTGGTGGAAAATCTATTTTAGAGGTACTTTTAATGGTTATGGTTTATTTGAGTTTTTCATTAAATTTTATGATATTTTCTTGAAATCTTGGTCTCCTTCCATCCATCCTCTCCTTGCAACTCTAATCCACTTTCTACATTGCTACTCTACTCCATCTCAACTCCACTTCTCCTATTGAGCTCCTCCATGAGCTCTCCTATCTAGGTTTCCCTCCCTAACTAGCTCATTTGAGTAAGTTGACCCTCACTAGCTTGGTTCATCATTTTTGGTGGCTTGATCTTCTATCTCAGCTTTTTCATGTTGGGATCTCTTGTGTTGGTCTTTAACAACAAGTTACCTTAATTTTTGGTGAGTTGGTTGGTTAGTTTGAGATCTCTTTTCCCTATTCCTAACGTGGTCTCCCCTTGGTGAGTTGAGTTTGTCTTTGGCTCGACCCCTTGCCATTTTTCTTTGGCTCAAGTTGGCCCATAAATCTCCCTAATGGCCCAAGTGGCTCGATATTACTTGTTGACTAGGCGTGCTATTTTTGTTAGGCTCTATCTAGCCGGTGTGTATAGCTCAGCCTTTAGGCTCTACTTGATGTTTGGCTACCCTACGTCATGAACCTTGCATCTCATGCTCGACCTTATATGCCTCGATCATCCAACCTTGCTACAATTTGAGCTCATTCTTTTCTAACCCTATTGTTTTGTCCTCTACTTGGCTCTTCTTCGAGTGTTTCTACTTGAGGTGTAACTGTCAAGCTCACATTCACTATCACTTTGTGCCATCGAGTTTCCTTCTACTCACCTCATCTACCCACTACCTCGAGCCTAATGCCCATCCTCCATCCCTCCATGTGGCCTTAACCACCCTCTCCTCCTTGACCGCCCTTCCCTCCTTGGTTGAATTTACTAAGCTACCTTTTAAGCTTTGTTTTATTGTTAAATAACTTAGGTTTATAAGCTTAGGTTGTTATATATGCTTTTAAATCAAAATAGGGCTTAGTCAAGTATTTTAAAGTAGGTGTATTTTTTTAATTACGTCTTAAATTATTTTATTAGGAATTTTTTAAAAAAATTTAAAGGGTCAATTAGTCTATATTAATTAGTAGGTTAATTAAATTAGTAGACTGGTTTTTAATTCATCAACCAATTTTTATTTTTCATTTTTTTCAAAAATTTAATCAAATTGGGCTAAAATTATTCCAAAACTAGGGTTATTGGATTTTTTTGCCACTAACCATTTTGTGGGAGTGTGTAGCATTTTCTTTAGCTTATAGGTCCAATTTTGAGCCTTTCTAACATTTTCGGTGGTTTATTGCACTTTGTGGAGTCATTTATGGTGTTTTGGGCCCCTTTTGACTCGTTTTGGAGTCGTTTTGCATTGTAGTGCTCTTCTTCACTTGTGGGCTAGTGAGAGCATCCATCGTAACCTTATGACAAGAGATCCCCTTATGTGATGTGAGTTTTTTCTCACACTTTGAACTTTTTTTTCCCCTTGTTCTTTGTTTTCACCCTTTTATGCTTATTTATGTGTTGTTCCTATACTTATGACTGAAACTTGTTGTGGCCTCTACTCTTGTGTTATTTTTCACCTACTACAAGGTGAGTGGTAAAATGTTTCACATCACATAAACACACCTTACTATAACTAACAAAATGTTTATAAAGTGTCGTAAATATGGAATTATCATTTTTCTTGGGTGTTGTAATTACATGCGATGAATTCTTGGATGATTCCAACATATTATAACCTTGTATGTTATCTTCTACCCTTTTTTTTCTTATATTTCTGATGCATTTTTGGCTGAGTCCAACATCCATTTAAGTGTGTTTTTCCTTGTGACTCTTCTAAAAATATTTTCTCTTTTTACAGATGTACCATGAAGGATGTTTTTTTAGACTCGAGCCTCATAGGATTGCTTCTCACCTCGTCTCTTCTTCTTGGTAGAGGGTTTTATACATCATGATGTGCTTGTATGGAACATTACCTTACTCACAAAGGCCTTTATCATTTTTGTATGGGTAAGTTCCTACACCCATTAATCCTTATCATCTTGAAGACTAGCTCAACAAGTGTGATTGGGTTTATGGTTTCTTGTTGATACATGTTTCTAGGCCTCTCCACCATCATGTAGTGCACACAAAGTGTCATCAAACTATTTGGAGCACTCTTCAGTACTTATTTGGAGACCCTTCTGAGATATTTCATTGCCACTTCTTCTTCGATACAATTGTTTCCTCACAATTTTTCATGTTATGATAGTTATACTTGACATATATTTTCCTATTCCTATCCTTGATGATGAGGTTTTTTCTTCTAGTATTGAAGATGAGAATGTTGATGAGGACTCCTCTCCTATATATCCTGGACAACTTTAAGAGAATGTCGAACCCCTTCTTTTCCCATCATACATCAGGTAGTCTTGTTCCTAACCTCATAATTTCATTGCATCTACTTATTTTCCACAAAAAGTTTTTGAGGATTATACCACCCTCCATTTTATGATGATTCATACTATTCTAAAATTTCTCTTATATTTATTGAGAAAACCTTTTGGGATGAGTATTTCCAGGACCTTTGTTGTCTCTTTGCGGCTTACTTTTGTTGTAGTACAAGGATTTTCTCTTCCTTTTAAAGGTGTTTAAGAGGATTCCTTCATCTCCATTTTTGGGAGTTCCCCTTTTCAGAATTCTATCACTTCCATTATTTTATAGACTATCACTAATCCATCTCTTCTTGTGGATCCTCTTTCAACTATTGTAGGGTCGTTACTTTGCATTCACTTTATATGGACATTATTTTGGTGAATTTTCCCTTCCCACACTCTGAAATTTATACCTTCATGGCATTACATGTGGTTCCGTTACACGTATTTGATAGACCTATGTCACATTTCAGTGGACCAAATTCAAATTTATTTATATTGCTACTTTCAATTTCCTTCGTGGAGTGGGCAGAATTTCAGTACTTCATTTCTATTCTTCCTAAGGGCATAAACATTGTTTGATATGGATGAACCTTCTTTATTCTATAGGTAGAATAACACATCATCAAAAATCTTCTTGGATAATTCATAGAGTTCCAGACTTCAAATTAGTTATAGGATTATTCACCAAACCCTTCACTGAGGCCAAGTATCCTTACTTGTGCTCTCATCTTGGGTGAGGCCCGTTGTTGCTTCACATATTATTCTATCTCTCTAGTATCCTTTTTCTCTTATTTTCTTCTTCTAGAAATATTGTATTTTGTACATGGGTACCTTATCAATCCTTTAGTTGTCGAGACCCATTTGATGCATATTTCTTAGGTTGTTTAGGGAGTCTTCTATCTCTTGTAAGTGGATGTTTTTCCCACTTTGGGTTTTCCTCCATTACTTGATATCCTTGTTGTACATGGGTACCTCATCAAACATAGTTATCAAGACCCATTTCTTATTTCTTAATTGCATGCCTCATCCTAAGTTACGATGAAGGGGGGTGTTGGTGTGGGGTACTTGCCTTGTCATCTTGGGGCATTGTCCACATCACTTGGTGAGTCATCTCACTTAGGTGAGATCATAGGTCTTAGGTGTCTTAGGGGGTATGATAGATTCTATCATATATTTCATCATATGCATCAGTGTGTCATACAAGAGTTACTTTCCATTTCTAGAACGTAAATCCTTTCTCTATTGTGGAGGTATGAATAGTATTGCATTGGGAGTTACACATCACTCCTATTTTTACCTTCTATTCTGATCTATGAGAAAGAGTAGACACTTTTCTTTTGCATGCACATGTCATGGTTAAATACTTCCTTAATACATAGAACTCCATCACACTTCCATTCAAGTGTAACTTGGTTGATGTGCGCACTATCCCAATTGATCCTCATCCTCACAATTTTCACAAGTACTTATAACTATAAAATATGCCATAAAATATTCCAATTAATTTTTTTGACTTTAAATTAAATTCATGGTAGTTGCAACCAACAATCAATATTTGCATTTTGGTTTGTCATAGATCTCAAACTAACACATGAGATCTTATATAAATCATTGCATGTGATGATACAAAAACCATTCAAACACTTTGAGTAGATTTCACATATGTGTAGTAGCATATGGGGATAAATGTGGTTGTCTCATAGATATCAATCTTTTTCTTCATTGAGAGAAATAATATAATTTTATTTAAATCTTAAGGAAAACTAAAATTGTATGGTTGTATAAAATTGTTTAAAAATATATAGAGCTCCCATGTACATCTATGTGTGTGTATGTATGGGGGAATTTTCTAGTGTCTAATTATAAGTAATTATAAATAATAGAAAATATGAAACCTATTTGAGAGTCACATATTCATTTCAATCTTAAATTTGATATTGTAGTGATAGGATACTCTTCATTTCCTAATGTAAAGCTCACCACTCCCAAAAAAACTCAAAAATCATCATCTAAATACTTTAAGAAAAAAAGTCAATTTAGGACAAACCAACCCGAGAAGACTCTTGGCTCAAGGATTTTTATAGAGAATATATAGATATGTGTTTTGAAATCTTGGAAATTAGGAAGGAAAGTTATATATTAATGTAGGTAAATTTCAATTTTGAATCACAATTTTTTTCCGAATTTCATCGGTGAATCAAAAAAGTGAAATTGTGTATACAAATGATTTAATTTAAATTTAATTAAATCTAATTTTAGAGTAAGTACTATAGTGTATGATATACAAGTGATAAAATACAGTAAATGGACAAACAAAAAACATGTAAAGATATGCAACCCTAAGCAAGAGATGAGAGAAGGTGACTTAACTGATTTTTGAGTGATCTAAAAGTGATATGGGTAGGTGAATATATGAAACAGACTAGAAGCAATGCCATCAAGGATTAATGGATGTTATGAGACCCAAAATGTGGAGGATAGAAGCACCCATGAGAGGACATGAGCGCTTGGGCACTAGTGACTGAATCTAGGTGCTAGTGTCCACCAAGATGATCAAGTTATGATATTTTACGTACGGGAGGATATTCACCGTTGTCTCTATTTTTTTGCTCTGAATTTGTTCCAATGTCATTTTTCACACCTGTAGCCTAAAAAAATAGACACCTAGCTGCACATACCCATAAACCACATCAAACCTAATAAATAAGATGCAGAATGGGGAGTCGATGACCCTCATCATCACCTAAAAAGTGATCTTACGACCAAAAATGCACTACATATCATACTCTGTGTAGTTATGTTTGAATATGTGTGTAATGATTCCCTAAGACACCCTTGTGTAAGTTACAAAATGATATCGGGATAAATATATAATATAGAAAATGTATAGAATGTGTGGGATGGAATAGAATGAACTTCCCATCCTATGTTGTGTATGCAAAGTGATGCAACCCTTGTCCCTTGTATGGATGTGCTATATGGATGCTTTGTAATGATATTGTGCCTTTGAATGCAAGCTTAGGTGATAGTAGATAATGCTAGTGATTGGCCCTTATCTGATAGAAATAACTAAGTATATATATGATTCCCTTGTTTGAATTTTGTAATTGACAACTGGAAGGTCGACCCAAAAGTGTAAAATATTCCTAAGAAGTAAAAGATACCCAAAATAATGAGAAAGGGCCGAGAGAGGATCAAGAGCACCTAGAAGGCACAGGAGCACCTAAGAGCTTTTTTCCTAAATGAGTGCTAGTGTCCAAGGCCATAAAATATAAATTATTCAAATACCGATAGGGTTTTAGGGTGTGTAAGGTCAATAAAAATATAAGAGACAAAGAAAAAGGCCCAAAATACATTGTTAATTACTAGTTTTATTTCTTAGGAATCATGTATATATTAGTATGCTCTAGGACCTAGAAATGTACCCAAGTGCATAAATTTTGTGTTTACATTTTCCCCCACTTTATGTTATTGAGTGAATACTCAATAGCATAAAGTAGATAGAAGATGTGTACCTTGTGATCATGTAGAGAAGAGTGTAGCCAATAACGTGCCGAGTGGACAAGTGAAGCATGAAGTGATCGTAATGTGAAGTGTGGAGACTAGGAAAGGAAGTAGACCCTAGGGGTGAAGTATATGTATAATAGTGTGTTGTTAGAGCTAATGATTTTATGATGTGAGATGATTCTTGTTTTATATTAATGAAAGATGTGTAAAAGAAGAGAGAGAAAGTAGTCAAAGTTTTGTATATGAAAAATCAAAGTAATATGTGTATAAGTAAGTAAAGAGTGTAAAAGTGTGTAAAAGGAAAGTGTGCACTTGATATGTAAGAGAGTATGAGATAGAAAAATTTCTGTTTACTTAGAGTTTCTAGATTTGAATGCTGATGGTGAGGTTTTTGGGAAGATCTCATGCTAAAAGTGAGTTTTTGGGTGATCTCACACCAAGAGAAGAGTTTTGGGGAGAGAGGTCTAGACTTTATATAATTTCCATGACACTTCCCAAATAAGCACCACTACAGATGGTACATCCCTGATTTATTCCTATTATTTTGATTGTATCGATAGAACAAATTCTGTGAATGAAGGTAAGTGCACAGTACTAGAGAGATAATATGAGAACTACTGTAAACTATGCTAGAGTGATAAAATAACTATTTTCCCCAGAAACAAGCACATGGGGGACATAAGTACCCACTACCATTGTCCAAGATTGGGTGCTAGTGTCTATTATATGTTTTGGACCCAAGCATGATTTTAAGCCAATATGTAACTATGTGTTCTGTGTTGATTCTATACTTGTGATGTGCTACATTGAAGCTCTGAACTATTATAGGGGTGATTTATTCACCTAATAGATGCCCCCTCATTTGGGGTAAATGTGAAAACTATAGGAGAATGTGGCCCAAAGGAGAGGACCTGAAGCTGATATGTATATTTGAGTGTAGATACCTACAGGGGGTAAGGGATGTGCATAGTAGAAACCAAGGCACATGCAAACAAGATGGGCTAGTAAACAAATGCTAGTTGTAACAATAGATAATATGCAATGGAAGATAATGTAACAAATAAGTAGAAGATAAGATGGACCGTGAAAAGTGGGTTTCATACATGAGACATCGCTCCCAATGTCACAAGATAATCGAGCCAAAGTGGCCAAATGAATACAATGATCAAGTAAGATATAAGGCATAACCTACAAATGATAGCAAACAATATCACACAAAAGTGATAGATAACCATGGTTGTATTGATCCTGCAAGAAAAATGCTACACATGAATCACTCGTTAACATATTAGAGAGATAAATAGTATGTCAAAGCATGTATAGATCAATGAAAATAAAAGTTATTGTAATGAGATATAGTAAATAATGTGACAATAGAACTTGTGATGTATGAAGTATAAGAGTATCAAAGGTAGATGCCCCTAGGAGCCTCGGTGGGATTGGTAAAGAGCAAAGGTGTCGAGCATCATGCATCATGTATGAATCTATGAAATGTCCTGCATTCACCTCAAGATACCAAGTGAACGTGCATGTGTATATAGAAAAATATAATGACATATTAAGAATCCGTCTAACATAGAAACAAAGTGTAACATGTAAGTAGAATAAGCTAACAAGAGTAAATGCAACAAAAATATGAAAATGTTATGCAGTGTATGACCGTATGATATAGTGTACAAGATTTGAAGAGAGGAGGATCCATGTTTCCCCCATAATATGTGTGTATGAGATGAGGTTCATTTAGAAATGCTCCCTCAACAATCAAGAATGAACCATAGAACAAGAGTGCATCATTAGGAAATGAGTGTTGTATGTGATTCAAATTAGATGCTAGGAAAGATTTATCTTGAAGCACATAGCGTGAAGTGTGGATGATGTGATGTTTGGGAAGATAGGTATGAAGTGCGGAGTGAGAGAGAGTAGTAGATAGATGCTAGGAAAATGTATAATGAATTATTGAGTGCGAAGTGTAGCAAGAGTAGATGATGTGAGGTTCATTGATTAAGTGGTCCCTTAACAGTTAAGTGTGAACCATAGCACAAGAGTGCATCATTGAGTAATGATGGTATAATGTGTGTACCAAAGGTGTAGGAGTGATGAGAAAGATTAGACATGAAACATGGAGCATGAAGTGTAGTAGTAGACACTACAAAAAACTGATAGTGATGGAAGGTGGGGGAGAAAATTCAATTCCCCCCAAGTGTCTAATGGATAAAAGGCTATCTAATGATAGTAAAGGATGAGGGCCCCCCACCCGATATATGAGGAGATGAAGGCATGTGACCATGCTATAAGATGGGTGGTGTAAGAGAATAACTATGTGCACAATGAGACCAATGTGGTGAATGTGACCAATGTGGAGAACACATGTGAGAAGGGGATGCTCAAGTAGGGAAATTAGGCCGGTGGGGTGGACTAATGGACCAATGAGGATGAAAAGGTCATGATGTAGGTTGTGTGTGAATAGGAGAGCTAGGTAAAAAAGTAGCTTTAGACTTGAGAGGCATAAGAGGCCTAGATGCCATGACTGGTGCAAAGATATCAACAAGAGTGGGCCGAGGTAATGGTGTACATGGTGGAATACCTTTGATGGTGATAAAATGTTTGTTATGGATGTACTTGAGACACAAGTGATGCATGGAAGGGATGGCCTAGGTAGCGTATAACTAAGAAAGACATAAGAGCATGTCATAACCTACAATTTCAGAGGTAACCAAAAATGGTGTAAAGACAGTAAAAGACCCAACTATGATGGGAATAATGACATGACCATAATAATTAGGAATTGGAAATGTGATTAGAGAGGTGGGACATTTGATAGCTAAAATAAGTGCTATGGAGTATGCATTGGTAAGGGTTGATGGATAGACCATAGTATTGTTGATGGTATATGTATTGATAGAAGCATTGATATGTAATGATTCAGAAGAAAATTTAGCATGATAATCATGATTTGAGAATGTAATAGTTGGGGGTGTGATATCATTAATAACAACAAGAAAATCAAGTAGCCCCAAGAGAAGGAGGAGGCACAACATGATATGTATGGTTTTCAAAAGAATCAATAACTTGCTTATCATCATGCTTTGGAAATGGTTCATTGAATATTTTGAGCTTTTGATTATCATTGACCGGTTTGGAAGTAGATGGATCAGGGAGCTCGATTGCATTATTATCAATAATATCTTGAATGAGATGTTTAATTTTAAAGTAACGATCAATAAAATTCCCAATACATTGGTGGTAGTCACAACATGCATTTTCATTGTAGTTATGGCCACATGGGTGAGAAGGATCAATGTTGAGCGGTGGAGGAAGAGTAATAAGATTTCTTTTGATAAGTTGTGGTAATAAGAACTAAGGTACGTAAGGTAATTTAGTAAAAGTATTCCTTGGGGGTTGCAATTGAAGCTTTTCAGGTGTAGAAACAATGTTAACAATGGTATTAGCTTCAGTGGGCTTAGGAGATGGTTTGAAGGTAGATTTATCTTGAAACCTATTAGAGGATGAGGATGAAGAAGTATCATAGTATTTCAATTTTCCCATAGATAAAATTTTGCCTTTGCATAATTTGAGTGTATGGCATAATTGATCAAAGGAGGGAGAAGTCTCAAAGATGACACTCTCTTGAAGTGGAGGTAAGAGACTTTGAATAAAGAGATATTTTAATTCAGAACTAAGCTAGTACATTGGTCATCTTAGCAAGATTGTTCTTATAACGTAAAACATAGTCATAGACGCTCATTTGATTTGATTTGAGAAATTTGTGCATAGGATATATTGTTTCGATATTGATAGAGAAAAGGAAAGCATCAAATAATGATGTAAAGGAGCTTACCGAATGAACAAGTAGATCATAAAACCATCATATATCATAATCTTGTAAACTTCTAGGAAATAATTTAGCCAATAATGTGAGGTCATCTGCATTATCAAAATATGCCACATGAAAAAATAGAAGATGATCTTGAGGGTCACCATGGCCATTTAAGGTTGAAATATTGGTGTGATGAATTTAGGAGGAAGTGGATAAGAGGATATGGCATGTGCATTAAAGGATATGAAGGAGCATTGAGGAATATAGAGATGGAGAAGAATGTGAAGTAACTTGTTGTAATTGACATATTTAGATTTGTAGATCTTGGTATAAAGAAGCTAGGTCATGAGTGCCTAAAGAGGAACCAGGTTGTGTGTGGGAAGTATTAGGAGGAGGGAAAGGAGTGGTAGTTGTAACTATCGAAATATGAATAGTGGAGGGTGGTGTAGAGGCCATGGCGGTTGAGGAGGAACCCACGAGAGGGTGAGATGCAACATCTTGAGCATGTTTAGTTGTTAGTAGAGCATTTAGAATGTGTGGAATATGTGTAGTGTGGTTGCATAAAGCAAAAATAAAATTAGTGAGATTATCTAACTATTCTTAATCAATGTTAGTGTCCTCATCATATGATTCTTCACTATCAAAAGTTTCAATATTTTCAAGAGGAATGTTGTTTGAGTTAAGAAAAGGATTATAAGATTCAACCATTGATTTAGAGAACTTACAAATAGATGGAGGAAGATAAATGTGCTCAAAGGAAACCAAAACGACCACTATGGGTGATGGACATAAAAATAAGACTTTGAAAAGAGGTAGGGTTTGAGGAGAGGGTTCACCAAATGATTTAATTTAAATTGAATTCAATCTAATTTCAGAGTAACTACTATATTGTATGACATACAAGTGATAAAATATAGTAAATGGACAAGAAACAAGCATGTAAATATATGAAAGCCTAATAAAGAGATGAGAGAAGGTGACTTAGCTGATTTCCAAGTGATCTAGAAGTGATTTGGGTAGGTGAATATATGAAATAGTTTGAAATCATCATATTTAAGGATCACTGGAGTTTATGAGACTTAGAAATGTGTAGGACATAAGCACTCCCGGAGGACAGGAGTGCCCTTGCACTAGTGACCAAATTTGGGTGTTAGTGTCCACCCAAATGCTCTGGTTTTGATCTTTTACATGTGCAACAAGATCTTCTCTATTGATCTCTATTGTCACTCTAGATTGTTTCCAATATCGTTGTTCACACACTGTAACTTTGTAAAATAGATACCTAACTGCACATACCCATAAACCACATCAAACCTAATAAATAAGATGCAGAATGGGGAGATAGACTAACCCCAACAATCACCCAAAAATTGATCTTATGACCAATCACTACACTACATCTCAGAATCCATGTAGTTTTGTGTGAATGTGTGTGTAATGATGCCCTAAGATTTCCTTGTGCAAGTTACACAATGATAGTGGGCTATATATAGAATATAGAAAATATATATAATGTGTGGGATGGAAAAATATGATTTCCCCTCATATGTTGTGTATGCACTGAAGTGATGTAACCCTTGTCCATTGCATGGATGTTATAGATGGATGCTTTTTGATGCTCTTGTGCCTTTGAATTCAAGATTAGGTGATAGTAGATAATGCTAGTGCTTGACCTCTTATTTGAGAACAATAACTAAGTATATATATGATTCCCTTATTTTAATTTCATAATTGACAACTGGAAGGCTGACCCAAAAGTGTAAAAGATGCCCAAGAAGTAAAAGAGACCAAAAAGAGTGAGAAAGGGCTAGAGAGGGTTAGGAGTTCTCAAAAGGGACAGGAGCACCTGGGTGCTTATGTCCTTAATAGGTGCTAGTGTCCAAGGCCATAAAATATAAATCAGCCAAATACCGATAGGGCTGTAAGTTCAATAAAAGTATACGAGACAAAGCAAAAGGCCCAAAATACTTTGTCAAATACTAGTTTTATTGTTTAGGAATCATGTATATATTAGTATGTTATAGGACTTAGAAATGTACCCAAGTACATAGATTTTGTGTCTACATTTTTCCCCACTTTATGTTGTTGAGTGAATACTCAATAGCATAAAGTAGATAGAAGATGCATACCTTGTGATCATGTAGAGAAGAGTGTAGCCAATAACGTCTTTGGGTGGAGAAATGAACCATGGAGTGATCACAATGCAAAGCGTAGAGAGTAAGAAAGGGAAATAAACCCTAGGGGTGAAGTGTATGCATCATAGCATTCTTTTGGAGCTAATGCTTTGTTGATTTGAGCTGCTTCTTATTGCATATCAAGGAAAAACTGAAAAGAAGAGACAAAAAGTAGTCAAAGATCTCGTATATGAAAAATCGAGTAATATGTGTGTAAGTAAAGAGTGTAAAAGTGTGTAAAAGGAAAGTGTGCACCTGATATGTAGGAGAGTATGAGATATAAAATTATCTTGTTTCTTGGAGTTACTAGATTTGAATGCGATGGTGAGGTTTTTGGGTGATATCATGCCGAGAGTGAGTTTTTGGGTGATCTCATGCCAATAATAATTTTTTTGGGTGATATCATACCAAGAGAAGAGTGTTGGGAAGAGAGGTATAGATGTTATCTACTTGTATGATGCTTCCTAAATAAACACCACTATAGATGGTACATCCTCGATTTATTCTTTTTGATCTGATTATAACCGATTGTAAGTAATATAATGAATTTTTTAACTGGAAGCAAGTGTCTCTGCTAGAGAATTAATATGAAAATCTGTTGTAAAATTTTCCAAAGTGAGAAATGACTATTTTTCCCCATGACATAAGTGTTCAAGGGGACACAAGTGCCTACCACTACTACCAAGGACTGGGTGCTAGTGTTTGTTATGTATTTATGACCCAAGTATGATTTTTGGCCAATCAGTAGCTAGCTATGTGCATGTGCTGATTCTATATTGTGCTATCTTTGTAATGGCGCTTTGAGTGTTGTAGGGATGATGTGTTCAACCAATAGATTCCCCCTCATTTGGGGTGTGTTGAGTAGTGAAAATAGCTAAGTATAAGCTACGCATGGAGGTCGGGGGGTGCACAAAGGGGCACACACAAGAAAGAAGGGGTCAATGTGCGAAGGTTTGTGCATTAGAATACATGACTTAGGGCTTAGCCAATTTTCCGAACATGGATAAAATAACAAATCGAAGATGGAGTAATGATCAAGAAAATATCTAAGAATAGATAAAACAAGATAGCTTGGGATGCACACAAAGAATCTATAATCGGAAAAAAACATGCATAACAAGGATAAAGAACACACATAGATCAAGATAATAATAGGATTAAAGGGGGTTAAAAAATATAAGGATATGATATATTTATAAGTCTCATATAATGCTAGTTTGAATTGCAAAAATCATGCAATCTATTTGTAAGCACACCTATTATTAGGAAGGTGTATGTAGGCGGTGAAGGGAAACTCCCACCATATAAATATAAGTTATACATCTTGTTTTAGAGGTAGAGGTTATAAGTTAAGAGTTCTAAGTGAGGAATCCAAGTGGCGAGTGATATTTTGGAATATATAGCTAGAATCTGTATGCATGCATGCATGGATAATGGGTGACTATAAGAAATCCATGATGTAATCATCTGATTTATTATGAAATGAATTGATGTTTACCTTGTATAATTGTATATGGGTTGCTAAATTATTTATATTTGAGTATGGGATTATGGGGATTCAAATAGTATTGATCAATATTTATGCTTGAGTAATCTTCCTTATTATATCATTGTTAAATTGTCATAATATAATGTATCTTCCTAGATAATTATTTTTATGGTCATGAATGGTTAATAAACATGCATGCTAACATATTTCTAAGCATAACAAAGGAGGGACTGGAAGATGCACACCCTTCGAGTGAGATTCCAAAATTATCTGGATGAAATGCCAATGCGCATATCTATATTGGGTAACAAAAGAGACAACATTTTTGTTCCATTGTCGGGACCTCTTTTTCAATATGTCTACCAAAATGCTGCATGCGATGGCATTTTGATTATCCTTGAGAATATTAAAAATTGGATATATGAAGGAAAATACTCGTTCACTCAGAGATATAACACTAGAATTGATTTCAATGCATGAAAGTGGGTAGAAGACAATATTTATGACTACTTGTATCACATATTCTTCAATTTTTCCCAGTAGAATTATACCAGTGGTTGGAAGATTATGTGGCTAACAAATGTGTCTAGATTGGTAGGAAGTAAAATTAGAGACAAGAAGACTATCAAGAACTCTCTGATTTGGATGAGCCGTGGATAAGAGCTATAGATAATTGGTGGGAAGGTGTGTTATGTAGTTATACCTTGGAGTACATGATTTCGACATACTTTTTCTCATAAGAAGTAGAGTTTTGGTTTTGTGTGAGCCAAGAGGATACTATTTACATGCGACACATTTAGCTATCAAGATCTTGATGGTTACAATATGGATGGATTCCCTACCTATGGTGAGCTAAACCCCACCACATGCAAGGGCCATGAAGCAAGTTTGGGAAGGATGACTGTGACCACGACATAAGAAAGACAAAGAGAAGAAATATGACTCATGTATAATGATGAAAAAAAGAGGGTGATTGATGAGACACCGAGGTTGAGAAGAATGATGAATGACATAAGTGATGAGAGCCCCATAGAAGGAAAGGGACTGTAGGATCATGTCCTCCCGACATTGGGAAAGCATAGAAGAGAAACCCCATCGATGTCTGATGAGAGTGAGTCTGAGGAGAGAATGAGAACTATGGGCACACATCTATCCTAGCTTGATCTCCTAGTCCTTGTGTAAGGTGCTCCAAATCCAAAGGTAGTTATAAAAGAGCATCATAGTGAAGCTGAGCAAGGAAGATCTCCATGTTGGTTAGGAGATATAGGTAGACATATTTTAGTGACCTCTCAAGAGGCAAAGTAGATTAAGGATGTGCACATGGTAGCACAATATGTACTAGTATTCGAATGAGTACTATTAGGGGTTTTTTCATAGGTGAATCATCAAGATAGAGCATTGGCATGAAACCCATTGGAAGAAATCCTATAGATGTTGCTACAACATAGAAAATTGGTGTTTAGTTTAGCACAAAAAATGGGACACAAAGAATTTCATTTATAGAACCACAGGTCATGACATGAGGCTCATGAGGTTCGGCCAACCACCACATAGAGGAAATCCTAGTGGAGGTTCAGGTTCAGGATCTAGCCCCATTCTAGTATAAGGGATACAATTACAATAACCATTGTAGCCTCAATAGCCACAAAGGACACCCCTCCGATCTATTTCTAGATGTCACTTCACTTTCCAGAGTATAGAGGTGTGGAATATGTAGCTGAGCATGTGCATAAGTGTGAGTTATTATGGAGAGCTAAGGGAATAACAACTCTTGATAGGAAGGAAAGTCAATTTACCACCACACTTCAAGGGTACGTACATAGCTAACATAAAAACTATGATCCAAAAATGACTGAGTGGATTATGATGCATTACGAGCTACATTTTTAGCAAAATTTCACATCTTACAGTGTGAGAAACAAAGTATTGGCACACTAAAAGACATCAAACATGGCTTGTTATAAAGTGTGATGGAGTATGATGCATGTTTTGAGACTTTTCTTTCCAAGTTATCCTATGATATTCATCAGATCCAGCATGCACAATGGTTTGTTGGAGGCTTGCTAAATCCTTTCTGAAGGGCCTTATAAAATAAAACATTTATTGATATGTGTGAGGCATTGGAGGCATCCTTACACACCAAGTATTTCGGAGTGCGATTACAACTCGGAGTAAGCCTATTTCTTGAGGTACAAACAATAGCTATGGTTACATAGTTGGAGAATATGTCTACTAATTAGGCGCATGAGACAAGTAGTGGGTTATGGTGTATTGATTTCAACTTGGAAGGGAATACGAAGGATAGTTTGTTGAGTAGAAAAATGTTACTCTAAGGATAAGACACACAAAGGATGCGCGTGAAAGAACAAGGAACATTTTAAGGCATGATAAGATAGGAAAGGAAACATGTGCCAAAACCCATTGGCTCGGGAATTAGCCATTGTTATGGATAAGGGCTATTTTGGAGATAGCATGTGGAGCACACATAGAGATGAAGACTTGTACTACACTCAATGATATTTTGGGAACGAGTGACTGATAAGCGCCATGCATGGTTTGAGCTAATAATAGGATTTCTTCTAGTTAACTATAGGACATCTATTATTAGAATGCTTTAATGTGTGCATGCTATTTTTAAGACACATGGTTATTATCAGCATGTGACCTTTTTTTAGAAGTGCATAGGTAGCGAAGGGAAAGTCCCCACCTCTATAAATATTTATTGAACTATGTAGTTTAGGGGGAATGAATTATTGTAGAGTTATACTGCTAGATCTGAAGCACACATGACTTATGGATATACTTTATAATGTAAGAAGCTTATGTGTTTTATAATGTCTAATGTAATGGAGTATATTGGCTAGATAATGGTTGTGAACATAAATTAATTTGGTTCATGTATGGTTAATCTTATTATAGTTGTTTAATTCATGATTCTCTAAGATCTAGATCGGGATTATGTCTTGTGAAATTTTTATGTTTAATTATATATCGAATATTTTTATCACCATCACACTAGAATCCTACACAAGAAACTATAAATAGGGGCATGGTACCTTTGTGTGCTTCAGTGAGCACTCGGCTCATGTTTGGGTGATATGCTAGTGTGCTCAAGTTATTCACGATGAGATTCTAGGTTGCATAATTGGTTACATTACCAGGACCTCTTTTTCAGTTGTTTTCATGATGTTTCATGATGAAGACATACCGATTGACCCTAGCAAGTGTTGAGGAGTGGATAAAATATCTGGAAGAAGAGTATGCTTGGAGGTTCAACACTTTGGATTTGAGTTTGACGCACACACGTGGGTGGAGCATAATTTGTATGATTGTTTATATGAGATCTTCTTTGTTATCTTTTTGGTAGAGCTGTATGAGTGGCTAGTTGCTTATGCATCTAAAAGGAATTAGAGGTATCACACACTTGTCTAGATGCAGGAATAATTTCAGGCCCTCTATGATGTTGATCTAATTTGGACGCACGCTGTGGATACTTGGTTCCGTGGTGTTCTAAATAACTATATTTTGGAGTACTCAATTTCCACTTACTCTTTCCCGAGGTAGCTGAGTTCTAGTTTTTACGGTATCCCAGGGGAACTTATTTGTAAGGCATTCCATTGGTGATTAAAATTTTGATGGTAACCTTGAACTTGGAAGAAAATTCGATGGCTAGCTAAACCCCACCATGCACGGGGGTAGGATTAGGTTTGGTGAAGGATGGAAGACCTAGTGACAAAGAGGAAAAGAGAAGAAAGGTAACTTAAGTACAAGGAAGCGTGCAAGAGGGAGATAGAGAAGCATCGTGATATTGCAGAATGAATGAAATTGAGGAGGGAGATGGCTCATGAAGGATTTGGACCTCACGTAAAGGCGTGGAGTCGAGTATTTGGAAATCCCCCATTTGGGAAAGCATGATAGGGAAACCTCCTTGGCCTCATATGGGAGCACACTAATAGAGGCAACATGGGTGTGGGTGCACATATGAATCTACATGGCAACCTAGCCCTTACATTTGGTTTTCTAGTACCTTTTACAACTAGTAGTCGTGAGCTAGTTTGGGCAGTAGAAGAACATGAGTAAATCAAGTAGAAAGTACATCTATGGCTGAGAAAACTTCTTCTTTATTATTTGGAGGTACCTTCTCGGGTGCATCGTTGACACGAACTCATGCGTGTAGAATTTTTAACTCACTTACTGGGAGTAGTACCACCTTGCGATGGTAGGAGTTCGGTTTAGTACCATTGTTGGGACACGGGAAGTACATCCATCGGTCCGCTTCCACTATAGGTGGAGGATCATGGGGAATATGTTGCTCTGGTTCGGTGGATCTAGTGGGTCTCGGAGGTAGAGGTAACTCGGGTGGTTCGGATCGGTGGCATGGTCCTCACTAACCCCGAGAATAATTACATGGAGATGTCGCTTCGTCTTCTATAGTATATGAGAATATAAGATGATGCTTTGAGCACATGCACATGTGTGAGATATTGTGACATGCAAAAGGAATCATGACCTCTCGAGTGCAAGATAAGTCAGGTTGTAACTACATTACGGGGACACACACATAGTTTGTATAAGAAGTTTGACCACTGATTAGACTTGTGTAGATTATACAAGACATTACGGAAGCTTTCCTTAAGGAGTTTTATATCCTGAATTCAAGTAGAAGAGTATAAGCATGCTCAAGAATATTAAGCGGGGTAATACTTGAGAGTTTTCAATAATATGATGCCCATTTTATAACAATTTTGTCTAAGATTTCGTATGATATCCATGCAAGACAACATGCATAGTGGTTTGTCGGGGCTTGATCACACTTGTTTAGGAGGGAACTATCACATAAGACGTATACGGATCCACTCACAACACTTGAAGTATTGTTACACACTAAGGAAGTCTCGAAGTATAAATACTAGGGTGATATCATTCTGGAGGCATAGATTGCAGCTATGTAGTCATTTTATATCCTTAGACCAATATTCTAATCCTATGTGAACTAGCCTATCACCCAATGGTGTCTTGGGTGCTCACTCGAGGCACACGTGGGCGTCGATCCTCTCCTTTATGTGAGTCTCATGAGAATGCATCATCTTATGACATATATTCAAGTGCAAGTGAATAGAAGAGAACCATGAATCATTCTCGAGAACCTAAGACAAGTGGTCATTTCATTGCATCCAGAAAAGAAAAATAACAAGAAACATATATAACTAATTCATACATAAAGGAAATGCACAAGGATTATACTCATGAACACATATATGATTCAAAACATAGCCTTATATTCATATTAAATGAGGTCATAATAAACCCTCATATAAAAATGCAGAGCCAAGTCATACACCATGACTATACTATGTTCATCATATTATAAAGGAGAATGTGGACCCATCCCTCTAAGTGTGCCATCACTCCTAAATTTTCCTAATCCCAACCCATAGAATCCTCCATAATATCTTTTCTGAGCTTTTCCTCCTTTCCAGTACCCCCACCCTCTCAAGATGACTCCATGTATATATCTCTATGCTCTTTTCACTCTCTTTTCTTATTTTCTACTATCTGCGAACCTCCATATATAGCTTTCCTTCCTTCACTGTCATGCCTTCTGAGATAACAGATCAGCTGCCAAGTGTGCAAGTGGTCCTCTAATGGAGCATGCCTCCTTGAGATGATCTCTCCACTTTGTGCAATGATGTTCTTATGGAACCTTCCATCGCATGTATGGAATATTCCCTTTTTGATCCCACAGTCACCAGGCTGGCACCTTATCCACTCTGCATGCTAGAAGGGTCATGATTTTCTCATGTGCTACCTAGGACATTGAATATGGCTAAATCCAAAACCCATATTTTGGGAATCTCATAACCAATTTGGGATCTCCACCCATGCTACCATACTCCTTCCCAATGCTTTCTTCTTCTATCTCTTTTATAATCTCATCAGCTCCTTTATAACTCATGTTCCACCAGATTCTTCATGATGCCAAACACTTCTCTCCCCACGATTTCTCTACTTCCTCCTTGGTGAGGCTTGAGGTTCTTTGGTTCTTGTTGCTTACTTCTTCGCTCACCCTCTTACCTTGAACCTTAGCTTCTTCTTCGTCATTCTTTTCCTCATCTTCCTTGTTATAGTCCTCTTCATCTCCTTCCTCCTTAGAATCATGTACATCATAGATTGGATCGTCTTCACCTCCTTTAGGATTTTCATCATCATCCTTGTTACCAATGTGGGCATCTAGACTCTCCGTCTCTTTTGAGTCTGCCTCATATCACCACCTTCTTTCTTTCTTCGAGGATTCCAGATCACGGGAGATTCTTATTTTTCTTTCTCCTTGACAGGTGATCTCTTCATTGATGATTCCTCATGAGTGAGGTGCTCTTTATGCTCTAGTGCCTCTTCTTCTAGGGTATTTTCCTTGATAGGAGACTTCTTTCTCCATGCATAAGTGCTAGGCTTCATGACTGCTTCATGTGTGCCCACCGATTGCAGGTTGTGCGATCTGCACACTTGGTGCTTTCGCCTCTGCCCCTCTTCTCTTTCTCTCTTCTTCGTGCAACTTTCTTTCTTCCTATGTGGTCTTCTATAATGGAGACATCATTATTCGAGATAGACACCTTTCTCAAACTTTTACCTTATACGAAGATATATTCTTACTTTGCAACTCTTCCAAAGAATTGGTAGCGTTATTGGTTTCATCATTTAAACCTTGTGGGAGACATACTTCTCCACGTATGTGCACTTTTTAGGGTACATGAGCTTTCAGGCATAGCTTGCAGTGGTCTTGGTCCACCTGACTAAGGTTGAACCTTATTATTTTGGCTTCTCTAAACCCTGTCGGCCCTTGCACGAAAGTATTGCATGGTGAAGGAGAAGGGAAGCTTACAAAATGGACCCTTAGTCCCAATTGTTAAAGTAAATCTGCCAATGAAAAAGTGTTGGTATAATGGAAATTATTCTTCTCCATTCAAAAGAATGGGAAACTACTCTAGGATCCTCCAATCTGCCCCATATGTGTCACACATCTGTTATACCACTTCTCCAGGCGTGCCTTGTGAGCGGTCGTCATGGTTTCACAAGTGTATTTTAAAATCTCTTTATGGGCCCGAGATCCAAATCTGGATACTCCCAAACAAATTTTTCTAGCCCATATGGCACTCTAATTTTTGAAAATACAATGGTGAGGAGGACATTACCAAATTATATATTTTCTCCTTCTTACAAGCTACTTATGATCTCATCTGCGATGAAAGAGGACAAGTTTTAGATGGTTCCCTTTGATATCTTCCGGCACACGTTTAGCCATGCCTTTTTCACTTGCATCCATCATTCCAAATCATTGACCTTGGTCACCAAGCACATGGCCATCCTCATAACGAGTCTAGAGTCTAAGTGATGTTGAAGTATTATGAGCCCTTCTTATAGTCATATGCTGCTACAATCTCCTTGATAGCCTCCTTTTCGCTCATGTCATCATCTATACTTTCTCGACACAAATAAGACTCCGTGAACTGGATATCAACCGTGGTGTTATGTGCATATTGCACCTGTAAAATAAAAGTGATCCTCATGCACACGTGACATCAACCATTGATAAAGGCACTCAGGCTTGCCAAAGTAAGGAAACTCATACAGTTGCAATAATCCTGCCTTCTCCAATTTAACCTTCACCTCATCGTTGTATATGGGCATCCCATCTGGTGTCCTTTTGTTAGCTAGACGGACCAAATATAATGCCATTTCCTTCTTAGTTGTGCTTGTGCGATGGTTATAATCGCTCACAATCATTTTTCTTAGATGCGACACCCATTCCTTTCCTAGCAATACTCCATCTGGGTATTGCATTTTTGCATACCATTCTTCATTGGAGCTTGTGATGGCAACAATTTGCTTTCCTTTGCCCTTGCCCTTTGTTTTCTTCAGTGAAATGGTTTCTTTCTTAGGTGCTAATATTTTTGTCGATTAAACTATGAACTCCTTACTCTGTTCTCGCTTTCTCTACTAAACTCCAAACTCAACTCCAAAGCTCAACTCCTAGAATAAATCCTTCTATCCTCGTGCCCTAGCTGCCAAACCCTAACTAGGAAAACCTTCCACAAGATGGCGCCCTTCACACAACCTTTCCTCATGCTCGTGTACTCCTTCCTTTTGGTTTTCAAATCTACTCTAGTCACACACTCAAATTCTTAGGATTCTTCTTCCTTTGCACAAATTTCTCTCTAGATTCCCTAGTTCATAAGAGAACTTTTAACTTTGTAATAACAAGATAGAAAATGACTTATCCGA
Source organism: Taxus wallichiana var. yunnanensis (assembly GCA_018340775.1). Classification (NCBI taxonomy): domain Eukaryota; kingdom Viridiplantae; phylum Streptophyta; class Pinopsida; order Cupressales; family Taxaceae; genus Taxus; species Taxus wallichiana. Next base: position 352,887,565 of record CM031242.1, on the reverse strand, counting down.
CCTTGTATTTATAGTTTTTGCTTCCCTCCAACAATAAATGATATGCCACCTACCAACTTACTTTAACATTAAATGCATATTTTTCCACTAAGTTGAATTTAAGCGCCCTTACCCATGTGCCACATCTTGTGTGAAAAATCCTTTACAACCTTCTCGTAAAAAAAAAAATCCAATCCGATCAAGACTCTTATGCGTGCATCTACAACACCAAAGGCACTTCTTCTATCCTTCTAATTTTTTTCCCTCACCTACCTCATGTTGTTCTTGCGCTCTTCATCCTTTGTATGTGGTCTCTGTTACAGCCCTTCCTTGACACCATAATTTATCATCCACCTTTTCCCTACATGCTTTCTCAACCTTACGCGCTTCCTTCTCTCGGGCCATTTAATTTGTATTACAGGGCTTATAATTTACATTACTCCACCCCACCCTAAAATAGATGCGTGGTCCTCTGCGCATACACAACCTTGGAAAAATAATGTGGTTACTTGGTACACAAGGTGCAAAACAAAATAAAAAGAAAGGAACAAGTAATGAGAAAGGGAAACACAAGAAAATAAAATCATAAAGGGAAATTCTAAACTAATTAGCAATATGGCCTTATTAAAAACACCAAGAAGACTTATTTATAGTAGGGTTTCAACATACTCCCATTGAAATGACCTAGTAATCTTGTCCCATTCAATGCTTGTAACTAGAAAGTCATTGAATCAAGAATGTATGAGATGATGTAGGGTCCTAACCAATGGAATGTTGATTTCCCGAGGATGGCATAGATACTTGGAATCATATAACAACACCATCTTCCCAACCTCAAATTGCTTGTTGATGATATGACGATCATGCCATGCTTTTTGCCTTGATTTTTTGTCTTCTAACTCCATCTAGCAAGTGATCACCTTTCATCTAACTACATCAAATTATCAATCCTTTCTTCCAATTCTTGTTCATTAGCTAACCCTCCTACGTGCGCTATATGTAGTGATGGTAACATGAATTCAACTAGTAAAACAACCTCCACACCAAACACCAATTGAAATGATGTGGACTTTTTAAACCTCTTTTAGGTTTTCCTTTATGCCCATAGAGCGATGATACCTTGTCATCCCAATATTGTCTTCCAACGTCACAGATCTTAGTCAACATGTGACTTAGTATTTTGTTAAATGCCTCAGCAATTCCATTTTCTTGAGGGTGATAAGGGGTAGTCTTGTGATGGGCCACCATAAATTCTACCAATAGAATCCTGACCATTTCATTGAGAAAGTGTATACATCTATCACTTGTTAAACTTAAAGGACAACCATACCATTAATTATGTTCTCTAATAAAAATATAGCAGTTGTCACTACGGTGTAATCCTTTGCAAGCACTTTGCCTCTACCCAATGTGTCAAGTAGTCGGTGCTAGTAATGATATATCGTGAACCGGTCCTTCACACGGCCGGCAAAATTGGCCGTACAAAGTCGATTGCCCATTTTTCAAATGTTTCAGTGTTGGCTATTGGTCGTAAGGGAATTTCATCCCTCTTTCCAAGTTTTCTAAGGCACTGGCAATGGTCATAGGCCTTACAAAACTCAATACAATCATGGTAGATGGTTTCCCACCAAATCCCTGCTAGTAAAATCTTTCACGTGGTAGCATTTTCTGCATAGTGTCCTCTTCCAATCCCACCATGAAATTCCTCCATAATTTCCACGCGCTCATGCTCCAATACGCATCGGCATAGAACCTCATCATGACCTAACTTATACAGGTCTCCACTAATCAACATGTAGGGTGTAGTACATATTGCTAACTACTTTCTCTCTAGAGCCTTCATCCCTTCCGAAGACCACACCTATTTTAAAGAACACCGATATATTCCAAGTCTAAGCCGTAACCTAAAGATTTGACAAAGTTAATCCTTGATAAGTGGTCTTGTCCTAAATTGCTTTTTCCTAGTTTCACAACCACTGTGAACTCGAACTCTTGAAATAATAGGACCCAACGGCATATGCGCCCTTGTAGAATGGGATTGTTGACTAAGTACTTCAATGCCATGTGGTCCGTGTAGAATATAAATGGTGTTGCCAAAAGATACCGCTAAACTTGTGCAGCGTGTAGACCATGCAAAATTCTTCATGCTCGGTGGTTGTGTAATTTTGTTCTATTGGTGTCATCTTTCTACTTACAAAACACGAGGGATGGTCAACAATTCCCTCACCAGGTTGTACTTAGTAGTGGTCCTATAGCTATTCTGAGGCATTAACATGCACATGGAAATTCTTATCCCAAGAAGGAAAACATAGTATGGGCACCGTGGCAAACGTATCCTTCAAAGTTTCAAATGCCTTCTACTGCGCCTCTCCCCAATGAAAGGTAGTCTTGTGTTTTATCAATTCCTCCAAGGGCACAATGATCTTCGCATATCCCTTGATGAATTTACTATAATACCCTGTATTCCTAAGGAATCCGTGCATTGCTCTTTGACTAGTAGGCTCCCCTAATCCCACAATAACTACAACTTTAGAGGGATCCACTAGTAAACCTTCTTTGCATATAATGTGTCCTAATAGGGTTCGAAATGGAGTAGGAAAGACACATTTCTTAATGTTGAGGGATATCCTCAATTTATGACATCTCTTGAACATTAGCCTCAAATTTTCACAATGGTATTTCACCAATCCATACACAGTCCAATCATCTAGGTAAACTTGAAGAAATTTATGGATGAAGTCCTGAAATGCTTGTACCACAATGTGCGAGAACACAATAGGCACATTCTTTAATCCAAAATGCATAATAGTGTAGGAAAAAATTCCCCATTTAATGGATAAAGTTGTCTTTCTCTAGTCTTCCTTTGTAATCCTGTGTTGCTGATACCTTGAGAACCCATCCATGAAAGAGTAGACTTTGCACCCAGATTCTCCCTCCAAAATTTCTTTGGTAAAGGGGTTTGGAAAAGGATCGATGGCACATACTACATTTAGATCCTCGTACTCAACAAAAATTCTTATCCTTTGTGATACTCGATGACCATTGGGCTAATCCATTCTGATTATTCTAATGCCTCAATGATACCATATACTATCATCTTGTCTATTTATTCCTTGACCCGTGTGCACAAATTTGGATTCATCCGATAAGGCCTCTTCCGAATCGGGCACACACCTTCCTTCAACTTGATCTTCATCTCCCCTAAGGAATGGTGAATGCCTCTCGAGTTCATGGTACCCATGAGGGAATAAATCCTAGAACTCACACAACAGATCAATGACCTTTGAAACTTCCTTTCCGACCAATAGTCCCTAATGATAACTTCCTTAGGTTCTGTCTCTGTCCTAATGTTAACCTTCTTTATTTTCAAGGGCTCATGGTAGGTGCGTGCTTTCTCACCAAAGCACTATCTATGAATTTGTGTGTACCTTCAGAATGAATAGCATCCAAAGTTTCCATTTCTTCTCTATCTACTACATAGACCATTTTTCATTTTTCTTTTTCCATGCACGTGCGCTCAAGATGTACTTCCTTTGATTCTTCTTCATTGAGGTGCGTCTCCAAATAAGGCTCACCCAACAACTCTAGTAGCCTATCCTCTTCCATAACACTATCTCCCATCGTAAGGCACTTGATCACTTGTAATGCCTTATCCAATGATGGCTCGGTACTCCTAAAATCGAAAGCTTAAACTAGATCACCACCTACTCCCCGCCAAATATTGGTTTGATGACGCATCTCCAAATGAATACACCATGCGTGCACATCCTTGTAAGGTGGAATATAACTTATGCACCCATAACGAAGGTGATGACTCTTTTGCACTTCCCATCCAAGCCTTCTCACATGCTTGGATATGAAATGAGGCCGTCTCTTTACCATGGTAGTCTTGTATAATAGTGGGAACGTTGCTTCTAGAGAACCTTACAGAGAACTTGATTCTTACCTTGTGCCTTTCTAGGAGGCTCTCCCAATGGGTAGCCCACCAGTGCATTACAGTTCCAAGAAGGTTATAATTGAGAAATTTCCTCCTCTCGTCCTCATTTTTCCACTCAGCTTCCATTTCCCACAAGAAGATTTCAGGATATGCTCCTCTAGAATAACTTGGTAACTTCTTTCCTCCTAGGTGCTTGAATGAGCATGCCTTTGTTACCCTTGTTACATATCCTCTCAAATATCTCCCAATCAACTCATAAGTCCCATGCACCCAATTTTCACATGCCATACTAGTGGTATCACTCAAGGATTGAGCATCTTCAAATTGGATGAATCCCTTCGTGGGATGAATTATCTTAGGATATATGATGGAGTGCACATAGATTATTTCAAAGAATTATTCTACTAAGGGCTCGATATATGGCCTTGACTTCCCATCCATTAAGGGGATAATCACTCTTTATTCCTTGTTCTCCAAGCTGATATACCCCTTGTTAAACGACATGTCAACATTATTCTTGTAACACCATGGGCACCCAAGTAATGCTAGAAAGTTGTCTGCCTCATCAAGCACCAAGACTTTGAAGTCTCCAGTGAACTTTTCCCCTTGAATGGTGATAACTGCATTCTTCAGGACTCTAATGGGCATTTCCTTAGTCTTGTTTTCCATATACAACACATTTGAAGATGGATGTAATGTGGGCCTTCCCATTTGATTCCAGGACATCTAAGGTAAGAACATTTACCTCTTCTCCTGTTTCATTAAGGATATTACTTAGAAGCCATCCATTAATAACCGCATTCAAAGTAATCTCCTTATCATAGTCAAGGCTATGAGGAGGAAGGTTTGCATGCAAAACCTACCTTTCACACTCTGCTCTGACATGTGGTACCGTCTCTCTCAGCCATTCTCCTAGGGAATAATATTCTCTTGCCTTAACATCCTACATATTTCCTTGACCTCATCCAGGTCATCCTTTGGAGCCTTGACATTATTCCTTTGCTCCATCTTCTTTGATTTCTCCTTTAGACATTGGATATCCCCTTGCAAATGTAGACACCAAAATTGGGTCACACTCCCTTGGTCCCTCATCAACCAACCAGCTCAAACATACTCACCTAACCATGACCCCTTCCACCCACACCCACTATTAATTTAATTGATTTAATTAAATTAATATATATCCTCAAAATATTTATCATCTAACCACCTCACCCAGACCTATTCTTGGAATGTTTCCATAACTAACAATAACAAAGTCTTACTTTCCTTAATGAGCTAAGATTTGGTCTAACCCTAAAATCAATCTCTAAAATATCTCTAACCACATTCTTGCTCATTAGAAGGGAAGTTTCCATTCTAATCCATGAGAATAAACTATTTGGGCCCAAGATATTAGGAAGATCTGACCATTTTAGGAAACCTAGGGAATCCCACCTTAACCGATCGTCACCCAAACCGAAATCAATTCTCGTCGGTTACCATTTATTCACCCAAACAACCTTGTTTTTGGGTTGGCACATTCTGAGAGCAAGAGGAGGGATATCAGAGCTACATGCAAGTGGGACCAACATCCTTTCATGTATCCAAACATTCATAGTCACCAACATGATAATATTGAAGCATTGCACTCACAAAATCATTCTAGGAGCCACTGCTATGATACCAAACACCATTCTTCTAATCAACTACCATTACCATTCAACCATCAAGTCTACATCACAATAAGTACATTTCTACCAGCATTGTCCATTTTAGTGTAGTTAGCTTATGTTATTTATGTCATCAATTTATACTTTATATGCCCATTCCTCCATCTCTTTCTAGCTTGTAACTCAAATATTTCCTATACCCACACCACCAAATCACCCATTCTCTCATGATATTCATTCCTGAGTATACCTAATACCCCTATCAACCTCTTTATCCACCCTACCCTCCTTATCAGATCCTAGATCAAACCCTACAATCAGTTTTCCTTGATTCTCTTACACTCACCTTACCAACATCCACATCCACGGCATAAATTGTCATCATTCATTAAACCATCATCGGTCATATTAGACCGACATTGATCTCTCTGTTTTATACCCTGACCTAGAACAAAACCTAACAACCTCTCATCAGTTGACCTAAACAACCCAGAATCAGACCCTGACTAGTCCCAACACCCTGACAACTACCTACCTTTCTGATCTGACCATAGCCTAGCCTATTATGTTAAGATTTTCTTATTGTACTTAAATGAGAAACCTAAATCATATCATCTATAGTAGGATTCCTTTATTTATGGCATTAAATTGTTTTAAACAAGTGGATTGACAACCATCTAGGAAGTATCACACTTCCCAGAGCTAGCACTCACTAGGAAATCCTTGTCATATATCATTTAACTTCTCTTTTGTGGTCTTGTTTTCTATTACAGGTAGTTCCTCCTAGCCAAAAGGAAGCTCTCACAATCGACACTTGGATCAAGAAGTCAGAATGCATGCAACAACCATCAACCAACCCATTTAAATAGGTATTCCTCCTTGGCCCTTACCCTTATCTGTTTCATCATTCAAAAGGTAAAGAAAATGGTGAAACATTTTGGCACGCCTGGTGGGACCCATCAAGGGTTCTATTGCATTTTCTTCATTCCTAGGAAAAAGTTGTGTGTTTTTTCCCTTCAAAAAGCTTACACATTAATCTTCTTCCTTGGTAATCTTCTCTTCTTTCTAATTGCTCTAAAGGATACATTTTCTTTTGGTGCATTTAAAAAGAACCATTCTTCTTGCTTTTTACATTTAGTGAAAGAGCATACCCTCTCCTATTCACCATTTGTGTCATCAAACATAATATTTCGATTTGGGATTAAAATTGGTTGCATTACATTTTGATTTGTTACATTTAGCTCACATTAAAATGAGGGCAACCTATATGTTAGAAGTCATGCCCAATGATGGTTGACACAAAGAATCGTAGAAAGCACATTCTCTCTCTCTCTTTATGTCTTACCAAACTTGCAAAAATTTGAAATATACACATCTTTCTTAAACAACATCTTACCTGGAACATCTGATCTATGATCACATGATCAGATTGGCAAGTACTCCCCAGCTTATTTCCTCTGTCAAGTCATCATCTCATAGGATGGCCTCACCCCCGTCATAACATACCTGAAACCTCTCCTTTTAGATATACTTCTTCGTAGGATGCCTTCCTAACCAAAAATTTTTTGTTCTAAATACACATAGTCAGTTCTAAATAGCATAAGCTAAACAAACATAAGAAAATCACTGTTAGGATATGATTTTTCTTAGCATTCTTCTTGACTTGTGTTTTGAGGTGTGAGACTATGACTCTCCATTTTTCTTCTTCCTTGCACACTCCACCATCATAGTTGGAGTATTCTGACTTTTTCTGAGTGTGTTAGGGCCCCATCTCCTCATTCTCAAGTTTATGAGTTTGATTCTTCACTTAATTTAATTCAAAAACCCAATTTCTTCATTTATTTCTAATTTCACAGAATCCACGACGTCGGTCCAACAATTCATTGGTTCACATCTGACCATCGTCGGTTAAACCCTAACCGGTTTCAACTTCTTTCTTTCTAGTTACTTTACCTGGAATAGCCTTCATCACTCTTTTTGTTATGTTTCTGACCTCGGGCATCATCATATTTCTCCCATGTTGATACCTACTATCATACACAATTTCCTTAGTACACATCCAACATTCTTGTTTCATTCTTTGAGACTGGTTTTCTTCCATAGTGATGGTATCAGTTTAATTAATTGTCATTAGTTTTCCTCAACTGTCCAATCGGTCATCCGACCATCGATCAGCCGTTTTCGGTTTCTGTGTTTGATTTTCAAAATCTAGACATTGACCATATTCACCTTTGGACCCCATTATTCTTTGTTCCTACTATTTTCTATGTCATCTATAGAATACAGTCTTACTAGGTCATAGCACTTGTTCACATGGTGCTGACTCACAGCTAGAATAACGCCCTCATATTCCACGCTAGTCATCAACCACTCCCACCTAGTCCCTCACCACCTTCCATCCTGTCACCCATGGATCCAACCTTACCTACCACCATTGCCGCAGGTGATAAAGAATTTACACGACTCCTTGATCAAAATCCCATGGCCTTACAGTTCTACCTTTCCCACTCTTCCACCCGAGACTCCTCAGGTTAGTTGATATATGACATGCCTATATCCATCTCTCCCTTATTCTTGCTTCTACATCAGCCCCTAATAATGTGGCATTACCTTCACCTTCTTCACCCCGGTAGTTTCACAGCTAGGACCCATACCCGCCATGACCGATTGCGTCTACAATATCACTCACACCTGTCATATCTGTTGTCCCCTCATCGACCACCTAGGCCATAGCCCAATCTCGCACCCATTGTCTCACAAATACCCATTGCAACACAACCACCCATGGTGTCGGTGACCCCTACTCCATTCCATAATCTTGTCCTCTCCATCCCATAAACACTACCCCTAATCACTACTAGAGTCACTATGACCATCCCACCTACATACACATACTATCAACAACCCCCTATCTCATCTGTCACCCATTCTAGATACATACCCTCTATGTCGGTCCCCTATTCTCAACCTCCTATTTGGAATCACCATATAATGGAATGCCGCCCTATCACATAGGTTCAATACCAGCCCCCTTATGCCATAGGAGGAACCCTTCCACCACAACCTACCAATGACCTCATCAAGTTAATGATGGAAAATATGCAGACACTAGAAGCATCGGTTTCCAGCTCACGCAATTCCCTCACCTATGATGAAATTTGTAATGAGCCTATTCACCCATCCATTCCTATTTGACCATACCTCATACATTGGGAAATGCCAAAATTCAACCACTTTAATAGAAAAGAAGACCCAAAACAACATTTTCGGTCCTTTAAACATGGGTGTTACCTGATTTCCCATGATGATGCTTTACTTTTGAGGACTTTCCCAATGTCCCTGATAGGACCTGCATTGGACTGGTACAATGGGCTACCAAGACACTCCATCTACTCATTTAATCAAGTAGCCCAAGCCTTCTAGATCACTTCTCCATCAACATTGTTAAGAAGGTTACCATGACTGATCTTTATTCCACACGATAGTATGATGATGAGTCTATCGCTGACTTCGTCACTCACTGGCGTAGCCTAATTAACTAGCTCACATTTCAATTACCTCAAACTAAACTCATAGAGTTATTTACTCGGGCTTGTGCTAGACACATCTCACCAACCTACAGGTGTAAACCTTTCACACTTTTGATGAGGCATTCACCATGGCATGAAATTGGAAATTTGTGCTATCGAAGAAAAGAAGATTCAACTTTGTAACAAGAACATCGCGTTCAAATCAAATGATGCTTCTTCATCTTCAAACCCCAAAACAACTATTCAAAACCCAAAGGGTCTTCCAATGCCGTAATTCTCAAGGCTTGTTTCCCCTCATCAATCAAACCCATCCAAACCCCTTCCAATCTCTCTCTTGTCCAAGCTTTTTAGTTTAGATGAAAACAATGAAAGTACACTTCCATAGGAGAATATTATTCTTCTATTTTGGAAAATATTGTTAAGGTTGGTGCCATTACCCTTCCACCTATAAAACCACATATTGGTTTTGACCTAAGAGTGCCCCATGCCCACGTGGTATAAGGAACATGAATTTTGCAACTATCATCATGTCAAAGGTCATAGCGATAATAACTACATCACCTTCAAGAATATCATCCAAGAAATGTTAGACAATGGAGATCTAGTCTTGGATAGCCCAAATGCACCCACTAACCAAAACCTACATATCTTCAAGAAGCCATTCCCTAATCATGCCCCATCTTCCAACCAAGTTGGTGATACCTCAAACAATGATAGCAATGTCTATGAGGTCCACGCTATTTTTGATGACATACCAGTTGCTTCCCAATTGCCTCATGTTCCTTCCATAGATGAAATCTTAGCCCAGCTCCCCTACCTACACCAAAACCTATTTCATCTACTCCTCTACCCATAGAGGAACCCCCTTCATTTTCCCTTCACCCGTGGAAGAGCCTATAATCAACACGCTACCTTTGACCCCTCAAAATTCTGAATAATTTTCAGTGGCACCTCTCCTACTCATAGAAGATGCAGGTCCACCGCCTACACCAACACAAGGAGAGTCCACTTCATCTAGGTCCATCCTCTCCTCTACCCATGGAGGATTCTATAGAAGTACCAGTGCCTTTAGATGACCACTCACCATCGGACCTTCAAGATCCTGTTGACCTGCTTTCATCTCTCTTACCCACAGAGTCTGAGGCTAGCCATTTCCTTGTATCTCAAACACATTTTATGGGGATTGCCACTTGATCCACATCGGCCCCACTTACAACAACACCATTTTCATGCTTGGCTGATCACTGGATTATGTCGATAGAGCCTTACTTTGGGGATGCCTTCTACTTCTGTTTCAACACAAATGCAATTGTCACTCACTTGACACCTCCACTATCTATCCAAAAGTGTTTCGAGTAACCAAACCAAACACAACCACAACTATTACAATACCTTCCATGTCACCACCTCATGGCCCAACTCACACCTCTTCCCATATCCCAACATACATCTACACCCAAACCCATGCTATATCATCTCCCTTACCTAAACCTATCACTACCTTAGGGGTCATATCGACAGCTAGCCTTACTCACCCACCCATCAAATTAGATTTAGCCACATCTTCCAAAACTAACACTAAACTTACACCAGCCCCTAAAAAGAAGATCCAATCTCCTAGATCTCATACCCCAACCTCACCTACCACCCTTATCACCTTCACCCCTTCACCCATCCTAGGACCTCACCCCTCGACCTTGACCAAGAAACCCCCATCCACCGGTAAACCAAGAATGCAATAACCCATTTCCCATCACGAACCTCTAATATACCCAAGTGACCCACACAACTTCCACCCTCACCCGTAACCTTCTTACCACCCATACCTCCACTACCATCAATAACTTCTTCACTACCCATGACACTTTCTTCCCTTTCCTCAAATCTCCTCCTGCCAACCCACACCACCTACCTCCACAACACCTCGGTTACCCCCATGGGTAACCCACCTCTTCCACCATCAGCTTTTCCCTCCACATCTCATACGCCTATATCACCTTTACCCAAAAAGATGTAACCTAAAGCTAAAAATCTGTTATCCTCCAATAAGGTAGTTAAACCAACCAAACCTTCCATCATTCAGTTTCTTCTACCATGCCCCTACCCAAGCAGATACAACCAACACCTAAGACCACACCACACACCAAACTAGTAGACCAACCTACTCCCCTCTCTGTAAAGACTCTTCCTCCACAATCAGCTACACTTGTACCCAAACCCACATTCACCTCCCATTGTGATCCACTAGTAGGGTCCTACGCCAAAATCCTAACCAATCTCCTTGAAACTTTTGTCATCACATTACCACCTCTTAGACCTTACGACCCACTCAAACCCAAACCAAAAGGGTTTGAAAAAACCAAAATTTGCCTACCATCGTGTGTCAGGACACGATGTAGAGAATTGTAAGGCTTTAAAAATACTCTTGTCCAATTATGTCCTCTTGAAGAAAATTTTGATGATGATGATCTTCTTGATGAGGACCCCATTTCACCTTCACCAATTTCCATAGATCTTCTCCCATTACCTACTCAGTGACCAAAATCTCCACCCCCACAACTCTTTGATCCACCCCAAGATTCAAGATTAACATGGTTCATATAAGAGAGTTGGCCAAACCACCACCAAAATGCCAATGCACCCTACTCATTTCATAAGGATCATATCCCCACTAGGGTTTTGTCCCTCATGCCGCTATACCTTCCATGACACACCCTCTTCATCCACCTCCCCTCATATTAACATGATCAACATTACCACTCACTCTCGAAAAAGACAGGGCAAAGGAAAAAAGCAATCGCCCATCAACCAACCTTGTACCCAACATACCATCCATCACCCATACCCAAAGTCATCATTTGAGGTCTGCATATCCTATTTCCAATGGGGTCACACATTACACAATGCTAAAACAACTACACCAATCCCCCTCAAAATGTCTTTATATGACCTCATCCAAACCTCGAGTCACATCGTCAAGCCCTCATGGAGGTCCTTCAATCTATCAAAGTCTTACCAAATGACCCCACACCCGTAGCCTCCATCATTACCCCTCACCACGTAGCCTCTCTCACTAGGTCTTTGCCTTCCTCTACACCTCCACCCACTCGCCAAGTGGTCACCCTCAACTTTTTAGATGAAGAGATCACTCCCTTCCAGTCTGATGACCCCGACCCCACTCTTTTCATCTCCATCTTTATCGATAATATACACATACGATGCATTATGATCAATGGTGGTGCTAGTATTAACATCATCTCCTCCCATGCATATGACCAAATGTGGATACCTACCAATTACATGCATGGTAACCCTGTTATGTTGCATTCCTTCAATGACGCCATGACCTCTACCTAGGTACCATTGTTCTCCATGTCCGCGTGGTCCCCGCACCATCCCAAACTTTTCTATGTCTTAGAAGGGGAGTTCCAGTATAACTTTCTGCTTGGATGACCTTGGATCCATGCTATGGGTTGTGTCCCTTCGACTTTACATCGATGCCTCAAATTTGAACATGAGGGACATAATTACACCATCCTTGCCAACCCATCACCTTTCAAGACCTGTAACATGCTATATCGGCCCAATGATGTGCTTGTGCTGGTCAAGGCATCTGCCACTATCACCACTTCACCTTCACCCACGAGCCCATCCACCAAAATTACCACTACTTCTGCTGCATCTAACCTTGTTATCCCACTGCAGTTGTAGCCTCTACCACTGGCACCCCTGTTTCCCCATCATCTAGTGAGCCATCTATACCCACTACCCACATACCAACTACTGATCCCTTAGAAGGTGTTTTTCAACACCTCACTCTGGGAATACCACCTATACAATATCGATACCTTCCTCACCCCACAAGAGTATGGGAATTTACGTCAACACCCCAACTACGACATCCACATCGGTGACATTTTCCCTTATGGCCCTCCCCACCTTCACACCAACCTAATGTATGGGGGACTTGATATGGCCACCTATAAACCCAAACCTCCATCCCAAACCCAACCATTTTCATCCGACCTACACTCCCTCACTAACCACCACTTCACTCACACTTTCCTCCACCGGTGCATGGAAAGGATTTGGCTTCGGTTTTTATGAACAAGGCCACCATACTGTCATTTCCTATACCTCTCATAAACACAATGACCATAGTGGCATTGGTTTTGACACTCCACCCTCCAAGAAGGTTCACGTCGACCTTATCCAGGATGAGAAATCTTCCCCCTCTCATTCACCCACATTACCATCTTCACCCACAGAGTCCATAGATCCTGAATCTATTCCTCCTAACTTTTTTTTCAAACACCATTTCCTGGGACCATTGACCTATCAACATGATGGTGAGGCTCCCTCTTCTCTCCCATTCCTATATCCTAACATGATCGATGATGATACACCTTCATTAACATCGTTCAATGTTAGGATGATGAGTCCATCCTCACCTACCTTGGTGCGAAAGACTCTTATATTCATCGGTCGTTACCCTCTAAGATACAAAACCATGTTGAATGAATCAACCATCAAAATCAACATTAATACTCAGGATGACCCCACATTCTAAAGATCAACCAATCCTTAGATGCTACTGAACAGGAAGCCTTCACCTCTTTCCTTTGAGACCATAGCAATGCATTTTCCTAGTCCTATGCCGATATGCCTAGTATTGACCCAAAAATTGTGGTTCACAATATCGTAACCATTCTTGATGCCAAACCCATCAAACAAAAGTTGTGGAAAATGCATCCTCACATTGCTCTTCTAGTCAAAGAAGAGCTTCATGCCTTCTCTCGGTTTCCTTCATTCTACCCATTGATTATCCCCAATGGATTTCTAACATCATTCCTATCACAAAGTGATAGGGGGACTCCACATTTACATGGATTTCCATGACCTCAACCTCACTTGTCCCAAAGATGATTTCCCACTACCAGGCATTGACCAACTAGTTGATCTCACCACTTGGCCATGAAATGTTATCACTCATGGATGGTTTCTCGGGCTACAATCAAATATTACTAGCTCCCGAGGATCAACACAAGACTTCCTTCATCACCCCTTGGGGACTTTCTACTATCGAGTCATGCCCTTTGGCCTAAAAATGTTGGTGCTACATATCAGTGAGCCATGACTTACATCTTCCATGACATCATGCATCACATATTGGAGGATTACGTAGATGATCTTTTTCTTTCCAAATCCAAGCATCAAACTAAACACCTACCCATTCTTAAAGTCATCTTTGACCACCTCATCAAGTATTGTGTTCGTCTTCAACCAAAAAAGTGCATCTTTGCGGTACTTTCTAAAAACTCCTAGGTTTCATCATTTCTTTGTGGCATAGAAGTTGATCCTGCTAAAGTCAAGGCTATTCTTGAAATTCCACCACCCACTAATCTCCATCAACTTCGCAGCCTACAAGGAAAGTTGCAATCAATTCATCATTTTATCTCACAAGCTTTTCGACCACTGTCAACCATTCCATCATCTTCTCAAGAAATATGTGTCCTTCAAATGGGATGATGAATGCCATAAAGCCTTTGAAGCCTTGAAACAATACCTCCTTCAACCACCAATGCTCATTCCTCCTAAGGATGACCAACCCTTCTACCTATATATTTCCACCACTAACCATTCTCTAGGTGTCATGCTCACTCATCATGACGACCAACACCGAGAGCAAGTGGTTTATTACATAAGTTGTACCCTTCTTGACTACAAAACTAGATATACCCATGCACCGAAAAACTTTTCCTAGCCTTAGTTTTCATCACCACCAAACTCCGCCATTACCTACTCAACCACAAAACCTTCATCATTACTAATACTAACCCATTACACTATATGTATGCCAAACCTTATCAAAATCAATGTGTCACATGTTGGCTTATGCTTCTGGCTGACCTCGACCTCAAATTCATCCATCAAAATTCCATCAAGGGCTAGGATATCACCGACCAATTGGCCATGCACCTATTTCTAGGAATCAACCCTCTAACTTCACTTCCCAGATGAGTCTATAGCTACCCTTTCCCTGATGAAACCCACTTACCAAATGACACTCTTCTTCGATGGCTCCAAGTGTCAGTGTGGGGGTGGGGTGGGGGTTATCCTCATTCCACTTGATGGTGAACCTATGCCTTTGTCTTTCAAACTCAATTTTGATTGTATAAACAATATTGCTGAATACAAAGCACTCGTATTGGGTCTCAGGCTTGCTTATGCCTTAGATGTTAAGTCAATCAACATCTTTGGTGATTCTCAGTTGGTCATAAACCAAGTCAATGGTATATACCAGTGTTGTAATGAGATACTTCAAAAGTATAAGCATCACATAGACATACTTTTGACCACCTTTGACCGTTATTATGCACTTCAAACCACCCCACGTTCTACCAATAAATTTGTAGATACCATGGCTTGCTTGGCTTCTCAGATACCCACTTCACCGCTGACTCTAAAATATTTGTCACTATAAAAGGCTACAATCACCCTCTTATTTACCTCATGTGAAGTTTACTCCGTCAGGAACCATTTCCCTTGACCCACGTGACCTTTGGTATAAGCAAATATGCAGACTATCTTTCCCTTTCCATTCTACCCACCGATCTCACTCGTAATGGACAACGTGCCTTTCTTAAAAGTGTCTCCCATTATGTCATCATGGGTGGTCTTCTTTACAAGTGTGGTTTTGATGGAATTCTCTTACGATGCCTTACAAGTTCTAAAATTCCTTACACCATTAAGGAAGTCCACGATGGAATTTGTGGAGGTCACTTTAGTGGTTTGGCTATCACAAAATGCATTCTTCACCTAGGCTATTATTGGCCAACCTTGAACCATGACTGTTGTGATTATGTCAAACATTGCATGAAATGCCAACAACATGCTAATCTTCATCACACACCTAGTCACGCCTTACAAGTCACGCGAGACCTTTGGCCTTTCTCTCAATGGGGTTTGGATCTTGTTCGGTGAGATCAACCCCCATTCTTCACAACACCACCAATGGATCATAACCACTACTCGAATATTACACTAAATGGGTAGAAGCCATTCCCCTCATTTCCACCAAAGCCGAGAAAATATGTGAATTCATCAACCATCACATCATTTGTCATTTTGGTGTCCCTCACCGCATTATCACTAATAACGGAAAAACAATTCAAAAACAAAACCCTACGCAAACTATGTGATGCTTTTGGCATCCAACTTAGTTTCTCATCACCTTATTACCCAAAACCAATGGTCAAGCCAAATCAACCAATAAAACCTTGAAAAAATTCTTATGAAGGTAGTCAATGATACTAGGGAAAGATTGGCATACACACATTCCTTTCACCTTGTGGGCTTATCACACTAGTATTCGCACTTCAAATGCTACTGCCACCCCCTTTTCTCTGGTCTACGGTACTAAGGCTTGTCTTACCTCTCAAAGTCCATAGATTCCATCTCTCCATCTCACTACAAGACATGCTCAATGATGATGAATTTTTCCAGGATCATTTGGCGTAACTTGAATTATTAGATGAACGTCGTCTCAATGCTCTTGACCATCTCCAAATCTACCAAAAACGTATCAAACATGCCTATGAAAAATGTGTTCACAAACAACCTTTTAGGTCGGTGACCTCATCTTGAAGGAAAATCAACATGTAACCAAAGAGGAGAAAAGTAAATGGGGAAAATTTTCTCCTAATTGGCTCGGACCCTATATCATTACCCATGCCTATGGATCAGGTGCTTATCATTTGTCTTCACTCGAAGGTAAACCCAACTTGAGCCCCTTAATGCCTTGCATCTTCGACCATTCTATTGTTGATATCAAGTCCTATATCACTTTTTCAATTGATCACTCATCCCTTGAGCATTGTTCACCTTCCATATTACCCATTTTGAGGATCCATGACTAAAAAGAATCATGTGATTACCCATCACCTTTTAGCCTTGTCTTCAATATGAGTACCACGGCTCTACTCATAGCATGATTCTCATGGATACTTTTCATCTTCTTCAAGATGGAATCCCATGGTCATTCATCACTCGAAACCACCTCTTCCACAGTTAATCTTTGTGTGCTATGGTCTTGTCTTCTAAACAAGAACCTAATCATCCTCTATAGTCTTGTCCATGACTTAAACATCTAAAAACAAAAAGGGATACCACTCCTTGAGTCAAAATTCTAGTAAAAGATGACTCCCTCAAAAGGGACATCTCTTCTTTATATTCTACCACTATCAATAGACTGCTCCTTGAAGGACAACTATATAAGTCATTACAAAAATATAATAAATATTCAAAAGCTTCCCGCATCGATCAACTTCACGAAGACCTCAAGGAGATAATATATTCATCCCATATAGACTTCCCATCGATCAGTCTATTAAAAAAAAACAAATGAAGAAAAAGATGAAATTTTCATCATGGACTTGCCTATTTTGATCTTGGGTTTCTTGTTCCAAGAATAACATCATGTCGTACACTAAGTTACGCTAAACCACCCATTCTCACCTCATTTACCTTCTTATCCTAACTCCCTCTCTACTCAAGGGACTCACCACAACCATGACATTTCATGATCATGTGACTTTTCTTCACCCTTAAAATAGTCCATTATGTAAGGCCTGTAGGGTCTTATGTTCATAAGCCCATCTGGGGTATGGTAGACTCATTAGGGTTCTTATCAATTAGGTGGTTCTTTTCCACCTCTTACCTTTCTACCTTCTTCATCACCTATTGATTCTCTATAGACAGGACCATCTCTCGACACTTATATTTAAAACTCAATTTATCATGCATATAACCTAAACTCAACCATGCCTATGACCTACATTCACCCATGCCTAACACCTATCAATCCATTCCTCTACTTCATCATAATCTTCCCTAGCTTATGGGAGAACTACATCGGCTTGAGGTCCCTTTTCACCGGGACTATGTAGGCAGCACTTCGAGGGCATGGGGCCCTTGGAGGT
The DNA here is from genome assembly GCA_018340775.1 of Taxus wallichiana var. yunnanensis. NCBI lineage: Eukaryota > Viridiplantae > Streptophyta > Pinopsida > Cupressales > Taxaceae > Taxus > Taxus wallichiana. The sequence continues at coordinate 352,869,486 of CM031242.1, read as the reverse complement.
TAGCTCGGCCACTCTCTACCCTAACCAATTCCCTCTTCCCTTTCCTATTCACATTCTACCCTAGTTAGTTTCCTTTTATATCAATAATTGGAAATTAAACCAAACAAACAACAATTGCTTAACATCTTTACCATCATCACTCATACATTCATTTCATCTTGTCTACAATTTCTTTACCATAATCATACATTTTCCTACAAATCATCTTAACATGATCCACACCATCATTAATTGCACAAATTAATGAATTAGAAACTCAACCATACCTAACCAACTTGACTCAACCATGCCTAAGATGACCTGACTCCATCCATGCCTAAACAGACTGACTACTCGATCCATGCCTAACTGACCTTACTCTCATCCATGCCTAAATCAACTGACTCCATCCATGCCTATGACCTAACTCCATCCATGCCTAAAATAGACCTGACTCCACCATGCCTACATGACCTTGACTCTATCATGCCTAATCCACTTGATTTCCACCTATCTATATATAGCAATGAAATTAAAACATGTACACCATCCATACTATAAACACCATCATCTATAAATCAGATAGTTTGTATAAAAATACATGTGAACATATATCCCAATAATAATCACAATCATCTCAAATCACTCATATACATCCTCACCATCTTTGGCATGTAGGCTGGTATATCATCAAAAATATCAAAAACTCTCATGTACATCCTCACTCTCTTTGGCACGCAGGCCGATATATATAAAAAAATAAACAACTATACAAAATAGGAGGTACATATGGCTATCAGACATCACCATGTTGGATATCCTCCATATCTATCTCACCTGTCTCCTCCTCCTCCTCTACCCCCATACGATGTCCAGCTAGCATCTCACCACCCATCATCGGTCTGGCCGATCTCTGCTTGGTACCTCACCTGGGCTGGCCTCCGTGAACTGGTGGCCTCACCCTAACCCTGTCTCGGGGCTCGATGGCCCCCTGTGCTCTCTCACACTATGGGTATGTGACCTAGTCCTCTCACTCGAGGCCTGTTGTGCTCTATACTCCCCATAGGATAGAAAATCTATCCCTACGGCCATCAAAATATCCTGATAATACTGACCTCACCTAAGGCATCTCTCAACCTACCTATCAGTATTGTCTATGGTGGTGCCATCAGCCTTGGCCCCTATACCTATCTCTCGGGACCCTATCCCACTGGTACCTATAAAGAGGGACCATGTCTGTCCCCTATGTGCTGTGATCGTATCTCTTGAGGGGACCTATCCCTCTCTTCTTGTATCTGGGCTGAAGGGCCACACCTACACTGTGTGTGGCCAACTAGCCTTGTAAACCTATAATCTATGCTATAGGGTGGCCACCTATACCCCATCTCCATCTCCACCTTGTGTGGGTACCTGTCCCTACTACTTACCTGGGCTATAGAGTGGCCACCTGTGCCTACAAAATAACAACTTGTGCCTCTGAGCCTATCAGCTACCCCTACACTATACCCAACTATGTAATCAGGGTCACCACCTACCCCTGTATAGGGCATCCCTCTACACTGTGATGGTGGCTAAATCTAGCTTCCCCGACCTCGGTGGTATACTTTGTAAAATGTGCAGCCCACCACTACCTATATCTATCTGTAACACCAACATCATCAATCCACCGATCTCTCACCTGCTCCTCCTACCCTGTCAGCACTTGTCGGCTGTGGTAGAGGTAGAGGCCTCTCCACATCATCCCTCTATATTGTGGGAAAGGTGGTGGTATATCCTAAAGCAGCTCGAACTACCATCATCTAACCCTATCCACAGGTATCATCTCATGCTCTCTTGCATGTCACCCCTCTATCCACCGGAGTAGTTGTAGCTCCTGTAGCTCCTCTTCCATCCACCCATATGATGGAAAACCCACATAGGGCCTCCAAATGATGTCCATGCACTAGACAACCCCTCTAGAATCACCTGTAATAGGCTACATCATGTGTAGCTCTAGCTACTCGGTGCTCCCCAATCATAGGCACCCATCACCTGAAGCCCACTCAAACAAAACCCGACTCAATGCATCATCCTAAGGCATACCGACTTGGACACACATAATGTGCTCATATGCCCAACAATGGAGTAGGAAAGTACAACACAAGCTAAATCTTCAGTAACCACCCATAAGCCCATAACTCTCTATATAACTAAACCAAGAATGTGGGCACCCATGAAAAATGAGTCTTGTCCTCCACCATGTCATGCATAAACCCCCATCAATGATCATGGGAATCTCCCACCCTCTCGCATCCGGTAGTGTAAAGTAGCAGACTACCTCCATCAACAACACTACTAGCCTCATCTCCTCTGGATGGGCCCGATACATATCTCCATAGCTCATACTGGCACTATGGAACCTCATCTCTGCTAGCCCCTCACCAAACATGGTCAACATCAACTCCTCATAGGCCTCTGAGGAGATAGAATACACTGTGTCCCCACTATCGGTAGACACAGGATCTGTACACATCCTCCAGGGTGACTGTGATCTCACCCATCGGAAAATGGAAGGTATTGGTCACTGAGTCCCATCTATCGATGAGAGTGACCATCAAACTCGGCTCCTGACTATGTGTTGGTAGTGTCGACCCCCCTAATCAGCCAACCTCTCTATAACATGGTGCTAGTCCTCAGCTGTCTCACACCCCCTCGTACCTCCATGAGAAAGGGAGGTACCCTATCCCACATCCGTAACTGGTCCCTCACCTTACACCCAACAAAACACACTATTGTCAAAACCTTACCATACCGAACACACCCCTTACCTCATAAACCTCGTATCTAACCCTCACTTCTTATCATACCCACCCAACCACTTACCCCTTGCTAGACCAATATATTCATGCCATTTATACCTACTCCCCTATTTTCCTCTCATGAAACCTACCCTTACATCTCCTAACATATCCTTACCTCTTACCCTTGCTCTCTATTTCCCTATTTTCCCATAAATCAGCCAGACACCGGATCAACAATGACCATTATCGGTCATGTGTAACTCGACATCGGTCACCCATTACTTGACCGATGCCAGCCAAATACCACCGACGTCGGCCAACACTTGACCGGCGTCGGTCACTATCGCAGAGCCGAATACGTCCAAACCCCCCATTTTCCCAAATTCTCAAAATCTACCCTAATCCTCCACTCTAACCTACCCAAACCTATCCTAGCTTCATTCCCAATCCTATTTAATCTACATTGGACCTTCCCACCCCTCATTTCCTTCCTTTTTACCCATACATTCCCAATAATAAACTTACACCCAAATTTTCACCCAACCCCATTTCAATAGCCTATTTCAATCACAAATACAGGATCGGATAGAATCCTACCTCATCTCGGTGTCATCGGTGTGGTGGCATGTCTGGCCATTGCATGGGTGGTCCACCAAACCTTCTCCCACCTCTGTCCATGTCTAATCACCAAATCCAATCCTCCTGACCTCCACCCAATCACAATCGATCCCCCTATGCTCATGGACCCATCTACCTAGACCCTCTCACCAACCGGATCTCTCCACCTTAGCAGGATATCATCCCTCATCCTTTCCTCCCGACAAAGCACAACTCATTCAACGCTCTGTCATTTTCACAAAAGCCAAAATGTACAAATGAATCCATATTATACAGATTTTTTTTTTTATATACCCACGTTGACCGACCGATTTGGTTATACCTAAACCGACATCGGTCTGTGCCCTAACACACCGTGGTTGGTTATACCTAAAATGACATCGTCATGTGCTTCCCTAAGAAACCATGGTCGGTTTACCTAGACCGTCAATGGTTCCGTATGACCGGCATCGGTTACCCATCATACTCTTGTCAACTACCCTTTCCCCATTTCTGACCCAACTTAACCAACCCAGCCACCGTTTGGCCTTACCCACCCTTATCGTAACCTACCTCCAAGCCTACATTACCTATACCTGTCCTTAATTACATTTAGGGACTTGTTATTTTACCCATACCTCGGCCCTACCCATGTTATGACCTCAGCTACTGGACTTGGAACATTGTTAATGACCTATGACCTCATGTGCTCACTATACCTTGTGACATTATTACCCGTGTTGTTTGACCTAATGACCTTACCTTGCCTATTGTCATGTCATTTATCCTGACCCAACCTTTGGTGTACTAGAACATACCTAATGTTCCTGCACCTGACCTGTGATGTGCTTCCACACCATATCCTATACCTTGGATACCGAAATCACCTCAACCTTGTTTGGATAAACCTATCGACCTTAGACGATGTAGAGTTTTGCATGCTCTTCAACTTGGTACCATGCCATAGTTTATACGTGTGCATGCGTTTGACTATTACTACCTTTGACCCTAGCCCATTACCTTGATTACCTGATTGGACCTTTACCCCATTACCCCATTGTCCACCTTCCTCTTCATCACATCCACCTTTATCAAACCACTCACCATTTTCTATCTTCTACCTCATCAGTTCCTAGTTTGAGGGGATCACCTTCACCCACACATGGGGCAACCACATCTTATTTTTTTCAGCATCACTTACCAATACAAGCTACGCAACAAAAAAGGGGCAAAAATGTAGACACCAAAATTGGGTCACACTCCCCTTGGTCCCTCATCAAATAACCAGCTCAAACATACTCACCTAACCATGGCCCCTTCCACCCCACATCACTATTAATTTAATTAATTTAATTAAATTAATATATATCCTCACAATATTTATTATCTAATTATCTTAATTTCTATCCCACCACCTCACCTAGACACCTCATCCAACCACCTCACCCTAGACCTATTCTTGGCATGTTTCCATAACTAACAATAACTAAGTCTTACTTGCCTTAATGAGCTAAGATTTGGTCTAACCCTAAAATCAATCCCTAAAATCTCTCTAACCACATTCCCACTCATTAGAAGGGAAGTTTCATTCTAATCCACGAGAACAAACTAACTGGGCCCAAGAAATTAGAAAGATCTACCCATTTTAGTAAACCTAGGGAATCCTTGACGTCGGTCACCCTAAACCTAAACTGCATCGATCAACACTAAAACCATCGTCGATTACCATTTATTCACCCAAACAACCTTGTTTTTGGGTTGGCACATTTTGAGAGCAAGAGGAGGAGATCAGAGCTATATGCAAGTGAAACCAACATCCTTTCACGTATCCAGACATCATAGTCATCACCAGGATAGATATTGAAGCATTGCACTCACGGAATCATTCAGGAGCCACTGCTATGATACCAAACACCATTCTTCTGATCAAACTCGCCATTACCATTCAGCCATCAAGTCTACATCATAGTAAGTACATTTCTACCAACATTTTCCATTTTAGTGTAGTTAGCTTCTATTATTTCTGTCATCAATTTATACTTTGCATGCTCATTCCTCCATCTCTTTCTAGCTTATAACTCAAATATTTCCTTTACCCACATCACCAAATCACCCATTCTTACCTGTTGTTCATTCTTGAGTATACTTGATACCCCTATCAACCTCTTTATCCACCCTACCCTCCTTATCAGATCCCAGATCAAACCCTGCAATCAATTTTCCTTGATTCTCTTACACCCCACCTTACCGATGCCAGTTACCCATAACCATCATCGTTGGTTCTGGCATAAAAACGTCATCGATTATATATAAGACCGAATCGGTCTCTGTTTTTTATACCCTGACCCAGAACAAAACCTAACAACCTCTCATCAGTTGACCTAAACAACCCAGAATCAAACCCTGACTAGTCCCAACACCTTGACAACTACCTACCTTTCTGATCTGACCATAACCTAGCCTGTTATGTTAATATTTTCTTATTGTACTTGAATGAGAAACCTAAATCATATCAATCTATAATAGGATTCCTTTATTTCTCGCATTAAATTGTTTTAAATAGTGGATTGACAACCATCTAGGAAGTATCACACTTCCCAGATCTAACACTCACTAGGAAATCCACTATCATATATCATTTAACTTCTCTTATCTATCTTGGCATATCCCCGGCACACGTGGCCTCTGCTCGTGACGTCACCAAGATCTGCTCTATCCCTAACTCACACGCCACTCTTGGCATCCACTATGAATCGGCCTTCTTGATGCTCACCATCCCAACACCTTTTTCTTTCCATCTGCTAGTTCATATGCTCATAAAGTTATGGAAACTCTTCATACTTATGTTTCTTTCTACACCATGAGCATTGTAATAGATTAGGACACTCACATTTGTAATGCTCTGTAGATCCATAGTTATAATAGGTTCCTCACGGGAACTCACTTTTTCCTCCACCGTAGTTATTGTGACCATGAAATCCTCCACAAAAACCTCTTCCATGCACTCCTCCATCTGCGCGCCCTTCATAATGACAATCATCATCCTTGGAACTTCTTGCAAGACTAGTCTGGTGCACACCCAGATCAATAGCATCATGAATATGATCAATCAATCTGTAATCCTTGGTATCATGGGTAGAGGTACATATATTACAATAGCAAGAAACATTCTTGTGGATTACACACTATAGTAGAGGACATCTACTTGCATCATGATCCCCATGGAAAATTTCATAGTCTACCACTACGGCACGTACCAAATTTTGAGGGAAACTATCCTTTGCATGTCCCTCCACTTCATAGTCTATACACTAAAGCCCACTACAAACCTCATGCATTGGGTTTATAGACAAATTATCCAACTGCTTGACCATTTTAGTAATTTGAGCCTCCAGAAAAGGACTAACACCAGTATCAATTCTCCCAACAGCTTCAACACACATGGTAGCTTCCAATGCCTCATGCGGGTTTGTGAAAGTCTTGTGTGATAGAGCCCTCATAAATGGTGCTATTAATCCTCCAATGAACCATTTAGCATGTTGAGAAGGATGAATGCCATAATATGGTTTAGATAAGAGAGTCTTGAAATATGCGTCATACTCCCACACACTCTTTGCCATTCCCTACTAGATCTCCTTTAGAGCGTTGATGTTTTTCTACTCAAACTCTGGGATATGGAATTCTACTAGGAAGGCATTCTTCAACACGATGTAGTCTACCACTATTTGATGGGGGTCATACTTCCTATACCAACTATGTGTGTGTCCTTGCAACATTGTTGCAAATTGACTTGCCTTCCACTCTGGGGTAGTGATCCCTTTCACACGCCATAGTAACTCACACTTGTGCACATGCTCTACAACATCTTCAATACCCTATAGTCTGGTAAGTGCAAAAACATCTCAAAAATACTTATGGGGGTGGTTGAGGCCATTGTCCTCTCCGAGCCAAAGCCTTTGTTTCCTCCGTTGTTTCCTCCTCCACCAGATCCATTGGATCCTCCAAGTCATGTTCCTCCCGATCCACGTAACCACCTCTTGCGCATCGAAAAGGGCTGCGGTCGTCATGCCTAGTATTCCCAACGTCCCACCGAATCGCACGATGATGGTTTTTTATATTGTCCCACTTCTAGTTATGTGTCCCGTGCCACTCCCAGATGTGATACCCAAACCTTGCATACTTGCACCTTGTCCAAAGATTCCTCCAAATATAGGAATGGATTGCACAACCATGAATGTTCCAAATGAGAAATTATATCTCCTATGTGCATATCGCTTATTCCCACTTTAATGGTACCCAATCAAGTTAAAAATACTTCTCCCTTGATTTGGAAAACCAAGCGCCAGGGGTTGGTCGTCGTCAGTCAGTTTAGATGTGCACCAACAGATCTCCTCTCTCCATGTGATGAACTCTCATCAGAAGCTAAGGGGCTTCTCTCCTGCACTTTCCAAGATGGGGTAGCACAGACTACTCAAGTTTCATGTCCTTTGTATGAACCTCAACTCCTTCCCACAACATCTACCTCCATAGATCCATCACACTTGTAACCTCATGTTGTCTAGTCATCTCCCTTTCACGAACTTCACTATACTTGATTCATTTCTCCTCATTTTCCTTCTCAGCCATAATTTCTTCCATCTTCCTCCACCCTAGCTTCCTCTACCGAAGCTTAGCAAAGTTTAGCTGGCCATGGAAAATTCCTCTAAACTCAAGGTAATGACCAAGATATTCATAGATAAAGGAATAACATGCAAAAATGATCCTCTGGGATCCCTTAGAAAATTTAAACTCAACAACTTCTGGGTAAGAATACGTAGAAATGGCATATTCTAGAGTATAATTGGTCAGCACTCCTTTCCACCAGTGATCAACAACACGCATCCAAGTCAGATCTACATCCTGTAGCCTCGATAATCATCTTAGGTCCATACGTGTGATCTATAGTACCATCTCGATTTGGATGCATATGCTAAAATCCATTCATATAGTTCTATTGGAAAACAACAGAAGAATGTCTCATACAACTCATGGTACAAGTTATCTTCTACCCATCTACGTGTATCGAACTCGGTGTAGTGCTGAATATTTGAGCAAACTCATCCTCCATGCTCTTGAACCATCCTTCAACACTTTCCAAGGTCAGACACTCTGTCATCCTGCATAATAGGTACAAAGATGCATGTCATTTCTCACAAAAATTCAAAAAGAGGTCCCGAAAATTGAGCCAAGATGTAGTCATTTTTATACCCTTAGACCAATAGTCTAATCACATGTGCACCGTCCTATCACCCAGTGGGCATTGGGCACTCAACCGAGGCACGTGCGGTGCTTTGAGCCTCTCCTTTATGTGATTCTCATGAGAATGCATCATATTATGATAGATATTCAAGTGCAATTGAATAGAAGAGAACCATGCATCATTTTGAGAACCTAGGACAAGTGGTCATCTCATTGCATCTAGAAAAGAGAAATAACAAGCAACATATATAAACTGATTCATACATAAGGGAAACACATAAGGATTATACTCATGAACACATATATGATTTAGAATAGATCCTTATATTCATATTAACACGTTCAATAACCACATTACATTCCTTGAAGTCATAAAAATATAACAATCTAGAGCCAATAAATGCACCAGGACTATACTATGTTCATCATATTACAAAGAAGAATATAGATCCATCCCTCTAAGTGTGCCATCACTCCTAAATTTTTCTAATCCCAACCCATAGAATCTTGCATAAGATATTTGCAGAGCTTTTCCTCCTTTCTAGTACCTCCGCTCTCTCAGGATGACTCCATGTATATATCCCATGCTCTTTTCACTCTCTAGTCTTCTTTTACATTATCCACGCACCCGAATATATAGCTTTCCTTCCTTGACCGCCATGCCTTATAAAGTAACAGATCAGCTACCAAGTGTCTAAGTGGTCCTCCAATGGAGCATGCCTCCTTTGATCCGAGCTCTCCACTATGTGTAATGATGTTCTTTTAGAACCTTCCATCGCATGCATGGAATATTCCCTTTTGATCCCATAGTCACCAGACTGGAACCTTATCCATTCTCGCATGCTAGAAGGGTCATGATTTTCTCGTGTGCTTTGCTTGGTACGCTGAATATGGATAATTCAAGACTTATCTTGCTTATGTGTGTGTGTCTTTGCGTGTTCTTAAAAACCCTACTAGAACCCTTCCCCTACACACCCTTCTTCATACTTGGTCCCACGAACCCACTTGCTTTCTTGTACTTAACTAATATTCTAGGGCCCAGTAAGTTATAGTAAAGTAGTTGGAGAAACTATTAGCCAATTCAGCACACGAGACGCGCACCGGCATTTTATGTACAGTTGTGAAGAGGAAGGGCATACTAAGGATATTTGTCCCTATAGGTTAGTATGTTCATTATTCTTTGGAATACGAGATATGTCATTTAGACCATGATGTAAGCCACTACCCCTTATTACAATGCATGATAAGAAAGAATGCATCTTGTTATTGTAAGATTTTCTGGTCCATGACTCACAATACTAAAGACTACAATTTGATCACTCATATCCATGATGCTATAGATATTGGTGTATGACAGACATGATTATTGGATAATTTGAAAAGTAAAAGTGAGTACCATAATCATGATCACACTCAAGGGTGCTACGATTGGAACAAAGGGTGCTTTAAAGGAAGTCATGACAAAGGTTGAGGATACCGTAGTGGATTTAAACAATGAGGCCATCTTGGTGGGAAAGGTGATTTTCCTCGTGGAACGTGTTTTATATGTGGGTCTTGTGACCACTATAGGCACGAATAACCTAAGAATATTACTTTTTCCTTTTGTGGGAAGAATCATAACTATGAGGAATGCCCAAACTTATATGAGCATCTTAGAAAACAACATAAATAGGAAAACAAGGGTGCATGGATGGTTAGGATACAACGCACCATAGAAAATTAGTGGATGCCAAAGTTGGCACCGGAACTGAGGTAGTACCCGTGAAGATTACTATATGTACTGAAGCTACGTGCACCAGAGAGACATTGCAATAGAAGCCTACCATTACTAAGGAGGATGTTTTACATGCAAGGTACCAGATCCTACACATTAGAAGGAGGTTTATTAGGAAACCATGGAGGTACTTAGAAATCTTCAGGGTGAAATACAATGTTTAAAGGAAAAGTCACGAAGTTGGAACAAAAGAAGGCAACAAAGTCAGTCCAGTTAGATGTTGATGATTTGAAAGAGGTATGCAAGATGCTATGCTAGGAGAATATTATTCCATTAATAGGGAATTGATTAAAGGGAAACACTTTGTGTGGAGGTATTAAAAATGGACGGAAGATCCTGTATGTTAATCTTCCCCCTCATAGATTGGATTATGATAAGGAGATCACTCAAATGCTATTATGGATGGATGGATTTTGAGAAATATATTGATTGACATAGGTGCGGAAGTGAATGTGCTTACTTTAGATGCATGGGTATAGATGGGAAGACCTCCATTATAGTCATCCTCTAATGTACTATTTATGGCTAATCGGACTAAGGCCACTCCAATAGATTTTTAAAGGATGCATCCATTACTATACAAGGGGCCAAGTTCACTAGGGAATTTGAGGTTTTGACACTTGCAGAAGCGGAAAGATTCCCACCTCTACTTGGGTGCCCTTGGTGTTATGCAAATAATACCAATCTATGGTTCAATAAGGGGTATATAAGTTTTGAGAACAAGGAAGAAAGAGTTATTATCCCTTTGATAGATGGGAAATATGCACCTTATGTTGAACCTTTGAGTGAGGAAGACCTGAACAAAATTTATGTGCACCATTAGAGATCCATAAGTACTTGAGCCATATAAGGAAGGAATCCTCTAGTGGGAAGATGCACAGTCTATTAGTGATACTACAAGTATTTATTTTGAAAATTGGGTGCATGACACCTATGAGATGGTTGGGCGTGAGGTATGAAGCACATTTGTGTGGAGGAACAAACCTCATTGTATTAGGAGGATAGGTAACAACTCTATACCCTAGTATACTGGAGAAGGAGATCCTATAATATTCCTATGTACCATGGAGGAAAAATGGATGGATCAAGTGGAAAGAAGAAATATGTTAGTGTATACCCTACGCGGGACAACAACATGTTGGTGGATGGTTCACAGGGATAATATCATAGAATGGAATGAAGTAAGATTTTCTCTAACAACCCGATTTCTTAGGATAAATGTGCCTACTCAAATCTACATATATCATGGTAATCAACCTGTTCAGCACCACATTCAGCAGTGTGAGAGACTTTGAAAGAGGGGCAGGAAGCTTTACCACCTTCACTTTGGGTGCACAAACTTTATTCCACTTTGCAAGGCTACGCATGTGCTTGGTATGTTTATGTGGAACTACATAGGGAGATTGGAAATTGGTAGGACTTGATTACAGGAATGACCTAGAATTTTGATTACTTCTCTACTAAACCTCTGGTGAGAGAGGCATTACGGGTTATGGAGTGCTTGACTATGGGAGACAGTGTAAAGGCTGAAGAACTCATTCAAGAGTTATTTGGTGAGGAAGAACCAGGAGCATGTTTTGATGAAACAGATGAGATAAATGCCAAACTATTTAAGTACGTTTTCCTTGAGAAGGATAAAGGAAAGATGGTTTACATAGTGGATGATGAAGAAGTAGAATATTTGGACATATATCATTTAGTTGGGACACATGACATTTTAGACAGTTCATATAAAAATGTGTGCGCCTATCATGAACCTATGAAGACCAAGAAAGTGAACATTGGCATGGATGTTGAACCTAAGGAGGCCATAATTGGAGATTATTGGTCTAATTCTGAAGTAGCAAAGATAATTGAGTTACTACGTGATTTCTAGGACTTATTCCCTAGGGGCTACCATGAGTTAAAGGGGGTGCATGAGTCATTAGGTGAGATGAAGATTAAGCTAAAGGAAGGTGCACGCCCAGTTAGGAAAATACCTTATAGGATGAACCCTAACCTGCATGTAAAAGTTAAGGAAGAAATTGACAAAATGTTGAAATTTGGCATCATTAAGCCCCTAGAAGAATCAGAGTGGGTTAGCCCCATGGTAATCAATATAAAGAAATATGGTCAAATTAGGATTTGTGTGGATTATAGGGAACTGAATGCTGCATGTATGATTGATCCTTTTCCTACGCCTTTCACCAAGAAAATATTAGAAGGTGTTCCAGGGTGCGAAGCTTACTCTTTAATAGATGGATTCTCAGGGTATCACTAGGTTAGAATTATACAAGAGGATCAAGAGAAAATGACTTTCACCACTACATGGGGAAGTTTTGCATATATTGTGATTCCCTTTGGTTTGAAGAACATGCCTACAGTATTTTTGTGCATAGTTGTTCAAGCATTCTAGGATTTTATTCACAAATTCTTGTAAGTTTACTTAGATGATTGGATGATGTATGGGATTGTTAAGGATCATTGTAACAACTTATACTTAATGTTTGAAAGATGTAGATAGTTAAGCATCTCTCTAAATATCGGAAGTGCATGTTTACTACACCTTTTGGAATTTTTCTCGGGGCACATCATTTGCAAGGAAGGTTTGTTAGTAGATCTAGCTAAGGTTGTAGTTATTGTAGGCCTAGAGGAGCCTACCAACGGTGTGAGGTGTGCAAATTTTTGAGCCACACAAGGTATTAATTTTTTTTTATCAAAGGATATGTGAATATTTTTGTACCCTTGTAAGAGTTTCTCAAAGGAAAATGGACATTCTATTAGGGATAACAAGAGTAGCTTTGTGTTTGAGGCATTGAAGGAGAGATTTACTACAATTCCTATTCTATATTTTCCCTCATGGAACCAACCGTTTCACATACATGTGGTTTCCTCTGGCACGGCCATTAGCACATGGTTATCTCAGCATGGAGAAGGTATGATAGATCATCCTATCTATTTTTCTAGTAGAAAGTTGACTCCTGTAAAACAAAATTATACAACTATAGAGCGTGAGGCCTTGTCAATGATCTACATGCTGGATAAGTTTAGATAGTACTTTCTAGCAATACCCTTTGTATTTTATATAGATCACGTGACATTTAAATACTTGGTAAATAAGCTCGTTTTTACAAGGTAACATATGTCGATGGGTGCTCTTATTCCAATAATTTGACTTTACAATTGTGGTAAAACTAGGTAAAAGTAATTCTAGCCTGGACCACTTATCAAGAATTCAATCAAGAGAGGACATGCAGACAATTGAATATACAATTACGGATGCATAGTTATACAGGTTACATCACACACCTTACGAATTGGAGGATATTTCTATTTTTTATGCACAAGCATGATGCTTTAGAAGGAATGAAAGCCTTAGAGAAGAAACAACTTGCAATTCACACCGCACCCTTCATGTTGATCAGTGGTGACTTATACAAACTAGGTTGAGATGAAGTATTGCATCGGTGTGTATTGGAACATGAGTGCACATATATCATGGAAGAGGCTCATGGGGGTATTACAGGTGGGCACTATGTAGGTGATGCCACCACATGCAAGATTTTACTCGCAAGATTATGGTGGGAGACCCTATATAAGGATTGTAAAGAGTATTGTAAGGCGTTTGATCACTGTCAGCACCTTGGAAAACTTGGGTAAAGAGATGAAATGCCTTTGAGATCTATTACTAGTGCAGAGCCATTTGAAAAATGGGCTATAGACTTTGTAGGTCCTATTTCCCCATCCGTGCATAGAACCGAATCACACTAAATAATCACTTGTATAGATTATATTACAAGATGGGTATAAGAAGCACCTATAAAATATTGTACAAAGGTGGCTACATCAACAAGGTTCTTATGGGAAAATATTATTACTAGGTATGGATGTCCATTGAGTTTCAAGTGACAGGGCACACACTTCTTGAATGAGACAATCAGCATATTATTGAATGAATTTATGGTCATGCACCACAAGATTACACCTTATCACCCTCAAGAAAATAGGATTTTTGAGGCTTTCAATAAGATATTGAGCCGTAACTTGACAAAAATTTGTGATGTTGGATGAAAATATTGCGATGATAGAGTTTTATTGTACTTTGGGCATATTAAACAGCCTATAAAAGGTTGAATAAGGAAACACCATTTCAGTTTGGTGTTTGGCATGTACAGATTCTTCCCATGTAATTCATGTTACCTTTTTGCGTATTATGTGCATGGGAGATCTAGTTGATGAGTAAGCATTAGAAGAGAGAATTGACAAGTTAATACATCTGGATGAGAGTCCTACCATAACACGTTGGAGTCAAAAGTAGGAGAAGGCTAGACATAATGCATGGTATGACAGACACATTTGAGACAAGAAGCTTGAGGTTTGACATATGGTACTTCTTTATGATTCCAATTTTGTACGCCATCTAGGAAAACTTAAGGTGCATTGGTTGGGAACGTATGTTATCACTCACATACTTGAATTATACACTTTTCAATTAGAGGTGCTTGATGGAATACAGCTACCCCGGTTATTTCAATGGGATTAGGTGAAGCCCTACTATAAATAAGTCTTCTTGGTGTTTGTAATAAGGCATTATTGCCATTTACTATAGATTTACTGTATGTATTTATTTTAATGTATTTACTTCTTCGTCACTATGTTTTGTCAATTTAGTTTAGTGTTTTGTGTAATAAGCATTTTTCACGCTGGAAGCTAATTACAATCAAGTATTTTTATGTACGGATGACCGCACATACCATTGGTGTGGGTGGTTGTTATTTGTTATTCAAAAATGGGTACACAAAGAACAAATTGTTACTGGTGTTATTCAAGTATGGAAAGGATATGCTAGAAAGAAGATTGCTCATTGAGAAGATCATAGCTGGAAATAAATGAATGAACAGGATATAATGTGAGGTAAGTCAGGTCCATAGAAACTACTAGAGTAAGGCACGGTGGCGAGGTACTTTGATGTATAGACACACATAGAACGAGGTCTCAGTAGCCGGAAGGAAGGAAGGCATGCTAGAAGGTTATAGGCTGGGGGCATGTAGGTGTGCAGCGTGGAAGTTAGGAAAATTGTCAATTAGTGATATGATCGGTGGTAGGTAAAGGAGAAACAAATGCAATAAATTTTCAAAAATATATATAAGGACATGATGCAGGTTCATTTTTAACTTTGTGATCACAAGTATTTGAGCGAGTTAGTTGCCACTGAGCCAAGAGAAATGTATTGAGGTGTGGAGAGTTGTGAAACTAGACATGGAGAGAATATTTGTGTGCATAAGTGGCTTGCATCCCCATTAGAGAAGGGTTTGAGAAAATCAAAAGCATTGAGAAGGAGTTAGGGATTGCGGTTTCAAGCTAGGGCACATGGTTTTGAGCTAGGGCATGAAATATTACTTGATAGAAGATAAAATTTAGAATTTTAATAATGACATCGAGGAAGGAACTTGTAAAGCAGGTACAAAGGGAAAGAAGAAGGTGGAAGTTGAGGTCAAATTTTCTCTTGAGAGAAATTTTTAGAGATGCATTATCTAGAAGGAGTGATCATAAGGTAGGATTGGGATTCCCATATATGTAGATGAAAAGTAACTAATTGCAACCACTGCACCATTAGGTTCCCATATTGGACGTTTTGCTAAATAAGAAGACTAACAAGTGCATGGTGGATGACATGCTAGTATATGATGATGTTGGGGAGAAGTTTCTCAAGAAGGTAGGGGTGTATCAATTGTATGAACTCCCATATTTTGGAAAACTAGAAATTTTATACCAATGGCTTATGAGCAGAGTCCATGAGGAATTTTTCTATTTTGCTTTGACGACGGGTAAGGATCACTTTGCCTTTGATTGCTACGTTGACAGGACTAAAGGGCACATGTATAGAAATTATTAGTGATATAATTGATAAGGAAACTATTATAGCTACAAGAAAGGAGTTGGGATATGCCAAGGGTTTGCATGGAATAAACATCTATAGATTAAGGAAGTACCCTGTGGTGCATGTAGCCATGCATCTGTTGACTAACCTAAATGATCAAGAGAGATGGTCGCAGGTAAATACCATGTGGATACATATTGTGAAGAAAATGTCACAAGGATACATGTATAACTTGGTTGGATTCATATCAGAAATAATTATTGAGGAAGCGTGCACAAGTGAAAATATAAGTTTTGGCACTATCCTACTATCTCTTGTCTTTGTAGGAATTAGAGTTCCCGATGGTCCAAATATATTTTTTTGGGAATACCCTTAGGGAATAAGTCCCTCATAGAGAGGTTTGAGAAATATTTGTGTGAAGGAACAATGAGTGGCCCATTTAAAAAAGGGAAGAACTATCGTATGATCGATCGCACGCAACCTTTGAAGAGGAATGGTGCATTCTAAAGGAGTTACCTCAATAGTGGGTAAGGTGGTGCAGCTTTACATTGTATCAACATTTTTCATCACACAGGTTTGCGAATGAAGGATGGGACATGGTGTCCCTGGTGCAAACTTCCCTACACCTTCACAATGCACTATTTCTAGGTAGCAATACACAATTTTACTTGATATGCGCTGGTTGATCTTTAATGTGGACAAGGTAGATTTTGACTACCATACTCTCAGAAAAACTTATGTTTATCTAGATTAGTTTACCTACATTGAGAGGCTCATTTCAGATGTTATAAGTATGAAGTCGATAATTTTGGCTATTGGGGATAGTGGAGCCACACTTATCTATTTATAGCTCAAGCCTAGGTTAGAAAATGGCAAGCATGTGGAGAATGAGTTCATGCTCCCAGGGCTGCCTAAGGGTAAACACACAGTTGAAAATGTGGTAGCTCAAAATCATACCTCAACCATAGAGATAGATGAAGAAGAAGAATATGAGGATAGTGGAGGATTGGACCATAGAGGTCGAGGTAACCCACAAATAAAGTGGAAAGTAAGTACACAGATACTCCCCCATAGGCGCAAGGAGAGTAATACTTGGATGTATATGCAGTCCATGGGAGTGCCAGTTTAAGAAGGTGTTCAAAAGAACCAAGACCTAAGGTGTAGAAACATCACAACCTTTATGATGGTCACCTCGACTCTCCCCTTAGAAATAAGCATCAGAGAAAAAGAGAAGAAGAAAGGTGAAGCTTAACGAGGAGGCAAAGGAGTCTAAAGAGAGCACACCTCGTACCTCGGTTAAATCGAAGACGTGGAGGAACCCCGAGATGAAGAAATGAGAGATGATGAAGATGGGATAAAAGAATCAGAAGAAACTATGCGTGAGAAATCCAACGTGCTAGTTATGACTCAGGTAAGGGCCAACTCCAAACCTTGGTGCCCAGGTTCCTAAGGGGCCAAGGAAAAAGAGAAGTGAATAATATGTTGTCCCTAGTATGGGCTATGTTGAGGAAATGAGAAAAAAATTTTCGCCCGGGTTTCAAAGCAACTTTGTGGGACTTAAAGAGTTATATGGGTGGGATTTGATGGACCTAGATATGGCCACTATGCAAAAAGGAAGTAGATATCCCGGTCCATGCGAATCATATGGATGAACCAAGTTTGACATGTGTGAGGAGTCATGTGTCTCAGAAAGAGTGAAGAAGGCACCCAAAAATAGGTACATGATAATAAAACCTACTCTAATGTCTAATGAGTAGGTCAAGAATCCTTGGTCAAGGTATTTGCTGAGGTGGCATGAAGAAATGTTGATAAGGCCACTATTATTCAAGTGCTAATGGAGGATAATAAAGATAAAACTTGAGATAACACTCTTAAAGGAAGAGAAGGAATGAGAATGAGAAAAGAATTAGGCTTTCGTTAGCATGTCCGAGGAGATTGGTGATCAAATTCTGAAAACAATTCCTCATCTATAACCTAAGGTACCTGAAAATTTTCCTTTTACTATGCATTATGTGTGCACTTTGGTCGAATTGGTATTAGAGGACAAACCAATTCGAATGCCCGCACCGAAAGATGCTTGAACAAGAAGAAGAGAGAGCACAAGCATCTATGTTTATAAAAATTTCAACTTTTGAGGAATTACTCCAAAATTTAAAGGATGACCTAAATAAATCGACCAAGCTCTTAATTTGTGTGTGGCACCAGAAGTAGTAATAAGGACCAGAACTCTAGTTGAAGATAATGAAGTTCTAGTAGCGATGAAAGATGAGACTTTAGGGCATGCAAAAATATTGGCACTGGTAAAACAAAAGCGTGAAGCCCTTGTAGTAGCCCAAGATCCACATAAAGAGAGGATTGATGAGATTGGGAAGCTCATAGCGTAGAATATGGATCTCCTAGAAGGAATGATGTCAGGTATGGCTAATGTTGTTTGGATACTACAAAATGAGAAAGAAAAGATTACTCGGATGAACTGGATGTCATAGCCATAGATATTCTAGAGAAGACAAGGACCACGCTAGATGAATGACAGACATTGGAGGCTATGATCAAGAATGAAAATCTAGAGCTAATCCTCCTAGTTGAAGAAAAGGGAGCTACAGAGTAAAGATTCATTCATTTGTACAGTGATTCTTTAATTCTTTCAATGCTTATTATTTATTATTTGGGAACATAAAAAAGAATTCCCATTGTTGGGATGACAATTTAATTTAGTGTGGGGTAATGTTGAGTAGGCAAAATGTTTCTCTAAGGAGAAGACACACATAGGATGAACTCATGAGGAATAAGGCACATTTTAAGGTGCGGGAAGATAGGAAAGGAAACATACGCCGTAACCCATTGGCTCAGGACTTAGTTGTTTTTATGGATAAGGGATATTTTTAGAGATAGCATGCAGAGCACACATAGGGATGAAGACTTGCGCTACACATAATGATATTTTGGGAACAAGCAGCTGATAAATGTCATGCATGGTTTGAGCTAATAATATAATTTCTTCTTCTAGTTAACTATAGGACATCTATTATTAGAATGCTTTAATGTATGCATGCTATTTTTAAGACACATGGTTATTATCAGCATGTGACCTATTTTGAGAAGTGCATAGGTGGTGAAGGAAAGTCCCCACCTTTATAAATATTTATTGACCGTGTAGTTTAAGGGGACCGAATTATTATACAGTTATGTTGTTGGATCTGATGTGCGCATGACTTATGGATATACTTTATAATGTAAGAATCTTATGTGTTTTACAATGTCTAATGTAATGGAGTATATTGGCTAGATAATGGTGTTGAACATAACTAAATCTGGTTCATGTATGGTTAATCTTATTATAGTTGTTTAATTCATGATTCTCTAAGATCTAGATCTAGATTATGCACTGTGGAATGTTTATGTTTAATTATGGATCTGAATATGTTTTATCATCATCACACTAACATCCTACACAAGCAACTCTAAAGAGGGTCCTGGTACCTTTGTGCACTTTGAGTGAGCGCTTAGCTTAGGTTGGGTGATGTACCAACATGCCTAGGTTATTCACAGTAGATTCTTGGTTGCATCATAGTTTCCACGTAAGAATATAAGTGACTTGTTACAATCTTGTGAGATTTGCCACAAGAATCATGATGTCCAAAATTTTCCCCTCTTACATGATGCACAACAAAAAATAACATCTCTATTCATTGTAATATTTTTGGACGCACAAACCCATGATATAGCTTACTTCCATTTGATTGACCATATGCATAAGGCATGTGATATTGGATTGCGACAAACCGTTATGGCTAGTAGTTCTTAGGCACAAGAAGGACATACTAATGAAGGTGTAAAAATGGAGATGGTCGATTTTTGTGTGGATGTTAGAGTAGAGGTTGTGGTGGTGGAGGAAGTTCGCATGTTGTACATGTTATACATATGGATCACTAGATCATTACCGATGTGAGTGTCCTAAGAATTAGGTTTACATGTCTTGGGGAACATGCACAAGGTTGAGGATTTTACACTCTATGAACATATGTGTAAGAATAAAATTAAGGCAAAAGGCACGGGGATGATTAAGGTGAAACACATGAATAATGAGGAGTGGGTACCTAAGAAGACAACTAATCCATAACTTCAACTTGTGTTAGTTACTATGCATGCTTTGAAGCAACACGTGTGCGTGAGCCTCTTGTTAAAAAACCCCTTATCAGGAGAGAGGATTATACATGTTAAGTATCCAAATTCAACTCATCAGAAGGAGGTATATCAGGAGACCATGGGATTTATTAGGGATTTACAAGGTAATATCTAATGCTTGAAGGAACAGAAAGTGAAAGAGAGCGAGGAAAGAGTTTCAAAATTTATCATAGGGATTTAGATGATTTGAAGGAAGTGTGTAGGATGTTTCTCGGGAAAACAACATTCCTTTTCTTGGATAATGGTTACATGATAAATTATTGTGTGAAATAGTTGAACACAAGTTCCGATACTTCATGCCAATTTTCTACCACATAATCATGAATATGATAAAGAAATAATATTGGATGTAGTGATATATGGTTGGTTGATGAGAAACATTATTATTGACACAGGTGTAAAGGTCAATGTCTTGACATTGGATGCTTGGAACCAAATGGGACAGCCATAACTACAGTCATCTTATAACATGATTTACATGGAAAATAAAACAAGGGTCATGCCCATTGGGGTATTAAAGGATGCTTCAATCACTATTCAAGGAGCTAAATTCATGGGTGAATTTAAAGTATTGGAACTTCCGAGGCATATAACTTCCAACACTTTGCTTAGATGACCTTGGTGCTATGAAAATAATGCGAACTATGATTTAACAAAGATATATCAGTTTTGAGAACAAGGAAGAGCACATTATCATACCCTTGGATCATGTGAAGGTTGCACCTTATATTGATCCTATTAATGAGGATAATATAAACAAAATATATTCGCATATAATGCATGACCACGAGAATGTCGAGCCATCCAAGAAAGGTGTACTTCATCGGGAAGATGTGTAATCTATCGGTGTGATACTACCAGCATTACTTATGATTATTGGACCCATAAAACTTCACCAGGATGATTAGGATGTACATGATCAGGAATTTTGGCAAGACTCGATTGCTACCAAGGTACACTTTGGGAAGAGAATCTTGTATATTTCCTCCATGTGATAGATGACCAGTGGAAAATTGAGGGATATAGATCAAATATGATGGTCTATACATTGTGTGGCACATCAGGTGTGCTTTGGTGGGAAACACACATGGAAATCTATTGGGTTGATGTGAGGTAAGACTAACCTTTCTAACAAGGTTTACCCAAAGTACTATACCTTATCTTGTACATGAGTATGATGGGAAGAATCATGCTTTGATACATATCCACAATTGTGAAAGGAAATGGGCGTAAGGGTAAGAGGCTATACCACCATCTCTTTGGGTACATAAGTTCTACTCTATTCTATGTGGATACGCAAATGCATGGTATGTGCATGCTGAGTTAAAACAAGAGACTGTGACTTAGAACAACATGACTGGAGGTATGGATTAATTTTTTGATTATTTTTGTAGTAAAACACCAGTACATGATGCATTGAAGATCATAAAGTTCATCACACTGGGAGATAGTATGAAGGAATAAGAACTTGTGGTTTATCTCTAAGGAGAGCTTGAGACCGAGGCATGCATGAAGATATACTAGAAATAGAAGAGACACTATTGGGACATGCATGGAAATAGAAGGAAAAAGGAAATATGATGTACCTTATTGATGATGAGGAAGTTAAAGATTTGGACATCCACACACACTAAGAGTGCACATGAAGTTATGGATTCTGTAGATGAGTAGGCACACACATATAATGTGTCGATGAAGACTAAGATGGTGAACATTGGCACTAAGGATGTGCCTAAGTAGGCTATTATTAGAGATTATTGGTCGAACCAGATGTTATGAAGATAATTGAGTTGTTGGGTGACTTCCATTATTTATTTTCAAGGGTTTATTATGAGTTAAATGGTGTACATCCCTCCTTGGGAGAAATAAAGATTAAGCTAAAAGATGGTGTGCATTCGGTTCGAAGAGGCCTTACAGGGATGACCCGAACCTACACGAGAAGGTTAAAGAGGAGATTGAAAATATGATTAAGTTATGGATCATAGAGCCTATTGAGTAATATAAGTGGGTTAGCCCCATGGTGATTAATATCAAAAAATATGGTTGGATTAGGATCTATGTGGACTACCAGGTACTCAATGCTTCATGTTTCATAGATCCTTTTCCTACGCCATTTACAAAAGACATTCTTGAGGGAATTGTAGGGTGTGAAATTTATTCATTCACTCATGTATTTTTAGGGTACCATTAGGTATGCATTGCGCATAAGGATCAAGAGAAGACCACCTTTGGAACTAAATGAGGAAGTTTTGCCTATATTATGATGCCTTTTTATTAAATAATGTGCTAGTGATGTTCTCACGCATTGTTGTTCATGTATTCAAGGAATTCATTCATAAGTTTTTACAAGTATATTTGGATGATTAGATCATCTATGGGCTAGTAAAGGACTATTGTGACAACTTGAGGCTAATGTTTGAGAGATGTAGGTAGTTTAACATCCCTCTCAATATGAAGTAGTGCATATTTTCCACCCCTATTGGTACTTTACTTGGGTACATCATTTGTAAGGAAGGAATATGATAGAACCTACTAATATTGCAGTCATTTTGGGGCTAGAAGAACCTTCCAATTAGATTGAAGTGCATAGTTTCTTGGGGCACACTGGTTACTATAAAAAATCATAAGGGTTAGAAAAATATTACCATGCACCTGGAATAATTTCTCAAATCCAAAGGAAAGTTTTATTGGGGTGACGTGCAACAACAGAATTCGAGACCTTGAAGGATAAACTTACCACCACACCTATCTTGCACTTCCTTTCATAGAACAAACCTTTCCATGTACACATATATGCCTATGACATGGCTATTAGCACAATCTTGGCACAACTAGGAGAGGGTAATGTGGATCATCCCATATACTTTGCAAGTAGGAAGTTGACACCAACTGCGATAAGAACTATACAACCACAAAGCATGAGGCATTATCCATGACCTACGTGTTTCACAAGTTCAGATAGTAGTTATTGTCCACATCATTTATCTTCTACACTGATCATATGGAATTTAAGTACTTAGTCAAAAACTTGTATTGCGAGGAGAATTTTATGTTGGATACTTTTTTTAGGAGTTTGAATTTACAATCATAGTAAATCCAAGAAAGAGTAACATGGGACTTGATCACTTGTCAAGGATCAACTCTAGAGAGTACGAGCATAACATTGAGGATACTATTCTGATGCCCAATTGTTCGATTGAACGGTGCACCCACTAATTTAGAAGATATTGTAGTATTTTAACTCACTTGGACTGTGCTAGAAGGAATGAAAACATTAGAAAAGAATAAGCTTTCTATTCAAGCCATGCCATATTAGCTTATTGGAGTTGACCTATATAAAATGGGAAGAGATGACGTCTTACACATATGTGTTCTAGAGAATGACTATGAAGCTATATTAGAGGAAGATCACAAAGGTGTAGCGAAAGGACACTATGCGGGGAAATGACTACACACAAGATCCTATTAGTGGGTATATGGTGGGAGATATTATACAAGGACAATAAGGATCATGTTAAAGCATATGATCATTGTCAATGACTTGGAAATCTTAGAAATAGAGAGGAAATGTCATTGAGGCCTATAGAAAAAATGCTAAAACTTTTGAAAAATAGGGAACCAATTTTATAGGACCTAGTACACCACCCACACACAAGACATGGGTGCGCTACATCATCACATGTAATGACTAATTGATAAGGTGGGTAGAGGTTGTTCCTAAAAATATTACACAACAAAAATAGTAGTGAGGTTCCTTTAGGAAAAAAATCATCAACAGTATGGATGTTCATTGAGCCTAACGAGTGATAAAGGAACTCATTTTTAAAATGAGACCGTTATAATTTTATTAGAAGAGTTTATGATGGCACAACATAAGACTACCCCTTTCACCCCCAAGCTAATGGAACTATTGAAGCTTTTAACAATATCTTGGGACAGACACTAACGAAGATATGTGATGTTGGAAGAAAGGATTGGGATGAAAAGGTATCAGTCATACTTTGGGCATATAGAATAACCTATAAATATTTAAATAAGGCCACACCATTTCAGTTGGTGTTTGGCACGAAGGCTATATTACCTATGGAATTTATGTTACCATCCATGTGTATTGCATATGTAGGTGGATTGAATGATGAATAGGCTATGGAAAAGTGTATTGACAAGTTGATACATTGGATGAGAAATGCACCATTGCGTGTTAGAGTAAGAAGATAGAAAAAACATGACAGTGAAGACTTGGCATGATAGGCACACAAAGAAAAAGTAATTTACAGATTGGAAAGATGGTACTTATGTATGAATCCAAGTTTACATGCCATCTAGGAAGTTTAAATTCCATTAGTTAGGACCCTTTGTAGTGACCAAGATATTAGACTCAAAGCGCACACCAATTATAGGTGTCGGAGGGCACTATGTTTCCTAGTTACTTCAATAGGAGTAGGTTGAACCCCTATTATAAATAATATTCCCTTGTGTTAGTAATAAGGTAGTATCATCAATTAGTTTAGATTCCCTTTCATGTTTATTTTTCTTTTTTGTTGTAATAAGCGCATTTGTGTGTAGGAGATGATTTTTTTGAGTTTATGCGAAAGAGGACCACACATACTTTTAGTGTGGGGTAAAATAGGTGCGTGGAAGACAAGTGCATGAAAAAGAGGATATGGAGTGTTGTTATAGATAATGGAATTATCTTAAGGGAATGCATATGGGACATGTGTCCATAAGAAAAATCATGATGCACGTGACTTCGTGAAAATCAAACATGTGCTTATTGAGATAGATATTGTTTAGATTGAAGACCGTGCGTAAGGAGATCCATAAAATGTAATGCGAGGAGGAAGCAACAGGATAAAATATTTGGAAAGTGATGCAAAGGAAGATGGTGAATGGTGTAGGAAGGTGTGCATAAGGAATACAATAGCCTAGAAAGTAGGGGTGCACCTAAAGGTTATAACTATAGTGTGCGAAGAGAAAAATGCAAAGAAAAGTAAAAATGATTTAAAAAAATAAAAATAAAAGTATGTTAAAACACAAAAGAGAGAAAAAGTAAAAAAACATGTTTTAAAGAAAAAAGTTAATCAATGGATTATTAAGTGCGAAAAGCTATAAAAAGGGGAAAACTGAGTTAATTTGTTACCTTACATTCAAGCAATTTGAGCGATTGAGCACCCGAGTGACTAAGTGGTAAGAGAAGAGTGTGACAAAGTAATTTGAGTGGAAAACGAAAACTAGAGTAGAGTACATAAGCCTTGAGGTTGGGAAGATCCTTTAATAGAGGAAGTGGAATCTTAGGAAAGGTGTGAGGAAAAAAATGAGTGAAACTAGGGTTTGCAAAATTATAGATTTTGGAGCTAGGGTTCACAAAAGCTTGAAATTCATAGAGACAAAGTTTACAGAGCTTGAATATTAAGCAAATAGGGCATGAAATCGAGTACATGAGCACTTGGAGGATTATTCACAAGGGCATAAGGTTATGAGGGGTAAGAAAACAAATTACTCTCGGTACCTAGGAAAATTCAAAGAAGGCTACCTTGAATTTGGGGAGGAGTAATGTCACCACGAAAGGGACCAAATAACAAGAAGGAACTAGAGGAACTACCCAAGAATTAGTTCTCGAAAATGTAATACCTTCCGTAGGTAATTTTAGGGAAGCAATGGACCTTGTAGTTTATAAAATGTAACATTAATGAGTATAATCATAGGGCACCAAGACACGAGGCCAAATTGAATAAGGATATACCACAATATTTTCCCATGAGGATCAAGTGATCATGGACAACTTGGTACAAAATATTTTATAGAAGGTAGGGGTCCTCTAACTATTTGAGCTACCCTTCTTTGGGAGGACTGCACACCTCTTCTAATAGTTGGTATTTTGGGTGCACAAAGATTAATTCTACTTCATTGGATAGCAAATGAGGATAATAAATTGCTTGATTGAGAGAGTGACTACATTACAAGATACTTGGTGAAGACCCGACTTAGACTTGCTTGGTGAAACAAATATTGAGGATTTGACCACCAAACCGCAATATGACAAAGGACATAGGGTGATGAGTGTGGAGAAGATTTCCAACCCTAGAATTAGAGTGATTTCATGTTTGGTAATTTTAAATCTTGGTGCCTCGAGTGTTGGGGAGAGGTAAATAGAAGTTCCTCTACATCGCACATAAGATGGCGAACAAAAAAATTAAAATATTATGTAGTATGTTGCTTATGGAATTATAGAAGAGGACAGGGAACAAATAGAGAAAGGAGACAATATGACATGGGGATCCATATTTCTTCTAATTATATTATGGGAGATTAGTGTCTCGGATGGGTTAGATGAAGATGTATGGATACATTCAGCGAGAAGACAAGTTTCTGTGCCATATTTTTTCAAATTCACATGTGAAGACACCATCACAAATCCATAAAAAAATGGTTAGAGAAATGGTATAAGAGGATGTGTGCAACCTTTGAGAATGAATGACATGTGCCACAAGAATTACTAAGTGTTTTGGTCTATCAAAAAAATTTTACAGTTATATGCAACACTTTATACTTGCCCATTTTTTAATGAACAATGGTAAAATGGGGCCATGGTGAAAATTACCATTCGTATTCACCACCAAATATTTAAAATGCATATTTAATAGGATAAATGATGCACCAAAAATGGTGTTTGATGCAGAGAAGGTAGATTCAAGTTGGCACACCTTGTGCACAACCTTTGGGTATGCTTCCGTGTCAACGTACTTAGAAACAAGGGAACCTCGATACCTTGGATATTAATCCCAATATGAATGTGATAGTTGGAAGCATGATGTGAAACGTTTTTATCACCTTACAGTTGAATATGAAGGATGGGAAGGATATTCAAGTGTGTGACTTTCATATGCCTTAGTAGTCAAAGAATAACACACCTATAATTCCCAAGAGGAGGCGCGAGGAGACTCTAGCTCATCATAAGGAGGAAGAGAAAGAAGGAGAGGAAGAAGAATAAGAAGAAGAGGATATTACGCTGGATCAAAAATGGAGAAGAGAAATGTGGAAAAATAGAAGGAAAGAAAAAAATGGTGCAATCTCTTCTCATCCAACCAAAGGGTCTCCTTTTGTGACGGTGGCAAAGGTAGTCCATTAAGGATAAAGAAGGGGTGAAAAAGAGCTCGATTTGTTCCTGAGGATAATGAGGATGAAGACAAAGAAAAGTCCCAAGAATTGGAGTGTGAGGACTCTATGCACAAAGGTGAAGGGGGAAAAGAGTAACCATCACATGTGGAATCAAGCCCAGAGAAAGGTCAAGAAGGTGAGAAAAATAAAATCCTGCACAGGAAGAAGCACCAAGGCACAAAGAGGAGAGGTGTGAAACAAAGGAAAATCTTGAGGGAAACAAAGGAGAAGGTGATAACACATATGTCATCAAGGAAGATAAGAGCGATGTTGGTGAGTCAAGTGCACACAAAGGCCAATGTATTAAGGAAGAGAGGACCACCACTATCACCACATATGTCATTCATTGATGATCCTATAAAGGTGCTTGAGGATATGTTTTAGAACATGGTTCCTAAGGAGAGATTATTTGGCTGGGACCTTCTCAATGAAGGAGGAGGGCTCTTGTGTATAAGGAAAAGGATATCATGGAGCATTCATACACATGTGGAAGAGCCAAAATTTGAAATAAGCAACATGTCATATTCCAAGTTAACATTGAAGAAGGATCTAGGTGAAGTGTATATTATCCTCTATCCCAAAAATTTAATTAATGAAAAATGTATGTAATGCACTCAAAAATATGAAATATGAGGTCACACACAAGAACTTGGAAAAAGGGCCACCATGCAGCTCATGGTAGAGGATAAAAATGATAAGTAGCGCAACATTAAAAAGTTAAAGGAGGATTTAAAGGAGGATAATAGGTGGACCAAGGAGGCATATGTTAGGGCTGAAGGGTTAGTGAAGAAAATTACAAGTGTATGCCCCACATTAGTAATCCAAGCTAGGACCGACTATACTACCGAGATGAACTATCTTGAATACTTGGTTAGGATTCTACTTCTTAATATGAAGAGTGGTGCGGGGCCATCTACAGAAGATTTGGTGAAGGAAAATAAGAGGACTAAAGAGGTGGTGGAGGCCAAAATAATATAGGATGAGGCAAGTAACCACCAAGGTCAAGGAGGTGATTACCATAGATAAAATGACATTTGATAGATGTCAAAACTATGATCCCATCATAAGAGGGTGTGTTTCAAATGAGGAGGTGGAGCTCGAGTGATGTAAGAAAAGTTAAAAGTAATAATCTTGAGCAAGATAAAATCATGGTGGAGACATCAACACGAGAGAGACTTAATTAAAGCTATGAAAGATACACTTGAATTATGGATCAAGGAAGTTCAAATCTTGGTCATAAAAACAATAGATGTTATGGAAGGAGTGATCGTGGAGTTAGATGTGGTAGTATAAGAGCTTAAGGATAAATTTGATGAGATGACGCCTAATCAAATATAAGGTATTGTTGAAGCAACACTAGTGGAGGCTACATAGGAACTTACAAAGTGGGAAAAGTTAGATATTCTATTGGGAAAATAATTCCTAGAGCTCTTCCAACCACCTAAATCTTGATATTATCTCATGCATAGAGATGAGTGCTGATCATTCAAAGATATAAGAATAGACAAACCAAGATAGCTTGGGACACACATAAATGATCTATAATTAGGAAAAGAAAATGCAGGACAAGGATAAATAACACACATGGATAAAGATAATAATAGGATTAAAGTAGTTTAAAATATGTAAGGATATGATCTATTTATAATCCTAATATAATGTTAGCTTGAGTTGTAAAAAACATGAAGTCTATTTGTAAGAACGCCTATTATTATGAAGGTGCATGTAGGTAGTGAAGAGAAGCTCCCCACCATATAAATATAAGTTATACATGTTATTTTAAACGTATATGTTTTGATTTCGAGTTATGAGTGATGAATCGAGTGTTGAGTGATCTTTTGGAGTATGTAACTAGAATCTATATGCATGTATGGACAATGGGTGACTATAAGCAATACATGATGTAATCACCTAATTTATTATGCAACGAATTGATTTTTTCCATGGAAAATTGTATATGGGTTACTAAATTAACTATATTTGAGTATGGGATTATGGGGATTCAAATAGTATTGATCATTCTTTATGTTGATTAATCTTCCTTATTATATGTGTTTCGAATTGTCATGATATAATGTATCTTCCTGGATAATTAGTTTTTTTTTATTATTGGCAAATAGTTTTTTGAAAGGGACTATACCCTTTTACAACAAAGGCTCAAAAGCAAAATATAACCCCGTAAATCCCAACAATAGAAAATCACAACCCGAACCAAAAAACAAAACGATTTGCTTGAAAAACGGCTAAAAACAACAACTTAACAACAACACGGTTGCCAAAGAATCGTAGTTAACCATTTTGCCCAGATGTAACAATAATAGCACTAACAACGACAAGAATCAAACCTTATAAACATGCATGCTAATATATTTCTAAGCATAAAAAGAAGGGACCCGGTGGCTACGTGTGCTTTGGGTGAGCTTTAATACTCGTCCCATGAAATGCCAATATGCATAGCTATATTGGGTAATAAAAAGAGACTACATGGTGCATGCGATGACTATAGGATAATGCATCTTAAAGGAGAGGAAATGAAGCTCATATGCATATATGAGTGTGCATACATGTAGGGGTAAGGGATGTGCATGGTAGAAATAAAGGGACGTGTAAAAATATGGGATAGTAAACAAGTGTTAGTTGTAACAATAACTAGTATGTAATGGAATAAAATGTAAAAATCAAGTAGGAAGGAAATATGGACCGCAAAAGTGGGTTTCATACCATGGACATTGCTTACAATGTCACAAGAAAATCAGGGCGAAGTGGATGAAATCATATAATGATCAAAAACACATAAGGCATAGTCGTAAAATAATAGAAAACAATATAAGACAAAGAGTGTCAAATAACCATGGTTGTATTAATCATGTAAGACAAATGATATACATGAAGCACTCGTTGAAATGTTAGAGTGATAAATTTATGTCAAAGTGTGCATAGATCAACGAAAAATAAAGTGAATGTAATGAGAAGGATTAAATAATGTGACAATAGAACATGTGATGTATGAAGTATAAGAGTAACAAAGGTAGATGCCTCAAGGAGCCTCGGTGGGATTGGTAAAGACGGTGTCGAGCATAATGCATTGTGTTTGAATCATGAAAGGTCCCGAATTTACCTTTAGAGACAAAGTGAACACACATGTGTATATAAAAAGATGTCCGACTACTAAGAATCCGTATAACATAGGAAACAAAATGTAACAAGTAGAATAAGTGACAAGAGGAAATCAAACCAATATATGTAAATTTTGTGTGAGTGTTATAATGTGTTGTGGTGTGTAAGATGTAAATAGAGGAGGAGCCATGTTTCCCCCAATATATGTGTAAGAGATGAGGTTCATTTATAAATTCGACCTCAACAGTCAAGAATGCACCATAGAACAATAGTGTGTCATTGGTAAATGAGTGTTATATGTGATTGAGAGTAGATTCTAGGAAATATGTATCATGAAGCACGGGCGTGAAGTGTGAATTATGTGATGCTCGGGAAGATATGCATGAAGCACAAAGAAAGAGAGGGTAGTATATGTTAGGAATAATGTATCATGAAGCATTTAGTGTGAAGTGTAACAAGTGTAGATGATGTGAGTTTCATTAATTAATTGTTCCCTTAACGATCAAGTGTGAACCATATCATGAGAGTTCGTCATTGGGTAATGACAAGAAATGTATGTACCAAATGTGTAGGAGTGGTGAGAAAGATTAGACATGAAGTGTAGAGCCCGAAGTGTAGTAATAGACATTAGAGACAACTAATAGTGATGGAATAGGGGGAGAAAGTGAAATTCCCCCCAAGTGTGTGATGGATAGAAGGATATTATATGATAGTGAAGAGAGAGGCCCCCACCCAATATCCAGGAGAAAAATTCATGTAACCATGATCTAGGATTAGTTGTGTAGGATAATAAATATGTACATGTAATTGAGACCAATGTGGAGAAGGAGGTGGAGAACACTTGTGAGAAGGGGATGCTTGAGTAGGGGACTTAGGCTGCTGAGGTGGAATAATGGTCCAATGAGGATGACATGGTCATCATGTAGGTTGTGTGCGAATAGGAGAGCTAGGTACGTAAGTAGCTTTACAATTTAGAGGAATACGAGACCTAGATGCCATGACTGGTGCAAAGATATCAACAAGAGTGGGTTGAGGTAATGGTGTACGTGGTGGAATACCTTTGATCCTGATAACTAATTTGTTATGGATGTACTTAAGACACAAGTGATGCATGTAAGGGATGACTTGGGTAGTGTGGAGCCAAGGAAGACCTAAGAGCATGTCACATCCTATGATTTCAGAGGTAACCAAGAATGGTGTAAAGATAGTAAGAGACCCAACTGTGATGGGAATAATGACATGACCATAAGAATTAGGAACTGGAAATGTGATTAGAGAGGTGGGACATTTGATAGCTAAAAGAAGTGCCACAGAGCATGTATTAGTAAGGGATGATGGATATACCATAGTATTATTGACAATATAGGTACCAATAGAAGCATTGATATGCAATGAATCAGAAGAAAATATAGCATGATAATCATGATCCGAGAATATAATATTTGGTGGTGTGATATCAACAATAGAAAAAATAAAATCAAGTGGTCCTAAGGAAGGAGGAAGCACATCAAAATATGTAATGTTTGCGAGAAGAATCAATGAATCGTTTGTCATGCTTGGGCAATGGGTCATTAAATATTTTGAGATTTTGTTTATCATTGAATGGTTTAAAAATATATGGATCAGGATCTCAATCACATTATTGTCAATAAGATCTTGAATGAGATGCTTGAGTTTACGAAATAATCAGTAGAATTCCCATTGCATTAATGGTAATCACATCGTGCATTTTTATCGTAGTTATGACCATGGGGACGAGAAGGATTGAGGTTGAGTGGTGGTGGAAGATTAATAAGATTGGTCTCAATAATCTATGGTAATAGGAACTGAGGTGCATAAGATAATTTAGTAAAATTATGATTTAATGGTTGTCATTGAAGCTTGTTAGGTGTAGAAACAATGTTAACAAGTGGTTTTAACTTTAATGGGCTTACGATATGGTTTAAAGGTAAATTTAGCTTGAAACTTGTTAGAGGATGAGCATAAAGAAGTGTCATAGTATTTCAATTTTCTCATAGATAGAATCTTTCCTTTACAAAATTTAAGTGTGTGGCATAGTTGATCAAAGGAGGGAGAAGTATAAAAGATGACACTCTCCTGAAGTGGAGGTAAGAGACTTTGAATAAAGAGATCTTACAATTTAGAATCAGCTAGTACATTGTTCATCTTAGCAAGATTGTTCTTATAGCGTAAAACATAGTCAACTAGACGTTCATTTGATCCTTGTTTGAGTTGAGAAAGTTGTGCATAAGATATCTTGGTGCCAATATTGATAGAAAAGTGAGAAAGGAAAGCATCGACTAATGATGTAAAGGAGGTTGTTGAATGAACGGGTAGATCTTGAAACCATCCTATAATGTTATCTTGTAAACTTCTTAGAAGCAATTTAGCCAATAATGTTAGGTCATCCGCATAACCAAGACATACCATATGAAAAAATTGAAGATGATCCTAAGGGTCACCATGGATATTGAAGGTTGAAAGATTTGGTGAAATTAAGTTAGGAGGAAGTGGATAAGAGGATATGGTAGGTGCAAAAGGGCTATGAAGGAGTAGTGAGGAATATAGAGATGGAGAAGAATGTGAAGTAGCTTGTTGTAATTGATGGATTTGGATTTGTAGATCTTGGTATAAAGAAGCTAGGTCATGAGTTCCTAAAGAGGAACCAGGTTATGTGTGGGAAGTATTGGGAGGAGGGAGAGGAGCTGTAGTGGTAGCTATAGAAATAGGAATAGTGGAAGGTGGTATGGAGGTCATGGAGAATGAGGAACCCACGAGAGGGTGAGATGTAACATCTCGAGAATAATTAGATGTGAGTAGAGAATTTAGGATGTGTGGAATACGTGTAGTTTGGTCGCATAAATTAGAAAAACAATTAGTGAGCTTATCTAATTGTTCTTGATCAATGTTAGTGTCCTCATCATATGATTGTTCAATATCATAAGTTTCAATGTTTTCAAGAGGAACATTGTTTGAGTTAAATAAAGGATTAGAAGATTCAGCCATTGATTTAGAGAACTTACAGACAAATGGAGGAAGCTCAATGTGCTTAAAGGAACCAAAATGACCACTACGGGTGATGGGAATAAAAGAATACTTTGAATGGAGGTAGAGTTATACCAAGAAGGTTCACATAATGATTTAATTTAAATTGAATTAAATCTAATTTTAGAGTAAATAATGTAGTGTATGATATACAAGTGATAAAATATAATAAATGGAAAAGTAACAAACATGTAGATATATAAAACCCTAAGAAAGATATGAGAAAAGGTGATTTAGCTGATTTTCGAGTGATTTGGAAGTGATTTGGGTAGGTGAATAGTTAAAACAGGACTATAAACAACATTTTCAAGGCTCAATGGAGGTTCGACACCTAAAAATGTGTAGGAAAAAAATACCCACGGGATAACAAGATTACGTAGGAGCTAGTGACTAAATATGGGCACTTGTGTCCACCCAGATGCTCAGGTTATGATATTTTATGTGTAGAAGGACCATTGTGTTTATGTTATTTTTTTGCTCTAGATTTGTTCCAGTGTCATTGTTAACACATGCAACCCAAAAAAAAGATACCTAGTTGCACATACCCACAAAACACATCAAAATTAATAAAAAGAGGCAAAATGGGGAGTTAGAATGACCTTGATTGTCACCTAAAGAGTGATCTTACAATCGAGCATTGCACTACATCTCAGACTCCATGTAGTTCTATGTGAGATGATTCCTTAAGATGCCCTTATGAAAGTTTCACAATGATAGCGGGATAGATCTAGAATATAGAAAATGTATAGAATGTGTGGGATGTAATAGAATGAACTTCCCCTCATATGTTGTGTATATAGAGTGATATATCCCTTGTCCCTTGTATGGATGTGCTAGATGGATGTTTTGTGATGCTCTTATGCATTTTAATGCAAGATTTGATGATAATAGATAATGCTAGTGCTTGGATTCTTATTTGAGACCAATAAATAAATATATTTACGATTCCCTTGTTTGAATTTTGTAATTGACAACTAGAAGGCCAACCCAAAAGTGTAAAATATGCCTAAGAAGTAAAAGAGACCCAAAAGTGTGAGAAGGGGTGAAAGAGGCTTAGGAGCACCTAGAAGGGACAAGAGTGCATGTGCATTTCTATCCTAAATGGGCACTAGTGTCCGAGGCCATAAAATATAAATGATTCAAATACTAACAAGGTACATAAGGTCAATAAAAGTATAAGAGAAAAAGAAAAAGGTCTAAAAGACATTTTCAATCACTATTTTTCTTGTTTAGGAATCATGTATATCTTAGTATGCTCTAGGACCTAGAAATGTACCCAAGTGCAATGATTTTGTGTCAACATTTTTTCCCCACTTTATGCCATTGAGTGATTACTCGATATCATAAAGTAGATAGAATATGTGTTCCTTTTGATCATGTAGTGAAGAGTGTAGCCAATAGCATGCCAGAGTGGACAAGTGAAGCATGAAGTGATCGTAATATGAAGGGTGGAGACTATGAAAGGGAATTAGATTCTAGGAGTGAAGTGTATGCGTAGTAGTGTGTTGTTGGAGCTTGTGCTTTACCGATGTGAACTAGTTCTTGTTCTATATTAAGGATAGACCTGAAAAAGAAGAGAGAAAGTAGTCAAAGTTATGTATATGAAAAATCAGAGTAATATGTGTGTAAGTAAAGAGTGTAAAAGTGTGTAAAAGGAAAGTGTGCACTTGATATGTAAGAGAGTATGAGATAGAAAATTGTCTTGTTTGCTTGGAGTTGCTAGATTTGAATGTCGATTATGATGTTTTTGGGATATCTCATGCTGAGAACAAGTTTTTTGGGTGATCTCATGCAAAGAGAGAGTTTTGGGTGATCTCATGCCAAAGGTGAGTTTTTGGGTGATCTCACACCAAGAGAAGAGGATTAAGGAGAGAGGTCTAGTGTTTTGCCCCTTATGAGAGAAATAACTAAGTATATATATGATTCACTTGTTTTAATTTTGTAATTGACAAGTGGAAGGCTGACCAAAAAGTGTAAAATATTCCCAAGAATTAAAAGAGACCCAAAAGAGGGAGAAATGACTAGAGAGGGTCAAGAGCTCTAAGAAGGGAAAAAGAGTGCCCGAGTGCTTCTATCCTAAATGGGTGCTAGTGTCCGAGGCCATAAAAGATAAACCACTCAAATAACAACATGGACGTAAGGTGAATAAAAGTATAAGAGACAAATTAAAAGGAGAAAAAGACATTGTAAATTACTAGTTTTCTTTCTTAGGAATCATGTATATATTAGTATGCTCTAGGACCTAGAAATGTACCCAAGTGCATAGATTTTGTGTCTACAAAAACCTATTAGTTGTACAATAAAGTCATTCGGGTATGTATATATAATGAATGAGGATATGTTGAAAAACTATATCTCAAAATAAATATTAGAAATTAATGGGACCTATTGATTTTAAGAAATAAACAAAAAATAATCCATTGAATTTAAGAAATAATAAAAATAAAGGGAGTGGAGTTTTTTTTGTAATATAATTACCCCACTCTAATTTGAATGAAAGTCACATTCATGGGCCAATATACTATTCAAAGGGGCTATTCGAGAGGTAAAATTTAAAAAAATTGGTCATAATTTACACTTTAGTATGTGGAAATTAATTACATGTTACATTATTAAAAATAGAAAATTCATCAATGTCATGTGTTTGATTGGATGAAATGACTGAAGAGCTAATGAACTATAATTAAATTGAAACAAAATCCTTTGTTGGTAACTCTCTCAAGTTAGCCAAGTGGGATAATGTGTTGGATTACTATTAAAATTAACATACTAACCCATAAGAAATGATCGGTGACTCTTTAAGCATAAAAGCATTATTTAGTCAATGATTTGATCACATCACTAATAGCTCATATTTATTAATAACCTACCATGTAATATACCTACCTACCAAGTGGATAACTTCATCATAAATTAATTACTCAATTGATGCTTTGATCACATTTCTCATACCTCATGTTTATTTATTTTCTATTATGCAAAATCCCTACCTACGAAATGGTCTCCAACACTTTCCTTGAGCATGATACGACATATTACTTTTACCACATAGATATTTTGCAACAACACCTACACTTTATTGATGATACCCATTTTTATGCCAACCCAAGGAAGGACATTTAAATTTTAGAAATGCTAAGAGAAAAATCCCTTAATTAAATTTTTGAGGGAAATAGGGGAATTTTGGATGAGGATTTAGAGGCAAAAATTGCAACATCGTAGAAAGTTGAAAAATACACCTCTAACATTTTTCACAAAGATTTTAAATATATAATTTTTTTGAAAACATATTCCTATAGATCCTGGAAATTGAGTTCTATAATAAACTATAATTTGGAAATTAAAAACATACACTTTTGAGTTGAAACCGATTGTTTTTCATATGCACATATGAACATGATTTAATACTCAATAAAATAACTCCTTAAAATTATCCATGGAAATCAAAAATTAATTTTGACTCATAATTCAAGATAAATTCCTTAACACTCATCTTAGATTTGTAAATATCTCCCAATACTTCAAATACTTGTTACACTTAACTTCAATGAATTGATACTAAGTTGAATTACATAATTTGGATATAGGAAGAAATAAGATAAGATTAATGAATCACAAGTTTTCTTCTAATCTACTCCATATCATATAACATCATCCATAGAAGATCACACTTACATAAAAAAATAAAATTGGATAATAAATTTTAGTAACATAAATATCTTTGATGGTTGTGTGGAGGTAAAGTGCCATAAACCATCATATTTATTACAATAATAGACATTCCCAATTAGACAGAGTGATCACTACTTGACAGTTCTAGGAGATTGACAGAGGGGACATTAAGTTGAATTTTGTTTATTCACAAAAATTAATATTCATCCACATGTCATGAAAGTGTGGTTTAATGTCAGTCTCATGGAAATTACACATTTTATATTGCATTGATGTTATCTTTATTGCATTTTAATCTTTTATATTAATGTTTTGGGTCATCCTTTCCCATAACTAAGGTCCAAATTTCAAAGTAAAAAAATCATATACATACAATTCCACTAAAGGCTCTTATTACCTAAAAAAATATATCTATTTATCACATATTGAGTTGAGTAAGTAAGAGATATTTATGCAAACTGCATACACAACATAGGAGGGAAAAAACTGTTTTTTTTTCATTTGCACACAAGGGTTTTATTGGGATGAGGTAGTGTAGCATGTTTTATGTGTGGAAGCACACAATACAAAATAGGTCGAGTGATAATTTCCTGCACATATACACAAAATACTAGGAGAACTACATTTAGTATAAAATGTCATGTAATAATTGATGACTCATAAATTGGGTGACCATTAAGGTCAATATAACTCAAGCATTTCCATATTTTATTTTTACATGTAATGTGTGCTTGATTGTGTTACATGATAGCTAGAATTTTTTGTAGGAACAAATGTGAAACCTAATATTATATGAAAATTTGAGTTCATCAAGGTGTGGAAAAGAGTAAAACAAAGTGACATAGAAAGTCCTAGATATTCATCATTCACAGGTTTAATACCTTACAACTAGGCCAATTTGCAATAGCCAGACATGGAGCTTGTGTACGTTCTTGCATATCTATATCTAGAGACATATGTGATGATTTGTACAATTTACTGGACTCTACATTTGTTCCATTTTTACCAATGATGGATCCTAAAAATATTTTCAACCAAGTCACTCCTATAACTATAGTTGCACTTCAAATAGTATGTGGATTATTGTTCTTGTGTATATTATCCTTATCTACTTGAAATGCAAATTTGAATGGATTTAAAACTAATTACATTATATTCATCCCTCTATATCTAATTAGAGTTAAACTAGGGTTGGTAAAATCCCTTGTTAGTTAATATAGTTCAACTACAATTTTGGGTTTGAAAAGTTATTTAGTAATGAACTACTCATTAAGGTCACAAAAATTACAATTTATAACTCGTTTAAATTCTAATGAAAGGTGCATGTATCTTCTTTTAAATTGTCACATATAAAAGGTTTGACATTATAATTTAATTATTTCTCTAAAATTAATTTGTTACATAATTGTTGTAGTCGTTTTATTACCACCAATAGCTATGTGTGTTGGCACTTCATCCATACAAGTTTGGAAGCTCACCTGAAGAGAGAGCAGCCACCATGTCCCTCCTTTCTTATGCTTAGCAAGATGATATCATGCATGCTTATCATATTCATAACCAAACAACCATTCATACACAAATAAACATCATCACCACGACAATTCTACAACACATATAATAAGGAAATTATTCATTAATAATAACTAACAAGATATGATAAATAAAAATTGAAAAATTATGTCTCTTTGTAGCCTCCTCCCCCCCCCCCCGCCTAGAAGAATGAAGCAAGAAATATCCCTAGGGTTGGATGATCGGATATTACGGGTAGAATTCGAGCATGTCAGAATACTTGAAAGTCCTCTTTTGCTCAGGAATGCAGACTGCGAGGTGGAAATAGGAGAGGAGGACAGTTTTTGGGCCAACTATGGCTGTTCCAGAATAGAGCCTTAGTGGGAAAATTTGTTCACCAAAATCTGTCCTCAGATGACATAGTTAAATGGTGTGATCGGCAGTGGGGAAGGGGTTTACGGATCTACTTTATTACTAAGGGTTTCTTCACTGTTGTTTTCAGAAGTGTAGCCCAAATGGAAGAAACCCTTTAGAGGAAAGAAATATTTTTGATGGAGAATGGTCTGCATGTCAATAAATGGACTCCGAACTTTGATCCAAGTAAGGTGAAGATCAAGGAAATGAATGTCTAGGTTAGGATGTATGCTCTGCCTCTAGAGTATTGGAATACCCAGATCCTTTCCAAAATAGGAAGCAAGTTGGGGAGAGTTCTTAGAATAGATGCAAGAACTTTAGAAGGATCCCTAGCAGCCTATGCTAGGCTCTGCATAGCGATCGATCTTTCACATCCTCTTCCAGAATTTATAAATATCAGAACCCCTGTAGGCATTTGGAAACAACCCTTGGAGTTTGAGAGAATCCTGTTTAAGTGTTTCAAATGCCAAGAAGTGGGACATCTACGAAGAGATTGCAAAGCCAAGATGGGAGCAAAGATCTAGAAAATCCATAATATTGTTTCTCCAAATGTAGAAATCAAATATGTTTCAGATCCTAGTATTGAATCTCCAAAGAAGATGCGGAGAAGACATCCAAGGCTCAGAAAGGAGTGGTGTCCCCTCAATCATTGTTAATTGAATCCACGCAAGTAAGGGATGTGTCTACTCAGCTTTGTAAGTTGTTAAAAATAGGTATGGACCTGGGTCATGGTTCTTCCCTTGAAAAACTTAATGATTGGTTGGAGGATGTGGAAAAAGGGGAGAAGATAATTCATACTAGGGAGGAGTAAGAGTTTGTTTCATATTTCCCACTGTTAAAAGAAGGGGTTGGTTTAGCCTCTTTGCCGGATTGAGGAGAGTTGATGTGGTCAGAAAAGCAGGTTAGGGCATCCCTCGAAAGTAGATGAGACTCTTTTAGAAGTGGTTACTGGTAAATAGTCTCAACTTTCTTCTTTTTTTCCATCTTTAAGTAGGGAGGGCTCATCCCCCGAAAGAGCAATGAAAATCTTGTCTTGGAATGTTAGGGGCATGAATGCCCCTAGCAAGCAGCGTCTGGTAAGACGCTGCATTTTAGAGAAAGAAGTGGATATTTTCCTTCTTCAAGAAATTAAAATGAGTGTTGTTGAAGTGGAAACCAGTTGGTTCAGAAAGTGGAAAGGTTGGAAAGGTCTTTTTAGCGACTCTATGGGTGCTTCGGGTGGCTTAGGAATTCTCTGGAAAGAGAATAAAGTTTTGATCTTGTTGCTTCAGAAGACGGGAATAGTCTTTGGTGTAAATGTATTATAAAATCCTCTAATAAAAGCTTTTTTCTCTGCAGTTGGTTTCCTCCTCTGGTTGGTTCACTTGGTCAAATAAACGTATTGGGGAAGGAAGCATTTTTTAGCAATCTAATCCACAATCTCGGATAGATTCTTTGTGAATAAGGAATGGTTTCAAACCAATGTTTGGTTAGATAGTTCCATTCTCCCTTGCTTGGGTTCGGATCATTTTCCAATCCTCCTTTCTTTGAATATTGATGTTGCGCCCAAGCATTCTCCCTTTAGATTTGAATTGATGTGGTTAAGGGACCCCAATCTGAAATATTTAGTGAAAGGATTGGTGGAAAGGTTTCATGATTAAAGGAACTAAGATGTTTATAATCACCAAAAAATGTCTCTTCTTAGAGGTAAACTTCTCGATTGGAATAAGAAAATTTTCAAAAACATCTTTTTAGAGAAGACCAGAGTGGAAAAAGAGCTTTCTGAGTTGAATTCAAAATTTTCTCATAGGGTTTGTCCCAAGAAGATCACGTTCTTGAAAAACTTTGTTGTTAGAGTTGGGAGATATGCTTCTTAAAGAAGAGATTTTTTGGAAACAGAAGTCTAGAGAGAGCTGGTTAAAAGAAGGAGATAAAAATACTAAGTTTTTTCACGCTTCCATTAAAATGAGAAGAAATTCTAATTTCATTTCTAAACTGAGAAGGACAGAGGGAGATTGGGTCCTCACCCAAGAAGAAATAAAAATTGAAGTAGTTGATCATTTCAAATCCCTATTGGGCGGGGAAGTCTTTTTGCCCTCAGCCCTCAAGATGTCTTGCTGAATCAAATCCCGATGGTGATCGAAGAAGAAGAGAATAATCATCTGATGGATCCCTTTACTAAGGAGGAAATTCGAAAGATTGTTTTTGCCATGAAGCGGGAGAAAGCCCCTGCGCGCTGCGGGTTCCCTGCTGCATTTTTTTCAGGATTTCTAGGAGATTGTTGGAGAAGATGTTTTTTTGGTGGTGGAAGATTCTAGAATTTCCAACAAAATTCTGGGATCCCTTAATTTTACCTACCTAAGTCTCTTCCCCAAGAAAGCAGCAGCGGATTGCATGGAGGATTTTAGGTCGGTCTCCCTTTGTAACACAGTGTATAAGATCATTTCTAAAGTGATCACCTCCAGAATGAAACCCCTTCTTGATAAACTCATCTCATCGAGTAGAGTGGTTTCATCCCGGGAAGACTAATCTCGGAAGGAATTATTGTGTCTCATGAAATCATGCATTCTCTATCTAAAAGCAAGTCTCCGGGTATGATGGTTAAGCTCGATTTCAGCAAAGCTTATGATCGGGTGAATTGGAGGTTTCTTATTAAATCATTACAGAAGATGGGATTTTCTGTGAATTTTGTTCTTGGGTCTTCAACTGTGTAGCCAATGCCAGCTTCTCGGTCTTGGTTAACGGTGGGGCGGAAGGTTTTTTTTTAGCAATCGAGGGCTAAGACAAGGGGATCCTTTGTCTTCCTTTCTCTTTCTCTTAGTAGCGAAGCGTTGAGTCGTGCCTTGAAGGTTTCTCTTTTGGCTGGTAAGTTGCATGGTCTGTCCATTTCTAATGGTTTGGCCCCGTTTTCTCATTTGCAGTTCGCTGATGACACCTTCCTTTTCAGGAGATCCTCCTTGGTTGAAGCCAAAAATTTGAAAATTGTTTTGGATCTTTTCTCTCTAGCAACAGGAATGTTGATCAATCTAAGAAAGTCGGTGGTTTTTTCTTCAACTCTCCCCTAGGATTCAGGCTAGGATCCTTAATTTGTTGGGTTTTGAAAGGGGTTCACTTCCAAATAAGTATTTAGGGATTCCGCTCTTCATTGGGGTGGGTAGTAAATTGTTGTGGGATGACATTATTTCCAATATAGAGAATCATATTCAATCGTGGAAGGGAAAATGGCTATCTTTCGTTGGGAATTTGATTATGATTCATTTGTGTTGAGTGCAATTCCAGTTTATATGCTTTCAGTTTTAAAAATTCCGAGAGGTGTTCTTAATAATGTGAATGGTCTTTTAAGAACCTTCCTTTGGCAGGGTAACTCTGAAGATAGGAAATGTCCCTTGGTTAAATGGGATAAAGTCTCTTCACCTAAAACTCTTGGTGGAGCTGGCCTACCTAATCTACAGTGGAGAAATATTACCCTTGGCATGAAATGCATTTGGAATTCTGTTTTGAACTCTAACAGTTTAGTGAGTTCCCTGTTTAAAAGTAAATATTTAAATAATGACAGATTGGAATCCTTTCTATCCAACATGGAGCTCCCCAAAGGATCCCACATTTGGAATTTCTTGGTTTCATGCAGGGAAATCATTAAGGAATTCATCTCTTGGAAGATTGAAAAGGGGTCGGAAGCCCTGTTTTGGGATGATTCTTGGAATGGTGGAAAGATCCTAAGTGAAGTTCCAGAATTAAGGGAAGTCAAAGAAGTGGCCTCTCTAGTTTGGGGCCTTAAAGTTGAAGACTACAATTGCAGAATGGATGATGGTTCTGGAGGGCGGGGGTGGAGGAATCTGGATGACCTGCCCTTAGGGGGAAGCGAAGTTGGAACTTTTGAAAGTTTTCTCTTCCAGACCGGTGTGCTTCACCGATCAGAGAGATGCCCTTTTATGGACCGGTTTGTCCTCTGGTGAATACTCAGTTAGTGAGGGTTACAACTTTCTGAGCAATCCGACCAATAGAGTGGATCAGCAATGGAATTTCGGTTGGGATCAGAGGGTCCTTCCCAAAGTGGGGCTTTTTGTTGGTTGGTTTTTTTGGGTAGAATTGCTATGCAAGAAAGAAGAAAGAAGTGGGGTATATGTGGTCCTTCGATGTGTGTGTTGTGCAAAGCTGAAGAGGAGAATTTGGATCATCTATTTTTGCATTGCTCCTACGCTTCAGCCTGCTGGTA
Source organism: Taxus wallichiana var. yunnanensis (assembly GCA_018340775.1). Classification (NCBI taxonomy): domain Eukaryota; kingdom Viridiplantae; phylum Streptophyta; class Pinopsida; order Cupressales; family Taxaceae; genus Taxus; species Taxus wallichiana. Next base: position 352,825,963 of record CM031242.1, on the reverse strand, counting down.
TTGGCTCTGTGATAGGCTTGGGTTTTCTTGGGTCCCAAACAAAAATTGAAAGAAACCTTGTTAGCCTGGCCTTGTCTTAAGAGGCAAGGCTCCCTCAGCTCAATCGGTGTATAGCCCCAGCTCTGTTATTGTGGCATTTGTGGTGGGAGAGAAATAAAAGGATTTTCTGAGAGGAGTTTTCAGAGATTCCATCTTTTCTTTTGAGACTGGAAACTGCTATTTCGAAAAATGTTAGTGCCAAATGTTTGAATCTTTCTAATTTCTCCAGTAGAGACGCAGAAATTAGGCATAAGTGGATGTTGATCTCACTTCTTGCTCCAAGGGCTATTGCGATGAAGGTAGTTTTGAGGGTCGAGAAACTTCTCCTTAGAAGTTTAGTGAAATGGTGTCCCCCTGCCCGCGGATTCTGTAAACTAAATTTTGATGGGGCCTCCCAAGGTAACCCTGGTCAATCGGGAGCAGGATGTATAGTGAGAGATGAGTTTGGTAAGATTGTGGTGGCTGGTTCCTTTCCGTTAAGCAAAGGTTCTTACAATGAGGTAGAAGCCCAAGCTTTACTGGAAGGTGTTAAGATGGCTTTTAACTACGATCTCTTTCATTTGGAAATAGAAGGTGACTCCTAAATCATAGTAGAAGCGGTCAAGAATCAGAAAAATTGCTTCATGGAAATTAAATGGTTGGTTAAAAATTATTGAATCCTGGCTGTCAAAACTCTCTTCTTGGAGTATTAAGCATATTTACAGAGAAATAAATGGTAAGGCAGATTTTTTGGCCAATTATGGTGTTGAGAATAGGAATGTTATCATTTCAAAAGGTGGTTTTTATTGGCAAAATTTAGCTTGATGGATGAAAGAGGGACAATATTAATAGGGGGCCTAGAGGATGGTTCTCTTGTGGGTTTTAAAGGTTAATTTGGATTTCGAAGTCTTGTGGTTTCCCACTCTGTCTCTCGATCTTGTGGGGACTCGGTGTCGAGGCTTGAAGTTGTTGTTGACAACCTTCTAGATTTGCTCTTTGGACTCGTTTTATATTTTTAGTGCTTCTTAGTTGAACTGTGCAATTTGCTTAAGAGGAAAAGGAAAGTGTCTAGGTTTAGCACCGCAAGTCAAGAAGTAGAGAGTTCTTTCTAGAATATTCAGTTGCTTTAGTTATTAGTACTACTCAGTTAACAATTATCAGTATGAGTAGCTTGGGTCTTCTAGTTGCTACGGTATATTCTTCTTAGTCATTTGTGGATGGTAGCTTCCTAATTCTGGTGGTAAAGTTCCTGGCAAGTTAGATGCCTGCTTTTTGCTTCATATTTTTAGTATATGAAACTGCTATTGAGAAACAGTCAGAGGATCAGTAGTGCACTGGATCTATTTGGAGCGACCTCTTGATTGGACTAAAAAAATTTGTTTCTTAGTAACGTTTTTGTTGCTTTTACACCTGATGTCTCCCTTTGAGTTTGCCTCTAACTCTTACTATCTAGCAAATAGCATTCTCGATCAGATTCCTCTATTTTCGGCTCTTGGCTTCAAGTGTCAACTCTTGGTGAGCTTTTACCATGGACATCGGATTTTCTTTTTGTAGTTTCTTCTGTAAAGCTCTTTTTCAGTGATGGGAGTTCTAGTGAGTAAATGTTCAATCACGGTTTTGTTGTGTTGGTTAAAGAAGGCAACATTGGTGTTGTTCTTGGATTATTTTTTTTTCAACGTTCGGCTCGGTCTCCCTCTGAGTGGTGGTTTTTCTTTGTTCTTTGCCTCTCTTGCTGAGCTGGGCTCCTCTTAGAAAGGTTTCGGCTTGTCCTTTTTTCTTTCTTGCTAGTGGGCTTCTCTCTCCCTACCAGCTAGTAATGGCTTCTTGGGTAGTTGGGATTCCGACTTACTGGTCTTGGGTCATGCTTGTCTCTGTGGGTGGGGTCCCTCCAACCCCCTGGTTCATAGCTCCAGTCAAAAGTGCTACTTGTATCAAAAAATAACTAACAAGATCTGAATGCCCCTTAAACCATGTTCGACATAGTGACCTTGGAATTCCATTAGAAATTATCCATTACAAATATATTTCATTACATAACAGATAAGATAATTACAATGTTACCTATTAAACCCATGCGCTAGACCATGTGCACTCCCATATAAACCCCATGACATATACTAGTTCTATAGCTAGACCCAATCTCTATTTGCACTAGTCAAAACAAGAATGCATTACCCATATTTATACTTGGTGGGGACTTTCCCTTCACCACCTACATGCTCCCTTCCTAAAAATAGGTGTGCTTACAATATCTTGCATGTTTTTACAATCTATGATAATAATAGATTAAGCTAAATATATAAAAATATTACATGTAATAATCCTATTATAAGCTAAATCCATGCGTGGTCTTTATCTCTACTGCATGTCCTTTTTCCAATTATAGATCCTTTCTTGGAAATTAAGTCATCTCACTTTTGTCTATTTCTAGTCTTTTCTTGAGTGGCACTTAAACATTGCTTTTCTATTTTTAGACCCATTTGGAAAATTGGCTAAGTCCTTAATCCTCTGTATGCATGCACACAACCTTGCACCGACCTATTTCACCGTTATGTGTGCCCTCTGCGAGCAACTTTGTTCTCCTATGTGCCAACCCTTGCGTGTGAGCCTATGCACTCTATTAGTACTTAATCAATTTTACCAAGCAACATCACCCCACACTAGGGATATTTTCCATCCTTAGAAATATGCCAACAAAGAATTCCTTCGATGAATGAATGAATAAAGAATTGGAAGATCAAAGAATAATGGGGTATGTACCCAATGAATCAAATAATATCATACTTTCTTTATGCATGTGTTTAAATTATTCATATGGTAACTAGAGTAGTTTTGGAAATTCTTTATTCAATATATTCTCCACTCTTCCTAGGCTTTAAGATCCTTCGTAGCTCCATCTGGTACCATTTTGGTATGTATGACACCTACTCAAGGGTCATTTCTTCACCTTTTTCTTTAACTCCCTGATAATTCCAGCAAGGCCTGATGTCATTCCCTATAATGCATCCATATTTCCCATAACCAATGAGTTCATTGAGTCTTACCTCAAGTGTGTCCCTCACGGCCTTAAGAAAATATTGCCTCCGTGTAATCTTTGCCATGATCTCTTCTTGCCCAACCTTGTTGTATTTCTTGGTGGCCTGCACTTGCTTAAGTTAGGCATCCTCCTAAGTGGTGTGTTCCTTGAGGATGGGATCAAGGTCTTGATAGTTATCAAATGTACACCTGCCTTTTTCATTACATCCTTGATCATGGTGCTCAACACCTCATATTCAACTATTTTGCGTGACACTTTGCTTCTTTCTTCTTTCCTCACTCTACAACCAACTCTTCTTTTGATGACCCTTACACATACTTATTTTCATGTAACAACATCCTTACCAAGTCTTCCAAGTAGTGTAATTCCGATGGATATTCATCCTTAGAATTCTCTTCCAAGTTGGGGCATGTTGTTGTAACTACATTTATAATATGAGCATCTTTGTTGAAGGCATATTTTACACACTTCTCTCTGCCTTTCCCAATTCCTTCATGATTTTCTCAAACTCTTGTTCCTTATATCTCTTATCTTCCAGTAATACCCTGATAGTGGCCCCCTTGTCCAAGTTTTTGCGCATTACCTCCATTGCCATCTTATTCAAAGAATTAATGACCTACTCATCAGTTAGCTTCAAAGTTTTGATAGTTATGAGGATTGTACCTAGTACCTTTTCAGTTTCCACATGTCATATGCCTCATTATTAATTTCAAACTCAACCTCCTCCATACAAGTTTTCATGCTCCATGAAAGCATCTTCTTAATGCACATTGTCTCTCATTTAATATCAATTACCTCCCAACCATAGAGGTCTTAGTTATGCATTGTGCTCTAGAATCTTTCTCACAACACTTTTGTATGATTATCTATATAATTCATTTGAGGATTTTGCTAGACCTCCTCCTTTTTCTCCTTCCTCCACTTTGCACTTCCCCTTGGGCATCCTTATCTCAATATTTATATGTATGCTACTTCCAACTCCACCTATACTCCTAGGCCTTCTCCAATAGGCTACTCTTTAGTGTTTCCTTCTTCCTCTTATTCATTCCCCTTACATCTACACGTCATGTATTTCTTCCTCATGCTTTGGAGAGTCTTGTCCTTTGGATCTTTTTCATCCTCATCTAAATTGTGGATGACTAGAGACTCTTAATTGTGTGTGATCTCTTCCTTAGACTTCTCCTCCTCACTCTATGTAACATGGATCAACCGTCACCTCTTTTTTGGATTTTTATCCTCTGGGCTTGGCTTGGTTTGGGTGACCTTAGGTGACTTATTTTCCACCTCTGAAGTCCATGTGTCCTAGATTTTTCTCACACATAATTTTTGTAACTTCTTCCTGTGGCTATGGTCTAGCGCGATGTTATACTCTTCTCCTACCTCCTCTTCCTCCTCCTCATCCTTTTACTTTTCTTCTTCTTCTTATCTAGGAGGGTTCTCCTCATACGCTCTTTTTTATGCCCATAGTTTGTTTTACCTTAGGAATTTTCAAAAGGCTAAGGTACGCTCCATCAATATACTTTCCATTTTTCATTCGGGGCCTCAGATATATACATAGAATCTTTCTACCTCCTTCCCCACCACAAGAGTTACAAGAGTGATGTCCATATTTTTGGACTCCATCATCTCCACATATGCCAACTTGGAAGGCTATAAAATATTTGTGTGCGTGTGTGTCATTCAACATCTACCTTATCTGCATCAAAAATTAACTTTTGTGCATACTTGATCCTATGTTCACTCATTCCCTGAAGTACCTAGTGGTGAGGGTGAATGGAATTTTTAACCATGGGCCTTTCTCCCAATTACTCATGTATAACCTTCCCAAATAAAAATGGTGGTGTACTGAAAATTCCTCCTTTCCATCCAAAATCAAGGGTAACTCCTTGTTACATGCCACTCATCCTCGAATGCTTCACACATTCACTGTACCACTTGTTCACCTGGAGCTTATATGCATTAGTGATGCCTCCATCACATGTGTAATTTTTGAACCTCTACGCAAGGGACTAGTTTTCCATCGTATATATCTAGACCTTTTCTTTAGGTCCATCTAATACCCCTATCTCCCAAAAAATATTAAAATCAAGATAACACCCCAATTTATCTTCTCACCTTTTCTTACTTGGATGTGCACTTCTTCTACTATGCCCTCGAAATGAACCCTGTGATGTTGTATATTTTCTTTTGTACCATCTTATGAGTGATATCTAACCACTTATTATTTACCTATGACCACCTCTCAAATGCCACTTCTTGGGTCACTTATCCCACAATGTCCTTTACACGACCTCCCCTTTGATAGTTCAAATTGCAATGTGGCAAAGTGGCCTCTACTCTTGTATCATCCTCCAAATCTGATTGTATTTCAAATCCTAAACTGTGCAATCTATGACTCTTGCAATTAGTTATGTGGTAATGCACATTCTTCTCCTTACAAAATATAAGTAGTCCTCATGGACGTGTGACATCATCTATTGGTACAATCATTTCGGGCTTACCAAGAAGGGTAACTCATATAATTAAACTACTCTAGTGCTTTCCAAGTCTTTCTACATTGTTTCCTCATAGACCAACTGATACTCTACACCCCTCTACTCCATTTTCTTCATCACCTCCTTGTTTATTTCAGCTTCATGCACCTCCGAGTGATGGTTATAGTCGCTTATCTTGCACTTTGTCAAGTGCGACTCCATGGTTTCCCTACTATAACCTCACCAGGGGGTATTTCATCTCTAAAAACCAATCTTCCAATGCATCGTTCACCTTAGGCTTCTTATTTTTACCCTTGCCTTTTCCTTCCCTTGGGTGATACTATGGTTTCTTTCTTTGGTGTCATTGATTATATTCAATATTTCTTTAAACTTTAAACTTGAAATTTGCAGAAAATTTTTACCCTCTGTGATAAAATTTTCCTAAAATTTGTGCTACAACCATGTGTGTTTGAGTCCTTTCCTAGTATGCTTTGTTATCTGGTTTGTGACACATAACCCCGTGCCTTAGTTCTGCAACTTGGATTTCTATAATTTCACTTTTCTTCAAACCCTATCACTATGAATGTAAATCCTCAAACCTCAACCTTTATGTATTTTCAACCTCCATGCCTTCTTTCCACACTCTTACTTCCACTCAAGGAGATCTAATATTTGGCCTTTTGTATCTTCCTTTGGTTCATCTCAAATCACCTTCATCTAAGCTCTTCACACTTCCAAATGTAATTCATACTTATTCAATCTTTCAATCTCTTAAACTCTTCAATATGCAAGGTAAGAATGAACTCACTTGTGCTCCTTTTATATTTTTCCTCAATTTTTGACCCATTAATTTCTCTTTACCTACCATTTCTCTAAAGTGTTAAATCCACTTTTTTATTTCTCTGTTTTTCACTTTCTTCCACGCATGGATATTGTAATCGGTGCCCACTACTTCTAAGTTTGTAAGCATCCTTACGTGCATATTTCTACACCATAACCCATATTCTTTTGTGCCATATACCAAGTAGAATATCCTGCTACTTCCTCCCTAATGTTACACTGCACAACCCTCTTTCTCACATGGTTTCCAAATATGAGAAATTCCCCTAAAGCATAATCATTCTTAAACACCTGTAACACCTTCCTTTTACTTTTATGCACCCTTAATATGTGTCCATCAAGCACCCTAATTTCAAAATTATCGCGTGCACCTATAGACCAACAACTCAATACAAGTACCAATATTACGCTCTTTTTTGCAAAGTCACACCTAACTCACCCACACTAAGAGTATGTGTGTTCCTCTATGTATCAACCTAACAAGTAGTAATCAGCTCCTACACGTGAATAAGATTATTTCAACAAAAAAAAAAACATGAAAGGGAAATCTAATCTAAGTGGCAATACTTTATTAAAAACATAAATGAATCTTATTTATAGTAGGGCTTTAACCTACTCTCATTAAACTAACCGGAAACATGGTGTCATCCAACAATTGTAAATGCCATGCTCCCGATTCTAGTATCTTGGCCACTACAAAGGGTCCCAACTAATGGAATTTTTAATTTCCTGGATGGCATAAAAACTTGGAATCATACGAGAGATGCCATCTTTCAAACCACAAAATACTTGTTCTTGATGCATCTGTCATGTCAAGCCTTTTATCATACCTTTTTTTTTCTTCGAATCTAATGCACAATGGCACACCTCTCATCTAATTACATAAATTTTTAATGCACTCATTAACTTCATGTTCATCATCCAATCCACCTCGCACACATAATAGAAGTATAATAACATAAATTCCATACCTAAGGAAACCTCTACGTAAAACACCAACTGAAAGGTGTGGCCTTATTCAACCATTTATAGGTTGTTCTATATGCCCAAAGTACAATTGATACCTTGTCATCCCAATCCTTTCTTCCAACATCACATATCTTTTGTTAGTGTTTGTCCTAAGATCTTGTTGAAAGATTCAGTAGTGCCATTTTCCGAGGGTGATAAGGGGTAGTCTTATGGTGTGCCACCATAAACTCTACCAATAAAATTCTAATGGTCTCATTTAAGAAATGAGTTCCTCTATCACTTGTTAGATTCAATGGGCACCCATACCTACTGATAATATTTTCCCATAGGAACCTTCTTGTTGTTGTTACTTAGTAGTCTTTTGTAGGTGCAACCTCTACCCACCTTGTCAAAAGTTAATACATATAATAATATAGTGTGTACCTATCCTGCACAAGGGTGGTGCAATAGGTCCTAAAAATCAATATCCCACTTCTCAAAAGGTTCCACGCTCGTAATGTGTTGTAATGGAATATCATCTCTATTCCCAATATTTCTAATCCTTTGAAAGTGATCACATACTTTGAAAAATTCCTTAGTATCCTTATATAGTGTTTCCCACCATAGAACAACTAATAGGATCTTGCACATGGTTGCTTCCCTTGCATAGTTTCCTCCTACAAGGCCTCCATGGATTCCTCCATAATGGCTTCATGTTCATGATCTAGAACACATCTATGTAATACCTCATCTCTACCCATTTTATACAAGTATCCTCCAATAAGCTGATATGGTACAACTCGAATAACAAGTTGCTTCTTTTCCAATGTCTTCATTCCTTCTAGTGCAAGTCTAGTGTGTAAAAATATTTCTATATCTTACAAATAAGATGGCACATGGATTCAATCTAAAAATGTGCATTGTGCAATACTTCAATGTTTACATCCTCTCTAGAGTTGATCCTTGATAAGTGATTAGGTCCTAGATTACTCTTTCCTGGATTTACTATGACTATAAAATCAAATTCTTGAAAAAGAGTATCCACCAATAGATGAGCCCTTGAAAATGGGTTTGTTGACCAAGTAATTCAATATCATAAGATCTATGTAAAATATGAATGGTGTGGCCAATAAGTACTATTTAAACTTATGGAGCACGTAGATCATGGATAACCTTCGTGCTCAATAGTTGCATAGTTCTTCTCTATTGGCGTCAAATTCTAACTTGCAAAACATATGGGATGATCTACATTAATTTCTCATGGTTGTACCAAGACTATGCTAACAACCATACTAGAGGCATCAATATATACATGGAAAGGTTTATTCCATGAATGGAAGCACAAGATGGGTATGGTGGTAAGCTTCTCCTTCAAGGTCTCAAATTCTACTACTGTGCATCACCCCAATAAAAATTTCCTTTGGCCTTGAGTAATTATTCTAGGGGCACAACAATATTGGCATAACCCTTGAAAAAATTCTTGTAATAACAAGTATGCCCCAAGAAACTATGCACTTTACTCTAATTGGTAGGTTCTTCCAATCCCAAAATGACTACAATCTTAGTAGGGTCTACCAATAATCCTTCTTTATAAATGATGTGCCTAAGTAATGTACCAAAGGGGGTGGAAAATATGCACTTATTAATGTTTAGAGATATGCTTAAGCTACCTACATCTCTCAAACATCAGCCTCAAGTTTTCACAATGATCTTTCACTAGCTCATAAATGGTCCAATTATCCAGATAGACCTGTAAAAATTTATGAATGAAGTCCTGGAAGGCATGGAAAACAATGAGAAAGAATACTTTGCTAGCATATTATTTAACCCAAATGACATGACAATATATGTAAAACTTCCCCATTCAATGGCTAAGGTGGTATTTTTCTCGATCCTTGCACGTAATGTGCACACTGGTGGTACTATGAAAATCCATCAGTAAATGAATAAATTTCACACCCTTCGAATCCTTCAAAGATATCCTCTGTAAATGATGTAGGAAAATGATCTACTACACATGAAGAATTGAGCACCATATAGTCCACACAGATCCTGATCCGTCCATCCTTCTTGATACTTATCACCATGGGGATTACCCACTCAGATTCCTCAATAGGATCTATGATCCCTAACTTAAGCATCTTATCAATCTCTTCTTTCACCTTCTCATGTAGGTTTGGGTTCATCCTATAAGGCCTCTTTCAAATGGGATGCATGCCTTATTTCAACTTAATATTCATCTATCCTATGTACACCTTTTAGCTCATGATAGCCTCTCAAAATAGAGGTCTTAGAAGTCACGTAATAACTTAATGATATTCATAACCTCTTCTTCTGACCAATAGTATCTAATGATAACCTCCTTAGGCACATCTTTAGTCCCAATATTAACCTTCTTAGTCTTCATAGAACATGGTATGTGTGTGCCTTTTCATCTACAAAATCCATCACTTTACGTGTACCCTTTGTATGGCTAATATCTAGGTTCTCTACTTCTAGATCATCAATGATTTACATCATCTTCCTTTTTCTTCTCTTTCCATGCGCAACTTAAGATCGTCTCTTAAGTCTCCAACAATTCCTCGCACACCTCGGTCTCGGTTTATCCTAACAATTGAACTATGAGTTCTTCTACTTTTTTTGCTATCTCTAAGTGTGATAAAATTTATGATCTACAAGGCCTCATGTACTAGTGTATTTTTAGAAAATAAAACCAAAGTGTGAGCCATACCTTCAGTCATGTATCACCAACTTGCAGTCTCTTGTTTGGGCTCAACATGCACATACCATACTTGCATGCATCCTGCGCAGAGTAGAGTAGAACTTATGTACCCAAAGAGATGGTGATAGTGCATTTTATATTTACACCAATTGTCTCCCATAGTTTTGAACGTGTACCAAAGAAGGGGTCTTTCTATCATAGTCATATACAAGAGATAGACCATTACTCTCTGGTTAAACCTTGTCAAAAAGGATACCCTTACCTCACGTCATCCCAACAAGTTATCTCTGTGTGTCACCCACCAATGCATGCTACTATTCCTCGTAATGTATAAACCATCATATTCCATCTATCTCCCTCATTCTTCCACTGGTCTTCCATGGCACACAAGAAAGAGTCAAGTTTTTCCTCTCTAGTATACCTAGGTAACTAATTTTTTCCCAAATGCCTAATCATGTGTGGCTTGATCATCCAAGTGACTCTTCCCTTGAATTCACATCTAACCATTTCATATGTGTCATGAGCCCAATTGTCACAAGCAACACTGGTAGTGTCACTGATAGATAGTGTGTCTTCCCACTGAATTACACCTTCCTTACATGGTTCCACATTTTCAAGGTAACGTATTTTACGTGCATAAATCCTATTGAGTTATTCTTCACTCATGGGATCAATGTAGGGCGTAGCCTTGACATCATATAAGGGTATGGAAGCATGCTCCTCATTTTTCTAAAAATTTATATATCTCTTGTTGAAGTATAGGCCTACATTGTTTGCATAACACTAAGGATTTCCAATGAGTGTCAGGAAAATTATCCACCTCAGCCAATTCCAATACTTCAAAATCTCTTTTGAATTTTGATCCTTGAATAGTGATCAAATAATCTTTGACTACCAAATGGGCATGGACATTGTTTTATTTTACATATATGGGAAAAATAAAATATGGCTGCAATTTATGGCCTTCCCATCTGATTCCAAGCATCTAAAGTCAGAAAATTTACCTTTGCTCCTATGTCAATTAGAATATTACTCACCAAAAACCATCAATCACTACATCTAATGTAATTTCCTTATCATACTCATGGTCATGTGGTGGTAAATTTGTATGAAGGATTTGGCACTCACGCTCTACTCCCATGCATGGTAACTTCTTACAAAACCATTCGCCTAGTAAGGGGATGATTTTATCCTACTAAAAAATCCTACATATTTCCTTCAAATTATCAACATCTTTATGTGGAAGCTCAATTTTCTTTAAGTTTTCCCTTTTACACGTTTGTTCCTTCGTGCACTTTGGATCTCACCTTGTAAGTCTCGATTACTAACATGGTTTCTTGGTATACCTCCTTCGATGATCCACATCTAGGTACTTCACATGTATAATCTCCTCCATCTTGATAAGGGGATTTTATTTAAGAGGCTTGTGTGCATGCATGTGGCTCTATGGGTGTAGTGACTAACATAGGCTAGAGTTCTAGATCGAGTGTCTTCTAAGGTGTCCATTGTTCATTCTTCACGCACTACACCTTGATCATCCCTACATATTTTTCCTTTTTCTTGTTTTTACACATATGTTCATAGATGTCTGGGTAATCTTCAAATTTGTGTGCTTCTCCACAATATGCACATAACCCGATTCTTGGGACACTCAAGCTAGTAATGATCTAGGGACCCATAAGTATAGAAAGTCTTGTGCATGAACCTTCCTCTACCACTATATCCTCTTCTCATATATCCACCTCAGAACCAACCATATCCATTGTTGTGCCCTTCATTAGGCTAGGATTCCTGCACCTGAGAGCTACTTGATACTGTGGTTTGGTGTAACTTGATCTTACATGTCTTATGAATATGGTCGATTAGGAGGTAATAAACCGTATCATGGATATGTGCACCACAAATCTTGTAGTACATGGAGACATTTTTCATTTTTGTGTACTACAAAAGGGGGAATTTTAGACATCATGATTCTTGCAGAAAATATCACATGACTATAATAGTGTGATTACATTCATATGTGGAAAATATATTTAGTATACCCTTCCACATCATCGTAATCGGTGCGCCATGACCCACTACATGTTTCATATGTCAAATTGGAAGATAAATTATCTAATTACTTAGTCATAGCTGCTTTTTTCACCTCAAGAAAAGGGATCACTCCATTTTCTAAACTCCCAACTGCTTCAGCATGTAGATCTACTTCCAAAATCTCACACGAGACCAATAAATGTTTTATGTGATAAGGCCCTTTGAAATGGAGTCAACAAGCCTCTAACGAACCACTATGTATGTTGGATTTGATGAATATCATATGATATCTTATACAAGGTAGTTGTAAAACACACATCATAATCCCTCAAACTTTTAGACAAACACTGCTTGATTTCCTTTAGCACACAAATACTCTGTTTCTTAAACTTAGGAATGTGAAATTCAGCCAAGAATATAGTACGTAATGCATCATAATCCACCACATTTTGATATGGATCATATTTTATATACCAATGGTGTGCGTGCCATTTAAGTGTGGTATAAAAATGACTTACCTTCTTATCAAAATCTATTATTCCCTTAGCTCTCCATAAAATTCACACTTGTGCACATGCTCAGCCGCATCCTCCACACCTCTATACTCTGGAAAGTGAAGAGACATCTCAAAGAAAACTTGAGGTGTCATCTGTTGTGGTTTTTGAGGTGGTGTTTGTGATGGTTACTATGGTGGTTGTGTTCCTTATCTTGATATGGGGCTAGATCTTGAACCTAAACCTCATCCAGGATTTCCTCTGTGTTGTATGCTCGACCCCACCTCCCGAGTCACATGTTGTGACATGTGGTCCTAGTAGATGAACTTCCTTATTTCCCATTTGTTGTTCGAACTAGATACCAAATTGTTTGTGCTATAGTAGCACCTATGGGATTGATTCCAATGGGATGCACATCAACACTCTATCCTAATGACGCCCGTGGTAAAAATAATTTTTCCAAACACTTGGTGCCAGCTATTTGTGATGTCATGTGCACGTCCTTGATCTGTTGTGCCTTCTGAGTGGTAACTAAAATATGTATACCTATGTATCCCTACCTAATGTGGAGATTCTTCTTTCTCACCTTTACTATGATGATCTTCAACAACTTCCTATGGATTTGGAACACTTTATGAGAGGGATAGGAGACCAAGCTAGGTAAGATGTGCACCTACGGTTCTCATTCTTTTCTCGGACTCATTCTTATCAAATATTAATGGATTCTCTCTACTACACTTTCCTAATGTCGGAGGACATCATACTATGTCCCGTAACCTTTTGCAGGTCCTCAAAACTTCCCCACTCATCATTCCCCTTGACCTCGGTGTCACATCCACTACCCTTTTTTCACATCATTATATCCAATCCATCTCTCCTCTCTTTGTCTTTCTTCTTCTAGGACCACTACCAACCTCCCAAAACCTATTTCCTTCCCCTTCTCATGGTGGATTTTAACTCACCATAGGTAAGTTATCCATTCCCAATTCCACCATCAGGATCTTGATAGCTAAGGGTGTTGCACGTAAATAAGATCCTCTTAGCTTACGCAAGAACCAAAACTCTGCTTCCTCCAGAAAGAGTATGTTGAAATTGTGTACTCCAAAGTATAGTTGCACAACACACCTTCCCACAAATGATCTACAACTATTTTCCATAGCTCATCCAAATCAAAGAGTGTTTGGTAGACCTCTTACGTCCAAGATTACTTTCCTGATTGAAAACCTTTGTTAGTCACGTAAGCTACCAACCACAGTACAAATCTACTAGGAAGAAGATGAAGAATGTATCATACAAGTAATCATATAGATTATCTTCTACCCACTTTCATGCATTAAAATCAGGTCTAGTGTTGTATCTTTGTGCAAAAGTGTTTTGGTTGTCTTCTATCCAACTTTCAATATTCTCCAAAGATAGTCAAAATGACAACTTCATGCAATATCCTGGTAGAAAGATTGAAAATAGGTCTCGGTAATAGAACCAAGATGTAGTCTTTTTATTACCACCAATAGCTATGCATGTTGGCACTTCATCTAGACAATTCTGAAGCTCACCAAGCACTCATAGCCACTAGGTCCCTCCTTTATTATAATTAACAAGATGTTAGCATGCATGTTCATCATATTTATAACTAAACAAGTATTCATGCACAAAGAAACATCACCATCATGATAATTCCGTAACACATATAATAAGGAAATTATTCATAAATAATAATTAATAAGATCTGAATTCCTTTTAACCCATGTTCAGACATAGTGACCCCGACATTCCATAAGTAATTATCCATTACATAACAGATAGGTTGATTACAATGGTACCCAGTAAACCCATGCGCTAGACCATACACACTACCATACGTGACCTCTTGACGGATACTGCTTCTATATCTGGACCAACTCTCTATTTGCACTAGTCAAAATAAGAATGCATTACCCATATTTATACTTGGTGAGGACTTTGCCTTCACTACCTACATGCATTGTTCTTAAAAATAGGCATGCTTACAATAGCTTGCATAATTTTTATAATATGTGGTAGTAATAAATTAATCTAGATATACAATACATCTTACATGCACTAATATGATTATTAGCTCGATCCATGTGTGGTCTTTATCTCTACCCCGCATGCGATTTTTCCAATTATAGATCCTTTCTTGGCCGCTAAGTCATCTTGCTTTTGTCTATTTATGGTCTTTTCTTGAGCGGCACTCCAACCTTGCTTTTTTTTTTAACCTTGTCCGGAAAATTGGCTAAGTCCTTAATTCTCTTCATGCATACGTGCAACCTTGTGTGCTGACATGTTTCACTTCTATGCACACCACTTGTGTGCCACTCTATTCTCCTCCATGCATACCCTTGCGAGTGAGCCTTTGTGCTCTATTGGTACTTAGTCAATTTTCTCAACCAACAATTGTAATAAGCACTTGGCTATTTATAATTTTAGGTCTCGCTTTAGGTTAGAAAAAGTTGTAATGATGATATGGTGCCCTAATTACAACTAAATAATTGAAATTTAATTTAATTTTTAATTAAACTTATTATCATCCACTTTCACCATAATGACTACTCTTCAAAATCTAAATACATAAGATAAATAGGAAGTTATATATCTACTAAAATTACTAAAGATAAATATTTTTAAAATATATATGTTTAATATACTAATATATTTTCAAATTTTGGTAACCCTAAATTGAATTTTTACACAACTAGAGAGGAAAAACCTCCTGCTCGCCTGTATTAAGTGGTCGATAATAGTAAATACTAAAACATTCTTTAATAATGAAAACATGAGTTATTTGCACGATGGTGTATTCTACTTGAAAGAACAATCTTACATATAACTTGAATATAATGTTGGACTATAGTTTTATCCATTGTGTGGTATGCCCATTTGATTCACACCAAATAATATATAAATGTGTCATATTATGCATTTACATTACTCTTCGCACACCTCATTTATATCATTTTAGATTCATTTGTAATTTCTCACATGGATTATATAAATTTATTATTAATAAATGGATTCTATTTTATTGCAATTTAATACCAATGGACTAAATTTTTACATGACATGTTTATTTCGTACAAATTTAATCTTTTACCCAAAAATGATTACCTCATACTATGACATGTGATTAGAATCTTTCTTCTAGACTCAAGACTTTGATCCACAAAGATAGATTCACTTCTTTGGTGCCCAGATTGTCAAATCCACTCAAATATTTGGAGAATGAAATGATTTATAGTCCATGAAGTATAATTATTAATTACAACACATGGTATTCCAATGCTAAAGAAGTGGTATTGAATAAAGAAAAATAGAAAGAAAATATCCCACCTTTTGAGAGAGAAGTTCTATTGTAAGTTTCAAAATGAAGAAAGAATTGATTTGTAATAGGATAGTTGTAATGACATCCATTTTTCAATTAATAGAGTTAGATATGTATCTAATTTTTAATAGAAATTTGTATTCAATAAATCTTCCATGAATTTAGAATTTAGTTTTATATTCATGAGAGGATGAATTCTTAAAACTTCAGATATTTTATAAACACCTTGTAAAATTTGAAGTAGTTAGTCAATTTATCAACATATATCAAATATTCTGAGTTAATAAAAGTGGAGTTGTTAAATAAATATGTTAAGAATCCTTGATTAGTTTCACACCAATTTTAAGGGGGCGATAAAGGGCCCCTCTCACCTAAGGAGGAGGAACATCTCCTTGTATTTTCATTGATTAGTTTAATTCACTACATTCGTATTTGAATAAATTGTATTACTATTTAACTAGGTAAATTGCTTCAAAATTCATTCACTTTGTTATGCGATTAAATTAATGATTTATGGTAGTTACAATATTTTATTATTTCTACATTTTTAGAAGTATTGAAATGATATTTTATTTAACTTAGTTTATAAGGATTGTTGGAAACACATTTCATCATGTTGCTATAGTTTTTTTAGATAAGATAAAAAGGTTTGGTTTTAAATGGGGACCAAAAACCCCATACAAAATAGAAGAAATTTTTTAAGAAAAACACCAATGAAGCCAAGGAGGTAGAGTAAAAAGATTGACAACCAAGCCCCCACAAAATAGAGCCAAACTAAACAGTTTGCATATTAACAACAATTTTTGTAAGTATCTAAACCAAGACCAAAAATAGGAAAAAACAACAGAAAAGATAAGGGCTACAAAAATCCCACCATTAGTTCTCAATATCCTTGCTTCAGATCCGGAGCTCGGACCACCATCTTTCAAACCAACCACTTTTATAATGACTCTCTTTGGGTGTTTGACCTCTTGATCCTCAATCTAAGTGCCAAAATTAACCTCCTCTTAAGACTTACCCTGATTTTTAATCGCAACCATACATGAGATGTCACCAGTATCCATCTCATCACTGTCAGAAGAACTCAGACTCATCTTCACATTGTTTTTGGCCTCCTTAGAAGCAACCTAGTTTTGATGCAAACAAAATCATTTCTCTTGCATAACATAATCTACTTGAATTCCCCTGATGGTTATGTTATGGGTTTCAATCCTTTGATGACAATCTTTCAGCTCCTATATGAGGTTTTTATTGACAATGAGAATGGTACTAGCTATTGACTTGGCCCTCATTATTCTATCCTCCCATTCAGCAAGCTCCTAGTCCCTCTTGCTGGAAATTTCCCCCAAATTCCTAACCCCTTCTTGAGATTACATAAGGTGTTCGCAACACCCACATCGAGATCACTACAATTTTTATTCTTCTTGATTTTATTGAGTCGAGAAGCAAGGGTTTCCTAGTCAGAATCATGATCCTTGACTTGATTAGGGATGGTAGGTTTTCTTCTTTGGACCAGAATAATAATGAGGCCTTGGTGAATGGGATATCCACCTTCTTTTTCTTGAAATCCTCGATAGTCGAGAGGAGTGACCTATGGAGGAAGAATGTGAGGCTCATAGTCTGGTCACAACGGAGAAAATTGAGGATGGATAGGTGGTGAGTGAAGATTTTATGGAATTTTCCTTCAAGATTTAGATATTTCATAATAACCAGGTAAACATCATCCCACCTATCCTTAGGTAGGTGTAAAAATACCATTGTCATAGGTAATAATGTTTTCCCTAGATTCAAAGAAAGTAACAATTTCATGTTTCTTTCTAGATTTGTCTTTAAAAAAATTTAGGCCATCATTTTTTAACCCAGTGATCTTAGCTATGGAATTCTTAGAGACATCAATATGAACCCCTCTAAAAAAAAACCACCATCCTTCCAAGAAATCACAAAATCGACAGAAAGGACGGGATCATTACCTTTGAGATGACGAATGTATCTAGTGAGACCGCTTTTGTGCAGTAATTTCCACATAGCCACATCGTTCTTGAGGTAAATAAAGGTTGATGGTTCAGTACACATCCTATTTCCCCCCATGAAGCTAACAAGCAAGCGGACTTTTTTCACACAGACACATGAACTCGATTGATAGAAAATGGAGAAAAATAAATGAAATAAGAAAGGGTAGTTTTCCAAAAAGGAAAATTCCTTTCACAACCCCAAGCATGTGAGCTAAGGGTGTCATCATAGCATAGCCTCCCACTTTGTGTCTTCATTTATGAGTTTATTAACATGTCCCCAAGGTATACATGTGCCACTCCATGTCACAAAATCCACCATGAAATTACCTTTCTCATTCAACACATCCACTAACTTGTTCCCATCATGGTACGTGTGTTGAATGACCATCAGTTCAAATGATGTGAGCATGGCATGTGCCTCCATTATCAAATGATTTAGTTTCCATCCACATTTACTACTATCTTTGAGGAATTAATAATGCACATCGAATCACCTTCAATGATTATATTTTTAAGCCCTAACTATTTACCCATCTTAACACCCCAAAGTATAGCTCTCACTTTTGCCATGAAATGAATGATAACCAAATCATACCAATCCAAGAACACAGAATGCTAATCAAACACCATGATTAATAAGATGAAAGTAATTCACCAGAATAACTTTACATAAAACCTTTGCAAACAAATGAGAAACAATATCATATATTATTATGGAACTCAATGCAATACATTGAGAATGGGCCTTGCTTAAATAGGTAAGGAATAACAATCTAAGAACCAATCAAGGTCATAGATCAAGCCATAAATCAAGGAAATAACTAGTCAAGACCATAGATTTATGAGAGAACTAGACATCAAGGATCTAGTCAATACCATAGATCTAGGAAAGAACTAGTCAATACCATAGATCAAGGAAAGAACTATACCTAACAACTAGATAATATCTCCTAATATCTAAATAAGATAAAAGAAATATCCACACACATAAGTGGGTGAGGATAAATACAATAAAGGTAAATAAAGTACCTAGGTGAACATGAGCTAAGGTAAATACCTACTCTAACACCCCCCCTCAAGTGAAGCTAGGGGCCAAAATAGAAGTGGCATGTCCACAGTATGAGTCCCGACAACTAGGCTTGATGAGGTACTCATGTACAATAACTAGGAAAAAGGACACCGTAAGGTACCCAAAACTAGTAACAACAAAGTAAAGAGAGTAAAGACCCACTCCAAGGCATCCCAAGAAGCTTGGCTCAAAAAACTCATTTGGTGTGCACTATGGTCTGAATCCACTGCTCGATCACAAAAATAAAAACAATCGACACACTTTGGCTCCACTAGAATAGCTCCATATAAGAAGACATCACATGGAGTGATGTCGAAAGTGCAAAAAAAACACCAACCATAATTCGATCAAGTGCTGCAAATAGGTGTGCCATAATCTAAGAAAATAAACCAAAGCAACAAGGTAAGGACACAAAATCCAGTGTCGTGATTCAAGAAAAGCCAAGGTAACAAGGCAAGGACACAAAACCCGAAGAAGTAGGATCAGCACCTCACCCTCCCATACTACTTGAATGGGTGGAGTGGTGCTATAAATTTGTATGAGTTTTCAAAGCAACTACTCAAACACCGACAAACTAACACTTTGGCTCCACCAAAATAGCTCCCCATAAGAGAGATCATTAACATGCCAAAAGTGTCAAAAATATAGATACAAAATCTCTCGACAAACAAGAGAGATACAAAGACACTCTAAAGAAAAATGCTCAAAACAAGAAGCATCACAATGTAGAAGGTATAGAAAGTGGAGCAAGAGGCCGAATGGTGGAGGAGCCATGCCTGTAGAGTCCTCTCAACAAATACCTATGTCACCTCCACGAGTGATCAGATATCCACCCCAAATCAACACGGATGGATGAATAAGATGCCTGCATATGACTTGGTGCAAAATGCATAATGGGTGCATGTAAAGGAACATCAAAATGTGTGTCAAGTTGATCATGTCTGACAGCTAAAATCTTAGGTTTCTCAAGCCTGAGTGAAGGAGTAGAACTCATGTGTTGCTCGCTCAGATCCTCTCGAAAGAGTCGAGCAAAAAAAAAGGAGCTCATAATGTGTGATCCCAATGAAGTATCAGCTTGAAAACCAATGTCATGATGAGAATTCCACTTCACATGTGGAATATAGGAAATAATACCCTATGAATGTCTACCAATGACTCCACTAGTTAGACCCATAGAACGGAGCATGTGAGAACTGAATGCAGTGGTATGCTTCCCAAAAAATCCATGTAACTAAGTAGAAGTAGGATACACAACATGTGGTACTGTAATAGGCACAGATGTGGAAGAGCATGTAGTAACAAGCCTCATAGGTTTAGAAGCATCAAAAGCATGTTCGGTGTAAAGACCGGCGAGATCAATGTCAGTGGGCACAAGAGCAATAGCTACAAGTGGACTAGGAGCATGGATATGGTTGTCCATAATATGATGGTGATGTTGTAGGTTAGCAAGTTTGTTCTACAGGGAGTGTATTATTGTATCCTTATTGTGAATGAGTGATTGTAGAAGAGAATTTCACTTCTTGAGCGATCTATTTTCTTCCACAAATTTTACAATATCCTGTTGAATTCCACACACTTCAAAGAAAAGCATATCATTTTCAGAATCCATGATAGGTACAAACTGCAACTCCCAAAATTTAAGGATGTCGGGCTCACCCAAAATTGCATCCACAATTGAGTACAACACTCCTCCATATTTGGCACTTTATAATTATATTGCAAGTCTCAAAATAAATATTTTTAATGGAAAGAGCATGAAAAAACATGCACTTTCAAAAAAATGAAACTCAAAACCGAATTACCGATCAAAAGTTACAAGATTTTTAATATTTTTCTCTGATATTTATTTTAGTTGCCACTAAAACAAAATAAATTATTGTTGCCTTCGCCACACAAATAAAATTAAAGGGGGCTGAAGTTAAAAACCTACTAGTAGGAATCACAAGCTTTAAGCCCCCATATGACCATACCATAGGACCAAGGGCTAAGGATTTTAATGGAACTTGATCTTAGGGTTTTCATGCCTTCCGGATCCAATGGAAGCCTTTGTTTTACATAAAAATGCATGCAACAACAAAATATGACCAAATCCCAAATATATGAATACACAAATAATTTATTTACAAAATAAAACTTACAGATGGATGTCAACAACAATCTCCAGCTCTGATACCATGAAAGGAACGATAACCAGATCGTACCAAGCCAAGAAAACATATGCTAATCAAACACCATGATCCATAAGATGAAATTAATTCGCCAGAATAACTTTACATAGAACCTTTGCAAACAAATGAGAAATAATATCATATATTATTATGGAACTCAATGCAATACATTGAGAATGGGCCTTGCTTAAATAGGCAAGGAATAATAATCTAAGAACCACCAAGATCGTAGATCAAGCCATAAATCAAGGAAATAACTAGTCATCAAAGAACTAGTCAAGACCATAGATTCATGAGAGAACTAGACATCAAAGATCTAGTCAATACCATAGATCAAGGAAAGAACTATACCTAACAACTAGAAAATATCTCTTAATATCTAAATAATATAAAAGAAATATCCACACACATAAGTGGGTGAGGATAAATGTAATAAAGGTAAATAAAGTACCAAGGTGAACATGATCTAAGGTAAATACCTACTCTAACAGGCCATGTTGTTAGAGTGATTTCCTATGGGTCCCGCGTAGGATCCTAAGCATCTCCCGCTATGATCTCAAATGAGACCACTGCCACTAGCCACTTTATCCTTAACATGGGCCGAGCCATAAAAGTTGATATTGAAACTTCCTTTGAGTGGTTTATTCCATTTAACATCTTGTTTCAACTTGTTGTTATTGGTGCTAGAGACAATAATGTCCAACCTTTTAAGAATTTCCTCCTCCCACTTAGGGCTAGCATGAACCTATTTGGGTTTAATAACTTGAGAATTTTCCTTCAAATCCTGTGTTATTTTATCAACAACCTTACACAGCCTCACCGATTTGTTCTTGAAGATCCTATTGTTACATTTAAGCCATATAACCCAAAAGACATGTGGAAAATCTAGTTTCCAAATTTTATTGACCATATCATTCTTAAATTTGAAACTCCACTGCTCAGGTAGCATGGCCACATCTCCTAGAAGGACCAATTGAATTTTGAAAATGCAAAAGATCTCTTTAAAAACTTGATACGAGAAAGGGCATTCAAGAAATAGGTGACTGAAGGATTCTTCCTTGTCCTTGCATAAACCACATCTATTTATTATGGTCATTCCCCTATTTCTAATTCTATCCATAGTGAGGATATTATATTTTATAACTTCCTATTAAAATATATTGATCTTGGGGATTAAAAACTTGTTCCATACCTTCCTCCAAAAATAACTTGGAGAAAAGTTATCAAAATTTGACAAGTAACCCGATTTAACTTCTTAATCTCTAGTATTTGTGCTTCTCCAAATGAGATCATCCTAGAAATTTTCTGGAGGAATGTAGATGTCATTAATTTTCTTGTTTAAATCATGAAAAGGTTAGATATCACTTTGGTAGAAATATGGGGAGAATAGGAATCCATTTCCGGTCATTGTCCCAATAATTGCAAACCAGAGCTCCCCATTCAAAAGAAAGGACCTATCAGAGCTCATTCCATGGTCCTGATAAATTAAGAGACACATCCTCTAACCAAGGATCCTCCCAAAATTTTATCTGAGACTTGTCACCAAGGTTCCATTTATACCCTTTGATAAACAACTTCCTGTTTAGGCACATGTTGTTCTAGAAGATAGATCCTCTAAGAAGCACCAAATCACTAAAGAATTCCAAAGTTCCACCAAAGGGAAGAAAATATTTCACCTTCGAATTTTCACCCAGATGCCTTCCTCTTTGTGAAGTCTCCATCCCACCTTAGCAATGAGGGCATGGTTCATAAACTAAATGTTCTTTAGCCCCAGGCCACCCATGTCTTTGGGTTGAGTAACCTTTTCCCAGGTGACTAGAGGGATTCTATTTTTATCCTCTGATCCAGTCTAGAGGAAATGTTTCTAAATACCTTCAATGGATTTCTTGACTCTATTTGGGAGAATGAAAATAGACATGATGTAGATTGGTATGCCTTGAAAACTACTTTGAAGGAGATGAGCTTTACCTACTTGAGAGAGTAAGGATCATTTCCATGAATCCAAATTCTTATGTAATATCTCTATTATTTTATTCCAACCACCTTCCTCAAGTTTTCTCCCACATAAAGGAATTCCCAAATACAAATCTGGGAGTTGTTTGATGTTACACTCCAGGATAGTGGCCAATCTATACTTGTTGATCTTCATCAACATTTATGAAGCAGCAATTTTTTTTTTTCTGAAGTTTATTTTTTGTTTGATAGCTCTTTCATATTTATTGGTGATACCTTTGATAGTCTTGGCTTCTTGAACAAAAACTTGTCCTAGAAGAACCGTATCATCAACAAACTACTATAGACATTGGTTCTCCATACCATGGGAAACTTTGACCCCTTCCATGCTTCCCTCTCTTTGGTCTTTGATGCATAACTGCTCAAAGTTTCAGCCACAATTATATACAAAAAGAGGGGATAAAGGATCCCCTTGTCTCAGGCCCCTTTTAGATTTGAAGAAACCATTAGGTTTCCCATTGATGATAACTGAGAAAATTAGATCTTTAGTACAAATGTGAATCATTTTAATAAAATTTGGATAATATGCCAATATAGATAAAAGGGAATACAAAAAGTCCCAAGAAACCTTATCATAAGACTTTTGCATATCTAGCTTCAAAATCACAGTTTCCTGCCTCAAAGCTCTAAACAATGAATGGTTTCATGAATTGTGATTATATTGTCCAAATTTTGTCTTCCTGGCATAAAGGCCCCTTAGTTGGGAGAAATAAAATTACTCAGAGTCTCTCTTCTGAAAGCTAATAACTTGGATAGGATCTTATAAATGGTGTTACACAGGCTTATGGGTCTAAAATCCCTGAGATCCTTAGCTCCATGATTTTTAGGTATGAGATCTAGAAAGGTATGGTTTATTTTTTAAGAATGCATCCTGAATGAAAAGATTCTTGGACAACATTGATTACATCATTCATGAAAATATCCCAATACAAGATTGGAAGAAAAATATGGAAATCCGTCCACACAGGGCTTTTTCACCTTCTATAAAGCATCCATAATACCTTTGATATCCTCTTTAGAAGGGATAGAAATAAGCTCCATATTATCACTTTGACTGATAGTAGGCTTGAAAAGATTCAAAATCTCTTCTTTGGTGACCTCGTCATTAAGAAGATCCTCTGCAAAGAGGTTTTTGAAAAAGGAAATAATGGTGGAAGCTATTTCTTTGTCCTTAGTGACCAAATCCCCATTTTATTTCTTGAATTCTTGAATGTGAAGTTTGTTGGCTTTAATAGTCATAGAGGTATGGAAGAATTTGGTGTTCTGGTCCCCTCCTTTAGCCAAGTGATTCTCGATTGTTGTTTCTAGTACACCTCTTCCCTATGTAGAATATTGTGATAGTCAGAGAGAAGGCTCTTCTCTTTCACTTTATCCTTAGAACTCCACCCCCTTGTTCCATATTTTCTTCAAGAATTCTAATATCCTCTACTATTATTCTTTTTTGGAGGAAGATGTTTCCAAAAATCTCCTTGTTCCATATCTTCAGATTGGTTTTAATATTTTTGAGCTTAGAGGTCACCTTGAACATGTTGTTTCCTTTCACCTCTATACTCCACCAGTCCTTAATTCTATGTTCCAAATCTAGATGAGTATTCCACATCTTTTCAAACCTGAAAGGTCTACCGATGGGGTTCTCCCTAACACTGATTTTGAGGATCAAAGGGTTGTGATCGACCCAATCCGTAGAAGAGAAGATAAGGAATATTGTTGTTCCTAAATCCATTGAGTGTTAACCAAGAAATGGTCTATCCTTATTTGGATTAAGTTAACCCCTTCTCTCTTGTTGGACCATGTAAATTTGGAGTCGTTAAGGTTCAAATAAATTAAAGCATTCCACCCCATGAAGTTACCAAGATCCTCCATACTCTCAGTGAAAACATTAATACCACCTTTCTTCTCAGATGGAATAAGAGGAGTATTAAAGTCACCACCGATGATCCATTTTAAGTCACTAAACATTCTTCTGAAGGTGGTCAGATGCTCCCAAAGTTCTCTTCTACCCACAGTCATGTTGGGGCATAGATACTTGACATAATAAATTGTTTTCTAGAACTGAATTCCGTAAAGAAAATAACTAAATGGTGTTGATTATTGATAGGGGAGCCTTCCAACATATCTCTTTTCCATAAGCATAGTAACCTTCCAGAGGCACCAATCAATGGTTGACAATGAAATCCAGATTATTTCTAAAGAATAGATTGAAAATATCTCATCCTATTTTCATTCATCTTGGTTTCTTGTAGCATTATCACATCAAGTTTCTCTTTAAATTTCAAATCCCTCAAAATCCTATGCTTATTGGGCTGATTTAAGCCCCTAATATTCCAAGAAATGCAAATCATTTATGGTGGAAGGATTTATTACCTATATTTAATGGTTTTTGATGACCCTCCATGATGTCTTTCTTTTTCACCTTGTCCCTTTTTTCCCTTTCCAATGGTCTTCCTGGTGAGGCCTTATTAGCCCCAACATCTACCTTGGATCTGTTCTAGGTGTTTGTATCTGATTTGGAGATGGCCTAGACTCAGAGATGTGAAGATCTGAGCACACCTTAGTTGGACTGTCTTTTACTCCTTGCTTTTCTTCCATACTTCCATCTTGTGTTGCTTCCTTAACTGGACTAACTTTGGCTCCTTCCTTACCCTCCAAGCTACTAGTTTAGATCACTTTTGTCATCATCTCCAAGGCCTCCTGTTCCCGTTGAACATCCTCCTCCACTATGGAGATGTCCTCCAAATTAACATCCAACATTTTATACATATTACTTACCAGTATTGTTTCCTCTGGTCTTTGGGAAAAGAAACTTGCCTCTAATGAATCCGGGACTATTGATCTGATTATACTATCTTCTTGGAAGTATTCAAAGACTACCATATCATCATCAATGATAGGTTCTTGGACCACTTCCTTGTTGCTGTCCTTATTCCAACCTTCTATTTCCAAAACTTTTTGTGGGTGTTTATCTTTGGTGACTTGATCCTTAGTCTCAACATGATTGGGTATCTACCACCATGAATGGTTGATCTTCGATGGTCCACTGCCATTTGGTGGCATAGGTCCCTTACCTTTCAAATCCTCCTTACTAACATTCTTATTCTTCTTGAGCAAGGATTTCTGGGCCACCTCCTCTTTCACCTTAGGACATGTCTTGAGATTGTGACCCACTTTAAAGTAGGAAAAGCACATGAAAGGGGCAAACTCATAGTCGATCTTCGGTTTTGGACTCCTAGGGAGCCTTGATCTCAATGTTTCTTGGTAGTGGTGTTTCCATGGCCACATTAACAAAAATGGAGAAAATAAAAGCCTTATTCTAGCACAGTGACCGGATCAATTATTGTTAGGAACTTATAGCCTTTGCGATCCTTGTAAGATATCCAGGTCCCAATATTCCAATGGGAGCCCAGAGAAGCTAGACCCAAATAGGGTATTCTTTGATAACCATCTCCAGAGGATTGAATCTCGGCTGCCATTTTTAAACTAGGACCACAACGCACCCCATGAACCAAGGACCTCCAGCTAAGATCCTTAAGAAATCCTCCTCCAGGGAAAGATGAATAACAAATAAAGCATTAGCATAGGTCGATATTTCCATCGATCCTTTAGGAATCCATTTCCTATTATCCCATTTCCTAAACTCTTCGATATTGGGTTTGCTACTAGGAATCTTAGCCAGGATGGTATTGCACATTGAGGGCCGGACCCAGTTGGCCAAGGATTATGGTATTTCCAAAGAAACATTGATTTCATTGCAGATAGGGTCAAGAACAAAGGAAGATCCCTATTTAATGGGGGCACCAGGCACCCGCCACACCCATGTGACCGAGGGCCTCCTATCCATCTCTGATTTTTCCTTTTTGTAAACTATGCATCCTCTCTGCCTACCTATAGATTCACCCTGTGATCCCTGCATCGGCTCCTCGCCATCTTTCCACTCAAACCTGAATTCAAATATCCTTGGATTCGATATAATTAAACTAAATGGAGAATAGAATGACCCTCACCAATTTTTGTGCCATTTTTGGGGATATTGTCAATATGTATTCATTGATTTAGGAATTTTTCGAGTTTTCCGTAAGTTTCAATGAATAATGATGATTTTTACTTCTTTTAATTATCTAAACACTTATATATGACAACATGTAGACCTTGTGAGCTCCCTAAATTAAGTGGAACTGAGGAACTTCCATAATCTCTTAGCTCGAGGGAAATATTGACCTAACAATTCCTATATCATTTCTTTAGTTGAATGTAGGATATTAATTTTTAGTTCATATATAGGCTTAAAGACTCAAAAGGAAGATTCATTAAATAGAACCCCCATAATCAAACCATAGGTTCAAAATTTGAGGTTTTGCCACAAGAAAAAATGGAAGGAGTATAAAATGTATCCCCTCCATAGGGAATAACATTCACCTACACTATTGTGATAAATTATGAAGATACGACTCCCATGAAATAGATTTTCCTATCAGTATTTCATACCTTTATGGAAATAGCTTTAGAGGACCCTAATCAATTCTTACTTGAGTTTTCGGATATGTGTTAAACTTATTACTATACTACAAATAACCAAAAGCTAAAACTATTCCCTTCAACCCTCAAGGACTCAACTATGCATTGGTTTATGGGTTTGCCTCATAAATCCATTCATAACTAGGATGAAATGGAAATAGATTTTCTAGACAAATATCAATATTATTGTAGGATTTGAGACTAGAAAGAGGAACTTTTTAGGATGACCCAAAAGGAAGATAAAATCCTTGAGGATTATCTTGATAGATACCTCTTTATCTATGCATAATGTGGCAATGGACTAGACCAATATTTGAGAAAGACTATATTTCTAAGAGGACCTGGATGACGAGTCTAGAGATTATCTTAATATAATGGGTAGAGTATATGTGAACAAACTAGGACTTGGAGATATTGTTGATCTCTATAGAAACTATTCAAGGAATAGGCAAATTTTTGAAGAAACCAAAAAGGAAAACAAGTAGTGAAGTGATCCAGTTGATGGAGGAGTTTACTAACCTCAAAATAGACATCCTAGTGAATTTAAACACTTCTTGGATAATATGCAAGAAAAATTTATGGCTTCAAAACCTTTATCAATTTATTTCCCTAGGTACAAAGATAAGCACACACTTAAGGATTATTCTTTGGATAAGGCATATATCTGTGGTATCTATAATTTAAAACACTCCACCAATCAATGAAATATAATCCTAGTTATTAAAGATCTTGTAAAGAAAGGAAACCTCCATGAAGCAAAACTTATTTATGTAGATCAAAGACAAACGGTAGTTTCTTCGTAAACCAACATTTTGTTCCTAGGAATCAATGGACCAAAAATCAATGGAGTGCTTCCTAGTCTATTCCATAACCTTGGGGTCAATACATCCCTAAACAATATAGTAATACACCATGGGAAATCTAATATCAAAAACCATGGATGCCTTGGAAACATCAATAAAAATGGCCATCCCAATAAAAATATAACCAAAAATATTATCAATAACCATTCCAAGGCCAAAGGCACAATCAAAATGTGTAAAACCAATAGCAAGTCCTTATGTATGGACCTTTCCATCATCACCAGCCACCTCAACTAGAGTAGGTGAACCAACCAAAATTTCCCTGCTCAACCTATGGCCTATCAAAAATATGAAATAGTGAACCCTTATATATACAATGGAATTAAAAAAACTACCAACATAAATGCCATTAGGTGTGATAATGTATAGCTTCACTATGGAAATATTCTTCCACATCCTCCTTCACCATTCATTGAGGAAATAACTAAAGAAAAATAAGAATTGGAAGAGACAATTCCTAAAATACCTCTATAAAATGGACAACATGTAAAAACCTCTAATTTACTAGCTTTACCATTTCAAGAAAGATTGAGAGGAAAGAATCAAATCAACATCATCATAAGATATTTGAATCTAAGCTCATACAAGAACTGAAATTCCTTAGTATTGGAATCCCTCTAATACAAGAAATCATATATGTTCTTGAGATTAATAGGACTATTAGAGAACTATGTATTAAAACTCCAGAAGAAAAAAATACTATCTTAGGACCATCCGAGTAGATGGGAAGCTAAATTAAATTTTAGTAGGGAAGCTTCTTCCTCCCAATTATGGAGAAACATGAAGTCCTAAATTTAATGTTTCTATTGGGAATATCAGTATACCTAACATTCTTGTGAACATAAGAGTTGTCATTAATTTCATGAATTCTGATATGCTCTCAAATTTTTCATTAACCAATATGCAACCAACTTCCGCAACCTTGCAAAGACAAAATGAATTATAGGATATGTTGCGGTGATAATAGAACTATGGGAATACCTTGTATACTTTCTAATATTAAAAATATAGAGTAAAAATAAAGGTTATCCTTTAATTTTAGGCAGACCTTGGTTCGCCACACCGCTACCCTCATAGATTGTATGTTTGGGGACATGTCTATTTCAATTGGATTAAATGTAAAAAATATTTATTTATACCCACATGTCAAGTAGTTTTTTCTCGATAAATATTAATGGGTAGATAATTCTAATGAAACTGACATTGCGGGAAAAAATTCTTCCTTAGAATTCATCATTGTCCAAAGATATGAAATTGAGTTGAACAAATGTCACGAGAAAAATATGATATAAAATTTCAGACTCTCTACCTTTACCATGCATTTGAAGGAGGAAATCTCAGTGATGACATAATAATGTTGCATAAATTATAGCCATGTGTCTATCCATTAAATTCATTAATGAGTGAGTACCCTTCATTGATTTCAAACTAATTAGGAACCAAACAAGTTAAAGTTAAACTAGAAAAACTATTAAACATTAATAGTTGGTTGGTAGACGTAGATGAGGAAATATTATTTAAAGTAATGAGCTCTCATTTGAAAGCCTTTACATGGGAATACAATGATATGACAAGGATTCATCTTGATGTATGCACTCACCATATTTACATGGATAATTTCAAACAAATAAGGTAACTCCAAAGAAAAATAAACCCAACACTTAGGGATATTTTTAAAATAGAGAAGAGAAGTTATTAAGTAGGATATATATACCAAATATCATATAATCAATGGGTGTATCCTCTAGTTATTATGCCTAAGAAAAATGGCAAATGAAGAGTTTGTATAGACTACAAATAATTGAATAAATCCACATGGAAATATTACTTTCCTCTTCCTTTTATTGATCAAGTTCTAGATAATTTGGAAGGGAAGAAATAATTTTCTTTCTTATATGGATTTAGTGGATACAACCAGATACAAGTGGCACTTGAGGATTAAGATAAAACTACTTTTACTTTCCCTTGGGGAATTTTTGAAAGGTCCTACCCTATGGACTATGTAATGTAACAATAACATTTCAAATAACAATGTTGGCTATATTTCTAGATTTAACAAATGAATTTGTTGAAATTTACATGGATGATTTTATAGTCTATGGAGGATATTTTGAAGAATCATTGACTAATCTAGAGTCAAAGTATTGAATAAGTGTGAAAGCACAAATTTTATCACAATCATGAAAAATGTTTGATTATGCTAGAATAAGGTATAGTATTGGGATACCATATTTCAAAATAAGGAATCCAAGTGGACCTTAACAAATTCGAGGTGATCAAGCAACTTCTAACACCTTCCACTCAAACATAGGTAAGAATTTTTTTAAGACATGATAGATATTATAGGAGATTCATAAAATATTTTAGTAAAGTAATATCTCCTATTTTTTTATTGCTTACAAGAGACTATGCATTTATTTGGACTTATGAGTGTTAACAATATTTTTAGGCCATTAAATAAAAAACTAAATTCGATCCTATTTTGAGAGGACCTAATTTGAATATTTCTTTCTACATCCAAAAAGATGCATCTAATGAAGAAATAGGAGTTATTCTTGGACATAAATAAGAAGTAGAAACCATGCATGTTATTTACTAAATTATTATAAACTTTACACCTTCTGATAGAAACTATACAACCAATAAATTGTTCCTTGTTGTAGTGTATGTTATCAACAAAATTTTCCATTACATCACTAGTTACAAAGTGATTGTCTACACAAATCCTTTTTTATAAAGTATTTAATGAAAAACCATCGCTAAGTGGAAGGATAATTAGGTGTTTATTTATTTTACAATAATTCAATGTGAAAATAATTGATGAACCAAGAAGAGCTAATATGGTTGCATATTTCTTTTCATACTAACAACCGCAAGATAAGATGAGCCAAAGAGAACATGAATTTCCATATAAAAACTTGTCTTCTATATCTTCTACATCACCATGTTTTGCTATCATGGCTACCTATCATACTTTAGGGAAGTTCCCATCCTATTTCACTCCTAAATAAAAAAGGAACCTTAGAAAGAATATTTCAATATATAATTGGGTGAAAGGAATGCTATTTAGATGTTGTCCTGAATTTGTGTTGCTAGGGTGCATAAGGGATGATAAGATTCATTATGTCTTGAGAGATTACCATGGTGAACCATTAGGAGGTCACTATTCATCACTCTAGACTATTCAAAAGGTCTTGGATGCTAGTTATTATTGGCCTTCTCTACATAAGAATGCAAAAGTAACCTTTGGCAATATGACCAGTGCCAAATAATGGGAAGGCCTACTATCTCCAACGATATACCTCTCCAACTTAAAGTGGTTTTGGAACCTTTTGACAAATGGGGATTATATTTAAATATCCCTACTGATCCAACACATCAAGGAAAGTAACACATTTTTATCCATACTAATTATTTTACTAAATTAGAAGAGGTTCAACCTTTACAATTTTATAGGGGTGAGAAGGTGGATGAATTTTTATAAGAAAGAATATTTCTTAGATTTGGGGCACAAATATATATATTGTTTCATATCAAGGGCCACCATTTTTATCTAATGTGATCAATGCATTTGCATATTTATATCAAGTTATACACATGAAATATTCACCTTATCACCCCTAATCAAATGGCCAAGTTGAAGTCATTAACAAAGAACAGGAAAACATATTGATTAATGCGATAAACATCAATAGAAAGGATTGGGAACTATGGTTACTAGAATAAGTATGGGACTAGAACACCATATGGAATTCACTACAAAATTCTCTCTATATGAACTATTTTATGGAAAATTCCATTTTTCCCATAGAATTTTAGCTCCAGGACTTTGAAAAAAACAATATTGGTATGGATAGATTTAACACTAGCATAACAACATGGGATTTTATAATTTAATTAATTAGATGAAATAAGAATAGGATAATTGAACTATAATCAATTGATCTAGAAAAAAAGGAAAGTGTGGCATGAACACCATATTATACAAATAAAATTTCAAGCTAGACATTGGGAATTGCTATTTGATTCCAAGTATAAGGACTTCAAGGGAAAAATATGGACTTGTTGGTTTGGTCTTTATCAAATTGAAGAAGTATATAATAATAGTTTTGTTCAGGTCAAACCCATTTATGTTTAATAAAGGATATCATATGGATGAAAATTGGCATGCAACCTTCAACCGCACTCGACCCCCAAGGTCGTGTCGGGAGTAGACGATGTGGAAATAAGGCTAAATATAGGAGGATCAATGAATAAGATCTGGTAGTGTGATCTCCTAGTAGATGAGTTGGCAAAGGGGAGATTTAGAGGCTATGAATAGGTAGCATAAATTCCCTATGGTTTGTCTAACTGAATCTCAATGTTAAACTAGTTTGAAGTGTCCAAATTAAATAAGATGAAACTAACAATCTATGTTACTACTGAAAGGAAACTAACCTAAATAAAACAACAAAAATGAAACATCATAATTACAAACAACAATTTTCTTTTATTCTAAATAATCAAATCTACTTCTACACTAAAACTAAACAAGAAAAATAACCCAATGTGGTTATTCACCTATGCTGAGTGTATTCTAAATAATGCTAACATAAAACAAGAACTTTTCCCAATAATCTATGATATGCAGACAACTTCCTATAGATATTTTCTCCTTCAAATCCACAGGATAGGAAGAAGAAGATCCATCATCGGGAGCTGTTATTAATGATTTAAAACCTCTTGGAAATTAACTAATTACTTGCAAATGAAAGAATATTGGTTTTCTACTCTATTTGATGTGATATAACAATAATAAATTACAACAATGAAGGAAAATAAAACAACAACCCCAACCTAGAATTTATAGAATAGAGATAAATCCAGTTGTGTAATGAATTTTCCCCTCAATTTATCCTTTCTTTCTCTCTATGTCCATATGAGTCCAAGGAATTGGGAATGCAAAGGCAACAACAGGAGAAGGTGCTTGAGCAATGACAACTTGAAGGAAAATATAGTTGTAATGCAAGTAGAAGAGAGATAACACAAGTGAATAGAGCTTGGCTATGCAATTTCTAGCAGGATTTTTGCAACAATACTATGCAAGATACACAAAATTCTCACACCATTTTCTTGAATACAAGAATTGAATATATAGGAATTAGCTGGGATGTGCCTTCATACACAAGACAGCCTTGGAGTGCCAAATCATTGGGTGAAGAGGCAGTTCAAACTAATTAAATCTATTAAAAATAGAAGAGGGAATGAATACCATGCATTCAAGACTATTTTTAGGAAATTTTGTTCACAAATGCACCTTGGAAGTCAATTTAAGTGAAGCATCACATGTTAAAATTATGCATGAAGTGTTCTAGAAAAATGGCTTAGGACCGCTTCCATGCGCAAGGTGACGATCATAGGAAAGTCAACATGTCCCGGTGGCGATCCACAAAACTCCACCCTGCTTGCAAGCAATGTCACAAAACCACCACCCAGTGTAGGGCGGCACTTTAGACACTTAAGGCCAAAACATGCACAAAAAGAGTGGGAAGATGGAAGAAAGTGTGGAAAATCTAAGTAAAGATGTCTAGGTTACAAATATACACTGCGGATGAGCTTAGGAACTCAAACACCTTCTGAAAGGACATGAATCATCATTGGGGACTTTTGTAACCGTTTTCTCACAATGTAGAACATGTAATTTTGGGTGCATACAGATACTGTTGATTAATTTTCGTAAGCTCCACCTATACATGAAATCAATTTCAAAAGAACTATTTGAAAATAAATTAAATATGCATCTTGAATTTTGTTATATGAAGGAGGTTTTCTTTCTTTGTAACTTAATTTTGAAAGAAAAATAATTATTAAAGGAGTAAGGTTGAAAATTAGAAATGAAGGCATTCTTCACCCCAAAATGGGGGTTGAAAACCAAAAATGGAAGTCACTTCTAAAAATCAGCTAAAGAATATAAATGATTCTAGATAAGAAAATTATCGAGATACACAAACAAATATTTTTTTCCTCTAGCAACATTAGGACATGTGTTAAAAGGGGACTAATTCAGGTATGTGTATCAACTTATTCTTTATTGACAACATAAAGGTCTTTTCAAATGTTATTAAGTAAATTTTCAAGACTTAACTCAAAAAATGAGGAAATGATGGCCTCCCAAATATGATTAAATGATATGATGTTTTAAGTTAAGAAGTGATTTGGGTAATGTGTGAAATCTTATCCAAAGATATGGAAATGAAGTGGGATGCAAAGAATTTTAAATAATATCATATTCAAGTGTGTGTTATAATTACCCACACAAGATTTATTGCATATTTTTGGTTGGAAATTTTTTTACCGAGAACTATCAATAGTTCTAAAGGGTAAAGTGGTCCCTCCTCTTTAATGGGGAGGTTCCCTTATTCAAAATCCAAAACCCTAAGTATGTACAAATACAAAACTAATTAATTTTAGATGAGGATATTAGTGACCATGGCATTTGAATCATTCCTTTCAATACATAAGAGAAACTAGGGAAAGACATGGAGGAATTACAGTAGTATGACTAGGGTAAGACAAGTTAGTTAGGGAAACACAATTGCAACTAACTAACTAATCAAAGATAAAAAACATTTCCTTGGTTCCCCAAGATTACCAACTGACTACAAAAGAGAGAAAGGAAGAAAAACACTTTCAAATAAAGAGATTGCATATTTTTATTCTACTTATGCATGCAAATAGAACTCAAGAACATGTGTGTTTGTATAAATGAAAAACCCATAATACGTAGAATGAAAATTGACACAAATTTCAACACATTTCACTTCATGGATTTGAACACAAAGTTTCAGATTTCATATATAACAAACTATCACATTAATCAAATTACAAGAGAGAGAAATGGAAAGAACTCATATGAGAAAGGGAAGGTCTTATTCTATATTGATCAAAAATATGTATATTACATCCAAATACACCAATATCCAACCCATTTACAAGTGAAAATGAGGCCTTATATAGGATGAGGGGAGGATGTATTTAATTAAGTTTTAAACAATTAATTAATTAATTACATAAGTTGGATTTATTTTATAATTTTACTTTTAGAATAATAAAGCCAACTTCAAAATAAAATCATTAGAAATTACTACGAGCCAGAAGAGGAAGGGGTAGTGGGAACAACTAAGGCTGACACTTTCAATTCAAGAACTTGCATTCGAATTTCATTACGAAGTTGAAATCTCCATACTCTTAGGGATAGTGGTATTTGCAAGAGCAGTTAACCAACTTCCAAGAGAGTACTCCATCTCTTTTGCAATTCCACCATTTTGCACAAGTCCTTTAGTTTCCTCAAGAATGACATTGTGTAGTTCGAGATATTTCCTCCATTTTTGTGCTTGATGAATGAGTCTTCTTTGAATAGTTCCTTCCGATTAGTGATTTAAATTTTTCTTTGATATGATCAATTGGATTCCTCTCTGCAGAATTATCTTTGTATAATTGGCAATGGAGGGCTTATAAATCAATGAAGATATCATCCTTAAGTGATTAACCCTTTTATACCATGGCTCTTAACTCAATTGTATCTTCCTCGAAACCTAGATTCTCCACTCCATGATGTATGTCCAAGTATTGGATAGAATGATCTTTAAATCATCAATAAATTTGTGAGTAAGGATAATCTTTTCATCAATTGTGTTCACAATTTAGAGATATTGAATACAATCTTCCCAAATTTTAATCTCCTTATCAATTGTGTCAACTCCTGAATTGAATTTTTATTATTCTAAGGACATATTATCATACACCTTGTATGATTCATAAATAAATTGCAAACCAGAAAATAGAATTCCTCAAACCAAACCTCAAAATATTTTCCAAATGTTTCATGCTTATGAATTTCTATAATATATTTGACATCAATCCCGACAGTGGTAGTAGTGGGTGGAAGTGAAGAGAGGGGAGTGGGATCAAGAGGAGTCTTGTCTAATGAGAGGAAATATTTGATAAAATTTGAAAGAACTTGTACCTTCTCCTCAAGTTTTTCTTGAGTTTTCTTTCCTTTTTCCACCCTCTCAATGACTTTGGAGACATGATCTAAGATATTTTCCACCTCTCCCTCTAGATTTGATTCTCCAAGTGGAATTCTAGTGAGCTCCAAGTCTGAAATAGATATTTTTTCACTCTTATATCCTTTTGGTTTAGAAATTTATAAGAATTGTTTTCCTTTAGAATCTGAAATAAGAAAATAAGTTGTGTTAGATTTCTTAGGAGGAGGAGGAGTTATACCTAGAAGAGCAACCACTTCATCAAACCCTAGAGCCATAATCTGAGATGGATATTTCCTTTTCTGCTATCAATCATGGGTTGGACCCATGTGAAGGAATCACTAGAAGAAGGAGCTGGAGGAGGAGGAATGCAAGGACATTTTGAGAGTTGAGAGGTTGAGAAGTAGAGACTTCAAGAGTGGGAGTTACAACAGAAGAATAAGGTGGTCTTCTAACCTCTAGCTTATGCCTTGATGCACTAGCTTTCCATATATCTAGTTCAATGATTTCTAATTCATCCTCTTCACCTTCATCATTTTGTTCTTCAATTGATTTTTCTTCTTCCTTAAAGGCTTTTGGTACTTTTAAAGGGGCAGATGTAGTATCATCAACTAGTTCTAGGATTTTCTCTTGTTCCACCCTTTTCTCATGTGTTTCTTCCCTCTTCTCTACCTCTTTTGATTTGTCTTTTTATGTACACCTTAGTTCCTGAGTCCAAGGGTGAGGAGGAAGGAATTTTTGTTTCAGAACATTTTTCTAGGAAGTGTAAGCTTCATGAGAGGAAGATGTCTTCATTGATTCTTTGAACTCATTTAACCTCCTATTATACCAATTTCTAGTCCTCAATGACAATGGGTTGTTCAATTCATCAGGATTGTACCTTTCATTTTAGAGTAATTGATGGTGGGTAGAGAAGTGTATTGAATAGACCTTATGTATTCTATAGTGTAAAAATTAGAATCATCATCTTCCATGCCTTTAGGAACCTTGTACAGATTGATATCTTGGATTTTTGTAATGATAGTCTACCAAAGAATCTCTTTCTTACCTCATATTATTCAAAACAATCCTCCCATTAATATTTGAATGTTGGCACACAGAAAAGTATGTCATTATGAGATTCTTTGAAATAAAACCCTTGCTATCAAAGGAAGACCTCTTCTAGTAAGTGTGAAACTTGAATTCTGAAATGGTTCTCTCAACATTCTAGGCATCAAGGGTAGACCTACATGTGTAATTTCCTAATGAGATAGGGAATTGAATGCATGTGATATTCTCATCTCTGTAGGTTTTATGTAGTACATCCAATTATCTACAAAGTTATACCAAAATCAACTTTTCATTGCAATATATTGGAAGCTTGCTTGTACTCCCTCGAATCTATCTACTCAAATGTATGAGAACTTATTGAATTGAATGAAGAGGATATCATATAAAAAAATCAGCTACCTTGCCTTTGAAGAAACCCTTTCAGTCATATTATCCTCTAACATTCTGACCAAGAATATTGTGAAAGCATCATTCACTCTCCTATGATAAGATTTTTTTCATAGGTGAGTTGAGTGTAAATATCGTACACTAGTGCATTTTATTTGTCCTCATTCCCAGATAATCCTATCCATATGCTATAGGTTTCTATGGTGTATATCAGGTATGAGGTGACATGAAATATTTTACTTTGATGTACATTGACCAATTGTTGAGTCAGGTTTTCACAAATGATTTCCCCCAAGTTCAGCCTCTTTTTATCTTAACATATCACATTGATATACACACACATCCAATATTGAAACTCATTAGTGGATGACATGCCCATTATCCTAGCTAGTGGTTTGATCATATATGACAACTCTTCTTTGAAATCACTTCTTTAAAGGATCTTGGGAAACATGGAAGGCCATTTATTATTAGTCTTGAGTTAGGATTTAGCAATCATAGTCTTATAGTTATCTTGATTTTGATAAAAAAAGACTCTAGGCTTTAGCCTTGGTTAAGATTTTGGAGTCTTCAAAGGTTGGGATTCCTAAGGCCACACTAATGTAATGGGAATTTAGTTTGGAAATGATTTTCCCTTGGGGGTATTTCAATAATTTTATTTAAGGGTCAACAATTGAGGAACAAGATAGGACTTTGTCAGTGCATTGCACTGAGGTGGGGAAGCCAGTAGCATAAGCAATTCCATTTTTTTAATATAGTAGGCAATTACAATGGGAGTATCTTCTCGAGATTCTCGCCCAAAATTCATCCAGTTCATGTTCCCGACATCGTTGTCTCTATGTCAAGTATGGAGGTTTCTAGAGATGAAATATGTTCATACCCCACATATTGGAACTTCATTATGGAAGGATTAGGGAAAACTCAGAGAAAATGGACACTAAATAATGGATTACAAGAGGTATTTAAAGGGGAGGGTTAGAAACACAAATAAATATCAAAATATATAGAGGATAGATAAAACCACTCACCTTTAACATATAAATATAGGCATCTTTACAACAGTCCTAACACTAATTAAAATTTTCAATTTGGGTGAAAAATGGCCAAGTTATGAGAAAAACACCTCCTTTAGTGCATGGGAGCAAGAAATGGATAGGAAAAAATGAGAGCTTAATTCATAAATGGTTAAATATGGCTAAGTGTTTGACTTATATAACAATTGGCTTTAAAAAATTGATTTAGGGAAAAGAAAGTGTTGTGCGGATAAAGCTATGCCATTGGGAACTCATTTTATTTCCTTTCCTACAAAAATCGGTTATGACAGAGAGTTGGTAGAACTCAAGGAACATGCTTCGATGCAGGCTACTATGGATGTGGGGAACAAAGAGCATGGGAGAAAAATTCCAACCATTTCACAAATTTCCTCAAAAGCTACAAAGAAGAAGAAAGGAAGGATTGTGGAGATAATAGGCTTACGGAGAACCAAAGGTAGGATGGAATGAGGCTACTTGTTCCACCAACCTACAAAAAATCCACAAAGAAGAAGAAGAAAAGGATTGTAGATAAAATGGTCGTGTGAGGAGAAAAAGGGAGGATAGAATCGTTCCATGAGTTCCCAAAATTTCCAAAAAGGCTGACGTAAAGGAAAAGTTGTGGAAATGTGGTGAGTGTGGGAAATCAGAGAACCAAAAGAATGAGTTTCGAGAGAAAAAAACAAAGTCGATTAACACTAAAAGTAATGTAATGCAGTCAAATCAAAAATTAGGGAACATGAGGAATGGAGGAACAATTCCTCTTGTTCCTCCAAAGTCTGTAATGACCAACTAAAGCTCAAATTGACTAAAAATTGGCTAACTACTAATGTTTTTTAGCATTCCTTTACATCAAAATGTAAATACATCCAAGATAATGGGTCACTTAGCAAAAAACTAATTTTTTTCAAAAGTTTCACATTTTTAAGGTTAGTGACAACACATATGCATTCAATTATATAAATCTTAAACATGATTTGTGTATTATCCAATTCATATCCATTTCGTTTGAAGAAAAAACATGAACAAAAAATATTGAGTCCTCCAAAATAGAGATAGAGTCCTTATCAACAAATATCAAGTCTTACACATACAAAAATTCAAGGGAAATGAGAAATAAGAAGCAATCAAAGCTAGAAAATTATACCAAGCTCATGTAGGATGAAGCCATAGTTGAAATATTTGAGCACGATGCATGGTTACAATTTATTCAAATGTTTGAAGGATTTAACCAATAAATGGTTGAGGAATTTTCTCGACATTTTAAAAGGAAGTAACTCTAAAGTCTAGAGAATAACTATTGAGATAAGCACTGAAATTGTAAGCCAAATATCTATAATTCCAACTATATAAGGAGCTCCTATTAGCTTTTGGGTTCCCTATAATGATCTTATTTCATATTTTAGAACACAAAGATATCCTACCCTTAGGGTATGATAGGATGGCACTTTAGTAAGGTAAAATGAATTATGAGATACAATTTTCCTAACCCTTGGAAGTCAGTAGCCAAGTATATTATGAGATACCTCACCTACAATAGCCAATAATGAATTTTACTTGGACCTACCACACACATTCTAAACCATTTATGTCATGGGTTATAATTATCTTAGTTGAGGTTAAATTTACCATATTTCCTATATATTTCCTTGCATAATATGGCGTAAAAGTTTAATAGTAAAGGGGCGCTTGAGACACCATGGTTTAATCAATTTGATATGCAAACAACATTTAATATAATTGAAAAATGGGTAAGAAACATGTCAAAGGTTTGTAAATAAATGTAAGAAATAAGAATCTAAAGAAAAGCATTCTATTAAAAAACTTCCCCTAAGAGAAAATTACATCAAAAATAAAAAGAAAGGTAACTTGATTTTGGACAAAACCAAAGAGACAACCATTATTAATCTTCTTTCCAATTCGATGAATTTCCATAGGAACAAGTAATTACCTCATAAGCTTAGACCTCTAGGTTAAAAATATATAAGAGGAAGAGGATAGTGTTACAAAGGATGAATATTTTAAAGAAGAAAGACTCATGGAAAATAATCTCTAAACTCTTGGGAATCCCATCACATTCACATAATAACCTTAAAAATAATTTCTCTTGCATGAAACACTTAATGATAAAAATTTTACACCTCCTACCACTGTTCCATAAACAAATGAAGATGAAAAATTACAATCTCAACCCTAATTAATGGACAAAGGGAAGTGTCCCATGTAGTCAAATGAAGAAGCATGTTAATATCCATCTTAGAATGTAGAGGTAGGTCCAAGTTCACCCAATGAAGAGGATGAACAAATAAATCAGGAAATATCCCTATCTAGAGCTGAATTTTTTTGCAAGAAAAAATAAATAAATTTTAAAGACTTAAACAACTCATAAGTGAAAATGAAATGAAAATTCAAAACTTTGAGTTAGAATTATCAAATAAAGGTTAGGAAGTCCTAATTTCAATATGTAGAGTTGAAAGAAAAATTGAAAAGTACAAATGAAAAGTTATTGTAACCATATATTATATTTAGAAAGAAAAAGGAGGAAGAACTTAAGTCCATCTCCCACAATTTCTAGACTGTCATTTACACATTTCACCAAGAAATTACTGAAGTAAGGGGGAGTATATATAAATTATTAGTAGATGGTCCCCAAAAAGAGATAAATGACAAAGAAATTCAAATTGATTTCCTCTTTCCCATTTTCATCTCCAAAGGAATCTGGTACATATGTCACATTTCTATGAATTGAGAAAATTTGAGGCCAAGAAAATTTAGCTAGAAGTTGAAGTTAAAATTGATCAAAGAAAAGGAAACTCTAGAAGGCAAGCTAATATCATCTTTCCAAATAGGTGAGACTTTTCTCACCCGTAGAAGACCCTCTAACTTCTATGCTATGTTCCTCAAGGAACAATTTCTCAATTGACATATTTTTAGTCTTAAGAAAAATATGCTAAAGATATTGAATCCCCCAAAAGTTCATAGAGACCTATATGACCAAGAGTAATACCCAGTTGAAAAACTTGTGTGAATTTTATGTTCACATATTTGTATTGAGGTGGTTCTTAATTAAATTTTTCATAAGGGAAGTGTAGCTCATGGATTTCACATCAACCCCTAAAAATTAGGATATTTGGATGGTGAAGCTTGTAGAATTCAAGAACATTTAATAAAAAGTAGGTATCCTCATGAGAAATGACTTTCTTGCACCGAACAAATTAATCATCAACCTCAAGGCTCAGGACCACATTCCCTAGCTATTGGATAATTACATGGAATAGTTGTAAGAATGCATCAAGGAGTTTTATAAATTATTCCTTCCTCAAAACATATGGAGTATGGAGTAAAATATGGTAGGAGATACTAGCAGATATGAGAATAAGGGAGGTAGTCTTCCCAAAAATCTAAACTAAGACTATAAAAGAGCATAAAAGATAGTTAGCATAATCAAGATACTTTAACATGAATAGATAAGGATATACTACTTTTTTCCATTACTTTGGGCCCCAACAATGACATCAAAATCCTAGGATCAATAATCTCATAATGATTTCAAAGTATGGAGAAAATGGGTTATCTCAAATAATGTTTATATAACTCCAAGAGATAAAACCTGGAACACATACACCAAAGATTATGATTGTAGCATGATTGTTGAAAATATGAACAAAAAGGGGTAGGAATATTGCACAAGTTCCTACAAGATGTCAAGTTTGGGGGAGTGATGCCACTTGAATAATATCATCCTAATAATGTTTATTTCCTCAATTTTGAGTAAGTTTGAAATATGCTTAATCATGTTTACAAGTCTTTGCATATGTTTTACAAATTAAGTAAGGACCATGGTACATGTATGATGAATTAACCTTCATCTAATTGTCACTTGTTGTTTCCTAACTCCTAACAATTATTGTGGAAAGTATGTTTTTGTCATGTAAAACGATGGAGATAAGAATTGTAGTAAGCAATAAATGGATCAAATCCTTAACTTTAACTAAGTCATGAGATTTGGACTTAATCACTTAGTTCCAAACTAAAATAAGAAAAGATTAAGACTTATAAATAAAGCACATGACTCCTAAGAAAATTTTAGGACTCCTAAGAAAACCACAATACTTCCAAGGAAAGCACAAGACTCTTTCTTACATTTTCAAGACTCGATCTGTATAGATAGATTTGATTATTTGGCACCTAACTATAAAATCCACTTATATATTTAGGAAATAAAATTATGTATAGATCATAAATAATAATAATTCATTACAACACATAACATTCCTACGCCAAAAAGTGGTATTTAATAAAAAGAAGAAAAGGAAACTCTCCCACCTTTTGAGAGACAAGTCCTAATATAAATTTCAAACTAAAAATTAGTTTCGTTATAATAAGATATTTGTAACATGTTATCCCAAAATTTAAATTCCATGATAATTTTGGTACAACCTACTAAATTTTGTCTTTGAGAGTATTTTGAGTTAGCCATTTTTCAAGAAAATCCATGTTTTTTTGCCTAAGTTGTTAAATTCCTATGTTTTCTAGTTTTTGGGTTTTATGTACATCTAAACATGTTAAATGTTATATGTTTCTGAAACCTAAACCCCGACACACTATAGTGTTTTAGTTTTTGGTCCTTTGGGACATCAAATCATATCAATGTAACATGTTAAATGTTCCCCAAACCATGAAACCTGAAAAATTGTAGTGTTTCAAGTTTTGGGAGTCCAAAACATCCAAGTATGAGAAAAAAACATGCAATATACAAAATTTTCCTCGAACCCCGAATCCAAACAATACAATATGTTTGTTTTTTTGAATTTATAACATCAAAACATCACCACACAAAAACATGTCTCGTGTATTACAAACCCCAAACTTTGAAAATCATGGACCTAGT
Source organism: Taxus wallichiana var. yunnanensis (assembly GCA_018340775.1). Taxonomy (NCBI): domain Eukaryota; kingdom Viridiplantae; phylum Streptophyta; class Pinopsida; order Cupressales; family Taxaceae; genus Taxus; species Taxus wallichiana. The sequence goes on along the minus strand of CM031242.1, from coordinate 352,782,036 downwards.
ATGTTGGATTTTGGGATCCAAAAACATGAAAACATGTCTTGTTGAATGAAATCAAATCCTTGATCCCAAATTCAATGCAATAAATTCTAACTTGTATTTGAACTCCACATGTGTTGAACAATGTGTAGTACATGCTATCCTATTATAAAACCTAAATTTTCCATGTCATTTTTACCTTATACAAATTCATACTTTTACCACTACAAATGTATTTTTGGCCCTCGTTTCGATTGTGATTTTCCTCCTCTCCCAAATTACTCACCAAAGTCACTATTATGATGATACCAAGTCAATTAAAAATCAAGACATGGAAGTAGTGATTATGCTTTGAGATGCAGACTATTTTGATGATCTTCTCAAGCTTACGAATCTCGGAATATGTTGACACTAACAAAGAGGAATTCGAAAATCCTTTGAATGATCACTCCTTAGCTTGTATCAAACATCTGAAAAATAACTACCTAAAGAATCCAAAGTCTAAAATTAGTTGGTTCTCAAATACCATGCCTCGAAGTGACTTCATTATAGAAGTTAATGACATCATTAATTTACTAAGATGAGTGGTGGGTCTTCCCAAGGATAAATAATTTCAAGAGTGGATATATTAGTTCATCCATATCATAAGGAAACATAAACAATATGTCATATGGGGATAATTAATCGGTGATTCCCTGTGTAAGAAACTCAAGGAAGTTCATGTAATGGGAAAATTATTTATGATGTCATATCTCATTTATACTATAACAAGGATACAAATATACCCTATGTTGTGCATAGAAGGATCAATAAAATCATCTCCATTTTATGAATTTTGTCCTCAATTGACTTTTCAAGAAAGTATCAAGCATTTTAGGAGGGTAAATGATGCTTTCTTCTATAACATCATATATAGGTCAAGCAAATATTTATCCAAATGTTGATGCATTGACATATCCCGGAATGCAATGTCTTATTGGGATGTATTTTCTTATAGTTCCCAAACTTTACCTAAATTTGAGTAGGGGGATTTCAAGGATCGTTGTATCTATTTCCAAGATACCCAAGTGATAAGTGGGTATTAATGGAATTGGTGAGGTAATTATTATCCATTTTTACATGTTTGTAAAATGGACTAACCAATTAGCGATTAATGAAAAAATGGTTGCAAACAACTTGACGCAGTGAAGGTCCGAGCCACTTTTTTATAGCATGAAGGAATTGTTACTAGTAGGTAACAAGAATGGTGTCACTGACTAATAACAGGAGGAAATCCCACCGATAATAGGAATAGTCGTTACCGCCAGAACGTATAGACATTACCGGTTGACAATGTGTACAGTCATCACTAGTTGGTAACACTTTTGGTGTTATTGGTCGGTAACAATTTTCATGTTACTAATCTGGTAAAAATTTTTGTGTTTCTGGACGGTAACACTTTTGGTGTTACCAGACGGTAAAATTTTTAGTTTTGTCGAAATTAATGCAAGGATCATAGCCACTGACATTACCGACCGCCACTTCGATGAAAACGTGTACTGCCATTAAGAATCGGTATTACAATGGTGTTACCGGTCGACAACATGGAACACGTCACCGACCAATAACACCTTCGAATCCAACTTGTTACCGATCGTCACTATGAAGAAAACATTACTTGGTCGGCAACAAATAATGTGTTACCAACCGAAAACACGGGAAAATCAATGGTGGGCCTCGGATTAGGTGAGGTAGGTGGGTGAAAAGATAGCTCAACTAGTTTTAATGAAGTATGGCATGTCATGTCTTCTTCTTCCAAGAAGGTACCCTTGGGAAGCGGATTTACATGGCTTCCCATGCCTGTTTAATGAAGTAGGTTGGTTGGTGAAGAAAATTCAAGGCTCTTTATCTATATATTGTAAAATTCACCTCATTTTGAGGGGATTCATTCTGTTTGCAAAGGAACTTTGTCAAAATTGTTCCAGAGCTATTGTGAGCTAAAGGCCTCAAATTTGGGCTTATTGTAAAGGATTTTACCTTGTGCCTATATTGTAATGGATTGTGCATGTTTCGAACAATAAAATTGGTATTTTTTTGTGTTTCTTTCCCTAATTCAATTTTTTATTGCATCTTTTTCCTTCCATTACATTTGTAGGTATATTTTGCATGTTTATATCTCTTTGCGGGACCCTTAATTTGTTGTACTTTATGAATCTTGGGAATTAAATATTTTCTTAGATTGTGGCATCTCTACCTACCCTCTTTTACCTTGTTTACTCCCTATTGTTCACTCACTCCAAGTTTCTTACTCCCTTTCTTGTTACATCACCTTTGCTTAGAGTAGATTTATTTTTTATGCATTCTTCTATCCATGTCTCCTTGGAAAATATTAGGGTAGGATTAGTTTAACTTTTCCATTCTTTGCACTTTGGAAAAGTATGCACTAGGTTAGGAGAATAATTCGGCTTTCTCCAGAGGATTATCCTACTTTCAAGGTCTCACACTGTAGGATAATCCGATATTATGTAGGTTACATTGATTGCATCACACATAAATCACAAGCAATCAGGGGTGCTGTAATTTTGTGATAATAGTTTTGGCACGCTCGATGGGACTATAATTCATACTTACATTTTATCAAGATTGGGTGTGTGTCTTGATGATATTCCACCTTTAAAAGGCTTTGCAGCAACACATATAACTCCAACTATTAAATTAATTGGTTTCAGCAGTACCAGTGGCCTAAGTACATGAGAAGGATCCAAAATTGGTCTAGAGAAAGAGAAGAAGGTTTCTTTGAATACTTGCAGTTATAGCTAGGAAGAGAAAGGAGAGGAAGAAGAGTATAGAGTTACCCATCTTCACAAAATAAAACCTTATCAACACCTCCACCAAGTAGACCTTTCCTTTAGTCAACTAGGGTTCTTAGGCCGATCAAGATGGCACATCAAAAACCACCATAAGGACTGCCAAATCCCTTTGTCAATTTCACAGGGATCAGTCCACTCAATCTCAATGCCCAGAATCCAATTCCAGTGGCAACATTGAAGAATATCCCATACTTCACAAGAAAGAATCATATGACCCCAATTGATCACATTCAAGACATTGCAAATTTTTGTGTCATTCATGAGATTGTTTATATGGATGTAGTAGTCAAACTTCTTGCCTCTTCTCTCAAAGGTAAATCTCGTAGTGGTTCGAAGCTTAGCAACAGGGTCAATTCAGAACTAGAATGAACTATGCTCAGAATTTATAACTAGTTTGGGGAAAGGGAAAGATAATCTATCCCTTTTGGAGCAACTGACTATGATCAAGAGAGTGCCAAATGAGCAAATGGATGACTTCAATTTCAGATTTCAAAGGACGTGGGATAGGATTCCCATTGCGGTGAGACTAACTACTTAAGGTGCATTTCTATATTTCCTTAAGTCTTTAAATTCTAATATATCTGTTATGGTATAATCTATGGGAGGGATAACCTTACCAGGAGCTTATGTCCTAGCCATTAGAGCTAATAATTTCCTGATTCATGTTAGTAAACTTGCACCTAGGCCACCTATGCCTACTTATTTAGAAATGGGGAATCTTATTTCTAGTCAAGCTCCTACATTAGCCCTTATTCCTACTCCTAGAAATTAAAGTTCGATGAGGATTCCACCTCTTCTCCTAGCACATCAACTAAACTCCAAGAGGTTATGAAGCAATTGCAAAACCTAGGGAATGAATTAGTAACCCTTAAGAGGCAACAAGCCCAAAATTTTAGACCTTATCAGCCTCAATCCCAACCAAACATGCCTCCATATTAGCCTAATAGACCACTTGTTCAAGTTGCAAACAAAAATCAAGGACAACCTCAAGTTGCTAGGCCATTTCAACCATACAATCCTAATACACCTTCAACATCCTAGGCCTTGGTTCCAACCCAAAATAACATTACATAGGAATATGAATGGTGTTTTCCTTGCGGTCAACCCCATAATCAGAAACATGTTTCAATGGTATGCTAAACCAAGCCTTGATGGTAAAAACTATTGGTGTGCCTCAAGAGACAAACCAAGAAGAAAATCAACAGCAAACAACTACTCAAGAGGCACCTTCTAGTGAGACCACACTTTTGAACTAGCAAGTAGAGGATTTTTATGGTATAAATCAGTCTCCTTTTCGGGGGTAGCAGCCAACACAAGGTCTAAGAAAATAAATATAGAGGGAGGAAAATCATCAAACACAGTGTTTTCCACCTTCTATCACACCCCGAGGAGTTAGTGGCTCAAATCTAGTCCCAGGCCCACAAAATCAGCCTAGGGTGCCGATTGTAGTAGATAATATACAAGAGAAGGTAATGTCAAGAAGGGGGATGCACAAGGACAACCCACCTTCATTAAATATCATTGACCACATGAAGAAAAAAATGTAAGCATATTTATGTGGGAATCCTTGAAAATTCTAGGAGAAATGGATCTTTTGTAAGTAGTCATAACTAACTTTCTCATATCAAATGAGTCATCCAAGGACCAAGAGAAGGTGCTCACTAATGCAGATCCATAAGAAGGCAGTCAAGGAGTTTAACAGGGTAAAAACATGAATCCTCCCCCATTCTATATTTCTCTAATTATCATAGGCAATCTTGTCCTCAATTGCATGATCGATTCAAGAGAAAGTAGCTCAGTGATGCCCAAGTAGATAGTTGATCAGTTGGGCCTTCAATATGAAGTTATTTCTAGAGGTGTAGTACAATTAGATGGAACAAAAGTGAAAACTATTGGAGTAATCAAAGGGTTGAGATTTACACTACATGCATGCCCTAATGTCACAGTCTTGTAAGATGTGTCCGTCATAAACTTGCTGCCACTCTTTACGTTGTGTCTATCAAGAGACTTCATCGTCAAAATTGGAGGATATTTATCTATTGATTGGTCCCATATGCTCAATTTCAATTGTTAAACCTTTCATCAAGAAGATTTCTAGAGCACTCGGGAAGTAGAAACTAATCTCAAAAGCAATCTAGACACATCACTGGATGAGTGGGCTCATAAAATACATTCTCCCGATCCATACAAAGAGATGGAAGAAGATGAGTTAAGAATTTATCATCTACATGAATAAAATACACCTCTCCTTAGCATTACCAAAATAGATGGTAAAGATGTTAATGAAGTGTGGCAGTTGTTCTTTGACGGTTCAAGGAGCAAGTAGGGATTTGGAGGAGGTGTGGTGCTTATTTCACCATAGGGTTTGAAGTACTACTCATCTTTCCATTTTCAGTTTACATGTTCAAACAACACAACCAAGTATGAGGCTCTGATCCATGGATTGCATTGGGCAAGGAAAAGGGGTATCAAAAACTTGCAAGTGTTTAGAGATAGTGAGTTAATTGTCAACCAGGTTAGAGGACATCATGCCGCTAAGAATGATCTACTCAAATCCTACAAGTATTGGATATGGGATCAAATTAAAGACCTTGAAGCATTTAATATTCAAGCCATATTGAGGAAGAAGAATGAGGCTACGAGCATACTCTGCAGCCGAGTTGGAGCAACATTTGATGTTGTTGATAGTATCAAGAGGGATCAAAGTCAGCCTCATATCAGAGTGATTGTAAGGCCAGTTGTTCCAGATAACAACACAAGTTGGTAGGTATTTGAGAATGATCAACAAATTATTAATTTCTTTCAGGAAGAAGTTGAATTCTTAGCTAAAAATTAGGAGAAGTTGACGCAATAAGTACGGGGATCAAGTGATGCGGATACGAAAAAAAAACTACTAAAGGTTTTAGTGACTCTTGATTCTATATTCAACCCAAATGATCAATTCCAAAAAGAGAAGGCTAACATTCAGGTAAAAAGGGAATATTTAGAGCCCATTTCAATTGGAGAGGGTAAAATGCTCCAAATTAGCAAGGTGAGCACAGATCAAGAAAAATATTAATTCATATAGCTTTACCAAGAGTTCATGGATATCTTCACTTGGAGCTACATGGATTTGAATGGATTTAATCCTAAATTAGCACAACACATAATTGAACTAGATCCAAGAGCTAAACCCATCAGGAAGAAGCAAAGTTCATTAAATCCTCATATAGAGCCTCTCATGAAGAAGGAGTTGAACAAGCTCATTGAGGTGAGCATCATTTTCCTAATCAAGCACTCAAGTTGGGTAGCGAATCCAAGGTCTTTAGTTAGGAAACTAAATGGGAAATCAAGTTGTGTGTGGATTTTTAGGATTTAAACAAGGCCTCCCTCAAAGACCACTACCCACTTCCTTCCATGGAGTAGATATTATAGGTAGTGGTTGGTTTAGAAATATTTTCCCTCTTGGACGGATATTCGGGCTACAATCAAGTCACGGTGAAAGAGGAAGATCAATTTAAAATGACCTTCACCACAAAATGGGGCACTTATGCCTATAAGAAGATGTCATTTGGGTTGTTGAATTCTAGAGAAACATTTCAGAGGGTGATGGATATGGCATTCAAGGGGCTGTTGAACAAAATAGTTTGTGTCTATCTTAACAACATCATTTTGTTTTATAAGAATGCAAAAAAAGCCACCTCTTTCACCTTGGCGGGTATTCCAAAGGTGCAAGAGATTCAGAGTGTCCTTGAATCCCAAAAAGTCCATATTCTTAGCACATAAGGGCAAGCTACTAGGCCACATCATGTCGAAAGAAGGGTTGACTAATGATTCATAAATAGTTGAAGCCATCCATGTTCTACCATTTCCAAGCCATAAGAAGGCTCTCCAAAGCTTCTTGGGGAGGATAAACTTTGTACGAAGATTCATGCCAGATTTTCCACTCTTGTAAAGCCATTAACGATGATGCTAAAAAATAATTTGGTAATCAAATGGATCATGGGGAAAAGGGAGTTTTGAAGCTATCAAATAGGCCATATCTCAAGCTCCAACTCTCATTAATCCAAATTTCTCCAAAGACTTCTTCCTTTATGCCTTTGTCAGGTTTGGATTCCATCTCTGCAATTTTGGTGCAACATAATAGAGAAGGACTAGAAAAACCTATTACATTCTTCAACCAAGGCCTTGTGGACTATGAGGTAAGATATTCATTCATTGAGAAAAATGTCCTTTCTTGTGATTAGAAGTTTAAATAAATTCAGACATTTAGTGTCAAATAATAGGATTCATATACTAGTCACACATGCTAGTATAAAAGATATTCTTTTAAACAAGAACCTCAATGAAAAAAGGGTTGGCTGGGTAACCAAGGTCATGGAATATGACATTGATATTAAATTGACCAAGCTGGGCCGAGGTAAGGGATTATATGAACAGTTAGCCTCAGGACAACATGTTGAGTCAATTCGTAGAGAAGAATTTGTTTTGGTGTTACAAGATGATTAAGAATAATCAGTCAATAATTCACCGATCCTTGTTGGACTCAAGGTATAGTCCATTTCCTACAAATTGGTCAATGTCCTCAAGGGCTGAGTAAGGCCAAAAGAAGGTATTTCAAGCTTCATTGTATTCCCTTTGCATTGGTTGATGGTATTCTCTTCAAGAAAGATGTAAATGGTGTCCTCCTAAGGTGCATCAAGATAGATCAAATAGAAAAGGTGCTACATGAATTTCACGATGGTGAAACATGAGGCCATTTTCCCCCAAGGGTGACAACTCTTAGAATTATGAAGGTAGGGTATTATTGGCCTAACCTCTTCAATGATTGTTATACATGGATTAGGAAGTGTAAAAAGTGTGCCTTCTTCATAGGAAAGAGAGGTTAACAACCCTTCCACTCCACCCCATTTCTGTAAATGAACCATTCATGCAATGGGGCTGGATTTCAATTGGGTTTTTAATCCAAATTATAGATTGGACTACAAGTGGATCCTCACAACCATAGATTATTTCAACAAGTTGACCGAGACGGTTGTACTTATGGAAGAAAATGAGTCTAGCATACTAGACTTTTATGAAGGGATAACAACAAGATTCGAGGGTACCACCACCATTATATCAGATAATGCTTTGGAATTTCTTGGTTCCAAGATCATAGAATGGGTTGTTAGGAATGGAGTATACCTCGTAGCTCATAAAATTATTACCCTAGGGTAATGGGAAAGAAGATTCCATAGAATTTTCTAAGAATCATCAGGAGGACTCTAGATGAAAATCAAAGGACTTGGCACACCAAGTTGAAATCAGCCTTGTGGGCTGATAGGATTACTCCAAAGAGGTCAACATGGAACTCTCCTTACAGGATATTTTATGGGAGGGAGGAAAGGCTACGTATATCCCTTGAGTTTCTCACATTGGAACTATTGAAGCAACTATAACTGTCAGAATTTCAACCCATGGAAGTAAGGTATGCAGAGTTTATGGAGCTTGAAGAGCTCAGAAATCAAGCTATGAAAGCCATAGAGAAGAACTAGGCCCAAATTAAGGTGAAATTTAATAAGAAGGAAAAGTCTAGAAAATGCCAAGAGATATACTTGGTCCTAAAATGGGATGTAGATAGGGAAAAACTGGGAAGGCACTCCAAGTTTGATACAATTTGAATTAGCTCTTATATGATTTCAAAAAAAAGAAAACAATGCTTTCCAACTATCAAGGTTGGATGGAGAAGAACTACAAATTCCAGTCAATGGAATCTATCTCAATCATTTTTATTGAGTGAAATACATATTAGTTTAGGATTTTTATTCCTCTAAGTGATTTTATCACATTACTTTGTTGTAGTTTAGGTTATTTTTGTAATAAGTGATTGTACACTCTCTATATATTCCATTTTGGATGTGTATGATTTTGTATCTTTGTACGTAGTTATGCCTTTTTGGTCCTAAACTTTCCAACAAAGTTTGGTAATGAAATAATCAATCTCTAGCCCATGGTTTAAAGTGATGATAGGTGTTATCATTGTTCGAGAGGTTTGAGGGTAAATTTTCGATGTCGGATCGATTGCATGTTTTAGAAGGACTCCATGCCCAACGGACACAACAATGTCACTGGTCTTTCATATCTAGCAGAAGATTACCTGCAAGTCGTTAATTGTTATCCATTTTTTACACCCTTATAAAATGGACTAACCTACAGGTTTGGGAATTGGCAGTTAATGAAAAAATGGTTACAAACAGGGGTATCTTATGGTGAAGGTCTGAGCCACTTTATTATAGCATGAAGGAAGGGTTACCAGATGGTAAAAAGAATAGTGTTACCAACTGGTAATGGGAGAAAAGCTCACCGACAATAGGAATAGATGTTACCTATCGGTAGCATACGCATGATGTTACCATTCATCAATGTGTACGGTTGTTCTGGCGGTAACACTTTTTCGTGTTACCGGCATTTGTTAATGCAAGGATCACAACCACCGACATTATAAACCACTAGATCGATGACAACATGTACAATAATTAGTGACTGGTAATACAATGGTGTTACCAATCGACAACATGGAACACATCGCCGCCAACAACACCCTCGAAGCCAACTCATTACCAATTATCACCATGAAGAAAATGTTCTTGGCCAATAAAAAATAATGTGTTACCGACCGTAAATGTAGGAACGTCAATGATGGGCCTTGGATTAGGTGAGGTAGGTGGGTGAAAAGATAGCTCAACAATTGGTTTTAATGAAGTATGGCGTGTCATGTCTTCTTCTACCAGAAAGGTACCCTCGGGAAGCGGATTTGCATGGCTTCCCATGCTTGTTTAATGAAGTAGGTTGGTTGGTGAAGCAATTTCAAGGCTCTTCATCTATATATTGTAAAATTTGCCTCATTTTGAGGGGATTCATTTTGTTTTGCAAAGGAACTCTGTCAAAATTATTCCAAAGCTATTGTGAGCTAAAGGCCTCAAATTTGGGCTTATTGTAAAGGATTTTCCTTGTGCCTATATTGTAATGGATTGTGCATGTTTCTGAGCAATAAAATTGGTATTTTATGTCTTTTATTGCCTGAATTCAAGTTTTTATTGCATCTTTTTCCTTCCATTACATTTGCAGGTATATTATGCATGTTTATATCTCTTTACGGGACCCTTAATTTGTTGTGATTTATGAATCTAGGGAATTAAATACTATCTTAGACTGTGGCACATCCACCTTCCCTCTCTTACCTTTTTACTCCCTATTTTTCACTCACTTAAGAGTGTCTCACTCCCTTTCTTGGTGCATCACCTTCTATGATACGAATGTCATGGATCCCATCTATGATCGGATAAAGGACCAGATGATGATAGTGATGTCCCGGATCCCATCTATGATTAGATAAATGTTGATACTTTCGCCAATCAAATGTTCCATCAAAGAAAGTGTTTTTTTCAAGGAGCATGCAACATAAATCATGAACCAAACTAATAATTGACTCAATTCCTTGGGAATCACTCCTAAACAATTGGCTATTCAACCCTTAAGATAGGCATAGTTGACAAATTCAGCATTAACGGGCCCGTCCATTGAACCTAAGGATAAAATCAACATACCCATGAAGCCTATAAAATTTAGGTTTGTAAGGGAGAGAATTATACTACCTATTCTACTCCAATAATGGTGGTGAATGTGGACTCTCCTTCACCCCATAAAATTTAAGAGATGTGAACTTGTACCATGGTCACTCTACCCTTGTCTATCTCTTCACATCTCATCACTCATGTTATTCCACTCATAACCTTGGCTCCTCATGTTTCACCATCATATTTATCTCCTCCTCATATTACCTCTCCTCCATTATTTTTTCCTATCCTCCTTATTTTACACCTATTTCCCTCATGGCACAAGTCTTCTCTTCTCTTCCCACACTCTCCTCAAGGATCATTATCTTCTTGAGTTCCCCTCAAATAACAATTTCCTCTCCATATTCCAATCCTAGTCCTATTGCAAGTTCCTCTCCTATTTCTTCTGGTTCTCCTTCTTCCACTCTTCTCATGGATATTTTCTAAACCCCTCCTATATTGGTTTCGTGTTCACTTCCTCTCCCGGTGATAATCCCATGAACACATATCCATAGCAAAAAAATTATTCCCTTTTATGTTTCATCTTGGATAGTAAGTCAAACCCCTAAGAATATGGAGAAGGAAGTACTTTCGAGGCTTTGTACTTCAGCTGATTTAATTCAACCCCCTACAACACAAAAAATAACCCCAAGATACTTTTTCACATCGTAATTGATCAGTTGGGAGAACGTTTTCATGCACATGTGACTCTTGTGGATAAGAAAAGAATATATAACTACTTATTATCACATAACCAAAGTGGATTTGGGGAAAGATACTATGGAGGGCATGCAACAAGATCTACACATTTCCTTGGATAATTTGTTTGGAAAACGCAAGAAGACCAAGGCTATTAATGATGTGATAAAAGATAAAGTGGAGAAATTTACTACCATGTTATTTAATATTACTTAGCCAACTTCGGTCACCACTCTTGCAATAATAAGCTTCTACATATCATCCTTCATAGTGGTTAACAAGATAGGTAAACAAGGTAAATATGTTAATTATTGGATCAAAAAAATCCTTAGGGATTGTTAGAAGCTCATTGAAGAGTAATTTAAAGTTCATAATGACATTTAAAGTGAGAAGAAAACAATTGGAAAATGATTGATGAATTGGAAGAAGAATGTAACAACTAGGAACTCAATTTGGAGGATCTTAACAAGTTCAATAAGGTAGATGCTAACACTTTGGTGACAGAGAAAATAACTAAAAAAAGTGTCGGGAATTACAAATTTTGTGAGGCCATTGAATTTGAGTGAGGTAAGTGAAAATATGTAGGAATCAAGGGTGGAGGGAATAGATGCCACTCATGACATTGGTGATGATAGATTTTAATTTCCCTTTCATTTTCATGATGAAGATATAAATGCATTACTATCCAATGATATATTCACGAAGTTTTAAAACTTGGTAGAGAAGGATTCTATTATCCAAAATGAGCCCCTACTTATTTTGGCTAACTCGCCTTCATTCTTTCCTTAATTTTGCTTCAAATTAAATTTTCACACATTTCAAACACTCAAAATATTATGGAAATGGCTTCAACATATAGATAATCTCTTCCCCTTTCCAAAAGGTAAAGAAGTCCTCCTAACTCCTTGTATTTTTTGAGTTATGGCTCGGTGGAGTTTAAAGGGGAAATTTTCCCAAGGTGGGCCGATGGACCTAAGGGAGAATTTTTGCCAAGGAGATTTGGTAGACTAGCGAGAGTGATGGGAAAATTTTAGCACTTAGGCATTTTTTTCAAAATGCTCAAAGTCAAATTTTAGCCCACATGCCCAAAGGAAGAGTAAAGCGCATTCAGGGACCGGGAAAATTTTGCCACTTAGCCTTTTTGGGCAAAAGGTTGAAAGTTGAGAATTGGCCCATAGATCCGAAAAGGAAAATGCCCAAGGTTCTACATCCAATAGAAAGGCACCATGTGTCCAGTCCACGTCGATGCGCCGTGGTGGGGGGGAAGAAGTTAAGTTTTTTGCCTTTTTGGTCAAAAAGGTTGAAGGCAAGAAATGAGCCCACAATCCCATTAGTGAATTGGGAAGCACCATGTGTCATCAGAGTGGTGGACTGCGGAGGATTTTGGGAAAATTTTCCAATTTCACAAAAGGGGAAAAAGGTCAAATTTTGGCCCGTTGACTGTTTTTGCCCTAATTTGCTTTGTTTTTCCCTAAATCTTCAGAGGGCCATATCTTTCAACCCAGAGCTCAGATTTTCATGATCCTTATATCATTGGAAAGATGTTGAAATTATCTACATGATGGACCCCTCAATTTTGAATTTTGATGGAGTTTGATGGGAAAATTTTGAAGAAATGTCTCTGGCACAGGAAAAAATGCAAAACCGACCCCCAACCACCAAAATTGATGAAGTATGGCATCTGTTTCTTCTCCAGCATGGCCAAATGCATTGAAAAATGGATTTTTGAGGGTTCCCTTTCTATTTTAATGAATCTTGTCGGTGGTTGGAGATGTCAAATCAATTTGCTCGCATTTTTCACCTTTCTTCATTCTGCTTCATCGTTAAAAGCCAATTTTGGCTCATTCTTTAAGGGTTGGACGTCCTTGCTCTTGTAAGCTCTTATTTTCTCCTTAACAGGTGGATTTGAAGGAGTTTCAGACCTCCCATATGGACTACATCATGTTTTTTTCCTCCTTGCTATTGCAATGTATCATATTAAATCTGGAACTGACAATGCATGCTCTGTGAATGAGTTTTCAATCCTCTCTTGTGTTGGTTTGTTTCCTTCTGATCTTTCATTACATTTTGGAAATTTTTGCATGTTTTGATGCTACATCCTCATGATTTGTGTCTATTTTTTACAAAACAAGAAGTTCAGCACTCCTTTGGTGTATCACCGTTTTTTTTTTTTGCTCAGTTTTGTTTCCCTTTTCCATGCTTCTCCTTAACCCTGTCTCCTTGGTAGTTTTAGAGTAGGAATTTTGAATCAGAACCTCTGCAAAAATTGCATGCATACACCTAAATAGAGGAGTAGGAACCAGCCTCAATCTGGAGAGTTTTCCCAATTTGCAAGGTCCCACACCTTGGAGAAAACTCAATGTTGTGCAATCACACTAAATGACCCAATTTTGGACTACAGATCTGAAGGTCATTTTGGGGGTGATGTAGATTTGCACTAACATTCCAAAGTAGAACAAATATTTTATTTGCAATCAATCAACATGCTAGTTTTGTATCATAATGTTTTAGACAATCTAGAAAAGATCCTCAAAAACTTTGTAGGTTTTCGGGAAAAAGAGTTAGTATGATAAATGCATGTGATGTACTCAATAAATATTCATGTGGATCAGATGAGAAATAAGTCTAGGAAATGATATGTAATTATCATGAATATCAAAAATACAAGACACTGCAAAGGATATGAACATGTCCATGGATTACTAGAAAGAAAAGGAGATATCCAGTGATGAAGCTAGTTGATAATTTTTATGTGTTTTATTTTTGACTTGAACATGTATTTTTCCAAGATGTTCCAACATATTTCAAATTGACATGTAAATTGACTTAGTCATTTTTACGAGACCTATTCAATTTTCTTTAATGATGTACATTTAATACTTGCTAATTTTGGAATGGGAAGTAATCATGAGGATGTAACCGCTCCTATTTTCTCTCTTCCTTCTCTCTATAAATGTAACAATGGCCATATAATTGGGGATATTTTTAATCTCATAGGATTTTGAATGGATTATTGATGAATCATTTTCGGAATATCGTAGAGAAAAGTAAAAACTTTGTATTTTACTTTTCTAGCTACAAAAGGAATAAAGATACATAATTTTCAAAATTTCTGTTGAGATTATTTTTGAGATTAATGTTATTGTTCTTATGTTCAATGTATTTCTATTCTTTATGATTCCATATTTCTACTTCATTTGTGTGATTAAATTTGGATCTGTGTTTCCAATAGAAAGCAAAAACAATTTATTCTATCCTTCTCTCTTTATCATTTCCATTCCAATAACATCTTAAAATCTAATTTCCTAAATCCTCACATTCCTTTCTCAAAAATAAATAACATCTATCAAGATAAGATCCCACCCCCAAAATATAGAGTAGTATAGATATTGTAAATATTCCTTCTTATTCTATATATTATCAATAAACGAGACACCTCCCTTTTTTCTTTGTCCCTCATGTTGTAGTTGAACACCATATTTTGTCTCTAAAAATATCCAGTCAATTATTTTTGGATACTCTAATGGGGATATGAACATGCAAGATTAATTTTCATCTATTGTATAAATTGTTACATGCCCATGCTCTTTCATTATAATAATTCCTTATTGATTACCTCTATTTATTCATTGCTTCAAAAATGGTGGAAGATTTTTAATCATATTAGAAGGACAAGGGGTGTTGTTGATCCCACTTTTGATCTACAACAGATTGCACAAATTCAATCTTGTTCCTTATAGGTGAACTGCTAGATGCTTAACTAGTTCACTTGTGGTTAACCGAAGAAAACTACAAGAGAATAGGGTACATCCGAACTTACAGAGATTTGTTTTTGAGTGGAAAAAAATACCCTTGTGTACATCCTTCCCTACCATGGAGGTAACTCCTCCACCTTTAGTTCCTTGGAACCAACTAATGGGTCTCTAGATTTGGTGGAACCATATCATTATTTACCTCGTGGTTCATGAAAAAACTTCCATGAATTTCAATGGTAATGGTAAAAAACACCTTGACGAATACATTGCTACATTTTTCATCACAAGATGGGTTTTGGTGTTGCTTCAATGAAGACATATGAGTCTATATATTTATGGAGACACTCCAATATGTCATTGTTTTTGGTTTTACCACTTACCACCTCATTTCATTGATGGCTAGGCCATTATGAGGACAATATTTGAAGCTATATTTAATCCCATAGAATATGTACATGCATTATTATCACATCTCATACATATGAAGAAAGAGCCACATGATCCCATGTGTGATTTTGTTTCCATGTTCAATAAACTAATTCACAAGATTCCCGAGAATGCTACGCCTACTCCCAAAAATAAAAAGTGTTTCTTTATTAATTCTTATCTTCCTAAAGTTGGGATTAAGGAGGTCACATATCCTAGATATGGCTACTTTGCTCAAGCAACCGATATGGAAATCAAAGATGATATTATTATGAATGGTAAGTGAGAAGAGAGTTTTATAAATCCAAAATCAAATTACTTGTCAAAGTACAAGTGGCCCCATGATTCATAACTTGGAAACTTATTTTCCATTGTTAGATAATTATATGTCTCAAAATACCTCAACCACTTCATATAAGGATATCCATATATGTAACTTTAACAATACAACTAACCGCCATGTATAGGAACTAGTTGCAGAACACTCAACAAACACTATCTATTGAAAATCCTCCTGTAATGTAGCTGTTGAGGTGGTTGAAGAAAGAGAAGATGCATTTGAAGAAGTAGAATACACTTATGAAGAAGTCGAGTTATGCGGATGAATCAAATGATGAATCTAATATCGGGTGTCCGGAGTACGTAAAAGATGATTACAATGGTATTGTAAATAATATGAATAACCAATATTTGAATTTTTTTCCTACTCAAAAATAAACGGGAGGTAGAAAATATAAACTTCATATCCAATTCCTACTCTAAATATTATATGAAGAGGGAATCCTTTATCGATACTACTAAAAGA
The DNA here is from genome assembly GCA_018340775.1 of Taxus wallichiana var. yunnanensis. Lineage (NCBI taxonomy): Eukaryota > Viridiplantae > Streptophyta > Pinopsida > Cupressales > Taxaceae > Taxus > Taxus wallichiana. Next base: position 352,765,949 of record CM031242.1, on the reverse strand, counting down.
TAAGACTCCTATGAAAAAGGGAATTCCTCCTTCCACTTCATCTCCTTCCACCATTCCTAAGGTTGGTATCATTCCCTCAGTAAACAAATAATGAAGGTAATTTAACTTATTTATCTTCTCCATACTCCAAATTTGACATTATTGATCATGCAAAGTGAACCAAGATTCAAATGTCAAAATTCAAGTATATTCAATCTAATCTGATCAATTTGAAATATTTGTCAAGTTTTTTAAGAACAAGTTTGTTGTCCCTCAAAAACTTATTCTAAGGTAATCCTTCCTAATCATACACCTCCTCTTTCCCAAAATAATATGTATTCTACTTCTTCATTCAGGAATATTGAACCATTTTATTTTCCTTTTTATCAAAGGTTTCAAGCTCGGTAATTGCATCATCAAATCGGGAGCTTCGACAATGCAATGCTTACTAACGTATCCCACGCCTCGGACTCACTCTTACCAAATATTTCAAACATTTTTACTATATGGAAACTAAGAAAGTTCCCTTATTAGAAAATTAAAGATACCTAATTCACTTTTAACACTTTTCCAAAGAAGAGGGTCAAAATGACAATATTGGTGGTAGATATCCCATCTACTTATTGAATATTATTGGGAAGAGGATTTTACAAGGATATTTTGGAGAAACTAACATGGATTGGTCCTAACTATAAATCTTAGGGAATAGGGTGATGTAGAAACATGAACCTAAAGATCACTTGAAATACCTTGTAACCAAGCTAGATGAACCTAAAGCACATATATTATTTGAAAATTCCAGTTTGGGTAAATATTTCATGACTTGTGATGAAGGTTATATCTCTATCTCGGTCACGAAGGATGATCCTCATGATGTATGGACTTTGGAGTTCGATGATAGTTTTTCTAATTATGGGTCGGGAGAAAGTGTAGTCCTTATATCTCCCAAGGATGATAATTTCTCTTTTTATTTTAAAATTTAATTTTGAAACACAAATAACATGAAAAAGTATGAAGATATGTTATTGGGTTAAAAGTGGCAACAGAAAAAGGTGTTAAAAACCTCAAGTTTCAAGGTGATACTTAGCTTATCATGAATCAAGTCAAGGGCTTATATCGGGTGAAAAGTGATCGCTTAAAGCACTATCAAAAATGAGTTTGGGATTTTATTGGGGATTTTTAAGCATTCTCCATCAAATCTATGTTGTGGGAACATAATGAAATATCTAATCCGTTGTTATTATCCATGTCATTGCTTTTTCCTCATCCAAAATTCAAAGACGATAAGTATACCATTAAGGTAATATTTTATCCTAGTTTTCCTTACAATTCAACTAATGGAAAGTTTTTAATGATGATTAATAGATCATCTCATTCTTGGAGAAATTGGATAAATTCAACAAGCTCTATTTTGAGGGTAGTGAATTTTTTTTTACGTGAATTTGTCTCGAGATAAGCGGGAAGATGTGAGAAATGAAGAGGTATTACAGATTAAAGGTAATAAAAATCCTAAAGGGTTTGTTTTGCTTGAGGGATTGTTTGATAAACATGATCACTTTATCGGGAAAAGTGAAAAGAAAAACCAAATTTATCTTTGGAGGTCAAATAGGTGAATTGTGTAGAAGCCTTGAATTTTGAACATCGGTAAGTGTTATTCACTTGAGGAGAAGAGAATTTTTTTGGAATTAATGAAAAAGTACATGAATTTTTTAACAAGGTCTTACTAAGACTTAAAATTATTTCAACCTAATGGATGTTCAACACAACATCCCCTTTAATTTTGATGCACAACCATATATTCAAAAATAATGACACTATAATCCCAAGATTTTAGGTATTATCCTTGCTTAGAGATTTAAAATATTTTAGATACAAGGATAATCTTTCCCATCCACCACTCAACGTGGATCACCAATATTGTTCTAGTATACAAGAATAATGGAGAGATCTATATCTATATGGACTTTCATAACTTAAACCATGCCTCATTTAAGGAAAATTATCCTTTTCTAATAATGGATCAAGTTTGCAAATAGTGATAGGTTCAGGGATGCTATCTATGTTGGATGGTTTTTTTTTAACAATAAAATAGAATTTATAAGGGAATATCACCACAAGATGGATTTCACCACTCCTTGGGGCACCGTCACCAATTGAATAATTCCATTTGGTTTAATTAACGCTAGAGTAACATTCCAAAGAGAAATGGATATTTCCTTTCAATATTTTACGGGAAAGATCATTGTCTTTTACCCAAATGATCTAACAATATTTTCTATGAAAAATACAAGACCATTGTTAACATTTGGAATACATACTTGAAATATGTCATCATCATGGGATTTCCTTGAATCTCAAGAAATCAATGTTTGGAGTGACCAAAGCAAATTTCCTAGGAAATATTGTGATGAAGGAACCAAGATTGATCTTGAATTGGTCAAGGCCATACCTAACCTTACTCTCCAAAAAAATTACTAATTTTCATTCCTCCTTTGGGAAAGTTAATTTCTTGAGGAGGTTTGTTCCCAAATTCACTAAAAAGACAAGGCACATAACTGAGATGGTGAAAGGAAAAGTTACCTTATGATGGAATGCTAATGGAAAGATGATATTTCAAGGAATCAAAGAGGCCATTACCCATGTTCCCATCTTGTTGTGTCATGATTTTCATAAGCACTTCATTAGGTACAACTATACTTCTAATCATATGGTGTCTAACATTATAATTCAAAGAAATGATAAAGGTGTTGAGTCCCCTATTGATTTTATGATCTTTCCATTGAAATCTCATGAATTGAAGGTATCAAAATTAAAAAGTGGGCTTATGCTATGGTCGAGTGGTAAATCATTTCAAGTATTACATCTTAAACTCTCACACTTGGGAGTTGTTCCCAATTCAACAAAAGTACATCTTAACTTAACAAGAGTTAGTAATTTAGAGATGGAATTGGATAGAAAAAGTACAATATAGTATGACTTAGAGATCAAGCCAACCAAAATTTTTCATGGAAGAGGTTTTTTGACCTAAAACCCCAATAAAATTATGAGGCTTAGGCACAGTTGATCAAGGCTAAGGATGTACATGGGAAATACACCACCACTACACTAAGGACAAAAAAGTAAATAACAATGTGTAAGATAATTTAATCACAAAACTCCAGTCTTTATTCATATATCAAAACACATTAAATCGGTACATATATACATCTCTTTGATTGTAACTCTATTTATATCTAAATTTCCACTCTCACATAAGGATTCCATGAGGCACAACTTACATAATACATTAATTACAATAGCTATACAAAATTAAATTTGTTTCAAAGGTCAATTCCTTTGACTCGTGCTTCTGTCGGATTCCGACACGATCTGGTGTGATTTATATTCAAACCACGACATTATGTCAGCTTCCGCGGCTTCTTCCAGTCTTCCATAGATTTTCCTACTTCTTCGCGGCTTTGTATTCTTCAATAGATTCTTTCCTTTATGGGTGGCTTTACTTCATTCTACATATTTTCTCTTTTAACCATGGCTTTACCTACTTCTTCGCAGCTAACTTTATTATATCGCGGATATCTCTATCACGTCGCAACTTTGTGTCTAAACTCCTGCCAAAATTATCCTCCCTCTTAAAATTTATCTTGTCCTTGAGACAACCAAGTGATGATTAATCCTTCCTTCAAAAATTTATTTCCAAAATTGGGATCAAATGGGAATCAACCACCAGGACTTAGGTGTCTGCGTAGGGAAGGGTTCCCTCACTTGACTCACCCAACTAGATTTATGGGACGCCAAGGTATAGAAGCATCAACCTCCCCAGGAACTTAGATGTCTGGCATAGGAAAGGTTCCCTCGCTCGACTCACATGACTGGGTTTTATGGGATGCCTCGACCTTTTATCTTCTAAGGTGTACTTTGCGGTATGTACTTTGAAATTTGGGGAATGATATTCTTTTCATAGTTTAGCCATGAATTTAAATGATTATTCACCTAATTAATCCATTCTTATAGTTGTGTATTCTCTTAAATCAATGACACCAATTCTGATGGAGTGGGATGTGCTTGTAGTTTCTTCCATCGATCTTGGGAAAGTGTAGTTTCTTGTTACATCCGCATCAAGGATTTATCTAGTGTAGTGCTACAGGATTGCATGTCGTAGATATTTTCTTGCTGCTCCGTTGTTGATTTTGATATTTCTTTGTAAGTTATGCTAGATTTTATCCTTTGTGTGCCATCCTTATCATTTCCAATGTCATATGCTATGGAAATATTATGTATTTCTTGTTCAATTTTTTCCATCTTCCGTATGTCTTCTATAATCATGTTTGGCCATCCAACAATGTATGTAGTATACTACGGCATTATTCAGTTATGTCTCAAGTTTCTTCACCGATGTTTGAAATTCAATTCTTTTTTTTTTTTTGTTCTCATCTATGTGAGGTTTCTTGGCATCTTCTTGGTGTTCTATGATGGCATCTTTGCAGATTATTTCTTTTCTACCTCCAATTTTATGTGGTGTTCTTTCAAGATTTCTCCTATCGTGTTTTCTATAAATGCTTCAACTGACATTGAAGTATCAATCTAGATTTGTGTCTTATCGGGATATGTTCCCAAATTTTCTCTGTGATAGGTTTATCTTCCTACCAATCTACTACATTTGTTGTATGAGGTAGGGTTTTGGTGAAATACATATCCAAAAATATCAACAATGAGCTATAGCAAAAGTGTGCTTCCCCTCTTTTATCCCGATAATATTTTCATGGAATTCTACCGATAATAGTTACGCAGGTTATACTCTAAATGACATTGAACCATATATAGGGAAATTTGTGTGCTAAGCCCTGTGGGAACCATCCTCTCTATTGGTGTGATAAATTTTGAGGCATATAGCTTTAGCAGCATACCTTAATGTGTGATTGGAAATATCTGATATTTGTACTCCCCATTTTGATTTTGTGATGCCCATCACTCGAGCTGTTTCTTACAACACCATCTTATTTTTGTAATTACAGAAACGCCCTTTACCTCGTAAAGCCAAGAACCTTAGCTATCACCTCTATATTAATTTGATATGGTTGGTCTAAGTACAACATTTGATTGTGGAGCCTACTCAATAGAACTCAAAGTATGGAATCTACCCGAGGAAAGTAGGGTATTTGACTCCAAACATTGATTTTTAATTCCTTGATGAATTTAGTGTTCTTCTTGTATACCAGTGCCTTTGTATTTGGATCTTCTTCTAACAACAATGCTCTCTCTACCTCGAGTGTTGTGTGATCATATTCCAGAATTTGTGAGTGTATGTACTTCTGCAGATCTCTCGCATGTGAAAATTTGAATGGAATGTGTGAGAAGGCACCCTTAGGGTCGTTGGTGTATGACTTCATCGAGTGCTTAAGAAATTTCAGCTTGGGAAGGTCTTCTTATGTGATCTCAACTGGAACATCCATTTTTCTTTCACAATTTTCCCTCATTGTGCCCTAGTTTTCTTCTTCACACTTTTACTTGATCTTTCTTCTAGATTTTTGTGCCTTAGTTTGTTTTCCTTTGATGCCTTTTATATTGTTGTCATTCCACCTACCACATTTATTGCTTCTTACGCGGGAAATTTCTTCTTCGTCGGTCATGGTGTTACTCTGTGTATTTTTTGTGTTTTTCTAATTCCCTTCATATGATGGTGTTTTGTTCATCATGTGGCTTGTTCCTTTATTGCTTTGGAATATGGATTTCCTACTCCTTCATTTCACATTTTTCCTTCCTTTTCTTGTGTGTTTTGGGGTATCGTGTATTGCTCAACTTCATTGCATTTTTTATTTGTGGTTTCATTGTCTCTTTCTTTACTTTGTGGTTTTGTTGTATTCTTTATTTTGCATCTTTTATCTTTCTCTCATTATTCCATGGGTATTCTTCCTCCTCGTATTTTCCTTTCCCTCATCATGTGGGTATATTTACTGCCACTACTTATATTTCTCATTCTTCTTCTTCAAGGTAGAGACACCCTTGCGGGTTTTCATCCTACCCCTTGACCTATTTGCCAAATTACTGGTGTTCAAATAGGTTGGTGTTCTTCTCTTATTTTTCTTTTGTTATTATTTTTCTAAGGGTAGAGATGCCCTTATGGGTTTTCATCCTACCCCTCGACCTACCCGCCGAAGTGTCAGTTTTCAAGCAAATTTGGTATTTTTTTTTCTTTCTTCTTTCTCTATTTTTTTCTAGTTTTGTTGTATTGTTAAGTCACATATGTCTTTAACCTTGTGTCATTCACATTTCTGGTAGTTCTTAAAGCTGCAAGGTCTCGTAATTTCACCACTCCTGAAGATGGTATTTCTTTGATCGATATGGTCCCAACCATCCGACTTTCAATTTCCCTTGATGTTTTTATTTACCATCATATAATAACACTTGATCCCCAATGTCAAACTATTTCTTCTTAATATGGCAATCGTGTGTCATGCTTTCTGTCTTCACTTCTCTTATGTTTGATTATAAGAAACAATAAATCTATTTTTATCTAACCTCTCCATCACTATTAGCCTCTCATGAAGGGATTCATCTTATGTCCTTCTCAATGCTACCACAATCCACAAACTTGGAAGAATGAACTCTATGGGAACCGTAACTTCCAAGCTATAAACCATCTGAAGGGTGAATACTTTTCTAGCCTCTTATATATGGTGTGGTATGCCCATAGAGTGGAGAGAATTTTAAATCCTAATCAGCAGTTTGAAGTGATCATATCTTTGTTAAAACTTTCTCTAACACTTTTTAAATGCTTCCATCATTCCATTCGCCTGTGGGTGATATGGGGTGCTCCTATTGTGATTGATCATGAATCCACTCAATAACTCTGAATGGTTGTATTTACAAAATGTTTACCCTGATCACTATTAATACTTAGAGGGCACCCAAACTATGTAATAATGTTCTCATACAAAAAATAATTTGTCTTTGTTGTACAATCTTTTGTGGAAACCACCTCTGCTCACCTTGTCGAATGTTCGGTTCTGTGATGATGAACCTTTCTTGAGAGTGTTTTTCCACCGGTTTAATTAGTCCTATGAAATCAATAGCCCATTTCTCTAATGGAGCTAGTACCAAAACAAGTTTGAGTGGCATTTCATCTCTAGCATTTAGCTTCCCACTCTTTGGAAAATATCACATAATCTAGCATGGTTTTGAGCATCTCTAAACAATGTAGGCCACCATAGCTCTGCCATCATCACTTTTCTTGTTATCTCGATCTCTACCATTATGTCTCACAACAATGCCTTCGTGTGTTTCCACCAAAATTTTCTTTCTTTCATGTTCCAATGCTACTCTCCTCAAGACCTCATCTTGTCCCTTTTTATACAATTTTCCCTAAATCAAGGTAAAAGGGAATGCTCTACTCAACAAATTATTCTTTTGTTGTTGGGTATAATATTTTAGAAATTCTCCTGTATGGAGAAGCTAGGAAATATCATCAAACTCTTTAGGTATGGCCTCAATTCTAAATAAATGGGATCTAGGGAAGTCATCATCTCCATTTTCAATTATGGACAAATAATATCGACCACTGTTAAGTTTTCTTAGTTTGACAGCTACTGTGAAATCAAATTCTTGAAACAACATCAACCATCTATAAATTCTTCCTTGTAATATTGGTCTATTTGTTAGATACTTTAATGGTTCATGATCTATATAGAAGGTGAATGAAGTGTATAGTAGGCATTACATGTATTTCATTAGTGCGTACACCATACCGAGTGCTTCTCTCTCCGTGGTAGTATAGTTTCACTCTCTGCCTTTGCCAATTTCTTGCTAGAAAATGACATTAGGTGGTCCATCTTCTCCCTAGGCTGTGTTAAAATAGTGTCAATTGCTATTTTATAAGCATCCACGTAAACATGGAAGGGTACCTTCTAATCAGGAAAAATCAAGATAGGGGCATGTAATATTTTATCTTTTAAAATTTTGAAAGCATTCACGCACTCTTTAGACCAAGGAATTTGTTTATTTGTCCTTTTCTTCAATAATTATTCTAGAGGGGAACTTATTTCCATGTAGTTCTGACAAAATTCCTATAATATTCAAGTGTAGCCTAGAATTATTCTTATTTCCTTTTGATTTTTTAGTGGTGGTAAATTGAAAATCACATAATTCTTCATAGGATTAATCAACAAACCTTCCTTACATATTATGTGGCCCAATAAAGTACCAAAGGGATTCAAGAAGATACATTTTTAAAATTCAAAGAAATTTGTAATGCTCGACATATTTGAAACGTCAATCTTAAAACTTATATGTTATTTTTCAGCGGGTTGTACACCGTCCAGGTCATCGAGATAAAATTCTAAGAAATCATGAATGAAGTCTCTGAAAGCATGTATCATAATTCGATGAATACCGCCGGTGCATTATTTAGGCAAAATGGCATAATCAGTATACATAAATGATCCCCATTTAGTAGAAAAAGTGGTCTTTGGTTAGTCATTCGGGATGATTTTGACTTAGTGGTACCCGAAAAAACCATCTATAAATGAATATACTTCTCTTCATGCCGATTCTCTAGCACCTCTTCTATAAAGGGGGTTGGAAAGGGTCATGGATACATGCTTTGTTTAGTTATTGATAATCTACACATACACGGATCTCTCCAATATTTTTATTTTGGGTCACCATGGGGCTGATCCATTCCAAATCTTCCACTGGTTTAATTATTCCTGCATTCAGCATTTTATCTTATTCATCTTTCACCTTTACTTTTAAATTTGGATTCACCTATATGGCCTCTTCTTCAATGGTTTGAATCCTTCCCTAATTTGGATCTTCATCGTTCTAGATTCTTTATTTATCCCCTTTATTTCTTTAAAATCTTTAGGGAAGATTTCTTGGAATTCTTTCATTAATTCTACTATTTTAGCAACTTCTTATGTCCAATAATCTACAATTTCGGCCAATTTTCCAGGTTCCTTCATTCCAATGTTTTCATTCCTTATTTTTAATGGCTAGTAATAGTATTTTTCTCCTTCATCTTTAATTTCCACCATTGATCTCTCGATCTTCTATGAACTTATATCTTAAGTTCTCTGCTTTTTTCTTCTTTGTCTTATTTCTCTATATTGTAGCATCTTGTCATCGACTCTTTTATTTCTATTAGGCTTTCTTAACTTTATAATCTCCCCTTCTAGATTCTTTGTGTCTTCAAAGTATTATCTTACAACTTCTTACAGGTGTTAGAAACAATAATGTTCTAATCTTTTGTTGCGCCCTCTAAATATTTAAATCCATGTCCCAAAAGGAAAAAGTATGGCAGAAGTCCTTCACAATCTGATCCCAATCTTTTGTTTCCCTCCTAACCTCTTGGTGTGTATACCATGACCGAGGTATGGGCCCAAGGGTCTATACAAATAATTTATTCCATAAGAGAGGAGAATTTTCTCCACATATCTTCCAATGCTGCTCACATACTTGAACATATTTTTTGCGGGTCTGTTTCTCCAATATATATGGGGATCGCAGCGTAGTATCCTTCATTTTCAATGAATCTATCTTTAAGTAGGATAGTTATTTATTTCCATCAAGATATGTTTTCTTTATGCGTTTCTCACCAACTTGCGGCATTCTGGTCAAGGTATCATCCAATGCTTCTATCCTTACTTATTCATTTGGAAAGATTCTCTCCATAATCTTTATGTATCCTTCTATATCTCCAAATGTTGAATAATTTGGTAGTGTCTGATGAGATGCTCCTCTACTTAATCTATATATTCATTTTATTGGGAGGTCCTTTATCTTACCATTTTTCATGGAAAAAATCTCTTGGGCTTGTATAAGAATGTCATCTTCCTCTTGTTGAGTGGAATAATATTCTTCTTCTTCATCAAATTTTTCTCTGGTGGGTGACTATATTCTCCTTGTTGAATATAATTTCCGCATGCTTTTTCGGAATCCATGAATCCAGGATTCCACCACATGATATGACCCTTCTGCAGCTTTCCTCGATTGGTGAGATCTCAACATCTGATTTTGGCTCAAACTCTTTGTCAATACTAGAAAATATATTTAGTGCATATAATCCTTGTATCTCATCAAATTCATCCTCCTCAAGGTTAGACCATACTTTCTCTATCCATGCGATACTAATACCATCATGTAAGGGTACGTGAACACATACCCCATCCGAGTATAAAGTTAATTCTTCTTCTTGAGCTCAAAGTGTCATTGCAATCTACAAACCATTATAACACTATAATGGCATTAAATAAAGGGTTCTTAGCAACATTCTCCAATACCTCAAAGTTTACCATTTTTTTTATTTCCATAAAATTCACCTCAACATTCTTCAACACTCCTATCGGTTGTCTACGAGTTCCATCCGCCAACCCAATAAAGTAATCGATGGGATCCAAAGTAGGTCTTCAGAATTTTCCATGTGGCCTTGAACATCATGCTAACATCCTAGCCAAGATATAATAAGATCTTAGTGATGGTAGTTTCGAAAATATCCACATCCAGATAAATGGCGGACTTGCGCCAAGTTTGTTGAGTGTGAAATGCATTTATTTTCTTATTGGGTCCTCTTTCAATTCGATGGACATGATGCATCCTCTCCTCCTTATTCCAATATTTGTTGAACTATTAGATTTTTTCTACTAAACCATGATTGATGGTCATCCTTGCCAATTCCTTTAGTGTAATCACTTCTTCTTCATGAAAGCAATTCTTTTCTCTTTCTTCATTTTCTTGTGCTTCTTTGATCAATGCTCTACTCTTTTCTACTTCTTTCAAGTGTAATCTTGGACTAATTTCCTTGGGATTCCATTCCTCTTCATCTGAATAATTTTGTTCTTGGGGAAGCCTTATTATTTTTTCTTCTTTTTTTACTACCTCGATTTTAGAGGCACTTCTAGCAGTTGACCATTACCCTATACCGTGGTTCTTCAATACTTTTACCTACTTTTTTTTCCCTTCTTCTCTGGTAGCTTTCTCTTATTTCTTCTCTTTTATCCTCTTTTGTGGTTCTCCCTCCTCAAGTATTAGTCCCACAAGCAAACAGTTCCTTCAACAAAGGGCCCTTGCAGCCTTATATTTTGCTATGGTAGCTTCATCCTAGGGAATTCTAGTTATGTGTTGTACCTTCCTTTAAGTATCTACAGCCAATTATTCTGATCTTGTTGATCCACTTCTATAAAATTGTGCAACTTCTAGATAGTGGAATTTGTCATGCCCCTTCTTATGACAAAATCCACATGGATCAAGTTATATAAAATTTCTAGCAAGGTTTCCATCTTGCCCACATTTATAGAAATTCATTGGCCTTCTATCTTGGTATCCACCTCCTTGATTGTATCCTCCATGGTATCCACCATCATTGTATCCTTGATATCCTTGGTAACCTTTACCTCCTAATAGTTATCACAGCCTCCTATATACCCTCCTCTATATCCTCCTCTAAAATATCCTCTAAATCCGTTGTGGTACCCTCCACGGAAACCCCCATCATTGTAACCTTGTTAATTTGGGTTGTAATTATTTCCTTGGTATCCACCTCAAAACTATGGTTGATCTGCCACCTGTTGATTTGGCAATTGTGGTGCGATTATCATTTTTAAGATGGTTTTGTAGGTGTTGTAGATGTTATATTCATTAGTGGTTGTGTAGGAGGAGGGTTAGGTTTTGTACTCCACTTTGCGCCCATAGCTCTCCTAGCGATACTCCTTTAAATCGTCAAATGCATCAACTAAAGGGCAAGTATGGTGGTAATGATTATATAATCAACACATTGTATAGTACATTAACTTGTTCATTGGAGGTGTTACCTCAAGTAAAGGACAAGTATCCTGAGTATGTTGGTCCCAAAGTCTATAAATTCCACACCATGTCCTTTCTGTTGGGGCTATATTGCTAGATGAAGCTTTATGTGAGGAAGGTACTCTTATCACGGCTTCTCTTTTTACGTTTTCAAATTAGGGGCATTCAAGTATGTTATGCCCTTCATTACAATAGACCGTACACCACATTTTTGTCTCAAGTTACTCTTAGGAGGAGAACTGCTCCTTAATCCTTCATTCCTCTTTATTTCTTGTTGTAATTTCAATTTTACAAGTTCTAATTGCACTCTTTCTAGTTTGGTTTTCAATGATGTCTCCCCTTCTCTTCTCCACGGTTGAGCCTCCAATTTTATTTCCATCTCAATTTTTTCCACCAGTGATTTGAATTATTGTGCATCTAGAGCAGCTCTGAGATAAGGAAACAAGTTGGAGATGAACCATTCAACTCGTTACTTATCCGTCAGAGGTTCTTCTAGTTTCTGAGTAACAATATTGAATCTTTGACTAAACTCTTTTACTGATTATCCTTCTCTTTGAACCAGATCCCTCATCTTACTCACACCTTCTATCGGCACTACTGGAAAATAAAATTCTTTTTCAATATCTCGCCCATGATTTCAACCCTTGCGATGATAACTTCATGAACCACCATAGTGCCTCATCTTATACTGAACATCCAAAATCTTGCATCTTTTCAGCTTCGTTCATGGTGTTGTTCTTCCTCCAATAGTGGTCCAGTAAGAACAAATGTTCCAACACATTAGTTGAATCTTTGTCAAAAATTGGCATCTTAATCTTCTTAGCCATTTTAGGCCGAGTACTTGGTTTTTTTGGTACGACGGTTTTCTGCTAAACTTGTTTTACTTTTTTATTGTGAATTATTGGTGTATTATTCTCTTTCCCTTGTCTCTACTTGATTCAATATCAAAATAGATTTCTCCTAACATTTCTCAAAACTCTCACTGTTTGTTTCCTTTGTTGACTCTCTTCTCTTAATTTGTTGTACCTATCTTCCAAACTCCTTCCTTTATCTATATTTCCAATTGATGTGTCAAGTGGGACATGGAATGGCATCCACTCTAGGGGAGTCATCTCCTTTGGTTTTACACATTGGTTAAGGGCATCTCTTTTTTGGAATCTTTTCATAACTAACATTTTCAATAACTACTTTTCTATCTTTAATATTTCTTAATCTATGATCTACCTCTAACTCTTCATCACTTCTTCTCTTCTTATTCTTCTCTTATTTCCTATCTTGGTTCTCTTTTCTATCTCTTTCTTTATTCTTCTCTTTTACCATTTCTATCATTTCCTCTTTTTTTTATCGATATTTTATTTTTCTTCCTCCTTCTCATCCATTATCTCCACTTTCTCTCCAAATTCCACTAACAAATTTCTCATAACACTAACTTCATCTTCTTTTTATCTTTTAGCTTTAATTATTGATGGGGTCCTCGTCTCCTCTTCTTTCCATCTTTCTACTTCTAAAACCTTCTTAAATGTTGGGCCTAAACTATCTACCGCTATTGTAGATCCTTTATTAATATTTATTGCCTCGTCATTTATTGTTGGATTGGACTCTACTACAGTATATTGTACCATGGGATTCCATGGAGTAAAAAAACATGACTGTTCTTCATAAGACATGGGTATTATAGTGAGTCTTGAAGTGTCCGCCTCCATTTATAGGTGAGCCAATTGTTGGCCTCCACTTGATGTGGGTGAATCTTCTATTTTCTCTACCTTCTCTTCTCCTTTCTTGACCTTATTTAACTTCTCCTTTCTTTCTTTTATCTTCTTTTCTCTCTCTTCTCTTTCTAGTTTCTGTCTTTCTACCTTTTCTTTTAACTCCTTATTTTCTGTAGCTAATCTTGCTCTCTCTTGAATTCCCTTCATTTTAACTATTCCCTAATCTCCTTTGCAATTTTCTTACTCCTTCCTTCCTAATCCTATAACTTTTTATCTTTTTATTTTCTTTTTCTCATGTTGCCCTATTTCTGCCACCCCAACCAATACCCCATTAATTCTTATCATTCATGATTCTGGATCACCCCCTTTGTGTTTTTCATCCCGTAGTACTGTCCCCCTAAAGGAACTTGTATGCTTCTCTAATCAATCCTTTTCGATCATTAACACCTTGACTAAGAGTAGAATTGGTTGAAGGAACCGACCACGGGTTCCACTTAACACTTCTTATTTTATATTGTCAAATATTGTCCAACCCTATATTGCCCACATGATTATGAAAGAATCTAGTGTAGTCTTGTACCAATAGTCAATTTCTTTGGTCCACGGTTTGTCTAGGTATTTTACTATTGTTAATTTTTCGTAGTCCACTCAAAATGTTGTCTCAAATACATGCACTTCCATTTGGTCCTTTTTTCATGTGTTAATAAGCAAGGACACAATTGGTGAGGAAAATAAGACCAGAATTCTTCTTCAAATTCTCCAAAATTTATTCTTCTACCGCTTTATAGGTGATTTTCCATCTTTTTGATTCCCCTTTCACAAATATGTTGATCTACTTTTCCCACCAATTTTCAATTTCTAATAATGCAGGTTTCCAATATCCAAGTGGTGAGATCTTTCCTAACATCTACTTAACATGAGAAACCTAGGCTCAGACACCAAATGTTGACCTAAAACCCCAACGAGACTTGTGAGGCTTAGGCGTGGATCGATCAAGGTTAAGGATGTATGTGGGAAATACACCACCACTATGTTAAGGACAAAAATTAAATAACAACATGCAAGATAATTTAATCCCAAAACTCCAATCTTTATTCATATATCAAAATACATTACATCAGTACATATGCATCTCTTTCATTCTAACTCTCTTTATCTCTAAATTGGCACTCTCACATAAGTCTTCCATGAGGCACACTTTACATAATACATTGATTACAATAAATAAACAAAATACAATCTATTTCAAAGGTCACTTCCTTTGACTCATGCCTCTGTCAGCTTCCGACATGGTTTGGTGTGATTTATCTTAAATCTACCACATTTTGTCGCCTTTTACGGCTTCTTCCAGGTCTTATGTGGATTTTCCTACTTCTTCGCAACTTTGTAGTCTTCGGTAGCTTCTTTCCAGACTTCAATTAATTTTGTGCCTTTACTCTTTTACCCATGGATTTCCCTAATGCTTTGTGGCTAGCTTTATTACTTCGCGGCTATCTTTATCACTTTGTAGCTTTGTGTCTAAACTCCTGCCAACAAGGTTTATGAAAATTGATGGCTGAAAAACAATCATGAATAAGTAGATGATAATGAAGAAAATAATTTGGAAGGATTACCCACCATGATATTCATGACCACAACTGAAGAATGGTACTCCAATATTTCCCATTACCTCACTTATGGAGAAGATCCTTAGCAAAGTGAGATCAACCAGGTATGTTTTTTGGGACAATGGTTTATACAAAAGAGGAATAGTTGGAGTGTTTCTTCGTTGTGTGAATAAATATTGGTATGGTAAAAGTTTGGAAGCATCCCATAACCTATATTTTGGAGGTCACTTATCGACATTCGTTACTTCTCATGAGATCTCATAGGAAATATAATATCGTCATGCCTTGTTATAAGATGTTTTTGTGTGGGTGGAAAAGTGTGAGGCTTTCCAACAATTTATTATTTGACCCAAATTACCAACACTTCCCCTTAGGCCAGCTGTAATTAAAGAACCTTTCCAATAATAGGAGATTGATTTCATTCGTGCATTGAATCCTCATCAAGTGTTGGACATAGATATGTATTTTCTAAAACTGACTATTTCACCAAGTGAGTGGAAGCCATTCCTGTTAAGCATGCTACTTCTAAAGTTTTCTACAACTTTATTAAGGAGAATATTTTAGTAAGGTTTAGTGTGCCTAACAAGATTTTGGCATACAATGCTTCAAAAATTTCATCTTATAATCCTTCAATTTTTTTCTATTGGCATTGGGATCATACTAGCTTATGCTTTTGGTTATTACCCATAAGGAAATGGTGAGGCATAATCAAGTAACAAGAATCTAGGGATTATGATCAAAGAGTTGGTGGATGATAATCTTAAGACATGGAACAAAGAATTATATGATGCACTATGAGCAGATTGTATTGCTTCCAAAATATCCATAAGTATATCCCCTTTCCAACTTCTTTATGGTGTCAATGTCGAAATCCCTATCTCCCCAAAACTACTAGCTTTGAAATGAGCCAAAATTATGGAAGATGAGACTTTTGAGAGTTATATTGACAAAAGGATTGTGTATCAAACTAACTCGGAGGAGAAGAGGATTAAATAGATTCACAATTACCGAGCTTGATTAGGGTGAAAAACATATTTGATAAGAAGGAAAGTTAACATGATTTTTAAGGAGACTTGGTTATTTTATGGGACAAAAGAAGAGAACAAAAAGGAATGCATGGAAAGATTGATTCCTTATGGAGAGGTCCTTTTAAAATCCATCTCTTGTGTATAGAGAACAACTTATATCTATCCTACTTGGACGGAACACAACTTCCATTGCCTCACAAAGGCACTATCTCAAGTTATTCAAGTAGTGAAAATGATGACCCCTACATGTACCATAGTTTTACTCTCAATGTTAAGGTATTGGTTTTTGTTCATTCCCTTTTGGTTTTAGTTTAGTTTAGTTTTCTTGTTTTTTGTTTTTTTGGTCTCTTTTTTTCTTTTATATTTTGACTTTGTAGCCTAATGGGAAAGGCACTTAGTGATTATGAGGTTCTCTCCTTTTGTGTCCCTTTTAATTCAAAGATAGTCCCCAGTCATAGCCAATGTTATCCCAAAATTTGGATTCCATGATAATTTTAAGAAAACCTACAAAATTTGGTCTTTGGGAGTATTTGGAGTTAGCCATTTTCCCATAAAATCCAAGTTTTTAATTAAGTTGCTAAATTCCTATACTTTTCAGTTTTTTTCAAGTTTTCCATACATCTAGACATGTTAAATGTCATATGATTCTCAAACTTCAAACCCCTGACACACTACATTTTTGGGTTTTTGGGCCTTCATGAAACCAAATCATATCAACATAACATATTAAATAACCCTAAAACACAATACCTAAAACACTATAGTGTTTCGGTTTTAAGGAGTTCGAAACATCCAAGCATGATAATAAAACATGAAATATGCAAAATGTTCTTGAATCTTGAAACTTGACACATTATAATATGTCATTTTTTCAATAATTCGAACATTATAACATCACCACATAAAACCATGTCTCATGTATTGAAAACCCTGAACTTTGAAAAACATAGGACCTATTATGTCAAGTTTTGAGATCTGAACACATGAAAGTATGTATTTTTAATGCAATAAAATATCCAATCCCCAATTCAACATAATAAATTCTAACTTATATTTTACCTTTTCATGTGTAGACCAATGTGTAATAAATGCTATCCTATTATAAAAATAGAATTTTCCACATCATTTTTACCTTGAATGAATTCACATTTTTACCACTACAAATTTGATTTCAGCCCTCAGAGTTCTGGTCATGATTTTCCTCATATCCTGATAACCATTACATGGAAATATTTCCTACCCATTTTTTTATTTTGGTGAGTAATTTTGATTTCATTAAGTTTTGTTGGGTTTTTGTAAGAGTTTTCCTCTTTCATCTTTTTCTTTGTCTTGGTAAGAATAACTTTATTTTCCTTCTCCCAGATCAAATTTTGTCTTTCCCATGGTTTTCTTGGTACTTTTATTCATTTATTACATGTTTAATTCTTGGATGAGAATTGAATTTTATCCAAAAATTAATTTCAACACTAGTAAGGAATTTTATCTTGACAAACAACTCAAAAACCTGGCAAAGTTCATGTCTAGATTTTCAACTTGTTTGTCAAGGTGAAAACCCCACCTTAATGTTGCATGTTTTCAAGGTTGAAAAGCATGTAAAGATCCATTACTATAGGGTTTTAGGATTATCAATATGTTAACCATGTATTAATCCCTCAATTTCCTTTTCGGTATTTTCGGGTTGTCGAAACAAGTGAAAAAAATCCAACAAATTTGTTGCGCTTTCAAATTTTTCACCAAGTTTGATATTATAACTAATGGTGAGGGATTATGAAGGTGTTTAACAAGATAAATTAAAAATATAAAAACACTAATCAATTTCTCATACTTTTAGTGTTGTTGAGCAAGTGGGTATTTATGATTTGAATTTAAAGGCATTCAAGAAGAATTCTTGGAAACTTTCTAGCACTTTTTCTCACTCCAATGTATGAATAAACTAATGGTAAAGAGAAGGAATAATCAACTAAATAAAAATACAAGGGTCTGCAAAATAAAACTATCACGGGGTGGTGTCACCTTCAAATATAGACTCCAATATTGATATTAGGGATACAAAGCTCAAGGACATTAACATGAATTATTTTTGGAATAGAGTAAATGTCCTTTCCAAGTCACCATGGATACAAGGTATTTAAGAAAAATGATTGGAAATAGAAACAAATTTTCCCATCTCAACACAATGTCCTAAATTCAAGCTCATAGTTTCAAGTAACTATGATGGTGATACTGGTCAATTAAAAATCAAGATGGGGAAGTAGTGATTGGGTTATATACATACTATTTTGATGATTTTCTCAAGATTCTTAGTCTTAACAAATATGTCGACACCAACATAGAGGAATCGTAAAAGGCTTTGAATGATCACTTCTCAGCTTGTATTAAACATTTGAACAAGAGCTACATAAAGAATCCAAAGTTTATAATTAGCTGGTTGTCGAATACCCTAATACCATGCCTCATAGTGAATTTATTCTAGAAGTAAGTGAAATCATTACTTTTCTCAACTGAGTGGTGGGTCTTCTCAATGCCAAATAATTTTAAGAGTGGATCTATCAATTCATCCATATCATAAGGAAGAATCAACAATATCTTATATAGTGATAATTGATCATGATTCCATGTACAAACAACTCAATAAAGTTCATGCAATGGGAAAATTATATATGATGTCATACCTAGTCTATGTTACAGTTGGGATGAGAATATAACATGGGTTCAATATAGAATGGTCAAAAAAATCAAATCAAGTTTTAAAAATTCTATCCTTAATTGACTTTGTAAGAAATTTTCAAGCATTTCAGGAGGGTAAATGATGTTTTCTTCTACAACATCATATGTGGGTCAAACAATGATTTATCCAAATTTTGATGCACTGACTTGGCCTGGAATGCAATTTTTAGTGTAGATGTATTTTCTTACAGTTCCCAACCTTTACATACATTTGAGTATGGGGATTTCAAGGATCCCCATATATGTTGCTAAGATACCCAAGTGACAAGCATGTATTAATGGAATTGGTGAGACAATTCATAGACATGTATAAATTCCAATAGAGAAAATACAAGCTAGGAATTTATTTCCCTATCTCAATTGGTCGATATATATGCTCATCCATTTTAAGGCCAAAATTACTGCTTCTAAATGCAAAGGATGTACCTCAAGTCTTTCCACCTAAGGCGTAGTTTTGACTACGAGAGGAGTAATGATTTTTTTAGTATTTTGAACTTATATTTTCCCGAGCATGTGGAAATATGGCTTGATTGCAATGATGAGGTTTCCATAAGGAAGACATATTACAACATACTCACCCTATAAGAGGTCACAAAATATAACATTGTAGACATCCTTGAAGGAAAAATTAATGATGGTGATGTCTTGGATCCCATCTATGATAAGATGAAGGTTGATACTCTGCTATTTCCAAAAATCAATTAGTCCATCAAAGAAAGTGTTTCCGTTAAGGAACATGCAACAAAAATCCTCAAATTAACTAATCATTGACTCGGGTCCTTGGGAATCACACCCAAACAAGTAGCTATTCAACCCTTAAGATCGGAAAAGGTGAAAAATTCAAAAATAGTGGGTCCCTCCATTGACCCTTAGGAAAAAAAAGGCACCCATGAACCCAATCAAATTCAGATTTGTGAGTAAGGGAGAGAAGTATACTACCTCTTCTACTATAGCAATGGTGGTGATTCCTCGTATCACCCATGCCATTCCACTCATAACCTTGGCTCCCCATGTTTCACCACCTCATTTATCTCCTCCTCATATTCCCCGACCTCCTCACTCCTCTCATTAATCTACATCATTAGTGAAAACCTCTTCTATTCCCACATCTCCTATGCTCCCATCATCCATTCACATTTCCTCTCCTCCCATTTCTTCTACACATGTTTCCTACATGGCACAGTTTTCTCTTCTCTTCCCTAACTCTCCTCGGGGATTAGTCTCTTCTTAAGTTCCCCTCAAATGGATCTTCACTCTCCATCTTCCAATCCTATTTATATTTTTAGGTCATATCATATTTCTTCTATTACTCCTTCTTCCACTCTTCCCATGGCTATTTTATTAACCCCTCCTCTCTTGGTTTCTATGTTCCCTACCTCTCTTGGTGTTACTCCCATGAGAATGTATATACAACAAAAAATTGGATCCCTCTTCCATTCCATCTTTGATAGTAAACTAGACCCTTAAGAAGAGTAAGAAGGAAATTCTTCTAGAGGAATTCAAATTTAACTCATTGAATCCAACCATCTCTCGTACAAAAAATAATCCCGAGATGCTTTCTCACATCATGATTGATTAATCGAATAAAGGTTTGGATATTTCTCCGTGCTTTATATGGATGAAAGTAAAAATATATAACAAATTTTGATTATTAGGTAACTAAATTGCACTTTGGGAAATCACCTATGGAGGTAGCACAACAAGATCTACAAGTGGCCTTGGATATTTTTTTCTAGAAAACTTAATAATACCAAGGCCACTAAGGATCAACTAAAAGTGAAACTGGAGTAATTATTTTCCTTGTTATTTAAGATTACTCTCCAACTCCAATCACCACTCTTACAAAAAAACTCCTTGATGCCTCATCCTTTATAGTGGTTGAGAAGATAGGAAACAAGCTTGAGATATTAATGATTGGATCGAAATACTCCTTCAGGGATGGTTATGATCTCATTGAAGATACAATCTGATTTCATAATGACATTGAGAGTGAGAAGAAATTATTTTACAAATGAATGATGAATTGGAAGAAAAATGTAACAATTGGGAACTCACTCTAGAGGCCTTAAACAAGTTAAAGAAGGTAGATGTCGAAACTCGGTGATAAATAAAATAACTGAATAAAGTGGTAGGAACTAAAAATTTTGTGAGGCCATTGAATTCAAAGTAATTATTTTGAGTGAGGTAAATTAGAATTTGTAGGAGGTGAGGGTGGAGGAAATAAATGTGAGCATGTCGTTTTTATGATCAAGATTTGAATGTATTACCAACTAGTGACATATTCACTTGAGTTTAAAAACATTATCAAGAAGGATTCCAAAGTAGAACAAATATTTGATTTGTAGTCAATAGACATGTTGGTGCTATTTCAAAATGTTTGAGACAATATGGTAAAGATCCTAAAAAGCTCTCTGCATGCTTCTAGGAAAATTGGTTGGCAGGATTAATGCATGTGTTATACTCGACATTTATTCATGTGGACCAGATGAGAAATAATTTCAAGAAATGATACGAAAGTATCATGAATATCAACAAAGAGAACGCACTATAGAGAATATCGACATGTCCATGGATCGGGAGGTAGAAAAGGAGAAATTTTACATCAAGCCTGTTGATGTTTTTATATGGACTAGATGAGAAACAATTATAATAAATTATACAATAGTACTATGAATATTAATAAAGAGAAGGTGTTGTAGAGGTTATCAACATGTCCATGGATCAAGAGGTAGAAAATGATAAATTTGATGATGAAGCTAGATGATGTTTTTTTGTTTGTTTTCATTTTTATCTCAAACATGTATTTTCCCAAGATGTTCTAACATATTTCATATCGACATGTAAATTGACTTGGTCATTTTGTACAAGATCCAGATCAATGTGCTTTAATCATTTATATTTAATACTTTCTATTTTTGGACTAGGAATTAATCATGAGGATGTAACCACTCCTATTTTCTCTCTTCCTTCTCTCTATAAATTTAATAATGATCATAGCATTGAGGATCATTTTTTAGATCTTAGGATTTTGAAGGTATTATAATTAAAGCATTTTAAGGAATTTTGGAGAGAAAAGGAAAAACTTTGTATTTTTAATTTTCTAGCTACAAAGGAATAAATAAACCTAACTTTCAAAATTTGTGTTGAAATTATTCTTGAGATTAATGTTATTGTTCTTTTGTTCAATGCATTTCAATTATTTTTTATTCAAGATTATTTTTATAAAGAAATAGTCCAAATTATTTTTATTTCTACATTGTTTGAGTAAATTTTGATTTGCATTTTCCAATAAAATTCACAAGAAATTACTTCTATCCTTATCTCTTTATCATTTCCATTCTAGAATCCTCTTAAAATATACTTTCCTCAATCCTCCAATTCCTTTATGGGAAAGAAACAACATATATCGAGATGAGATCCCACCCCCAAAAAGATAGAATGGTGTAGATATTGTAAATATTCCTTCTTGTTCCATAGATTAGAAATAAACATGGAACTTTCCATTTTTCGAGGAGGGAATTTGTCCCACATGTTGTGTTTGAAAACCATATTTTGTATCTGAAAAAAATACAATCAGCATAATAGAATCACTTGTCAATTAAAAGAGTTGGATCCGTATTTAAGTTTCAATAGGAATTTTTATTCAATTAAGTGGCCATGAATGTAGAAGTTAGTTTTGCATTCATGAGATGTTAAATGCTTCAAAATTCAGATATTTTATAAACACCTTTTTGTAAACTTGGAAGTAATTAGTCAATTTATCAACATATATCATAAATTTTGAGTTAAGAGAAGTGGAGTTGCTAAATAACTATGTTGAACATTATTGATAAGTTTCACACTAAATCTAATGGGGAGAGAAAGGGACACTCCCACCCAAGGAGGAGGAACATTTCCTGATATTTTCATTAGTTAGTTTCACTCCTTGCATTCTAATTTTAATAAATTGTAGTATTATTTAAATAGTAAATGATGGATGCGACACGATACACCGGATCCTTCCTTCTCCAACACGCCTTACCTCATTGCTCATCCACCATTCCTCCATTAAATTCCTCCAACTACCTTAAAAATTTCCACTCATCCACCAATGCACTACATTTTAATATTTCCACTCTATTTAAATTATTATTATTATTTCATTATTTAATATTTCTAGAATTTATGTATATGTTATGTATATATATTATTATATATATATATATATATATATATATATATATATATATGTATATATATATATATATATATATGTATATATATATATATATATATAATCTAAAACTCATTTTATTTATTTTGAAACTCCAATTTATCATCTCAATCTTTAATATATTTTATTATTATTAATATTATTATTTTCTCTTCCAAAATTAAAAGAGATAGTTGACACATAAGAGCGGGAGGGGAATTATAGTTACGTAGGCTCCTTGTTGTGCTTTTTCCCTTGTTCACGTGTTACATTCATTATATACACTTGTATCGAGACTTGTTCACAATCATTCCTAGTATACACGTTTCTTTTAGTCATCCTAGACCTTTTTCATATCCCTCTCCTCCATTCCCCATTGTTTTACACCATTGACTCTATGTTTTCCACCAAAACCGGCAAGATTGACAATGGTCAATCACATTCATATTTTCTATTTTGTACCACCAACATGACTAAAAATGATTGATCACATCGAGCATATTTCAAATATCCACATATCTTTCACTCATTTTAGTATCAAATAATCACATCACATAGTCACATTGGATATTTTCATATATAGATATTCACATTTACTTATTAGATTTGAGGTTTTGGAGCTTGACCTATTGCATTTGGGTCACCATAGTGAGATAGGACTATAATTCTCCTTCTATTTCTTCCCCTTACATATGCATAAAAATTATCTCTTAGTGTTGTTGTCTCTAGTGAGGATAAATATATCATTAGTCACACCATAAGGAAGTATTTCTAACCCTTTATTTATCCTTTATCTTATGTTTATTATGTAGATGATTGATCATTCATTTCTTTCGATTAGAGTAGATATATTTTTATTTAATTTATTGCTTTGTCTTATTCATGTTATGCCCCTTATTTTTATCCTACTATTTACCTATCCACTCCTTGAATCCTAACATAATTCCTCTTTTTAATTTAAGTATAAGCCCTAGAAACCTATAACTATATTAGGGTTGGGTTATTATCCTATATTATTTCAACCCTTATGCCCCTTAAACATATTTGGTATCTATATCACATGCATAGTCCTAGGTTTTGTTCCCAATGTTAGAGAACATGAATATATCCATCTTAACTCATCATACAATGGTTTCTATTAAGACATATTCTACTAGTTAGCATGTTATCGATATTGATGAATGAGGGAAAGTTACAAGACAAGGGAACTAGTTTTCATACACAAATATGTCACACATTATTAGAACTACATGGATTTCAACGTTTAGTCTAGTGCATGGTTTAAATTATCTAGGGTTGACAACTAAGGTCTATCCAACTCAAGAAATTAACCTTGTTTTTGTAGAATATGTTATTTTGAGGATGATTATAGGAAGCTAGGGTTTTTCAAATATAGGAGAAGATGTAAGAAAATGAAGCACTAAACATACCAAAAATCGATGCAAAATGGTGAAGTAACTCAAAAATTATCATTATTACACTAGCAATATATATGGAACAAATAATTGTGTATAGAACCATAAAATAATTATGTTTGTGTTTTATGGTTCAGTGTTAAAGCATATATAACTAAAGAGACACCATGAGAACCTTCATGAGTTTGCATACTACCCATAACATCTTTTGACACTTTGAAATTATTCATGTAACCCACTAAGTGATATCTCCAACCATAACTATACCTTGTTGGTGAAATCATTTGTCGACATGGAAAATTATTATTTTCCACCAATGTTCATAGGGCTACGCCCCTCCTTATGTGTATGGGGTGGCTCCCATTATTGAATGTAAACTAATATACTCTTATCTATAGCTTTGGGTTGGATAAATAGGTCGGGATCACACAAGAACACTTCAATGAACCTATGGAAAGGTGCTTGTATAGGTTACAAGGGAGGAAATTATGACGATGGGGTGAAGGAGAGAAACTAGGGAAGGGGAAGGTTATTGTTGTAAGTAGGAAACAACATAGTTCACATCCAATAACCAAAGTAGCTCAACATTCAATTAGATGAAATCAACAATGAATCAATTAGTGAGACTAAAAACCTATAAACACAATTCTTAGATTCATTCATCAAATATACAAAGCTATTTCTTGATCATTATGCTTACAAAGTGCATAAAAGAGAGAAAATAGAGGAACACATGAAAAGAGAAATGGAATAAATGTATCTTTTATTTCTTGTGTTGGTGATACAAATCTCAACACCTAAATCATAATCCACAATTGCTACCAAGAACTAAAATTCAGGATCCTTTGGAATGGAGAATCCATCCCAATTTATAGAAATGTGAATTGACCTTTCATCTACCCCCCACATGACTCTTCATATATCTATTCAACTTGTGACTTTACATCTTCCTAGGAAGTGAGAAACAAGTTCCATTTTTATAAATCAAAGGGAATTTTACAATATACTTTTATAAAGTCACTTAAGTGAATGATACAAAATATAATGATTATACTCAATGAATAATTAGAAAGGGGAGAGAGGAAGAGGGAGAAAGAGAGAAAAGGGAAGAATTTGTCATATCTGATAAAGAAGCTCCCTACAATGAAGATCTTTGATGACTCATACCTCTTTATCCCGATCCTTGAATTCCTTGCTAAAATGAGCTATTGCAAGTTCCAACTTGCCTACATCTGGAATGCAAATGCAGCCCAACACCTTGGTTCATGCCCCATGAACATCATTGATCTTCTTGCATTGACAGAGCCATGTTTCATGATCCTTTCAAATTTTGGAAATTTAAATTTTGGTTCTATCCAGTGACTCTAAGTTATCTTTATTGAAGGAAAGGGGATCACCTACCTCTTTCTTGACCAGATATTAGAAATAAATAATGAATTCTTCTGATGATGAATCTTCAGATTAGCAAAGGGAACTCAATATTTTAAACACAATTGTAGGCATCATTCAATATCTTTAAGGAATTTTTTCCACAACATTTCAAATTAAAAATTGTATTCTTGAGCATTCCATATCTTACATCCATGATATAGATCCAAACTTGAGACAAGTTATCGATGGTTGATGTAAACACATTCTTTCTTACGAGAGTGTGAGAGTATAAGGATCTCATCTCTAACACTAGTGGGAACATCTCATCTAAATGAATTACCTCTTTTGAAAAATCCTCCTTTACTTTATTTACTTCTAAAAATATTGCAAGAACATACTTGATGAGAGAAATGACATCTAGAAACAATACCTTGTCTTGTTTAATGATTATATCAATCCATTTCTCATCATCCTTCCCTTGCATTATGTAACCTTGTGATTTCTTGATTACCTTAGTATCAACACTACTAATCGGAGGAATGTATTCTATTGGAAGAGAAGATGTTGAGTCATATTCCAAGAAGGGTTGAATGTAGGAACTAAGAGCTTTTACCTATTCCTATAATTACATAATTATTTTCATGTATTATTCATTCTGAGAAAAGAGGTGAAACAAATTCCTTGAACATATGAGAGTCACCCTTGTGTGAAGCTTGACCTAAAGAGATGAGGGTCAACTGATAGTCTGACAAAGTCATGTCCTCAATATGTTTTTCATTCCTTGGCCTTATAAATTCAACATATTGATTAAATGAAGTGCCACTAAAGAAGAAGGATGTTGTTTGGGCCTTCTTTCTTCACTTTTATTTTAGGGTTCCCGATATTTCTTTGAGACTGGGCATGATAGCAAGTTGAGTTTTCCTTGGCCCACTTTAGAGCATTTATTGAATCTATAGAAATGGCTCTTCAAAACTTGACACAATATCGGTCACTAAATCACTTTAAAAGGTTTTTGTGGAACCAACTCTTGATCATCATGAGGGAAGATTTTCCATTGGGGAAGACATACCTGGATTCCTTTGAAGGGGAATGTGTGGCAATGAATCACTCTTTCTTGACTTGTGAGGTTATGTGAGATATTTAATGAGCTTTGCATATTTACAAACTCTCATATAATATGGCATCACCTTGTGCTCTTTGTTCATTACCCTCCCTTAATTCTTGTTAGATTATTCATGCGATGTTTTACTTCAATCAACTCACCTTAGCTCACTTAGCTCAGTTAAACCAACTCACTAAGTTTACTCAACTAGCTCATTGAGTTCCAATCAACCAGCTCACTAAGGAGAGATGGTGATGGGTTCAATTTGAATGATGAGTTATTATTATAAATTAATATTTTTAGGATCTCTTTTTAATGCACAATATCCCTAGGTTTTCAATTTTTGTGCCTTTTTTGTTCTACCTTTATTCCTGGACACAACCTGTTGTTCCCAAAATGAGGCCTCAATAGATCTCATGAAGGGTGAATTACCTTATTTGAACCATGAAACCATCATAAAACACTTTGAGGATGTCCAAAAGTATTGAGATTACTGAAAATGGAGCCTAGTACAACTTTCTGCACTCAAAATGGAGACTTCCTATTTTAGCAAGTGGAACCAGGACCTACTATTTTGGGATATTCAACCTATTTTGGTCAAATTTTAACTTCTTGATCCTTTATAATATTCAGTTAAACTTAGTTGAAAATTATTTTCTATTTTGGAAAACTTTCTATTTTTAGACAATTTCCTTTTCTTTTTGCTTTATCCTTCTTTTTTTCCTTTTTGACTAAAATTGCCTAGTTTATCATTTTCACTTTGTTCACTGAGTGCATTGTTCTGAGAGGATTTGAAATTTTAGGAAAGTTACTATTTTTAGTAAGTAAGGAAACTATTTACTTACTATTTTTATAAACAAAACTTATTCACCTCAGATTGCAACAAAAATTGGATCACTAGATTAGGCTCGTCGTCATGATCCATGCTCCAAATTTTAGATCAATTCACCCACTAGAATATTTGAAAACTGAAAAAGTAAAAGACAGGGAATAAAACTAGGGGTTTCTTCAATTATTGAACCAAGTAATAATATTATCTTCTACTACAATTTTCTTTAAGGCATTTGGATTGAAGAGTAGTTGAGAAAATTTCACCCGATTTCGATCACTTGTTTGTAAGACGCGAGTTTTTTAAATTTTGGTGCATATAATGGATCTAGATGAATTTTGACATGGTTTATAGAAATTTTGCAAGTTTATGGATATATTACTTATAAATCATGGATTTATGGAGAATAAATGAAGTTGGCACAAGTTTATTTCATGTTTAAAACTTTCTGGCAACACTTTCAATTCACGGGAAGAAGAGGTAAGAAGAAGAAATGTATAAACATTTAGTTTATTTTTTAGTTCTCAACCAACTTGGGGATGGGGAAAATTTATTTTTCCCCACTATCCCCACTATCATAGGAAAATTTGGGACGATAAAATGGGCACCCTACTTTGAGAATGCCAAGTGGCGGAATGAGATTCAGAGAGATAGGGAGGTGAGAGAGAACTTTTAACACCCAAGGCAAAAAGTTACATTCATATGGTGAACCTAGGAAGGGGCTAAGGGTAGGACACTTTTTTTTCCCCACTATCCCTACTATCCCTAGGATAGTTGGGACAATAAAATACAACCAAGATTTTTCACAAAAACTTAGCCAATTTTCAATTTTCAACCACTTAACACTCTCCAAGAAGAAAGACAGTCCTATGAGGGTAAAATGGATACAACTAGGGGTGGGGAGCACTTTTTGTCCCTACTATCCCCACTATTCCGCTATCCTTTATATTTAGGACACCAAAATGCACCACCCATCCAACTGTGAAATTGACTAACTCCCAAAAACTTGAAACCACTTTTCCCGGATCTCCAAGAACTCTTTTTGGAAAAAATTATATAAATTTTAGTACCACAACCATTTTAAGATCAGTGGGATGGTTTAAAAGACATGATTCCTCCCCTTCTATAAAAATAATACTTTTTCATTCGAGACCGCAGCGAATTTGCACAAACCAATCTTCCTTGAGAAGCACCTAGGTCTTAGGAAGAATATGAAAACTCCAATATGAAAAAGATTAGTTATGATATCTTGTTTTACTATTGATTCATATTGGAGCTCTTAGAATCCTCTGTTGAAATTCAGGTATCTTTTTCCACTACAAGCTCCTTAAGCCTCCAAAACCCGCTTTCATTGTTCTTGTTCAAAAACCTCTAGAACTTTCCTAAATATTCCTAAAACAATTAAAATATGTTTTTATCTCCTCAATACCACTTCCCAATTAATTTTTTCCTTCAAATATATTCCAGATGATGCACGCCTATCTCAAAATGCTAAAAATATCCTTTCTAGGCCTCTTGAAGAATTCCACTTTAGAAACACTACCTTTGAATAGAATGAGTCATCTCATTTTAACATTTACAACACCAAGGAAAGTACAAAAATTACATATGAGGACTCTCAAGGATCAGTATAGGCATGACATAGAGGTAAGACTGATCTATAGATGGTTCAAGAATTCTTTCAAGAAAAACAATTGACACTAGGGTATAGTTGTCATGTTTTCAACTTCGAATTTTTCCTTGCAAAAATACATGACAACATACCTCTAATTTTCTATTGAATTTTTGTGTTTACAAACTTTAGCTTATAATGTTTTAAATGAATGTATATGATATTATTATTCATTTATTCATATAACAACATAATACTAAATTAAGATATATATCACATATTATATATATAAACATATGGGACCGAGTAGATTGAGCGGGAAAGCATGATTTTGAATCCTACCACAAAACAAAAGCGATGGAGATGGAGAAGGGAAAATACATGTGAACCTACATGCATTTAGGGAACATATGACCCCAACCCCACGTGGGCTAGGGTGGTCTCCATGAAAATCCTAGGAGTTGAAAAGGGGTTCACCCAAGTGGAATTCATTCATCAAATATCTAAAATTGGGCACCATTTCATAGTCCCAAATGAGCTCATAGATAGAGCAATGTAGAGAAATAGATTAGAATTGATTAGAAAGATCAATGGATCATGACCCAATGTGGATGTTATAAGAAGATGCGCATGTAGGAAATGGAAACCGAAAGGTAATATTGAAATTTATCTACTAACTAAAGGGTTCTTCCTTGTCCATTTTAATATCATAGAAGATTGCAATCAAGTTCTTGTGGAAGGACCTTGGTTCTTGGGAGTTGTGGGACTGTTCTTCAAAATATGGACCTAGGGTTTGATCCAAATAAATAAAACATAACTTTCATGCCATTATGGGTCAAAATCGCATGACTAACCCTAGATTTCTGGGAAGAAGAGTTTCTGACAAGTGCTGCAAAATCCCTTGGTTCGTTGGTGGCCTTTAATGGAGCAACCAAATCCAACGAGTAACCTTTTCTATACTATGTGTTAATGTGGATTTGGATATAGAACTACCAAAATATTTCACCATACATTCGAAGATAGGTAGTTGGAAGAAAGCACTAGAATACGAGACATATGTCACTAGATGTAAGAAGTGCAATAAAATGGGACATAATATCAAAGCGTGCCCAAATAATGCTAAAGATTTCCATACAAGGGAACCAAGGAAAAGAATGAAATGACATGAAAATAAAAATTAAGCTAAATTACAAGTAGAAGATTCAATGAAAGGCAAATTATAAAGAAGCAAAAAACCAAATGAAAATCAATACATGGATAAATAAAATCCTTTTGCTTGTCTTGCAACTCAGGAACAAGATACATTGGAGGAAGGAGAGTTTTAAAACAAACCTAGATAAGTGAGCTACTCATGGAAAATATATAAATAAAGGAAAATGAAATAGATAAGGAAGAAGCATAAATAGTAATAAAGGAGAATAAAGAATAAAAATTACGAAGCATCAAAATAAAGGAGAAGAAACAAATGAAAATATCTAAGAAGATTTAATGATATTGGCAAACCAGTTCCAAGATGCACAACAAGAGGAGGAAATATGAGAGATGGGTACAGAAGATTCTGTGGAACAAGAAATAGAGGCATGTCAAGGCCTAAACATGGAGGATTTCTCAAATATGGAACACATCAAAGTAGTAATGACTCCAATAAAAGGGAAAAGCAATTTTCAAGAAGCATCAACATATAAAACACACAAGAAAAAGTTGATGTGAGAAGCATAATAACTAGAGGAAAACCATCGGGAAAGAAGAGAAAAGAAAGGTAATAAAGATGGAAATTGTAGCAGGGAAGAAAAGAACCTTGGATCTCAAGGGATTAAAAAACCCAAAATTTTAAATGAAAGTTATCACCTGGATGTAATAGGGTCGAACAATGCAGTCAAGAAAATAATTCTTAAATATTTTATTGAGAAGCATAAACCTAATATTCTGGTGCTCCATGAAACTAAGATGGATGCAGATAATTTCAAGGTTTTAACAAATTAAATGTGGAGGAGTTCATACATAAAATGCATTAGTTCAAATGGCACCTCTAGGAGAATTGATATACTATGTGATGATGATAAGGTTAAAGGTTATATCATTCTAGATTCCCTCAACCACCTAGCTATTATTTTCATGTCCCAACAAAGAAACAATAATTGGATTCAATTCAATATTTATGCCCCTATCTCAATGAAAGGAAGAAAGAAGTTATGAATAGAGGTAAGTTGTTTTAGAAATAATTGTGAAAATTTTGACTGGATTGTTCTAGGAGACTTCAATACTCCTTTATCATCAGCTAAAAAGAAAGGGGAAGTCAAGAATATACTGCTAACAAGGAACATTTTTGGAGTTCATAGCACAAAACTATCTCGATGGATATTGAACTAAGAGGGATCAAATATACATGGAGCAATAGGAGAATGGGAGAAAAATTTATAATGGTTAAACTTGATAGAGTGTTAGTCTCATCTAGATAGTTTTCTATCCAAGATTTATTTCTTTCATCCCTTCCTAAAATAGGATCTGATCACATCCCTTTAGTCCTGAGTCTTGAAGAGAGAAGAAAGATCTTACCGTCTCCTTTTAGGTTCAAAAATAGTGGACTCGAACATCCCGATTTTTATAATGATTCCAATAATGGTGGAAAACCAACAAACATGGATCTTCCATTTTCACATTAGTTAAGAAGCTTAAGAATGTCAAAATATGGAATAAGACAGTCTTTGGAAATGTTTTTGAAAATAAAAAGAAAATCTATATGGAGTGGAAAGACTAGAACTAAAATTTTAAAACACTAGAATGGATTTGAACGACTACCATATGGAAAAAGAACTCCTCTCAGAACTACACAATCTCGTAACCAATGAACAAATACACTAGAGAAAGAAATATATAACAGTTTGGTTAAAGGAAGGAGATAGAAATACAAAAAAATCCATCTTACGACAATGGAGCACATAATTCATAATAAAATAAATGCCATTATTGATAGCTCACTACAGAAATACAAGATACAACGTCTATTAAAAAAGAGGCCATAGAATTTTACAAAAAAACCTTTCTAAAGAAGCTCAGGACAATGAAGATAACACTAATTTCTTACTAAATTTCATAACTCATTGACTGACATTCAAGAGGAGTTGAATAGGATTCTAAAGCCATGGACATAGAAGAATTAAAAAATATTTTCTTTTCTCTTGAAGGAGAAAAATCCCCAGAATAGATGGTTTCCCAACATGCTTTTCCAAATATATTGGGAGGTTTGTAAAGATGACTTGTTAAATGCAACAAATGAATTCTTCAGCACTGAAAAACTTCTAAAAGAGGTAAATAACAATTTTATTGTTCTGATTCCTAAAAGAGCAGGAGCTAAGGATTTCAAGGAATTCTGCCCAATAAGTCTTTCAAAACCATTTATTAAATCTTTACAAAGACAATTGCTTAAAGAATGTAACCTTTTCTAAAGAATATCATCTCTTGGTAGCAAGGCCGGTTTGTTCATGGAAGAAAAATACATGACGACATAGTTGTGGTGCATGAAACTTTACACTCCTTGGAAAAAAGAAATAAAATAGGTATGGCCATCAAACTTGATATGAATAAGGATTTTGACAGGTTTTCATGGGAATTTCATGATAAAGTGTAGGAAAATATTGTATTTAATATCCACTTTAGGAAGATTGTTAAAGATTGTATCTTGACTCCCATGTTTTCCATTCTTATAAATGGTATGTCCATCGGTTTCTTTAGAAGCACAAGGGGAATAAGGTAGGGTGATCCCATCTCACCCATTCTCTTTATCCTAATGGATGAAAGTCTCAACAAAGCTATAAACAACCACATGGAAGTTGGATACCTACATTGTTTCAATCCATCTTCAAAGCCACTTTCATTTTCTCATTAGCAATTTGTTAGGAAATAAGGGATAAAATATGTGGAATAATTCCTCACGAGAATTGCAACAATAGAAACTAATATGTAGAAAATATTACATATCTCAAATAAATTTGTAGAACAAAATAACACAACACAAAGAGACAAAGATTTAACGTGGTTCACCCATTTGGGCTACGTCCCACCAAGAATCACTTGCTCGTATTTTATTACAAGCCACCGCTCTCTCAATAAAATACCCATATCTCGTTTGGAGCTATGCTCAACAAACTCTGAAATTCACACTGAATTCAAAACACATCTGCAATGTTACATCATACCTACCATATACATAAAACCATATAAGTAGACAATTGCTTAAGCAGTTTTACAAAATCATGGGTATCAAAACCATGGGCCAAAACCATCCCATAAACCTATGGGTCAAAATCCTACCCATATGAGAAAATCACATTTCCTAGTATATCGGGCACATTTTAAGGCCAAAAAAATGTCTTGGGGGCTGCGCCCTAAACCCCCACTGGGCCTAGCCCAATCTCGAACCCTAGCAACACAACTATGGAAAGTGTATAGTACTCTTAGTGTACATTCTTCAACACTTTCTCACATGAAAATAGGCTCTGTAACCTAACACAATTTTTGTATAACTCAATCATCCTCTCAATTACCTCAATCAAATAAGTAAATTAATTCATATTCTTATTAAATTACTATGAGGAAGCTTAAGGAAAGCTCATAAACTATGGTAAGAGCTATGTATTTTTCATTAATACTCTCAAAGAGTGGAAAAATAAAATAGCTAAGATTCGTGGATGTGTAATTAAACCTTTACCAGCCACTTATCTAGGAATGCCATTGTTCAAAGGAAGCCTCCCTATCTCTATTTGGAATCTACTTTTGGATAGGTTTCAAGATAAATTGACTGGATGGAAAGGGGTTGTTCTCTCCAGACTTTCAAAGTCACTTTGATCAAAATTACCCTTCAAAATCTTCCAATATACCTACTCTCTCTTTTAAAAATTCCCCAAAAGATCATTGATATGATATAGAAGATACATAAGAGGTTCTTATAGGAAGGAGTTGAAGAACATAAAATAATTCATCTTTTTTTCTGGGAAAAAGTTTGCAATCCAAAATCACAAGGGGTTAGGAATAAGAAACATTAAACAAATTAATAATTTCCTCCTCACTAAAATAGGTTAGAGATTAATTAAATAAAATTCCCCTTGGTGCGGCATAATAAAAATAAATATTTACAAGAGGACTTTAATGAAATCTTCACTTCACCAACGGACTTACCCTCAAGGTCACATTTCAGAACTCCCTAACAAAATGCAGAGAGATTATTGATGAGGGCATTAGATGGGAGCTTGGAAATGGAAGCAAGATATAGATTTTGGATGATAAGTGGAATTTGGAACTCAACTAGGATCAAAGGATTTATTTGCAAAATTAGATAGGTGGGCTTAGAATGAAGTACAAAAGTGGTTACATCGAAAGAAAAATGGGAAACTAGTTTAGAGAAGATTATCACTTGAGGATATAAATGATTAGAAAGACAAAAGTAGACCTCATTCAAGAGAAGATTTCAAACATTTATATCAAGAATAGTAATCCAGAGGATGAAATAATTTGGAAAGATTTCAAGGATGGAAATTACAGTTTCAAATCTTGATATAATAGTTACATTTAGACTCTCATTCCTCGGAAATTCCTGGAAGAAATTTTGGTATAAAGAGATAATACCGAAGATTAATTTCTTTTTGTGGATCACGTTAAAAATAAGATCCTCACAGTTGACAATATGAGAAAGAAAGGACACATTATTATCAACAGGTGCATTCTTTGCAAAGAGGCTGAAGAAACTATTGATCATCTCTTCATACATTAAAAGAAATCTTACAATCTTTGGGGCTTCATCTTGGAAAAAATTGGTTTAAAATGGGCCCACCTAAATACATGCAAGAGATGAAAGAAAACTTGTACTATCACACAAAAATGTCTCAATCTGACTTTTATGGGACATCATCCTCCCACACACAAAGTATGGGTTGTAGACACCTATAATTTAACCCAAGAAATTTAAATACTTAAATTGCGCTAATTATCCTCTTTCTGCAAATTGATGACATATCATCAATATAGCACACTTCCTCTTCTATCACCGTTAATTAGCTACATTACGCTAGTTAATTAACCCTTCTATCCAAAAAATACACCAATTAACGACCTTCCATTAATTAATCCCCTTTCTATCTAGACTAATTAATTATTATTAATTAATTAGCTTCCTCTTCCATTAAATCAATAAATCATCATTTATTTGATTAAATCCCTCTCATAGTCTAAATCATGCTAATTATTCCTCTAAAAAGATTTTATAAGCTTACACACCTATTAATTAATCACTTTGGTTAATTAATAAATCCCCTCAAACCCCATGGGTCACTAAAGGACAAACTAAACTCTCCTAAGGTTGACTCAACCCTTTCTAAACCTTCCTTATCCACAACTAACCCAACCTCTCCATTTATCCCACATGAAGAGGGATGTAGAGATTCTTCTATCCATTGGGCTATATAAGGAGCCCTCCTCCTACCTTTCTATTTACACCTACACTCCTAAATGAGCATAGAGCATACACTATAGCCATTTTATCATCTTTGAGCATTCTTCCATTAGAAGAGCTAGCCTTCTCCATTTCTTGCATTCATCCACCCAAGTTTTTGAAGTCATATGGAGATATGTCAAGTGGTCTTGTAGCCATGATTTGACAAGACTCCATTCTTAGAAACCTTGGGATTTCAAGCACATAATCAACTCTTTGATTTCTAGAGATCTACATAGGTTCAATCTCATCTCATTTAGCATTCAATAAGAGATAGAAGTTAATTTGTTTAGCATATTAGCTTGAAATGTTCATTTCATGTTTAATGTAGAAATGTTGATAGGTTAGCTTTGCTTAAGCTCTTAGCATGATGATGCATAGGTTTATTTTAGCATTGTATTGAAGCTACTAGGTGTTAGTTTCAATTCTACTTACATAGCTAACTATTTTGTGCATACATTTGGCACACTGGTGGGACGGGTCCTTAGTCCCTTAACATTCTAGTTCAAATTTTATTGTTATTTCAAGTTTTTGGCTAACCCTTGATATACACATATGGGAAATAATGTTAAATTTCTTAGGATTTTTCTAATATTACATGTGTAGGATCTCATTTAGAGCTTTAATTCTAATGGGTTGTTGTCAATTTCGAGCTAACATACTAAAATTTGGAGTATTTTGAGCTTTTTGGTGTCATTGGCCATATTTTGACTATAGGATAGGCGCATGTACACAAACCCTAGTGCAGCACACTAAACTATGTGCAAGAACACATCTTGGCATGCACACACTTTTTTCATGTACTATACCTTCGCTTTTGTTGGGAACCTATTAGGTTGGCACACATACCCTAACCTCAATGTAGACACCCTAACCTTGGTGCACACACCTATACCCTGGCACACACGCCCATATCCTAGCACATGCATCTCTCGGTGGTGCAGAACACTATATAATTTTCCATACTACCTTTTTGCTAACCTTGGCACACATGCCTATACCCCGATACACATGCCCATATCCTGGTGTAGGCATCTCTTCGATGGCGCAGCACACTACGGATCTAGATTTACACATAGAGCGCAACCACCCT
Organism: Taxus wallichiana var. yunnanensis; assembly: GCA_018340775.1. NCBI lineage: Eukaryota > Viridiplantae > Streptophyta > Pinopsida > Cupressales > Taxaceae > Taxus > Taxus wallichiana. The sequence continues at coordinate 352,729,008 of CM031242.1, read as the reverse complement.
AACCCACGTGCACATGCCCTAACCTACGCGCAGTTCTTCAGTCTAAGTTGGCATATTAATTTTAGGTTTCCAAAAATTTGTGTCCTAAAGTGCTAACATCATTGCAGGTTTTATTTTTACATGGGTATGCTAGACTAGACATTGGATAAACCTTACATGTTTAATTATAAGAGTAAGGTCACATATGTTCTTCCCTCACATATTTTTGGGGTGATATTGGGAATTAGAAATGATCCTTATACCTTTTATTTCTTTAAGAATGTGTTGAATGTCCAAATTGAGAAAAGATATATTTCATGTTTAAATTAAGTGTTTCCATTTGTTGATTTCTTGGATTTTATGTCATGTATTCTCTTCTCTTACATCTTAGGGAGATCTTTAGAATTAGAAACGACGTTTATTATTTTCATGGAAATTTATTAATCTGTTATGCAGAACCAAAAACACTTGTCAAAGAAAGGTGGAGTTGAAACAAAATTAAACTACTAATACAGTTTCCATGCAGGTTGCCAAAAGGTGTTCAAGCAAACCACATCCAATTTAAAAAGATAAAAACACACCATAATCATCACATTGTATTTGCAAGTTCGGATAAGGGTACGTCCCATTCACTTAAAACTAGGACATAACCCCTTTGGCATAAGCCTTAAGCTACAACAATGGGGGTGGTCCTAGGAACCCCAAAGTAGTCCACACAAGAGGGAACCTTGTGGACGAAACGGGAAGTGCTCCGCATAACCTACTTGACTAGTATTACCATTTATAATATTTAGCATCACAATTTGTTTGTATCGCAACCCCAATGAGAGTACATGATGGACACATTTATTGCCCACTGTGCTTGAAGGGGGTAAAGTAAAGTCAAGATACTCTAAGAATTAGTCAGTGTGACTTTTCTTGGTAAATTGAGCTCACTCTTAGATGACTTGTGACACATAGTTGAGTGAACCACCTAGGAATCTATCCTTGACCATGAGTCAACTTGGACCACATCAAAGCCAATTTTATTTGAGAGTTATTTTTCATCACAAAACATGTGAAGTGTTACTTTTGCTTCGTTTTTCACTTGCCTTAAGGTGAGGAAAAACTCGCCAAAGTGAGGCCAACATTTTTTCAACCCCAATCAATCCACTTCCTTCACTTTATTTTGACACTTTGTTGATCAAAAGAAGAGTGACTACCTTTGCGTTATCAATTGATTGTTTTCACCACTTTTTGTCTATTTATGCCCATCCATGTTTTCAGCTAGGTTGTTAAACATCTAAAGTGTGTGGAGATGTTTTTATATCATTGGTATCCTTTTTTATCTTGATACCCAAGTCAAGATTGTCATCGTAGTTAGGCTTGGTTCATCACTTTGATTCTCCTTTGAATGGTTATCTTGTTTATATCGTGTCACTACAATTTTGGTATTTACATCTTGTTTCTTGTAAACTTGACCTAAATACCTATATTGTAAGGTTACACTATATACACTTTAACAATTCCTAGGTATACTATAGCTTTAGTTTGATTTCAATTATTACCTTGATTCTAAAGAGTGTTAAGTGTTACCACTTGTGCGTGTTATATCAATATCATCTTGATATCAATACCTTACTTTCTCGCAAAGTTTGGTTAACATATCTTGGTGAAATTTTTGTGTCACTCACAATCGTAACTGACACCTTTTGGAATATAGGTCTTGATTGAATTTGGGATTGCTTCTAGTATACTTTGTTTGGAGGTTGCGTTAACTTCTTATTATTACTTATACTTTGTTCATTTCTTTGAACTCGACATAAGTAGGGATATTTTTGTTAATCATCATATGACACCAACTACCTTTTCAAAGAAAAATTTAGGAATTACTTCATTATTTGGTTTGAAACTCAATATTGTGTGATTGATTCTTGCTTGGCTCGTTCATTTAAGAGCAATCATTGTGTCACATTGGTTCTTTGAAATTCATAACATACCTTGATTTCTTGACATTCTTTTTTTCACTTAGGTTTGATAAAAATCTTTAAACACATTCACATATACCTTAGTGACACTATTACATGTCATGGCCCCTAAAATAAGATTAGGACTCAAAAAGCAGGATTTAGAAGCAAGAAAAATGCAAACTTGGGAAGCCTCAAACAAATAAGGGTCAAACCCTTTTATTGGTCATGATCTTAGGCCTTTATTATTTGTAGAGAAATAAGTAGAAGAAATGATAGATCATAGTAGTGATGAGTTAGAATCACCACATGCGGAATTTGATTTCGACCCCACCTTGTTAGATGAATTCCTTTTTAGAAACAAGGATCGGGTACTAGCACAAGTTGTGGAGTTGGGAGCTAGAATACCTATCAAACAAGATATAATCCTACCCACAAATGAGACTAATGAAGAGGATCAACCTCTTATTAACATGGATGATATCTTAACACATGGACATGCTTCTACTTCTAATGTGGGAAATGATAATGTAGTGGGATATAGAATACCTTTCCTTAAAGTACCACGTAAAGTCGAATAGAACACGAAAATGTTGAACAACCTCCGCAACATGAATAATATGAGAAACCTCTCTCGAAGAAGTCAATATTCAATAAAAAATTTAACCTTAGTTGATAATTATCTTTGTTAACATCTCATGTACAAAAAGAAACAAACAAGAATGTACAAAAGACAAAACCTAAGGTCAAAATTAGTGAACTTCAAATGGACAATCAAGGAGGAGACAATATGAAACACAATCGTATATATATCCCTACTTCTCCTACCAAAGAACAATTACTTGCACAAGAAATGCAATCTATGAAAGAGACACTTACAAGCCTCTAAGAGAGTATTGTGGGGAATAGCATAAAATATCAATACAAAGAGCTATGTCCCCATCCATTTGATAAAACTATGACACTTCAACCCTTCCCTAAAAAGTTTGACATGCCAAAATTTGACAAATATAGAGGGAAAGGTGACCCGTGAGACCATGTAAAATATTTTTACATGGCATGTCAAGAAGTGGCCTACAGTGACAATTACCTCATACAACTCTTTCCAAAGAGTCTAGGGGGCCAAGCCTTGGAATGGTTCACTCACTTACCTCGTGGGTCTATTTTCACATGGCTTGAACTGGCAGAAAGGTTTATACGACACTTCTCGTACAACATAGAAAGCAACATAACCATGGCAGACTTGTGTGGCACTAAACAACATCCCAACAAGAAATTCTCTAGCTTCCTACAAATATGGAGAGGGATAGCCAGTCACTTCCCTTGTACATTCCTTGAAAAATAGCTAGTGAGTATCTTTGTGCCCAATCTCAACCCAAACATCACTTTTCATCTATAAATGCATTGTGTTTGCACCTTTGAAGAGGTTATTGAAAAGGGAATTCAAATAGAGAAAGCCCTTATTGCCAAAGGAACCATTAAATCACACTCTAAGGATAACCAAAATGTAAAACCTATGGAATATCTAACAAAAACAAGAACGTGGTGGGAGACAGAATCATAGATTTCAATGTACAAACAATTCAAAATGGTCAACCTTTTAAGCTGACCAAAAGGCCTATTCAACCACCACCTAAACGTAGAATGTTCACTCCTCTCAATGAGCCTTTGTTGGCTATATTAAAGCTATTGGGTGTAGATCACATGGTGACTCATCCCACGACATAACCATTTGATGAAAATGCTCCAAAACCATCATGGTACAAAGAGCATGACTATTTTGAATTACATCGTGTCAAGGGACACAAAACAAACAAATGTCTATGACTTCATCACTACATCCAAGATCTCATCGACAATGGGGAGATATAAGTGGACACCCCAGAGAAAACTCAGATGCCAAATGAAAATATGGGAATATTCAAAGAACCATTCCCTAAACATGGTAAGTCAGATGAGAAAAATCCGGATTGAGGAGATTCATCCTAGAGTTACAAAGTGGTGAATTATCTATATACCAAGAAGGACAATAATCATTATGATTCACTCATTGGATGTATCCGATCTCCTAATGACCATGTGAACACCATTTAGATCAAGGAAAGGAACTGTAATGGTAACAAGGCATGCCCACCTCATGATTCCTGAACCCTCTCTGTCGACCCCGTAAGATGGTAGGTACAACCTCTTAGAACAACTTGAGAAGATATCTACCAAGATTTCAATCTTGGATCTTCTCAAAATATCAAATGTACATAAGGACATCTTGTACAAAACTCTTCAGGGGTCAGGAGTGCCACTAGAAGTAGACCCTTCACATCTTCAAGCTGCGGTGGCCAACATTGTACCAACCGAGTACATCTCTTTTAATCATAAGGAGATCCCTATTGAAGATCTAGTGCATAATCTCCCTATATATTGAGGTATTTGTTACCCACCGAAAGATAAAATAGGTGCTTGTGGACAACGGATCAGGGCTGAATATATGCACGTTGAAATTAATTAAGCAACTGGGACATATAGAAGAAGATCTAGAGTCCCACATCATTACCATAACTACTTATGACAATGTGGAGCGGGAATCAGCTAGCACAATCACATTACCCATGGAAGTAGGACCCACTTGTCATCAGACAAAGTTTCATGTATTGGAATTGGAACTTCCATACAATATGCTTCTTGTCCGACCATGGATTCATGCCATGTAGGTCGTGCCATCAACATTCCATCAATGCATCAAATTGAAACACGAGGGACACACTATCATGATACAAGGAGATCCAGAGCCCTTCACTCACTACAGAGCTCTCAATAGTTTTGTGTGTAAGGGTGCCTATACGTGTCCCTCTATTGATATAGTTTTTCCTCTTCATCAAGCCATGGAGTCACGAGTAGATTCAGATTCCCTAAGTTCTTGTGCCCATGAGGCTTCTACATCAACTTCTCCTTTTAATTCATGGGAGATGAAGGTTATGGAATACGGTTGTGGAGAATATAATGTGTAACAAGCTCTTTTAGTTTCAGACCTATCGTTGTCACCTAAAACTAGAGGCCAACCCAACTATCATTTTAGATGGCCTAGAGATGAGTGAACTATTGGGTCATTTTTACCTAGGAGGGTTACTTGCTGAAGATAAATTGTTGGAACCACCTACGACTTGGGTCCCAGAAGATACTCAACCAACTTGCTACCAAATCCCTGAGTATGAGAATTCTAGCTGAATGATGTATTCCATGGGATACAAGGGTCTAGGATGTGAAAAGAATGAGCAAGGACTAAGAGAACCAGTTCCTCTTCCACATTTCAAGATGAAAAGATACAACATCAGCATTCGACCCTATGGATCGCACCCCAATGATCAAGATGCCACATGTTTTGAGCATGAAGATAGCTCTGATTATTTAGATAGTGATACAAATTCCCACTATAGCCAATATGAGGATATTTCCTCCACAAACCTATTCATGGATATCGTTGTCCTTACCATAACCCCTACTAAACCTAAAATTGACCTTGTTTACCCTTGCCTTGTTGAATGGGACCAAAATGTCACGTGTCACTGGATCTCTTTGAAAATGATGAAGCCATTACAGAATTCATGGGCATTCAAGATACAATTCGATTGGATACCATAAGAAAGGTTTCTACATTGACTTAGATACCTACACATACTTCAGTGAGGAATCTGAGCTTCGTGGTCAGCAAAACTTAAGAAAAAGTGAGGGAAAAGTTCCAATGAAAATCCTCAAAGAAAAACAAAAGTCCAAGTCACACAATGAAAACCTCTTTGAGGCGTTGGCTGAAAAACAAGTGAAAAATCAATGGAAAAGAAAAGTGACCACACCAAGGGTGAAAATCTCGTAGAGACACCCTTGGAAGAAGACCTCAACCTTCCTCCCGATCCTACACGTATGGAGGATTTTTCAAAAATTTTAGTTGGAAGAAACCATTGATGTGAATATTGGAACAGAAGATGATCCAAAGATAGTCAAACTAGGAGCTTCACTCTCAGCACGGGAATAGAAAACCTTCACCATGCTTCTGTGGGAGTTTGTAGATGTATTTGCATGGTCCTATAAGGATATGTCAGGCTTGGATCTAACCTTGGTAGTGCATAACCTAGTGGTGCATGCAGATGCCAAGCCCATCAAACAAAATCTTAGAAAAATGCATCCACAGGTGGCTCTTCTAGTTAAAGAAGATCTAGAAAGATTGCTAGCGGTGGGCTTCATTAAACCTATTGATTACTCAAAATGGATATCAAACATAGTCCCTGTACAAAAGAAACCTGTCGAGATCAAAATCTGTATGGATTTTAGAGACATTAATAAGGCATGTCCAAAAGATGATTTCTCATTTCCCAATATTGATATGATTGTTGATTCAACTCGTAGGATATGAAATGTTATCTCTTATGGATGGCTTTTCAAGCTATAATTAGATCAAAATAGCAGATGAGGATCAACACAAGACAACCTTCACAACCCCTTGGGAACTTTCTGTTATCAGGTAATGCCCTTTGGCCTAAAAACGTAGGAGCAACTTATCAAAGGGAAATGACCATGATTTTCCATGATATGATTCATGACATCATAGAAGACTATGTGGATGATATCCTTGGGAAATCCAAGACAAGAGCAGATCACCTTGAGATTTTATGGCATATCTTCAAACACCTATGGGAATATAAAGTCATATTGAATCCAAAGAAATGAGTGTTTGGCATACTGTCAGAAAGTTTCTTGGATTCATTGTATCACAAAGAGGGATTGAGGTAGACCCAGTTAAATTTATCACCATTACTAAAATGCCTCCTCCCAAAAACATCAAACAATTGTGTAGCTTGCAAGGAAAGATCCAAGCTATCCTTTGCTTCATTTCCCAACTTGTTGAAATGTCATTCATTCACCCATCTACTTAAAAAGGATGTTTCCTTTATTTGGGGACTAGAGAAACAATAGGCCTTCACCTTGCTTAAGCAATACTTATCCAATCCACCTGTCCTCATGCCTCCAACTCCCGGTGAGCCACTCCTATTGTATATTTATGCTACTCAATTTTCTATTGGTGCATTGCTCACCTAATATGACCTCAAACATAAAGAAAAATTTGTGTACTATCTCAGTCATACTCTCATTGTGAGCTCAACTACCCTCAGATTGAAAAATATTGTTTGGTTGTAGTATTTACCTTCCAAAAACTTCACCATTACCTGTTAAATACAAAAGCAAAACTTATATCCAAAGTTGACCCACTTAAGTACATGTTGTCAAAACCCACCCTTACATGCGTAATGCCTAAATGGATCATTCTACTAAGTGAATTTAACATTGAGTATGTACATCAAATTTTGGTAAAATGACAAGTACTCATCGATTAGTTAGAAGAAGCACCATTACTAGGAATAGAGCTTGTAAGTTTGGATTTGCAAGACACTTCATTAATGTATATTGAGGAATCTATCATGTGGAAAGTACACTTTGATGGATCTTTTACTTTTCATGGTTCGGGGAAAGTGTGGTATTAATTACTCCTTCAGAGACCCTATACTTCAAGATTTTTGCCTTGGTTTTCCTTATATAAATAATATTGCAGAATATGAGGCACTCATCACTAGGATGAAGCTGGCAATCAAATGGGATATCCATCATGTTAAGATCATTGGTGATTCACAATTGATCATCAAGAAAGTTAACGATGAATATAAAGTCAAGGATGAGAAACTTATCCCCTATTAAAATTTGGTGGAAACTTTGAAAGAGTATTTTGTGCGTATCACATTCGAATAAATTCCAAGAGCACAAAATAGATTTGTAGATGTTATGGAAACTGTAGGTTCTATGCTATGAATTCCACCAAAGAGCAATGATATGTCATTATTTGTTGATAATCTACACTAGCCTACATATGACATGCCATAATCATGTTTGGCTTGTGAAGTTGTTGGTCCCTATTCCCCATGGTATGTACACATCTACGCCTATCTTAAACACAACACCTTCCCTCCTGACATCTCTTGTTCCAAAAAAATCCTTATCTCACCAAATAGCCTGTTACACCCTCTTAGGAGATATGCTTTATCATCATGGCTACGATGGGAATCATTGTGTTGTCTAGATGTAAGTCAATCCAAGTAATCAAAGAGGTACATGAAGGGGTATGCGGCACCCATACAAACAAAATGGTTCTAGCTAAGAAATTTTTGAGAGTAGGCTACTATTGGCCTACTATGGAAATAGACTACTACAACTATGTAAGGAAATGCATACTATGTCAAAAGTATGGAAATTTCATCCATGCACCATCACAGTCATTGCAGCCAATCACAACCCCATGGCCATTCTCTAAATGGGGACTGGATTTAATAGGAAATCTCACCCCTACCTCATATGATGGTCATACTCACATCATCATAGCTACAGAATATTTCACTAAGTGGGTGGAGGTTGTTCCTTTGACTTATGTTACAGGAGCTCAAATTTCAAAGTTTATCATGAATCACCTTATCTGTCAGTATGGCATTCCTGTGGCCATAGTTACTGAAAATGGAAAATCATTCAAGAACAAGATAGTGAAGGACCTTTGTCATCGATTTCAAATAAAATTGAAATGGTCTACACCATATTATCCACAAGGTAATGGGTAGGCTGAAGCCACTAACAAAACATTGGTTTGAATCATGGAAAATATGGTGAGTAAGACAGGTCACAATTGGCATTTACAAATTCACCTAGCCCTTTGGGATTATAGGACCTCCATTCGCACTCCTACTGGTGCGACACCCTATTCCCTAGTATTTGGAACCGAATCCATTATCCCATTGGAAATTGAGCTTCCTTCCCTGAGAATATCTCTTAGGGATTACCTGACAAGGATGAGGATTACAGAGTGGCTAGACTGGCAAAATTAGAACTCCTAGATGAAAAGTGTATCCACACCCTTAACCATCTCAAAGTGTATCAGAATAGAGTCTCCAGAAATTACAACAAAAGGATCATACCTCATTAGTTTGAGGTCGATATTTGGTCATGAAATAAAATTAGTTCAACACAAGGGCAGAAAGAGAGAAGAAAGGAAAGTTTGAACCGCATTGGTTAGGACCTTATGTCATTGTGGAAAAATATGGTACGGGAGCATACAAACTTGCCCATCCCAATGGTGATGAGCTCTACAAACCTATGAATTTCATGCACCTTAAATGGTTCTATGCTTAAACATGGCACAAAAATCGAAAAGAAAACCAAAAAAAAGAGTAAAAATGATCAAAATACAAAAAAATAAAATAAGAGAAAAAGAAAAAGAGAAAGTAGGTCATCCATATGTGAAAACCATGCAATTATGGCACTTTGGATAGGTCCCTTGGTGAAAACTGGTTTTCGACGCCTTGGGAGGATTTGTTGTTCATAAGCATCTTGTATCTGGAGGGTACTTTTACTTAGCCTAGGGCTAGTTTTGCACCTATATCTGAGATTCCATGTGAACCTATCCTGTCAATCCTTGATCTAGCTTTTTATCCTCTTATAAATCGGTGAAGGGATGGTCTGTTTATATCCCGCATCTAACGATGTGGGCACTTCTGCAACTTCACCTTCCTTCATGTAAACACATGGCACCTACCCTTGCATATTCTCCATCTAACACTAGGGGCATCCATGTTTCTTGGTTACCTATTCATAGCTTCAAAAACATTCAAAAAGGTTCAAAAACCCCCCTAAAAAATAGAAAATTGTTTCACAAAAGTGCCAAAACAATAGAAAAGTGTTTCACAAAATAGTCTGAAAAAACATAACTTTAGTTTACTTACTTTATCTTGTTTCTTTTTTTGTTTGTGTACATTGTTTTCTTGTATAGTTTTTGTTTGTGCATTTGTATAGTTTATTGCTTAGACATACTTTCTTAAGATTCATCTTTTCTTTCTTAGATTATATTCATTCTTACTTGTACATATGAAGTGTGTTGTTGCATGCTTGTAAATAATTATACATAGTTGTGTTGATTCGTGTTGGTTGGCATTGTGTATTTGGTTAATTTTTTTAACATTTGATTGTGTTTGCTTGTTGCATGTACATATTTTTGTTATCACATCATCATATTTCCATCAATATCATCACATCTAACATCATCTATACATCATATAAATAAAAATCTAAGTATACATCATACATGAATGCTAAGCTAATCATCACATATTGTATCATCAAATGGGGGTAAGAGGGATCAAAAATATCAAAATATATCCCCCACACCAATATCATCTTGTCATCCCATCCACTAATCTAAAACATTACATGTACAATACAATTGATATCATCTATGGATCTATCATATAAAAATCAAACACATGTGGTACAAACATCTCAACTATCATCATGATACATATAAAAAGTGTGAAATCAAATCACATAAAATCATGACACATCCATAACCCATGTAATCAATCTTCAAAACAATAATTTCCATCATCTCATAACAACTGTGCCACAACAAAATGTCCATATATATAAATATAAAATGTTTGTCTCCAAGGGGATATACATCATCAATACAAACTGGGCCATCAAGGGGAACAACTCCTAAATGCCTTCATCAGAGGCATGCATCCAAAACTCGGTACATCATATACAACTGTCAAGAATGATAACACCTTCATAAGAGGTATGTATATAATGATATAAGTACAATCAATGAATACAATGAGGGTCATGGCTAACTAGAACCCTCAAATGGACTAGCTGGTTTATGAAGTGGAGGAGGAGCCATGACCTAAGTACTACACGGTCCTATAGGCTGCCCTCATGGCTTCTCCACTAATGCTTGAGGCCTCTCTGATCTCGTCGATCCACTCAACTGCTAGCTATAGGTGGGTTCCCACTAACCACTGGAACTACCTCATAATATAACGACCGATAATAGGAGGCTCTTCCCTCCACTGTAACCAAGTCTTGATGGGAGAAATTTGTCACCACTATCCCATCCATGCGTCAAAAGGATGCTACCTCTGTTAATATTCGTGAAACCTCATCCTGACCCACTACTTGCTCTACACGAAGCTGATCTCTCTCGGCTATCACCGGCATAGTTGGGTCTAGGTCTCACAGTTGTAGTAGGCTCTTCACCCGAGCCACCTAAGTGACCATTTGATGTATCTACCGGAAATTTATAGAGTCATCTCCTCCCTAGCCAACCTGGGCTCTATCCTAGTCCCACTCTACTATCACAACTAGAATGTGAGATTAGTCTTGATCTCTCTCCATTGTCGAGTTCTTACCACAAGGCAACTAGTCTGTCCCTCGACATATCCACCACCCGAGCTCTGGGTAACCTTAGAAGCACTATAGGGTCCTACCCCCATACCTAGCCCCGTACTTATCCATGAGCATGTCCCTCGGTCCCGTAATTTGGGCCTAGGACCCCCGCGCATGACCTTGTGCCTCGTGCTTGGTCCTATGCCTAGCCCTATTCTAGCTCATGTTGCCTCCGTTTCAGGATCATGTATTGGACCTTTCCCATCATGTCACTTTGAATATCAAAAGGATCATCAACATGACCTGTACCTACATCATCACCATCATTATTGTATGGGATCTTGGGTGGTGCTCGAATTATTTCTCCCCATGCCTCATTTGATATAGTCAAGCGCCATGGAAAAATGGTCACATACTAGGCCATGTAATCCGGTGTAGTGCCTGGGTCTCTAACTTATCGGGCAGGTCCCAAACCTGTGGTATCACTTGTAAGAAGCTAGCCCTAGCTTGAGCCACCTGTATGCGTAGCCCCATGGTCTGCCTCTCTGTATCACGACGGACATACCACATATCAAGATGGGGGATACCCTGAACCCTGCCCAACTATCACTAACACCATTCTACCCTATATATCTCAATAATATAGTTGTGGTTGCCAAGAAGAAAGTGCTCTACCACACAGACACTAAGCTCTACTCCATCCTTGGGCCACTGTATGTGTCTATAGGGCCTCTAGATGATATCTCTCTCCAACATCTCATCAAAATCTCATTGGTAATAGTAGATGCTTCCTAAGTTTCCTCGTACATTGTCTCCCACAGAGACCCATGCCATATATGTCGGCTCCTCTGGAGCTCGGGTGTGCAACGCACCTATGGGGTGCTCGATCGTTATATGGTCCCATGACCATATCTGTAGTAAAGACGTGGCCCCACCATCTTCTAATGGTGGTAGGTAATCAAGTGTAGATCCCAGTATAAATGTGTCAGTATGTACTAGCCCCAGCAGTATCACTTGCCACTGAACAATCTGTGTACTAATGTGATCAATCCCATCAAAAACGATGTCCATGTCTTATCAGTGAGTAAGAACCCACTGATAAGAGCCATCAAGTAAAGTGGTCCCTGGTGAAGGGTCGATTAGCTATACAATCATGTAAAGACACTGTCATACCCTCGTGGGGTATCTCATCATGGCCAAATATGTCACTAATCACCGCAGTGATCCGACCAAAATCACTCGTATACTCAATCATCGAGCCCACAATGGGAACGTGTAAAATCTGCCACACGTCCTCTAGTGTGACGGTCATCTCTCTTGTGGGGAGCCTGAAACACTAGCTCTCACTGTGCCACCACTCAATCAAAGTGGTCAATAGGCCATGGTCTAGGGTAATCGATGGCATTCATGCTACATAGCCTAAGCTAACCACCTCTAGTAGTATCGACATCACACGACAGTCTCGTCGACACATGTTCCCCTCCATCTCGGCTATGCGAGTGTGTCACTCTCACATCTGCATCTTGGACCATCTCTACAAAAACATGGCATGTGTTAGACACTAAAATTTCTTCTAGGTTCTTCTATTGTTCTTCTATCCTCTCGCTAAATTTTATTTTTCTTCTAAGTGTCATTTTTTTGGAATTTTTCCCCTCTTATTTGTCTCTTTTAGGTGCTTGCGTGCCCTTTAGGGCATGTGCACACCTTGTGGAGTGTGCACCTCTTTTGGTGTGTGTACGTGTGTGCATTTACCTCAAGGCACTTGCACCATGTTTGTATTTCTTGCGTGTGTGCGTGGGTGTGTGTGGTGTGTGTGTGCCAAGGTTTTCATGCATGTGTGTGCGTGCATGTACTATATGCATGTGCATGGGCGTGCATACATTTTTTTGGTGTATGCACATGCGTGCACATGGTTTCTAGTGCTTATGTGTGTGCGCATGCACTTCAAGGGAACTTGCGCCACCATAGGGCGCGCTCAGCACCCCCTATGTCTACACTACTAAATAAGGCATTAATTATAATATTAAATGTGTAATTGATGAGGTAGGTCAAGCTACTCATAAATAAGCCATCATTTGCATGTCGGTGTACTCCCAAACTCGGTCGGCACGTCTCCTGCGGGCTCGTCCTCTCACCATCATCCTCGTCGCTATTGGGGGTCTCGCGGTAAAATTTTGGCAGTGGTCGGTAACAAATGAATTGGTCGCGATGATTTACCCCCACCCTAGGTGGGGTATATTAAACCATTCTCATCGACCGTGATGCCTGGAAGACTATTTTGACCATTTTTATTGCTCTAACTCTTCTTTTACTCGCGTGAATAATTATTTTATTTGAATAATTATTTTTCTTTCATTTTAGTCATGTTGGGCATTCTTTTCCATCTAGTACTCATTTCTTCTCACTAGGACAATTTTATTGCTCCTAGGTGATATCCCTTCTTCTACACACTCCATCAAATAATTATTTTTTATTAATTTTTCCGTTGTGCTGGGGCATTATTTGTCGCCTTGCTTTTTTTCATCTCCCTGGGGCATTTCTTTTTGCATCCTGGGAGATTCTTGCTGATTCTTCTACTTTATTCCATGCATTTAACCCATCAAAATTCATAAATTTAAAATCTAAAAAATATATCCATCCAAAATCTAAAAAAAAAAAAATTCTCCAAAAATCCTAAAAATTGTAAAACTCACAAAACTAGGTAAACCAGCTCATAAAAGCTAAAACTTGTGTCTTACGCATGGTATTATTTTCATATCTTTCTAGAAATTTCACATCTTTATAGATCAAATGACTCATGGATCATCATATTTACAACCATTTACAAAGCTAGCATGTTTGCTTCACAGTACTCTGGGGCACATATAGTTGTCTAATCTTTTTTTTGTGGCGCACTACACTTTCTCATTGGACCCAAAGTCCTTCATCATCTTCCCTTGCATATATACTTTCTTAGGGCATCATTTTTAACCCTTTTTGTGAATCAAAAACATTTTGGGATCTTCATCTTGATAAAAAACATTTGTACAACTATCTTAACAATGATTTGTTGGTTGGAATGTGTGTGTTTGTACTTGTTTTCCCTATTAAATGAGCTTATTTCCTTCTCATATTCCATTGCTTCTTGTATGTTGCATTGGGTGGGTGTTTTCAACAATTACAGCTTGTTTGTAGTATGGATTTCCAATTCATTCTACTTTTTCATTTGCTTATATTTTTAATAAGGACCAATGACGTAGATCTTTGGCAATATGATGACAATAAAGTTGTTTCAATACACTGGATGAAAGCTTTCTCTTTTATTTCTATCTTCATTCCTCTTCTACATCATTTTCCTATCAACACTATTCTTCTTATTCACCTGGGGCATCCTACTCCTACCCATTCTTTTATTTCCTTTCTCTCACCTTTTTCAATTTTTGATCGCCTTCTCTCATCACCCCATCGGCACTCGAGGGGGAATCTCTCACTTCTACTAATTTTTCTTATACGTCTTCAAAATTTATCTGTCTACTATCTTTGAAGTGGCATCACTTACGCCACCCCAAAGAGGGGAAAATGTAGACACCTATAATTTAACCCGAGCAATTTAAATACTTAAATTGTGCTAATTATCCTCTTTCCCACAAATTGACGACATATCGTCAATATAACACACTTCCTCTTCTATCACCGTTAATTAGCTACATTACACTAGTTAATTAACCCTTCTATCTAACAAATACACCAATTAACAACCTTCCATTAATTAATTCCCCTTTCTATCTAGACTAATTAATTATTATTAATTAATTAGCTTCCTCTTCCATTAAATCAATAAATCATCATTTATTTGATTAAATCCCTCCCATAGTCTAAATCATGCTAATTATTCCTCTAAAAAGCTTCTATAAGCTTGCACACCTATTAATTAATAAAGGAAAAACTAAAGTAAATTAATAAAGCCCCTCAAACCCCATGGGTCACTAAAGGAAAAACTAAACTCTCCTAAGGTTGACTCAACCCTTTCTAAACCTTCCTTATCCACAACTAACCCAACCTCTCCATTTATCCCACATGAAGAGGGATGTAGAGATTATTCTATCCATTGGGCTATATAAGGATCCCTCCTCCTACCTTTCTATTTACACCTACACTCCTAAATGAGCATAGATCATACACTATAGCCATTTTATCATCTTTGAGCATTCTTCCATTAGAAGAGCTAGCCTTCTCCATTTCTTGCATTCATCCACCCAAGTTTTGAAGTCATATGGAGATATGTCAAGTGGTCTTGTAGCCATGATTTGACAAGACTCCATTCTTAGAAACCTTGGGATTTAAAGCACATAATCAACTCTTTGATTGCTAAAGGTCTACATAGGTTCAATCTCATCTCATTTAGCATTCAATAAGATATAGAAGTTAATTTGTTTAGCATATTAGCTTGAAATGTTCATTTCATGTTTAATGTAGAAATTTTGATAGGTTATCTTTTCTTAAGCTCTTAAAGATGATGATGCATAGGTTTATTTTAGCATTATATTAAAGCTACTAGGTATTAGTTTCAATTCTACTTACATACCTAACTATTTCATGCATACACGGGCCATTTGGAAAGAAAGGAATAAGTGGTTTTTAAAGAAAAGATATTAAAGGTGGAAATCATTATCAAACACCCTGTCAGTCGGGTTTATTACTAAGAATTTCAAAATTGCCATTAAATGCAATAAAGGTAGTTTGAAAGATTCTGATACTAAATTCCTCAACAAATGGTATCTTCAACTTGAACAAGATTCTAAACTTCGAGTACTAAAATTTCTAGGAGCAAGACTATCTCGAAAGCATCCTCAAGAATCCTAGCACAAGTTAAACTTCGACGGGCAGCGAAAGGTAACCCATGAAGAACTGGGGAGGAGGGGTTATCAAAAATGAAAAAGCTGATATCATTGTGGAATATATTGGAAATATGGGTGAGCAAACTAATCATTACACGCAAGCATTAACAACCTCATGGGGAGTCCAACTTGTCTGTTCTTTGAATATCTCTAAACTCTGGGTGGAAGGAGATTCCATGAACATTTTGAACTACCTTCAAAGAAAATCTCCCCTAGTTGGACAATCAAAAAAATCATTGAAGACTCCATTTCAATTCTAAATAAATTTCCAAGTTATGAAATCTCTCACACCTTCAGGGAAGGAAACAAAGTTGTTGACCTATGTGCAAACATTGGTGTGAAATCTGAAAGGTTTCAAAACTGGATAGGGGTTGATAGCATCCCGTTGAGATCTTAACCACCATGGATAGAGACAAATGTGCCATAACTGGGGTAAAAATGGTTGTTACTCGCTATATTTTGATGTGTGGCCTTCTAGTTCCTTTTTTTTGTTGGCCTTCAAACTTCTTTTCGTAGGTATTTTTGGTCTTTTTGATGGTTATATGTTGTTTTTTGTTAGTTTTGTGTTGGTTGCATCTTCTACACTAGTTGTTTTTATATTTGGTATCTTGAGAACTTTATGGAAATATTTGAATGAATTATCCTCGGTGTAACAGGGTAGGGCCCCTTTCAAAACCCTCTTTTTACCAAATATCAAAAATAATTCTAGGGTGTAATTAGTATGATCTAGTTTTCATTCACCATTGATTACTTGGAGTGTTCTCTGGAACACATAATAAATGTAAAAATGAAGAAGATGGATCTTTTAAATATCAATGAGAAGATCCTCATATTAATATCTATTTTGAGGTACCCCACACAAATATTATAGATGAAAATGAATTTTATTATAAAAGCAACTAACTTAATCCTCTAATTGAGATTATAGTAGATGAAGGGAATGAAATGTACAAGTGAAAAGTGACATATGCCCTACTACTAAAGATTAAAAAAACATCCTTTAGGAAAATAAGGCACCATGGTCTAGGAATATCCTAAAGATATTTCTTATAACATGAGAAATAAGAGGAGGAAAAGGATGACCAAAGTGAGAATATCCATAGGAAGATAAGGATGATTTGGGCACTAGTGGTATGATTATAAATACTATAACTCAAGGAGAATCCTTGTAGGAACCTCTAATAATGCACTCCTTAGGAGTGGTGATGTCACCCAAAGGAAATAAAAATACTTTAACACAACCCCTATAAAATCACAAGTACAGTCTCCCCATATATGCTATCCTCTTATGTAGATTCCTCCAAAGGCACCGAGTCGCCAAATACATGTATAAGGCCTAGATGTTGAGAAGAAAGTAGAGTATTTTATCAAGGGATCAATATGAACTTATGGATAATGGTCCTTTAAGTATCTAATTATAACACCAAAACAAATAACCCCGTGTATACTCTAAACAGATGGACTGAGGAAGGGAACAACCTTAGACATACAATATTGAATTCCAACGTTAAACCTCTAATAGGAAAGTGCACATGAAATGATAACATGGATACAAAAATGGAGGAGTTTATGTGTGAAATGATAGAGGAAATATTCTAGAAGGATGAAGAATAAGAAGAAACTACAAATGACTAAAAATGCTTTACCTAGCATACGTCATGTACCCATAAAATGCCACATAATCCACATGGATGCAACTTTCCACTAAACTCAAGGTATATTTGGATGATCCTGTTATGATTTTTGAGGAAAATATCTATATTCAAAAATGGAGGGCATGTTGTTGTCTTCTTAGAACCCAATACGATAACAAAAGAAAATGCGGGATATATGTAGATAAAGCTAATAATCGAGGTTGCCCCAAAAACTTATTAAATAGGATAGGCCATATGGTAAGGAAGTGCACCTCGGATATATAGAAGGTGATTCACATCTGAGAAAATGGATATTATAGTAGAAATAAAATTGAAAAGTTTCGTGTAATGTGTAGAGGTGCTATGTAAAATATAGAGTTTTTAGGGAAGATAATTTACTAGTCATTGCTATAGGAAAAGACCCTATGAGTGCACTAAATAAAATGGTAGACCAACTCCTCTTATAACCTATCCAAGAAAAAACTAAAAATCCCCTCCAATATAATTGTGTAAAGACCTCAAAAATTAGTTAAACATTTTTGAAAAAATATACCCGTGTTGTAGGAAAAATTCAAATTGGCCAAGAAGAGATTTTCAATCTTCAATACACGTGCAGAGGTAGTTAGTGGACACCTAAAGGAAGAAAATTAAAAGAAGGTGGCGAGTTGAGGCTAAGTTATTTTAGATAAGGAACAAGACCAAAATAGGGAATTGCCACTAAGAAGTATCAATGGTGGGAAAGAGAATTGCCATGTTGTGGATGCCAATGAGGAGGAGGAGGAAGATCTAAAAGTGATTAAGGGTGGGATTTTCACCAATTTTTCAACTAGGCACACAACAATAAAGGAAGAATCATATTGGGATCCTCTTAAGAAGCTATCTACCAAGATACCCCAATAAATAGAGGAGGTAAATAATTTCATGATGAAATAAAATGCTTTTAAAGCATACTTGCAGTAATAAGGGTTAGACTAGGTAAGGAAACACAAACAATTGTATAGGGACCAATAATCAAGTTATCCCAAGGAGATGTTGAAAATTTAAAATAAAGATACCTTGTGTAGTTTAAGTACTGAAATGGTGACACATGTGCTTATGTATAGGAGAGAATTGAATGTTATGGGAAAGGTGCTAGTTGTTAAAAATCCTACGTTCAACGATGTCCTAACAAAAATTTGAGCAAGAAGGAGTCTATTTTTTCCGCACGTCAAAAATTTCCTTGTGATTTTAGAAAATTTTGATGACACCTTGGCACCATGTCAATCTCCATGTTGTGGGCCCATAATAGAAAACCCATTAAAAAATTAAATTTGTATAGTGAACTAAAAATTATTTTTTCCCGCACGAAGAGTTGTTTTTAACCATGTGGCAAGTAGAAAAAATTACTTCTAATCCAAAAATCACATCCAATTCAATTCACTTCATCATTAAAACTTCAAAAGCCTCCACCATCACTCGCACTATGTACTTAATGCATTAACTATAAACATTTATTGCATGCCTTTGCATTTGGAAGTGCACATTTAGAGATGAGAAGATAAACAATCCCGACCCTTTCATCCCCGTAATGGAGCCAAAGACCAATTCCTATCAAAAACCTCTCAACCCTTTCTACCTTGCAATAGAGCTAAAGACATGTCTAAACCATCTTCCAATCACCATGTGGGTCATGAAGTGAGCCCAATTCCATAATTATTTTGATCTTTTCTCTCATGGTTTCATGTAATAAGCATATTAGACAACAATACCAATTTTACAAATGTATATCCATTATATATTGAGTTGTTTTTGTACATGTTCTTGTTTAATCAAATAATACTAGTTTTACAAATGTATATTCATTCTAGACTCGAGTTGTTTATGTGCATGCTATTATTTAATCTATCTTTCAGCCTGAACTCTTCTCGGATCATCTTATTTTGACCATTTGTAGACATTTCTACAGAGGGTTATTTATTTTACTTCCCCAAAAATATCATCTAATACGATTTAGTAAATGTCCAAAAAAGAGGGTTTTTTCACCTATGCATCTTATAGTTTTATTATTGAGTATACAACTATTATTATTGAGTAATGGATTATATTTAGACATCTTGTTTTTTCAATCATGCATGTTGAACTATTGTTTTTCAATATATATTCATTTATTTCGGTGCATTTTGTTTATGCCTCCATTCGCCATGAAATCTGCTAATATGGCATAGTAAATATCCAAAAAATAGGGATTTTTCACCCATGTGTTTAAAATTTCAAAATACATTTCTGTTATTGAATATACGCTTTTATTATTTACTAATGGATTTTATTTAGAGCTATTAATTTTTAGTGTATATTCATTTATTTTATTATATTTTGTTTATTCCTATGTTTTCTATGAACTTTGATAATATGGTGTAGTAAATGTCCAAAAAAATAGGGTTTTTCACCCATGTGTCTTACAATTTCAAAAATAGTTGTGTTATTGACTATACACTCTTGTTATTGACTTATGGATTATGTTCGAGACCTATTTATTTTCAATGTATATTCATTTATTTCAGTGCATTTTGTTCATTCCTTCGTTGGCTACAAACTCGTTAATATGGTGTAGTAAATGTCTAATTAACAGGATGTTTTCACCCATGAGTCTTACTTGTTTCAAAATACAGTTGTTGTTATTGACTATACACTTTTGTTATTGAATATACAATGTTGTTACTGAATATATAGTGGGGTTATTGATTATAATTGTTGTCTTTTTCGTGCAATTAATGTTTGAATATCCACTGTTAACTTTATATTGACAAGCTGAATATATATTGGAATTACTGAACATACATTGAATATACGGATGTAACTTTGTCAATGTATACTATGCATTCAAGCTATTAATGTGTATTGAAATTACTCGAATATACTAGATGTTAGTCCATCAGATGTTCTTATTACAATGTTATTATTGAGTAAATACTTATATTGTTGGGGAGACCACATATTTAGTAGGTAAATGATAGTTATATATATTTAATATTCAAAGTATTCAAAGAATGTCTAAATATGTGAAGAATGTTAGAAAATAGACATAATGTTAAATATGTGAAGAATGTTTGCATATGCAATGAATATGTGAATCACTTACCTTAACATCTAAGGAATATATGAATATAAATAAGTGTTGTCTTTGTTTATGCATGTAACTTAATACAACATTGTTTCCCATGCTCATCAACTATTTCCTCTCCCATAAGCATGCGAAAGACTGAATATACATTGAATATACAATTGTAATTTTTTCATTGAAATGTATGTGTTCAAAGGAAAAATTTACACATGTTTATTCAATGTACATTCCATAGTTTCAGTGTATAAAGATAGTTTGTAGCTATTGTGCAATCTTTTTGCTCCTATCACTATGCATTCCTCCTTCATCATTTCTAAGTACACATGAATGCCCCATTCAAAGAATCCATTAACTCGCTAACATCTTTAAATTGCTAAAATATTTTTACATTCTTCACACATTGAGCACATACAAAGGTAGCTCCAAGATTCCATCCATATTTTCAATGTGTATTCAATAATTTTAGTTTGTTAATATGCAAAGAAAACAAAGTCTGAACATGTAAAGAATGTCTGTCTATACATTGAATATATGTAAAGAATGTCTAT
Organism: Taxus wallichiana var. yunnanensis; assembly: GCA_018340775.1. NCBI lineage: Eukaryota > Viridiplantae > Streptophyta > Pinopsida > Cupressales > Taxaceae > Taxus > Taxus wallichiana. The sequence continues at coordinate 352,707,678 of CM031242.1, read as the reverse complement.
TTTTACATTGAGTATCATTTAACATAAGGTGAACATGGTTCTTATTTTAGTATTTGTTTGAATATACACTAGAATTACTGAACATAGATTGAATATACAGGTGTAATGTTGCATTTATTCAACTACAAATGTTGATATTGGTGTTGCTTGCAAATGTGCTCATTGCTCATGGGTTCATTTTTTCAGAGATACCCTATCAAAAGAAGGTTTATGATGGAAATTTGTATTGTGAAGGTAGAAGATAATGTCACAACTATGTCTTTTGACACCATTAATCTACATGAAATCATAATGCTTCTTTCTACAGGTAAGGTCATTTATGACCTTACTTAGGTAGTGAATTGTTTTCCTTTGCTATCATTATTCTGAAAATAATGAAAATAAAAAATAGAAACACCTATAAGAAGATAATTCATGTTTTTACACATTACCAAAACTTCTGCTTTTATATCGATATGATGGAATAAACTACAAATACTTATGTGTAATGATATGATGTAAAAAAATAAATATTGCTTGCATGTTTTCCCAAAAAAACTACATAACTAAGTTCATATATCTTATGCATGAAGGTTATAACTTCTTACATTCTAATAAGGTTATATTTATGGATACAAATCATATAATAATCAAGAATAATTCAATTACACTTATTCCATGCATCTAAATTGTACCAAAACTGAATTCTTCTTCATTTCCGTCAATGGTTTCACTTATTATGTTATTTTCTATTGTTCCATTCTTCATTTGGGGTGTCATTAACATGTTGGTTGTGCTTGGTGATGCCATTTATGGATTTTTTTATGGTCTAATTGCATTTCGATAATATAATTGACATATATGGTAATTTGAAGTAGGAAATTGCATGTTTGTTTTACTTGTTGAAAATTGCACATTACATGCATGAGTAAATTACATTTGTGTTGTCAAAAATTTTATTGCTACTATCGAAGGAAAATACATTTGATTTGTAGAAGTAGACATGTTACTCACTTGGTAATTGGCCACATTTGGAAAATTTGGAGTGTAAATATTGTATAAATCCATCATAATTGGACTTTTTGAAGGAATGATATTTTCTAAACTGCTCAATCATATTTGCCTTTGCGTTTGTTTTTCTCTTCTCTCCTTCTCTTATTATAGAGATTCTCATGTTTTTTTCTTTTTCCTTGTTGTTGTTTTAGCGTGTCCTCTTCCCTCCTCTACTTTTAGTTTTTCATTCAAGTTTGTTTACTTCCATTTTTCTTGTGCAATGATTATTTTTTCCTTCCTCTCCTTGAGTTGCACTTTTTTCCTCGATTTCAACTCCTCTAGTTCCTTTCTTTGTGCTTCTCGTTCTCATCAAGCATTTTCAAGTAGCCATTTTATGTGAGAATTTTTGATAACCTGTTCAATCTTAGAGTCCCTTTATTTGCACATTTTGATCTCTCATTAATCATTTCAATTGGAAGATTAAGAAAGTTCCGCAACAAACCGCCAACATGGTTTATTGGTTTATTATTACATGGTTGTTTTTTTGTGTCTTGTATAAATGTTTGTGAACACAAAAATTTTGCAGCATCCAATTGATTGAAATCTTCATTTTTTCATGTGTTACATTCCACATAGTAGTTAACTATTCTACTTGACATGTTAGGAGGAGGGGATGACATGGAAAGAGAAATGTCCTCATTAGAAAGGTTGATTGTAATTCCCAAGTTTGTAGCAAATTCTTTAAATCACCTAGGATGGATAACTAGTGTTGGTATACTCATCCTGTCATCAACTGTGATGGGTTCTTGTGTTTGACTCACATGACTTGGTGTGTTTTCTTCAACTTGAACATGAATTCCAACTTGACTACCTTGCCCAATCTGACTTAAACATGTTCTCTTGTCTTGTTGATTTAACTATATCACCTCCACCTTTGATTTTTGAATTATATCATCTTGATGTTGGCTTATTGCATCCTTTTTTTGTTGGATTTGATCAACATTCTATTGGATTTCTTCTCCATTATCTCTAATAAATTGTTCAATTTCATCTATTTTATAACTAGCCATCTCCATAATTCTCTCCATAGTTGTTTCCTCCTTTATTATCTCAACATTGAATGCATCACTAGGGTGCATGTCATTGACTAATGCATCTTTGTTCAGAGGCCATATTCCATTCCTCATAAACTAACTTTTATATTTGATGGAGTTAATGCTCTCTTAAAAGCCTTGCTACTAAGAGTTTCCAATTCAAATCTTATCACATTTAATTTATGGTGCCTGATCATCTATCCGGATCTTTCATCCTTAAAGTAGGTTTTAAATGGTGAAAACACACCAACATATAAACGCTGCAACATGTGGTTGATGTGCACAGAAAAGTGATTAGATCAATACAAAGTACTCTTGCCTCTTGGATTGTACAATATGTTACGTGGATGCATTGGCCATTAAAAATGAGTGGAAGTCTATTTGATGGTGAAGCATAGGGAAAATTTTAAGGTTCCTCTAAAAACCCATAGATAATAGTAAGAAAATTTTGAAAACCACTTTTGAAAGTTGATTAAGTTAAATATGGAAATATATGCCTAATATGATTGTTATTGCAGCAGTAAATGAATAAATAATTAAGTACATAAATTAACCCAAGAAAACTAAGCCAAAATATATGAAACCCTAAGTGCAAATAAGAGGTAAGATGACTTAGTTATTTCACAATTATTTATGGGATATGCCAAAGTGTTGATCAGATGAATATATAGGAGAAGCATCACACAAAGCCTCAAACAATTGTGTAAGCTAATGATATGCCTAGACTGGGGTGTATGTATGGGGATAGGGGTGCCTGTGGGCACCCTAGACTTGTTTTCAATTGCCTATGTCTATGGAAATTCTCATCAAACCTCCTCTCGAGTGTTCATGAGGAATTCACTATTTTTCACCTTTGGTCACTATGAGGTCGCACAATGATCACCAAAGTCGCTAGAAACCTATAATGAAGTAATGACCTGTAAAACACTCAAAGAGACATCAAATCCTAAAAATAAAGATGTAGAATGATGGGTCGACTATCCTCGATGCTACAATGGTGATATTACAAATGAGCATTGCACTACATCTCAGACCCAATGTAGTTCTATGTGTGTGTGTGGAATTATGCCCTAGGTTGCTCTTGTGCGTGTCACACTTGATAACGAGCAAGTAGCTAGATGTAAGTAAATGTAACATATGTGTGCATGGAATATAATGAACTTACCTCATATGAAGTGTATGTAGAATAACCAGCCCTTGTGTTTCATAGATGGTGCTAGATGTATACAATGGAGCTCTTAGATTCTTGATGGATGTAACCTTAGGTGGTGATAGTTAATTCCTAGTGTTTGGTCCTTTATTATGATCACATAACTTTATATTTATATGATTCATTTGCTTGAATTTCATAATTAACCTTGAAAATGCTGACTACCAAAAAGACAATATGCTCAAATGGCTGAAAGGACCTGAAAAGTGTGAATAAAGTATAGTGAGGTCGAGGTTCCCGAGCTAGAGTCCCGGCTGGGTTTTGGTGTTTAGGATGATAAATTCCAAGGTATAAAAAGGTAGAATAAGAAATTAAGGGTAAAAGGAAATAGAAAACAAAGAAATGTGGCCAAGGACATGGGTTAATTAGAACTTTTCTTACTTAGAAATCATATGAATAGTAGTATGTAATCGGGACTAAATAGATACCAAAAGTGTGTGATTTTGTGTCTATATTTTCCCCCACTTTATGTTGTTGAGAAAAATCTTGATAGCATAAAGTAGATAAGATATGCATACCTAATAACCATGTAGATTGATGCTGAGAGTGCAGTGAGGGACAAGAAAAAAGCATGGACTAATAAAAAATTTGAAGCATTGATGTTAAGGAGGAGAAAGTGTAAAAAGTGATGATGAAAATGACCCTAGGGTGGAAATGCATGTGTAGATGTCATGATCATGAATTTTTTTGATGTCGATGTTTATGTCAATTTGATTGGTTTTGTTAATGTTGTGATGTGACTACCACTTCCTATAAAGATGGAACTACAAAAGATAAGAATGATTGAGTAGTCAAATATGCATGTATATGATCAAAAATGTGTAAAATATATGTAAAATATGAAAATGAAAAAGGAACATGTGTAATTGATCTGTGATGAGAAAAAGGGTGTAGAAAGGATCCTAAAGATGTTGTAGATGAATATGTTTTTTGGTGATCTCACGCCAATTACGCCAATCATGGGTTTTTGGGAGATCTCATGCCAATTCATGGAAGAAGTGTAGGGAGAAAAGTATGTTTTCATCCTCCAACCTTTAATTTCTTCCTGAAATGTAGACACCACTACAGATGGTGTGTAAAATTTCAAAAAAATTGAACAATTGTATCCAACACAAAATTAAAAAGTGTTGTGTATTTCTTGCATGCCGAGTGCTAAGGATTATGTGCCCTGTAAAAAATGTTGTGTGGATTTCTGTAGATTATGTTGAACTACCAAATATTATGTAACTTCACCTGGTCAAAGGAATCTAGGAAGGGTTAGGGGTGCCTCGGATCTGCTTTTCCTTGTCCGGGTGCTTATGTCCGTGTTGTGTTAAGGACCCAAGTATGATACTAACTACTATGTTGTACCGGTATTGTGTTATGCTGAAATGTAACTATACGACGTTATATGGGGTGAATTATTCACCCAAATGATGCCCCCTATTTGGGGTGCATGTGACATTTTTGAAGGAGTATGTGGCCCAAAGGAGGACTGACCATTGTGTTGAAACTATGCCCTATAGGGGAAGGGAATGTTCTTGGTAGAAACAAAGGCATGCACAAACAAAGTGGTTAAGCGAATATTATTTGTACAAGCAAAGGCTACCACACATGTAGAATATAAAATGTAAGCTAAGCATATAATGTGTAATCTAAGACACGGAAGACAATGTAAACATGTAAGAAGATAATATAGACCACAAAAAGTGGGTTGTAAACATGGGACACCACTCATGATGTTGCAAAGAAAATCAAGGCCAATGAAGCCAAAAGCAGATAGTGTGCACACAAGACAAAGGGAAAATCCCACAAACAATGTCATACAAAGAGAAAATAGTGAAAAACAATGTAACAATCAACCATGGATGCAAATAGACTGCAAGACAAATATTGCACATGAAGAACACATTAGCATGTTAGAAATATAAAAATTATGTCAAAAATGTATAATCCGATAAAGTAATGTGTTATGAAAAATGAAACAATAACACCTGTAGTGTATGAAAGTGGATGCCCCTTGAGCCACTGTGGGCACCGGTAATAGGTAATGTGTCATGTATTTATACCGCATGCAATAGATCTCGTATAATATGTGATCACAACTAGAAAGAAAGTGAACGCGCATGTGTGTATGATAAAGATAATGACATACAAGATATTTATCTAGCATGTGTAAAAGAGTGTACATGTAATAAGTAAATGTAAGCAAGACTAAATGCAACCAAGATATGTAGTATGTTGTGGAGTGTAAATGGAATGGAATGCAGAGTGAGTGTGATAGGATACACGTGACCCTCAAGTGAGTATGGATGTGTATGCATGTGATGAGGTTCATTTATATATGTCCCCTTAGTAGTCAAGAATGAACCGTAAACTAGAGTGTGTCATTGGGAAATAGTTTTAATTATATGTACTAAAAAGATGTGATCGTCAAAGTGCGGAGTGTGTGAATGAGTGAGTGATTGTGTGAGTGAGGTGAGGTTCATTTTATATTTAAACCCTCATCAATCGAGTATGAACCACAAAACTAGAGTGTGTCATAGGGCAATGAGTGCAATGCGTAAAAATAGATACAATAAAGATATGTTGTGAATGCATAGAATAGATGTTGTGTAGAAACAGATGAATGTGCTAAATGTGAAGTGTGTGGTGTGTGGTGTGTGGTGTGTGGTGTGTGGTGTGTAGTTTTTATAGTATGCCCTATACAAATCAAGTGTGAAACATAGCACAAGAGTGTGTCATCATGAAATGATGATGAAAATGTATCAAAGTGTGTATATGGTGTTGGTCCTCAAATTTACACCCCCGATGGCCTCGAAAACAATTCTATTTATGGAAACAAAGTGGAGAATTAGTTTGGAATGGTGATAGAATCGGTAGTATGTCATTTTTAGTTGGGGAGGGGTCTAACACTTTCCTTAGGGATCAATCTTTGGGATGATTGAGGGGCACATACAAAGGAGATGGCATTTTCCTACTACTTTTGGTCCTACCTTGAACTAGGGTGAGAGGACCTGAGGTGTAACTTGAATGGGAGAGGGGGAGATGGGATCTTTTTTCCCTCAATTTATTTTTGAAAATGGTGGGTCAATCTAGGATAAACATGGCCAATGGACACAACACTCACTCTCACGAGTTGTCACAAAATATTTTGTGTATGTTTACTTTTCCAGACATAGGTTACTAAAGATAGTGGGATTCAATTTCTCTTGCATTCTCTAGATGGTATAATTTGTAGCTAAGGGGCAGTCTCGTGATATTTAAAGACATAAAGAACAACAACAATGAATGGTAGATAAAATGGGGTAGGATTACTTATGTAATTTTTGAATGAGGGGGATTATAGGTAGACATATTCCTTACAATCAAGCATTTAACACTTAAAGCAACCTGTAATTTAGGAAAAGCATAGAGAATTGAATTAACCAGTCATAGTTTCTACAAAGGAAGATTTTCATTCATTGATCCTCAACAGATGCAAAGATTTGACACAATCTTTAAAATACTTGACATAAGAACTCATGCAAGCATTATAACAAATTATTTATTGCTCATACTCTCGCACGCCTAAGATACACTCAAAGGCTAACAAAAATCAAGACACATAATGGCTATGGCAAGGATTTTACAATTACATTCAATATTGTAAAGCATCACAACACAGTATTGAAGAAATGACCAAAGAAAAACCACTATGGATTGATCTAGTGTATGAAAAAGCTAAGCAACAAACACAAGACTATAGCAGAAAATATAACTCATTAATGGAAAATTCCAAACACATAACCCAAAAGACAAAATTTAAACTCAAAAGAGGACATATTTCATTCAAATCTTAGAATTTCTTAGCAAGGGAACATAAATTGAATGCTCTCAAATATTTTCAATGGTTTTACATTTTTATTATTAGTAAATAGATTTGAAGGGTACCATACCCCGAATTACAAAAGGGCTCAAAATCCAATATAAACAGAGTAAGCATAGTGGTTTTTTGATAAGTTGAGCCACACCCCAACAAAAAAATCCTAAGAGAGCTAGAAATAACAATAAAGATCAAGGTAGGGAATAGTACCAACAAGAATCCCAACAACAGCCAAAAAACAACATAATAGCAACTAAGAAACCAAAAATAACAACATCAAGACAAAAAACCAAAAGGAAACCCAATAACTATTTGAGAAACTTGTTAAAAACCTTTTGAGCATCCATAAAGGCCTTGTAGATATTAAGGGAAGTTTTTGGGTAGGGTCTTTTCTGCTCGATACAATGACCTTGTTCTTTAGTTTTCCTTCCTTCCACATGTCCTCAGGTATCTACTAATTTCACAGATATGTTTTACCTTAGTTTGAATGAAATCAAGTAAATATTTGTGTATGGAGAGTTGATTAATCTATTTGTTTACCACTTGTTGCATTCTCTCCTCCAAGGCACTCTGTTGCTTAGTAAGAGTTTCAATCTTCTCCTCAAGTTTTGAAAGAGTTGTAGATCCCAAGTCCTCCTTGCTACCTTCATTGAGCAGAAAATCAACATTGTCTTCAATGCCCTTACTTGTATATTTCTATTGCTTCAATTGGGATCTTAAGTCAATGTTTGTTTGGGGTTCAAGGGAAGCTTGGCTAATATGAAGGATATTTTCAGCCACAACTATGTCTTTTCCCTTAGACATACTATGCAACACCCTTTTAAAGGAGGGGGTCATAGGAGGAAGCACGGAAACTAGGATTCATTGTTCTGAACCTGAGCTACTAAGTAGGGGGGTGAAGGGGAGAGGGTTATTGGACATAATGTCATGGAAATATTGATGCAGTAGGAAAATAACCCCTGGTGAAGGGGAAGGCCACATAGGTGAGCCTGAACATCAAGGATGGATTTCTAAAGTGAATGGAGAATATAATAAGAGAGACTAGCCTTAGGAGTGCTCTGAAATGATTTAGAAGGACCAAATGATGGATTGGCATGGTTGAAAAATGTTCCTCCAATGTGATATACTTTACAATCATCTTAGCAACTTCTCCATAAGGGGGATAAAATAACATGATAAACCACATTTTCCAATTTTCAATGCTTCATCCCCCTCCACAAATCATTTCTCTTCAGCGTAATTATCAAAAAAAAATATGTAGAACTTAATCCCATCCATCCCTAACCCGTTAATGAAATAAATCAAGCTCTCGGTGATGGTAAACTATTTACCTTTAATGGCAACCACCTTTACACAAAATTTTGGGAAACTAATATCAGTATGAATTTCACAAAGGAAACATGCAATATTTACAATTGAATCTCTCTACCTTCCATAAATATAAAAACTAACCCCTCTTAATATGAAGACAAATCCTCATATTTATACAATTTTGATGTGTTCTTAAAATTTGATTTTCCCCAAAACAATAATAAAATTTTCCCCTTATTTGTAAAGAAAATATTTTGATCAAAGCGAGAATGTTCTAACTGAAAATATCTAATTTAGTATTTTGGGATCTGCCATATGCTAGTCTATGGTTGGATGTTGGGTCAATCTACTATCAGCGTAAAATAGTTATTTGATATTATCAGGTGTATTTATGCTCTTTTCACTTTGTTCACAAACTCAAACGGAAGATCAAACTATTTTTTCTCTTTTTATCTTATAAAATTCCATAAATTTATAAATTATATGATTCCAAATTGAAGAGCTTGAGGATAAATTTCCAACGAGACAATTTTTATTAATTTGGAGCTCTAGATCAAAAGTTATGGCTAGATGATGTTTTTGTGTGTCGAGATACACAGAGATTGATATGTTGTAGCCTTTCATAAAATCGAAACTACCTCTACCTATGTGTTCAAGTGTTCTTCATTTGCCTTGTGTACGTTGTATTTTACTTCTCATAATTTTCTTATACTTGAGTTCTCTTCGTAAAATGTGAGCCAATGAGTGAGATCCATGCCCCTCACACTTGCAGTAATTTTATAATATATTGTGAAGCATGATCCAATAATAAATCTCCACGTTACTTCACAATTCAGTCCTTTGATAGCTCTTTTGACAAAGTGCAAAGTTCTAGCCAATAAGATGATTTCATGCCCCTGCACTGTGTCATGCCTTTTGATAGTCTCAACTTACAACTGAAAAATGTGAGCTAATAGAAAATATTCATTCTTCTCAAAATTTTATTTATTTATTTAAATTCTTCTACCTTTTTGAAGCATCAACCAATGAGGAATCCCCACGCTTACTTTGCAATTCACATTTTACATCCTCTTCACTCGACAACTATGAAACATGAGCTAATAGAAAAGCTCCACACTTTTTTGGGATGTCAAACTATTTGAAAACTTTGACTAAAAACTATGAAATATTAATGGATAGGAGAGCTCCATATACCTCGCTTCTCTCGAGTCTTTCCTACCTTCATGTTTTCTTTTCATTGGTTTAGGTCTACTCCTTTTCATCACAACCTTAAACTTTCTCAAGGACTTAGAAACCTTTAGCTTCATAAATAATATTGTCATGTATCCGCCTTGACTTGTCAAACTACCCGATCCAAAGCTTTTATGAAATTCAGTCCATTCTGTGGACTTAAATTCCATTGGAATTGAATTCCAAAAAACCCAAATGGCTTGAAGAGTGTCGAGATGCCAACACATCTATTTGGTGCCTTTGATATGCGTTACTTGTCCCATATAGCTTTCACTACGTGTACCATTGATATTTCAACTTTGTCTCGTACATGATGCCTTTATAAAATTTTGTTTATTCCACATACTTGAGGTCCCTATAATTCTTTGGCTATGGAGGAATCTAGAATGCTTCCACGTGTCCTTTGAGAATTTATGATTTGCTCGATGGTGTAGACATTTGATGGCCAAATGAATGTCTATCGGCTTTTAAAAAAAGTAACCCGCCAATGCTTTTAAACTTAGTCTCCCTCAGGTTTTCAAATGACAATGGCCAATGCTTTGAGATGTGGAATTTTGACAGTAATTTAAAATTTCCTAAGCTTTGTAAAATGGATAAGTCCATTTTAACTAATTTTTTTAACCAATCTTGCATCTTTATTACTTCATTGTCTGTTGCATTATTTTGGGCCTTCATAGCTTCTATTCTTGAGCAAATTTGGATCATTTTAGTGTTGATTTGTAGGTTCCTCATGAAATATGTAGACATAGTCCCGATCACTCGTCTATCTGAAGCTTTTACTTTAATCAACTAGACCATTAAACCAGTCCCCCGAAATTTATGTTGAATCTTCTCTTTTGATTGGCTAAGGCATGAATTTTATAAAAAAATATACTTCTCCCTTACTCATAATGAACTTTGAAGCACGGAAGCAATATGAAGCACACAAAAGAGTTAGAGTTATGGAAAATCTATGAAAAATGCATGCTTGATCCAAGGAATTGGATTGAGAACTAACATATGGTATGTGAGAGAATAGATGTGAGAAAATAATATGTGCATTACGGTTAGAATGGGAGGGGAGAAATAATGTGATGCCCCCCAAGTGTGTGATCACAAATGTTCTATCTGATGAAATTGAAGGGTGAGGGTCCTCTTCCTGATTCTTGCAGTGATGATGAGGCATGTGATCATGTTCTAAGGGTGGTGGCATATGAGATAGATGTTATGTAGGTGAATGACGCCTATATGCATGCGACTGATGAGTATAACGTGGGGTATGTTTAAAATAATGTAGAGTCTGATGGAAAGCTATATGTAACATAATGCAAATATGATGGACACCTATGTGTAAGAGAGAGGGTAGTTGATGAACACCGATGTGTGACTAAATGCTATGGTGATGGACGTTTATACACGTGGAGAACGAAGCAATGAAGTATACCGATGTGAAGGAGTGGTTGAATAGTGAACCTAGATTGATGTGTTGGACTAGAAGACCGATGAGACCATGTAGGCCGAGTGTGAATAGGTGAGCTAAGAGAAGATTTTTGTTTAGGTTTGAGAGGCCACAGGGATGTAGGTGCTCTAGTTGATGTAATGGTAACCTCAAGAGGAGGTCATGCATAACATAGATGGTGGAACACCATTGATAGAGATGACTTACATGTTGTGAATGAAATTTAGGCATAAATGATTCATGGAGATAATATCCTAAGTATTACGGAACCAGGATACCTAAGAGCATGTCACACCCTTCGAGTGATGGTGCCACAAGAAAAAACACAAGCATGGTGAGAGGACCGACAATGAATCGGGAGCTGGACAACACCATATGAGTTGGGAATTGGATATGAAATTTGTGATAACGGATAACCAATAGCAACAAGGAGTGTAATGGAACATGCATTGATGGGCCATAATGGATCAACTTGAGTGTTATTGATAGAAATTGATCCAATAGAAGCACTAACATGTAAGTGATTGAAAGAAAATGTAGCGTGATAATTATAGTTAGAAAAAGTAATGATTGGTAGGGATGTGTCAATATGAGTAACTAGAAAATCAAGAGCCTCTGATGTAAGAGGAACTACGTGATATGTATGATTTTCTCGAGGAGTCACCATTTTATTTTCATGCTTTAAAAGAGGATTGTTTAATATTTTGAGCTTATTATTTTCATTGATTGGTGCAAAGGCCGTAGGGTCTGGAAGATAATTATTTTTTATTATTGATAAGATCTTGGATAATAGTTTGAATTTTGAAACACCTATCTATAGAATGTATGACATATTGATGATAGTCACATAGAAAGTTCTCATTGTAATTTCAAACTTTAGGACGAGATGGATCCAAGTTGAGCAAAGGAGGAAGCGTAATAAGATTTCTCTCAAGAAGTTGTAATATAATATGCAGAGCAAGAGTCAATTTTGTATGTGTATGATTAGGTAGTTGTCATTGGATTTTTTTGGTGTTAGAGACAATTTTGACAGTGACCTTAGGTTTAATAGGTTTCATGGTTGGTTTAAAAGTTGATTTACTTTGAAAGTGTGTAGAGGAGGAAGCTTGCTCCTGATACTTAAGCTTGCCTATAGATAAGAGTTTAGTTTCGTGTAGCTTGAGAGTGTGACACATTTGATCAAATGATGGAGATGTCTCAAATATAACACTCTCCTGAAGGGGTGGCAATAAACTTTTAATGAATAAATCTTGAATTTCAGAGTTCACAAGCACATTAGACATCTTAGCTAGGTTGTTTTTGTATCGTAAGACATAATTCACTAGATGTTTATTAGATCCTTGTTTAATTTGTGTGAGTTGAGCATATGAGATCTTATAGCCAATATTGATAGATAAATGAGCAATAAAATCATCAGCTATATGTGTAAAATTTGTTACCAAGTGGATAGCTAGGTGATAAAACCAACGCATCACATAATTGTGAAGACTACGAGGAAAGAGCTTAGCTAGAAGAATGTGATCATCCACAAAATCTAGACTGTCCAAATGGAGTGCTTGAGATGCTCTTATGGGTCACCATGCCCATTAAAAATGGGAATTTTAGGGATGAAAAATTTAGGAGGAAGCGAGTAATAAAATATGGTGGGTGTGAATGGAGTGTGCAATAATAGAGTGGAATCCAAAGATGGAGATGCACGAGAAGTAGCCTATTGTAATTGACAAATTTGTGCTTGAAGGTCCTGATAAAGGGAGGCTAAATCTTGAGTGCCAATGGAAGAAAATTGTCATGTGTGAGAAACAAGAGGTGGAGTGAAGTGGTTGGTGGGAGTGGGAATGGAAATGGGGCTGGTAGAAATGGGTGAAAGAAGACGGTTGAGTAGAAATGGAGGTGGGAATAGTAGTAGAAGCATTAAGCTCCACAAGGTTGGTGGCTTCCTCACGAGAAGTGAATAAAATCAAGTCTAAGTCCTACAGATTCTCAATGATATGATCATTAAGGTCTTTAAGGTGGGATTCAATGAATTTGCCATAATATTGAGCCATTGTGATAAGAGGATAAGATCCCTAAAGAGAAGGTGGATTCAAAGTTCAGTTCACCAAAATGATTAAGCTAAATATGGAAATATATTCCTAATCTTATTGTTATTGTAGCAATAAATGAATAAATAATTAAGTACAGAAATTAACCCAAGCAAACTAAGCCAAAATATATGAAACCCTAAGTGCAATGAAGAGGTAAGATGAATTAGATGTTTCTCAATTATAATTGGGCTATGCCAAAGTGCTAACTGGATGAATAAAAAGGGAGAAATTTCACACAAATCCTTAGAAAAGTGTGAGATCTCGACGATCTTCCTAAATCGGGGCACCTAGATATGGATAAGGGCCACTCTGCAAGCACCCTAAACTTGTTTCTAGGAACCTATGTTTGCGAAAATGCTCAAAAACCTCCTATGATTGGTCTCGAGGTATCCGTTGTTGTTCACCTTTGGTCACTATGAGGTCGCACAATGATCACAAAGTTACTGGAAACCTGCAATGAAGTAATGACCTATAAAACCCTCAAAGAGACATCAAATCCTAAAAAATAAAGATGTAGAATGAGGGGTCAGACTATCCTTAGCTATCACAATGGTGATCTTATGACTGAGTGTTACACTACATCTCAGACCCAATGTAGTTCTATGTGTGTGTATAATTTTTCCGTAGGTGGATCTTGTGTGTGTCGCATTTGATAGCGAAATTAGCTAGATGTAAAGAAATGTAATAGACGTGTGCATGGAATGGAATGAACTTCCCTCCTATGAAGTGTATGCAAAATAACCATCCTCAGTGTCCCCCTGGATGGTGCTATATATATATATATATATATATATATATATATATATATATATATATATATATATATATATATATATATATATATATATGTAATGGATCTCTTAGATGCTTGACGGATGCAACCTTAAATGGTGATAGTTAATTCTTAGTGATTTGTCCTTTATTATGATCACATAAATTTATATTTATGTGATTCATTTTCTTAAATTTTGTAATCAACCCCAAAAGGCTAACTACCAAAAATATAAGATGCTCAAACATATAAAGATGTAATCAATAATTTTCACTTGAAATTGCTTTTCTATTTTAAAATTGTACCAAGAAGCATTCTTTGAACAAATAAGAGATCTATTTAACAATAAAATAGGCTTTCACATATGACCTTATCACTTCAAATTCATACAACATGTACCTATTAGATTTTCCTAGCTTCAACCTATATCGAAAAATCTGCATGCTTCAATAAAGATTACAAGTTCTAAAAATTCTTTTTTAGTTAATAAATACATAAATAATTAACTGCTCAACTCCATTAACTAATACTTTTCACCTTTTTCACTAGAAGGCTTGAGCAAAGAAAGACTAACAAATTTTTATTATAACTCCTCTTTTTGTTATAAGTTCTCCTTACAAAATTTTGATATACCCGCACACCCTTAATATTCTTCCAAGTTTCCTTGATTTCAAAATGTGAGAGGTGGAAATTATTGAACTTCCTTGACTCTGTCATGTCATTTCATATTTATTTAGCTCTAAAAACTCACATAAACTGACCTTTTCCATAAAAAATGTAATCGCCCTTTTGGTTTTCATTTTGCACAACAATCTCATATATGTCTTATATAACTTTTTGAATCTTCGGTGGGAGTTATAAATGAATGGACACGTTACAAACCACTTAATAACCCTCTTACAACCTTTTAAAAAGATCATTCTTTCTAGTTTAGTTGTCATCTTCACTTTGGTTTGAAAATCACTTTGTTAATTCTTGACGAACTTCCGAGACAAGTTCAACGAATGAAATTATATCATAGTTGCTAAGGACATACATTTTATGGACATTTTTCCAATGACTTGAAACCATTTGAAGGGATAAATTATAAACTTGATCATAGTTATGAACAATGAAGGCATTGTTATGCATCTAAGAGCATTTTTGCGAGTTTATGCCGTCACGAGCATGAAAAGATAAAGGGACAAGAGTCATGGATTGATTAGAAAGGATTAGAAGAATTTAAATACTTTGAATGACCAAGGAGAAATGATATTGCAACTATTCTCTATAAAATATGCATTGAAAGTTGGGCATACATTGTATTGTCAACACAGACTTGCACAAACTTGAAAAATAATAGTGAGAAGGTTTCCAAAAATTTCACAACAAGAAAGGATTTGAAAGTACTTGGATCAACAAAATTTACCAGAAGGGCATGATAGTATCACTCATCTTCATGGGTCAAAGATTGAGATAAGGGCATGTATATTTTTTCTCGGTCGACATGATTTTCAAGACCTCAACAAATCTTCACATATTTTCTCAAACAAATGTACCTTCAAAGACTCCTTTCATGGAGGATGAGACTTACCACAACTTCCCACATCCATGCTCTGTCGGATGACATGTTTTAGTCACAAAATCATGCACTTACTACTATAATTATACCACTAAGTATGTTGTTTTATATATGGATCTTGTGTAAGAAAAGTATTCACTAATGACCCATCCCCTAGTCCTGTCATCAGTCTAGTTGGTCATTGTCATTTTTTTCTTTCACAATCGTCACTCACTTGCATAGTTCTCGGGCCGTCTCTTAGAGAGTCTTAGCTATTGGTATTTACTCGCCATCTCTAGTCTTTGAAGAGGGCACTGGGAAGGGATTAGGGTGCCCCAGCTCCCTGGTCCTCATTTCTGGGTGCCCTGGTCTTAGTTGCACTTAGTTTTAATTTAGAATTTTGAGGTCGGTCTTTATGGTTTGTTCTCCCATTCCCCTAGGCACTAGTTGGCATGTCGGTCATTAGTGTTGAAATTTGAGCAAGAGATCCCTATATAAACACAACATACACACTATCTTAAGGGAAAACTATTCTACTAAGGGGTTAGCTATCTACATAAGGAAAAGGACTACATTTGGGCACTATTCTACATCACACATTGCATAGGAAGGGTTGTATTCATTCTATTCCATCCACCATTTACATCTTACATCTAGCTATAGCCCATTATTTCATACACACAAGCACATAGAACTACATCGGGTATGAGATTTAGTGCAACGCTCATTCATAAGTCCATCTATTTGGTAGATGAGGATAGTCCAAACCATTCATTTATATCTTTCTTTTTTATGGTTTGATGCTTTTGTGTGGGGATTTGTAGGATATTATTCATTGGAGATCTATAGTGACATCAACGAATCAAGTGTGACACCAACCTTATCAAAGGTAAGGTATTGTGAAGGTTTATCGACCATATCGTATCCAGCTTTCTAAGTCATTCCACGAGACTAGGGTGACCATACTTTAGACTAGGGTGCCCATAGGCTCCCTTATACTCCTCCAAGCGTCCCAATCTGACTTGACATCTCACTTCGTAATTTTTGAGGTTCATTATTACATTCGGGCCCGCTAAAACATCACTCTATCTAGTCCCAATTACTCAGTAAGGTAATTTCTTTTTAGGTTAGTACTTTTCCTCCTATTTCATTTATTTCATTTCATTTAAAATATCAAATAAATTATTTAGCATCTATATTTTAGTATATTCTAGTTATTACATTTGTTTTACCTCTTATATTATTACTAAAATATTCATATTTTAGTTAATCATTTTGGTGAACCCATACTTTAGAACATTTTTCCCTAGGATCCACTTCAAACCCTAATGGATAAGGATAGATCTTCTCCTTCTCGGCCCATCATGTCACACTTTAGTGTTAATCCAATCTATGATGAGGTTGTTATCATTGAGCTCACGACTCTCTATAGTAATACTACTATACCAGATCATATTCAACAACAACTCTTAGATGGACAACAATATGTACCTACTAGTTTTGAAAATTCTCCCATTGGCATTAGTATTGTTTCAGATCTGATATCCTTCACTCATTGTACACCATGTTATATGACTACTAGTGATCCTCCTACTTGACCTATCTAAGGAAATTATAGATGATTCTCTTATTGATTACATGTTAGGTCTTGACAATAGCTCTCATATTGATTCTCCTCCTCATCAGACCACTACTATGGCTACATCTCACGACTCTCCTACTTTTGATATTGCTTCTCCTAATCCATCACATACTAATTTGCATACTCCTTCACACTATGTTGATGATCCACTTAGTGACATACTCATATTTGAGTCACTTTCTGATTTTGAGGAACCAATTGATAGCCATGATTCTACTACTTTTCATACTGCCGATTCTAAATATCTTACTCCACTTTATCCCGAGGTTATATATAGTATAATGTATGAGGCACCTCCATCTATTAATTCTTCTACTCCTACCATTTCATCTCCTCCTAAAACTTCACCTACATTTGTTAGTTAGTCTTCTACAATCGTGGTATCCCCATCGATGCTTCACCTCCTAGGGATGTTTCTGATGCTAGTCCTACTACTGTTATGGATATTCCATCTCCTTCTCTAGTACCTACCTCTAATGTGCATTTAACATCATAATCTCTTTTATCTTCTCTTGAGGTACCCATGATTACTCAAAATGGCAAGTTACAACCACTTAATACATTGTTTCCATCTTTTGTTATTCCTTCATAGGACATTATGTCTCTTATGCATGTCGTAGGTCAATTATAATATCAGGTTTAGTCGCTCAATTTGGAAAGTAGGGCCTATTATGCTTCAATTCATAACAACTCATTACATGGCAACCTTATTCCTAAGAGGATCCATAACTCTACATTTCCTAAGGAATTTATCATTCCTACATTCACATGTTTTGATGGTACTGGTGATCTTCACCTACATCTCCAGAGATAATACCACATGGCTATGGCTTCGTATTCTAATGATACATTATAGCTTAAGGCCTTTCGACATAGTCTTAACAATGATGCATTACAAAAGTACACTCATCTTCCATTTAGGTCTATTAGTAATTACTATGATATGGAGGATGCCTTCCTCCATCATTTTATCATCAACAATGGACCTAGAGCTACTTATAATCATATACCTAATTTACATCAAGGCACATCCAAATCTATCAAGGATTATATTTTACAATTCAATGATTGTATGCATCAACTAGTATTCCAACGTATCAATCTAGAGAAGCAATTCATCTTTTTCATGGTCTCATTCCCACTCTCAAGAAATGATTATAATATGATACATGTGATTCATTCATACTCTTGTGTTATAAATTCATTGACCTAGAACAAGATCTTCTCTCAGCACATGTTATTGATCCTCCACTTCCTCCTACTACTATGGTATCATCTAGTTCTCCTCCATTGCCATTAGTTGAGTGTCCTACACAATCTCCATCTCTACCTAGTAAGAAAGTTGAACTGCTATATCACCAAAACATCCTTCTCCTCCTCCTCTCTCTCGATATAATACTTCTCCATCCAATCCATATGTTTCTCATGATCCATTACACTTCTCGCATCACGCCGACAACATGATCTGCTACGTGTTTTACTTAATGAGCATCTAATTCACTTTCCTCTAATCAAAATCATCCACAACAAAGATCTACACAAGATCGCATGATCAACCCTATTTTAATTATCATCACATCAATGGACATAAGGAAAATGATTTCTTTTCCCTTCACAATAGATTGCATAAATTAGAGGATAATGACATCATTTCCTTTAGCTCTCGCTCATGTGAGTGGTCCATCTCTACTCCACCTCTTCACTGCATTTCTACTTCTTAAATTGTCTCCTCCATCTAGTGCCAAGGTTATTATATGTCCACTACCATAGGTTGTCACTCATGTGTTCTCTCCACCACTTCCATCCATAGTTTCACCATCACATCCACTTCATCCATCACATTATGCTATTTCTTCACATCAGATGCCACAACCCTCCACATTCATTCATCCCACTCGGTGTTCCACATGATATCCAGTTTGGTTCATATACTCATGTTGCTTTCATGCCACATGCATCCACTTCTTTGCACCACCTTGCTCTTTGGTATGTGATTACTATCACCTTACCCCCCGATGACACACTTTTTTTATTACAATACTTACATGAATGTTGAGGTATTTTCTATAAGAACCTCTCATCATGCACTTCATATTCATCTAGCGCACTCAATCATTTCCCGATGACACACTCTTGCTTTACATGGTTCATTCTTGAATGTTGAGGGGTATTAACTAAATGAACCTCATCATCTATACATTAGGGGGCATCACTAATTTCCCCTCTCTTTTATGTTCATAATACTAACATGTGCATCATTATATTAATCAATCATTTATCACAATTTTAGTTACACAATCACACTACATACATCATCCATCATCATCAACACTATATCATCACCACATTACACATTTTTTTCTATCATCATCATACTACAAATCTCAATCAACAACCATAAACAATATCCACTACATTACATAAATTACAACAAAAATCACAAGATCAAACATTATCAATCACATTACACTAATAATTACACATCATAAACAACATTCAATACAATCATTCACATATCATATCTCAAAAGTCACATTATAACATTCATACATAGCGAATATAATCATCAAATGCCACTAACATCATATATATATATATATATATATATATATATATATATATTTATATATATTGAGTTCATAGTTACAAAACCATCTCATCACTGGGAAATATATATATATATATATATATATATATATATATATATATATATATATATATATATATATATATGAGTGCAATCATAGTTACAAAACCATCTCTTCACTCAGGGAAATTCCCATACATAATTACAAATCAAATCTCATCATCATTGTCCCTCTTGGGTACTACAAGAACTCTAGAACTAGATGCCTCACCACTAACTCTATGTCGATGATCACGATCTCAATACCTTTCGACCTGCCTCCACAGCAGTGTAACCTCAGTAGATTTTTTTGTGAACTGATGTTGCAACCGGATGTAACATGAAAACACATCGTGCGCTAAAGGACCTCCACCTTCTACCTCTCTCGGCTTGCCGAGTATCCTCGTGTGCCTCATCTCTCTCACTCAACAATATTATGCATGTGGTTGTTGTTATGACCACCGGATCAAATAAATGGGCATGCTCTCCCACGATGTCATATATGTGCTCTAGTATCCCTCCACCCACCAATAATTCATTGGGCACATTCTCGCATCAATGTGAGGATGGTTGCGTCTACTATCAAAGACCAATACGCTTCACCTATAAAACAATCAAACAGATAGATTAGACAAACAATAATCATAACATAGGAAAGTGACAAAACCTACAACACAACTATAGATACTCATGCTCAAATCTAACCGACACTATAGGATCAGGGGCATCTCCTTGCCCCTCTACCCTCATCCATGTGCTACTCTCTCCACCTCTACAAACATGGGAAATAGGAACACCCATCTATGTGCTGCCCACCATGCTCTATATGCCTCTTTGCATCATACATCATCTCCATGTACTCGGCTCTATCACGGGTCTACCTCGTTTAGACCTAGGGTTACTAGCTTCTCCACTATCAATCCCAATCTAGTTCCAACCCTCATAGGTCCTCTAACTTCCCTCAACCACACATACAGCTCTGGGGGCACATCCTGAGCCATACCAAACTATCGTGATACCCTCTCCACCTAGGAATAACTCGGTCACACCTTAGAACCGATCCCCCAACCACATAGTCCTCTTTATAGATTATATCTCCATAACATCCTCTGGCCATCCCCCATAGTCTCGATATGTCTACCCATATCATTGTCTCGCACTCCCATGTGATCTATAAGTGCTCTATAGGTATTCGTATTCAATTTCCATCCATGCACACCAATCCACCTCCTAGTATATATGTTAGGTCTATCCCACTTTGTATCAAGACCTCCTATTGGCCTCAACATTGTTATGTGCTCATATTACCACACATACAATAATGTCGTAGCTCCTATACCACCTTCGTGCTCCTTCTGGGTGAATCTATACAAGTCTATGTATAGGTCCTCCAACACACAATGTGCCCAAACATATATATAGTACCCTCCTCCTTAATTTGACACCACATGTCTTGCATCTTATATAAGATGCCTACACCACCTCCCTCAATGGAAATAGATGATGCAATAACAACTACTATGAACTTATGCAAGCTTGGAACCCTAGACCTCAAGATGGCATCCAAACTGATATGGGCCTCAACAAGTACCTAGGTCCCCACAAAATACCGTCAGAATCTCTCATCTACCTCTCCATGTTCTCCACTACCATGACATGTACCCTCTCCCCAACAACTAGCACCTCAATATATAATACACATCCTCCAATGTAACGAGCATCTCCCTCATAGGAAACTAGAATGTACAAGTATAAATGTTCCATCTCTCACATAATGTTGTCAACATAGGAATATTATGGGGCACATCCCCCATCTATGCTATATGTCATAGAAAAGTACTCAAATGAAAACCCTTGTGGAAATCCTTGAGTGGATATTCCTTTGCACACCAAAAAACAAATGTAACATTAGAAAACTATACAAACCCATACACTCTCACTTATTACATTACTATACAATAAATATCACATTTACATCACTCTAGACTAAATACATGATTTCTATATTGGGTGCCTGAGCAAGACACCGTGCCCTAGGTCTATACGCTCCTCGTCCAAAATACCATTAGTGCCTTCACCGCTCTTGTCTAGTTCTAAAATGTCAAGAACATTCAAAATCTTAACTTTGAAAAAAATTGACGTAAATAACTATTACACAAACATTTTCTAAAAATAGCATTGCGCTTACTAACTTCATCATCATACGTGAAGCCACTACGGTTGCCACCATCTCAAATCGGCTAGGTCATGCTACTCTCACTTGTGAAATATTTTCTCACTTAGCACTCACTCTTGAAATTATGTAAAAGAAAATGAAGTGGCTAATCACATTTTCACCTTCTTACCTACAGTTACTTTAAATCAAAAACTTTACTACAAACTCATCACCTCAAGCAATACACACCACATGGTTTTTGTCATAACTTGAGCATATTTACCCCAATTTACACCCTATTTGTGGTATTATTTTTAGAATTATCCCTACCATTGTACCATACACACTACATATGTGTTATCTCTCCTTTATGTTGTCCTTCAATAAATCTACACACATTTCAATGATCTCTAACACACTTTATCTATCTCATGCTTACTTTCAGCTTATTGTTCATTCTTATCATCACTCCCCATTTTACCAAAAGGAGGGAATATAATTGGGTTCATCTTATAATTCCCCTACGACATCATGCACCCAACCCACACTACCAATTAAAAACTTCCAAAGAATTACTAACACACTATGTGACATTTCACCATCGATTCCCCCTAATGACCTAACCTAGGGGCAACAAATACAAATTCTCTCTATGCGATATTTCATCAATCTCTACCAATTCCCCTAATGACCTAACCTAGGGGCAACTAGCATAAAATCTCTCTATGAGTAACCAATCGAATCAATCATTCAATCTATCAATCAATGCATTCAAATTTTTAACAATCAAAATCATACCATCCAATCAATACAATACAACACATGCGGCCTCTCGATGACCTAACTTGGGAGTTACATTCATTACTTTCCTAGATGACCTAACTTGGGAAGTTATTCTATATTTGTGTTTGCTTCTAGATGACCTAACTTAGAAGCCATCATACATTTTGCATTTACTTCCAAATGACCTAACTTGGAAGCCATCACATTACGACAACACCCGTGGAGTGGGGGCAAGAGTGCCTTTCCTATACCACTCCTATATGGGTCAACTATTTGATCAAAATTATTTGGATCCAAAAATCACAAAAAGTTTGATCTGAGTTCGTCTGATAGTGGCTAGATCTTGAGGATGTAGTTAAATGTTGGAGAATAACACACCTTTCTCCCTACACTCTTCTTCTCTCGGTGGCTAGACACCTAAATCCTCTAATTGATTTTTCATATACACACAATTGGGTTGGGAATTGATCACTCCTTACCCCATCATATCATTATTCATAATCATTAATCATTCAACATTACAATAATCACTCTCATTTAGTGTACTTCACTGTAATATTACGTTTCTTGCTATGTTGCATGGATCAACATGTTGATCCATGGTTCGACATGCTATATGGTTCATTTGGCATGATTTTCCTACCACATCTATGCATTCTACTACAGCATGGGCTTCTCCAAATTTATCTTAGGTATGCATCTCTATCTAATTTATGTTACCGAGATTTCCACTCACCAACATAAAGTGGGGGAAATATAGTCACAAAATCACACACTTACTACTATAATTATACCACCAAGTATGTTGTTTTATATATGGATCTTACGTAAGAAAATTATTTAGTAATGACCCATCCCTGGTCCCGTCATAAGTCTAGTTGGTCATTGTTGTTATGAGTCTTGCATATCGCACTCACTTGCATAGTTCTAGTCATCTCTTAGAGAGTCTTAGATGTCGTTATTTACTCAGTTGTCATCTCTAGTCTTTTACTAGGGCGCCTAGGAAGGGATTAGGGCACCCCGGCTCCCTGGTCCTCATTTCTGGGTGCCCCTGGTCTCAATCACACTTAGTTTTAGGTCGGTATTTATGGTTTGTTCTCCCATTCCCCTAGGTACTAGTCGGCATGTCAGGTCATTAGTGTCGAAATTTGAGCAAGAGATCCCTATGTAAACACGACATACACACTATCTTAAAGGAAGACTATTCTACTAAGGTGTTAGATATCTACGTAAGGCAAGGGATTGTATTTGGGCACTATTATACATCACACACTACATGGAAAGGGTTGTATTCATTCTATTTCATTCACCATTTGCATCTTACATCTAGCTATAGTCCGCTACTTTAGCATCATTGGTACTAGGGCACCCTAGTCACATTATTAAACACACACAAGCACATAGAATTACATTGGTTATGAGATGTAGTGCAAGTCTCAGTCATAAGTCCATCCATTTGGCGAGTTGAGGATAGTCGACCCATTCATTTACATCTTTATTTTTAGGTTTTGATACTTTTGAGTGGGGATTTGTATGAGATTATTCATTGGATATATATTGTGACATCATCGAATCAAGTGTGACACCAACTCCGATCAAAGGTGAGGTATTGTAAAGGTTCGGGGACCATATCGATCTATTCTCTCGAGTCATTCCACGTGCACTGTGGTGACCACAGACACCCTTGTACTCCTCCGCATCTCAATCTAGCCTGATCTGTCACTTCGTAATTTTTCGACATTTTTCATTACATTCGGTTCTATCATAACCTCACTTTATCCAATCCTAGGTTACTGTGAGGTAAATTATTTTTAGGTTATTAACTTTCCCCTTTTATTTCATTTATTTAATTTAATTTATAAATATCAAATAAATTATTTAGCATCTATATTTTAGTATATTCTAATTATTACATTTGTTGTACTTCTTAGATTATTACTAAAATATTCATATTTTAGTTAATCACATGCACCCATAGATGGACTAGCTTGGTCTTCAAACATTGTTCTCGGAGAGGGTTTCAAACTTAAAACCCTAACTCATTTTATGCTATCTTATGTAACTTTATCCTTCACTTTTATGACCCTACAACTTTGTGAACACCTCAAGAAAATTTCTAACTCCAATCTCCAAACCCTCTTTGACATTTGATGGATGAAAGTCTTAATGGTTTGATTCCATGTTTATAGTCCATCTTGATTATCACGAGAGATCATACCTATTACCAAAAACTTGATATTTTACTAATGAAGAACTTTTCCCAAAGTTTCTAAGGCCCATTTTGAGAAACCTTCAACTCGTTGCAACTTTCCATACTCCAACAACCATTGTTTCAAGATATATGATCATGAAAACAACCATGTTTTTAGACTATGCAAAGCTTGTTCTTAGGTCACCACAGTTTAGGAATGAGTTTTTAGTATTATAGATCAAAACCTTCATCCACACATTTTCCCATTGAACTTATGCTTCACTAGAAGGATGCCTAATATGATCGGTCTTCATGTGAATGGTTTTAATCGAGAAAGATCTAGTTTTCATGTCCGAATACACGCCTATTTGGAATGCATTGATTTTGACTATTCTAGCCCATCGAGGTTACAATTAATTTGATAAATTTGATAAAAAATATATATATATTATTTTTAAAACTCTATTTGGGACTCATATATCCTAATTTGAGTCATGTGGCTCATGTACACAGTGTTTTCCCTTAGCATGTTATCATAGATCAAGAAACTACTTCTTGTTAGAAATTCCTCTTTAATGTCATGATTGATATATACATACCCTTTTCCATTTTTACCATGACTCATCTAAACAACTCTATAGACAATAAGAGGAAGACACAAATCACCTTCCATGTTTCACATTTCAACTTGAAACCCTTCACGTCAAGATGTATACACAAACTTGCAAAGACTAGATACCCCTATACAATACAAATCAACCATGAGAATAAAAATGATACCATTTTGATCTAGGAGGAGTATTCACACTTATGATAGGTTTTCATAACTTTCACAAGTGATTTGGAGTTGAAAAACTCATTTTTTGCCTACCGCTTCAAGGAGGATGCTTGAGGAGAGAGAAACCGTGTTAGAAAAATAAATAGAACTTCTTTGTTTATTACCCAATTTCCTTTAAAAATTACAAAACTTCCGGCTTGAGTTATCTTCAAAAAATCCTTCTATGATTTTTCTTAAGGAGGCTTTATAATTTTGTTTGGAAGCTAAGAAGACAAGGTTCTCTGATTACATTCCTCAAGAAACTAGTTTCAGAAAACTTAAATAACTTCATAATTACATTTAAAATTTTGATGAAACTTGACAAAAAGCACCATAATACACCCATATAAATTTTCCATATCTTTATTTATTATAAATAAGTTTATACTCTTCATACCAATCTCATTTTCCCATGACTTCACTGCTAGTCCTCAAAGGCAGTTTTAGTGAAAACTTGAATTTTTCCTCCAGAAGCTAAAGTAAGCCTTTTGGATGCTCATACATTCCATAGGAAATGTTCCTAGGATCCTCCCATGATTACCTAGTATTTTCATGACCTACTTTATTCCCATACACCTCATTAGGCTCTAGAACTAGGCCTAAATGAGCTAGTTTCAACTATGACTTGCACCTCATGACCTGATGATCACCCTAGAAGCTCTTGCACATCCTAGAAACATCATTTTTAAAATTTATGAAAAATAATCCAAGCATACCAATCATGTCCATACTTCCAATGGTTTCCTTCCTTAGTGAATAAGCCTACAACACACTAAAACCATCTTGAATGCTCAATAAACCATCTTGAGACCATTAAACATTAAACATCATTGATAAGGACCTACCAATCAACCTTCATGTCCCCGAACCGAGACTCACTTCACCACTCACACCTTTTCCAAAGCATTGCTACTGACATCAATGACAACACGAATGCCCTGTGGTTCAACAATATCCCCTTTGTCATTGATGGAAACAACTCGAAACCTTTGATGGCAAGCAACCACATCATCTCCATAGCATTAATATCTTGTTTCGACAACGTTCTCCCCCTTTGAAATCTATGAAAAGGTACACACATCCAACAACATGAGTAGCATGAAAGAAAATAATGACAAGGCATGACCTTACCTCAAGAAGCTCCCCTTGGATTAGACTTACTCCCTTTCCAATTGTTCCTTGACTAGATGGATGGATGTATCCACCAATCAGCTTTTTTCTCCCCTAAACCTATGATATACATATTAAGGTATCTCACTTCACCATGCTAAAAAAATAAGCTTAGTTTTACCTTAAGTAATTTGGTTTTTCTCTTTGGGTCTTATATCCTTGAATTAGCTTTTCAATGCCTTTTAGCCCATATTTGGATATCCATATAAGTCTATATTCATTATGGAATTGGGATCATTTCAGTTCCTTTTATCTCATGCACCTCCCCTAGGATCATTTCATCCTCCTTTATCTGCAATTGTAAGAGATCAAGTATTTGCATTGTATAAAAGTCATAAATATAGGTCAATTAAATAAGACCATCACCAAGGACCTTTTTAGTGCTCTTTATTGACTCTTCTTATCCATATACTGAAGGAACAAGATGTCATGCTTCACCTTGAAATGCATCATATTTTCTTCATTATTGTATGCCTTACTTGACTTTCCACATTACTAGGACATATCACATGCACCTATTTGATGCTCATAACCGTTTCCTTGACTCAATGCACCCTTTAAAACTCATAACTAATTATTGTTATCCACAACCAATTATGAATCTCTACCAATTTACATTGTAGGTTGTTATATAAGTATGTAGCCTACTAAGTATGGTCCTTTTGGTCTTTGCTTACTTTGAAATTAACACTCATCATTACCATTAGGACATTTCAAGCATAATTTAGAAGTTTTCTCATGTCTCCTTGCCTCAGATATTCAATCAAGACCCTCAAAGGATTTCCTTTCCTTATCAATTTTCCTTGATGGTCCTATCATGTTAACTTCGTTGATGTCTTAAAGATATGCTTGAATATTTAAATCAACTACTCATGTCCTAGATACATCTCTCTGACCTATAGGTCATCACTTTTGACCCTTTAAAATCTTCACTAAACTCATAATGCATGAAAACTTCATTATTAGCCTTCACACCAATCTTGGCCTCTTTTATCACAAGATTCTTGTAGTCCTTTTTCATCATACAACCTTGTAGCAGAGCATCTGTATTTTTAAATATTGTGTACAACTCAAATAATACCTTCAAGTCTACACACTTCACATTTGATGAGAAGAACCTCAATGAAGTAGATCATCCAAACTCTAATCCACCTGACTTCAATTTTCTATTGACGATTGATAATCTTTGACAGAAATTAATTCCTTATTTCATGACTCAAAGAGTGAGAATAATACCTCAAAGATCGTGGAGAACATGGACACACATTTTTATGACTTCTTTTTCAACCAAGGACACTTTTTTAAGGCTTATCAAACCTATTATATACTAGGACTATTTATCATGACACACTTTGAGGCTTCGACTGAGATCATCTTGTATAAGAATGCTAGACCAAGATACAAAACACTTTATAATAGTTTTAGACTCTCTTGAGGATCATTTTCACATGAAAACAACCTAGAAGAATTAATCAAACATGACTCACCATGACAGCATACAAGAAGACACCACAAACCTTGAGATCTCTTGCCCATACTCCATTTGCATAAATACACAATAAGAACACTCAAAACTTCAATGAGCACAAATTTCAAAGTAGGAAGCTAAACAACACATCTTGAACTTGACATACCTTGGCAATATAATGAGGATTCCAATTAACAACAATTAATTGCAACTTACCTATAAGAACATACATTGAATTTTTCACTTAACATCATCATGGAGTAAAATTTTATGATAGGTGGATGGACCAATGAGTAGCGTAGACATGCTTCCTTCATATGGTACATGCCTTCTAGAAGCCTAGAGAATGCACACCACCTTGTGATATCACCTCAAAACAGGATATAGTCATCAAAGCAACATGATGACTCAATTCTCTCCTTATAGTCCTTATGATCTTGTTAGTATTCTTGGATGCATTCCTTGGTGTGAAAACCACATCACCTGAGATCTCAATTTCTGATTGAGTTCCTAATAGACATACATGTTTCAACTCATACACCTACTCTAACATAGCTTGAGGTAGATATTCTTCATGATTTACACTAAACTTGTCTTCCTTCTTCTTGCCTTTATCATCACTTATTGTTGTCTTGTTTGTGCTAGACTCTCCCATGACTATCATTGATATCTATGTCTCTTCAACATCTTCATGTGTTATCTTCTTGTCATTTTTTTATTCCTTGACCTTGTATATCCATTTTACTTTCTTCTTTCTAGTGTCTCTCTCAACCATGGCTAACTTGGTTTTATCCTTAGAGTTTTCCTTCAACTTGAATACCTTTTTTCTTTTCTTTTGAATGCATTCATCTTGTAGTTATATCTAGGGGATTCATAAAAATGTCTTGCAAAATGCCCTTTCCCATGACAATTGAAACATACAACCTGGTTTTTGCCTCTTGAGTCTTTTTCTTCCCAAAACTGATTTAATGGTTCTTCTAGACAGTACTTGGCTATGTGACCTTTTTATTTGTATTTGAAACAAACAAGACTCTTTTCATATTCAGTCCTATAATCTCTCCATGGGTGTTCTTTGTCTATCTTTCTCATATAGTCCCTAGCTTTATGTCTAAAAATATGGCATGAAAAACAAATTCCATGAAAATTATCGGGAATATCCTTGCATTTTGCTTCTTGATGAGATTCTTATGTTCTTTGATGTACTTCTTGGTTTCAGAATGTCCTTGACATGATGTATGACTTGACTCACCCTTTAATTTAGTTTGTCTTTCTTGTTCTAATTCATCTCTTAGAGTCTTCAGCTCTGCACTTAGTTTATCACATTCTTTAACTTTGGATTTGATAGCATTTTGACATGATTCATGACTAGAATCATGATCCAATTTAGATGTGTTTCTTTAATTTTAAGAACCGCACATAATTTATCATTTATATGTATTTTTTTCTTAACAAGTTCTCAAGATTTCTTTTACTTACATTACTTCTTTGATATGTCATCAACTTACTTGTGGCCTATTCTAGCTCATTCTTTAGGTTCTTAAATTCTTATTCATGGTAGACGTAGACTTTCTCTTTGTCTCTTAGATATTTTGAAACATTATCAACAAATGATGCCATCTCATCGAGTTCTTGACCATGGTTATCTTCCATGATATTCATTTCCATATTTAATTCATTTATAAGAGCTTAAGAAATCTCATACTTCTTTTTCAAGTGACTTTAGGATCACCTCCAAGTTGTTAAACTTGATTTAAGTTGACCAAGCTCGATACCAATTGTTAGTAACTATGACACCGAGAGGGGGATTGAATCAATTTTTATTGAGACTTTTACAAACTATTCAGTTCACTTAAACTCACCATGAAACCAAATAATCATTCACAAGCAGTTAATCAAGAAAGACAACACAAGAGACATGATTTAATGTGGGAAACCAAAATTGGGAGAAAAACCCACTGAAACCAAGAACTAGCTTAGGACAAGAATGTCCTATAAATGTTACATTGATTTCATAGTTGAGCTTCAACTCAACATGGAGCTATAACTCCAAAAATTCAACCAAGCTACTACTTATTCTTTGACAAGCTTCAACTTTCCTAGAAGCTTCAACTCCCAAATATCAACCAGATTCTACTTGTTTCTTCTACAAGCAACAACTCACAAGGAAGCTACTACTCCCTCCTGCTAAGCTACAACTTAGACTTAATCAATATTTTGATCACACTATTTTGTTTTCTCAAACAACTGATAGTGACCACTAGATTAGCTCACTATTCTTATTAGTTCTTCCCCCAATTCACTTTCCTTCTAATCACCTAATCAACATTAGCTCTCATTTATACAAAACCAATTTCACACTTTCAATATCTTCATGAAACTCCTTTTATCCACCCTCTCAAGTACTCATTGTTTATAGGTACATTCTACTACATTCATATCAATCAAGAAGACATTCATAAATTCATCATACTCTCCTCCTTCATGTATTCATCATCCTAATCTTCACTCTAAAAACATATATACCTATAATAGGCTCATCATACATCTGCAAGCTATTCCAATATTTTCAACACCTGGTATATGAACCTCAAGGAAGATATTTTCATGGTATACCTTGCACTCTTATTTATGAGGATTACACCCTCAAAATTCCATTAGTCAAGTTTTCACATACCATTTTCATGATTGATTTCTAAATGAAAATTAGGTTTTCATCATTCATCAATCCCAATCACTGGATGACTTTCTCTTTTTTAAAATTGTACCAGCAATCATTCTTCAAATAAATAAGAGAGTTATTTAATAATAAACTAGGCTTACACACATGACTTGGTCACTTCACATTCCTAAAACATGTACCTGCTAGTTCTTCCTAGCTTCAACCTATATTGTAACCTTGCATGCTTCAATAATGATTACAAGTTCTAAAATTTCTTTTTTAGTTAGTCAAGACATAAAAATTGACCCTTTAACTCCATACACTAATAATTTTCACCTTTTTCACTAGAAGGCTTGAGCAAAGAAAGAGTAACAATTTTTGTTGTAAGTGCTCGTGATAGACTTTTCATAAACCTACACACCCTTAAGATTATCCCAAGGTTCCTTAGTTCACAATATGAGAGTTTGAACTTATTAAACTTACTTGACTCTATCATGTCATTTCATATTCATTTAGCTTTGAAAACTCTCTCATAAATTGACCTCTACCATAAGAAATGTAATCGCCCTTTTGGTTGTCATTTTACACAACGATCTCATATATGTCTTATATAACTTTATGAATCTTCAATGGAATTTATAAATGAATGGACACATTACAAACCACTTAATAACCCTATTACAACCTTTTAATAAGCTCATTCTCACCATTTTAGTCATCATCTTCACTTTTGTTTGAAGATCACTGTTAATTCTTGAAGAAATTATGAGACAAGTTTAAAGGAATGAAAGTATATCATAGTTTCTGAGGACATACATGTTATGAACATTGTTCCAATGACTTGAAACCATTTGAAGGGAGAAATTATAAGGTTGATCATAGATATGAATAATGAAGGAACTTTTATGCATCTAAGAGCACTGCTATAGTTTATGCACTGTCACGAGCATGAAAGGATAAAGGGACAAGATTCATGGATCGAGTATATTGGATTATAAGCATTTAAACACTTTGAATGACTGGGAGATATGATATTTAAACTAGTCTCTATAAAATATGCATTGAAAGATGAGTATCCTTTGTAGTGTCAACAATTGATGCACAAACTTGGAAAATAACAAAGTGAGAAGGTTTCCGAAAAAATTCACAACAAGAAAGGATGATTTAATAGTACTTGGATCACCCACACTTACCGCAAGGGAATTATAGTATCACTCATCTTCATGGGTCGTAGACTCGAGATAAGGGCATGTAAAGTTTTTCTCGATCGAGATGAGTTTCAAGAGCTCAACAAATATTCACACATTTTCTCAAACAAGTGTACCTTTAAAGACTCCTTTCATGGAGGATAAGATTTACCAAAAATTCCCACATTCTTTCCCTATCGATGACATGCACCCATAGATAGACTAGCTTAGTCTTCAAACATCAGAGCTTGGAGAGGGTTTGAAACTTCAAAACCCTAAATCCTTTTATAATATCTTATGTAACATTATACTTCACTTTTATGACCCCAAAATCCATGAAAACCTCAATAAATGTTCTAACTCCAATCTCCAAACCCTCTTATAAATTTGATAGAGGAAGGTTTGAAAGGTTTGAGTCAATGTTTACAGTCCATCTTGATTGTCATGAGAGATCATACCTTGTTATCAAAAACTTGATATTTTACTAATGAAGCACTATGCCCAAAGTGTCTAAGGAACATTTTTATAACCCTTAAACATGTTTTAATTTTCCATACTCCAACAACCGTTGTTTCAAGATATAAGATCATGAAAGAAACCATGTTTTTAGTTTAAGAAAATCTTGTTCTTATGTCACCACAAAGTAGACATGATTTTGTAGTCTATCACCAAACCAATCATCCACAAATTTTCTCATTGTACTTATGCTTCACTGAAGGATAGATAATATGATTAGTCTTCATTTGAATGGTTTTAACAGAGAAATATTTGGTTTTTATGTTTAGAACATAGTCTATTTGGAATGCCCTAAGTTTGACTATTCTCGACCCATTAGAGGTTGCACTAAATTTGTTAAATTTGATCCAAATATTAGTTTTAAAACTATGTTTGGGACTCATATATCCTAATTTGAGTCATGTGGATCATGTACACGTATTTTCCCTTAGCATGTGTAGTGCCCATTTAAACAACCACTTGAGACCCAAGAAATTACCTAGGGTTAGCTAGAAAAATTATGGAATAATTTTTTATTTAAAGTATCTACATTCAGGTTGCTAAACATCAGTTTTCACTAATAGTTCTGAACAAATCCTATTTACCAAAACACAAGTTTCCTTTATTAACTTATATCAAGTTCACAGGGTTCAAATTTTAGGGTTACATGTTTTAGTCAGGTTCAAGGAGTAATTTACCCCATACCTATTCTCTAACAGATCGAGAGTTTCAACTCGGATTTTTTTTTTATTTAACGCTTCCAAAATTTCCCTAAACCATTCCCAATGGATAGGAAATTTTCTCACCTTTCTGATAAAATGAAGTCCTCCTAACTCCTTACAGAACTCAATATATGAGTGGGCGAGTTCTAAGGTCAAATTTTCCCCTAGGGGACACGTGTCAAGAGGAGGGGGAAGCACTTTGGATGGATTGGCGGGTCATGGGCGGCATAGGGAAATTTTCCC
Source organism: Taxus wallichiana var. yunnanensis (assembly GCA_018340775.1). Lineage (NCBI taxonomy): Eukaryota > Viridiplantae > Streptophyta > Pinopsida > Cupressales > Taxaceae > Taxus > Taxus wallichiana. The sequence continues at coordinate 352,674,025 of CM031242.1, read as the reverse complement.
ACCATAAAGCTCAAAGGCACAAAGTATTTCGTGCCCCCATGGGTCCCTGGAGGACACGTGTCAAAGCCTAGTGCAAGGTGGAAAAGGGTGATGAGTTTGGCGGAGCAGTGGGGTATTTTGGCACGTTGCACCCGAATAGGGAAGAAAAGGAAGAAGAGGGTGCACGGGTCTGCGCACCCGCGGAAGGAAAAAGTCCGAGGGGGAGGTGGAGTTGCGGGCCATGGGGAGAAGTTAAGAAATTTTCCCAAAGGCCAAAACCAAAAATTTCAAGGGGTTCTGCCCTACCTACCGCCACCCCAAGGTGCCACATAGCACGCTCTTATTGGCCAAGTAGTCAGGGGAAAAATGGAAATTTTTCCCAAAATTTTTAAAAGGGTTAAATTCAAAAGGAAAACCGCACCTCCGTCGTAGCCATAAGAGGACATGTGGCACCCTTTGATTGGTTGCAGTCGGCAGAGAGGAAAAATGAAAATTTTTCCCAAGCAAAATTTTTCAAAAGCATAAGTTTCAATTTTTGAAAGGAGTCTACCCTTTCACCGTGCCATGTGGCAGCATGTGATTAGCTACGGGCCGATGGGTTTGCAGGGTAAAATGGGAAAATTTTCCCAAGGCAAAATTTTCAAAAGGGATAAGTTTTAGATTTGGTCCGCCCCTCCCAGGGTGCCATGTGGCAGGATTCGATTGGTTGCGGGATGGTGGGGGCCACAGACCTTTTCGGAAATTTTTCCAAAGTTAAAATTTAAATTTTTCTATAGTTAGATTAAATCTTATTATTTTTTTGAATGCCAAATTGAAGTAAAACTTCAAATGGCCATAACTTGAGCTAGAAAGCTCGTTTTGGGAAAATGAGGACTTTTCAGAAAGCCCTCGATGCCCTCTTTGCACAGGGACCATCAATTTTGGAAATTGATGAAGTTTGAGAGGTAAATTTAATGAAAACAATCTGCAGGGTTTTAATTAGTGAACTGACAGTTTTCAACTTCTCAATTCGGTTAAATTAGATCTCCTCCTTCACTCCACATGTCAAAAAGACATGGAGGATTAGTCTAGGGAGGGTGTAGAGTGTTTTAGGGAAGTTAATTTGTTCGATTAATTGAAGATTGTATTTTTCTCGACAATAGATAGAAAAATGACCCAAGGAGGAATTGCATTCAAATTTAGCAATGGTTGGATTATTTCTTAAGTTTTCTTTGTCAAGTTGGGTTCAATAATGTCTTAGCATGATAACTTATAACATTTTTAAGTTGATTACTAAGTGCAGGTCTGAACTATTCATTTTATTAAAATGTGAATTGCTAGAATGAAGTGTATGACAGTGAGCTATTTCTTTGAATTGGAATATCAATTTTGGTCATTTGAATGTGTATATGGTTACTAAACTAGTCAAATATATTTAATTGAATTCAATCAACCATTCAATAGTAATTATGCAAAGTCTCATTTCTAAATTCAACTCATTCCAAAAGAATAATACATTGTCTTTTATTTCATACGCATGCTTCTTTTCCAAACAACAGGTTCCAATCTTCAACAGCAATTTCAAATCCAATACACAATGCAAACTTGAGGAGAAAATGCAATCTTTGATTGATCAAAAATACATCTTTACAACTTATCATTTTTCCATTTTGATTTGGTTTCAAAATATAAAATACAATGCATATAACATCATTTACATTTCTTTTTCAAAACAGAGAACAAATATAAGTCTCCTTTACATTTCTCAGTCCAATTTTCAAACCTTCCATTTACAATACAATAACTTCACATTACAATTACTATACAACTCATCCACTTCAAAGTGGGAAGGATTACAACAAACTTGCTCAAATGAATGGGACTGTCAAATTGTTTATTCTTCTTGCTCCATAACAGCAGCATGCTAGTTTCTCCATCTTTTCATCTTTGATCACAACAAGGAAGGGGGAAAGGCAATGCTCTCCACCCAACCAAGACATCCAATGAGAAAGGAGAAGCCATCCTTCCTCATTGGCCCCCGAGCCCCAACCATATTGAAATAGAGAATGAGAATCAACTCATGGCAACAATGGCTTCCACAACCAACATACAATATTCTTCACATGCATACAACAATAAGAAATACAATCCAAGCAAAGACAACAGTTCACAACTACATTTGAAATTATTCACACAACACATAGGCTTGATCAAGCAAGCCAACAAGAGCAAGAACTATGGGGAACTACTTATGCCTCCCTATTTGGAATTGGGCATCCACCTAAATCATACCACCAATAAACATATCAAATCCCATAAACCTTATATCTCCCAACCCCTCCTTATGCCCCCCCAAAGTTTCTCCCTTATGCCCCCCAAGAGTAAGAAATGCAAGTAGTTTCTTTTCCAAGGTGGATCCCAATCCAAAACTCCCTCCACAATAAAACTGGTGCCATTGGCAATCCCTTATGCCCCCATTGGAAATCCCCATAGCCTTCTCCTACACCATATCCTAAGTAGTCTACCCAACCAGCCAAGAACACATAACACAATCACCATTTCAAACATGCATGCAAGAGAAAGAAAGAAAATATTTAAAACAAGCTCAAGATCCTACCTCTCCATACTGGAGTTTGTTCCAAGCTCACAAGCTTTCCAACTGTCAAAGTGTAGTCCAAAACCAGCAATGTTCAAGCATGCAAAAGACTCCAAACTTCCTCCACAACAAGCTCCAAAAATAGCAAAAAAATGCGCCCCCAAGAGGAATGGACAAAGTTTCAACAACCCAAAATAAGCAAGGAGTTTCACTTTTAAAGGAGAGGGAAGAGAAGAGGATGATGTGGATCCATGTGGGATGCCACATCATTCTTCCTCAACCCCAAGAGGAAATCAACATCAACCACCAAATCATAATAAATAAGAATGACAATTTAACTTACATACTCCAACACAACCCATACCCCAAAAGGACTGAATTTAAAATATGTAAGAGAAGTGCAATTAAAACTTCCAAATTGTCATTTCAAAATGCAATAAAATGCCTAAATTTACCCTCCAAACCATAGATATGGTTGGTGAGTCATTTTAAGAGGTGTGGGACAAGTTTAACTTGTCCCACAAGCCTCCAAATTTGGCCTCCAAGGACAAATTCGAATTCCTAAGGAGATGAAGTGTCTTACACTCCAAAAATCTATCTTACATAACTCTTGCATATCTCTTACACCTTCTTACACACTCTTCCAACATTAATATTTAAAATCAACTTGTTAGGAAATAAGAGATAAAATATGCGGAATAATCCCTTACGAATCGCAATGTAGAGAAACTAATATGAAGAAAATATTACGATCTCAAATAAAAGTGTAGAATAAATAATACGACACGTAGAGACAAAGATTTAACGTGGTTCACCCAATTTGGGCTACGTCCACCAAGAATCACTTGCTCATTTTATCACAAGCCTCCACTCTCTCACTATAATACCCAGATCCGTTTGAGCTATGCTCAACAAACTCTCTGCAATTCACACTCGAATTCAAAGCACATCTGCAACACATTTACTTATCTATGTATCATATGCATAAGACCATATAAATAGATAATTGCTTAAGCAGTTTGATACAAAACCGTGGGTATCAAAACCATGGGCAAAAACCGTGGGTATCAAAACAATGGGTACCAAAACCATGGGCCCAAAAACAGCCCATAACGGTTACCCATTACCCATGGGTTAATAAACCACCCATGAAAATTTGTTTCAGGGGCTTCGCCCCAACCCCCCTCGACCCCTCATCGGCGAGCGGTGACCGTAATAAAAATACCCGAGTGTAACACATAGAAGGTGTACCACACTCTAACATGAAAATAGGCTCCACAAACATAACAATCTCCCACTTGGAGACTGATTTCCACTTAGCAAGATTCTTAACCCTTCACTGTCATCCGTGAAGGCCAACCAAAGCTGAACATAGCTTTAGTTTATCCTCAGTGACCACCTTGGTCATCATGTCTGCAGGATTCTCGACCGGTATGAACTTTCTCCAACTTCAACTTATCTTCCTCCAAAGTTGTCCCGATGAAGTGATATCTCAACTATATATGCTTTGTCTTGAGTGGAAAGCATCGTTCTTAGCTAGGTGTATAGCACTCTGACTATCACTATGTAACTTGCATTCCTCCTGCTTATACCCCAACCGCTCAAGTAATTGTTGTAACTAAATAATCTTTTTGTTTGCCTCTATGGCAACAACATACTCACCTCCATGGTTGATAAAGCCACCAACTTCGTAGTCATGAAATCTAGCTTACTATTGTCCCACCTACGCTTTAAATATAACATGTCGTGCTCCTCCTGCTGTCTACATCTCCAAACATGTTCGAATCTACATAACCACGTAAAGTGGTGTCTAATCCACTCAGTAGCATAAAATTTTCCCCATGGTCCCTCTCAAATACCGAAGGATCCACTTTACTGCTTGCTCACAATGCTCTTTACCTGGATCACTCATAAATCTACTCATAGCGCCTACTGCATGGGAAATATCGGGCCTAGTGCATACCATAGCATACATCAAACTGCTAACCGCTGATGAGTAAGGTACCTTGGACATATGGTTTCTTTCCTGATTTGTCTTGGGACACTTTGGTCCTTTCTTAACTTAAAATGGCCTCGCCAAAGGAGTCCCAACCGGTTTAGCATCCCGCATGTTAAACTTATCAAATACCTTCTTAATGTACTCTTCCTGAGATAAAATCATATTCCATTCCTTCCTATCCCGGGTTATCCTCATACCAAGGATTTGTCTGGAAGCCCCCAAATCCTTCATATCAAAGGATTCACTTAGCTATTTCTTGAGTACTTCTATTTCCTGCATGTTTTTACCTCGCAACCAACATGTCATCAACATACAAACACAGGATAATATAACTTCCATCCTCAAATTTATTTGTATACATGTGATGGTCGAATGACATCTCGATATAACCTTGCTCCATCATGAAGCTATCAAATTTCTTATACCATTGACGTGGAGCTTGTTTCGTGCCATACAAGTTCTTCTTCGCTTTGCACACCATCTCCTCTTTACCTTTGGCTTCATATCCTTATGGCTTCTACATATATAGCTCCTCCTCCAAATCACCATGGAGAAATGCAGTCTTTACATCTAATCTGTTCTAAGTGCAAGTCTTTGCTACCACTATTCCAAGAACAGCTTCTAATAAAAGTCATTTTTACTACAGAAAAAAGATCTCATCAAAATCTATACCTTGTTTCTCAGCAAACCCCTTGACCACCAACTGGGCCTTATATATTTTCTTTCCTCCTTCATATTTAACTCTGTACACCCACTTGTTCTGCAATACTCTTTTTCCTTCTGGTAGCTTCACCAAATCCCAAATCTGGTTCTCCATGAGAGACTTATGCTTCTCATCCATGGCTTTCTCCCACTTCTTACTAGCATCTACCTGCATTGCTTCATCAAAGCTCTCTGGCTCTCCACTATCAGGAGTAATAAATAATAAAGAGAAGGAGAAAAATATTCAAGTTCTTTTCTTACCCTAGAAGACCTCCTCACTATAGGAGTTTGGGGTTCCTATTGAGTAGGTTCCGAACTTGATTCATGGGTCACTGTCCCATCCGGAAGATCCTCTACCACTGCATATTCTTTCTTGGATTCTTCCTTGTTTTCTTGTAATTGTTTCTTATACATGACTTTCTCATTAAAGACCACATCCCTAGACCAAATTATTTTCTTGTCCTTAATACTCCAACATTTAAATCCAAAGTCATCACCACCATAACCAATAAAAGTGCATTTTTCTGATTTAGCCTCTAGTTTGGTCCTATCATCCTTGTCAATATGAATAAACACCTCACATCCAAAGACTCTAAGAAATGAGTAATCTACTTTCTTACCATACCAAGCCTCTCTCGTATGCCTCCATCCAAGGCACTTGAGGGTCCTCTCTTTATTAAGTACACATATGTGCTCACCGCTTCTACCCAAAAAATAAAGAGGCAGTCCCGCATGTATCCTCATGCTCCTAAAGACGTTCCATTATTATTTTGTTCATCCTTTCTCGACACCCCATTCTACCGTGGGTTCCCGAACCATCTTTTACTCGCAGATTCCATTCTTAGAACATTAATCATCAAATTCATTGTTGTAATACTCCTCCATTATCTCGACTTGAGACATTTTAACTTAATACCTGCTTTCATTCTCTACCAAGGCTTTCCATTTAACAAAAGTATCAAATACATCAGATTTGTTTCTAATACAATAAACCCAAACTTTTCTTGTTGCATCATCAATAAAAGTAACATAATAACTTGAACCCCTAAGAGATGATACCTAGGTTGGCTCCCACACATCAGAATGTACCAGCTCTAACTTACTCTCTTTCTTCATAGGTCCAACCTTGAGAAACCTTACTCACTTCTATTTCCCATATATGCAGTCCTCACATAAATCCAAACTTGTTTCTGTATATCTAGGTAAATTATTCTTTATGATGTTCATGCCCTTATGGCTCTTATGACCGAGCCTATAGTGCCATAATGTTGTATCTACATCTGAAGCCACAAGATTACAATCATTAGTACTATCAGTGGTTAAATACAAGGTTCCAACTTTCTTACCTCTTACCACCACAAGAGCACCCTTGGTAAGTTTCCAAGAGTCACCAGTAAATATCACAAGACAACCATCACTTCCCAATCGCCCCCCACCGATATCAAATTTCTCCTTAATTTAAGCACATGTCCGACATCCTTCAATAGCCATGTATTCTCATTCTCGCATCTTAACATGAACAGAACCTTTTCCAACTATACCGCAAGGCTCATCATCACTAAGAAAAACATGCCCAAAATCCTTTTGAACATAATCAACAAAATAATGCCTATGTGGAGTAGCATGAAAAGAAGCCCTCCTGAATCTAAAACATAATATTTAGTAATATTATGCAAAGAAAGAATCAAAGCATCCTCGGCATACATTACCCGATGCCACATTTGCCTCCTTGTTTTCTTCCTATTGTTTTTTCTTGTCCCAAAGCTCCCAACAGTCCTTCTTTGCATGCCCATACTTTCCACAGTGCCAGCATACTATCTTGCTTTTAGATTTTGACCTTTCCTGATCCTTTGATTTTCCACGATTCCCTCTATTCTTCTGTCTCCCTCTAGTTTCCACTGCCAAAGCATTCCTCAAGTAAAAGATTCACTGAGATTTTTCTTCACATTTCCTTGCTTAGAATCACCCCTACAACATCCTCAAACTTCAACTTTGAGTTAGCAGAAGAACCGATTTTCTTACCACCATTACCAAAGTTATTCCAACTCTCGTGTAAAGAGCACGTAACTAATAAAGCCCTAACTTCTTCATCAAAATATATTGAATCAAGCTAACATATTTACAATCAGTATTAAAATCATTTAGATGATCTACTACCAACCATTCTCGACATCTTCATATTAAACAACTTTTTCATTAAAAATATCTTATTAGAGGCGAGAGGGTTTTTCATACAACTTCCTAATGCATCCATCAGCTTCTTTTTAGTCTTTTCCTTTTAAACATTAAATAATACCGAAGATGCAAGACATGGCCAGATCATTCCAAGTGCCTTCCAATCCAACAAATCCCATTCCGCATCTTTCATACTTGAGGGTTTGTTCACCTTCTCGCATAAAATGAGTATAAAGATCCTTCTAATAAAGGTAATCTTCCATCTGCATCTTCTAAAACTAAAATTCTACCCATTGAATTTATCAACCCTAGATCTTCCATCATCTGCCATAGCTCCCACTCAAGCTAAAAACTTTCCCTACGATTCAACACTTCAAAGCAAACCAAACCAAGCTCTAATACCAATTGTTAGGAAATAAGAGATAAAATATGTGGAACAATCCCTTACGGAATCAAAACAATAGAAACTAATATGCGTAAAATATTACGTGATCTAAAATAAAAGTGCAGAATAAATAACACAACACAGAGAGACAAGATTTAATGTGGTTCACCCAATTTGGGCTACGTCCACCAAGAATCACTTGCTCAAATTTTATTACAAGCCTCCACTCTCTCAATACAATACCCAGATCCATTTGGAGCTATGCTCAACAAACTCTACAGAATTCACACCCAAATTCAAAGCACATCTGCAATACATTTTCTTATCTATGTATCATATGCATAAGACCATATAAATAGACAATTGCTTAAGCAATTTGATACAAAACCGTGGGTATCAAAACCATGGGCAAAAACCATGGGTATCAAAACCATGGGCAAAAAACCATGGGTATCAAAACAATGGGTACCGAAAAACCATGGGCCCAAAAACAGCCCATAACAGTTACCCATTACCCATGGGTTAATAAACCACCCATGAAAATTTGCTTTGGGGCTTTGCCCCGAACCCTCTCGACTGCTTATCGGTGAGCGGGACCACCGTAAAATACCCGAGTATAACACATAGAAGGTGTACCACACTCTAACATAAAAATAGGCTCCACAAACATAACACAACTTCATTAATTACATTCCATATCCCAATTTAATTTAATTAAAGTTAAACTATATGACATCTCACATTAATCTATCACATTTAAATTAATTACAAGAAGGAACCGCTGATGCAAAATCACAAAGACCCCGGACGTTGATCGATTTCTAGGTTGATCACTCTAGCATCCAAAGTGTGATTACACAACATGGAATCCTTTCTCCAAGTGTGGGACTTGCAAAAATGAGAAAGGAATCTCCAGAGAAGGCTGGTTCCTCTTCCTAAACTACCTGCCACAAGTTATTCCAGTGCAGGCAAGCTAATCTAATCCTAATCTAACCATGCCAAGGAGACAAAGAGAGAGAGAGAGAGAGAAAAGGGAAAAACAGAGCCTACACTAAAATGGTGATACACCAGAGAAGGAAAATGTTGAACATCTATCAAAACTGCCATGGAACAAAGAGAGGTGAGCGATGGGAAGGATGGACAGATGCATCATAGGCCCAAGGATAGATTTCACATAGAAAATGTCCCAAAACTCCATGAACACAGCTCCAAACCTGCAATGAACATTCAAACGTGCAAAAATACCTGCAATGAAGAGAGGCAAGAAGAAAACAAGTGAAAAACAAGCAAGGATGGATAGATGCATCACGAAACACGTTTTTGTTGCTTCAGAAGTTTGCACAGAACATCATTTTAATGGTAAAAGGTAAAAACGCCATTACAGAGTAAGGGGAGGAGGTTCAACTCCATTTTCAACCCTGGAGAAGAAAAGAAGGGAGGGATGAGCTAAAAAGATGAACCACTTCTTTAAAAATGAGCCAAATCTGGCTTTTTACAATGCATGGGTCGAGCCCAAGAGAGAGAAACACGGGAAAACGTGGGAGCAGTCCAACCATTGACCAAAACGCATTCTTCATTAAAATCGGTGGTTGAAACATCACTTCTGGCCATGCTAAAGAAGAATGCACCCATGTGCATTAAAACTGGTTGTTGAAACGTCAATTCTGGCCATGCTAAAGAAGAATGCGACCCATGTGCATTAAAACTGGTTGTTGAAATGTTAGTTCTGGCCATTACCATGCGCCAGAGACGTTTCTTGATTTTCTCTCTCCAAACTGAACCAAAATGCAATATTGACCTCGGAATCATGTAGAGAATTTCACCAGCTTTCCATTGATATAAAGAACGTGAAAATCCGAGCTCTGGATCGAAAGTTATGGTGATCTGAAGATTTAGGGCAAAAACAGCCAAAACGGATTTTGAATTTTTTCCCGCGCTCTGCCACCTGATGACACGTCAAGCTCTGATTGGATGAGAAATTCTCTCTCCTCCCTTTCCGTGGGTTTTCCTTTGAAAATTTTGACTTTTTATAACTTTGGAAAATTTTCCATTTTTTCCCGTGCCCCGCCACTTGGGACACGTGGCGTGATCTGGTTGGAGGACAGGGGCGCAGGGTCATCCTTGTCTTTTAATTTTTTGGCCCAAGACTTTTGTCAAATTTTCCTAACTCTTTCCCTGGCTTCGAACTCCCCCACCTTAGGACATGTGTCTTGTGTCCATTAGCTCGGGCCGACCCTTCAAACCTTGCCCTTTGAAATCTTTTGGCCAAAAAACACTTAGCCAATTTCCATTGCGCTTCCCCCTGTGACACGTGGCACATTCTGATTCGTCCACGGGCCCCCTTGTCTCTTTTCTGCCACTTCACCTTTTCGTGTCCCACGTGTACTTTTGGCCCGGATGTCCCAAACTGCCTGGGACAAATTTCTCCGAACCGCCCATTCGGCTTCCTTGTTCCTGTTTGCGGCGAAGACACGTGGCAAGATTCCATTCGCTCTCAGCTCTTTCAGCTTTTCACGTCCCGCGCGTACTTTTGGCCCGGATGTCCCAAACAAAAGTCCTCTATTTCGGCCGAACCGGCCGGTTCGCGCCTCTCACGTACTTTGTCCCAACTGTCCTGATCGCATGGGACAAATATCTCCAACCGCTCGAAATGGATCGACTTGCGCTAAATCGCCGATCCAGCGTCCCGCGTACTTTTGTCCCCACTGTCCCTAACCGAGTGAAACAAGACTTAGGTAATTTTCTTCATTTTTTCGGCCGGTTTGGCTTTTTACGCCCGCACGTCCCGACTTCCCAACCGTCCCGAATGCCGCAGACCGCCCCAATTCGGGCCCCGACGTCCCAACTATCCCAAGTCTTTTGCACGCCTGGCTAGGACTTAGTCGATTTTCTCCATTTTTTCGGCACCAAGCTTGGCTTTTGCAATTTTTCACCTTTTCTAACTCATTGGGTTTTCTTCTTGGATGGGAGAGTTAGAAAGAAGCCGAGGGGACCCTGAAACATGATTTTTGCCTCAATCAATCTACTTGCTCGACTTGAATATTCTGATGCATGTTATCAAAATTACCCCGGGGGTGAATTTTGATAACAGCTTTGGTGACTCAACGGGGTTATCTCCCTCGCTAGATAAATGATCGAGCTCAAGCAATCCATTGGGCATGGAGTCATGAGTAGAACTCCGCAAACTAATCTCGAACCTTGAAAACTTCCTCCGAATCGCTTGATCCCACTCGACATGGATTTGTTCTCACCAAAATGCCACTGGAAATGGACTGTGCAAGAGCAAAACCAGCACCACAAAAACTATGTACAGAACTAAAATCATACATGCTCCAAATGGAACATGCAGAGTGTGCACAAGCACTTCTTCTACTGAAAGAAAACCTACCTACTCTACTCTAACTAGAAGCAAAAGTGGGCTAAACAAACCCCGCAATTGTTGTGAGAAATAGCTTCCTTTCTCAAAAGTGGCAGCCATGCAATTGATTTGGAGCTGATCATGGCTGTTAGGATGAGTGGAAAATCAACAAGATGCTTGGTCTTCCACCCAAATCATTAAGGTATCACCAAGGAAAATTCAATACCTCTTTTAGTTGCTCTCATTTTGATCAAGAGGTATGACAATGATCTTGGTACTTTGAGCTCACCCTCATGCTTAGAAGCAAGCATGACTGGTTCAGGACTCCTCCTTTGGCTCCAATGAAGCCAAATACCTGATTGGGCAAGGTATGATTTGTTTGATATGACCATAGCTCGATTTTCAACTCCAAAATGGAGTCTTCTTGAGACCCTTCCGAATGGATGGTGTGGAAGCAATGGTAGAATCTTTCTGCCCTTTCTCTTCCTCCAATGAAGAACATGAAAGATTAAAATCTTCCAATCTTGGTTCCAAAGAGCTGCTATAAGATGCAGGCTGCTACAAATGAATGTTCTCCTTCATGACAGCAGACTCAAGTGTTTGGAATGTGGATGATGAAAGAGAGAATGGTGGAAACTCAACCGGTTCTTCTCCATCAAAACAGTCCTCCAAATCTGACAGATAAACTGCCTCATGGCTGTCCTGCTGCAAATGCTCAACTTCCTCCATGGTGTCTTCTTGATCTATAACTTGACCACCATGGTTTCTTTCACCCTCCAACATTGAGTTTGAGAGATCAAACTCCTCTTCAGTACTAGAACTTGAGAGAGGTGAAGTAGAAAGAAGAACTGAAGGTTCTCCTGTAGCCTGCTTTGTGCTCAAAGCCCTTGGATCTGCAATTTTCTCCTCCACAACTAGAATGTGCTCCTCTTCTTTTGGATCTGGAGCAGCTTCTCCTTCCTCCAATGTTTGAAGACAATCTTGCTCTTGATTGAACTCTTCCTCCAACATGAAGTTTTTCAAGTCAAACTCTTCAATCTGCTGCTCTAGAGGACAAGTTGGGACTACAAGATCTTCTTCTGAGCTTTCTTCCTTTATGGCTGATTGCACAACTTGAATTGAATCAGAATTCCCTTCAAATAGAGTGCCAACATGGACACTACTTTCTGAGCAAACTGACTGCTGATCTGCTTCTTCTTTTTGCTCTTCTTCTTCTACCACAAAATCAGTCTTAACCACCATTTGTTCAACCTTAGCCTCTTCTGTAGGTTTAACCATCAAGGGGATCTTTGTCATCCCAAATTTGGCAGCCCAAACCCTCAAGTTGTCTCTCATTTATTTTCTGTTGGGCTCCTCTTCTTGCTGTTGTTTTCCTTGACTGGCATTCTGATTTTCATCCTCCCAACATGGATTTGGGAATGCAAGAGGAGGGATGGGTTGTAACTCAATTGATTTGGCAATTTTTTGTGGTGGTAGAGGAGGTGAAACCTCTTGTTTCTTTGGGGAGAGTGTATTTCTTTTAGCTCTTGTGGAGGGGATGACTGTTTGGAAGGAAAAAGGAAAGAAGAATTGAGGTGTGGTGGAAGACTGAGAGGTGGAGACATGGGATCAACATTTGGGACAGCAGATGGGGAGTTTAGAATTTGCAATTCCAAATGAGATGGTGCTGCTTGAGTAATGGGAAGAGAAAAACTAGATGATGGTGTAGAACTTACCCATTGACAAGGTTGTTCAACAACAAGTGTATAGGCCTCTATTTCTCGCTATCCATTGTGCAAGTGGGGCAAAGCATCTTCATCATGAAGTCCAGCTTTTCCCGAGGGCTGAAGTGTCTTGGAAAAGGGCCTCCCATGGACAAGGAGTCCTACAACCAATTCTCAAAGCTCTTATTTGAGTTGTTCCTCCGGACTCGCACCATCTTTACCTCCATCTTTTGGATTTTCTCCAATGACCAAAGATCTCGTGCATCTGATTGTCTTCATTATATGCATACTCTTGCTCTTGAAAGCTCCATAGCCAAACTGATTTTGCATCACGCTCATATGGGTATGCATGCTGATTTTGAATTTGTTCAAAATGCTGATTTGGAGGATTTAAAAACATGTTGGAGGTGGGAAACATTGCTTGTTGTTGTAAATGTGAGTTCCATGATGGAAATGAAGTCATGATTGCACAACTTCATGAATGGAAAAGAATGAAAGGGATGGAAAGAAGGATGGATGGGAATGGATGGAAAACAGTCCGCAAATTCAGAAATGGGTTGCTGATCAGATGGAGTCGCCAGATGTGTTTGCAAGTGCCTCCAAAGGCTGAAATCTTCACAGGAACACACCAACCTGCAAAAGATGAAGTGGAAGACCTCTAAGGTCCCACCGGGCATGCCAAAACTGCTTGATGCAAAATCACAAAGACTTCGGACGTTGATCAGATTTCTAGGTTGATCACTCTAGCATCCAATGTGATTACACAACATGGAATCCTTTCTCCAAGTGTGGGACTTGCAAACATGAGAAAGGAATCTCCAGAGAAGGCTGGTTCCTCTTCCTAAACTACCTGCCACAAGCTATTCCAGTGCAGGCAAGCTAATCTAATCCTAATCTAACCATGCCAAGGAGACAGAGAGAGAGAGAGAGAGAAAAGGGAAAAATAGAGCCTACACTAAAACGGTGATACACTAGAGAAGGAAAATGTTGAACATCTATCAAAACCGCCATGAACAAAGAGAGGTGAGCGATGGGAAGGATGGACAGATGCATCACAGCCCAAGGATAGATTTCACACAGAAAATGTCCCAAAACTCCATGAACACAGCTCCAAACCTGCAATGAACATTCAAACGTGCATAAATACCTGCAATGAAGAGAGGCAAGAAGAAAACAAGTGAAAAATGAGCAAGGATGGATAGATGCATCACGAAACACATTTTTGTTGCTTCAAAAGTTTGCACAGAACATCATTTTAATGGTAAAAGGCAAAAACGCCATTACAGAGTAAGGGAGGAGGTTCGAACTCCATTTTCAACCCTGGAGAAGAAAAGAAGGGAAGGCCGAGTTGAAAAGATGAACCACCGCTTTAAAAATGAGTCAAATCTGCTTTTTACAATGCATGGGTCGAGCCCATGAGAGAGAAACGCGAGAAAACGTGGGAGCATAGTCAACCATTGACCAAAACGCATTCTTCATTAAAATTAGTGGTTGAAACATCACTTTTGGCCATGCTGAAGAAGAATGCAACCCATGTGCATTAAAACTGGTTGTTGAAACGCGATCGCCATGTCAAGAAGAATGTGACCCATGTGCATTAAAACTGGTTGTTGAAATGTCGGGCCTGCCATTACCATGTGCCAAAGATGTTTCTTGATTTTCTCCTCAAACTAAACCAAAATGCAAGATTGACCCCGAATCATGTAGAGAATTTCACCAGCTTTCCATTGATATAAAGAACATGAAAATCCGAGCTCTGGATCGAAAGTTATGGCGATCTGAAGATTTAGGGCAAAAACAAAGCCAAAACGGATTTTGAATTTTTTCCCGCGCTCTGCCACCTGGATGACACGTGTTAGGCGCTGATTGGATGAGCAATTCTCTCTCCTTCCCTTTCCATGGTTTTCCTTTGAAAATTTTGACTTTTATAACTTTGGAAAATTTTCCTTTTTTCCCGCTCCCCGCCACTTGGGACACGTGGCGTGATCTGGTTGGAGGACAGGGCACGGGGTCATCCTTGTCTTTTAATTTTTGGCCCAAGACTTTTGTCAAATTTTCCTAAGTCTTTCCTTGGCTCCGAACTCCCCGCCTTAGGACACGTGTCCTGTGTCTATTAGCTCGGCCGACCCTTCAAACCTTGCCCTTTGAAATTTTTTGGCCAAAAACACTTAGCCAATTTCCATCAAGCGCTTCCCCTACATGACACGTGTCACGATTCGTCCGCGGCCCCCTTGTCTCTTTTCTGCCACTTCACCTTTTCGCATCCCACGCGTACTTTTGGCCCGGATGTCCCAAACTGTCTGGGAAAAATTTCTCCGAACCGCCCGATTCGGGCTTCCTTGTTCCTGTTTGCGGCGAAGACACGTGGCAAGATTCCATTCGCTCTCGCTCTTTCGCTTTTCACGTCCCGCGTACTTTTGGCCCGGATGTCCCAAACGAAAGTCCTCTGTTTCGGCCGAACCGGCCGGTTCGCGTCCTCTGCGTACTTTTGTCCCAACTGTCCTGGACTACCTGGGACAAATATCTCCGAACCGCCCGAAATGGACTGACTTGCACCAAACCGGCCGATCCGCGTCCGTGCGTACTTTTGTCCCAACTGTCCCTAACCGAGTGAAACAAGACTTAGGCAATTTTCTTCATTTTTTCGGCCGGTTCGGCTTTTCGCGTCCCGACATCCCAACTATCCCGGATCTTTGTCAGGCATCCCTGGCGGCTTTTCGGCCGATTCGGGCCCCGACGTCCCAACTGTCCCAAGTGCTGCCTGGGCTAGGACTTAGTCGATTTTCTCCATTTTTTCGGCACCAAGCTTGTAATGCAATTCTTTCACCTTTTCTAACTCGTTGGGTTTTCTTCTTGGATGGGAGAGTTAGAAGGAAGCCAAGGGACCCTTAAACATGATTTTTGCCTTGAATTAGTCTACTTGCAGGACTTGAATATTCTGATGCATGTTATCAAAATTACCTCGGGGTGAATTTTGGATAACAGAACACATAATAAAATAGATAACCCATGGTCACATATAATGGAAATCCCAAACAAAGCGCACACACACACACACAAAAATAGTTGCCATGGTGACCTTGTTGATTTCACCTGCATTTTAATATGGTTAGTCTCCAGTCCCCGACATTGTTGTGATTTTTAACCCGCAAAATGTAAATACCTCCTTTGGCCTCGTGGCCATATCGAAACATCCAAAATGATCTAAACAACATTTCAAGATCATCTAAGCACATGAATCACAACAATATCAAGAATTCAACATTATCATTTTTAATTCATAAATTAACTATATCATCATCTATACTATTCCATACTAGGTCTACTCAAAATATCAAATGTCACAAGTCCAAATCAACATCTATAATATGTCCATGTCAAACAATATATCATCATCCACATAAGGGAAATGTATCTAGTAATCATCATGCATACTAACTGAATCCAGATCAATAATAATCCATGATCTAACATCTAACCATCATACTAACACAAAACATAATAGTGTCCATAATATGATCAACAAAGATGCAGATCAGTATCTAAAAGTGTCAAAGGGAAGTGGGCACTACAAAGATGTTCTCCTAAATCAAGAAATTAGTTCCCGTTAAGACTTCTCTTCAAGGTCATGACTGATATAGGCATACCTTGTTTCATTATTTACCATGAATCCTCTAAAAACCTCTATATACAACAAGAGGAAGACATAAATTGCCTTCTAAGTTTCACATTTCAACTTTAAACCCTTCATGTCAAGTTGTATACACAAACTTACAAAGATCGAGATACCCCATGCATTTGATCAACCATGAGAATAAAAATGATCTATTTTGATCTAGGAGGAGTATTCACGCTTTTGGGATGTTTCCATAACTTTCACAGCTTTATTTAGAGTGAAAACAACTCATTTTGTGCATGCTGCCGCTTCAAGGAGGCTTCAAGAGAGAGAAACCTTGTTAGAAAAATGAATAGAACTTATGTGTTTATCACTCAATTTCCATTAATTTTTTTACAAAAATCAGGATTAGAGTGATCTTAAAAAATATTTCTATGATTTATCTAAAGGAGGCTTTATAAAAAAATTGGAAGCTAAGAAGACAAGGTGCTCGAGATCACATTCCTCAAGAAAACAATTTTAGTAAAACTTAAATAACTTCATAATTCCATTTCAAATTTTGAATAAACTTGATAGAACACCAAAATACACCCCTCTATATTTTCCATAGCTTGATTGATTATAAATAAGCTTGTACTCTTCATAACATTCTCATTTTCTTATGACTCCACTTCTAGTCCTTAAAGGTAGTTTTAGTGAACACTTGAATTTTGCCTCCAGAAGCTAAAGTAAGCCTTTTCGATGCTCATACATGCCCTATTAAATGTTACTAGGCTCTCCCCATACTTACCTAGTCTTTTCATGACCTGATTTGTGCCCATACACCCCGTTAGGCTCTAGAACTAGGCCTAAATGGGCTAGTTTCAACTGTCACTAGCACCTCATGCCCTGATGATCACCCTAGAAGCTCTTGCACATACTAGAAACATCATTTCTAACCTATATAACACCTGACCTAAGCACACCAAGAATTTCCATACCTCTAGTGGTCTCCTACCTCATTGACCAAGCTTGCAACACACAGAAACCATCCTGAAGCCATCATGAATGCTCAATAAACCATCTTGAGACCACTAAACACTAAACACCAATGATATGGCACTACCAATAAACCTTCATATCCATAAACCGAGCCTCACTTCACCACTCAAAAATTTACCATAAATTCCATTAAACATCAATGACAACACCAATGCACTGTGGTTTAACATAAAATGCTACAGGGTTGGTAGCACTTAATATGCTATCGTTTGATAGAATTCTGAATGTTGTCATACAATAGCATTCTGCAATGCTACCATCCAAGAGAATTTTACATGCTACCAATAAGTAGCATTGCAAAATGATACCGGTCAATAGCATTCAAAATGTTGTTGGCTGATATCATTTTACATGTTACCAAATAAGATGCAAGGATAATGCTACCATATGGTAACATTACACGAATGCTTCCTACCGATAGTTGTCTATAATGCTACCAAAGGAAAACATTGCAGATAATACCATATGGTAGCATTTTATAATTCTACCAAATTGAATCATAGTTAATGTTTTCAATCGATAGCATTCTCCATGCTCTCAACCGATAACATTGTAGAATGTTACCTCCTGTAGCATGGTAAATGTTACCAACCAAGATATTATTACGTAATGCTATCGCTAGTAGCATAATTAATGATGCTAGTCGGCGCAAATTTCCTTGCTCTTTGGCTGGTAGAATTACTGAATCGCCACCCGATAACATGGTGAATGCTACCAATAGGTAGCATTTTGCAATGCTATCATCCACGAATGATTTTGCCTAGTATCATGGTTGTTGGATGGATAAATGACTAAGTATTGAGAGTACATGGATAAATTTCAGTATGTAAGGGAGGTGCGTGTCCATGCAGAGAAAAATTTAAAGTGGTACATAGTAGGCTCGTGCCCAAATAGATAGAACCCGTGACTAAGATGATTTTACATATTATAAGCTAAAAATAGAAGAACAAGGTGGAGTGTTGACCAAGAAAAGGACAAAATCGTGATAACTTGGTGGCCAAACAAGTGCTATTTTTGGAAGATGAACATGCAGATCGGGTACATGCATGGAGGCTATTAAAAGGATTAAATAAAGTCTTATTTATAGGATATCCTATTATTAGTTATTTTTTAGAGCATGCATGTAGCACACCTATTATTAGGAAGTGCATGTGCGGTGAAGGGAAAGTCCCCACCCCTATATATATCTGATGTAAACCATTGTTTTGGTACCATGGAGTCTCGTAGTCTAATCCTCGAGTGTAGTATGCTATTCAGCTTAGGGTTGATAAATGTGAGCATGGTCCAACGCTATGTTATAAGACTTGTTATGTATTCAGCTTCTGTAATGTAATTTTTTTGTTATAATGGATTATGGTGGATGGATTATGATCATTGATATTTCGAGCATGGATATTTCATGGTGTTAATGATATTGGTAATTATATGATTTATTATGTGTTTCTAAATGAGTGGAATGGTTTAATATGATTGAATGAGCATTTAGTTAGACATCATTATGAAAATGCATGCTAACATCTTGACAAATACACAAAAAGGAGGGACTCGGTAGTTGACGCGCTTGAGCGAACATTCATTCATATTGAATGAAGTGTCAACGTGCATAGCATTTGGGTGAAATAAAATAGTACATGTTTGTTCCATTATTGGGACATCTTTTCAAATTGTATACTAGGATGTTGCATACATATGGTGTATCAATTGAATATGGAGATCAATGAAAGTTGGGTGGAAGACAAACAAGATATGTTTTTATATAGGTATAGTACTGCACCTGATTTCAATGCACATCATTGGGTTGAAGAAAATATTTATCATGAGCTCTATGAGACGTTCTTTATCTTCTTTCCAAAGATAACTATACGATTGTTTGGCAAGATGCACATCGAGGTAAATACCGGGGACCTAGGCCGAGGATTTCAATTCGGGAGGATTACAAGACTTTTCTTGATGCAGATTTAGAGTGGACTAGAGTTGTAGATCATTGGTGTCCTGGTGTATTGCATATTTATACATTGGAGTAAGATATTTCTACGTATTTTTGTCTATAGGAGGTTGAATTTCAGTTCTTGTGTGAGCCCATAGGATCTTACTTATGCAAAGATACCTTTATTAATCAAGAATTTGTTTATAGAACTAGATTTAGAAAGCCTCCCCATGGCTAGCTAAACCCCCATTATGTCAAGGGGAGGTGTGGAGAAATATGGAAGACCTAGCGCTAGAACGAGAGGGGGAGGGGGAGACGGATCACGTTTATTGAAGTGCTAGAGAGGGACATGACATGTGTGTGGGACATTGAGGATTCACTTGCGTTAAGGGGAATGATGGCTTGTGAAGGTTTTGAAGCTCTCATGGAAGATGAGGAGCCACAACATCGCCCTCCCAATGTTTAGAAAGTGCAAGAGAGAATCCCCTTTGGCTTTGGATGAGAGCATGTCAGAGGAAATAATGAGGACCACAAGAATGCATCCGAACCCACCTAGCCCTTACACATGGTGTTCTAGATCCATAGGTAGTTATTGAGAAGTAGGTAAGAAAGAAAATATGAGTAAATATCATTTCACATTGAATTTATAAGGGAATCAAATTAATAGCACACCCATGGCAACACAAGATGTCGATGTATAGGATTTATATTGCAGGATTATTTCCAAGAGCATTATCAAGATAAGGTATTAGTGTGTAGACCGTTGAAGCACTTATGTGGGTTTTGCAACTATGCGAGACAGTGGTAGTCTAGTTCGGACTACAACCGGGACACAAGGGAGTTAATCACTTGGACCTCAACCCACAGATAGGGGCGTGGGAGGATCAAGTGGATTAGGTCGATCGCTGCACATAGGAAAAGGTTTTGGTTCTCGATATGGTGGAAAAGGACCACATCAACCTCAATAACAACTGCCAAACTAACCTCTTTAACCACAAAGCAGACACCTCAGGTTTACTATGAGATGTCTCTCCTCTTTCCAGAGTATAGAGGTATTGAAGGCACGACAGAGCATGTGCATAAGCTTGAATTGTTATGGCACGCTAAGGGAATCACAATTTTAGATAGTAAGGCAATTCAATTTGTTACTAAACTTTAAGGGTGCATGCATAGTCATTATTACATAGAAGTATGACCCACATTAGACTGTGGTGGATTATAATACTTTTCGCACTACTTTTTTGGCTAAGTTTCACATTCCTAGGAGTTTGAGAAGAAGACAATCAACGCACTCAAAGATATCAAGCAGGGTTTGGTTGAAAGTGTGAGGGAGTATGACACGCATTTTAAGACCTTTTTGTCTAAATTGTCTTATGACATTCATCGAAGTCGCATGCACAGCTTTTGGGTGGGGATTAATTACTCCATTTGGTAGATCTCTATCTCATAAGACATGTATTTATCCACATGAGGCACTCGGAAACACTTTGCGCATAGAGTCAATTGGTCGTGTTGATCTTTGGAGTGAGCCGATTCTTAGAGGAACATATCGCAGCCATGGTGAAGTAGTTAGAGAAGCTTTACTAACTCAAAGACATGAGATGTGTAGTGGTATATACTAAGGATAGTTTCCCACGCAAGTCAATACGTGCGTTATTACTAGGTTGTGAAATTTATCACAAGGACCATGATGTTTAGAATTTTCCTCTCTTACAATGTACAATTCAAAAGAATGTGTCCATGTATTGTAATATTTTCCATGCCCATACCCATGACACCATTGATTGTAGATTGATTGATCATATCCATGAATCCATTGAGATAGGAGTGCACCAGACTAGTGTGGCGAGTAGATACAAGGAACAAGAAGGACAACATAATGAGGGTGTAACAATGGGGATAAAAGGAATGGAGGCTTCCGAGGATGATATCGAGGCCAAGGTTGTGGTGGTGGTAGAGGTAGGTTCACTTGAGGAACTTGTTACACTTGTGGGTCCCTTGATCATTATCGCATGATTGTCCTCAAAATACATCTTTTCAGGGTGTGGGAAGCAACATCGTAACACCTCTTTAATTATGCATCAAACTAAGAGAATTTTTTTGTCAACTCATTAATTACAGTTTATGCTTTTAATGCATTTAACATGTAACCATTAAATTCTAGCTTACATGAATTATGAAACCCTTAATTTATCATATGCTAAAATGAGTAACATCATTTACAACACCCACTGAATTATTTCAGCATTAGTTAATTATCTTGATGCCTTCAATGATTAATATCTTACAACAAATTAATCTAGCATTAATTAATGTTTAGAATCCAACCAGACAAGCTATGATAACCATGTGCAACTGCAAGGGTTCAGATCCTACTTGATCCCCTCAAACACTCATTACAAGCCAATATACCCAATATATCATTTGGTTAAACCCTTTTAAGGTACAGAGAATGTGTATCTTCTTAGTGTAGCCTCCCGGGCATAACACAAAATAAATGGTGATCGAACAATGCAATCAGTCATTTTCACTACCACGGTCATAGTTTAGGGCATTGCGCTAGCTAGCCTAGTTTTGTGATTGCACATAAGTCACATGAAACTTATCCCTCCATTCACTACACAATCGTCTCATTCATAGTATCGGATTATTTTTCGTTTCTTAACTTATTAGGTTTATTGTTATACATCTTAAGTAATTATGAATTTAATAATTTCCATTACCAAAGTTGCAGGTATCATAGCTCGATAAATGAGTCCCACGAATCCTGTCAGTACCATCTTGGGATTGTTATGGGAAAGGTTTCACTCACGTAATGACTTGCGTCATTACGCGTTCAATACTTTCCCCATAGCCATCCCTAGTTGGTATGGAAAGAATTCATGTGACATGATTGTCACCCCATGTTACCCCACACTTCGCTTCTAATTCAGAATGATAAAATAACATCATTTATGATCATTAATAATAACTTAAAATTTCTTGGTTTATTGATGTCGACGAAGATAATTGCACTAGTTTATGTACACCATCATAACTAGTACTATATCAATGTACTTTTTTATACCGAATTATAATGGGATTAGGCGGTTTACTTATATTGATAACATTTAATTTTAAGAGAATATAATGATGTCATAAGAATGCAGTAGTTTAAATCTCATTACCTCCAACATATAAATTGTTCCGTCATGTTTAACTATATTGTCTAGATGTACTTCTATACCATTATTATGCGATGTCATATTTGCTTAACGCTATGGTAAAGTTGACTTAGGAATGATCTTATTTCGGTACATGTAATTCTTAAAAGTGCATGTTGCTGCTATTAAATAGTAGTAGTTGATTCTCATAATGTTTCTTGTATATTCCTAGCATTTACCATCTTGTTTATATCTGGACATCAAGATCATCATTCATACTTAAATCCTTTAAGTATGCTTTCTTATTGTAGGTTTGGGCTCAAGATGTAACAATACACTTCATATTGTACAAAGATAATGCATTTATTTACTACTAGGTTATTTTGGACATAACACTATATTCAATGCATTTAACCATTCATAACAAAGTTGTTATAAGGATTGGAAGGAAGGATTCTTAAATTTTAACTTTTGTGTGTGTGTGTGTGATTTATTTCATATGAAGATCATGTTATGCTTAATACAATGCTTAATACACATTATTAGATTCATTCCATACCATACTTTTTTATTACATTACTATTTTATTAATCATTTATATGCTCAAAAAGACCTTTCTAACCAAAGATATTTTTACTTCCAAATACACTAAATTCTTGGTTAGCAACAATAGTTTCAAAATAAATTCATAAACACCATCTGAAAGATCCTCTCATTAATTGATAATCTCAAAATTATTATTGATTACTTAGCCAAAAATTAACTATCGAAAAGATTCAATTTACAATAGGCCCAAAGAACATCTTATAACTATCAAGGACATAGTTCCCTTTAGCCAAATTTCATTACATTTTATCTGTTCTTAAAAATTGGTACATGATAATCAACATGAGTCATCTTATCCTTCTATAATCAACCCCATGGTTACTCACAACCCTACAACCAAAAAGGATAATAATGTATACATGGTCACCCAAAGGAAATGGCATGGACCACCTACGCCAACCATGTTGCTTTACTAAGAAATACAAAATAGATATAAGGTAATTAACATACACTCATATTCAACACCAAACAATCACATTATAACTTAGGAAGATCTAGATCACATCCAAATCAAAACCATTTGCCTCAAGATCTAAACAACTTTCTAAACTCAATCCGAAAAAGTAATATCCAAAAACTAAAACTTATTTTAACAATATACCATAAAGTTTAGGAGATGACGTATCTACTAATTAATTAGTAAACACCAAATTTGTACATATTTTTCATAAGAAAAAGGAAAAACCTTAGGCTTTGGTCTCGAAAGAAAGATTCCTCTTAAAATGATTACCATCTCAATGTCCCAATTATGGTTTGATCGAATCACTTTATAGGCTTCCAAGGTGAGTATGAAGACACTAGTAAAACCACCTAAACTCATCAAACCAAACCCTTTCACTTCTATATATTGTGGGATTGCATCAAAGGCATCTATAGAGTATTATGGTCACCTATAATTAAAACCAATTCCCTATTTTCAAACCAACTATAAAATATAAAAGTTTCATTATATAACATAATGGTTTCGTTTGTGTACAAGAGGGAGTAAAGCCTCTCATCTCATACGAGCTATTCAAACCTCATATACATATACTAGAATATCTCATAGGCTCCATGTTATTACGCCAAAGGCGTTCCCCCTATGGGAAAGGCCTCTGCGGACGTTTCTACAACTGTGTTAAATTTGACGTCTTTTTGGACGTTTTTGTAAGATGATTAACTTTGACAGGTTTAATGACGGTTAAGACGGCCTTTGTGACGGTTTCATTTTAATACGAACTATATAAACAGAGTTTTGACGGTTTCACCTCCACATTTTGCTCTCATTCGTAGGGCTCCGGGCTTAACATATTCGAACCTCAAATCTCTAACTCAGAAAATCCCCGTCAACAGGTGGGCCAGGATTAGCATGGAGGCTTTTTATGGCTCGGCCAAGAAATAAAGGAACATCACAGGCTCAGTATCCCCAGGTTTGCGTATGGCTTTTGGACAAGAAAAGC
The DNA here is from genome assembly GCA_018340775.1 of Taxus wallichiana var. yunnanensis. Classification (NCBI taxonomy): domain Eukaryota; kingdom Viridiplantae; phylum Streptophyta; class Pinopsida; order Cupressales; family Taxaceae; genus Taxus; species Taxus wallichiana. Next base: position 352,649,377 of record CM031242.1, on the reverse strand, counting down.
CTTTCGGAGTCGCGGCAGAGGGCCGGTCTTTCAAAAACTGCGGAGGATGCATTTCTGGACATAATTAGGGTTGATGCGGCTAAACTTGTTAGGTTAAGGCATCCTGGCGTGGTTCATGTCGTTCAGGGTTTGGATGAGAGTAAAGGAGCCATGGCTATGGTCACCGAGCCTATTTTCGCATCAGTGGCAAATACTCTCGGACGGTTTGATAATGTTGCTAAGGTGCCCAAGGAACTCAAAGGATTGGTAAGGATTGCCGATTTTGACCTCTGCTTTGTCTATTTGAGGCTTAATTTTGATAATTTGGGAAAATGTATACTGCTTAGCAAATGCTACGGTACAATAAGACGAGTTATATGAAGTTGAGATTTTGGCGGCTGTAAACGGACAATTCAGGGGTGGCTTGTAGGAAATATGCTTTTTGACACACACACATATATGGAATCAACCATGTGTTTTGTTGATTCCTGATGTATATCATCAAAATGTTTACCTGTGGAAATCTTAAAGCGTTAAATTATGCTTTTTTCTTGTTATTGTTATTGTAATACTATGTGAGCAAAAGGGGATTCGTTTAGATAGTTTGATTTTAAATTAAATTTATAATTTAATTGCAGACTATATTCTATAAATTGTTGGGTTAAGAGAATTCTTTAAATGATTAGATTAATTTCCATCTAAAAAGTTTTCAAATAATTAGGTTAACTTCGATTTCAACCAAATTACTTTTTATAAAAATTATTTTCAAAACTTTAAAAAAATTAAATGAATATACAATAAAGTTCCCCCCTGCATATATTTGGTGACATAGCATGCGACTTTCCCGTTTACCTTGTTGTGTGCAATTTCCCTTTGTTAATGACCTTTGCAATTAACATGCAACGGTTACATTTTCCGTTGGTGTGCGCGCTGCAAAATGGACATAGTTTAGACTTCGGGAGGAGTTGCGTAGTTGATGATTTGTTGCTCGGATGTGGGTTCAACGCTCCAGGGTCAAAGCATAATATTGTCCCACACCGTGTCCCAAAACGCGAGTGGGCGGTTGGGCAAGGTGAGAAATTAGGGGTGTTCACGCGAACACCCCCTTCGCCTGAAGTGCCACATAGCGCACGGAATTGCCATGTATGACACGGAAAGGGGTTTGCATGAAGGGGGGCGGTTGGCGTGAACCACCTTCATGCGAACCCCCAACTTATATATTGGAGGTGGCGTGGAGGATCTCACTTTTCCTCCTCTCACCTTCCTTCGCGCGAAGCCAACGCCGACAAGACAGAGCCCACCAACGCGAGGCGAGCCGACAAGCCCAAAGCACAGAGCCGACCAGGTATGTATTTTTTTTGTTAAATTTGTTTTATTTGTAAATATTAGGGCAGGTCTTGTTTTTGTTAAATTTTTGTTCAAGATCCTACAAAAAATATTGAAACCCTACATATCATTTTTTCCATTGAATGTTGGCAACAGAACTACCTACGCAGAACTTACAAAATTTATGTGTTCATTGCACATCAAAGTATGTTATTGTCTTCTTTCAATGCGCTTATTAAGATGACAATTACTATTTTTAGGAACCTAACAGAGTATGTAATGTTAATTTTGCATTGAAAGAAATGTAATTAAGCAACCAACTACCAACTGATTCAAAACACCAATATGAAGTCACCGTCAATTGTTTGTTGATGTTTGATATCGAGAGGATCTTGTAGATGTAAATCACTCAGACTAATCGTACATGACCATGCCTTAAATGTGTGTCCCCACTCCCAACAATCCCAAATTATTTTTTTTGTTAAACCATTCACTGCATTATCTAGAGTCCTCTCCTTACAATACGTTTATATTTCTCCACCGTTCTCATTCAAACATTACTCAAGAATGTCTAAAACACCCAACCTTAATTTTTGTAGGAATGGAGAGCTTCGCCTTCAATCCTTTCCTCCCTTCCCCCCATCTTGAAACCCACCTCCTTAGCATTCCCAACACCTCTAGACACCATGTTTATTGGGATACTAGAGGTTTCTGATTAGTGACAGAAAAGATATTGCAACGACATTGGCATTACGCTTCTAGTAAATCCAAAAAAATATTATCAAAATTTTATTTCTTCATAAACTGTCTATGGGTTTTCATCTAAAGTTTTGTAACCATGACATGTTCTCCGTCACAATATGAATACATAGTCATTCATGCATATATTTGGCCTAGAAAATATTAAACACAAATTTTGTTTGCATTTTCTTTGGAAATTTTGATTTCTAATCATTACGCACATCTCTCTATTTTCTTCCCCGGACGCTTATTGCATTCCTTTCCTCGCCAGCATAGGAAACTCGGTGTGACTGCAAAGCATATGACGCTTCGACAAACGCACCGGCTCGCTCTGCTCTACATCACTCCCTTCCCTTTGCTTTTCATCTACCTCTTGACTCTCACACTAATCGTCGTGTCTCCATTTCCACCTATCTCCGACAATACCCACTTTCTATTCTCCTTACTTCCTAATTTCTTCACCTCCTCCTTCCTTTCAGTTCTCCATTCCCCATTGGCTTCTTTTCCTCCTATATTCTTCTCATTCATAATTGGCACCCCTTTCACCTTGCTCCACCTTTCAGCGTACACATTGCATTGCTCGCGTGCGATTGCTAGTTTAATCCTAAGGAAATACAATCACTCACGCATGTCGTAAATACGGCTATCCTTCCAGTTCAATCATAAGTCGAGTCGGAGCTGAATTTATTTCCCAATTCTTTTTCTCAATAGAAAGGAGACACTAACTCTTTAAAAACATATTAATAACAGGCGTATTCACTCAAAAATGGAAGCCTAGTTTATATTAATATAAGCACAACTCAGCTCACATAGATTCGACAAGGTACTTATTTACTTCCAGAGAAAAATGAATTAGGGCTCAACTAGCTCAATACTCCTGCAACTGCAGAATTTTTGCAAAACGTACAGATTTAAGAGAAAAATGGGACTCAATCCCGATACTAGAACTACCTCTTACGTACTCATGGATGTCATTAATGTTTATTGTCAACAGATTATTTCCAAGTTAGGATGTAATAACTAACTTGAGATCATAATACCGAATCCAGTATTTTTCCACAAGGGTAACACGATTCCTGAGTACGCCATAACCATGCATTTCATTCACAAAAATACTATTAAACTTATGATTCAATCAAAATACATTCTCAAGGTGAAACCAAAAAAACCAGAGCTTAAATCCTCATAGTATCCTATATTTCATAGTTAAGCAGTAGGTTAGGGTAAGGGATCCATGCCTTTTAAAACTGCAAGATTTCCTTGGAAAATAACCAGAAGTATCCTTCACAGATTTAAATCAAAATTCCTTCCCGCAACCAAAAACAGCAGTACCCAGATTCGAACCCCTAATACAAAGGCACATGTTCCTTGTAACAGACCCAAGCTTGAAATGTTTTCATAGATTAAAAAAATCAACATGCCTACTTTACTCAAAAGAGCTTAAGATCCAACAAGAGCTCACGATATACTTCCCATAAAGATTGACTAAAAACCATATGCAAATCTCGCAGAATGAGCTCGACCAACCATCACCAAAATAAAATGAATACTGAATTACATGTTGCTCGCTTCCTTAGGAAGCTTTACGGTTTCCCAAAAATCCGGCCACCCTCCTTTAGTGCATTTAATAAGAATATTTGCGCGTAAGCAATTATCCTTTATAATGGTGATTGTAAGTGGTCCCAGCTAGATTTGGAGTTAACAATAATTAAATATGATAAAGTAGGTTATCCCCTTCATAACAATCCAACTGTTTAAAATTACCGTAATTCATAGATTTCATCACTTAGTCAAGGGTTATAGCCATACAACACTATATTAACCAATGCTCCTCATACTTTCATGTCGTCCATGGCGCTTAAATCGGGGCCGAATTAAGGTTTCCGAGCGCCCTAGGCAGTACTCGAATCGTGCGCCCCCTCCCACCCGGGACCAACGACCCACCTATATGTTTATTTGCTAGAATCTTCGATCTAGAAATGATTTATTTGTTTTTTTGTTATCCTGGCTAAGCTTTTCTAGACATAATCTCAATACACAATTCATCCAAAAAAACCTAAACACCTTTGCGAAAATCTTTAAATCTTTAAATTGACTGATTTCAAATCTATTTTGTCCTATCATTTTTCCATGATTTTAGATGAGAACAAAAAATGAATTTGAAAGTTGAAACTGTAGTCGCTGAAGCAGGGATGCAGATTCGCATATTCCCACACGCTCATCCCTTCATGGCCTCTCTCAAATGGAGACCCGCCCATGATTGTGCTCTCATACAAATGTTGCCATGCCTCCATGAAATCTCTGTTGGTTTCCATCAGCAGAAGAGCCACTTTGAAGATTTATTTTTTCCTCCTCCTCCTAATTTTGCAGGTTCCACCAATAATTCTGAAATGCTCGTTAGTCCATAATTTTCTGTGCGCGCGGGGCCGATTAATATTCTGGCTAAGACACCGTGGGAAGAGAGGAATATGAGAATCCTAGCGAGGTAAACTGAGTTGGGGATTTTCCGGTGGAGGAAGAAACTGTAGTCTCACAGCTCGTTGCTCATTGTCTCTGTTTGTGACTGTAATTTGTGAACAGCACTGAGCTCAGAGTGATCACGAATTTGAAACTATAGTCTGTAGTGGGAATTGGGCGTTTACTTTAATATCAATTATTTTTTGTAAAATTTTAAACAAACCTCACCGACCTAGAAAATTTGTTATAAAATGTGGCGCCCTCCCTTTTGTGCACCCTAGGCAAGCTTGCCTAGGTTGCTTAGGCAAGACACACCCCGAGTTAAATAACTTAGATTTTCATAGTTGCATGGGTCTTTAATGACCATTTTTAATCATCAAAATTTGAATGCCACTCAAGTATGGTGAAAGAACACGTAGCCAAAAACAACCAAATGTTACCCAAATTAACCTTGCTTTCCATCACCTTAAGACCATCGAGTTTGGTGAGGGCTAAATCACCATTATTCATAAAATTTCCATCTAATTAACACCTTTATAAGTTAATGCCCTTTTTTACATTTATTGCAACATCAACATTAACCTAGACAATATAGACACGATGCTCTGGCTAGAAGGCATTATCATAACATCTAAATTTTTGTCTGTAGTACAAATGTCATCCATATGGTCTTAAGACCATGTTAAATCTAAAACTTAGATATACATTTGGCTCCAAAGGAATGACTATACTAATGTCATCAATTCAAGGCCAAGCGATAGTAATAATTAATTACAATGACCTTCTCATTCATGGTTACTAATCATATCAAAACGAATAGGATATATCATCAAAATAGCTACATATATCAACAGTCCACGAGTGTCATTACCTTTAGTCAAAATAATTATTCACACCCAAATATATCATAATAACTTATATGTCATGGAGTCAATTATACTTCTTCAACGCAATGAGAGTACAATTTATGGCATGTTACTAAGGAGTCTCAATCGTTAATCAATTATCAACCAAACTACGGTTTAAGCTGTTTAAAACAATTTTTAAACTATGTCAAATAAGTATTAAAGGATTATAATACAATCTTATCTTGCAAATCATTACATCCAGCAAGAAAAGTAAAGTGATAATATCAAGGACAGTACCGTAACCATACGAATACACTAATGCAATAGTCATCACTTTCAGGCTAAGTAACACAAGATATAGCAAACATAGCCATCCAAGATGGTTACTAAAAGCTGTCAATTCAACTTTGCACCTTATACATGCAACAAGGCCAAAAAGGAATAAATAATAATGCCAAATTCTTTATCACCATAGGAAAAAAACATTGTTACGCATCGCACTACTCGTAAGCACGTATATCCTTTTCAAGGTACATACACATATGTATAGCTACATACTCAACTACGCAATGATAGCGTTTGTTACCCTTCCATCTAATTCATTCACCATTTTCAGACTTATCCTATTGATAATAAAAACTAAATTTACGGGATGTGGAAAACATAAGTTAGAAGATTTCCGGATCTATATGAGCATATGAGTAAAAATAAGAAGAAGGAATGGGTGAAGGGATGATCGCGGTGAAACATGCAAATGATAATCATTGGATTCCTAAGAATATGTTTGATCCGACTTACGAGACGGTATTGGTTACTACACGTGTTGAGGTTGCATGCGCATGTGAGCCTTTAAAGGCTAAGCTACTAATTACGAGAGAAGAAGTGATACATGATAAGTATCTAGATGAAGTGCATCAAAAGTAAGTATATCAAGAGACCATGGGATTCATCAAAGATCTACATAGTAAGATACAATTCTTAATAGAATAGGCATGTGTGAGAGAACATGTGAAGAATGTTGAGCTCTTGTTGATCCATAGGGATCCGAAATAACTCTACTTCATCAAAAACAATCAACACAAAGAAGGAAAACAATAAAACAGAGGTTATGTCTTTTAAGTAACAGACCACCGCCTGCGCTTGCAAGGCGGTGGTTACTGGAACTACCGCCAGCCAGGGGCGGTGGTCCCAACCACCGGTCTACACAGGGCGGCGGTCCTGGCCATTACGGATAGAAAACAAAATTTGAAACGAACAACCTCTGAATTTGAAAGGATGTTCATTTCTCTTCTCCTTCATGACCTTTCCCATTCTCCAGTGCATGGGAGGACATGAGAAAGGCTATAAATACATGATTGTAGAAGTGTAGAAGATCATCAAAGCATGAGAGCAAGTGAGAAAGAAGTCTTAGTGCTAGAAATTGTATTTTGTAGAAGAAAGGAGTGTTAGACAGAGCAAGCAAGTAATTGAAAGGAAGTGTTGAGATATTATCTACTTCTCTTTCTTACTTATTGTAAATTATGTACCTGTTGATTTGAATTGGCCAATAGAAGTGGGAAGAAAGAGAAATTTCCCTTCCCGAATGGTTTTTCCTCCATTAGAGGTTTTCTAGGATAAAATTGTTGGTGTTATGAGCTTATATTCTTTCCTTTACTACAATTGTTGATTCTAAGCACAATAGTAATTCATTCACTAGCTATCTCTATTATTTTCTAATAGAAAGTAAACAGAATGATTAATTTGTGATTTTGTGAATAATTCCAAAGTTGAAGAGTTTACAGATCATTTTGGTATTAGAGCTAACAAGTATCCAGGACTGTGGTATTTCATTCTTGAATTTGTATGATAGTGACAAGATCTAAAGGTGAAGAAGCTTTACCTTGCGATCCGGAGATTTCTACAAAGAAGTGGAAACAAAGAATTCGGGGAGAAATGGAGGAAGAGAACTTGGTCCAGAATCGAGATGTTGGAGACCATGATGGATAGGATGTTTAGAAGGAAAGAGGAACTTGCAGATTTGCAGAAGACAACTTCCGTCAAGCAAGACTCCATGGACTCGGTGGTTCAAGGCTTAGCTGAAAAGTTTGGTATAGGCAAGAGCCACCATGAGGAAGATTATGGGGAAGAGCATGAAGAAGAGACTTCTAACACAAGAGAAAAGGTAAAATCTGAACATACTCCTTTTAAAGTTGAGACTAAAGTCGAAATCAAAAGCTTTGAAGGACAAGTAGATGTAGAATTACTGGATAAATGGTTGAAATAGTTAGAAGTCTATTTTAGCATCCATAATGTCACTGAGGCACAAAGGATCACCTTTGCACGTCTCAAAATGGAGGGACATGCTCTAGTTTGGTGGGAAACTCATCTAACTACTTGTGAAAAGAAGAAATGTCCTATCATGAAATCTTGGCAAGAATTTAAGGAATTACTTAGAGCTAACTTCTATCCTATTGGCCATAAAACTGACCAAATGATTAAATGGTAGTATTTTAGACAAGGCAGTGGTCAAAGTGTGCAGGACTATACTACGGAGTTTTAGAGGCAAGCCATGTTGCTTGAACATGGATTTGGAGGATGAGGATATTCTAACCAAATACTTGGGAGGACTTCACACTCACCTTCGAAGAAAATTCATCTCCACAAAGCCCAAGGATCTCAATGAAGCATGTGTGTAGGCATACTACATAGATGATGAGAAAAATCAAGGAGAAGCAGAGCCGAGGGTAAAGCAGTCAACAAATCAATAGAAAAAGGATTATGGGAAAACAAGTAACAAGAGTAAGTGGAAAGGGAAAGGTAAACAAGATGCCACTACTTTAAATACTTGTAAAGATCCCAAGAATTTTTGCAAGAATTGTGATATTAATGGTCATATTGATGCTACATGTTGGAAGTTACATCTGAGTTACATCCAAAGAACCAAACCAAGGACTCCAAGAAGTCCATGACAGCTATAAAGACAGAAGGGGAGGTGGAAATCAAATATGACTCTGATGTAGATGAAAGGCTTGGATGCATGGTCACCAACATGGCAGTGTGAAGAGGAGATGAGTAGACTATTCCATATCAAAATCCAGATCAAGAGGACTAAGGTAAATGCTTTGGTTGATACCGATTCTCAATCTAACTTGATTTCTAAGGTAGTTGTAAAGAAGCTTGGTCTTGATACTTACAAGCATCCGCACCCATATCCTTTGGGTTGGGTGAAGAAGGGTGTTGAAATTCAGGTAATAAGAAGATGTAAGATCAAGTTTGGGATAAATTCCCAATATATAGATGTTTTTAAAGCTGACGTTATTCCACTTGATGCTTTTGATGTGGTATTTAGGAGTCCTTACTTGTATATTAGGGATGTTATCTTTATGAGAAGGGAAAACCGGTACAGATAGGTCAAGGATGGGATCAGCTACAACATCCTCGCACACTAGCGTAAGACATGGGTTACTATGGCAAGTGTTAACCAAGTAAAACGGCTTATTCAGTCAAACCATAATCAGTTTTGTTTGCTTTTGTTAAAAGATAAACAAGATGGGGTAGAAGTTTTAGAGATTTCTAACCAAGGAAAACAAGATTTGGATAGTATTATTCATTCCTTTCAGGAAGTATTTTAGGCTCCTAGTGGATTACCACCAAAACGGGAAGTAGAGCATGAGATTCAGTTGTTGCTAGAGTCAATTCTACCAAACATTGGGTTATATAGGCAATCCTTTCTTGAGAGTATTGAAGTAAAGAAACAACTCCAGGAACTAATAGACCAAGGGGTAATACATCTGAGCACCTCACCGTGCGGTTCTCCTATTGTGATGGTGCCAAAGAAGGATGGTTCTTGGAGAATGTGCATTGACTACCGTGCTTTGAATAAGATCACCATAAAGAACATATATCCACTTCCCCACATAGATGATCTCTTGGACCAGCTTTAGCATGCCAAATTTTTCACGAAGTTGGATCTCAAGTCAGGTTATCACCAAGTCAGGATGAAGGAGGAGGATATATGGAAGATTTCCTTAAAAAAATAGGGTTTGTATGAATGGTTAGTACTTCCTTTTGGATTATGCAATGCACCCGCTACATTTATGAGATTGATGAATGATGTATTGCGGGATTTCATAGATTCATGTGTCATTGTATACCTAGATGATATCTTGATTTTTAGTGCCACATGGGAAGAACATCTAACACATTTGTAGCAAGTCTTGCAAGTTCTCAAGGAGAAACAACTGCTTTGTAATATGAAGAAATGTGAATTTTCCAAACAATCACTTGTCTATCTTGGGCACATGGTTGGAGGAGGAGAGCTACAAGTGGATCCAAAGAAGGTGGAAGCCATCACAAATTTTCCAACACCAACAGGAGCCACAGAGACTAGAAGTTTTGTGGGAGCAAAGATACAGTTCATGCATAAATTCGTTCCGGGTTTCTCGCAATTACAAAGACTCTACACACACAGGTGGCACAAAGAGTAAGGGTTTTGACTGGGGTAAGGAACAAGACAAATCCTTTGAGTTATTGAAATACAAGATTAGTCATGCTCCAGTACTTTCTCTTCCTAGTTTACAACAACCTTTTGAAGTAGAGACAAATGCCAATGATTATGCTATGGGCGCAGTGTTGCTTCAAGGAGGTAAACCCGTATGTTATCATTATGAAACCTTCACTTCAGCAGTTAAAGGATATTCAATATATGATAAAGAAATGTATGCACTAGTTTAGGCAATTAAAAATGGAAACATTATTTGTTGGGTAAAGAAACTATTGTGCACACTGACCACAAACCTCTCCAATATTTGCAAGCACAGTCTAAATTGCAGCAAGCAAGGCACTACAAATGGATGGGGTTTCTTTAGCAGTTCCATCTAGTGATCAAATACAAGAAAGGTAGTACAAATTTGGTGGCAGACATGTTGTCTAGGCCACCCACATAGGAAAATTTCTCCTATTTGGCCACTATCTCTCATATCGAGCCCTTCATGAAGGAAGCTTATGGAGAAGCATATGCCCAAGACAAAGACTTTGGGGTAACATTTCAGAAGTTGCAGTCCTAAGGGGCTGAAAAGACATGGATGAAGACTGTTATCTCAAGGATGGGATGCTCTATTGATGGGGGAAACTTTGTGTGCCTAAAGAAGAAAGACTTATATTGATGAGGGAAGCACATACCTCAAAAGTAGCGGAGATTTCGGTGTTGGTAAGACCCTAGGCCACTTGCAAAGGTATGTATATTGGCCCAACATGTAAGAAGAAGTATCAAAATTTATTCATGGATGTAAACTTTGTTGTACTAATAAGCCTAAAACTAGGAAGGAAGGTTTGTATATGCCTTTACTAGTACCTACTCATCTGTGGGAGGACATTTATATGGATTTTGTAGGAGGATTACCTATGTCTAAACATGGCCATGACTATCTCTATGTTGTTGTGGATAGATTTAGTAAAATGTGCATTCTTATGGCATGTAAAAAGACAGTAAAAGCACATGAGGCAGCAGATCTTTTCTTTGCTAATGTATGGGTGCATTTTGGTTTGCCAAAGTCTATTGTCTTTGATAGGGATTCCCAGTTCTTGGGAAGTTTTGGACTAATTTGTGGGACAAGATGGATACCAGGTTACAGAGGAGTACAACTTTCCATCCACTAACCAATGGACAAACAACGGTGGTAAACAGGACTTTGGTATAGTTGATCAGAGGGTATAACAGTAAGTACCCAAGGACTTGGGACAAGTCCTTAGCCTACATTCAACATTCCTATAACTGGGTAGTACACACATCCACTATGAAGTCACCATTTGAAGCATGCTTGGGATATCTACCTACAAATCTGCTGGACATAGCAGTTGGACAGCAGGATGAGGAGGATACACGAGACACAGAGGTGACTAGAGCCAACAAGTTCATTGAGAGGATCCAAAAAATCCATCTCAAGGTCAAAGAACAGCTAGAAAAATATCAAGCAAAGTACAAAGCTAAGCACGATCAGCATAGGAGGGAACACAAACTTCATGTTGGAGACAAATTTTGGCTTTACTTGAGCAACGAGACACTACAAGGTCAAGCATGGAAGCTCAAGCCACTACGATGTGGACCCTTCACCATATTAGAGTAGGTTGGGGAAAATGCTTTTTAAATTTATTTTCCATCATTCATGAGGATTTACTCTGTAGTAAACTATGAGAACTTGCACCTATATGAGCCATCCATGTTGGATGAAGATGAAGAACTACAGTTGCTACCTTCCATTGAGGATTGTGTCTTGGACTCACGAGGTGAATTGGAGGAGGATGTAGTGCTACAGCAGAAGGTTAGAGAGACTAGAAGAGGTCCTGCAGGAGTCTTGGCAGATTGGACTAAAAGGAAAGACACCAAGGCAGGCCCGGTGGTACTCGAAGGAGCAAGCGAGGGAATTGTTCCCTCATCTACTCCCCCACTAAGCTTTTGTGGGACCAAAAGCCTCCTAAGAAGGGGAGGTGTGATCCATAGGGATCCGAAATAACTCTACTTCATCGAAACAGTCAGCACAAAGAAGAAAAATAATGAAATAGAGGTTTTGTATTTTAAGTAACATGACCACCACCTGCGCAGGCGGTGGTCCCAGAACCGCCGGTCTACACAGGGTGGTGGTCTTGGCCATTACTGACGTTAAAATAAAATTTAAAATGAACAGCCTCTGAATTTGAAAGGATGTTTTCCTCTTCTCCTTCATGACCTTTCCCATTCTCCAGTGCACGAGAGGACATGAGAAAGGCTATAAATACATGATTGTATAAGTGTAGAAGATCATCAAAGCATGAGAGCAAGTGAGCAAGAAGTCTTAGTACTATTGGAAATTATATTTTGTAGAAGAAAGGAGTGTTGACGAGAAAAACAAGTAACTGAAAGGAAGTGTTGAGATATTATCTACTTCTCTTTCTTACTTATTGTAAATTATGTACTGTTGATTTGAATTGGCCAATAGAAGTGGGAAGAAAGAGCAATTTCCCTTCCCGACTGGTTTTTCCTCCATTGGAGGTTTTCCAGGATAAAATTGTTGGTGTTATGAGCTTATATTATTTCCTTTACTACAATTGTTGATTCTAAGCACAATAGTAATTCATTCACTAGCTATCTCTGTTATTTTCTAATAGAAAGTAAACAAAAGCGATTAATTTGTGATTTTGTGAATAATTCCAAAGTTGAAGAGTTTACAGATCACCTATAAAAGGATGTGGATGACCTTAAACAAGTGTGCAAGATGTTGCGCTAGGGAATATCATCACTCTACTAGGGGAATGGCTACGTGAAAAGGTACCGTGTGTCATAATTAAACATGAGAGGCGGATACTTCACGAAAATCTACAACTTCGATTCATGAATTTGACAAGGAAATCACACTTGATACGATGTGGTGATGGATGGTTAGTAAGAAATATCTTGATAGATACAGAAGATGAAGTAAATGTGTTGACTTTGTACGTATGGAATCAAATGGGAAGGCCTACATTATAGCCATCTTCAAATGTGTTGTATATGGAGACCAAAACTAGGGATATGCCTATTGAGGTATTGAAAGATGCATTCATTACCATTCAGGGATCCAAGTTTACTAGAGACATTGAGGTATTGAAACATGTTGAATCAAACAACTTTCCATCATTACTTAGATAGACATGGTGCTAAACGAACAATGTTTATTTTACGCTTTAACAAGAGATACATAAGTTTTGAGAACAAAGATGATCACTAGATTATACCTCTTTATGATAATAAGGTGGATCCTTTTTTAAGCCCTTAGGTGAGGAGGAGCGTAATTGAATCTATGCATAGACATTTCTCGATCCAGAGCATGTAGAACCATTAAAAGAAGGCATAATTTAGTGGGAAGACGCACGTTTTTTAGTGATACTACTAGTGTTGCTTGTAATAATTGGGCTTATGGAACATATGAGATGGTTAAACATGAAGTCAAAGGGTGATTCACATGTTTGATTAGGTTGTGCATGGTGAGGAATTTAGGCTCATCTCGGGTTCTAAGATATACTGGTGAAGGGAAGATCGATACATTCTTGCGTGCCATGGAGACTCAGTGGTCGAATGAAGGAGATAGAAGAAATATGTTGATCTATACCTTGTGCGGGACAACATCGTGCTAGTGGGCTACACATAGAGATAACCTTTTGGAATGGTGAGAAGTGAGAATCACCTTTTCCACTAGGTTTACTTAGAGTAATGTACTGCGCACATCTGTGAATTTTATGGTAATATTTTTTCTTCCCATCACATCCATAATTGTGAGAGACTATGGTCGTAAGGACAAGAGGCTTTACCTCCATACCTATGGGTACATAAGTACTACTCCACACTACACGGATGTGTGTGTACCTTGTATGTCCATGTCAAGCTAAAAAAGGAGATTGCAAACCTGGAAAGAGATGACTATAGATATGATTCAAAATTTTGATTACTTTTATACTAATCCTCTAGTACATGAAGCATTACAGATCATGAAGTGCATCACATTATGGGGATATCATGGAGGAAGAAGAGCTCATGCTATAACTTTTGGGTGAACCCGATTCTCGAGATGCGCCTTGATCCTAAGGAGATAGAAGAAGTACGAGATGGGCTGCATCCGGAGAGAAAAATAAAAATGAATGCTAGTATACATGATTGATGATGAGGAAGTGGACCACTTGGATGTTAGTCACATAGAGGGTGCATGTGAGGTAATGTATTTGGCCAATGAGAAGGCACGTGTGTACCATGCTCCCATGAAAACAAAGAAGGTGAATATTGGAGCAGAAGATGAGACTAAGGAAGAAATTATTACGTATTATTGGTCGAAAAAGAGGTGACAAAGATCATTGAGCTCTTGCATGAATTTCAAGATCTCTTTCCAAGAGGCTACCATGAGTTAAAGGGAGTACACCCTTCTTTAGGTGAGATGAAGATCAAGCTAAAATAAGGCACGCACACGGTTAGAAATAGACCTTATAGGATGAATCCTAACCTACACGTGAAGGTGAAAGAATAAATTTATAAGATAATCGGGTATGGCATAATTGAGATTATTCAAGAATTTGAATCGAGTTAGCCCCATGGTTATCGTGCTCAAGAAGGATGGGCAAATCATGATTTGTGTGGACTATAAAGAGTTAAATGCTTCATGTGTCATAGATCCCTTTCTCACGCATTTTACTAAGGAAATTTTGGAATGAGTAGCTAGGCGCAAGATATATTCTTTTACAAATTGGGTTCTTAAGCTAGCATCATGTGCACATCACGAAGGAAGATCAAGAGAAGATAACTTTCACCACTGAATGGGGAAGTTTTTTTTATATAGTTATGCCTTTTAGATTGAATAACGCACTGATGTAGTGTTCTCACGTATTGTTGTGCAAGCATTTCATGATTTTATCCATAGGATCCTACGGTATATTTAGATGATTGGACTATTTATGGGTTATTCAAAGATCACCGTGACAATCCGAGGCTCATGTTTAAGAGGTGCAAATAGTTGAGTATCTCTCGTAAAATTAAGAATTTTATTTTTGCTACACCTTTTGGCACTTTACTTGGACACATCATTTTGAAAGAAGGATTATAAATAGACCTAACCAAGATAGTTTTTATTTTGGGTTTGGAAGAGCCTACCAATCAGAGTGAAGTGCATGGATTTATGGGACATACTAGCTACTACAGGAATTTTATCAAGGGATATGCAAAAAAATTGTGCTCCTAGAATATTTTTTTAAAGAGAAAGGGAAATTTTATTGGGGTGTGTGCGCGCAACAATAGTTGTTTGAGACATTAAAGGATTTTCTTACTACTACACCTATTTTTTTATTTCCTTCATGGGACAAATCATTTCATGTACACATTGATGCCTCTAGCATGGAAATTAGTGTAGTGTTGGTGCAACTAGGAGAAGGAATTATGGATCATTCTATTTTATTTGAAAATAGAAATTTGACACCTCTAAAGTAAAATTATACAACAACAGAGCGTAAAGATTTGTCTATGATCTACGAACTTCACAAGTTTTGACAGTACTTGTTGGAAACTCCATTTATTTTCTATATAGATCACATGGCTTTGAATTACTTGGTTAACAAGCCTATTTTGTAAGGAGGCATCTGTAGGTGGATACATCTTGTCCAAGAGTTTGACTTTATAGTTGTTGTCAAGCTAGGAAAGAGTAATTTAGGGCCTAATCATCTATCAAGGATCAATTCTGGTGAAGGCATGCAAAGCATTAAATATACTATGCATGATGCCCAGTTTTTAGGTTGAACCGTATGCCCTCAAATTTGGAAGATATAGTTGTCTTTTTGTGCACTAGATTGGTGTTAAAGGGAATGAAGATATTGGAGAAAAAGTAGCTTCTTTATAAGTGCAGCTCCATATCAATTTATTGGAGGTGACTTGTACCAAATGGGAAAAGATAAGGTATTGCACCATTTTGTACTTAAACATGAGCGTGAAGCTATTATGGAAGAGGCTCATGGTGGTATAGTAGGAGGACATTATACGAGTGATATGACAACACAAAAATCCTTATGGTTGGCCTTTGGTGGGAGAAATTATACAAGGATACCAAGGATTATGTGAAAATGTGTGATCATTGTCAGTGCATTGGAAAGCCTAGACATAGAGATGAGATTCCCCTGAAACATATTTCAAGCGTGGAACCTTTTGAAAAGTGGGCTATTGACTTTGTAGGACCTATTGCCCCACCCGTATGTAGGAAAGGCACACGCTATATTATTACTGCATGGATTATCTTACAAGGTGGGAAGAGGTTGTGCCTACAAAGGATTGTACAATAACTACATCAATAAGGTTTCTATGGGAGAATATAATTAGTAGGTATGGCTACCCATTA
The DNA here is from genome assembly GCA_018340775.1 of Taxus wallichiana var. yunnanensis. Lineage (NCBI taxonomy): Eukaryota > Viridiplantae > Streptophyta > Pinopsida > Cupressales > Taxaceae > Taxus > Taxus wallichiana. The sequence goes on along the minus strand of CM031242.1, from coordinate 352,633,167 downwards.
AGCTTGGCCGGTGATAGAGGAACTCATTTCTTGAATGAGAAAATAAAAAAAAATTGGCATATTTTATGGTGGCGCACCATAAAACCACCCCTTATCACCCTCAAGTTAATGGTATTGCATAAGCTTTCAACAAGATCTTGGGATAAACATTGACAAAAATCTATGATGTTGGAAGGATTTGGGATGATAAAGTGTCATCTATACTTTGGGCTTACATGACCACTTATAAAATATTGAATAAGGCTACACCCTTTCAATTGGTGTTTGGCGTTGAAGTTGTGCTCCCGTTTAATTCATGTTACCATCCATGTGTATTACATGCATGGGTGGACTAGATGATGAACAAGCAATTCAAGAGTGCATTGAAAAACTAATGCAACTAGATGAGAGGCGCACCATTTTGTGTTTGATCCGTAAGAATGAGAAGGCACGAAAAAGTCCCGACATGATAGGAACATTAAGAACAAGACATTTTTAGATGGAAATATGGTCCTTCTCTATAACTCCAAGTTTGCATGCTACCCAAAGAAGTTGAAGGTGCATTGGTTGGGACCTTTTTTCATAGCCAAGATACTTGAATCAAAGCGCATGTCAACTATAAAATACTGGATGGCACCATATTTCTTGGTTACTTCAATGGGAGTAGGTTGGCGCCCTACCGCAAATAAGGATTCTTGGTGTTTGTAATGAGGCAAAATTTCCACTTAGATTAAATTTCCTTTTATGTATTTCTTTCCAATTGTTTCTTTTACTTTATTGTTTTGTTTTTTTTTTTTTAATAAATGTACTTACGCACAAGAAGTTAATTGTTATATATTGATTTCATGTGCGAGAGGACCATGTATACTTTTAGTGTGGGTAGAACCAAGTGCAAGTGCTTGAAAAATAAATCCTTTTGTGTCAAGATCTATAAACAAAGAGGTTGGCATGGTTGGGAAAGTTGACACAGTGCATATATAAAGGATACTCTTTGAAATATGTGTGAAAGAGAAGGGTGCTACAAGTACTAGGGATGATGGCACTCACAAGGAAATTTCTCTTAGGATGAAGACCACAAGTGAAAAAGGTTCGTGCGGTTTAATGCAAGGTAGTAGTAGCGAATGAACTACTTGTATTTGGTTCAAAGGTTTATGTATTGCAAAGACATGAAGGTGTGCACAAGGAGTTCTATGGCCAAGTAAGTAGTAGGTGTGCCAAATTTTATGACTACAACACATGGAAGAAAGTAGCAAAAAGTGCAAAAAAGTGAAAAAACATAATTAAAGATGAGTATAGTGGTAGGTGAAGAGAAATTAATGCGGGAAGATCATGAAATAAATATAAAAGGAGTGCAAGAAACTACATTCTTACCTTGCATAATAGAGTATTTAAGCCTTGAAGAGTGACTAAAGTGAAAAAAAAGTGTGAAGTGCAAGTATAGAAGAGGAATTCATTGAACTGCAAGAAATTTGGCACATCCTAAAGTGGAGCTCCTTCGTGGGAAGTGCTAGAGTGAGGAAAAGGCATCGGGAAAGGAGAATACTAAGTTGAATTCAAAACTAGGGTTTGAAGAATGAAATTTGTAGCTAGTGAATGTGGGTTAGAAGAACCAGAGGCGCGAGAAGGTGAAAAGTTGCGAGAGTAAGTTGTGGGTGAATAAGATGATATGTAGGGCACCTTATAAGTTGAGAAGATTTTATTTTTGGGATAACAGTTAGCAATGGAACCAAGTAAATTCATGAACAAGGGAAAGAAACCCATGACCGAGGAAGTGCTAGATGAATGATTTGTAGAGATAAAATTTCTAGGTGAGGTCATAGAGGGGAAACCAAGGAAGTCGCAATTAACAAAGTGTAAGATCAGAAATTTGAATCATCACTCGAGAGAAGACTGGGAGTGAAATTGAGAAGGACACACATTATGAAGACAAATGAGAGGACAGATTCGGGAAATGAATTTATGAAAACATAAGTACAGAGACTCTGGAATGCTTTAGTTGTATGAGATGCCCTTCTTCGAAAACTAGAACACTTGTATCAATGGTTGGTATCGCGAGTCAATGAGGACTATTTTTACATTACGATTAGGAGAATATACCTCACGGGGTAATTGATAGGGAAAGTGATAGGGTTGTACAGCTTAGGAGAAGAATGTGTTCGAAGAAAGGTTTCAAAAGCTATGGAAATGGGGTAAGAATACCTAAGAAACCCCAAAGCTTTGTGCAAAACCAATCAATGGACCATCAGATAAGAAATGAACAAGGATTCCTACTTTATATGGATTAATCTTGAAGTAAACAATAAAACCAACAAATATGACTACCATCTATTCTTGAAAGCTTAAGTAAATGAGCCTAATAAGGATCTAAGCAATCAGTTTGTGCTTAAGAGAATGAGAGCTCACCATTAATGGCTTCAAGGCCAATGGTTCTTCCCATTTACTCTATGCTTATATGTGTTGCAATGGTAAAGCAAATAGCTCAATAAATGAAATAAACTCTTAATCCTAGCAATAATACTATAGTTTATGTTAGAGGGAAGAAGTGTTCTTAGAAATGAGAGGGGGTAGTAGGCTATTTATAGTTTTCCATTTGGGAAAGTGGGAGATTTGGGTGCATGTGGGACAAATGAAAAATCCCAAAAAGCACTTTTAGCAAGTCAAAGTAAGATTTGACTAGGTTTAGAAGAGGTTGACCATGGTTAGGACTAGTTAACCTAGGTTAGGCTAGTTAATCTTGTTTTAGAGAGAAATTAGGGTTTTGAAAGAGTTGTGAGAGGCTCAACTAATCCAATGGAATGGATTGATACTCCAGGAAGCTAATAAAAGTGGTCTAGAAGGGAATAAGAAGAGGATTTAGCCAATAAGAGGCTATATTAGCCTGTTTAATTGACTTATAAGAGGAATATGACCAAAAGAGTGTCGTAAAAAGGGGAGTTAGATAGGTCTAACTGATGGTATGTCATCAATTTGCAAGAAGGAGAATAATTAGTGAAATATTAGGAATAATAGTGCTTTGATCAAACTACAGGTGTCTACATTTGCCCCTCTTTGGGGTGACATAAGCCACGTCACTTCAAAGAAAGTAGACAAGCATAAATGAGTAGAAAATTTTTGAAGGGGTAGAAGAAAAATTAGTTAGCTAAAGGGATGCCCCCTCGAGTGTCGATGGGGTGATAGAAGAACTCGATCGATGATCAAAATGAGAACAGAAGAGAAGAAAAATGTGAAGAGAATATTAGAGAACAATAATAAAAAGGGATATTGAGCTATCCACAAACCAGTGCAAACAATGTTTTATCATCATTTTTCTTAGCATCCTCATCATCGGTCCTTATTAAAATGTAAGCATACGACGGAAGCGTAAAATGACATGAAAATCTAAGATACAAACAATCGTCCCTTGCTAAAAATAAAAACTCCATGCAACATACAAACATGCAATGCAATACGAGAAGTAAACAAACTCATCTAACAGGGAAATAAGTACAATCACACACACTCAAACCAAAAATGTTCAAGATAGTTGCACAAATATTTTGTTATCGAGATGTAGTCCCAAATGTTCTAATAAATGAAAAGGGTTTAAAATGATGCCCCAAGAAATTTGTATATGCAAGGGAAAGGATGGAGGACACTTGGGTCCAATGGAAAAGCAATGTGCATGACAAAAATAGTACTAGGAAACTGATAGTGCCCCAGAGTACAGATGAAGTAAGCAGCGTAGCTTTTGTAAAATGATTGTAGAGTTAGGTGATCCATGAGTCATTGTTTCAAAACATGTGAAAACGTCAACAAGATATGAGATGAGTGCCATGTGAGAGACACATATTTCAGTTGTAAATGAACTTTTACCAATTTTAGTCCATTTTCAAAGTTTTACGATTTTTTTGGCTTTTTGAATGGTTTTATAATTTTTAAATTTTTGATCAGTCAGAAGAATTGCATAAGAGATCAAATATCTCCTAAAATCATGTGCAACTTCTTGAAGGTGAAGGCAAGGGTGTCAGATAGCAATAAAATGCCCTAGTGAGAAGAATTACAAGCAACAATAATTATTTAATAAAAATAATCATCGTGATGGGAAAAAGAGAGGAAAATAGAAGAAAAATGATAGGAAAATGGCGCCTGGAATATTCATAAATCGTTCTAGGTTGAAGAAGTGACCGGCAGGGTGGCACTGAGTGCTCCAACGTGCAAAAACAAGTAGAAATAATCATTTTAAATATAAAAATAATCATTTTGGTGAGCAGAAGAAGTACCAGAGTGATCACGATGGAGAAAACATGCCCTAGGGGCATCGCAATAGCCTAATATACCCACCTAGGGGGGTAAAACAATCACGACCAGTTCATTTGTAGTAGAGCTCTTACAAATTTTTACCATGAGCGAGAGCGAGAGCCCTGGAGTGAGATGGCAAGGCTACCGAGAAGGCAAAGATGGGAAAATCACATCTGAGAGTTCCTTCGGGACCTAGCGGACGGACCCTATGTGAGTGCCCTATCCCTTCTTGTCAATTATGCATTTAATGTGGTTTTTACATCCTTTTTAGGGTAGATTAGGCACTTTTTAACGAGATGTGCATGTGTGCATGCATTGATTCAACATGATGTGTGCATGCGCATGTGTCGATGATGGGTACGTGTACATGTACATGTCAAAAAATAGGTACGCACCCGCATATCCGTAAAAAGGAGGGTGTATGCACTGGGGAAAAACACGAATGTGCACATGTACAAGTTGAATGGTGAGCATATGCATCACGCTGGGTCACATGCATTCTAGGTAAAATAGGAATAATAGGTAGAAATGGGGAAGCATACGCATTGGGAAGGGTGTGTATGTGTCGAAGTAGAGGTGTATATGTGTTGGGCGTGTAAATGCCAAGATAGGCACTGTGCAGTGCCGAAGTAGAGGCACATACGCCTGGAAAAGGGGTAATTCATCTCCACAACCAAATAGCTAAGTATAGATGTCAAATAGACTAGATCGTTTGCAAAAGAAGGTGAAAAATTAGCATGTTAGATAGAATGAGAGAAAAAAATTATAAAATTAGATAAAAGTAGATAGAAATGTAACCCTAACACACATGCGTTTGCTTATAGCGTATATTACCCATCCTTCATACCCGCGAGAGAGATATGGTCGGTTGGCAATGATAGAGGCATTGTTTGATGAGGATAATAGGAGGATATTAGATATTCTCCTATATGTCACCGGATTAGCTTACGTGGCTGACATGCCACCCGATTGCTGATCACGGCCTCCTTAAAGCCCTAGGCGAGCGATGGCATAAGCGAGAGTCGGTGTTTGAGCTACCCCACTAGCAACATCATAATTACTTTGGAGGACGTATGGTGCATTATGTGGGTTCCCATCTAGGGTGAGCTGATCCAATATACTGTCACTATCCTGACATTGATCAGTGTATTATTGAGCTATTTAGCATCCCATTGATACCACATCATGGGATGACAATCAAACTGTCGCGGTGCATAGAGGATCTTGAGCTTGATCGGGTTGTATTCTACTTGATGGATTTTGTCAATGGATTTTTACTCCCTGACAAAACTGGTGCTTCATTTATGCTTGGCCTCATTGGAGTGATACATGGATTGATCGAGGGGAGACATATTACTAGGGTCAGTGCATACTAGTGCACTTATATTGGGACCTTCATTTGATCACATACTACCATCAGAAGATGGTAGGACCAGCCATATTATGAAGATTTGGGCGTGGGACCATATTGTTATTGGTCACCTCATAGGTGTGTTGAGAGCTCGAGCTCCAGAGGATCCTTCTTCTATGGGTTGGGTTCCGATTGGGGATGATGTGCGGCCACATATGGGAGATGCCTACCACTACCACTATGAGTTAGATGAGTTACAATAGGTTTTCGTAGTATGGAGGCCTTACAGACATTTTCAATGGCCTCTGGATGGCTTAGAGCTCAAAACTACGACATTGAGTTGAGCACTTTATGCTAGGTAATCGCAGCTACATGCTAGAGATATACAGGTTAGATCAGTGTCAGAGACAGTTTGGCATTACCCAAGATGTACCTGGGCCAGATATGTGGTATGCTTATAGGGCCAAAGAGTATTTCTTTATGGGGCCCTAGATTTCCAGGGGCAGGGCCCTGACCATCTTTTTACATGTGGTACCAACCATGTGGGTACTCTAGAGATAGATTAGAGATCTTGACTATACTCTAGAGTATGCTCCCCTGGTACCATGGAGTGATTTCATGCCGCTTGACTATTCCCAAAGCATCCTATGATGCGGGATTGTGGGCACCCCCAGTGGGACCTCTTAGTGGTGATGAGGGTGGAGGTGGTGGCGATGACGATGAATATGATGAAGATGATCCATTTGACGGCCAACGTCATGTTAGGGGTAGCAGACGGGGTCCCCCATTACAAAGATCTATAGAGGTAGGGACCCAAGCTCGACAAAGACAGCACCCGTGGCTCCAGATCTATATTTATCTCCGTAGGCATTCCAGTGGGGATATATGCCCCCTTACAAACAGCATTTCCATAGCAAGGCCCACCACCTCATGCTCTAGGGGGTAGTGGTGATGATGGATAGCTAGCTGCACTTTAGTAGCGATTCTGAGATAGTGATAGCCATATAGTTATAAGTGGGTGGAGAGAGAGATGGGGCCGGGGCATAGGTACAAGTTTTGACAATAGAGCGAGATCAAGCCGCGCGCCAGTGCAGTCTTAACAATCGAGAGAGAAACGAGGCTAGAGAAAAGGCCATTGAGGGTGGGGATGGTGCGACCTTGTTGGATCGAGATCGCTTAGTTAGCAGAGAGCGGGGGCTCAAATATTGAGTCTCTTACACTAGTCACAAACTCAATTTCATATAGTTGTTGCACGAGGGATCGGGCCCAAGCCTAGGTGCATAATATCACTACGGAAAAGATCGAGAGGCCTCCTACCACGCGACAAGCCCATGCCGATAGAGGCCGATTGATAGAGAGATACATTATCATTCGGTAACCACTTCTTTTGGTGATGTCGACATGATTCAGGATGTTATGAGGGCTAGCAGTGAGGCCTTGTATTATAGGACCACCTATTTCGAGAAGTATTAGCAAAAAGCAAATGAGTGGTTCCCTTTTGTTAGTGAGATTTGAGTGGGACAAGTTCTAGACCACGGTGGATAGATCAATCGGTTAGATCATTTTTCCAGCCAATGTACAATAGCCATCCGGATAGCAGCAGATGCACCGGGACAAGAGGTTTGGTACCCCACAGGAGTAGGCTCATCATAGCTGCCACTTTTCTGTCCCCCAGGACATGGACCCAGGAGCCCCGGAGAGGGCGCGAGCTGTGGTTGATTCCTCCATTTTACTTTTGTATAGATGTATTGTATGTATACATGCCTCTTATGAAGGCTGATTTTGATTGATGTATAGATTCATGTACCATTATTTTGATGACTCTTGATGAAGGCTCAGTTTTTATGCATGCCCTTTTTAGATGGCATATTGTATCGATGATGTATACATGATTTTGAGACAGACATTTATACATGTATTATACGAGATATACGATGATTTATTTGTTGTATATTGCTTTGATATGCTCCTATGGTAATGGTTTATGTTCTGTAAATGATTGTATCATGATGTATGTTCTCCCTTTCTTTTATGTATGTGACATAGTTTAGCTTTAGAGATGTTTATGTTTCATGTTTTTGCATTGATGATATATCAGAGATAATATCATATGTTTTGGATTTATGGGATGTTTCTAATTTCTATTCTAGCACTTGGGATGATACTATATGATTGTGTTGTGGGGTGGGATAGATTTTTTATTATGCGTAACCCCTCTTGCCCCCATTGATGATACAATATGTGATGATTAGCTTAGTATACATGCATGATGTAAAACTTAGCATTTTTGTATATATGATGTATCAAGATGATGTTTATATGTGATGAATGGTAGATGATAGATGTGATAACAAACAGATGTGCAGTAAACAAACACACAAGCAAAAGTTAACAAAGCTAAACACATGTATATACAAAACAACACAACCAAATGCAAAAAATGAATTCATACTTCTTCTAATTAATAGATTAAATTGACATTCAATCTAAGTAAGTAAAATGAATCCCAATAGATGCATGCAATAGATGATGTAAACATACCAATATTATACAAGAAAAATGAATTCAATGCAATACACAATTAAACTGAACAATATTCAATCTATGGTAAGTAAACGAACTATCTTCGAGAAGATCAACACATCAATACTATACAAACCAACAACTAAAGCAAATCTAAATACTACTTTGTTTTTATGGGATAGCATTGATATATATTTTCTAACATTTTTGGGTTATCCTAAGGGATAAGTTTTTGAGTGCTACTCTTTTTTACGTTGTTTTGAGACTTCACTAAGACAATGTTGCTCGCTTGGTGTAGCTTTATCCCTAGAAGGGAGGTTTTTTTAATGTTTTTGATTTGGTGTATCCTTTTCCAAATGTTTTTTTTTCAAGGTCATGTTCTGAAAACAATGTACAAGGACAAAGAAACATGGATGCCCCCAGCATGACGTGGGAATATACAACAAGTAGAATGCCACGTGTGTATGTATGAGATAGTGGAATGTGAAGGTGACCCAACGTTAGATGGGAATATTCAAAGGCACACCCTTCATGCAGATATAAGAGTAAATAAGCCAAATCACAGCTCGACGAAGATGGATTTGGTAGGGTTCCTAGACCTAGCAAAGGAAGTTATCCCTAGAAAGTAGTGAGGGTTTTCCGTCCTAATGCAAGAGTGACTTATGACCAATGAGTCCTCCTTGAACATTGAACCCCGGTTTTCACCCAAAGACCTACCCACTGTGCCACAATTGCATGGTTTTCACATGTGGATGACCTGCTTTTTTCTTTACTGTTTTCTCAATTTTTCATGTTTTGCTTGTTTTTTCTTTATTTTTCTACTTTTTAGTTCTTATTTGATATTATCGTCATGCTTAAGCATAGAACCACTTGAGATGCATGGATTTCATTGGTTCTGGAAGCTCTTCACCATCTGAATATGCCAGTTTATAAGCTCCTGACCCATATTTAGCAATCACCACATAAAACCTTAGCCAATTTTCCTCAAACTTACCTTTCTTTTCTTTGTCTTTGATGGTATTCTTCTGATTTTCTTTTAGCACTAGATCACCTATATAAAATTCACGATGAATGATTCGTTTATTATATCCTCTTGATACTTTGTTCTGGTAGACCTTGAGGTGATTAAGTGCTCTTATCTCGCTTCTCATCCAACAATTCTAGCTCTGCTAGCCGAGATACTCTATAGTCTTCGTCTTCATCAAGATAATCCTAAAGAGATATTATCAAGGAGGGAAGATCCACTTCTAAGGGTATGATGGTTTCAGTGCCATAAACTAGGGAATATGGGGTCGCACCAATAGGAGTGCGGATGGAAGTTTGATAGGCGTAGAGGGCGGGATATATCTCAGAGTTGTCAATTATGGCCATCTTACTTACCATTTTCTCCATGATTCATACAAGGGTTTTATTGGTAGCCTTGGCTTGTCCATTACCTTGGGGGTAATAGGGTTGACAACTTGAGTTGATTATGGAAATGTTGACACAATGTCTTAACTGTTTTGTTCTTTAAGGATTTAACATTATCAGTGACAATGGCAAAATGGATACCATAATGGCATATAAGATGGTTCATGATGAATTTGGAAATTACACACCAGTGACATAAGTAAGAGGCACAGCCTCCACCCATTTAGTAAAATACTCGGTGGTGATGATAATGTGGGTATGGTCATCTGAAGAAGAAGGATGGAGCTTCCCTATGAGATCTAGGCCCCATTTATAAAATGTTCAAGGTGTTACGATAGGTGTCAAAGACTGTGCCGGCACATGTATCAAGTTCCCATACTTTTGGCATAGTTCACATTTCTTGACGAAATTGCAACAGTATGCTTTTATGGTGGACCAATAATAACCTACCCTTAAGAGCTTCTTAGCCAAGACCATACCACTAGTGTGTGCTCCACAAATACCACCGTGTACTTCCTTAATAGTGTGGATTGAATCAGTAACATCCAAACAACAAAGTAGATTCCCATCGTAGCCATGACGATAAAGGGTGCCTCCTAGGAGGGTATAATGCGAGATATACGGAAAATAAGGGTTTCTTCTCAGAATGGGTAATGTCTTGGGGAAATGTTTCATCTTGTAGGTATCTAAATATAGGGTCATACCAATGGGAGAATGGACCAACAATTTCACATACGAAACAAGATTCTGGCATGTCATATGCGGGTATTTTTAAATTCTCTACAAAGAAAGGCATTTTTCTTTCCTGAGGTGGAATGTGTAAGAGAGATCCAATTATAGCCATAACATATGTTGATCTATTGTGTGACCTTGGATTTTGCTCAAATATGATCTTTGTAAAATACTCTTTCAAGGTTTCAACCATTTTTTATATGGAACAATTTTCTCATCTTTAACTTTATACTCATCATTAACTTGCTTAATAATGAGTTAGGGGTCTCCAATGACTCATAGTTGTCTCTGATATTCCAAGTGATAGCCAACTTGAGGCCAAAAATGAGTGCCTCATACTCTACAATGTTATTAGTGCAGGGAATCCCAAACAAAATGCTCTTGGGATAACCTCACCTGTGGGAGTGATGAGCACTACTCCTTCCCCCGATCTGTGGAAGGTGAATGATCCATCAAAATGGACCTACCATTCTACAGATTCTTCAACATACATCATGGATGCATCTGGTAGGTCCAAACACAAAGGTTCCATTCCTGGTAGAGGAGCTTCTGCCAACTAATCAGCTAATACTTATCCCTTTAAGGATTTTGATTCACAAACTCAATATCAAATTTTCTTAGGAGAATGATCCAATTATCCATTCATCCTGTAAGGGTGGGTTTGGATAAAAGGTACTTGAGAGGTTCAACTTTGGATATTAGTTTGGTTTTATTGTTAAGGAGATAGTGGTGAAGTTTCTAAGGTGAAGATGACTGCTAAATAGGCCTTTTCAATCTGTGGGTAATTCAACTCATAGGCAATCAGAGTGCGAATGAGGTAATAAACCTCCCTTTCTTTATGGTCTAGGTCATATTGGGAAAGCAGTGCACCAATAGAAAATTGGGTAGCAGAGATGTACAAGAGGAGAGGTTCACCTAGGGTAGGTGGCATGAGTACAGTGGGTTGACAAGGTATTTTTTTAGTAATGCAAATGCCTTTTGATAATCTGGTCCCCAAATTGAATGCAATGTCCTTCTTAAGTAGATGCATAAATGGGTTGCACTTATCCATAAGTCAGAAATAAAGAGACGAATTGCCTAAACTTTTCCTTGTAAACTCCTCAATTGTTTTTGAGAGTGGTAAGTGGGGGAATTTTTGTGATAGTTGTAACCTTTACAAGGTCCACATCTATCCCTCTCCATGAGACAATGAAACCTAGGAGTTTTCCTGACAAAATTCCAAAGACACACTTCTTGGGGTTCAAGTGCACCTTATAATCCATGAGATGCTTTGAAGATACACCTCATCACTTGGGGTGCTCTCCTCGCTTTTGGATTTGGCTAGATGTAATCAACATAATCTTCCATGATTTCATTCATCATGTCATGGAAAATAACAAATCATTGCACGCTAATAGGTAGCCCCGACATTCTTGAGTCTGAAAGGCATAAATTTGTAACAGAACGTTCCCTAAGGAGTGATGAAAGTCATTTTATGTTGGTCCTCTTCTGCAATCCAAATTTGGTTATAACCTAAAAATCCATCCATTGAGGACAACATTTCATAAAAAATAGTGGAATCAACGATCATATCAATGTTAGATAAGGGAAAATCATCCTTAGGACATGCTTTATCGATATCATGGAAATCAGTGTAGATTCTTATGCCTACAGGTTTCTTCTGAAAAGAGACTATATTAGATGTCCACTTTGAATAGTTGATGGGCTTAATGAAATCAACAGCTAATAATTTCTCTAGTTCTTTGTTGACAAGGAGCGTAACTGTAGGGTGCATCTTTCTCAACTTCTGCTTGATGGATTTAGCATATGGTTACACAACGAGGTTGTGCACAACTAAGTCTGGGTCTAACCTAGGCATATCAATGTATGACCATGCAAATATATCTACATATTCTCTTAACAACTCTACAAAAACCTTTTTATCTTGAGCCAAGAGTGAAGCTCCCAATTTTATCATTTTTGGTTCCTCTTCCAAGCCAATGTTGACACTGATGGTTTCTTCCACAAGCATCTTAGAAGCATCCTCCATCTAGGTAGGATTAAGGGGAAGAGTAAGGTCAACCTCCTTGCGTAGCTCATCATCATACTTGAATGGATAGATCATTTTTTCCATAGGTTCTTCGTTTCATTTTTCTACGAGTGCTTCAAAGATTTTGTCACTATGAGACTTGTGTTTATTCCTTGCACAAGGTTTCTCTAAAGTATTTTTACTCTTGTTTGTAACCTTCTTATTTAAGCATCCACACATCTCTGCTTCTTCTCCAAAGTACACATAGGTGTCTAGCTAAATTGCAAATCCTTTCTTATGATCCCCAACTGGAATAGAGTCCCTAAGTCCCATGAACTCTGCAAATGCCTCATCATTCTCAAATAAATTGATTGGCACGTGAAATTTTTGATCCCAATCTACAAGTTTGGGATATACAAGGGATACTTGGTAATTGGTTTGAGGCTTGGATCCAAATAAGGTAAGGACAATTGAATCAGGGAATAGGTTAGTTGAGGTAAGATCCTCATAGAGGCTACATTGGGAATCCACATCACTATCAGAATGAGATGAATCGCTCTCACATTCAAAAGATGTGGTGTCAATCTCAAAGGGTGGATTGTCATGAGGTCATATTCCAAGACCATGTTTATTTGATTTGAAGCGAGGGATAGGAATGGGTTCCAATCGCCCTTGTGCATTGATACCACATCTCAGCCCATTATAACCCATGACAAACATCATGCGGTGGCCTTTGATATATTGGGGTGCCTGATGGCATGAAGCCATGGTACCTTCTAGCACTCTATTAGTAGGATCCCCTAACATCTTTTCCTCAGATAAGAAACCACTAGGAATGAACTTCTCTAATGGTTTAGGGCATTGTTCCTGAGTGCTTTTGAACTGAAAATAAGGTTTACCATGTGTCTTGGGTGACACTGATAAATCTGATATTAATAAAGCTTGTTCAAGGGTGAACGGCTCACCTAGGCCATATTTTTCCAACATTTCCTCCCATGATGCGAAAGGGTTTACCAACAAAGGAAATTCTTGATTGCAAGGCATCAGTGAATCTAGATCAACACATTCCTTAATAGCCTCTATTTTTAAAGGAACAACAATGTCTATAGAGGGGCATGCATAAGCTACACGAGAGAAACTATAAAAGGTTCTATAATGTGTAAATGGCTATGGATCACCCTGAACGGTGATTATTTGTTCTTTATGGCACATCTTGATACATTGATGAAAATTTGAAGGAATGGCCTGCATGGCATGGATCTATGGGCATCTTAAGAGCATGTTGTATGGTAAATCTAAGTAAAGGACATGGAATGTTGTATCATGACAAGTCATCCCTACTTCCATTGGAATCACTATAGTGCCTGCTGACTCTCGCTCCTCATTATCATAGGTCATGATTGTAATAGTTTTGGCACCCATATCCACTTCTGAGTGGACTAGCTATTTAATCAGCTTTAAAGTACAAATGTTTAGACTAGATCCACCGTCCACAAGTCCTCTCTTAATTTTGCGACGGGTAACAACCACTTCTAGGTATAAGGGTAAGTTGTGCTCTAGGTCGTTACAAGGGATTGCACCATAATCAAAAGTGATATGATCATTGGCTTAGAGGTGCGTGGGATCTACATCAATGGAGACTACAAATCAGCAGCATTTTATACAATATGTTTTTATGGGCAATAGAGATTTTGAGGAGATCTAAAATGGATATCCTAGTAGGTGTTTTCTCTAACTGGTCTATCAAATTGTACTGACCTTCCTAAGGGATAGGTAGGGGATCTGGTATGATTAAACGAGCATGTCTCGTCCCTACTGCATAACTCTTTTCTAAGATCTGGATAGTATTGACTTGTTTATCAAATGAACAAATACATCCTATGAGAGAATCAAAGGGACTATCATTAGTGGGATAAATATAAGCGGTAGTCCTATAATCATTGGAATTTTGTCCGTGATCTGGATTCCTTTTCTTTTTATCTGCATGGTTAGGAAAGGGCTCTTTAAAGATACCCATTTTCTCATTTGGACCTTGTCTGAGTCGGGGGAGAATATACGGTGATCTTCCCTCTTCAATGTGGTCTTGTATGTAATGGCGTAGTCTCAAACACCTATCTGTCTTGTGCCCTTTAACACAATGGAAGTCACAGTACTCATGTTCTTTGAACCAAATGGGTTTTAGAGCATTTTTTTGGGTATGGTACTTTATCATGCGATTGGGCACTTCACCGTGTTTATGTTATCTAACTATTTCAGTATGGTAGATAGAGATTCATTAATGGTGTGAAGTCATGCTTGGTAGGTGCCTTGGGAAAAGGTCCTTGTAAGAGATTTAAAAGTGGACCAGTCTACGGGCTTGGACTTTTTGGAGTCTATAATGCCATCTCTAACAACATGTTTGTTTTTTTTTTTAAACTTGGTTTATCTAAGGATTTTACTTCATGTTTGTCTTTGATAACCAATTTAAGTGTTCCCTTTGTGATGAGGGCCTTCTCAATTTGACTACCCTTCTCTATAAATTCTTCGAAGTTAGAGCCACAGTGCATTTGTAAATGGAAGGCTATCTCTGGGTTCAAGTTAGGAACAAATATGCTTACCAACTACTTTTCTGGCAAGGCACAAGGGAAGTGACTTGTCATCCTCTCCATCGTTGTAAAAAGCTCGCAAATGTCTCATTAGGATTTTTTTTTGCATTGCATAGGTCGTTCATTGTGATATCATTTTCCATGTTGTAGGAATAATGTCGTACAAATTTTTCTTGCTAATGCAGCCATGTTGTAATGGATCCCTTGGGTATGCTACAGAACCATTCCAATCCCAGCACCCCTAGGTTACGAGGGAAGAGTCGTATTAAGAATTTATCCCTGTATGTGACCTCTTGGAAAGCCATATAAAATTCTTTTATGTGATCATGAGGATCACCCTTGAACTTATATTTATCAAATTTAGGAATGGTAAAATATTTTGGGAAGAGTTGCTTTATAACATGTCCTTATCGAAGGGGTAAGGACATAGTTCTTCATATAAATATTTCCTATTATGTTTAATAAGTGTGTCTTTCATTGATTGTAATTCCCATTCAATTATTTTTTCTTTAGTAGGCAACATTGGTCTTTACACCTTCGCCACTTTAAAATTCGTGTCACTATACAGATCAAAGTGGAACTCGCTAGATTTCATTTTGAGTTTGTCTTTGTATACATTCTTGTTTGAAGATCCTAAGTTTGTTTTTTTTTGCTCAGCTTTAGGATCTAATTTTAAAGGATATCTTCTTTAATTAAAGGATCCTCTTCCTCATCTAACTTGGGAGGCGGTGAGGCTTTACACTCAATCTTCACTTTACATGAAACTTTGTAATAAGGTCACCTTGGATCACCAAGTGGCTTGGATGGGTCCCCTTCAATGGTGTTATGATGTTTCCCAGTAGAAGCATACCCTACATTAAAGGGGTTATCTATATCTAAGAGGGATCTTCGTTCTTTTTTTTATGATTAATGACCTTAGTTTCTGCTTCACGTTCTTGCGAAATCTTAGCCCCTAGTTCTAAGACTCTTGCAAGTACTTGATCCTTGTTGTAATAAAGGATTTTGTCAAAGTGACCTAGGTCTAATTGGTGTTGTTCTTCAGAAGAGTCGAATCCCTCTATGATATTATCAATCAATGGCTCTATGTCTTTAACTTGTGAAAAGAGAGGTGTTAAGTTGTTTTCACTAAATGGGAACAATTCAAAACGATTTTCTCCTAAGTCACCATCATTTGGTTTGGATGTCATCTTCGTGATTCTAGGAATTACTAGTTAAAGTGATACTAGATCTTGTCTAAATGCTTTCGAAGTTTTGTGTAAGTCACTTGATGTGATGTTGAATTAACCTAGTGTGTTCTAGAAGTAATGTTATTCAGTTGTTTTTATGATTCAAAGAACACTCAAATGCAACAATCACTCAAATTGTCGCTTTTTGCCAAGCTATACCCTAACTATGATTCTGGTGAAGGGTCCAAAGTGAATAGTGACAATATCATATAAATACGTAGGTCAAGTTAGAATTCTAACAAGGCCTAAATATTAAAGTGGTGCTTGACGAATATCTCAACGAGGTATACTCAAACTAGTTCAAATGCCAATAAAAGCTAAGTTTTCTTAGGAAATATATCTTAGTGCTCCATTTGTATGTATGGGTGAATAATAATTACATGTGTAATTATTATTATGGTAAGTTAGTAAGTTAGAATAATAAAACAATTAGTATTGTTTTATTATTATATTGGTGAGAAGTTGAAACCATATGGGTGTATGGTTGTATATGCAGACAAAGGTTGTTGTGAGGATTGTTATTATACATCTCCTATATAATGGAGTGTAATGAAATAGTGAAAATATAATATAGAGTTGCTGATTTCAATTATTGTCTCTATAGCTATTTCATGTATTATGTGTATTAGATCAGAGTAATTTTCTCATTTGGTACCAGAGCAGGTTAAATTTGTCTCGAAGAATATCTCGTAACTTTTGTTTCGTGATCTGGGTTTCTCCAAAATTTTACACGTGGAATGATCATTATATAGGCAACTACGGTAGAAATTCAGCCGACCCGATTCGTCTTTTAAGATAAACCTGCAATTTACTATACAACACATTGATCACCATTGTTTGTTGAAGAAATCAGAGAATCAAAGGTAATTCAAATCTACATTCAATTTTTTTTGGATATTTAGAGTCAATAAAATGGATACACCATTAGGTAAATTTAATGGGTTTAACTTCCATACATGGAGAGTAAAAATCTAGATGCAATTAATGAATAAAAACCTATGGAGGATAGTAGATGGAAAAGAAAAAGCACCTATAGATGTAAGCAAAATTGTAGAATGGGAAACTAGAGATGACAAAGCCAAAGCAATAATTGGACTTGGTCTTTCAGATTCTGAATTACATCATGTAGATTTAGAAAAATCTTCTACAGAAATATGGGATTTACTAAACAAAACTTTTGGGGCTAAAGCGAATAATGCAAAATTCTCTTTAAAGTTGCAATTATTCAAATTGAAAATGAATGGAGAAGTCACAATGTCAAGTCATATAAATGAATTGAGATCTCTTCTTAGGCAACTAGCAGAAGTTAAAGCCCCTGTTGATGATGAAGATGCAAAAGCCATATTATTAAACAGTTTGCCATCCAAGTACAATAATGTTGTCTTTACTCTAGGGAAAATGTCTTCTCAGTCATTAGAGGGCATGATTTCAGCTCTCCTAGCTGAAGAGAAAAGAACTAAAGAAGATATAGAAGAGGAAAATGCTTTGTATGTTAAAAAGAAATACAAAATTTCTCAAAAAAAGGATGAAATTGAATGTTTCTATTGCAAGAAAAAGGGTCATACTAAGTCTTTTTGTAGAGATCGAGCTAAAGACTTGCTCAATGGAAATCTTAAAAATGAAGCAAATATAGTCACTGAAGAAGGCTCAGACAATGAAGATGAACAAATAACAGATGAAATTGACTATAATTCTGAAGACTTTCTATACTAAGTGAAGTTCTTGGAGGAAGGAGGCACAAGAGGTTGGAGGTCATTCAACGACCTCTCGTCAGTCACCAACGACGGGGTCGTATCAGCTATGGTGATTTTTTTATATAGTGTGTTCTGTTGTTTTTTTGTGTGTCTGCAAAGTGTTTGGTTGTAGTGTTCCTATTGTGGTTTGCAAAATAAAGGAAATTTCACATTGAGGGGGGAACATGATCTCAATGTTCCATTTCTAGTTTTCTACATTTCTGGTATTTTCTATATGTGAGCAGCTATATTTCCTATGTTTTTCCATGCAGTGAAATGTGATGAGAGTTGATAATTGTATTTGACACATCATGATGTGGTTGTAGGTAAACCACTTGAAAACCTTCATTTTTGGTTTGTGGTACACCACTTGTAAAACCACCATTTTCGGTTGTTGGTAAACCCTATGTAAAACCATCACCCTTTTGGTTTGTGGTAAACCAGTTGCAAAACCACCATTTTTGGTTGTTGGTAAACCCTATGTAAAACCATCACCCTTTTGGTTTGTGGTAAACCAGTTGCAAAACCATCATTTTCGGTTTATGGTCAACCCTATGAAAAACCATCTATTAGGTTTATGATCATCCTATAAAATCATCAGATCATGAAAGTAAGTGCAAGTACAAAGACAAGTTTTCCCCATGTTTGCACTAAGGGAGGGAATGTTAGGAAATATATCTTAGTGCTCCATTTGTATGTATGGGTGAATAATAATTACATGTGTAATTGTTATTATGGTAAGTTAGTAAGTTAGAATAATAAAACAATTAGTATTTTTTTATTATTATATTGGTGAGAATTTGAAACCATACGGGTGTATGGTTTTATATGCAGAACAAAAGGTTGTTGTGAGGATTGTTATTATACATCTCCTATATAATGGAGTGTAATGAAATAGTGAAAATATAATATAGAGTTGTTGATTTCAATTATTGTCTCTGTAGCTATTTCATGTATTTTGTGTATTAGATCAGAGTAATTTTCTCAAGTTTTCGAAAATGGAAGTAACAAGTATGTATAACGTAACAACACTATCTTGATACATTAACCGAGCAAGAAAGGTGTTAGTATCAAGATGACGTTATTTCATTATATATAAGGCAATATCAATACCATCAAAAAGGCTTAGATGACGTAGGAACCGAAATGAAGTATGAGTATAGAAAAAACATTTAGTTGTGCAAGCAAACGTAACCACATAATAAAGGAACTTATATCAAGTTCTCAAGAACTTGAAAACATGACGTAAGTACAAAAATTCTGTGACTAGAATGCGAGCAAAAAGTATCAACCTAAGGAGAGATAAATGAACTACTAAAATTACAAAGTAGTGAAGACGATATTGAAATAAAGATCAAAGAACTATCAAACATATGTGTTGTCGCCCTCAAAATCCCCCTTGTTTTTCTAGTCAAATTAGAAAATTTTGAGCTCACACCCTCTAGAAGTGTTCAAGTAAAGTTGGAAGTCCAAAAAGATAGAGAATTTCATGGTTTGAAGTTGTTTAAACTCTCAATTCTGCACGTTTTGATAAATTTTCCGTTTTCTTGTTTGGACACGTGAAAATTTTATTGTTGTCCTCAATACTTGAAATTGTCAATCTTTCTATGGCCATGGATCACTCGAACCTTGTATTGTTTTAAATTCTTGGGTTTGCGAAAGAAATTTGAAAATCAAAGTGCGAGAATGGTGGAGTTTTCTTCTTCTCTACATTTTTCCACAGTCGTGAATGACGGGCGTCTTTTCCTCGTCAAATATTGGTCCCAGTATCCACATGCACATGGACATATCTAATTGGATGCGGCAGAACAGGTCCTTTTTGTGAGCTTAACATTTTTGTTATTTTAGAAAAAATGTCAATTTGGCCTCGAGGCCTGATCATGCTAAGGAAAAATTCAAAGTGGGTCGGCGGAGAAATTTGTGTTTTTGAGCCTCTTTGTAAAAAGGGTGAAAAATCATAAAGTGACCCGCAGCCTCGATCATGCTATGAGGAAAAAGTCAAAGCTTGAGCCTACCTTGAAATTTAAAGCGAGGAAGCGGGTCGGTGGAGAACTTTGAGGTTTTGAGCCTCTTTGTAAAAAAAGAGAAAAGTCATAAAGTGACCCGCATGATCCGATCGAGCTTAAAGGAAAAAGCCAAATGTTGAGCCCGCATCAAAAGAGTTAAAGCGGGAAGCGGGCCATTGGGGAGATTTGAGAATTTGAGCCTTGTTTTCATTAAAGGGGCTTAAAGTTAAAAAGTGACCCGTAGCCCCGCCCATGCCAAGGAAAAAGTCAAATATTAAGCCCACATCGAAGGTCAAAGTGGGGAGGCGGGCTGCAGAGTAATTTTTGTTTTTGAGCCTGCATTGAAAAAGGTAAAATTATAAAAGTGACCCGTGACTTTGTCTCCACTCAAGTAAGGCCACGTGTCAAGATCATATCAAAAGTGGGTGAGCGGACCAAAAATGTAAAAATGCCAAATATCTATAAAATCACAAAATGAAAAAGGCATTCTCCACGCCCACTCTAGTAAATTTCTTCCACGTGGATGACTCTGGTTTAAAGTTTCAAAGGCAAGATGAACAGTTCAAATTCAAAGTTACAAAATGAGTGTAATGGCTGCATTATGAAAAGTCTAGTTTTCCCACCATTGGCATTTCTTTGCGAATCAAGAATATGAACAGATGCGAATGATTGAAAAGATAAACCGATTCTTGCTGATAAAGAAGAAGTTGTAAACCGTTTCTTGCTAACAAAGAAGAAGTGGTAACTATTTATTGCAAGATATTTAATGGCTTCTTCATGCCATTGTAAGGGGTTGGTGATTGATCTTGTAAACTCAAGAGTATATTGTACTTTGAGAGAACAAAGGAGATAGCCATTTTCTTCCATTTTCCCCCTTCTCAATTTCCTCCATTTCTCCACTATGTACAATTTTTGTTTAAGCATCAATACAAGAAGAAGGAGTTTCTAGCTTTCTTTGATGAGGATATTTTAGAAACTTTGAGTTCACAATCTTATCTCATCTTGTTGTCATTTGCAGGGTTGTTTCTTCTCATAAATGCATGTGTTAAATTTTCTAACTAATGTGTGCAAGAATCTGATTTTCTACCTACAACATTAGTTCTCCTACCTCTTTTCTCACTCCCCTTTCCCACCTTCATAGAAAATTCCCCCTTACAAATAACTGCAAGCATTTTCCATAGGGTCAGTGGAGTGCCCCTATTGGATCCTCGGCTGAACGGCCACCATAGAAATCCACGCTTTCTCGCGCATGCATACAAAGGTGCGGTTTGCACCGGTTAAGTAGAGTGACTTAGACTCCCAGTGTTCACAAGGAATTCATAGGTTTTTCCACCCGAAAAATTTCCTCACCGATAGTTTTTAGCACCCACCATGGGAAGATTTAGCAAAGATCTACACCCGAATGCGACCGCAATGTTAGAAAGATACAAAAAAAAAAATTCAAAAAAAGAGAAAAATTTATGGAATTTGAATGGCTATATGAACCACATGGATTCAAATCATGGCTATTCCAGGAAACCTTCTGTTGAAAGACCCGAATTGCTCTTCCACATCAAAGAAGACATTGCTTCAGATTTGAGGGAAGCTATCTGGCATAATAGACAAAGTTCCAATCACTACTTCATTTCCATGAGAATTTTGGACCTTGAAGAAGAACGCACTGTTGAATTAGAGAGGTAAAGACAAATTCCAACACTGCAAAGAAGAGCATATATTTTCAAGCTGTGGATAGAAGATACACCCAGCAATAGAGACAAGGAGGAAAAACTGATCCCATTTCAGAGGAACTTCAAAGGAGTAAAGAGCTACTCGGAATCCAAAGGCATCCTTTTCAAGCAACTAGTCATGTTGGGAACCTGAGTGTTGCCAATCCTTTGGACGATGAATTTCCATACATCAATGAGAACCTTGTATATTTCACTAACGTGGAGACCGAAGAAGAAGCTAGAGAAAGAGAGGTGAGATCGCGAAGAAATAAGAGCTCAACTCGAAGAAATCGAGAGACTTCAAGCCAAGGAAGATGAAAGAGCAGTAGCAGAAGCCACAACCTTAGCAAGGTTGGAAGCTAGAAATAGAAATAGAATGGGGGATCATGATTGTGAGTGTGAACGTGATCGTGAGGCCCATAGGCCTAATGTACCATGGGGAGGAAACATCGGTCCACTGGCTCTTGCTCAACCACTCCATGAGCTACCAAGAGGCTTGAGAAAAAACTTCCCAAAATTTAGAGGGGATGGTTCTCAACTCCTTGAAGAGCATGTAGTAGCATTTATCACTTCTTACGGTGTGTTGGGTGTTGAGGATGAATATGTGTCAATCTAAATCTTTGTGGAGTCACTTCAAGAGAAAGTTGTTGAATGGTTCTACATGCTACCCCGAGGTCCATCACCTATTGGGAGGATATAAGAAGTGCATTCAACACAGGTTCAAGAGCACAGAAGATTGTCAGGATCTTTTGGTCCAATTGGTACAAATGAAGAAATAAACCTCTGAGTCAATGAGGGAATTTGTAGCAAGATATGATAGAGTGATAAGAAGGATCCTGAAGATGTGGTGCCTCCTGAAAATAATTTGAAGAGGTTTTTCATCAGTGCTTTGCCATCAGAAGTAGGTTTCTTCCTCAGAAGAGCCCAACCAAGAACATTGAGGGAAGCCAAGGACTATGTAATAGAAACCGATGATGATCTAATCCTTTTTGGAAAGGTGAAAGGCCCCAATGGAAAGAAAAAGGGTCAAAATTCAAACTCTGTCACCACAGATCCGATGTTCCAAAAAATGGCAAATGACTTGGTTTCCTTGAAGAAGAAACTATCTCATATCACAATGTGGAATGCTTCAAGAAACCAAACACTCCAGATAGGCCAAGGATTGCTCCACCTCTTCATCATCTTGCTCTTGAAGCACCACCAGTCAATTCCATTTGTGACACCAAAGAGTTGAAGGAGGAAGCAAGAAATTGATGAAACTGAAGAAGAAAATATGGAAGACTATGAAAACTATCTTGAGGTCAAGGAATTTGATGTGCACAATGGCCTAATTGAGTACGTTGATGATGAAGATGAGGATGATGAAGAAGCTCCAAGTTTCTCATGTGTTTTTTTCATGCGTGCACAATCTAGGAAAGGTGTTTCATCCTCAACAATTGCGGTAAAGGACAAGAAGAATAAAGAAGATTCTCCTCTAAAGGTCACACAAAATAAAATCATCATCAGAGGATCACCATTACCACCTTCTATGAAGTTGGCCAAAGAAAAACCAGAATCACCGGTTATCAGGGATCATGCTACTATGCCAAGTAGGTCATCTAGTTCTTCTCCCACTCAAAAGTTACTGAGAACAATTCTCCTTTAAATGGTGTTCCTGTAAAAACATCAAAGGTTCAATCAAAAGCTACACCCTCACCCCCTTCCAAGACAATTGCTATACCCGAGAAGGAGAATTCAACACCCAAAGTATCAAAGCCTCTACCATGTAAATCTTCCTCCATTTCTGAACCTCTTCCTCGCTCACCATAACCCCATTTGACTTTGTGGAACATGCAAGCAAAACCAAAGTCCAGCTCTCAGAAATAGAATACCTACAAACACACCCTACCCAGTTTGACAGTTCATTAATGTAGTTTGTGGTGGTAACCATGTATCCTCAAGTCCTAATTCTAAAGGCTTACTACCCACACCATCCACACCACCTTCCCAAAACATGCTAGCCCTCAGTGCCTCCAAAACCAACAGGGTTGAACCTTTCTACCTGTCACTCCTCATTAAAGGCTTCCAGCTAAATAATTGTATCATAGATTCCAGAGCCTCAAGATAATGTGATGCCAACCAAAGTTGCAAATGCTCTAGGCCTCACCTTGACCTGGGTAAATGACACCTGCTACTCAATGGAATCCAAACAAGTTTCATTGGTAGGAAGAATCAAAGATGCACATGTAGCACTAGCTAATTTTCCAGACAAGAAGGTGCTCCTAAACAAACTGGTGGCATAAATCCAAGCATCCTTTGGTATGCTATTGAGTAGGAGTTTCTGCAGAGACCTGGGTGGAGAGATAAAACTAGATTGGTCATCTGTAACTATCCCAAAGTAAAAGGCAAGATGAAGAAGTTGCTACCCGAGAAGGAAGATGAAGTTCACAGTACGAATGTCTGATGATCCAAAAGCAAACATTCTCTTTCAAGATTGTGGGCTAGGAAACTACTTCCTCACATCAAAAAAATAGGATAACTTGCCACTTCTCATGGAGGAAGAGGAAGATCAAATTTGGACAATGGAATTTGATGGTAGTCATTCCAATGCAAGCTCGGGAGCTGGTGTAGTATTGTACTCTCCTTCCAATGAGTTGTACCCATTTGCCTACAAGCTGCAATTTAATAATACAAATAACACTGCAAAGTATGAAGCACTACTCTTAGGCATGAGTGCAGCAGAGGACATAGGAATCAAGAAAGTGAGATGCCAAAGTGATGCGGAGGTTATAGTAAAGGAGGTCTGCCAACAATATCAGGTGAAGAATCCAAGACTCCGGCATTACAGAAATAGAGTGTAGGACTGCATTGAATCTTTTGATGCATTTTTCATTGAAGCTATTCCAAGGGGACAGAATGAAAAGGCTGATTGTCTTGCAATTTTAGCTTCCCTAGTGACACCTCATCCTTCTTTTGGTAAAGACAAAGTGACCATTGAAATGGTATTCAGGCCTAGTGTACCAAACAATGCAAATTATTGGCAATTCTTCAATGATGATAACCAAATTCTATCCATTTTAGAGTAAAGGAATAATTTGAATAATCTCTTCTTCGAAGGAGGTGAAAATCCACACCGAGAAGCATTCCCCAAAGAAGAGAAAGTAGGAATTGAAGGGATTGATGATGAGAGAGTAATCAAATTGAAAGGTAATAAATTCCTAAAGGCCTAGTCTCTTTAGAGTACCTCTTTGAGAAACATGATAGATTCATTCAAGAGAAATAAAAGCAATCTTCTCGGTGCCCAACTGATTTTGATAAAGAAAACATTGGTACCCCGGAGGAGCCAAGGATGGTCAATATTGGAAAATTTTGCTCACCTGAAGAAAAAAAGAAGGTTTGTTACATTACTCAAGAAATACTCAGATGTCTTGGCCTACTCTTATGATGAACTCAAATCCTTCCAGCCAAAGGAAATGCATCACTCAATTCCTTTGAAGTAGGGTGTTAAGCCCTTCAGCAGTAGAAACAAAGGTCGTACAACCCAAAGATTGTTGATACCATCAAGGAGGAGGTAACAAAGATGCTTAATGCAAGGATCATCTTTCCCATCCACCATTCAACGTGGGTGGCTAACATTGTGCCAGTGTGGAAGAAGAATGGTGAAATAAGGATATGTGTAGATTTTCACAACTTGAACCAAGCATCACTAAAGGACAATTATCCTCTTCCTATCATGGACCATATCCTACAAGCAGTCACTGGATCTGAAATGCTTTCATTACTTGATGGATTCTTAGGATATAATCAAATCAAAGTGGTAGAGGAGGACCACACCAAGACAACCTTTACAACACCTTGGGGCACTTTTGCCTACAATAGAATGCCTTTTGGCCTAATCAATGCAAGAGCTACATTCCAAAGGGCGATGGATTTGGCCTTCAAAGATCTGAAGCATTGCATTGTCATATATCTTGATGATCTCATAGTATTTTCAAAGAAGAGGGGAGATCATATCTATCACTTGGAACAGGTACTTGCAAGGTGTAGGAAACATGACATATCACTAAATCCAAAAAGTGCATTTTTGGAGTCACAGAAGGCAAGTTATTAGGGCACATTGTGAACAAACATGGAGCACACATTGATCCTAAGAGGATTATATCCATTCAAGCATTATCCCTGCCCACAAGTAAGAAAGGAGTTCATTCATTCTTCGGAAAGGTGAACTTTCTTCGTCATTTTGTGCCTGATTTTGTTGAGTTGACGAAGCACATCACTTCCTTGATGAAACCACAAGCAAACTTCAAATGGAACAATGAAGAGAAGGCAACATTCAAAGAGATTAAGAAATCCATTTCCAAGGCTCTAACTCTTGTATCTCCGATTTCAACAAATAATTCATCATGTATTATTATGCATCGAACATACACTATCTCGACATTCTCATTTAGAAAAATAATGAAGGCGTGGAAGCACCTATTTCTTTCATGAGTTGTCCTTTGAAAAATCATGAGCTAAAATACAACCAATTGGAGAAGCATGCCTATGCAAAGGTCAAGGCTATAAAAAACTTCGTGTTTTACATCCTCAATTCTCATACGATGGTGATGGTCTGGAAGTGCAATCAAGTCCATCTAGACACATCAAGATCCCAAAGCTAAAAGATGAAATTGGATTGCAAAGACTCAAGAATATGACTTGGATATTCGACCCTCTAATTTGTAAGGGGAAATGGCTTGTGCAATTTGATTGCTAAAGATGAAACACTCAAAGTTCAACTTGGCAAAGAAAATTGTGCTTGCTCAACTTGTTCAGAAGACAACCCACAGGTTATCTTTGTCACCACTACTGATGAGTGGTATGCTGATATTTCCTATTACTTGACTTATGGAGAATGGCCCCCATCTTGATTACAAGAAAAGGAGAACACTCAAGCTGAAGGAAGCTAAATTTGTAACTGGAATCATGCACTTTACAAAAGAGGCCTGGATGGTTGTTTCCTCAAGTGCGTAGATAAAGAGCAACAAGAAAAGTTTCTTAAAGCATACCATGACCAAGCATGTGGTGGACATTTTTCAGCAATGGTCACTACACACAAGATCCTCCGAGGAAGGTATTATTGGCCCACCATCTTTACAGACACTCAAGATTGGGTTTCTAAATGCAAATCATGCCAACAGTTTGTTGGAAGACCACAACTCGTTGCATTACCACTCATGCATGTGGTTATTGAAGAACCATTTCAACAGTGGGGGCTAGAATTCATTGGTGTTCTAAACCCTCACTCAAGCGTGGGGCACACCTATGTACTCACAGCAACAGACTACTTCACCAAATGGGTGGAAGCCATTCCGGCCAAACAAGCCAACATTGAAACAATATGCAACTTCATCAAGGAGAATATCATAGTCCGTTTCGGAGTGCCACAGAAGATTGTAGTAGATAATGCTACCTATTTCTCTTTAAGAGAGCTGACCGAGTTTTTCTATAGCTACGGAATCTCCCTATCTCATTCTTCTGAATACTATCCATAAGGAAATGGATAGGTGAATCAAGCAACAAGAACATTGTAACCGGTTTCGCAAGCTTGTAAACGAAATTCAAATGAATTGGCACAAAAAGTTGTACGACGCATTGTGGGCAAATAGGATCACTCTCACTAAGGCAATAGGTATGTAACCATTCCAACCGTTTGTATGGAGTTGAAGCAGAAATTCCTCTCATGATCGAGATGTCGGCTCTTAAGGCGCTACATGCAATAGAAGATGGTCGGTACAAGGATTCTATTGACAAGAGGATCCTCTTTCTTAAGAAGTCTGGAAGAAAATAGACTCTAAGTGGTAGATCACATTAAGTAGAACAAATTGAAAGTAAAGAAGATTTTTCATAAGAAGGCCAAGGCAAGAGAATTAAAAGTTGGAGACTTCATCCTGCTATGGGACAAGAGAAGAGAACCAAAAGGCAGCCATGGAAATTTTGATTCATTATGGCTCGGCCCATTCTAGATTCATGAAGCTTACTGGCAAGAACACTTTTCTTCTCTCATATTTGGATGGAACACCACTGGAATTGCCTCGAAGCGGGCAATACTTGAAATTGTATCATCAGTGAAAGTGGGTTGTTCCACCTTGTACCATAGGTGTGTTTCCCTTTCTGTTGTGTGTTTTTGTTTCCCCTTCTATTGTGTGTCGTGTGTTTCCTTCCCATTGTGTGCTTATGTGTTTCCTTCTTCTGATCTTTCTTTCTCAAAGTTGTACATGACTCTGCAAGGCCCAATGGATAAGGCATTAGTCAACGAATTACAAGGTCTAGAGATTGAGATTCTGGATTCCCATGTCATGTCTTCACTATGCTCAGTCCATGTCATGTCCCCAAGCTAGAGCCAATTGTTGTCGCCCTCAAAATCCCCCCCTCATTTTTTAAGTCAAATTCAAAAAATTTGAGCTCATGCCCTCCATAAGTGTTCGAGTAAAGTTGGAAGTCCAAAAAGATAAAGAATTTCATGCTTTGAAGTTGTTTAAACTCTCAAGTCTGCACGTTTTGATAAATTTTTTGTTTTCCTATCTAGAAACGTGAAAATTTTATTGTTTTCCTCAATACTTGAAATTGTCAATCTTTCTATGGCCATGGATCATTGAACCTTGTATTGTTTTCAATTCATTGGTTCACGAAAGCAATTTGAAAATCAGGCACAAAATGGTAGAGTTTTCTTCTTCTCTGCATTTTTCCACAGTCATGAATGACGGGCATCTTTTCCCTGTCAAGTATTGGTCCCAGTATCCACATGCACATGGACATATCTAATTAGATGCGGCGGAACGGGCCCTTTTTGTGAACTTAACATTTTTTTATTTTAGAAAAAATGTCAATTTGACCCCGTGATCCCGATCATGTTAAGGAAAAAGTAAAAGCTTGAGCCCTCCATTGGAAAGTCAAAGTAGGTCGGGAGAAATTTGTGTTTTGAGCCTCTTTGTAAAAGGGTGAAAAATCATAAAGTGACCCGACTCGATCATGCTATGAGGAAAATTCAAAGCTTGAGCCCGCCTTGAAAGTCAAAGTGGGGAAGCGGGTCGGTGGAGAACTTTGAGGTTTTGAGCCTCTTTGTAAAAAGGTGAAAAGTCATAAAGTGACCCGCAGCCCCGATTAGGCTTAAAGGAAAAAGTCAAATGTTGAGCCCTGCATCAAAAGAGTCAAAGCAGAAGCGGGCCATTGGGGAGATTTGAGAATTTGAGCCTTGTTTTCATTAAAGGGGCTTAAAGTTAAAAAGTGACCCGACCCCACCCATGCTAAGGAAAAATTCAAATATTAAGCCTACATCGAAGGTCAAAGCGGGAGGCGGGCTGCGGAGTAATTTGTGTTTTTGAGCCCGCATTGAAAAAAGGTAAAATTATAAAAGTGACCTATGACTCTGTCTCCACTCAAGTAAGGCCACGTGTCAAGATCATATCAAAAGCGGAGAGTGAACCAAAAATGGAAAAAATTCCAAATCTCTATAAAGTCACAAAATCCAAAAGGCATCCTCCACACCCACTCCAATAAAATTTCTCCCACGTGGATGACTCCGGTTTAGAGTTTCAAAGGCAAGATGAACGGTTCAAATTTAAAGTTACAAAACGAGTGCAATGGCAACATTATGAAAAGTCTAGTTTTTCTCGCCATTGGAATTTCTTCGAATCAAGAATATGAACGGACGTGAATGATTGAAAATATTGTAAACCGATTCTTGCTTGATAAAGAAGAAGTTGTAAACCATTTCTTACTAACAAATAAGAAGTGGTAACTATTTCTTGGAAGATATTTAATGGTTTCTTCATGCCATTGTAAGGGGTTGGTGATTGATCTTGTAAACTCAAGAGTATATTGTACTTTGAGAGAACAAAGGAGATAGCCATTTTCTTCCATTTTCCCCCTTCTCAATTTCCTTCATTTCTCCACTATGTATAATTTTTGTTTAAGAATCAATACAAGAAGAAGGTGTTTCTATCTTTCTTTGATGAGGAGATTTTAAAAACTTTGATTTCACAATCTTATCTCGTCTTGTTGTCATTTGCAGGGTTGTTTCTTCTCATGAATTCATGTGTTAAAATTTCTAACTAATGTGTGCAGGAATCTAATTTTCTACCTACAAAGATTAATTTTCCTACCTCTTTTCTCACTCCCCTTTCCCACCTTCATAGAAAATTCCCCCCTTGTAGATAACTGCAAGCATTTTCCACAGTCAAGTCGGGAGTGCCCCTATTAGATCCTCGGCTAAATTTCACCACATAAATCCATGCTTTCTCGTGCATGCATACACGGAAGCTGCACCGATTAAGTAGAGGGACTTAGACTCCCGTGAGTTTTGGTAAGGAATTCACGAGTTTTTCCACTTGAAAAATTTCCTCGCCAACAATATGAAAGCATACTTGCACACTTTAGGCGTTTAACAACCCACCACAAACATGGATGGGCGTAAATGAACAAAAACATGACGAGTACTATATTTGATAAAATGCGCGAGTTATGTTTCCTTCTCACCCCAAAAAATGAGTGGTGAGAACACAAGGGTATAGATCAAAAAGGATGAAAATAAACTAAACGCCACTTGGGCAGAGTTTCGTCTCGTCTGAGATGAGAATGAAACCAATCTAAGTGGGATGTCTTTTAATTTTGTGACGAGAGACACTTAGCTCAAACTTACATGGGATCTTTTCCTTTTTGAAAAACAAGGTTTAGACTCCAAGTGAATCGTCACTTTGTGATGGCTTCACGTGACAATGGAATAGCAAAGTGGTCTCCAAGAGAAAATGGCCTCCCTAATAAGATCTCTCAACTAGGTGTCACAAGTTGTCTAAGAGCGAGCTCGATTTACCCAAAGAGTCGCATTGACTGATTTGGGAGTATCTCGGCTTTACTTTACCCCCTTCTGATACAATGAGCAACTAGTGTGTTCATTTGTACCATCACTGGGGTCATGATACGAACAACTTTGACTCTAACTCATAATGAAAAACTAGTCAAGTGGGTAAGTGGAGCGCTTCCTATTTCATCTACGAGGTTACTCAATGGTGGATTACTTTAGGGTTCCTGGAACCACCCCATTATTATAGCTTAAGGTGTTATGCCAAAGGGGTTATGTTCCATTTGAGCGGATACAAATGTACCCCTTTCTAAAACATGTAATATAGTATGAAGTGAAATGGTGTGTTTTTATCTTGCTTAACTTAATGTGGTTTTAAGTAGCACACCATTTGGCAACCTGTATGAAAACATGTGTATTAGGAGGTTTTTTTGGCTTGGCGTCTTTCTTTGACAAACGTTAGGACCTATACGCATGAAGTTAGTAATGTTCCACTGAATATTGATATCGAGAAAGGGAATTTACACCTTGCTTTTGATTCCTAATATCACTAAAAGGCACGAAGGAAGAGCATACACAATGTGAAAATTCCACTAGAATAAATTATATGGGAAGTATTTTACCCTTTTTAGAAGTATAAAAAAAGTGTTTTTAGACGTGACAAAAGGTTGTAGAAGTGCTTTTGATCTCCAAGATCACCTAAAAGGTATGAGGAGAGAGCATACACGCTTTACAAACCTCCTTCTAGTTATGAAATGAAAACACTTAAGTTATGCTAATTTTAAACAACTAAACAACACCTTGCACTCACTTTATTAAACTTTGAAAACCTCTGAAAGTTTGAAAAATGATATTACAACTTGGGAAATAAAATCCAAATTTTAACACAAACACTTGCATCTTGAATGACACCTACGCACCCCAACTAACGGATACACACCTCAACCAACATGGATGTGTGGTAAGGTTTTATGACAGTGGGCCCCAACACCCTATGCGGGCCTGCCGAGATAGGTGCTCTAGGGTTTCAACACGAGACACTCTCATCTTGACAGATACACTGTAAGTAAAATAAATTAGAAAATATAGTGTGACGGAAGACACTAGCACATCTAGAGACACGGGGATGCCCAACAGTCGATGGAGATGCCTACGATTCGCGGATATGCTTATGGGTTAAAATGACGAGTTTACATAGAGGCCAATATTCGTCAACGCGTCCCGAGTGACAGTACGCTCATCGATCGACAAATATGCCTATGGTTCGACTGGAGACACGGCCTGTTATAAATGAGCTATCAATAAGTAGTATGATCAAACGGGTGTGTGGCCAACTCAACGTCTACACCAGGGTTTCAACAAAGATTCCCACTTCCATTAGACACTGCACGTACCCACGAAAAACCTGCAAAAGTCATGGAAATGAAATTTTTTGACAAGCAAATAGGTTAAAGGTTAGTTAAAGAAGCCTATTTTCAGCTCAAACCCACAAAAATATATGAATAAGGATGATTTAGCTCACTTAAAAAATGAAATTATGTAAATAACAAACTGTTTCTCCTAGAAAACATGAAAGTGGACTTTAAAATATTGAAAAAGGCCCCTAGAGGACAATGGTGAGTGTCCCACCGGCGTGCCAAATGTGTTCAAAGAAAGGTTGCAAAAGCTATGGAAATGGGGTAAGAATAACTTAGAAACCCCACAGACTTTGTGCAAAACCAATCAATGGACCATCAGATAATAAATGAACAAGGATTCCTACTTTGCATGCATTAATCTTAAAGTAAACAAGTAAACCAACAAATATAACTACCCTTTATTCTTGAAATCTTAAGTAAATGAGCCTAATAAGGATCTAAGCAATCAATTTGTGCTTAAGAGAATGGGAGCTCACCATTAATGGCTTCAAGGCCAATGGTTCTTCACATTTACTCTATGTTTGTATCTGTTGCAATGGTAAAGCAAATAGTTGAATAAATGAAATAAACTCTTAATCCTAGCAATAATACTATAGTTTATGTTAGAGGGAAGAAGTGTTCTTTGAAATGAGAGGTGGGTAGTAGGCTATTTATATTTTTCCATTTGGGAAAGTGGGAGGATTGGGTGCATGTGGGACAAATGAAAAATCCCAAAAAGCACTTTTAGCAAGTCAAAGTAAGATTTGACTAGGTTTAGAAGAGGTTGACCATGGTTAAGACTAGTTAACCTAGGTTAGGCTAGTTAATCTTGTTTTAGAGAGAAATTAGGGTTTTGAAAGAGTTGGGAGAGGCTCAAATAATCCAATGGAATGGATTGATACTTCGTGAAGCTAATAAAAGTGGTCTATAGGAGAATAAGAAGAGGATTTAGCAATAAGAGGTTATATTAGCTTGTTTGATGGACTTATAAGAGGAATACGACCAAAAGAGTGTCGTTAAAAGGGGAGTTATATAGGTCTAATCGAGAGTATGTCATCAATTTGCAAGAAGGAGAATAATTAGTGCAATATTAAGAATTATAGTGCTTTGATCAAACTATAGGTGTCTACAAAGAGATAGATCCAAATCTGGATGATGATGTTGGGGTAGAAGTTACTCTAGTCACATTTAACTACCATAAGTGAGGCCATGCTATAGATGTGTTAGACATCGGGATCCTACAACAAGGGTGGCCGCGTGACTTGGTAAGTTGCAAGCTAGGAACATTTGAAAGATGGAAATAGATGAATAAGTGTTGGTTGCATATTGCATAAAAAATGGTGAATAAAATAGATTATAACATGGTACAATACATCACTGAAGGCATCATCAAGGAAGTGTGCGTGCAGGTAGATAAAGGTGAGAATATTACATGGGGTGCAATATTAATTTTGTTGGTATTTTTTGAGATTGGGGTACCAGATGGGCCAAGAGAAAATATGTGGGTGTATCATGTGGAACATAAATCGCCAACCCAAAGTTTTTTTCATCTCACTTGTGAAGGTAATATTTCAGGCTCTTATAAGCAGCGTGTAGATAAATGGTATAGAAGGATTCGCGAAGCATTCGAATGAGAATGACGTGTATCGAGAGAATTACCCTTTGTCTTGGATGGACAAGATGAATTCACAACATACCAACACTTCTATTTGGGTAGGTTTTATATGAAGTACGGGAAGAAAATCCCATGGTGCAAGATGTCATTCAAATTTACAGTTAGCGATACTTCAAGGATTATGTGAAACAGGACTATATAATGTGAGAAAGCTGAAATTTGATGTAGATAAGGTGGACGCAGATTACAATATATTGTGGAAGACTTATGTCTATCCCAACAAGACACTTATAAGAAACAATGGATTCATATAACATTGACATTGCTCCCGAATCCTTGGCATTTGAAAACAAATTATTTACACGTGTGTATGTCTACCTCATGCCAAGGTTTCATTCTCAGGGAAGTATGTTTCCCCAAGGAAAAAAACTATAGGCACTAAGAGGATGTGTAAGGATACTCCTCCGAGGAAAGAAAAGGAAGAAATCAAGATTGATCTTGAGGTTGAGGAGACATAGAAGGAAGACAGAGGCATGCTTGACCAAATCCACAAAAGAAAGATAAGGTGAATTTTTCATGAGAAGAGTGGTGGCGCAGGGACCTTAGAAGAAATTAGAAGATTGCCAAGGATAACGTTATTCAATCCAAGCCCGGAGAATAAACAGAGAAGAATGTGCAAGCTAGTGCATAAGAGTGAACATGATGAAGAAAGGTTATCACAAAAGGATGCACGCAACATAGATTCTTCTCCCATTCATAATATGGAAGATGAAGAAGATTATAGGAATGAGGAGGCCCATCACGACACAGAGGTTCCCTATGAGCATGAATAAGGTTCCATAAGAGAGGATGAAGAACAAGGAAAGAGCGAGCACGAGTCATCCGGAGAGCATGGAAGAGCTTCCGTGAGAAATGAGGAGGTATGTTTTCGAGACACCAAAATCATATTCCCATAGGTAAGATAACTAGTGGCCGATGGTAAGAAGAAATCATATGCACCCTAGACCTTGGATATGTTAATGACCCCACCAAGATTATACATGCAAGATTCCAAAGCACGCTCACCGTTGAGCGCTTATATGGGTGGGAGATGATCAACTCGGAGGGTGTGAATATGCGCACTAGAAAGATTATTTCATGGACTATGCAGATGCATATGGATGAACCTAAGTTTGATGTTAGTGAGGAAGCATGTATAAGGTACAGAATGAAGAAGGCACCTCACGTGACCCATGTGATGGTAAAGCCCACAGAGCTCACTAATGAACATGATAACAATGTCTTAACGAAGATGGCAAATGTAGTGGCTGTAGAAATTTAGATAAGGGGCTACCCTCAAGATGATGATTCAGGATATAAAGGAAAAGCGCAAGAATTCCAGCAACTCATAGAAGATGTAGAGAAAGCATAAATTCACACAAAGGTTGTTTTAGACATGGCGAAAGAAATTGGGAAGAAATTTTGGAAGCGCGCCTAGGTTTTGAAGAAAGAACCAAGGAAACTTATCCCTCGGTGTTGCACTACTTGTAGGGTTTGGTGCATATGCTATTATAGGAAAATCCAAGTATACATGGGTCAAGTAAAGAAGATATTATAGCATAAAAGGAGAAGAATAAGAAGATTGTAGCGCAAAGATTACGAATATGAAGCCATGTTGTTAACAATAAAGGATGAATTGAAGAAAGCGGGTTGGGTATTGAACAACTATCGGGGATCTTGCACATATCCTTATGGCATATACAATCAAAGAGGAAAATTAAGTATTAGCGGCCAAGAAGGATGAAAATATTAGAAGGGAAGAGAATATGGTTGAGATTACAAGGAGGCGTGACATGCTTAAAATAAGGGATACTTTAGAAATAAGAATCAAGGAGCTTGGATCACTGGTGGCATGAAGAATGGATGTTATGGAAGGGATGATTTCAGTCCTGGCTGGAGTAATAAGGGAGTTGAAGCACAAGGGTGAGGATATGACTCTAGAAGAGATGATGGAGGTAGTTGGGATGATTCTAGATACAACTAAGAAGGGGTTGGTAGAATGGAGAACATCCTTAATATAGAGTACCCCTAACTTTTGTAGCCATTTGAGGAGTAGGAGAACGCAAGTTGGACATTATTTCATTCTTTTATTCTTCGTATTTTCATTCTTTATTCTTCTCATTCTTTGGAGGGATAAGACGAGAAACACCATTACGAGAGGCTAGGAAATGTAATTAGTGTGGGGTAATTTTGGATGGAAAAATTACTAAGCATTGAGAGCGTGCAGAGGAATGTGTGGCACGCAGAGAGAAGCGCAGGCGTGCGCACGAGGACAAGTTGAAGTGGCACGTAGTAGGCTCACACCTAGATAGAAAAAACTCAAGACTTAGCCGATTTTATAGATTACGGGCTAAAAATAGAAGAGCATGGTGGAGTGTTAACCAAGCAAAGGAAAAAAGCATGATAACTTGGTGGCCAAGCAAGGGTTATTTTGGAGGATGAACATGCAAATTGGGTACACACATGGAGGATATTAAAAGGATTAAATCAAGTCTTTAATATAGGATATATCATTATTACTTGTTTTTTAAGCATGCATGTATTCTATTTTTGGCATGCCTATTATTAGGAAGTGCATGGGCAAAGTGAAGGGAAAGTCCCCACCCCTATATATATCTAATGTAAACCATTGTTTTGATATCGTGGAGTCTGTAGTTTAATCCTAGAGCGTAGTATGTTGTTCGATTAGGGTTGATACTAGCGTGTATGGTCCAACACTGCATATAAGAATTGTTATGTATTCAACTTCTATAATGTAATAATTTTTTTATAATAGATATGGTGGATGGATTATTATCATTGATATGTCCGAGTATTGAGATTTCATGGTGCCAATGATATTGGTAATGGTCTAATTTGTTATGTGTTCCTAAGTTATTGCAATGGTTTAGTACGATTGAATGAGTATTTGGGTAGACATCATTATGAAAATGCATGCTAACATCGTGAAAAGCACACACAAAGGAGGGACATGCTAGTTGTGTGTGCTTCAGTGAGCCTTAAGTCCTAATCAATGAAGTGCCAACGCGTATAGCATTTAGTTAAAATAAAATACTACAATGGTGAATTCTACCCATTAGTAGCATAATTAATTCTACCGGTTGGTAACATTCGTGATGCTACCAGCTATAAAATTTTACTTTCCGATAGCATGCAAAATGCTACCAATCGGTAGCATTATCCTTGCTACCTACCGGTAGCATTATCCTTGCTATCAAATGGTAGTATACAAAATGTTTTTGGTCGTAGAAAACAAGATGCTTCTAGTGGGTATCATTTTGTGTACTCTTTGTCTGATAGCATACAAAAAATACGACTGACTGATAGCACTCTCGCCATTTACCTATAAAAATTCATTGAGCCTATTCATTTTCACTTTACATCGAATGAGAAAACAATCTCTTCCCATGATCCCAATAATAAAAAAACCTCTCGTTATCCACCGAAAATAACAAAAAATCAGAAAACAACCTCTTCCCATGAGCTAACTCATCTCCAAATTTTAAACGAAAGTATGAAGCGGAAGGTCATTTCTAGAGTCCAAACACAAAGCAGAATGTCATCTCCAAAGTCTAAACAGAAGGCATATTCAATTTATTACAAAAATTCTGAGAAGGAAGGTCATTTCTAAAGTGTCTGTGAGCCCATAGGAACAACCTCAAATCCGTAAGTTTTCTTATAAGATCCTTGTATTTCCTCAACTATACAAACTCCTATCGATCCCAATTCATTTTCACAATGGATTGACGCCTCCAGTTTCACAAGGCTAGTTTATATGCCCCAGTTTCCCACAAACACCAAAACACTCAACAACCTTTTAACAACCTATTAAAATTCCTCTTGTATGTTTTCCATTCAAATCCCATCACACACATTATCCTTTGTAATGTCCCCTAAAGACGTTTAGTGTTTGACAAGAATCCCACACAAAGATGTGGATCCTATCACAATGAAGGCCATTTTATCTAATGAAGATATCAATTATTTGGAGTCTCATTACCAATTATCTATTGATGCAACTACTGGTAAGTAACTAAGTTTTAAATAATCATATTACTATTTATATCATTTTAGATTTTAAGAATTTTGATTTTTTGTTTTATTTAATATTGATAATTTTTGTCTCCTTACATTTAAAGGTTCCCCAAATCCTTCAAAAAGGGGAATTCCCCTCAAGGATTTCAATAAGTAGTTTCTGCAAGGTATGGTGCAATTTTACTAGGCTGAAATCATATTGCAGGGTAGATATACAAATATTCCATTTTGGGCCCTTGCTTATATCATGTGCATCCTTAGCGGGAAAAAGCATTATTGGTGCACTTTATTATCCTCCAAGATAAGACATGACCTAAGTAACATTAATGTGAATGACACTGTTACTATTAATTCCATAAATTTTATTCTTGCTTTGTATTATGAATCTCTTTACAATTTATGTTGCACCCCTACTCCTACCGCACTCAACAACAAGCTTACAACTATGTATTTAACAATTGAACAACAAGAGGTCAGTCCCAACTCCAAAATTTATGATTATTTTCTTTTTAATCATTATCATTAATTTTCTTAATATTTTATAAATTATATTTGGAATTAATATTCAATTCACTTTGTTGAATTATAATAGGGGATAGTTGATTCAAACTTGCGCAATCGAAGAGAGGCTTCCATAAGAGGTCATTTCCCTCCGTATAATTGATATTTTGTTAGTGTTTCCAAATATCAGCAGACGAGAGGACACCACTTGGTCCACTCCACAAATAATCACTTATCAAGTGAAACAGATGAGGAGTTTTGTAACTCCTTGTCTAATTGACACGTCCACCATGCCACTAATCGTAGGTTTTTAATATTTCTATATTCTAATATGTTTAACATATATATAATTTCATATAAATATACATTAAACATTTATAACTTGTTTACATTCCTTTGGTGTAGCAACCTTCAGTAGCCAGGTTTCATATCATCAAGCTTGTGCTATCCCAACAAGAATTGTATATGAATTTGATGAAACACAAGATCAAGATATATCTTCATTACTGCAGGTATGTATCTCATTTAAGTTTTAATTTGAATTTATTTTTTAGTTTTTTTATAATGTTTTAACTGAAGAAACTGATAAGTTTGAATTGTTAATGGTTAATTACATTTAGATCAACATTATCAATATTAATCCCACTCAAAGTGTTTTCAATCTACCCCTCAACAACAACCACAACAATTACAATAGGCACCATCTACATCCTAGATGCAATCTAAGTGAATTAGTAATGTTTTCTTAATCATAAATGATATATAATTTTCTATTATTCCATTCTTGTTATGTTTGGCATTTTCAATTTTTGCATGTTTTTTACAATCGATTGTTGTAGTGCATCCTCTGCCTCCAATTCCAAATACATTTGATTCTTTGAGGAAAATATGTCGCCGCCACCACCACCACAACAAAATGTCAAGACCAGGGGCAGTGAGAAACATATTTCATATAATTTTCTAGATGTAAGCAAGGAAACCATTAATTTTGGACTTGATTTTCTAAATTTTTCATTGAGAAATGTTACTAGTGCATGGGATGTTTCTATTTTGAATGAAATTGTTTTGGATGAAGAATATCTTGGCATTGAAAGTGTCGAGTGGGGATCATGCCCATGGAAATTTCAATACACAAGATATGATTCATGGGATAAGGAAGCCTTCTCTAGCAAGAGAACAAAGATCAAACACACCTTTCCCTAGATAAATTGCCTTGATGAATGATGATGAAAAAACTAGTTTTTCACTTGATAGTCTTTTGGATGACAATTTTCTAGCCACGGTTAATGATATTTTATCAAAGGATATAGAACTATTAATATTGTGGGAGTTTAGGGATAAATTTTTGATTAAATAAATAAATTCTTGATTTAACAACCACTCCCAAAGACATTTATTATATTCTTCGGTTCAAAACGAACTAGCTAAGCTTGATATTTTGATGAATTAGGTTATGTTTGGTACCGTGTCTTTTTCAAATACTTATAATGATGATGTATTAGATATAATGTTGAACAAAATAGATAATTTAAATGCAGAAGCATAAGCCTACCATAATATGTGATCAAGAGACAAGGTCCTTGTTATTGCAAATGTAGAAAGGGATAATGCATTGACAAATTTTAAATAATTTTCAAATATTATTGATATGTGGAAAATATTGAGAAGCTTAAGAAGCTTCAGGTCATTATAAAAAGGTTAATTTTCATAGGGTTCCTACACCAAAGCATTAAACTAATTTCTTGGTGAGATACTCACAAAATTCATTTACAAAGCTTCACATTTAGAGTGTGTCTACACCAAAAAAAATATTATTTTTCCCTTGTAAGGAAACTATGAAATTTTTTTACAAATCTTAATGTGCAAGGTTGAACTTGCTTGGAAATATCGCACCAACACATCGACCAAGATGTTTTTCAAGGCAACATTAAGGTGTCCTTGCTCAAACATGAGTTTTTAAAAAAATTGGTAGTTCTTCAAGTTCTGCAAAGATTGGTAGTTCTATTTCTTAATTAATTCTTATACTTGAATGTTTAATATAACTTTATTTTTTAGTTTTGAGAAAAATTGATAGATATTAAATCTTTAAAAACACATACATTGACCATGAATCATAATTAATACTATGGATCAAAACCATATTGTGGATCAAAAATAATTACCATATTATTTAAGTACACAAATTTCCACTCAAATAATTACAAAAATTCCGTCGAAATAAATACAAAGATGTCCATCTCAACCGAGTACAACCAACCATCTAGTATAAGTACAAAATTATTCATCTCAAATGAGTACAAAAATATACCTCATATATGTAAAAAAATGTACATTTCAAATAAGTACCAAAATACACCATCTCGGAGGAGTACAAAATATATAGTCTGGAACGCAGTAAAAATATATAATCTTGAATGGGTATAAAAATACCATCTCCAATCATGGGATATTCACTATATAAACTTATGTCTTATCACGCATATTCATTGAATATTAAATAATACCCTTATTTCTAACTCTAAATCTCAACCTTCTATTATAATACGCCATCCCAATACAACTTTTCAAAAATAAAATACCCTTTATTTTACCACATATTCAAACCACCTATTTTCCCTATGAAAATTTTAATACCCATTTTTATTTCCACCTCTTCATTGTTGGATTCAATGTTTTACATTGTCAAAAAAATTGATTTTACTTCCACTTAATAACTTGATCAAATTCATATTGGAATCAAAAGTAAAAATCTTCATTTTGTTTAACTTGATATCTCTCTTCTTTTCCTTTCTATCTACAATTGTCACATTAATCACACTAATTTTTATAGTAAGGTGATGTCCCAACTATTGAGAGTTATGTAGTCTTTATTACTCGAAATACATGTTGCTTCTTTAGAAACCACACCACTTCTTTGAAAAGTATGCAATGGAAAAAACCTATATTTAGGGCTTCTTTATCTTCCCCACAACTAGTCCTTTTCTGTCTTCCCTATCACTCCACATACCCTACCCCTAATATATTTTTAAAAACATTTATACTTTAACCCCTTATACCCATTTATATGGGGCAATATAATGGGTCCATTTTGACTAATATTTAAAACCCCTATATGAACTCGCATGATAGACAATGGTTTAGATTGTAAATCCCTCATGTATCCAATAAACATATAACTACTAGATGTATCAATGTGGAGCAATAAAATGTCTAAGTGATACTACCTAAAGAGTGTCCATATGAAACGAAGGACTACCCAATTTTCCTATTGTCATGAATTTTACCCTCATCTCACCATGTAGTGTCAATACTTACCCGTGATACACAATTTCACATATCATATCATATATATATATATATATATATATATATATATATATATTTATCAATGTTAAACAAATTATTAGAAGTTAGTACATGTTATGTTTGTATGGTTAAACACCTATATTGACACACTATGAGCCCCGAACATGGGTTTTCCCTGCATCATTAAACCAAAGGGTGTGTGTAAAGTCCTCAACATATCTAATGTGCTAGAAGACATGTAAATTTATAGATACTCCAATCTACATTATAAAATCAAAATTAAAGAAAAATTTAAATATAACTCTTATTTCAAAGTTGAACGTGAATAATCCAATGCACACTACCACTCTAGCACTTTTCACTTCTTTGCGCACTATAAAATCTAGGATTGATAGGGCCTCCAAGAAATAACTCCCTTTGTCTAGTTGGTTCCGTTTTTTTGTTGCTCTGTTTCAGACAGAATGTTGTTTTTGGCTGCTTAATTGTAGTTTTCTCCTTGTTTTACTTTTTCCTAGTAGCTACTATTTGGGTTACTATTGGACTTTATATATTATTTGGATTTTGATCTTCTTTTGATGTTTTTCTCATGTTTGATCTGGCTGTTGAGCCTTTCTTGTAACTGGGTATAGTCCCTCCAAAACTATTTGCCATTAATATAAAAAAACTAATTTTAAGTTAAACAATATTTTAATATATTAAATATACTTACAAGAGTACAAAATCTAAATCATCTAACATTCTCATATAATGGCCAACAATATGGGTAGTCCCGATGACTTACGTCTACCCCAGGTCTACAAAAGTGTATTGAGTCCATGGTACTAGTATAATAGGACTTAGTCCAACAATATGAGCAATATCCTAGTAGAAAATAAATCACGAACCATGAAAATTAATACAAATCAAAACATTTAATATAATATTTTCATGAAAACTAATTTTACTTTTTTTGAACACTTAGACATACCTAAAATCCTTTGTGTAGAACTATATATCTCCCAAACGCATCCCTTCACAAAATGACCAAACAAATGATGTCTCAACCCATGCCCATGAATTTCTCTAAGCCTTTGATTTATTAATTATGGAACTTGAGCAATGGGGATGCCATATTCAATAATAACAAAATATAAGGACTTCATGGAATCAACAAGTTGTTGATGAGCAACATTGTGCATACTAATCCATCCGAATTGAATCAATGTCCTCAAGGCGTATAAATCATGCATTAATAAAATGTTTTATCGTATCACCTAACACACCAAGGGGAATAGAATTTGAAGTGGAATGAGGAGTCCCCAAAAATCTCCCCACATGATCTCGAAAAGATATTTTGTACATGTATGGCCACAATAAATCCACACTCTCCAAATAAACTCTTGTGAATTTTAGCAATTTCAGGTTTAGCTACCTCATCAAAACTAGGTGTAAAAACCTCCATATGTGAACCAACTAATCAACTCTTATTTTTCTAGGCGGCCTATTAGGATGTCAAAATATATCAACTAATTGACCCTTTCCAAGACCTCCATATTTGGGAATACTAGTATAATCAATTGATTTCCATAAATGTAACTCTATATATGGTTGTTTAACAAAATATAACAACATTATATCTTTACTCAACTACATGTCATGGAAACCATCCAATGAGGATTATTTAAAGGCGTCATTAATAGGTTGTCACAAGAAGTCACATAATATGCTTTAACTCACCTTTGTGCATTAAATTTTGGAAATAAAGGTTTAACATCATTTGTTTACACAAGTTGATTCACATCCTTCAAAGAGAGTGCTCGATTAACATTGTCAACTAATGAAGAATGCAAAACATTCAAATTCAACATATGATATGGGTTATATGATTCAATGTGTTGATTTTTCCATTGTAATTCATTTTTATTACCCAATAAATTTTCACGATGAAGAAGTGAAGGATTTTCCAAGGAGTGATCTAAACTAGCTAATACATCGCTATAGTTTTTAATAAAACCTCCCTTTCTCCTTCAGTAGAAAACATCTACCACTAAGCATAATTAAAATAATAATATTTTATAATTACTATACAAATTCACATTTGAATAAAAATTAAAAAATAGTTGTATAATTATCATATAAATTAACTTTCTAAATAATTTTTTTACAACTTAATAATTTTTTTTTGTTAAGATCAAATTTACATTTTGATAACAGATTACAACAAACAATTTTAATTATAATACAAATGTACACTAACAAATATTTACCACTTAATAAATTTATAACATTAATAAAAATAGTTATAAATTGAATGGTTACTAATTAAATACAATTGATCAATTAATAACTAATAACATAAAATACTAACATTTTTTTATATTATTATACACATTTATACTTTACAAACATTAATTGTAATAAAACATTATATTTATACTTTCAAAAATATATTAAAATTTGCATTGAGTGCAAATATCTTATTTCTTTAGTACAATAATTTCTTCAAATTACAATCATTTTTTCAAGTACTACTTGAAATACAAAATTTTATTTGTAGTAAACCAAAACAATCTTCAAATAGAAGTAGACTTTTTCCCGGTACAAAACTTCTCCATAATGCACCAAATTTTCCTCAACATTGCTTCTTTTCATCACAATAAAAATTTACAAATCCCGCATAAGGTAGGAACCTAGTATACAAAGTTTCCTTAGGCATATAATTCAACGACTTTGGGCAAAATATGCAAGGCCCAACATCAAAACATAGATAATTGTATTTTCCATGATTTTGTTTATGATAACAAAAACACTTTTCTATTTAGACTAGTAAAATGAAGCCTTTACTTTGCAAGGTTAAATGAACTATCTTTACTACATGGTTAGTGAACTATGTCTCTTTGTATGATTAAATGAACTCTATACTTTACATATCGTCAAGAAAACAAAGAAACATGTTATACACAACTACAAAAAGATTCAATTTTTTTCAATTCAAAGAGAGAGATTATTGCATTAAGCGCAAAGGGGTTTTGCATACCTAATGCCCACCACAAACACTAACATCACCTCAATGCTAACTCCGCCTACACCAATGCCAACATTGTCCAATGAGCATTTAAATAAGGATTGATTTTACCATAAATATAATCGAGTTATTTTTAACATCTTACGACCATAATAACTTATGGTTGTAATAGTTACTGGATGTAACAATGTCGTAAAGTATGTTACAACCATAATCCTTGTGCATTACCAAAATACATGTCAAATGTCAAAAATTGAGCCACATCTTTGTGCACTCACCCTACACAAAGATGATTTATTGCTTTTCTTAATTAATAATTATTTCAAGTTAACGACAAAGAAAAGTGTAGAGATGGGAAATTCAAGAAAGAGCTAGAGATGTGTACTAAGTAGACT
Source organism: Taxus wallichiana var. yunnanensis (assembly GCA_018340775.1). NCBI lineage: Eukaryota > Viridiplantae > Streptophyta > Pinopsida > Cupressales > Taxaceae > Taxus > Taxus wallichiana. The sequence continues at coordinate 352,588,520 of CM031242.1, read as the reverse complement.
TAAAATGTAAGCACTTGTGTTAGCAAGGGAGCATAGCCAAAATTGTCATTACTAAAGGATAAGTTACCAAATGTGAGTGTTTACATAATGAATTCATTTTCGACATTTATTTTTGAAAACAAGTATGATGGTGGATAGGCTATGGATTGTTGATCTCAACGTCAACAACTTTTTCATATGTCTTTTGTTGTAGATGTAGTTCGCGCCTTTTCCATTTTCTAGTATAAGCAATCCCTTATTACAACCGTGACATAAACACAATAAAGAAAAGGATTGTGAAATCAATTAATCATGTTAATCTTTCTTCTAAGCCCTATTTTTCTTCCTATTCACACAACAAAACCATCTATTAGTGGTAGTTTTAGTTCCTACAAAAATGTTCGATTGAGAGTAGGGTGAATAAAACCTCGAGTTTCACTTAAAACAAAGAAAATGATAAGAATAATATCGAATCATGGGTTCAAAACCCTTGTGATAACATCATAATTAGGGAAAAGTTAGTTGAAGCATTGAAATTATTCAACTACAAGGGATTACTTTCAAAGCTATCTCTAGAGTTTGTGACCTCAAGAATTATCACATCACACCCCATTTCTCCTTCCAACAATTCACTAAAAAGACACATAGTCCACATGTGACTTACCAAAACAAATAAGAGGACTAACTACTTTCCCTCCAATATTTTATCTTCCCATCTCACCATCCTCTCTCTATAACTATTTCTTTATCACTTCACTTCCTTGATTCTCCATTGGTTCTCCCTATCAATATTTCTAATCCTAAAAGTTCAGTACTATGAAAACCATTTGTCATTCCTTGCCACCCCATTCTTAAAAAAGGATTATGTGGGCCAGCCCATCATGAAAACACATCACATCAGCTCGCCACCCACCTTCTTTCATCTTTCCAAATCCAATATAATTATTCCCCTCTTCTTTATTTTCCGTTCGATAGAAGTAAGAATATTAATGAAATATAAAATTGTTAAAAGGAAAACAAAGTGATCCTTTCCTATGAAAAGAGGAGAAAAATCACAATGTTCCACTCAGACGCCTAGATTTGCAGTTTTGATTCGATGTGCGAACCAAAATTGGTTTCCATTAAAGCATAAAAGAGCATAATATATAGCTGGATCTCCATCCCCAAGTTACCCACTGGAACAAAGTTCATCCATCTTTCCAGGAAGATTGATCTGATCGTATTGCTAACTTAGTGCTCGATCCAGGTTCGAAAATATTTATCGCTAAAATGGTGCAGAACTCTGGAAATTCTCATGAGGATTTCGCTCGGCTCTTCAACAGACAATCAAGTATCCATGAGGTTCTGGGAGGAGGAATAGGTGACATTTTTTTGCTTAATTTAGTGGAATTTGAAAAATTAGATTAGATTAACAAATGAAATGGTTAAACTAACCGATGTATGCAACTTGGAGTAATGCAAATCTAATGTGTTTCGAATGAAGAAAACCGTTTTGAGAAAGCGGATCCAGAAAGAACATTTTGTAATTTGCATTTGCACGATGATAGGGGCGGATGTGATGTTATGGAGGCGAAAGAATGCATCGATAGGAATTCTTGTGGGCGCTGCGGCAGCGTGGATATTGTTCGAGAAATCAGGATACACTTTCTTATCACTTGCCGCCAATGTGTTTTTTCTGTTGGTAACAATCCTCTTTGTTTGGGCAACGGCAGCAGCTCTGATAGGCAGGTGAGTGTGAATATTTATATACCAAATCCTTTGAAGTAATAAATTCCAATGAAATGAAATGATTAATGATGAGTGTGTCAGACCTCCTCCTCCTCTGCCCGAATTGGAATTATCAGAAGAAATGGTGAACGAAACAACGAGTTTGATACGATCCCAAGCCAACTTTCTTTTTAGAGTTGCAAATGATATTGCGCTTGGGAAAGATCCCAAACTCTTCTTCAAGGTTAATTAGTTTTAATACTCTTCTTTTCATATTAATTTGTGTTTATGGCTCAGCTGCTCCTTATTATCTATCTCAGGTGGCTGTGTATTTGTGGCTCATCTCAACCATTGGAGGTTGGTTTGATTTCCTCACACTCGGGTATACAAGTAAGTTCATCCAGTTTTTGCAAAACAAGTAGAGGCATGAATGTATTGTATTGAATCAGCCTAATGGATGGTGGTTTTTAATTTCAGGTCTGGTTATCTTACTCACAGTTCCCGCCTTATACGAAAAGTACGAAGAGCATGTGGATAGATATGCAGGCATTGCTTTGAAGGAACTAAGAAAAGTTTACGTCAAAATCAATGGACATGTTTCAGATATCACAAGCAAGATGGCAAAGAAATACAAATACCTGAGGGGCAGGAAGATACAGTAGATAAAACCCATTTGAATGAAGAGTTGCACATTTTGATTTTGATTTCTTGTGTTTGGAATCTTATAAAAACATTGCAGGCCACACTTACTAATTACAAATTATTATGTTTGTTACACCGGATTTGGGAATAGAGAACAATGGGCCCGTCATAGCTGTTTTGCTTTTCATTGCCCTCACCTTTATTCACTTGTTTTTATGTCAGATGCATTTGGTGACAGATCATTAACCTTTGAATTTTCAATAATATCTCTGCAGCTTTGTATTGCTTTATTCTTCCTAAACTAACCGAAAGTATTCTCCCTACTTACATCATACACGCCAACTTTGAGACATCGTACGTGTGGAAAGTCGTTTGCACCTTTAAGAGCACTGGGGAACAAGGGCTTCTATCTTTTGGGTAAATGTGGTCTTATGTTAAAAAAATTAATATTTATTTCTAAAATTTAATAATTTTTAAAAATTTCTAAGTAGTTATATTTTAAGGAGAGGATTTCGAGCCTCATAAATTAATTGGGGGCACAAAAAAATCTGCTTGGGAGTTTTTACACTTGGCATTTATGTTTAAGCTTCCCTTCTTATTTTAACTTCCTATTTTGCTAAATCTAAAGACTCCTATTTTGTCTCTGCAAAGAAAAATCAAAAATCATGGGACTCTATTAATGCAAAAAAATCCTATTTTTCTCTCTCCCACACCTGCTCAAAATTTTTAGCTTGCCCCTTGCATGGGACCGCATGACCTAACTATGTTGTAGCATAATTAAGCTTACTTACCATAAAGCACCTTGAATATACTTAATTATAGAATTGGAGACATTTATAGTATGAATATTTTGAAATATTTAAAATAATTAAAATGCTTGAAAGTATAAGAGAATTAGGGGTTTAAAGATATTATTTGATTTAATATTAATTTAGAGACAATTGTCAACTACATATAATATAGAAAGTCTAAATTAAAAAGAGAAATAAATATAGACAAACCACGAGAAAGAGAAGAAATGGAAAAACATGGAAGAATATGAAGAGACATAGTAAAAAAACAAAAAGGGAGTTATGAGTGGCGAAAGTTGCATAACATCCAATAGGAATAACTCAAAGGTCAAACAATGTAAGGAACACACACCAACAAGAGCGATTTTAGTTCAATGATCATCAAATACATAAATACTTTAGAAATATAGAAATTGGCTACTCACACACCAAAATCGGTGTCTAATAATGCCCTATTTTGATATGTGTGTTCATATATATCAAAGTAATTAAGAATAAACACTTAAATGATAAAGTTTTGTTGTGTTTGCCTCAAATTTTGTGGATAGTTTTCATAAGTTAGTTGGAGTATGATAGCCCATTGAAAGTCGAAGGATAGATAAATACATTGATCTTTGTAATGGAAGGTTGAGAAGATTTTGGAACTAACATTTATGATCATATGTATGGGATATGGGAACTTGTGATCGTGAACACATATGGAAACATTTTTCAAGTGAATCACCATCTATATATTAATATCTTATCAAAAAAATGTTAAAATCCTTGGAAGACAAGAGAATATGAAAAAAATACACTTAGTTGTGCTAAAGAATGTGAAAATGTCCATGTAGAATCATGTTTCAAAATATATACGATATCTAAATTCATTATAAGTTACACTTTACTGCAGTTGTTCAACATTTGTGATTTTTATATACTATTCTATTGTAGGAGTGGATTATGATAACTAAAATACTTAATTGATTCACAAATATTTTAGTGAACGCCATTCAAATATAGATTTACAATAACACCAAAGAATTCATTAAATAAATCAGATTTCATTCATTTCATGTACCCATCAACTATTGTTTATATATGATAAAGGACATCATCATTCATACTTGAATAATCATAATTATAATACAATCACAAATTTCACTAGTTTTTTTAAAATTTGAAGTATTGATTCAATCAAATCATAGTGTGGGGAACAAGTTTCTCCCACTAACTCGATTAGATGAAATGCAACAAATACATCTTGATTATCATATAAGTTTAACACAATCAGTACAATATATCCTCTCTCTCTCTCTCTCTCTCTCTCTCTCTCTCTCTCTCTCTCTCTCTCTCTCTCTCTCTCTCTCTCTCTCTCTCTCTCTCTCTCTCTATATATATATATATATATATATATATATATATATCACTTTGAATAGGATACCTACGATATAATAGGTGTGCAAATCGTGAGGAGAGTAACATTGAGGTGTTTTATTTATACACCTAATTTTTCACTTTACTAAAGTTTGTTCCTTGCCAATGTACTATTGGTGCATTGGCTTACTTGGAGCAATGTCCTCAAGGAAACTATTAGAGTACGGATTAATTAGAAATGGCCATGTGCAACCTTCATTGGTTGTGTTGGGCTAGCTAGTAGTGGTACTTATGAGAGATCCTTGATGTTTAGTATAATTCTATTCTATTTCAATTTTTTTCATACATCTACAGTCATATTTTATACCCTCCATATGACATCACCTCACTAGATCCTTTAATAGTCAATTCCATACATTCTTTCAAAGACATATATACCTTTCTCATGTCACCTATTAGTAAATATGAGTGTTCCTCCATCATCTAGTATCTCCTTTTTTACCCCCATGATTTTGCATTTCCCATAACCGATGCTATCAACCATGGTAGATATTATCTAGCTTGTAGTTTATTATAGTTGACAACATTAGTCACCAATGATAATACTAGCGAGAAACTACAATTCCCTATCATGATTTCTCTATACATGATGTAGCCTAGAATTTACCAGATAACACCCTAGACGTGTTGACACATCACTCAACCTAGACTGAGCGCTCACCCGAAGCACACAAAGGTACCAGGTCCCTCTTTAGGGTTGTTGTAGTAGGATGTTAACATGATGAAGGAAGAAACATATAGATCCATAACTAATCCATCATTCTACAATGCATGTCATATTTAGATCAATGAAAGAAAAAACTTAAACAATAATCATGATTGAATCAAGAACATGCACTACTCAATTACACAAAGGAATGATACTTAGATTCAACCAATATCTTCCATCTATTAATAAACACAAAATCTCCTTACAATAATGGCATTATATACCAATGTGTGTGCATGGATCTGATACAATAATCCAGGTCATATGCACATATCTCTTTTTATGCTTACCTAGATTACGCTCTGCATATATCTATATCTCTCCCCTATCTCTCGTAATTCACTACATATTTATAGAGTGGGGACTTGCCCTTCACCGCTTATCTATTCCAAAAATAGGTTGCATGCTATTAATAATAGTCATGCGCATCATTTACGAGGCATAGCCACACATGTAAGTGTGCTATCTATAGACCTCTTATAGTTAACTGAAGTGACAATCCTATTCTTAGCTCGTCTTCATGCAAAACGCTTTGATCTGATCCTCTAAAGATAGACAATGTGTGGCGCGCACGTCTCTGCATTGTTGGTGTGTTTCGCATGCCATCTTCTAAAAATAGGTCTTCATGATCAAAATCGGCTAAGTCCTGAATGTTCAACTTGCCCTCCGTGCGCAGGTTCTTCATGTCCATTCACGCCCTTAAACCTAGCCTGTTTCCCCACGCGAATTCTTGTGTGAGTTCTTTCAAGTGTTCTTTTGTTCAACGTTACCCCACACTAATCTCATTGTCACCCCGACAATGGGTATCTCCAAAAATTGAAGTAAAGAATAGAAGAATGGAAAGAATAAGAATGAAAGAATGTAGATGAATAAAGAGGTTTTATGAGATAGCCTCCTCTATATCAGTTTGAAGTATCAACTCTGGATACTCCTCCTTTATTTCGGCCTCCAAGGCCTATCATTCAACGAGTGCTTGTTCTACTATTTTCTGGAATGTCCACAAATGGACTCCAATTCATCCTCAATTTCCCCTTTTTCATTTTGCAGAACCAACACAACGCTTGGACATTGAGGTCATTCTTCCTTTTAGAAGATCCATATTTTACGCAATGAGCTTCCCAAGCTCTTCCAGCCAAGTCTTGTGTGGCTCTTGTGTTGTTGTCAGGGCCTCGCTTCTACTTAACCATTGACAATCTTTTTATGCGGCCCAATGTTTCATCCTTCATTACTCTCTAGACCTCATTGTTTTCTTCCAGGGTCTTTATGTTGATAAGCGCCTCTGGAGTTGTGCAGATGTTCAAATCCTGGTTTGATTTCTTCAATACTTCTTATAGTGCTTGCAGCAACCCTTCATAGGATGTAATCTTTCACATCACTTTGAGGCTTTCTCTTGCTCTGCTCTTGTTTTGGATTCCTTGGCACTGTATGCGCAGAGGTTCATCTTCAAGTACCAAGTCCACCAACTTTCCTACATAATGTATCACTGAGGGAAACGTTTGTGGTACCTTGGGCTCTAAGTGTGGCCTAGCTCTTATGACATTGTCTCCAATCTCCTCTATGATGTTGATAAATACTTTGTTCTTCTTCTACGCTAAGTCCCTCTCTTGCGTTATGCGCTATCTCTGCATCCTTTGTCTTTAGCTCCTCGCGTAATGCTCTTATCATTGTAGCTTTGTCCATGTTTCTTCTCACAACTTTAGTAGAAACCTTCACCAATGTGTTGTTGACCTGCTCATCTAACATGATAGTAGGCTTTACTATCATATGTCTAGCTTAGGGTGCCTTCTTCAGCCATCTCGACATGCATGACTCTTCACATATATTAAATTAAAACTCATCCATATGGGTGTGCATTGACCATGATAGTTTATTTCTAGTGCAAATCGATCATGATATCCTCATCCATTAGCTCCCAGAATAAATCCTTATATGCTATCATGCTCTGGAAGCGGGCGTGGACAATTTTTCCTGCATCCTTTACATACCCCATGGCTGGTGGAATGTTCTCTCCACTCGTTCTTCTAGACTGTTGCTTAGGGACTTTAGCTTCCAAATTTGGGACTTGTTTCTCCAAGTCCTAAATAGTCTATACAACTTATCTCCTCTAGTCCCTTTTTTTCCTCTCCTCTTTCCTTTGATTCCTCACCCTTTTGTTCTTCTATGTTCTTTGGAAGTGTAGGAGAATTAGGCATGCTTTCCTCTGACTCTTCCACCTCCTCATTTAACTTCATTTTCCTCCTTCTCTGCATGGTTACCTCCTTCTGTGGAGAGAGTCTGGGTGATCGGCGCACTGTGTTTGAGTACCACCTTAGGTCCTTGTTCTCCTGAACACCCTCTTAAATTTGTGCTCCCCTTGGACTACATTCAAGTCCTCATCATCCCCCTCTTGTGGCTGAGGTGGTGTAGTGGCACGCTCAGCTTCACCCTTATTTGTAGGATGTCTCCTACCTCTATTCTCCAAACCACCACTATCTTCACACTCCTCATCCTCATCCTCCACTTCAATTGGCTCTGTGGGCTTAGGTGTTGGGATGTTATCCATTGTATGCTTTCCCTTTGGTGGTGCTGGAAGTGTGAACTCACCTTCCACATACTTGTTATTATCCATCTTTGGCTTTAGTTGGAGATACACCAACGCTGCTCCAATATCTCCCACCACCAAACTTATTGGTTTAATGCTCAAAACATCAGAAATGATTCTTTCAACATATGCACCCCACCCTGGATACACATATTTCTTCCTTAGTGTGTGGTAGTCGCAATCTACCTTATTTGTGTTGAATGTCAGTCACCGTGTGTCTATAAACCTATGTACTGATGCCTAGAAGTACCTTGTTGTGAATGCATATGAAAACTTGCACCAAGGACTCCATGCTCCATATTTCATTGCAAACCATGCTATACAGAAATGCTGGTATATAGAAAATTGAACTGCCTTTCCAACCACCGAAGGCAAGTCCTTGGGGATGCGCCATTCTTCCTCAAAAGCCGCACGGAGCCTATCATACCACTTCTCATCTATTACTTAACCTACTCATCATGGATCCCTCACATAAATACTTCTTGAAGTGCTCTCAGTAGGGTGATTTGTGTTCCATTGGATACTCCCATACCTTCTCCTTCGGTCCATCAGTGCTCTCGATCTCCATGAACACTAGTGATAACAAAACAGCTCCAAAGTTGATATTTCCTCCTGCTCGCTCTTCTTCAACAATTTTCTCTTCAATTATATACCGTGAAATGTTGTAAACTACTCCTTTAGACATCTTTTTGGCAATGTGCAGCCACATGGTGTTCACTTGTGACCACCTTTCTTGGTCATTGAGCTTTGTAATGAGATGTGCGGCTGCTTGTACAACTAGATACTTCTTTAGTTTGTCGATGTCCATACCACGTGGACCCTTTGTATATCCCAACTCCTTTCTGGTCTCTAATATTGTGGTTTTATCTATCGATCATCTCACAAATCATCTCTGTGCCTTTCAACCCCATTACCGTGGAGATGAGCACGTGGCTGAAATTCTGACTCTACGTCCTGCAAAGTAGAAAAAATCCTCGTGCACTCTTCTCATGAGCCACTAGTACAAGGGCTCATACTTCTCAAATAAGGGAGCTCATAAAGTTGGTAAACTCCTATCCTCTACAAGAGCTTCTCACCAACATCATCATACACCAGCATATCTTCTATCATGCATTTATTTGTCTTCGTGTTCAATAACGCGTCAAGCTCCTTCTTGTTCTCTATGGTATGGTGATTGTACTCACTCACTTTGCTTTTCCTTATGTGAGAATCCCACTCCTGGCCGACGATAACCCCCTCTGGATATTGCATCTCATAAAAATTGCTTTCGGAGCCATTTCTTCTTCTTCTTCTACCACCTTCTTCTTTCCCTTCACTCCTACTGCAACTACTTTCTTGGGTGCCATTTCTACCTTACAATCCTTTATAGATCCTTTCCACTCAAATTATGCAAGGTGAGAAGAAAACCTAGCTTGATTCAATCGTGCCCTAGGTGGAAACTTCGTGCCCTAATTCCTCTCTCACCTTGCTTCACTAAAACCCTTCACCACCTGGGGATGAAGCTTCTTTTTACATAAATCTTTTGTCACACTTGGTTTCACACCTTCGCACCTTAACCTAATCACTCGGCTCTTCACACTTATCTCTTTTCTCAAATACTCTTAATCGCAATGGTAAAAATGAATTCGCATCCCATCCTTATATAATTTTTCAAATTTTGATGCATTTATTGCTCCTTCACCTACCAAATATCCTCTCATTCATTAACCAAATTCGTTCATTCCGTGCAATACATCTTTGTGCCCTAGCTATAACCTTTTAGCGCAAATTCCTACCCTCTGGTCATAGACTTCTCTTCATGATGCGCCCTTGCTTTGAGTACCTCATCACTTGTACCTTCTCCTGGTAGTTATCATGGCCTCTACTTACCTCGTGTTATATTGTCCTTTCATTCATCTCCATCCTTGGTCACTTTTGAGAAGCAATCTTCTTTTGACTTAAAGCACACCCGTAGCAGCTTATTCCTTTCACCTTTCAATTCCCATAGTATTTTACTTGGATATCAACAACCACCCCACACTAAAAGGATGTGCAGTCCTCTACGCATAAACATTCTTCACATAGTAATTAGCTTCATGCGCGCAAACACTTTATTACACAAGAACAACAACTAAATTGACAAAGTGTAGCGACAATGAAGGAAATACATTAAGGAAATACGAAATTGAAAACCTAATCTAAATGGAAATACTGCCTTATTACAAACACCAAGAAGACTTATTTATAGTAGGGCTTCAGCCTACTCCCGTTAAAGTAACCGGTTAGCCATGTTCCATATTGTGCTTCTAACTGAAAGCACCTGATTCAAGTATGTAAGTGATGACATACAGCCCCAACCAATGTACTTTGAGCTTTCCTGATGGCGCAAGAACTTTGAGTCATAAAGAAGTACCATTTGTCCAACCACCAACTTCTTATCCCTTATGTTTCTATCATGCCATGCTTTCTACCTAGCCTTTTCTTGCTTCTGACTCCATCGTGTTATGGCTCGTCGCTCATCCAATTGAATCATCTTCTCAATACACTCTTCTAAAGCATGCTCATCATCTAGACCTCCAACACGCGCAATGCATAAAGAAGGTAACATAAATTCTATAGGGAGAATGGATTTTGTGCCAAACACTAACTGAAATGGTGTGGCTTTGTTCAATCTCTTATAAGTTGTTCTATATGCCCAAAGAACAATAGCTAACACTTTATCATCCCAATCCTTTCTTCCAACATCACAAATTTTTGTCAATGTCTAGCTCAAAATCTTATTGAAAGCCTTAATAGTTCTATTTTCCTGAGGGTGGTAAGGTGTAGTCTTATGGTGGGCAACCATAAACTCATCTAATAGGATCCTGATTGTCTCATTTAAAAATGTGTACCCCTATCACTTGTCAAACTTAAAGGACATCCATATCTTGTAAGAAAATTCTCCCATATAAACCTAGTTGTTGTAGTTGTTGTATAGTCCTTTGTAGGTGCTGCTTACCCCACCATGTGAGATAATCTGTGTAAGTAATGATATAGCGTGATCCAGTCCTACGCGCGGCTGGAAAAATAGGTCCTACAAAGTCGATGGCCCATTTCTCAAATGGTTCTACACTAGTAATTGGTCTCAAAGGCATCTCATCTCTTTGTCCTAGTTTTCCTAGGCGCTGACAATGGTCACACGCCTTACAATATTCTTTACAATCTTTATACAATGTCTCCCACCATAATCCAACAAGTAGGATCTTTCAAGCGGTTTAAGTCACCTACATAGTGGCCTCTGCAATACCTCATGGGCTTCTTCCATAATATCCTTGCACTCATGCTCTAATACACAAAGTGATGTAATACTTCATCTTTGCCTAACTTGTAGAGGTCACCACCGATTAACATAAACGGTATTACGCATGTATAGCAAGCTATTTTTCTTTTCTAATGCCTTCATTCATTCTCGGTGCCACACCATCCAGTAGAAATACAACAATGTCTTCTAATTTTGATGGCACACATTTGTAACCTATATAACTGGGCATCTGGCATGGTTTCTTCAATTGTTTGTGCTTCCTCTCCTGAGTTGATTCTAGACAAGTGGTCTGGTCCAGAGTTACTTTTCCCTAGCTTCACCACAACTATGAAATCAAACTCTTGAAATAGGAGTACCCATCTGCATATGCGCCCTTGTAAGATGGGTTTGTTCACCAAATACTTCAATGCCATGTGATCCATATAGAATACAAATGGTGTGGCTAGAAAATACTATCGAAACTTGTGCAATGCATAGATCATTGACAAAGCTTTGTGCTTTGTAGTTGTATAATTTTGTTCAGTAGGAGTTAGCTTCCTACTAGCAAAGAAAATAGGATGATCGATAATACCTTCTCCAGGTTGAGCTAATATTGTGCCACCAATGGTCATGCCAGAGGTGTCCACGTGTACATGAAATGGTTTGTCCCATGAAGGAAAACATAGGATAGGTGCGGTAGTAAGTTTCTCTTTCAATGTTTCAAACGCGCACTGTTGCGATTCTCCCCAATAGAATGTACCTTTTCCTTTCAGTAACTCCTCCAGTGTGTGAAATTTTTGCATATCCCTTTATGAATTTCCTATAATATCCTATGTGACCTAAAAATCTACACACCTTGCTCTGATTGGTAAGCACTTCCAACCCTAAAATGACTGCAACCTTAGCTAGATCAACAAGCAATCCTTCCTTGTAGATTATGTGTCCCAATAGTATTCCAAAAGGTGTAGCAAATATGCACTTCTTGATGTTCAAAGAGATACTCAATTTTCTACACCGTTCAAACATTAAGTGCAGATTGTCACAGTGATCCTTAACAAGCCCATATATTTGTCCAATCATCGAGGTAGACCTGTAAGAAGTTGTGAATAAAATATTTGAATGCCTAAACAACTATCTGCGAGAATACAACAGCAGGCATTTTTCAATCCAAAAGGCATCATAGTATAGGCAAAACTGCCCCATTCAGTAGTAAAATTTGTCTTTTCTTGATCCTCCTAAGCAATCCTAACTTGATGATACCCTGAAAACCCATCTGTAAAGGAATAGATTTCACACCCTGCTACTCCTTCCAGTATTTCCTCAGTGAATGGTGTAGGGAATGGGTCTATTACACATGTAGCATTTAGCTCCTGTAATCAACACAAATTTGAATTCTACCATCCTTTTTGTATACTGATCACCATTGGACTAACCCATTCTGACTCATCCAAAGGTTGAATGATTCCAGACTTCAACATTTTATCAATTTCTTCTTTTACCTTTTCACGTAAATTAGGATTCATTCTATAAGGTCTCTTTCTCATTGGGCGTGCATCGTCCTTAAGCTTTATCTTCATTTCCCCAAGTGATTCATGCACACCTTGAAGTTCATGATACCCTCAGGGAATAAGTCTTGATAATCCCTAATTAACTCAATGATCTTTTCCACTTCCGATTCTAACCAATAGTCTCCAATTATGACCTCCTTAGGCTCAGCCTCCGATCCTATATTGACCTTCTTTGTCTTCATTGGTTCATGGTATGCACGTGTATCCTTATCTACACTATCCAAGACCTCGCGCCCCCGTGAATGGTCAATATCTAGATTTTCAACTTCCTCATCATCCATGATGTAAACCATCTTTCCTTTCTCTTTCTCAAGGCAAGTGTGTTCAAGTAGTATGGAGTCCATTTCTTCTTCCTTTTCAAAATGCGCTCCAGACTCTATCTCACCAATTAAATCATGTATGAGTTCCTCCACCTTTGCACTATCTCCCATGGTTAACCACTTGACAAATTTTAATGCCTCTTCTATTGAGGTTGGGAAGAAAAGTAGTCAAAGGTCTGGATCATTCCTGCAGTCAAATTTTGTCAGTTTCCAGTCTCTCGATGTAGTTCTACGTATACATTCCAGGCATGTGCACATCCTTGTAGAGTGGAGTACAATTTATGCCCCAGAGAAAGGTGGTAATGCTTCTTATCCTGTCATCCGAGTCTCTCACACTGCTGAATGTGATGTTGGATAGGTTGATCACCATTATAAATGCATATCTACGTAGGTGCATTGCTCCTCACAAACCTAGTAGATAGGGCGACTCCAATCTCCTCCCATTCTATAATATTATCTCTATGGACTACCCATCAGTGTTGTTGTCCCGCACAAGGTATATACTAACATATCTCTTCTCCTAACCTGTTCTATCCACTGTGCTTCCATGGCTTGTAAGAATACATGAAGATATTTTACTCATGTATACCAAAGCACTGCGTTACCTATCTGTCAAACAAAATGAAGTCCATTCTTTCATGCAAGCATGCTTTTACCTCGCGCCCTACTAGTTCATATGTACCATGAGCCCAATTGTCACAAGTAATACTCATAGTATCACTAATAGAATGAGAATCCTCCCACTATAGGATGCCTTCCTTTGATGGCTCATTGACCTCTGGGTCATGAATAACGCGTACATATATTCTATTTAAGTCCTCCTCGCTTAGAGGCTCAACATACGGTGTAGAATTCCCATCTGTCAAAGGTATCACAACTCTTTCCTCCTTGTTCTCAAAGCCGATATACCCCTTATTAAATCTCAAGTCAACATTGTTCGCATAACACCAATGACATCTAAGAAAGGCTGGAAAACTATCTGCTTCTGCAAGTGCTAATACCTCAAAATCCCCAGTGAATTTGGCCCCTTGTATGGTTATAGATGCATCCTTCAAGACTCCTATGGGAGTGGCCTTAGTCTTATTTGCCATAAACAACACATTAGATGATGGCTACAATGGAGGCCTCCCCATTTGTACCCATGCATCTAATGTAAGAACATTTACTTTTGCACATGTATCAATCAATATGTTGCTCAACAACCATCCATCCACAACAACATTCAAAGTAATTTCCTTGTCATAGTCAATGCTATCAGGGGGAAGATTTGCATGCAGGATCTGTCGTCCGGTCTCAATACTTGTGCGCGAGTGTTCCCTTTTAACCAACTTCCTAATAGTGGAATGATGTTCTCTTGGCACAACATTTTGCACACTTCTCTTAGATCATCGATATCAGTTTGGACTATCTCTGATGCTTTCTTCTGCTCCTTTAAGTATTGTATCTCACCTTGAAGATTCCTTAGCACTTCCATGGTATCCTGGTAAACTTCCTTCTGATGAGAAAGATCTGGGTACCTTGCATGCAAAACCTCCTCCTTGGTGATTGTAGGCTTCTGGTGCAATGCCTCTCTTGTGTGCGTCACTTCAGCTCGTGTAGTAATCTTCACTATCTCTGCCTCAAGTTACTTGGTGCTATCTTGGTATCCACTAATCTTTGACCCATGCGCTGGATTCTAACCATCCCGGTGCCTTTGTTTTCTTTCTTATGTTGCTTACTCAGATGCTCATATAAGTCCTGGACACTCTTCATAGCTATGGTTCTTTCCACAAAAAGAACATGCAATATTCTAAGGACATTCGTGCCTATAGTGGTCAAGAGATCCACACATATAACATGTTCCATGAGGGAACTCACCTCTTCCTCCACCACAACCTCATCCTCCATATCCACCACAATATCCACATCCTCTTCCACGACCTCCTTCAAAATGCCCCTCATTCCTGTCATAGCACGTTTGATTATGATCTCGATCCTGGTGCTCGTTCTTGTCCTTAGAGTTATCCATTGCACTTTTTTTTCATACCCCAATGTCTACAGCATCATGGATCTGACCAATCAATAGAAAATCCTCAGTATCATGGGTCGTGGACCTGTAAATATTGTAAAAGCAGGATACATTCTTCCTTAGCACGCGTTGTAACAAAGGACAGTGGCTAGCATCATGATTCAAATGACAGATTTCACATTCTAATAGAAATGAACGTATAGATCTACGAGGGCAACTATCCTTGGTGTGACCTTCCACCTCACAATCTATACACCAAATCTCTAAGTGTGTTTCATGGGCTGAATTCACTGATAGCTTCTCTAAATATTTTTTCATAGCTGCAATCATGCCTCTAAGAATGGACTAACGCCATTGTCGATGATCCCAACCTCCTCAACACGCAAATCTACTTCCAATGCTTTGTGCAAATCAATGTATGTCTTATGTGACAATGCCCTTCTGAATGGTGTAATCAATCCTCCAACAAACCATTGTGCATGTTGGATTACGTGAATATCATAAGAAAGCTTAGATATGAGTGTTTTAAAATGGGCATCATACTCACGTACACTCTTAGTAGTGCCTTGCTTAATATCCTTGAGCGCACTTATACTCTTCTACTCAAACTTAGGGATATGGAACTCTTTCAAGAAAGCATCCTTCAGTGCTACATAATCCATGCAAGTTTGATCAGGGTCAAACTTCCTATACCAATTATGTGCACGTCCCTATAATGTAGTAGCAAATTGACTTGCCTTGTACTCAGAAGCCATGATCCCTTTCGTGCACCACAATATTTCACACATGTGCACATCCTTAACAATCATCTATGCCTCTATACTCCGGAAGATGAAGAGACATCTCCATATAGATATTCTATGGTTGTTGTGGGCCTTGACCACCTGATCCAGAACCTCCTATCTTTCCTCTGCCTCCAGAACCACCAGATCCACTTGGAACTAGAACCACCTATACCTCCTAATCCTCCACCTGTAGCTGGAATAGGACCTATAGATGTACTCCCCTGTGCTTTGACAATAGTACTATATTGAACCCCTACATTCTATGAGGTAGTTCCACTTCCAGAGGTGAATCCAACATTCTGTGTGCTCATGTTATGTGTGGATGATGTGCCTAAAAATGTTCCTCCAAATAACATTGAAGTTATCGATCCTGCCATTGATGTACTTGCTCCCTGACTTACTCTTGCTCTCCTACTTCCCAAGTTAGCTTGTTGGTTACTTATCGTACTAGATATGGGAAAACCAAGCACAAGGGCTAGGTCACCAGGTGGATTAAGATGCACGCCCGTGGCCTAGGTAGTCTTTACTGGCGCACTTCTGTGTGAAGCCAAGGGGGATCTCTATCATGCTTTCCAAGATGGGGGAGTTCCTAATGCTCTGGCTCCATGTCTTCTACGTGAGCTTTAAATACTTCATGAGCCATCTCTCTCCTCAATGCCATACTTTCTGTAATGGTACGTTGTTTTTCTATCTCCCTCTCACGTGCCTCATTACACTCAAGCCACCTCTCCTTTTGCCGCTAGGTCTGCCATCTTTCACCAAACTGTTCACCTGCCCTTGCTTGCCCTCGCGGTGAGGTTTAGTTAGCCATCGGTTTACTCTCTAGGTTCAAAGTTACCATCAAGATATTGATCGCCAGTGGAATACCTTGCAAATATGCTCCTCTAGGATACCACAAAAACTGGAATTCAGCTACCTCTGGGAAAGAATACGTCAAAATTAAATATTCTAGAATATAACTATTTAGAACACCATGAAACCATGTATCCATAACGCGAGTCCAAATTAGATTAGCATCATAAAGGGCCTGAAATTCTTCTTGTGTCCAGAGAAAGTGTGCGATACCTCTAGTTCCATTTAGATGCATACAAAATCAACCACTCATATAATTCTACTGGAAAGATGGTGAAAAAGTTGTCATACATATTTTTTTCTACCCAAGTGCGTGTGTTAAACTCGGACCACTTTGTGGAACCATCGTGCATATTTTTCCTTCAGGTCATGTATCCACTCCTCAATACTTGCTAGAGTTAACTGGTATGTCTTCATCGTGAACCATCCTGAAAACAACTAAAAAGAGGTCCTAGAAATGGAACCAATGATGCAGCCTAGAATTTACCAGATAACACCCTAGACGCGCTTAGCACATCACTCAGCCTAGACTAGCGCTCACCCGAAGCACGCAAAGGTACTAGGTCCCTCTTTAGGGTTGTTGTAGTAGGATGTTAGTGTGATGAAGGAAGAAACATATAGATCTATAACTAATCCATCATTCTACAATGCATGCCATATTCAAATCTATGAAAGAACAAACTTAAACAATAATCATGATTGAATCAAGAACATGCACTACTCAATTACACACAGGAATGACACTTAGATTTAGCCAATATCTTCCATCTATTAATAAACACAAAATCTCCTTACAATAATGGCATTCTATACCGATGCACGCATGGATTTGATACAGTAATCCAGTCATATGCACATATCTCTTTATGCTTACCTCTTACGCTCTACATATATTTATATCTCTCCCCTTATCTCTCGGGTAATTCACTATATATATATATATATATATATATATAGGGTGGGGACTTGCCCTTCACCGCTTATCTATTCCAAAAATAGGCCGCATGCTATTAATAGCCACACACCATTTACAGGCATAGCCACACATGCAAGTGTGCTATCTATAGACCTCTTACAATTAACTGAAGTGACAATCATATTCTTAGCTCATCTCCATGCAAAATGCTTCGATTCGATCCTCCAAAGATAGACAATGTGTGGTGCGCACGTCTCTTGCATTGTTGGTGTGTTCCGCACGCCATCTTCTAAAAATAGGTCTTCATGCTCAAAATTGGTTAAGTCCTAAATGCTGAACTTGCCCTCCGCGCACGGGTTCTTCCTGTCCATTCACGCCCTTAAACCTGGCCTTTTTCCCGCACGGACTTCTTGTGTGAGTTTTGTCAATTGTTCTTTGTTCAACAATATACTTGGCATTTTAGAGCTCATTCCTACACATCACCGTTGGTCGTTTGATCTACCGGTCATTGTTGATATTCTCTTAAATCCTTAAAGGTATTAAAGTTGTTCTTATGTGTATTTCTTGGAGTCTATACTTAGAACATTAGGTATTTAGGATTTCTAAGAATATGAGATGCACTTATTATGGTCTTCTAACTTTGGAGTCTTTGAGTATTCAACAATAGGTTTTTCATAGAACTTCTCTTATTAATTTGTGATCCCCTACATGAAATATCTCATAAGGTTCGATCAATCTTGGGGGAATCTAATGTGCCAATGGTTTCTATAATCATGTAAGTACTTTAACCTTTATTTATTTGATATGTTATATTATAATTGAATGTTTGTATGATATGGTCATATGAAGGTTAGAATAGAGTAGAATATTATTGATCTATTCCATTATTTATCTATCGATATTGTCGTATAAACCACCATTTGATCTTTACAATTATTTATGACCTATAGATCCTTAAGACCTAGGTTTATAGCCATGGCATAAGAATTCATATCTTGTTACTGACCTAATTACAACCCCATTATTATCAACTTATAATTGGGAGCTATTTAGATGTCATTACCCTTTCTTATGATTAAGAAAATATTGAATAAATAGATGCCTAAATCTAATGTAATGTAGCAGTAAATGAATAAGCAATTAAGTACAGAAATAAACCCAAAAATTAAGCTAGTAGATATGAAACCTAGTTGTAAAGAAGGGATAAAAAGACTTAGTTGATTTGCAACCAAATTTGAACTGCAATGCCAAAGTACTAGCCAAGTGAGCAGAGAGGGATAAGTGTCGCATAGAGACTCAGAAAAATGTACGAGCTAACGATCTTCTGGTGTAGGGCTCTGGAATGGGTCGAGGACACTTGTGGACTTGTATGCTCGAGACCCTTAAGAAACCTCCTTTACAAGGTCGTGAGATGTTTGTTGTTTTTTGCTTCTTGTCACTAGTATGTTACACAATGATTGCCGATGTTGCTGATAACCTGCAATGAAAGATTAACATGCAAAGTTCCCTCAAGAGTGCATCAAATCCCAAAAAGAAAAGAATGCAAATGAGGGGTTAGACTATCCTCAACTTTCAAATGAGTGATCTTACGACCGATAATTGCACTAAATTTCAAACCCAATGTAGTTCTAGGTGTGTGTGTGCGAGAATCGTGCCTAGGTGGATCTTGTGTGTGTCGCACTTGATAGCGAGAAAATAACTAGATGTAAAAGATGTAAGTAGATGTGTGCATGGAATAGAATGAAATTCCCCTCTTATGAAGTGTATAAAAAAATGCAGTTCCTTTCCCTTGAATGGATGTTAGATTGATGCTTGAATGCTCTTGAATAGCCTTTGGATGTAACCTTAGGTGGTGATAGCTAATGTTTAGTGTTTGGTCCTTTATTATGGTCACATAACTTTATATTTATATGATTCCTTTGATTGAATTTTGTAATTAACCCCGAAAAGGATGACTACCAAAAAGATAAGATGCTCAAATGGCTAGAAAGAACCCAAAAGATGTGAATAAAGTACAAAGAGGTCGGGCGTCCAGAGGGGATGGGGGCGCCTGGCACTAGTGTCGTGGTTGGGTGTTGGTGTCCAAGATGAGAAATATCGAGGTGTGAAAGGAAAAACTGAGCTAGAAAGAGTGTAAGACCAAAAGTGGCAACAAAAATAAAGCAAAGATGGCCAAAGACATGGGTTAATTAGTACTTTTCTTACTTAGGAATCATATGAATAGTAGTATGCAATTAGGACTAGATAATTACCCAAAGTGCATGATTTTGTGTCTACATTTTCCCCACTTTATGTTGTTGAGAGAATTATCAATAACATAAAGTAGATAAGAGATACATACCTGATAACCATGTAGATCGATGATGAAAGCGTTCGAGAGACAAGGAAAAGCGTGGAGTGATAAAAATGTGGAGCGTGGAAACTAGAGAGGAGAAAGTGTAAAAAGTGATGATGATGATGACCCTAGGGCGGAAACACATTTTAGATGTTGCCATTGTACCTATTGTTGATGTTGATTGTTGTCGATGTGTTGTTAGGATTGATGTTGTTGATATAGGATGATGTTGATTACCGTTTCCCATAAGGACAAACCTGCAAAAGAGAAGAATGAACAAGTAGTCAAATACGCATGTATATGAGTAAAAAGTATGTAAGAAAGTGTGTAAAATGTGAAAATGTGAAAAAGGAACATGTGCACCTTGATCCATGATGAGAAAAGAGTGTAGAAAGGATCCTGTAGATGATGTAGAGGCATGAGTTTTAGGCGATCTCACGCCAACCGTGCAAATGCAAGTTTTTCTAAGGCGATCTCACACCAAGAACTAGAAGAAGTGTAGGGAGATTTTTTTTTTTATCTTATAAACTTTAATTACTTCCAAATGTATGAAACACCATCTTGTATATGGTGTGTAAAAATATGATCTAGTTCGACCAATTTTAGATCAATGCTAAAGAAAAAATGTTGGATATTGTATGTATGTTGAGTGTTAAGGATTGTATGCCCTATAAAAGCCGTTGTGTGAAGTGTTGTAGACTGTTTTGCACTAAATAATTTTGTGTAACTACCCCCTGGTCACATGTGTCCAAGAAAGGTCGGGGTGCCCGAGCCAACTGTTGTCTGTGCAGGCGGCTGGTGTGCATGTGTTGTAGTAAGGACCCAAGTAAGTTTATGATCCTTGTTTGATGTTAATGACTGTGTTTTATTGGTACTGAACTATGTTGTGTGATGAATGTGAACTACTTTATGAGGTGACTGATTCACCCAATAGATGCCCCCTTCAATTGGGGTGCATGCAATGCGCGTCGTTGAGGAAAATGTGGCCCAAAGGAAGACCGATCGATGTCTTGGCCCGATGCCTTGTAGAGGAGCGTGCTTGGTAGAAACCAAGGCACACGAAAACAAAGTGGCTAGGAAACAAGTATTAGTACAAGAAAGACAAACACACATGTAAAATGTAAGCTATCATATAAGAATACAATGTGTAAGGTAAGATGTAAGAAGACAATACGTAAGAAGACAATGTAGACTGCGAAAAGTGGGTTTCAAACATGGGACATCACTCACGATGTCGCAAGACAATCAAGTTTGACTAGGCCAAAAGCATACAAGTGTGCACACAAGATAAAGGGAAAAGCCCGTAAACAATGGAAAATGACGACAAACAATGTAAACAATGTAATGTAGACACACCATGGAAGCAAATAGACCTACAATACAAATGTTACACATGAAGCACACATTAACATGTTAGAAAGATAAAAAGTATGTCAAGGCATGTATAATACGATAATGATGTGCTATAAAAATTAAACAATAACACCTATAGTGTACGAAAATGGATTCCTTTAGGAGTGTTGTGGGACTTTGTAATAGGTACTACGCCAAGCATTCACGTTACGTGTGTAGATTTGTAGAATCTGTGATCACAACTAGAAAGAAAATGAATGCACTTGTGTATATGATAAGATAATGACATACAAGATATCTATCTAGCATGTGTAAAGAGTGTACATGTAACAAGTAAATGTAAGAAAGACTAAATGTGACCAAGATATGCAGTATGTTGTGGATGAGACAGAATGGAATGCAAAGTGAATGATAGGAGCAATGTGCCCCCTAGTGAGTGTGGATGTGTATGCATGAGATGAGGTTCATTTATACATGCCCCCTCAGCAGTCAAGAATGAACCGTATAACAAGAGTGCGTCATCAGGAAATGGTTTGAATTGTGTGTATTAGAAAGATGTGATCATCAAAGCATAAAGTGTAGAGTGTAAGTGTGTGAGTGAATGAGTGAGTGATTGAACGCTTTGAGTGTGGTGAGGTCCATTTGAGATGTAGACCCTCGAATCGAGTATGGATTGTGGAACTAGAGCATGTCATAGATAATGACCAGAGCATGTAGAAGTACATGTCGAAAGATATGTCGTGAATGCATAAAGTAGATGCTTTGCGAGACATATGTGATAAGTGCATGATGAGTGAAGCGCGTAGTGTGTAATATGTAGTGTGTGAGGTTCATGTGTATAGGATTGTAGACAACGATTTTGGTATCATTCCTCCACTTCACCCCACGTTTGCTCTCCTGGTTTAGGCTTGCTCATTCAAATTCATTTTCCCTCCTAATTCCATTTGAATTCATTTTCCCACCAAAATACATATCTAATTAATCAATATTAATCAATTGATTAATCCCTTTTAAATCAACTTATGAATTTAATATTCAAAAGTGGTCCATGTCATCCCATTAATGAATTCAATATTCAAAAGTGGTCCATGTCATCTCACTAATGAATTTAATATTCAAAAGTGTTCCATTCTTATCCCACTTATGAATTAAATATTCAACAATTATCCATCAAATCCCACTAATGAATTAAATATCCAAATATAATCCACATCAAATCCCACCTTTGAATTAAATATTCAAATATTATCCACATGTAATCCACCTTTAAATTAAATATTCAAAGAAAATCCATAAGCAATCCACTTTTGAATTTAATGTTCAAAAGTAATCTCCACTCACCTAATCAAGGTAATTTTTCATAATCAGGGTTAATCTCCACTTTTGAGTCGGCCCTGTAGGAGAGGTGGGTGATGACCACATTTTTACTATTGATGTTAAAGTCCATGGCCTTGCACACAAAGGGTGTACTGTGACCAATGCCAAGATCGGGGCCTTTCTCTGAGAAATTGACCTCTGTTGAATTTTGCCACCACTCGACCATTTGGAATATGTGCGACGAGTCTTCCTCATGGGGGCTAAAGGTTCTTGGTGTCGAGGCCGAGGAAAATGAGTACGAATGTCAAAGATGAAGGGTCGCTGCAACTAGGGGACCATGAAATTGGCACTCCTCCCCATAATATCCTCCTACACGCATGTGATGGTCCTCTCGATACCACTATTGGCTCAGGAGAAATGCATAAATGTTGAATGATATTATACATTGAAAAGAGTGTATAAATGCGAGAGAGGGAAGCAATTAGATGGACAATTGCATGACATGTATGACATAGTCGACTAATTGAATGAACGATGTAATAAAATATTGCTAACACTTATCCCTTCATACTTTTGGTGAACCCATTGTGAAACTTACTCTTCCCTATATTAAGTCAAAATTTCTCTAGTTTTTAATTATTCCTTCTTTCCTTATACGATCAACCAAGTTGTGTGAATTTTATCACATGGAAAATCATGCTCATGTTTATGCATAATTACTATTTACTATCATCCCTTATGTAAGAAATTGAATGGATGATCATGTCGATTATTGTTGACTTCTCACATTTTTCTATCCCGATACCATCAAGCCCTATGGATATCTTCCGCACCATTGATCCCATGACAAAATTATTCCTAGAACCTCTTCTCCAAGAACTTTAACTTGAGAAAAATCACAATGGAATACTTAGATGGTGGTTCTAATGATTCTTCTACTAGGAAACACCAATAAAAAAATGGTAACAATGAATCGATGCTTTTTCTATGTTAGTTCCTCATTACATTGATTATTTAGTCATAATAGTTGTTAACACTAAGAAGCCAAAACCACTAGCCTAAACATTCATAATACTATCTTTAACATAGAATACCAAGGATAACATGAAGATATTCATTATTCTGTTATCCTCCTACCACACACATAATTCTTCAATAATTCTTTGAATTATTAGAAGAATCATTGATATGTTGCAAAAATGCATTGAAGATTATCCTTCTACAGCAAATTAGATTTAGATATCAATCTATTGATGGACATGTTTGTCACACATGCCTTAAAGGAAGATAGGGAATCAACCCTACTCATTTTAGAACCTCTGCGAAATAGGATTCAAGGTATGAAATACTATAGATGTATAAGTTTTATTGGGAGACTATATGGCCAAGTGTTAACGTGCAAAGGGAACCATGTGTTTGGGAAAACCACCTATTAAACCTTGGATTTAGATATAGAATATCGTGATTTGAATTAAGCTCAACTTACTAGAATTTATAGTGGTTCTAAGTGATTTGAATCTTATAAAAACTCAAAAAATCGGTGAAGGATAAGGTAGAAAAGAAACTAGATTCTCTCTCTCGGTTTCTAAGTACGAAAAACACCACGATCCTAGTCAAACCACACACAAAAACTAGAGAATACAACAAATAACATTAACTCATTTCTGTATAAAATATAGGTAATCAACCAAAGCAAATTTAAGCACCAAGAATCATAGCTCTGCAAAATCCATGAAAATAATTGTAGCACATTCACTAAGCTCATGACGAAGGTTATTTAACATAGAAGTTGCTAAAATTAACCGATTCAACAAGAAAATAGAGAAATTATCCTTTCACTAACATATTTAAATCACTTAATAAATGAGATTGCATAGCACATCTAAGAAACCAAACTTAAAAAACATCAACTCATGAAAATGAGACTAACAAAGCTCAATATCTTACTCTACAAATTCAATTAAAACTAGAAGTGCTAAATCTACTTAATAACTACAAGAGTTTTATTGTCTATACCTCACAACATGAGTTATCAATTGAAAATAATAATGCAACTCACAATAACATGGGAAAACTCCAAAATCCTTCCTTAGTATTAAATCTAGCACCAAGAGTCCTTCTACAATAAAATTGAATGCATTTATCGAACGTGACTCAACTATCACCTTTGCATGATTTCGAGATAGTTTAGAAAAGAAACCTATTCTAAAAAAATGGAAAAAAAACTAAAATGAAACACAAACTAACAAGCTGGTAAGATATTTTGGGAATAGGATCACATTAATTACAATGATTCCCCCAAAATAGACCTCTACAAAAAGAATAATAATCATCCCTTGTTTAAAGACGGTTGTCGGTCCTCTAACTGCGCATTTAACAAAACAATTCCCCCAAAATACTCGAGATAAAAACCATTTTTTCTTTTGCATCATTAGTTTTTATTTATGGAACTAACTCTTTGTTTATTCCTATCACAACTCGCCATATTTGATGACAACTCGCCAAGAATAAATGGGCCATCCGGTAGTTCTTATGAATAGTCAATTTTTGAATGATAAGTTGTTAAGCAAACTCGTACATAAATACTATTTGATCATTTCTACTTGGGATTTGTAAAGGTGTTCATATATTTTGGACTCTAATCCTCTTCTCTTTGGAGTCATAATTTATAAGCTTTGATTCAATATATTAAAAAAAGAGTGCAAGTGTAAGTAATAATATGACTTTGGCAAAATCACAACATGTACATGGGAAAGCTATGGCCATTATTAGGTATCATTGCTTCAAAAGCCAATTTTTTTTTAAAATAGGGTAAGTACTTAGGAGGGGTCCCATGGAGGGGGCTGCGGCTCCACAAAATCCTCTGCAGCGGGTCCCATGGCCTCTTCCAGATTCTGCTCCAGGATAGAAACGAATCTATCCCTGGTAAATCGGAGCCCCTACTTTTTAGGGAGAAGATTTGTGCGGGTGGGAAAAAGGGGGCTGGAGTTTTCCTTCACCCGCATAAATTTTATTTTTGGCAAATGGCAGTTTACAGCTTATGAAAAAGCCTTTGGCGGGAATATTTTTGGAGGGAGATCATTATTTTGGAGGGAGAGACAACCTTTATGAAGAGCAGATCTGGGGAACTCCATGCATCTCTTCTGGAGAGGTTGCTGCAACACAGATCAAGGTATGTAATTTATTTATTTTTCATTTTCCAGGTCATTAAAATCAGAACAGTTTGAATATTTTAAACAGTTTGAATAGATTTAAACACTTAAGGCTTCCATGGTGGAAACTTGCAAGGAAACATTACAGTGGGAAATGCAATCTGTAGAGTTTGTCACTGTTTGTGGTAATTTAAACACACCTAACCATCAGGTTTGATGATGATTGACAGACTATTCTTCAGGGAAGAAAAAAGTTCTAATGCACAGTTATCTAATCAAAGATGTAATTTCCCCATGTATAAGAAATCATGCCACTGAAAAGAAAATGTGTTTCGTGTTTCTTAAAATTTAGTGACAGCTCTTAATTTTCCCACTGAGCCTAACTCTCGTCCTTATAAATTTGGTTAGAATGGAATATACAAACCAAGCTTTACCTGCTACATTAGTGAGGTGATTTTATAAGGAATCAACAGCTGTTTAGAGTTGCAATTCAAAGCTAAATATCTGTGAAATCACTGGAATGTACAGTGACAATTTTTCAAGGATGCTTTTTCTTAATCTATTACTACAATATTGATCTATATCAATGATGTTATTTCCAGGCTCCTCATACTTAATCATCACTACAATATTGAACTATTACTAAAATATTGAACTATTGTTGTACATCTATCCCAGCTTGTACATCCTACTGATCAGTTTTGACGCTAGAACATCAATGTTGCCACATTCTTTTTTCTCCATGATTGGATATTGTTAGATATTGGCAAAAGGATGGATAAGACAGATATACAAACCTTAAATGTTCCACTCTATTGAACAACACCAGCCTCTTATCAAGGACTATAAATGGTACTGGAGTAGGAATTTTCTATCTTGGCCATAATCTTAAAACCTTCTTGTGGTGGCACATCTAAAACAAGATTCTTGCTTAAAATATATACAACCCAGTATATCAGCCTTGCTAATGTATATCAGCCCTCATGGACAGTCAACCCAGTATATGAATCTTTTGTTTAAGGTGAAGATGATGTTATAGTATCAAGCATGTTATAGGTATACCAGGACACCCTTACAAAATCTACAGATTATTGTTAAATAGGAATTCAAAAATATTTACTATGCAGTGACTTAGATACTTGGAACTCTTTTAAAACGAAATTGTTGTCTAAAATTGATACCACAAAAGATTTAGGCGTGTGCTGTAATTCACCGTATACTGTATTTGTAGTTGAAGAATAATTGCACTTTCATTTAGAAAATAGGATGATGGTCAAATCTCATGCAAATATGATTTTAAGAAAATTTAGCTTTTGCAGAGAAAGTCTCCAACTTCTGAATTTTAGCAGTCTTTGTTTTTCCCTTAATAGCACAGGCTATCTTGTTACATTTGTTTGCTATGCTAGCTAACAACACTTCTCTTACAGCAACCTGAAGTTTATGCTTTATGGCTACGTTTATCATATTCATTCATGTGAAATCCAATCTTAGGAAATTTAATCTACCAAATAGATTTTGTTGTATGAATAGGTTCACTATCTTTGTACAAAGTTCCTTCGCTGTTTTATATTTTTTGTCGATTGCATTTTTGAGACATTGAATGTCTATCTGATGCATATTAAATTGCTACAAAAACTGCAGGGAAAACTACTTTATTCTACCTTCCCATGGATAAAAGCTTGCATCGCCCAACTCCTACGAAGGGTGGGTTTTTAGGTATTCAACATTACTTTCCCAAGATGAATTACCTGAAGAAGTGTACTCTTTAGATGATTACAACTTCTCAGAATTTGTTCAAAGTACCCAAGGGGACAATGAAGAGGTGGTCATAACTTCTAGAGAGAATTCTGTTCTCAAAGAATCCTACTTCTCACCAAAATCAACACCACAATATGAACCTGCCTCTATCAATCAAGAAGAAATTGGAGTGAAGCAACCTGATGTTATTGAAAATCAGTTTTCTGACCGACGACAAAAGAGTAGAGTACGTTGGAGCATTGCAGACACTTCTATTCTTATTGAAGCAAAGCGTATTGAAAGAGATACGCAAACCAATGGCAGTGCAATGAAAAAAGCCATTTCATCTACTGAAAAATGGAAAATAGTACAAAATTATTGCTCTAGTCATGGTGTTGATCGTACTGCAAACCAATGTCGAGATCGATGGGAGCATGTTTTGCCTGATTTTAAAAGAATCCGAGATTATGAATCACATATTCCATCGAGGCCATGATAGTTATTGGAATATGACAACCCGAGAGAGAATTGATAGAAAGCTTCCAACAAATTATGCAAAAGAAATTTTTGATGCAATGGAGGTAAATTTTGGTGCTGATCGAGCAATTAACCCTGGAAATATAACCATTGATTCTTCAGACAACAACTATGTATTTCGGAGGATTCTCACTCACCAAATGAAGATGTCCAAGGGAAAGAATGTCCAAGCCAAATGAAGAGTCCCAGTGAAGGGGACAACCAAACTACTGGCAAAAACGAAAATCAACCAAAGCAAAACAAGTACTATAAAGGATACGTTTGCTGAAAATAATAAGATGATAATTTCTACTTTGCAGATGGCTGAAGAGGGGCGTATGAAACGCCATGAAATGGATTGTGTTTTGATTGAAGAGCGTCACAAAAAGATTGTGTTTTGATTGAACAACGCATGCAAAAGGAAGAGTTAAATGAAGAGAGGCTGATCAAAATTGAAGAACAAAAGATCAATGTGCAGTTGAACTTAGTTTCAGCTTTAAATTCCATTGGACAAGCAATGATGAAGATTAGTGATTCATTTTGAAATGAGGCAACTCTTCAAGTTATCTTGAGAACATATACATGCAGCTCTGGTTGTTTTGTTTCCTTTATGTAATCCTTATGGCATTGATAATAAAACTTTTTGATCTTCAAAGTCCAATTTGTTCCAATGATTTTAAATCTCAAGTTCTTCTTTTATATGCATTACCTATATAAGGAGGTGTTGAAGATAATAGAACATTTGTGAAGTCTGATTTCATACAAGGAATAATGAGGCAAGTGTTTGTATTATTGTAGATTAATGAATGAATGTGGAGTTTCTACATTTGTGATCTATATCAAGGATGCTATTTCCAGGCTCCTCCTACTTGATCTGTCACTACAATATTGAACTATTACTAAAATATTGAACTATTGTTGTACATCTATCCCAGCTGTACATCCTACTGATCAGTTTTGACGCTAGAACATCAATGTTGCCACATTCTTTTTTCTCCATGATTGGATATTGTTAGATATTGGCAAAAGGATGGATAAGACATATATACAAACCTTAAATGCTCCACTCTATTGGAACAACACCAGCCTCTTATCAAGGACTATAAATGGTACTGGAGTAGGAATAATGTTCTGCAATAATGGATAAAAGTTAAAACTAAGCATTTATTTATTCTCCGTTCTATACACATTACAGCACCAACTGGGTAGATGGGTGGATGTCACACTATGAATTATGCTCTACAATAATGGATAAAAATGCTCCTTAATTTTGTATCTGTTCTAGTGACTGACACGTTACAGCACTGTGTGATTGGGTGGACATTCATCCTATTCCAGTTTTTTCTTTTCACAAGCACATTGCTATAATAGATAGAACATTATTTTCAACCAACCACTGTGATTGGGTGGACCTTGATTCAATGCAATTCCCACTTCTTTAGGTCCCAACACAACTGTTGGCCTATTGTAATAACTCGCCCATGGAAAACTAATGTGACACTGGCTGCCACACAGATTAAATAATGATTCTTGTTCTTAGGAACTGTGATTAGGAACTGTGATTACTGGCTGCTATAGCTTTTTTGTATGTGCTTAGGAACTGTGATTACTTGGAGTTTTCTTGAATATTTGAAGCTAACTTTAAGATGCACTCCTCTCAGTTGTATGGCTGCAAATTGTACTACTTTCAGGAAACTTGTATTGATTGCAAATCTTGATATTCCTTTCCTGCTTTAGGACATTACTTCAATTTATATGATGTCATGCAATCTCTTGAAGGCATAGAATCCAAGGAAGTAACAAGTAATTCCATTGTATATTGACTAAAGCTCTTTTTTGTAGGGAGGAGTACACATTTCAGGTTTTTTATATTCCTATTTGTAAGAGGCATTCTTCAATTGCACAATGGATCATCATGCAAGGCAAAAAATGAAATTCCTCCTAGCATGTACAACAACAATTATTCAATTAGCATTGCAAATTTGGAATGATCTTCAAGACTCAACCAATATTCGACGCATATCAAAGAAGCGTAAGCTACATTCATTTATTCCATCACACTCCACCAATCCAGAGGATGAAAACATGGATATGGAGACTTTTTAATTACTAGTGGGCAAGAGAATTTGGTTCGTGAAACAGATTTTCAATTTCTCAATGGAGAGGTAGGATACAAGGAGAATGGTATGTAAAACCTCGTTCCTTGCATTGGTGGAATCACTATATATTTGAAGTTAAATGTGATGATCAACGGTTTCGCAGCATATTTAGGTTGCCTTATGAACTATTTGAATCTCTTTGTGAATCCTTGCATGAAGACCTTAGTCAAGGTGACATACCTTTTTCATTCGTCACATCTATAAAGAGTAGAGTGTTTCCTGTTGAAAAACAAGTGGCCATTGCAGTGCTACGACTATCCTCTGGGATGACAATGATAAACATCAGTGAACTTTTTGGGTGTGGAAAGTCAACTATTGTAAGAACTGTGAATAAGTTTATTAATGCAATGCAACATCGATTTCATAGGAACATCCAATGGCCAAACAATCAATTGGATCTTGAAATTTTGAAGGAAGGATTTCGCCAAAGACAAGGCTTTCCGAATTGTTGTGGGGTTATAGATGTAACTCACATTCAATTCTGACTTCCAGCCAATGAGTGTTCAGCTGATTGGTATGATAGAGATCACAACTACAACATGTCCTTACAAGCCATTGTTGATAGCAATATGCATTTTATAGATGTTTTTACAGGATGGCCTGGTTCTGTTAATGATGCTAGACTATTGCGAAATTCTTCTTTCTTCAAATTGTGTGAAGGTGGACAAAGGTTAAATGGTCATTCCGTTTCCATTGGTTCTTCCAACATGAGAGAGTACATTATAGGTGATGGCGGATATCCATTATTGCCATGGTTAATCACACCTTTCAGTGGATCTTTGACAACTAGTCAAAGAGAATATAACTTTAAGTTGTCCTCGACACGTATTGTTGTTGAGTGTGCATTTGGGAGGTTAAAGAATACATGGCGAATCCTACAGTCTAGAATTTGTCAACCTAATTTACAAATGCTACCAAAAACTATTCTTGTGTGTTGCATATTGCATAATATGATGTTAGCTTTAGTGGAAGATGAACCCAATGGAATTGAAGTTGTTGACAATGCAAACTATGTGCATACCAATGAATTGGGAGTTGATCCAGTTGCAACATTATCTCGGGAAGCCTTAATGGATTTTGTTAATGGTGATGACAATCTTATATGTGTAAGGTATAAGTCTGAAAATTGCAGTTTTGTCTTCCTTTTACCAATTTTTTAAAAGATTGTTTTTAGTTTAATTACTGACAATGTGTTTATATTATTGCAGACATGAATAGATCAAAAAGTAGACATTAAGATTCCAGTTCTGGTTGGATTTTTAAAGCTTTCTGATATGAGGCTTTATGCTCGCTGCTAGATAGTTGCAGGAGTGCAAAGTTATGGGATTGGAACTCCAAGAGGACCTTGTTTGTGTTGCTTGTCATGCTAGTAGTGCTCTATGAATGTAAAGTTTGTTGTTGCAACTTGAAAGTGGACACTCTGATGGGAGGCATGTAGTAGTATATTTTGGTTAAAGTAGTATAAATTATAGTACATCTCTACAGCAACGGGAAATATGCTTCAGAAAACAAGGGAAATATTGTGGCTCAAATAATGTATTGATACAGGCTTCAATAGATTTTAGCATTAGTCAGCAATGGAATATAGTTGCATTATCTTGATTTATCTGCTACATAAATATGGGTTGCAGTGCTAGGAAGAAACTCATAAATGAGGCATACTTTTGTTAGGAATGGAGAAGCATGTAAATATCAGCAGTGATGGAAATGAAGGTATGCTGATACTATTAGTAGTTCACATTGTGGGCTGTAGGTTTACAGCTGTGATGTATTTCTAATGTTAAATGTGGGTACTGGTAATCATGCAAGAAGCAAATGGCCTTGAGGTATCATGGATGTACACACAACTGATACATAGGGAAACATTATGGATATACTCGACGTTCTTTCTCTCTCCCTTGCTGCCCAGAATTTATCTTCGGATCCTCGATCTTGTGATCTTATTGAAGCCATACATTCTCTCCTGCTGGTCAATTCCATTGTATACAAAATAGGAATCAATGCATCTATCCATGTTACATATTCAATATAGTCTCAATGATCTATAGGGAGAGAAATGACATGGATGTTACGCTCTCAGCTGAAAGGTTGTGAGAAAACATCCTACTTTACATTGCAATTGAGCGTATTCATGCTTTGTTTCTCTCCATCTATCGATTGTGTAAATATCCTGAATGTCTTTGAGAACAATAGGGACAGGGAGTGGGCTTTGATGTGACTGGCCTTTAGGTTGAGTGTAGAAATGGTTGGCTGTATAAATGTCCTCTATGTCTTTGAACACAGGGAGAGGGAGGATACTTTGATGAGTATCATATTTTAGATATTGTCCTCTATGTCTGTGCTATTCTAGATATTGTTTTTTAATTTATTCTGTAGATAAGTATCATATTTTATTAAAAAAAAGCAAATCATTGACAAGTATACTACGTTTTTATCTGCAAAGCACTGCATTTTTCTTCAAACACAACCAGCATTTCATTTGTTGTGAACATGAATGCTGAACAGACCATTATGCCCCTGAAGAAAAAGGAAAGAACTTCCAACCCCAATCCCCACAAGATAACAATAGCAACAAACCCCAGAACTAAACGCCCATGTCTAGGGTCAGCTGCACACATCATGTTCTTGGCATCCCACATTTGCTCTTCCTTTCATCATGGTCGTGCAGAGTTCGAAATCCATTTTGTGAGATCCAACTGCGCAGACAATGGTTAAAGCGGGTAAAGGCTGAGCCAAAAACAATTACCATGGGACCATAATCGTGGCAAACAATCCCGAAATTACCTCTGCAGCACCCGCTCTATTTTTTAGGAGCAGCGGGTCCATGGGACCACTAGGTTAGCATGCGTTGTAATCGCGCTGAAACCTTTGCCTTTCGGAATTTCAGACATATGTAAAAAGGCTCTAGGTATTTGGCATATGAGATTCCGAATAAAGTTGGACATTTCCAAATCAAACCCTAACGCAGTGGTTCAACTTTCATTCTCCACCATGGCAACTCCAAAATGAAATGCAGCATCGAATCAATACGTTAGGTGTTGCAGAGAAAGAGGCAAGTTGCTACATCAATTAGAACTGATGGACGTGCTAAATACTTTTCCCATGTATTTTGCATTTTCTCGTAGGTTCCATATATATATTGCCTTGCCCTTCACATCTGGTATGTCCAGGGCGGTCAAGGGTTCGTAACTTTCATTGAGTCGAGTCTAGTTTTCTCTATCGACCGTGTGTAGACCAATGATGCTGTTTTACCTGAAAACCTGTGGGTTTTGAAAATTAGTTAAGCAGGGTTGCAAAATTTGTTTATTTGTCATGACCATGAGGAAGATGCTGCAGTCTGAGGTCGGTCGTTGCACAAATTGGTCCTTCCTTTGTGTTGTCAATATTTGTTTTTTCATTTTATACAGATCTCCCTTTTTACAGTCTTCAAAAAGTTTTATCTAATTATTTTCATTATTAACATTATTGAAAGAGTTTATCGTTGGATTTATCATGGTATATGGATCTCTCTCCCACAATCAAATAGTCTTTTTGAAAATAAGGATTTAGTTGTCCTGATGAACTGCAGATGGAGGTCAAGTCGACCGCACCGACAACCTTGCAGCCAGACTCACATTCCAATCACATTCACACACAAACAGATTATTAGACTTCTTTACTGATAACTTATTCCATGTCAGTTTACACAGGCTTTTCAATTAATTAGAGTTCTACAGACTAGACCACCTGAAAGTTCCAAACATCGAACACCTTTGACTGAATCAGTTTTTTTTCATTACAATCATGAGTCCCAAACATGTGCCATACCTGCTCAGATTTATTACTATCTTCCTATTTTGATTCCTCTCTCTCCCTCTTCAAAGCCAAGGAGAGTCCCTTTTCTACATCTACTATCAATGTGCCCGAGCTTTCGAAAATTACCAAGCTATCACGTCCCCTGTAGTGGCAAATAGCCTCAAACCAGGAAGAATTGAAGAGGACTCGAAAATATAGCCCTTTCACCATCTCCATCATTAAACCATCACGAGCACGTGGTTATCTTTGCTGACATGGTCTGCAGCTCTTTAGCATGGACTTGATCATCCTCTGTTTATAGCAAGAAACCCAAGCTTTTAATACATGGTGAGCTGATGCTACATGTTTGACATATTTCTAGGCTAATGCACTACCGTGAGAATAGGATTTAAACACTATGGCATGATCCCATGGAGGGGGGCTACATAAATATCTCAGCGGGTGTTGCTGAGAAAATTTAGGAGCATTTTAGCAATTTTAAGGTCCCATGTTTTTATTACTTTCTTTAACAATACCCGCTGAGATATTATAGGATCCCATTGCAGTTTTATGATAATTTGCAGGTAAAAAAAGCATATTTCCCTCTAAAAATCACCATAAATTATTGGCAGGAATGCATGTTATGTTCTACATGGGTAAAAATCAGCCTAAACTGTAGGGGAAACTCCCAGCCCCCCCTCTCCAGCAACCTCTTAACTTTAGGGGGCAAAAAAAGTGGAGCTCCTATTTTTTAGGCCTAGATTCTATTATTTCCTGTAACTGGCTTCAAAATAATCATGAGACCTGTTCCTACAAGAAAATAGGAGTGGAAGCCCCTCCATGGAAAATAGATGTGCAGTGAAATAATGCTTTGATCCACTCTCCTGGATCTCTGATCATGATCCACCAGTTCTCCTTTGTTTCCAAGTGGCATTCCTGTGCTAATCCATGATCCTCTATGCTATGCAACTATTATTGATGATTCTATTACACTCACTTGTTTCTCTGGAAGAATTATTCTATTTATTTATAACTACGAATGTTTTTGGTTGTGCAAAATAACTTAACATACCAAGGATGCTTCTGCATCAGACACCCCAGGCAGATGAAAATATGAGCTCCTGCAGGCAAAGTTGAAATGATCTCTTCCATTGATTGATTATAATGATCAATCTTTGATGGATTCATCCATGTCAAATCTTTATCATTCATGTTGTTTCATTTGACTAAGCATTCTTTGCACTCCTGTCCTCTATTCTGCTAGATGATCTTGAAATCAAGGATTACTTGTATTTACTGTGTTTGCTGTCTCCAATATGAAAATTGTAAGCCCTCCTCGTCATCACCATTGACTTGTTGTCTTTCATGGAAAATATATAGGGCTGCAACATTGAAAATGGTGGAAATTTTAATTCTTAAGGTAACTCTGTCTTTTATTATCTTCTTCCTTTTGAATCTCTTATAGGTCCCTTTTGGGAATCTTTCCTTCCTCAAATGAGTTATCACTGAAAATCTTTATCTCTTATTTTTATGATCAGCATTTCCCTTGTACTTGGCTGTAGATTGCTTCAGCATTTCCCTTGTACTTGGCTGTAGATTGCTTCAGCTGTTCCTTTACCTGACTATGTAACTCATTCAAGTATTCTGCAAAGTTCTCAGCTAAAGTTTTCTCATGCTCACATATGTCAAGTCTCTCAGCTCTGTGACACTTCTAGAACTGTATCTGTAAACTATCTGAAAGGGTGGCTTTGTTGTACTTTATTTACGGAATTATTTTTTTGCAAATTCAATCTGTGCCAAGACCAAATCTCACTGTCCCGGATTGCTCCCACTAAGCATCTTAACAGGTTGCAAGTCTGTTGTTAACAACCTCTGTTTGACTATCTCATTGTGGTCTTTCCTGTACTGCCACGCACTGAATTATTGTAAGAAAATTCAGTCACTGCCAAAACCAAATCCCACTGTCCTGGCTTGTCTCCCACTAAGCATCGTAACAGGTTTGAAGACTCCTGTTAACACCCTTTATTTGAACATCTGACTGTGGATGGTATGTTGTGTTGAGCTGTAACCTTGTACCTAATTTCTTCCAGAAGGTTCTCCAGAAATGGCCAATAAATTCTGTATCTGTGTCTAACACTAAGCTCTTTAGTAACCTATGCAATCTTACTTTGGAAAATAAGTTAGCCACATTTGTGACATCATTAGTTTTCTTGCGTGCAATACAATGTGCCAATTTAGAGAATGTCTACTCTGACACAAGTGGAATCACTGCCCTTCTGAATTCTAAGCAACCCCAACACATAATCCATGTTAGTGTCTTCCCAAGGTCTCTTTGGTATTGTAGTGGCTTATACAACCCTTTGTTTTGACTTATACCTTGAACACGTTGATAAATTTTGTAACTTTTAACAACCTTCACATCTGTAACCATCTTTGACTAATGGTCCGGGTCCCTTAGCTGGGCCAATGCTTTATCAATACAAAAGTGTCCGGACAAAACTCCATGTGCACTTCTTTCATCAAATTGTCTCTGATTGACCCATGAGGTACAGACAATTGATGTCCTTTGAATGGTATCTCATCATACAGAAATTAATCCAACATTTGAGTCCTGTCCGTGCTGTTGGGTTCTTGCATGCCATACACGCCTCTTTGAAATCTGCATCTTGTTTGTACACCCCATTATTTCAAATGCAACAACTTTCACTTGCGTCTCTATTAATAAAGACTCTTACTAGGTGCACGAACAACCTCATTTGATTTCCCACTTATATATTTCAGCACAAATGAAGAACTTCAAAGCAATTCTCCTTATTTCATGTGCAACTGCTTTAGCTTATCTATTGTGGCACTTGATGATCCATTGAAAACACAAGCTCCTTGGCTAACAAGTAATGTCTCCACATCTTCAGAGCTTATACAATGACATAGAACTCCTGGTCAAACGGAAAATATTTTCTCTTTGCATCATTCAACTTCTCAATGTGATATGCTACATGCCTACTCTCGTGACTTGAAACCTTTGTATTGCTGTCTCACTAGCATCACAGTCTACTTGAAACACTTTGTTGAAGTCTGGCATTGCCAACAATGGTTGTTTGGTTATTTTTTTCCTTCAAAAACACAAAAAATCTCTGAGCTGCTGCTGTCCATATGAAACCCTTTCTATCCCTTTCTATCTTGTCTCATAGTTTCTCTAATTGGGGCACATATGCCACCGGTTTTTGGAAGTTTTGGGCGAACTTCCCGTGAAAACTAGTTGAACCATGAAAGTTTCTTTCCTCAAATGTATTCCTTCGATGAGTATGCCTAATCAAACCATTAAAGCTTCTCGTCTCAAATGTACTCTTTGGAGTATGCCACTCTCCCCTATTGCCTTCACCTTTTCAGGATCCATACTTGGACCATCTTGAGATACTATCAATCCCAAGTAAATTAACTCAGTTTGCATAAACTTGCACTTCTTCAAGTTTACAAGCAACTTCTCCTAAAGACTTTCTGACACCTGCCTCAATTGCATCATGCCTTCTTTGGTTATGCTGAATATAAGAATATCATCAAGGTAAACAATTACAAACCTACCTAGATATCATTCACGAGCCTTGTGAAAGTGCTTTCTGCATTGGACAGCCCAAATGACATTACTAACCAATCATTGAGTCTCTCTTTCATCTTGAAAGTAGTCTTCCATTCATCCCCCTCTCTTATCCTTATTTGATTTCCACTTTTGAAGTCCATCTTAGAAAAATACTTGGCTCTACTTAAACAATCTATGAGGTCATTCATTCTAGGTAATGGAAACCTGTACTTGATTGTTATCTTGTTGACAATTCCAGATTCAGTGCACATTCTGCATTTGCCAGTCTTCTTAGGCGTTTAGTTCTAATACTGCTGGTATAACACATGGGCTTAGACTCTCTCTTATGAGGTCATTCATTCTAGGTAATGGAAACCTGTACTTGATTGTTATCTTGTTGACAACTC
The DNA here is from genome assembly GCA_018340775.1 of Taxus wallichiana var. yunnanensis. Taxonomy (NCBI): domain Eukaryota; kingdom Viridiplantae; phylum Streptophyta; class Pinopsida; order Cupressales; family Taxaceae; genus Taxus; species Taxus wallichiana. The sequence goes on along the minus strand of CM031242.1, from coordinate 352,550,660 downwards.
CGGATTCAGTGCACATTCTGCATTCGCCAGTATTCTTAGGTGTTTAGTTCTAATACTGCTGGTATAACACATGGGCTTAGACTCTCTCTTATCAACCCCTTCTCCAGCAGCTCCTTAACTTGTTTTAAACCGCTTCTATGGCCATAGGTGTTGGCCTCTATGCTGCCTTGTATGTAAGATTTGATTCTCTTACCAAATCCATATGATGACCTTATGCTTCTCATCGGTGGCAAGCCTTTTGGAAGATCATGAGAAACAATTTGCTCAGACGTCTTCAGCAATTTGTTCATCTCTTCAGGTATTTCACTTGTTTTTTCAGCTGTCCCAACTTTGGGTATAAAAGCATAACACTTTTTCATATTCTTTAGTATCGTCAAGAACTATTTGCTTGAAACTAACAACACTTTCTTGTTGCTGCTCACATTTTCCTCTCTTTCTTTCAATGGGCTTAAGATTAACCTCCTCCCGTTCTCCTGAAGAGTAATGGTATTGGCTTCGTCATCATGCATGGGTTTTACTTTTCTATCATACTGTATGGTCTTCCCAACAAAACATGACAAACATCCATAGGCATGATATAACACCAAAGTTCATCATTATAAGATTCTATCTAAAAATTAATTAAGCATTGCTCATTCACCACTAACTGACGACCTTTCTGAAGCATAACACTTTATAAGGGCTAGGTTGTACCACCCTTTTCAATCCAAGTTTATCTACCATTTCATTAGACACTAGATTGTTTGTTCTACTACTCGCATTGATAACCTCACAACACTTCAAGCCAAATTTTTCTACCGTTTCATTAGACACTAAATTTTTTGTACTACTCTCCCACCCTTTTCAATCCAAGTTTATCTACCATTTCATTAGACACTAGATTGTTTGTTCTACTACTCTCATTGATAACCTCACAACACTTCAAGCCAAATTTTTCTACTGTTTCATTAGACACTAAATTATTTGTACTACTACTCTCAATGATAACCTTGCACCACTTCCTGATCTGCAGATGTTTCTGAAGAGATTCATTCTTCGCAATAGTTAATTGTCCTTTTCTGGTTTCGGCAATACCCTTTTTATCATGAGGGTCTTTCCGTGCTCATGTTTTTTCATGTGGTCTGGTGGTGTAACAACTTTCTCATTAGCTTAGACATCACAAGTGTTCCCTCATTTTGTCTTCTGCTGTCATTCTGTGCTTGTGGGCTCTCAAAAGCCTTATGACCAACTTGTCTACATCTGAAATATGCTCCACCATATGTCCTTCCTCTTCCTCTACCATAATATCCTCTTCCTCTTGAAAGATATAATCCACCTCTTGATGATTAATTCTGTTCTTGAGAACTTTTAGCTTCTCCTTCATGCCCATTTTGACCCCTTCCAGTATTTGGCCGAGTCCTTCCTCGAGTGAATCTATCTCTACATCTGATTGTATTTTGTTGTTTTCTGGACAGATTCTGCTCGATCTTCAAGGCATATTGATAGGCCTCATCCACGGTACTCATTTTGACTAGAGTTCATCCTGAAGCTGAAATCTTAGTCTGTTGAGTTGCCTAGCAGCTGTTTGCTTCTCCCCTTCATGCTCATCTTTTACGATTTGCAAGCACAAAAATCTTTATGTGTACTCTTAAACAAACAATTCCCTTTCTCTCAAGTTTTAAAATTTCTTGAACAACTTCTGTTGATGGTCCAAGGACAAAAACTTGATGCTTAAGCATATTAAACCATAACGTTACTTTTTCTTTGCCTTTGTCTCCTTAGGGCTTGCTGAAGGCTATCCCACCATAGGATAGTACATGACTTCATTTTGGTGACATCAAACTTGGCCCTCCTAGGATCATCTTCCTCCAGGTTTTCATGCCAAAATATCTCTCAAGCTCTTTCACCCAATCTACAAAGAAGTATGGGCTTAACTCTTTTACAGCTTGACACATGTGGCTTGACCTTTGCCCCTTTCTGACTCAGGCTATAGCTTGTATCAATCTCTCATGGGATCTAGAGCTCCAATAGGAGCACCTTGTGCTTCCACTTCAGCTTCCAATTCTTGATGATGTAGTCTAGCTACCAAGGCCTCCATTCTCCTCAGCAATTCCACATTTGGATCTCTCCTGGCCCTCTTCTACCTCTCCTGACTCCATTGAGAACAAATCCTCTATGGGTCATTTCTTATTGTCCAACATTCTAGCTGGAATATATACGCTCACAATCTCTGATTTTCTCACTCTCTACCCACCTTCTATCTGTGGAGAACAAGTACCTCTTATCTCTATGGTTTCTACCCATGTACAGTAGTGGAGAACCCATTGATACTTCCCTCTTCTCAATCTGTACATGCAGGATACTCCTGCTTTGATACCAGATGGAGCCACAACCTTGCAGCCAGGCTCAAATTTCAATTGCATTCACACAACATAAACAGATAACAAGCCATCTTGACTGAAAACTAACTCCTTGTCAGTTAACACAGGCTTTCCAATTTATTAAAATATTATGGAGACTTCTAGTTCCTTTCTACAGGACTTGCCACCATGTTGCAAAGCCTTCCAAAATGAAAACATGATTTCTCTATAATCTACCGACCTTTGGATTCATCTACAAACTAAACGACCTTGAATTTCCAATCAGAAATGCCTTCAACTGAGATGAGAGATTATTTTTATTCTAACTGCGAGTCTTGGTTTTATAAAAATGCATACATTGGATCATCTTCCAGCTGATATGACTGTCTAATGACTGATATGACTGTCTAATGACCTTCTGTTCCTCTCCTCAGTCAAAAGACCAAAAAAACAGGAAATTAACATGCCTATGAAACACGTTCTATGCCTCAGATTTATTCCTCTCCCTCTTCAAAACCACTTCGAATCCCTTTTCTATATCCCCTGCCAGCATGCCTGAGCTTCCAAACATTACTAAGCCATCATGTTCCCCTGTAGAGACAGAATCGGCCCCAAACTATGAAACTCAAAAGTTAGGTCGTTTCACCATCTCCATAATGAAACGATCATGAACATGTTATCAGACTTCACTGATGTGCTGTGCAGCCCTCTAGCATTTACTTGGTCGTCCTCTGTTTTATAGGAAGAAAACTGAGCTCTTAATGCATCGATGGCTGTTGCTACACATGTTCAGGCCAATGCACGATGGTGAGATAATAGGATTTTAACACTACGTGAATAGGTGTGAAGTCAAACAATGCGTTGATCTGCCCTTCTGGATCTCAGCATCACAATCTGCCACTTCTCCCCTGTTCCCAAGTGGCAGTCCTGCAGCAATCCATGATCTTCTATGCCATTCAGCTACTATTGATGATTCTATCACATTTGTTGCTATGCAGTCATTTGTACATCAAATAGTAATTGTGTTTGTCTATCCTTTATCAAAGTTAGTGATTATTTGACCCACTTTGTCTCGGTTTATGTCACTTCCTAATATTTATCTACCAATTCAGGCAGTTATTTGCACTTCCAAATATTTCTGCAAATAAAGAAATTTAGAGCGAGGCACAGAGCCATATCCTAGTCTAATTGCACATACACATCTTACGGAGATCCATATTACATCATTTGTTTACCAAGTTGGGTATCTTTCATGGGGGTAGAATATAAGCAGAGTTTCAGCCAAAGTTTTCATGGTAGTCGAATACAAGCAAAGTTTCACGTGCCTAATTTGTTTGTGAGCATTTTATGGAATTCTCTGTTATTAATTATTTTTTAATATGCACCTTTTAAGCTGTATTAATGTGGCTCTAAGGCTGCTGTTGCAAACGAGTTTTCAAGGCAGAGCGTTTTTACCCAAGGTTAACATCTGCTCTTCCATGTTGCTCTTTTTCTGCCAAAAAATTGAACGGTATTTTTGTAGTACTTGATTGGACGATGTGTTATTAAGGTTTAAATAAGTAGACATTTCAGTTTTCAATGTTGTTTTCTCCAAAAAAATTCCTTCTGCAGATATATATCTGCTGCTCCAACAAGTGTGGATAATCAGTTTGACCTAATGAGGCCTTTCCATTTCCTCCTAGCCAAACTAGTATGCAGATTCAAAGCTCAAAATGTTTTATATCAAAATATATTTACCTAGTGGAGGAAAAAGAATCGAAGTAAACCTTACAAACATAGTGTGATGCCATAATTTCAGAATTTCAAGATTACTGTAATCCACTGTTATGATATTTGGAAGTTGTGGTATGCTGTCCATCAAGCTGAAATGCTGCTTTAGGGAGAGGGGCTAGTATTGGTATACTCTTTGAGAGGTCCACAAAATCAATTGTTTATCATGTGGGAACGCGATTTTTCACCAATATGTAGTTCAGATTTGTCTTAACTTATATTTTTTCTTTGGAATGTTTAATTGGAGGGAAAGTCATATTTTGAATTGATTTAAAATAATAAATTTGAGTTACACTACAACCATGGTGGAAACCAATACTTGAACATGGGTGATAATGCTTGAACATTGAATTTTCTACATGGGTGAGACTCGAGAGGTCTTACATGTCATGATGTGATTGACTATTCTACATAATTATTATGTCAAAAATAAATAACCACTAGATAGTACTATGACAACTATGAGGTGGTACTATAACAACTATTGGGTATTATGTGATCAAAACTCATGTCAACTATTGGGCCATGTTCACCTATTGGCCCTTTTCCCCTTACGTTTCTGTCATAAATATTCCTCATTTAAGTCTTTCATTTTCTTTGTCGCATAATCTTTACCTTTCAATCGTCAAAATAGTACCTCCATGTGATATCAGATTTTGTTCTTTCCATGTTTTTGTTTTTGATATTTATTACGCCGAGAGGCGTATACCTATGATGGCAGCAAGATGTGGAAGGCTTTAATATGGTACCCATGGAAGGAAAAACTAGCAAACATTATTTTACCACATCCACTTTGGTTAAAAATATAAATTTATAAGCATGCAATTAAAAAGTCAATTAAATAGAGTAATATAAAAAGAAATAACTCCTTATTTTACTATTGGAACTGCCCTTTATATTAATAAAAATAAAAGAGAGTTACATAATAAGGGGTGACAGGAGAACTCACAGTCCCACAAAATCGCCACGAGGGCACCAACAAAACAGAAAACACCACAAGGGCTACATCAAAATGCCAACAGGGCAACTAGAGAGCACATCAGAAAAGACACCACCACCATAGTTAAGCACAAGCTGCGGTGCCGGAGGAGGGGGAAGATCATCCCGAGGAGGGATGAACGCTCCACTAATTGGCTCCGCCGAAGGAGGATCCACTTGCTAACCGTCTGGATCGGAAATTACATCAGTGCGGCACCATAATACCCCATCCAGGTGAAAGAGATTCTGCAATGCTCTGCATACCTGGCGGCAGAGAACCCCATCGTGGAGTGCTGATAATGCCCTCTCCCCTTGGAGGCGGGCTCTAGCTAGGTCTAGAGGACGGGGTGAAGGGCAGCCCCAAGGGGAGGCGAGAATGGTGGCTACTCGAGCAACTCCTCGATGTGGTCCCGCGAGGCGGCTGTTGTTGGGTGGTGGCGGCGGAGGATTCGGCGGGACCCAACTCATAGTGCAAGGCGCACTCCTCTAGTGATCAAGAAGTTCCTGCAGATGAGCAAATTCTAGGGCAACCTTGGCGTGAGCTTGAATTTGAATGCGCACAATGACAAAATAATCACTTTGTCATTAGTAGAAAAACAAGTAACGAGATTGATCATGCTTGAAAATTAAAGCATTGCAAGCTTTCCAAATATGAAATAGAATACAAGCACGAAACAAATGCCAAAGCGTATCAATGTAACGAGGCCAAGGACTGAAATCACCAAATAAGGCTAGGCACCAAGGAAAGAAATCAGGGTGATAAGGCTGAAATAAAGAATGGATCCACTTCCAAATCGTCTGAGCATGGGGACAAGACCAGAAGAGGTGTTTGAACGACTTTGGGTGAGAGCAAAAAGGACATTTAGGATTAGGGATGCCAATATGACTAAGCCTTTTGCCCATAGACAAACCTTGGTAAACAAGACACCAAAAAAATGGTTAACTTTAGGCTCAAGAAGAGAATTCCAGGTATGGGAAAGCTGTCGAAGCCAAGTGGAATGTAGCCCCACTTGAGCATTAAGCTTATCAATGGTAGGCGAGAGAGGGCTCAACAAGTGGTAAATGGTTCTAGTGTTGTATCGGAGGAAGACAATTTCTTGATTCCACTGCCAATCACGCCACCACGCCGTAGGAGGTTTAAGCCCCAACTTATGGAGCATAACATCCAGCAGAGCTCTTGAATTTTGTAGATAGACGAAAGGTCTAAATTGGCAAGATTGAATTTCGTTTTGAGCTCGGGCCAAGAAATCCAGTCTCTGCAGTTCACTAAATCCTGAATGGTATGAATGCCCTTGCGATAGAGCCGATTGCTTTGATGCTCGGAGTTTCAGCAAGTGGAAGTGATGATGGGAGACCACCTTCAGTGATGATGGGAGACCACCAAATATTTTGTGAATTAAAAGAGAGCCCTATGCGAAATCCATCGCCAACCCAACGCATCAAAGGCTTAACCAGCTCGAAGGCTTTCCATATACTTTTGGCAACAAAGGTACCTGTAATTTTGATAGGAGCCGAAGTGATAATAATAGTATGCAACCCAATATTGTTCCAACACTTCTTGCCATAAGGGCTCCAGATTCAATGCAATGGTGCAACAAGATTTTCCAGGCTTGATTGCCCGATAAACACCGGATCACCCATTTAGAGCATAAGGCAATACTTTTCTGTTAGACATCAATGATCCCCATGCCACCTTGATCACGAGGAAGGCAACAAACTTCCCAGAAACCCTATGGAAACCAGCTGAACCAGAACTTTTACACCATAAAAAGTCCCAGAGTAGCTTGGCAAGTCGGTGAAAGAATTGCGAGAAGGGCACCAACACGCAAAGTAGTAGACATGAGTAGCGGCAAGGATCTTAGTGCAAACTTGGAATTTACCAGCCAAAGATAAGGGTTTGGAAGACCACTTGGTAACTTTTTGCTCCACCTTGTCAAATAACATATTGCCACAAAGTCACAAAGTCAATGTCAAAAGCAAAGGGAATTCCCAAAATTATGAATTGTTCTCCACGGCCAAATCCATTTCCAGGGGTAGACCTTCAACCAGTCCGGAAGAGGTAAACAACTTTGTCGATAGCCCAAAGTTTTAGCCATTTGAATACTAGAGCCAGAAGCCAAACAGAAAGTGTTAAGGCACTCAAAGACCTTGACAACATTCTGCTCAGATTCAGCAATAGTCAGAAATGAATCATCAACGAAATGACCATTTATGAGTTGAGTCGCACGATCCGGAAGGACAATCCCCCGAATGTGACCTTGGGCAGCTTGATGAGCAATTAAATGGCTAAAACAAAAGAGAGCAATTAAAAAAGTACACTCTAAAATGACACTCGATGTGTACTTATCCACCTAGAAAAATCGTCCTCTCTTAACAATCCTTGTTAATTTCTAGAAATGATGATTTTGCAGATGCTTTTGGTTATTCTGTAGTTGTTTGTATTCCTAATGGCGGTGTACGAACAATTCTTCACTGTGCAATGGTGGTAGATATGTGCAGTTCTGGCCCAGTCTTGCCAAAGTTTACGCCCTGGTTCTTCGAGCATCCTTTCAGGAAAATCCTCATTGCAGTCATTGTAACAATAATGATAGTAACGAAGAAGAAGAGGTTTTTGTGTATGAGAATAGGTATATGATAGAAATGGAGTTACCTATAGTGTGCTACGGTTGCATAATTCCGATGTGTAGTCTCATGGTTTTGTACAACCAACAATATGGACAAGAAGAACTTTGACTGTAGCTTATTCCATGCAAGAGAGTTTGCTGGCTGCAAGTATCGAATGAAGGTTATTCACTTTACTCACCTATATAGTATTATACAGATTTTTTTTTTTAGCTTAATCACAATGAAATTTGAAAGCAAGTGAGCCCTGAGCAAGAAAAAAATCTGGTAATACATTTTTATTTTGAAAAAGACTTCATCATATAATTAGAATGTGTATGAAGTTCTCAATATCGCATGTTTCTTTTTGAGAGTGCGTTTTATATTAGTTAAGGGAAAACTACAAAAGCCAAGTGCGTATCTTTTCCAAACCAAAGCCTCAAAGCACGTATACATTTTGTATAAAAATCTAAGTTAATTGAAAAATTATTTACATGAAATGTCGTTGTGATCTTAGCTTTTACAAGAAGTCTTGCGCTTTACATATCTTTGTAATTTCTAGAAGTTAAAGAATGTCCAAAAAAGGAAATCTCCCATTGAAAGAGGCAGGCGAAAGATGTTAAGATTCAAAAATTGTTGGAACATCCAAAAGAAATAGAGTGAAAAATCAATTCTCAAAACTGTTTGGAATAACCCAAAAGGTGGAAAGTTGTTTCCTCTCTCCTAGCCCAATTGACAAACAATATGTGGTACAACATTACACCCTTGAAGAAAAAAATATGTTTGTTTTTATGCTTTCGACATTAATTCGAGAATAAAGACATCACAGTTTTCACAAATATGATGCCTAAATAATTTTCCCTAGGATGTGTTTTTAGCTTGTACAAGTATGTAAAAATGCGCTTCTATTAATTTATATATTATCCTGTGCATCCTTTCATCTTAACAAATAGAAAGTTTGTTTGTAAAAATGTCAAATATTAGAATAAGGAATTTCATCAATGAACAGGGAGTTTCAATAAAGTAGTCACATTTATTAATTTATGTTATGCAACAAGTTTGTAGAAGATGGTCAAAGCTATGTCACTTTCAAAATGGTTTCAAAGCTTAGCTTAAAAGAATAATTCAATCTACAAATTATGAAATACACTCGAGAGGTTTTGATGATGTAGTAAATGAGGAACATTTACATATTGTAAATTAATAATCATGGAGATTCCATTCGAATATGTTTCAAATATATATTGCTTCCTACATTGATAATCATCCTACATTGATGACTTGGGAGGGTATTGTTTATCGATAAACACTTAATGACAATACTAAATTTGGTTCATTTTGTTAGACATGTAGAAATTATAGCCTAATATTTAGGGATTACGTAGTTAGCATTTAGGATTACGTAGCTAGCATTTGGGGAAGTTATTTTGTAATTGACAACACATTAGATGATATGTGTACGTGTTGGCATATGTTGTCTATTTGTAGGATGAAGAGAAAAGATATAGTAGTTTGAGTTTGAGTTTGAATAAGACTCACATTTCTTTATTATTCTATAAAGATTGTATTCTCTGATTTAGCAAAGCACAAGCAAATAAGAATAAGAAATAGATCAAAACCTGCAGTTGCATTTCTGTGTTCTGTTTAAAAGTGCTAATAATTTTCATGGTATCAGAGTAGTGTTGGTGAAGTGTTGCTGCAGAGAAGTATCAGAAGTTTAAAGACAAAGATATGGCCACATTTGTTGCAGGAGATCCTCACAGGATGGTAGAACGATTTGATGGCGTTGGATTTAATCTCTGGAAGCTCAAAATGAAGATGTTGTTGTTGAACAAGGATCTACTCAATATAGTTGAAGGGACTGAGACTAAACCCACCCAGGATGCAGATCTGATCAGTAAGTGGGAGTCAAAGGAAGGTAGGGCTCATTCCTGTATACTTTTAAGTTTGAGTGATAATGTGCTTTTACATGTAAGTGAGGCAAAATCAACAAAGGAAGCTTGGGATCAATTAATCAAGTTATATGAATCAAATGATGTTAGCACAATATTATATCTTAGAAGAAGATTTTTTCAGTTAAAGATGCAGGAAACACAAAAATATCAGATTTCACAAATCAGTTTAAATCTCTCAAAAATCAATTGGCAACATGTGGATCAGTGATTGTAGAAGATGTTGTTATGTCGCTTCTTGGGAGTTTGCTAGAATCCTATTCTAGACTGGTAGTAGCGCTAAGCACCCAATCCAATTTGGATTTGACAAAAGTAATAACAACACTACTTCAAGAAGAAATCAGAAGGAAGGATGGGGGCATGAATGATGAGAATCCTACAACACTGTTTTCAGCAGGATATAAGGGCAAAGCAAAAGGAAGAGTGACAACAAATCTCATCCCTCCTAGTCCAATGTCTCAAAGAATGGTAAAGACACAAAGGAGGAGAAAAATAAGGGAAATTGCTTTCATTGTGGAGCTCCTGGGCATTTTAAGAAACAATGCCGAAAGTGGTTAGCATGGGTAGAAGAGGTAAAGAAAAGGAAGGTTGCTGAAGCTAACATGACCTCAAGCAATGACCAAGAAAATTTGTTTGCGGTTGTCACAACCCCAAGTTCTGATGTTTCTAATTCTGGTATTTAGATTCAGGAGCAACTCAGCATATGACACCTGAGAGAAGTTGGTTTATGGCATATACAAAAGCACCCAAGAGTAAGACTGTCAATCTTGGAGATGATAGCAAATGTGAGATGATCGGAATTGGAGATATTCCATTGCAAATGCCAGATGGTGGATACAAGAAAATCCAGAATGTATGGTATGTACCTACTCTAGTAAAAAGTCTTTTATCAGTGAGCAAAATTACCAATGCTGGCATAATTGTACAGTTTGACAGCAAGGAATGTGTCCTAAAGGATGTTGAAGGAGTAATTGTTGCTACGGGAATCAGAGATGGCAATCTGTACAAGTTATGTGCAACGAAGTACCTGATGTGGTGTTAACAACAATAAATAATGAAATATCTGATTCAATTCTTTGGCATCATAGATTCGGACATGCAAATCCTCATTCTCTTCAAATATTAAAATCAGAGTAGCTTGTAGAAGATTTTAATTTGCATTTACCAGTTGAGTTGGGAGTGTGTGAAAGCTATTGTTTAGGAAAGCAACATAGATTCCCCTTCCCAAAGAAAGGAGCAACACGAGCTAAGGAGCAAATGGAACTTGTACATTCAGATATTTGCGGTGCAATGCAAACAATGTCACACAATGGGGCAAGGTATTTTATTACCTTTATTGATGATTCCTCTAGAATGACCTTTGTTTATTTTATCAAAAATAAATCATGTGCATTAGAGATGTTTAAGGTTTTTAAAGCATTTGGTGAGAAGCAGTTAGGAAAACCTTTGAAACGACTCAGATGTGATAATGGGGGTGAATATACCTCAAATGCTTTCAAAAGTTTATGTGCAAAAGAAGGTATCAAACTTGAGTCTATTCCTTATTCACCACAACAGAATGGTGTCGCTGAAAGAAGGAATAGGACTCTTGTTGAAAGTGCTAGATGCATGCTTAAGAGTAGTCGATTATCTAATATGTTCTTGGGTGAAGCAGTCTCAAAGGTCAACATATATACAAAACAGTTGCCAAACTCTTTGCATTGCATAAGAAGACGCCTTATGAGGCATGGCATGGAAGCAAGCCAAGTGTCAATGATTTAAGAATTTTTGGTTGCATAGCATATGCACATATACCAGATGAAGAAAGAAAGAAGCTAGATGACAAAAGCAAGAAGTGTATAATGGTTGGATACAATTTGAATTCGAAGGGATATCGAATTTATGATCCTATAACACATGATATTCTAGTCAGAAGAGACGTCATTTTTGATGAAAATTCAGTTTTGCACAAATCAACAGAGATGGAAAATGATAAGGATTTAGAAACAAGGCCTTATGATTTCAGATCTGATGAAGAATCTGAGGATGAGAATTCTACTCCAGCAAGACCATTACAAGTTGCAGCCACACAACCCATAGGAGATGAACAAGGAGAGCAACAAATTCGTAGATCAACAAGACTATGGAAACCCACTCAAAAGGCATCTGAATCATATGCACTTAGTGTAGAGGTTGATGAACCACTCAGTGTTCAAGAAGCACTTCAAAGTATTTATGCAGCAGATTGGAGGCAAGCAATGAATGTTGAATATGAATCGCTCATAAAAAATTAGACATGGGAACTCACGATTCTTCCACCTGGAAGGAGAGTGGTTGGATGCAAGTGGTTATTCAAACAAAAGTACAAGTCTGATGGGTCGATAGACTGCTACAAGGCTTGATTGGTGGCAAAAGGATACACCCAAATTGCAGGTTTGGATTATCATGACACCTTTTCTCCTGTAGTCAAGATAACATCCATCATAATTCTGTTAGCAGTGGCAGCAACCTTGGATCTTCATGTACATCAGCTAGATATAAAAACGCATTTTTAAATGGATTCTTAAAAGAAGAAGTTTATATGGAACAACTAGAAGGCTACATACAAGAAGGAAAGGAGCAGTTAGTATGCAAGCTTCAGAAAACATTGTATGGACTGAAACAGTCTTCAAGAGCATGGTATGAGTGTATTGATGGGTTTCTCCAAAATGAAGGATATGTAAGTTGCAATGCTGATTCGAATGTCTACATAAAGCATATTGGCGAGTCTCTAGCCATCTTAGCTTTATATGTTGATGACACCATCATTATGAGTAATGATTTTAAGATGTTAGGCATGTTTAAGTCTCAATTAGTCAGTAGAATTTGACATGACCGATCATGGTGAGATTCATTATTGCTTGGGAATTCAAATTTTAAGAGGTAGGGAGAAGAGAAAAATCCATCTTGGCCAAGAGAGGTTCCATATCAAAATGCTGTCGGGAGCCTAATGTATGCAATGGTTTCTAGTAGACCTGATATTGCACATGCTGTAAGTATTGTGAGCCAATATTCCAACAATCCTGGACCACAACATTGGGCAACAATTAAAAGAATTTTTAGATATCTACAAGGAACAACTAAACATGGAATAAGATTCAGTGGGAGTTTAGAAAATTCTCGCAACTTACTGGGTATTGTGATGCAGATTGGGCAGGGGATGTTGATAGTAAAAGATCAACTTCAGGGTTTTGTTTTATCCTTGGTGGAGGTGCAGTTTCGTGGGCAAGTAAGAAATAACGATCTGTTTTCTCTCTAGTGCGTAAGGAATATATAGCAGCATGTCAAGCTACAAAAGAATTGATTTGGTTGAGAAGATTGTTGCAGGACATCAAGGTTACTCAATCCCAAACGACAATATTAAAGTGTGACAACCAGAGTTGCATAGCCATGACGAAGAATTCAAGTATCATGGGAGAGTTAAACATATAGGGATACAATACCATTTCATCCGTGAACAAATTGAGAACAACACTATCAAAATGGAGTACTGTGCAACTGAGATGATGGTGGCGAGATGCATTGACAAAGGCATTACCAAGAAATAAGTTTGAGTTTTGCAAAGAAGGATTCGATGTGATACAAGCTGGTTGACAAATATTTGGCTAAGTGGGAGTGTTAGACATGCAGAAATTATAGCCTAATATTTAGGGATTCTGTAGTTAGCATTTAGGATTCTAGCTAGCATTTAGGAAGTTATTTTGTAATTGACAAAGACATTAGATGATATGTGTATGTGTTGGCATATGTTGTCCATCACGTAGGATGAAGACAAAAGATAGGCTAGTTTGAGTTTGAGTTTGAATGAGACTCTGCATTTCTTGTTATTCTATAAAGATTGTATTCTCTCGATTTAGCAGAGCACAAACAAATAAGAATAAGAAATGGATCAAAACCCGTAGTTGCATTTCGTGTTCTCGTTTAAAAGTGCTAATAATTTTCACATTTGATTGCTATAGTTTAATTCGTGATGATAAAGAATTAAAGGTGATACAAAATTTGATTCATTTGATCATTGTAGGATGTGTTTCTATCTTGTACAAGAATGTAAAAATGTTCTTTTGTTAATTTATTATGCCGAGAGGCATCTACAATTGTATATATGGAGTGAAAGAGTGTGATGCCCTGCCCGTGTCAAAAATTAATTTTTGCCAGGAAATAAAAATTGGGGCCCACTCACCTTTTGAAAATAAAAACAAATACAAATGTAATGAATTTTATTTTGTACCCGTAAATAAGTAAATCAAAACTGGGGTGAATTTTATTTTGAGCCAATAAATATAAAAATACTTGTTGCACTTTGGTGAATTTTATTTTGTACCTGTAAATAAAAAAATACTTGCTGCACTTTAATAATTACATAAAAAATAATTTTTCTTGTTGCACTTCATTAATTACATAAGAAAAAAATACTATACCTCTCGGCATATTTTACATAGATTTTGATATGATAGGTAAACTAGTCTATTATCTTATGCATTCTTTCATCTTATTGTTGTAGGACATGTTTCTACCTTATACAAATATGTAAAAATGCTTTCATAAAAATGTCAAAAGTTTGAATAAGGAATTTCATTCATGAATGAAGAGATTGGATAAAATATTCACATTTATTAGTTTATGTTGTGTTACAAGTTTCCCAAAGAATGGGCAAAGCTACAACTCTTTAAAAATGTTTTTATAGGTTAGCTCAAAAGAAGAATGAAATAAAAAAATTATGAAATACACTTTAGGTGTTGTGGTGTATAGTAAATGAGGAAATTAATGAAATGCAATAATATGGATAAAGAAAACATTGCGTATTTACATATTACAAATTAATAATCATGAAAATTATGTTTTAATATGTTTCGAATATAAATTGTTTCTTACGCTAATAAACATCCTACGATGGTGACATGGGGAGGTAGTTGGAGGGTATAATCTTTGACAATAAACAATTCATCAAGACATTATATTTAATTCATTTGATCATTATAGTTTAATTAAAATGTTAAATTTGATATCCATTTGATCATCAATTAGATGTTTTTAATTTTTTTCTTTGAGAAGTCAAATACAAAATTGTAATATCGTGGCTATACAATGGAGTTTGGATCCCCTATTTTTCTCTTGAAAGATTTTCTTGAGCTCCATATATTGGCGCTACTAGATTGATGTCATTTGGCACAAGTCATCAGCTTTATTAGAGAATATAATATAGTTATTAATTATTAATCAATGTGGTATACATAAAAACTTTGAAAATATTTTTATTAGTATTTTTCATACACACACACACACACACACATTTGATTCTAATAAATTTAATTGATTATATTTGTGAGATGAGAGAATTGTAAGGGAAAAAATTGAAATAACATACATATTTATAAATCTATGAAGAAATACATTTATATACATATATGTTAGAAAATATTAGAGAGCTCCGTATGGAAGAGGTAGCATTGTATAATAATTAAAAACCAGCTTACCATTTTAATGATAATATCCATATTCGACTATACATATCCAATGGGGATTAAGCCCTAAGCAACCGTGAGAGTTGTCTAGGGCACCAAAATTTTAGGGGCGTAGGTTTTTAATTAAATTAATTAATTTGTAGAAATTTCATGATTATATATTTATGGTCCAATGCATATAAGTAAAAATGAAATCATGTTCCCGTATTCAAAAATTTCTCCCAAAGGAGAAGATTCCCTCACAACATTTAGATCTAGGAGAAGTTCAATCCAATGATATAACATTGGCATAAAACCAACCTTGAATTCAGTAACACAATAATCTTGATTCTTCGTTCCATCTCTCATATGATAAATTTCATTCTTTATTTCATAATTTTGTCAAGACAACGATATACTTCCTAATAACAATGGTGGATTATGTGATCCAATACTGAAGTGTAACACTAGTATTTTCCTATCATGTACAAGAGTTCCATTTTCTACAACTATCATCTCGAAAAACCATTCATTTTGTTCTTATCACTTAGATGATAAATGAAATGCCATTGTTTGGACCGCCATAATTTGCGCTTTACAACATCACAGGATTTGTTAAGTTTAACAACATGATATTTGGAATTCGTCATAAAAATGTTGATTTTTCAAATTCCAAATGCAGAGTTAAGATTATTGTGTAGATCATTAAGAGTATTATTTATTTTCTCAAAATTGAAGGGAGCTATTATTTTATCATAAGATGATTTTAAAAACTGTGAAGGAGGCAATACCCACGACGCTCAAAATACTTAATCCGACCCTATACATATCTTACAAATATAGATTCATTCATATATACGGATATTTTTCTTATGGAAGCCGGGGTCATTGGATTGAGGTGAATAACACTATATCTAAGAAAATATTGTTTAATATAGCATTAAATCTTAGAAATATAGTTTAGTATGACTACATGTGTATTAAATCACAATGGTATCATAAAAATGATTTTAAATATATATAATATGATGTGTATATGGATCAATCGAAAGTTTCATTATAAATATGTATTTCTAATATAAAAATTTAAGAAGAATAAAACTTAAATATTAATCCCAACTTGAATTTTACACATTAAGATAGAAATCAGTTTATGTTCTTATTTATAAATAAGAACATAAACTGATTTCTATCTTAATGTGTAAAATTCAAGTTGGGATTAATATTTAAGTTTTATTCTTCTTAAATTTTTATATTAGAAATACATATGTATGTATGTATGTATGTTAAAAGAGTAAACAATGATAGATTTAATAGTTGCATGTTCAAAAGGGTTGTTAGAAACATAATATTTAAATATTTGTAAATTTCATATATAAGTCTTAAATTGTGGAAACTCAACCTGTTGGATATATTTACCCATTTACAAATATAAGTGCCATAATTTATTCTCAATTTCATATGGGTCATTGTGATGCAAATGTGGTTGGATTTTCCTTACGAGGAAGCCACTAAGCCGACCTTATTGCATAATTACACAATGAAATCACTAACAAAAATAATTCTTCAACTCATAAATTATATTCAACAAACAATATTACATGTCGATAGAGACTAATCGCCAACAATATAACCTTTAAGCCACTACAAGGCCCACAAGATAACATCAATTCAATACCATAGTGTTTCTCACAATGAAACTAGAATTGCACACAAGCCTCTACATGGAAGAAATTTCCAACCTTTAAATTCCTCTACCTTTGCCAATCCGAACCGATTTGTTAAGGCAAATGGTTTTGTTTATATAGGTGTTTACACCCTAATTAAATCTATGTTATGGAATGTACACTACAATAAAAATATGTAAGTGTTTGTATAAGGGATTATTCTGATCTAATTAATTCACCATTAACCATTCACAACAAAATAATGCATTAACACTTGTAATGATTGATAAAATGATAAGTAATAACTCAAATGCATAAGAGGAGAAAGATACTTATAGGTCAAAGACAAAGAGGATCCGGATGTGCAGGCTAGGTGAAACAAATAGATCGAGATATTGGGAGTGTTTTAGTACAAGTTATGGAACTCGAAACTAAGAAGGGGCACAATCGTGCAACTACTATACGGTCTCTAGACCATGATTGTATAGATCCAGCCATGATCGTATGCATGTTTAAGTCCGTGCCATGACTTAAACCGTAATTTAACTCAAGATATAGATAATTCTTATAACTTTGAACTTGTAAAAAGTAAGCAAAGGAGATGCAAAACATGGAAGGAATACACATATTCATTTAGCAAAGGGAATAACTCACGTTATTTTCGTTCCTTGGAGACTTAGAATTGTTGCTAAGTTGTTAGAGGATTTGAGGTGATCATTCCCACTTTGTGCTAAAGAAGAGACTAAAGTGTTGAGTGCAACCCAACATTAGAGAGAGAGAAGAGGAACCAAAGTGCCCTTTTTGAAAATTTGTAAAGAGGAAGGTCAACCTACAAAGAACTTAGCCACTTTGATACCTTTTACATTTGAGAATTTGGTAAGATAAGAGGAAGAACATCATGTGAAGAACTTATCTCGCTTATGTTAGATTTATTGTCATTGATGTCAAAGTTTCAATGCTTGTCGCATGGAGATCGTAGTGTAGCTTGGTCACAATGTCTCTATCATCCAAAGCTCATAGTAGAGTTATTTTGGAGCTCACCACAATGCATATCATCTAGAGCTCGAGTGTAAATGGGTTGGAGCTAGCAGTTTAGAGGTCGCATGTAATGTCACTCATCTAGAGATGATCTCGCTTGCGAGTGTCTGTCATCCAGAGCTAGAAGTAAAAATGGTCTGGAGCTCGTAGTAACAATGGTTCATAGCTCAAAGTGTAAATAGTTTGGAGTAACTCGATTCACAATGCTTATGGTCTAGAGATCGGAGCGCAAATGGTCCGGAGCTTGCCTATAGTGTTGGTCGTATGAAACTAGAAGTAAAAATGGTTTAGAGATTGAAGTGTAAAGAATCCATAACAACTCGATACAATGCTTTTGGTCCAAATATCACCTATAATATTGGTTCTCCGAGCTAGGAGTATAAATGGTCGGGAGCTCGAGTAGTGTTAGTTATCCGGAGTTAGACATAGCTCGTTGACCCAATTTATGTCGTTCGAGATTGAAGTATGTTTTGTGAGATATGCACAACTTGTAGTATGGTTGGTTTTCCGAAGATAGTACATATTGGTATGGAGCTACACTTGAATGGTCTGGGGGTCACATTGATACATTTGGGCGTCATGTTTATCATGTTTGAGAAAATATATGATCGGGTTAAGCGAAGTCTCTTGATCACGAGGACTACTGCAAGTAATGTATGAAACTTAGCTATAAGTTATGTGGTGAGGGAAAGCCAAAGGCCACTAATCAATATCCAAATAAAATCAGATTTGAATCTCTATTATTATGTGCAAATTGCATCATTCTAAGGCATCAAATAAAACAAGTTCATGATGGTTGCACGATGACCTCCTCTATTTGGACATTGATATGTTTATTTCTTTGATGATTAAATTACTTCCTACTGCTTTTTTGCATTTGAAATAAGCTCTTTCAACTAACCTACATCTATCCATGATGCCTAAAGTAGATAGGTATAATCAGGTATAAAAGATACTTAAATTAAAGAGAAATGTGTGTGCTTGGGTGGAGAAAACAATGAATTCTTTGAGAGGGGAAGAGAGGAACGAAAAATGAAGACATATTTCTAAGTCTCAAGAAATTTTCTCGGTATGGAGTAGTAAAAAATTGAAAAAGAGGAAGGAAGAGTAAACTCAAGTAGACTGAAATAAAAAATTAATGAGAGTAAGGAAGAGAAAGCGAGCATAAAATAAGCGAAGTGTTGAGCAAGTGAAGTATGTACATGTAAGAAAGGCAAACGAGTGAAGTGTGAAAAGGTGTAATTGGAGTGAATGGGATACTAAATATATATCATTCAAACTCAAGAAGATATAAATAAGAGAGTACAAGAAAAAGAGAGATATCATTCAAAGCAGATTGTTGAAAGGAAACATCAAAAAGAGAAGGGAAGAGATATTTCTAGAACATCAAAGAAGAATAAGAAGGAAGAACATAAATATAATGTAATTGGAGTGTATTAATTGACCGAGTAGGTGCTCGGCATTGGGGATTGGTATCTCCAGTGAGTTGGTCCTCACGAATTAGTTGAGTAGGTGCTCGGCATTGGGGATTGGTGTCTCCAGTGAGTTGGTGCTTGCATTGGGGATTGGTGTCTCTAGTATGTTGGTGCCTAAACAAAGTTGTAAAGCACTTAATTTTGTGACCGGATTTAGATCCAAGCAATATTTTCTCTGTGGTTTTCTCCTAAAAGGATTTCCATATAAATTGTGTGTTTACAATTGTTAGATCTTGTGTGATTTTTGCTTGTTGTGAGTATTAAAGTTTTTAAATAAGTAAAAGATTGTATAATACTGATTCTACCCCTAGTATTAGTTTGTGCTCTTCAATTGGTAGTAGAGAGCGAGTTCCTTACATGTAGAAGGAAGATCTTAGAAACACACATGACAAGTCAAGAAGGATTCTCCTCAAATAGAGCTCCATTGTTTTATGGAACTAATTATGATTTTTGGAGTATAAGGATGCACACCTATCTAATGGCTCTTTGTTTATAAATTTGGAAATCAATTATGAATGGTTATATAGCTCCAGTAACTCCTCCAATATATCAAACTAGAAATAAGACAAGTGAGAGAAATGCAAAGGCTATGAATGCAATATTGTGTGGTTTGTCTGAATCAAAATTTGTTAAGGTGATGCATTGTGTTTTAGCTAAGGAAATATGAGATAAAATTAAGAACATATATGAAGGATATGATAAAGTGAAGAAATAAAAATCCAAATGCATAAAATTCAATTTGAGGGTTTGAAAATGAAGGATGATGAAAACATTGTAACTTATCTTCTTCACGTGGATGAAATTGTCAACACTATTAGAGGGCTTGGAGAAGAAATTAAAGATGAGATTATTATGCAAAAAGTGCTAAGATCTCTTCCTTTGAGGTTTGATGCAAAGTTTCTTCCATTGAAGAAATGAAGGAATTAAACACCCTAACAATGGATGAGCTGCATGGGATTCTCACGACATATGAGATGAGAACTGAAAAGATAAATCATCTAAGCATGAGGTAGCCTTCAAAGCATCAAATAATTTGAACAACAAAAATCCTAAACAACATGACTGCTCTAGCAATGAGTTAGATAAGGAAGAAGCTCATTTTTTCAGGAAGTTAAAGAAAGGATCTAGAAAATACAAAGGTAAGTTACCCTTCAAATGTTTTAATTGTGGTAAAGTAGGGAATTATGTTGCTAAATGTCCATATGAGAATAGTGATAATGAAGAAGATCACAACATGAAGGAAGAAAACAAGTATTATTAGTCTAAGAAGAACTATAAGAAAAGAAAATATGAGAAAAGAAAGAACTTCTACAAGCACAAGAAAAACTCGTATACCAAGGAGGAGAGAAAATCATCGAAGAAAATGAAGAAAACAACTTAGCCAATGACAAAGAAGAATCATTGTTCATGGAAATAGAGATAAAATAATGCAAAGGAGAGATGGTTTCAAAAGATGAATAAGATGCTAAAGTTGAAGGTGAAATAGATTTTTAAGAAGAGCTCATTTGTGCCCTAAATGATATCAAAATACTAAAGAATAAGAACTTGAAAAAAAAACACTTCCTAAAATTCAAGAAGAATATGGTGCCTAAAAAGCAAAGTTGACACAATATATTGAAGAATATAATAAGATCATCATTGGCTTGAAGGTTCAACTTGAAGAGATGAAGAAGATGGATGAGGATGTGAGAACCCAACTGAAACAAAAAGAAGAAAATTGTGAGAAGCTTGAATCTGAAATTATTTCCTTAAGAAATGAGCTTGAGAAAACAACTACTAAGCTGAACAAATGTCTCAAGTTTGAGAAGATATTTGAATTATTAGATGATATTATCAACAATCAAAGATCACTATTTATCAATACTGGTCTTGGGTACAAAGAAGATCAAGGAACCGCCAAAGAAGATCCCAACATGTCACCAGAGAAGGAAAACATAGAAAAGTCAAAGACCTATGCAGACACTCTTAAAAGTACAATTAGAAATGAAAACAACAAGGAGACTCATGTTCCTCAAAATATCAAACATATCATCATTCCTCCAAAAGAGAGCTTAGATTAAAACAAAAGCTTTTTCCCTTAAAGGAAACATTACAGAACCAATTTTCAAAATTATTTTAATGGTTATTATTTTTCATGCAATCAGTTTGGGCATAAATAAATTGAATGTAGAACTCATGAAAGAAAATTTGGTAGGAAGAAGAATGCAAGTACAAGTTCTTATGTGCCCTCAAACATAAACTACAACTCATTTTATCCTTTGATGGATTTTAACGTTGAATGTTATAAGTGCCACAACTATGGACATATTGCATACTTTTGTAGAAGTGTTTTTGTGGAATCTCCCAGGAAAAATAAGAATGAGGAAACTATGGATAATCGAAGGATGAACCAACAAAATTTTGGAAGAAGAAGCCATAACAAGAAAAGAATAAAGAAAAATCCATGCTGTTCAAGACATTGTTTCATACAAAAATGAAGGAAATCAGTGGTATATTGATAGTGGTTACTCAAGCCATATGAATAGAGACAAAAGTAAGTTTCTCACTTTGAAATTAGTAAATAGAGGCACTGTGAATTTTGGAGACAATGTTATGGTAAGAGTTTCAAGTAAGGGTACTATTAGCCTTACCACTAGAAGATCAAAAACTAAATTTGTATTGTATGTTGAAGGATTGAAGAATAATCTTTTGAGTGTGAGCCAAATGAGTAATCAAGGGTATATTATGAATTTTCATGCCAAAGGATGTGAGATCAGAAAGGAAAAATTAAGAAAGGTAGTTGTTGATGCTTATAGGACAGCTAATAATCTTTATATTCTCAATGAGATTAAAGGAGAAAAATGCTACATGGGGCAAACAGATGAGAGTTGGTTATGGCATAGAAGAATGTGCCATATTAATTTTGATAATTTAGTAAAAATAAGTTCCAAGAAAGTTGTTAGAGACATGCCAAATATCAATAAACCAACAAACACACTTTGCAAGCAATGTCAACATGGGAAGCAAACAAGAGTTACATTCAAGAAAAATGAGTACTCAACTACAAGGTTATTAGAACTTGTTCATACTAATTTATGTGGGCCTACAAGGACTCAAAGCATGCAAGGTGAGATCTATTTCATGTTATTTGTTGATGATTATTCTAGAATGACTTGGGTGACTTTTCTAAAAGAGAAATATGAAGCATTTGAGAAGTTTAAAGTGTTCAAAGATTTAGTTGAAAATGAAACTGGTAAGAGAATCAAGTGCCTAAGATCTGACCATGGAGGAGAATTTAACTCAAATGAGTTTGAATAATTTTTGAGAATCATGGAATAAGGATACATTACTTAGCTGCAAGGACTCCTCAACAAAATGATGTTCTAGAGATAAAGAATAGATTGTTCAGAAATGTCAAGAACAATGCTAAATGATTCTAAGTTGTTTGATATGTTTTGGAGAGAAGTAGTTAACACAACAATTTACATTTTGAATAGAGGGAAAATTAGAGTAAACAACAACAAGACACCTTATGAATTATGGAAGGGTAGACCAACAACAATTGAAAATATTTTAGAGTGTTTGGAAGCACATGTTATATCAAAAGAGATGATGAAGACTTGGGTAAGTTTGATTCCAGATCTGATGAAGGTATTTTTCTTGGTTACTCTTCAAGAAGCAAGGCATATAGATGCTACAATATGAGAACACACAAGATTGTTGAAAGTGCAAATGTGAAAGTGGATGATATCAAGTATAAAAATAATAAGACACAAGAAACTAATTATTCAAAGGAAGCAAGCAACGAAGATGAAAAGGAAGAAGTTGAAAGAAAAGATACAAAAACAATTGTTATCACAAAAAATTAGCCCCCTAAGATTTGACAATAGAGATCTCTACTTTTTCTAACATTGGACCATCTCTCAAGTTATGGGACTTGCATACTTGAGATGGACCTCCAGAGAAGGTTGGTTCCTCTTCCTAAACTAGTGCACCAACTAACTCTAATGGAAGGAAAACTACTAACTATACACTATACCTAGTCTAACAATTCCAAGTTCCAAGAGAGTGTGTGTGAGAGAGAGAGAGAGAGAGAGAGAGAGAGAGAGAGAGAGAGAGAGAGAGAGAGAGAGAGAGAGAGAGAGAGAGAGAGAGAGAGAGAGAGAGAGAGAGAGAGAGAGAGAGAGAGAGAGAGAGAGAGAGAGAGAGAGAGAGAGAGAGAGAGAGAGAGAGAGAGAGAGAGAGAGAGAGAGAGAGAGAGAGAGAGAGAGAGAGAGAGAGAGAGAGAGAGAGAGAGAGAGAGAGAGAGAGAGAGAGAGAGAGAGAGAGAGAGAGAGAGAGAGAGAGAGAGAGAGAGAGAGAGAGAGAGAGAATCATAACATAGAATTCACCATCTCGCAATAGTAAAGAGAGGTGGACATACACAACTCACATAAATTCACCATCCTAAGTAAACACAACAACTTCTAAATCCCGTAATAAAAAGAAGAATATGCACAAAACCCGAAAGCATGATGGAAGGAGTGTGAAAGCAACAAAACAATGCATAAGATAGACAAGTATCACAACAAACTAATTTTATTACTCCAAAAGTATGAAAAATACATCATTGTAGTAGGAGAAGGCAATAAATACCATTATAAATCTGCGAAGGAAGGCTTGAAGCCCCAAATTCACAACAACCCAGCTATGGAGAAGAGGGGAGAATGGGGAGGAAAAATGACAAACAACCTTTACAATAATGCACCCCTTACACTTTATAGAATTTTGGAGAGAAGAGAGAGAAACTTGAAAGACTCGAATGCATGCCCTGCTTTACACTCGAAACTCAATTATTGATGTGAAGGCAACATGGGTGACCTATAGGACCCATATCTCATGTAATCTTGCTTGTGGGAGAAGGAATTGACCCCCAAGCTTCATTAATGGTGATAGTTGGCTATTACTATGTAATGAAGTGTAAAAGAGGTAACTCCATTTTCGACCCCTTTTCACTCACCAAATCTGAAATATGAAGTTTCTAACATGTAAAGGGCTTTGAGACCTTTCTGAAAATTCCAAGTTTGTACGTAATGGAACTCCCACTGAAAGTTATGGCCGTTTGAAGTTTGGTGGGAAAACGAGGGGCCATTACTTCAACTTTTCCTTATATGCAGGAAAACGACCCTCAATTACTACCTCTAGTCATCAAAATTTCCCAACTACTTTACTTCACTTATTTTATGAAGTAAAGTTTTGGTAATTCATCGATTACTTCTCAAGAGGTGTATTACTTACCTTGGGTGGCGAGACAACTCGCCACCCAACTCACCTTTCAACTTGCTCTTTGGCTCGGTGCATAGCTCCCTTGCGCAACCCATTGGACAACTCCCGCATTGTGGGGTTTATATTGAATTTTTCTTGTGTAACTCGGGGCCCTTTTTCTTAAGACTTCACATCCACATTAACCACTTTATATTGAGACGACTTAGTCGGGATCTTTAAATAACTCAACTTGTCACTCTTGTGGTCATTTCACCTTATTTTACTTGTCTTGTGGTCCTTGGGCGATGCAAGACTTCACCTTCCAAACCACCACTTGAATCATGTTTTGGCTCAAATACATTGCGGCCTTTGCACTTGTTGTTACTTATTTTGTGTCGAACATGGCCCTTGTTACTTGCGAAGTGGGAGGTCTTGAATGTCACACAACTCGCTGTTGGCTTGTTTGTTCATTGTGTTGAAATCGGCTATCTTTACTTGTGAGGTGAGAGCTCCTAAATCACCGCAACTCTACACAGATTTTACATTGGTCCCCACATTTATTGATGATCTTAATTACTTATACTCACGTTGAGGGCCCTATTTAGCAAGACTTCGATTCTCCGAAGACCTCTCAACGCAATGATCAACTCACCCTTTATGCGGTGTTTTCGTTTGCTTCTACTTTGGATGCGTCGAATTTGGGTTGCATTACTTGGAGTAATGCACCCCATGAACACTCTTGCTATTCATCTCTTCATTTGGTGGGTTGACTCGCCCACTAATCCGACTTGGTCTTATCTCATTGGTCAAGCTTCCCATTTGTCGGGCTCCATTTTCTCCCCATGGTCTTCGACTTGGCCTTCACCAAAATGGGCCCGATTTCCATTCCGACCCCCATTCATTGGATTTTCACATTACTTCCTCTTAGTTCTATGACCCTTTCATACCACCTTACTTCATTAAATAGACTCTTTTTGCTCGAGTCTTCACCCATGCAAACACCGCTTTGCACTTGTTTTAACTTGCTTGGTTTGTGGCGACTTCCTTCTACTTTTCTTTGCTTTATGTGCCACCCACCATAATACTTCGACCCTTTGATCGCTGATTTGCATTGCTTTTAACGCGGTGAAGAAAATTGCTTCTACTCAAGACTTCCACCCTCCATTTACTGCTTAACTCTATTTCCCAAACTCACAATGTTATGCGGTGATTTGAAATCCCTTTACTTTTTTTATGTTGAATAAGGGGTGGGTTACTTGAAGTAACCCACCCCATGAACACCGCTTAGACTGTGTCAAGCCCGATCGAGCTTGTGGGGAAACTCATCGTGACAAGATCCTTTGTAGCACCTCGGCTCGGTCCTCAAAACTTGGCTGACTTGGCCCTCTTGTATTACATGGGACTCCGACCACATCCTCTTGCATGCCGAGCTCAGCCCTAACTCACAAAAGCTTGCGGGCCTTTTCCTTTGTCACTTTGCACGTGATTCACACCCGATCGACTCACCGATTTTGCATGCAATGTTGACTCACCAAGTTTACCTCATTTTTTTCCCGACCTCATCTATGTCAATGCATCAGGACCCTCACTTTTAACTCTCCGCATGAGCTCTACCTCGCACCTACCCCCACTACTTACCTCTTGGGCTGTTCTTGAACACCCCCAAGACATTTCCTTATTCGTATTCCATTTCTTCTCCTTGTAAGATCACTCCAAGACAAGACTTTCATTACATTTCCCCTTGATGCCTTCCATTTGGCCAAGCTTGGGAGCTCAACCGTAGCTTGTTGGTTGAGCATTCTACCTTGGTGATGCCAAACAACACGAATTGACTACCCACCGACCCAACGTGTTACCTTGTCATAACCCCAATGATGACCCTACATGAGATCACCCATCAAGCTTCGACTCACTCACGACTCAATTCTCCCATGAGTCATTGGCGATAGTTCACCTGTTCTTCCACCTAGCTAGATCTCGAGCTCGGTCCTTCACCCCGAGCATCCACGCTATCCTTAGCACCTTGCAACCTATCTAGCTCATCGAGTAGCTTAGTGAGCTACTCAATGAGCTCCTTGACTCGATAGATCTCGCTTTTGGCTTGCCTACTGAATTGACCGAGCTGGTTGGGCCCTTAGACAAAATTTGACCCCAAATCACTCCATTTTTGACTTTTTACATTTTTTGGGATTTTAGACTTAGAGGACTATCAAAATGACATTGTGCTTCCTAGAGCTATTTTTTCAGCCTTGGTCCATTTTTGCGCATCTTGGCTCCACGTGGGGCCCGCTTGAGCCCACTTCACTCTTTGAAACTAAGCTCTTAGGCATAAAAGCCTAGAAGAGGAAAAAATCCTCTTATGACCTCAACACCCCCAAAACATTGAAATTGTTTTGAAAAGTGGAAATATACCTACCACAATTTAGGTGAATGCCCCTAGTGGCACGAGAAGTGCTTGAGCTTGGACCCTTAGTCATCCATTTCACCCCGAGGGGGGTGAAAATTGATAACAACACCGGCTAGATCAGTCCAAAAGAACCATTTATAAAAACATATTGTAGGTGAAAAAATCATTGGAGTACATAATAGAAGAAGATTAACATATACAATTGAACATGCAAATATATCTTTACTATCTAAGATAAGACCTAAGAATTTTACTAAAGCAAGTGAAGACAAGCATTGGATTGGAGCAATGGAAGAAGAGCTAGATCATATTGAGAAGAATGAAACGTGGGAACTTTTCCCAAGACCAAAATATAAAAACGTGATTGGCACCAAGTGGGTTTTCAGGAACAAGTTGAATGAAGATGGAAAATTTGTAAGAAATAAATAAAGGTTAGTCTGTAAGGGGTATGCACAAGTTGAAGGTATTGATTTTGAAGAAATTTTTTCTCCTGTTGCACATTTAGAATCCATTAGAATGTTTTTGGCATTTTCTTGTTTTAAAAATTTTAAAGTATATCAAATGGACGTTAAATCAGCATTTCTAAATGGGAATTTGGAAGAAGAAGTTTATATTGAAAAACCAGAAGGATTCATTTTATCGATGACAATGATTATGTATGAAATCTGAAGAAAGATCTTTATGGACTAAAACAAGCCCCCATAGCCTAGTATTCAAGTTTGGACAAGTATCTACGAGGTAAGGCTTTAAGAAGGGGATTGCTGATAATAATATGTACATCAAAACTGAAGGTGAGGATCAACTGATTGTTGTTGTGTATGTTGATGATATCATTTTTGAGGAAGTAGTGACAAGATGTGTCAAGAGTTTTTTTTTTAAATCCAAAAGGATTTTGAAATGTCCATGCTTGGTGAGTTATCATTATTTTTTGGTTTACAAATTTCTAAATCAGACAAAGACATACTTATTTAACAAACTAAGTATGTTAAAGATATGTTAAAGAAGTTTAGAATGGAATATTGCAAACCAATAAGTACTCCTATTGTCACAAGATGCATGTTGAGAAATGATGATGAGTATTCTGAAGCAAATCAGACTTTTTATAGATTAATGACTGGAAGTTTATTGTATGTGACAATGTTAAGACTAGATGTGATGCAAGCATAGGTTTGGTAACACATTTTCCAGCTTCTCCAAAAAAACTCATGTGAAGTATGTCTAAATAATATTCAAATATATGAAAGGCATGTTGGATTATGGATTTTGGTATTCTAGGGATGAATATTTCACTCTAAAAGCATATAATGATGTAGATTGGGATAGTTGTGTTAATGATATAAAGAGTACAAGTGGAGGAACCTTCTTATTGGGAAATAGATTTGGTATCCCGATTAAGCAAGAAAAAATCTTCTGTTTCTTTATCTACATTTGAGGTAGAGTACATTCTAACAGTTTCATGTTGCACAAAATTTCTATGGATAAAGCAAACATTGAAAGACATCAAGGTAGATTTTGATTTTCCAATTTCCATACTTTGTGATAATACTACTGTAATAAACATATCAAAGAATGCTGATATGCACACTAGGAAAATGTACCTTCCCATCAAGTATATTTTTGTGAGAACAAGTTGAACAACAAGTTAAGTTGGAATATATTGCCACAAAAGAATAGATTGTTGATATTTTTACTAAGCCTTTTCCAAAAGAAATGTTTGAATATCTCAAACAAAAGCTAGGAGTGATATTGTTCTCACCCGACACTAAAGGGAAGCATAAAATCAGGGGGAGATAATCATTTCATTATCATTTTTGCTCCATAGTGAATACAAGTTAAAAAGAGATCAATTGTTGCATACTTCAAGAGGGAGAGTTTTGAGAGTTTTCCTTTGCCATTTATGTCAAAAGGGGGAGTTAAAGAAAGAGGGAGCAATACAACAAGTATTACATAAAAAGAGAGTATTATAAAAGGGGGAGCAATCTACATTCACATTATTTCTATGTAAGGTGGTAGGTTTCAATGAATGAAAAGGGGAGATTGGTGGATTTATTTGTTGAGTTGTGGAGCTTAATTACTTCATTGAAATGCTTTTGCGAGACTTGCTGGAATACACAATAAGCTGGTGTTGGTTGATGAACCGACATCGGTTACCCATGGACCGTATCAATCAAGCAAGGAGGAACCAACATCGCTTAGGGTTAACCGACATCGGTTAAGGATAACCAAAATTGGTTGCATTTGTGTGACTACCATAATTAAGTTGTGGGAATTAGATCTATCTTTAGTTGTAAAGTGAATCTAATGGATGTAATTGCATAGCTAAAGTGCCCTAAGATTGTAGATGCATATATAAGCATAAATCTAGGGTTTAGAAGAGAGAATTCATTGAGAATTAAGAAAAGTTTCCTTTAGAGAGAAAAAGAGAAATTTGAAGAGAAGAAAGTACAAGACATCCAAGAAGGTGTGGAAGATTGCAAATCTTCATTGTATTTCCTCTGTGATGATAAATTGTCTATTTCTTGTTGGATGTATCCCACACTGGGTGAACCACATTAAATCTTGTGTATTGTTTCTTCTTGTTTATTTCCATATTGATTATTTTTATGCTTATATCTGATTAATATATTTGTATAATCGATGTACTAACCCCAACAACTAGTATCATAGCATCTTTGTTTAAGGGTTGTGTGTGTTGACATATTTACTCATAGAGGGATTTCTAATTGAGTGGGAGAAAATAAATGGGAGAAGAAGGAAAATTCAAAGTAGATAAATTTGATAGTCATGACTATCTATTATGGAAGATGTAGGTGGAGCATTATCTGTATCGGAAGATTTATACTTACCGTTGGATGAGAAGGCAAGACTGCAAAGATGACTAATGAAGAATGAATAATTCTTGATAGAAAAGCTTTGAGATCTATAATATTGAGCCTAACAACATCTGTGGCTTCAAATATTACTGAAGCAAGATCTACGGTAGAGTTGATGAAATCTTTAGCAAATCTATATGAAAAACCTAGTGCTTCAAATAAAGTTTATTTGATAAAAAAATGTTTAATTTAAAGATGCAAGAAGGTGGATCTATATCAAGTCATTTGAATGATTTCCGGTCTATTGTAAATCAATTAAAATTAATAAGAATTCCATTTCGAGGATTAAGTGAAATCTATTTTATTGTTATGATCTTTGCCGATAGTTGGGATAACTTGGTAATGATCATTAGTAATACAACTTTTGCTACTAATGTTTTAAAGTTTGATGATGTGGTTAGTATAATCCTGAATAAAGAAATACACATTAAAAGTATATGAGAATCATCATCCGGAATGCTTTGAATGTAGAAAGTAGGGGAAGATAGAAGGATAGATACAAGAGAAAGAATAATAGGGAATCAAAGTCTAAGAATGGAAGATCTAAATCCAGAGGTAGAGGTATAATCTGCTAGAATTGTGGAAAGAAAGGTCATGCAAAGAAGGATTGTTGGTTCAAGGAAAACAAAGAGAATGTACCAAAGAAAGGTAAAGAGGAAAATGTTGCTGCAAAAGAGGTAATGCAAGATTCCCTAATTATCTCCTTAGATAATAAATTGAGTCATGGGTTTAGATTCGGGAGCTTCTTTCCATAAGGGTTATTTTAGAAATTATGTCCAAGGTAATTTTGGGCATGTTTATTTAGGAGATGATGAACCATGCAATATTACTTGGTAGAGGTGAAGTTCATCTTAAATTGTAGAATGGAAATACATGGATATTGAAAGATGTGAGGTATGTTCCAAGCCTCAAAAGAAATCTAACTTCACAGTAAGATAATTGTGTGAAAGTGGTTGCATGGTTATACTCACATCCGAATCTTGGAAAGTTACTAAGGGATCTCTTATTGTAGCAAGAGGCAAAAAGGTAGGATCAGTATATTTCTCTACCTGTATTACGATTCCTTTTCTATTCTATCTACTTCAGATTCATATACAAGCATGTGGCACAATTGGCTAGGCCATATGAGTGAAAAGGGAATGCAAATCTTAAAGGCAAAGGGTAAGTTATTAGATCTAAAACATGTAGATCTTGATTTCTGTGAGCATTGTATTTTTGGAAAGCATAAGAGAGTGAGATTTCTCAAAGTTGGGGCAACAAAGAAGAAGTAAAAATTAGAGCTTGTACACTCAGATGTATGGGGACCAACCCAAGTAGCTTCTCATGGAGGATCCTAATACTATGTTCCTTTCATTGATGATGTCATAAGAAAGGTATGTGTTTATTTTATTAATCGTTAATATGATGTTTTTGAAACTTTTAAAAATGGAAATCTCTAGTGAAAAATAAATTCAATTCAAAGTTAAAGTGCCTTAGATTTGACAATGGTGGTGAGTACTTTGCGGCGAGGATTTTAATGATTATTGTTTAGTAAAAGGAATACACAAAGAAATGATTTGTTCCTAGAACACCACAGAGAATGGTGTTGTAGATAGAATGAAAATGAAAATCATGCAACATGCTAGAAGTATGAGGACACATGCTTTGGATTGCCTTTACTGATTTTGGGCGAAGCATAGAGACACAATAATTTATTTGATTAACTCGGACCTTCAAGTGCATAGAATGGTGGAATACCAGAAGAAGCTTGGATTGGAAAAGAGGTAGATATTTATTTTCTTAGAGTATTTGGCTTAGAATATTTTATGCGTATTGATAAGGAAAATATAAATAAATTGGATGATAAATCCAAAATATGTACTTTCATTGGTTATGGCTCTAGTGATTTTAGATTCTAGTTTTGGGATTTAGAAGGTTCTAAGATAATTAGGAGTTGTGAAATTGATTGGAATGAAAAGAGAATGTACAAGGATCAAGTTTTGGTACCCAAAGGTGAACTAGTGGAGAAGTTTGTGGATGAAAATTAACTCTCAGATTTAAAATTAACACCTATAGGTTTACATAGTAACCGGTGTCGGTTTACCCTTGACCGTATCAATTTACCCATGACCGACATCAATCCCTTGTCTGACGCATCGGTTACGAAGAGTTAAACCAACGTTGGTTAGCCAAATTGGCGTCATGAGAAGGTGACCGACTTTAGTCACTATTAAAAGCGAGATAAAAATCTATAGGATGAGCAGATTGAGCCTCCAACACCTCAAATCTCAGTGAGAAGGTCACAAAGGGTAAGTAGACATCCATAAATATTTTCACCTTCCTTGTCTTATTTATTATTGACTGATAGTGGTGAACCAAAAATCTTTGAAGAAGAAATGCAGGATAAAACCACACATACACTGGGAGCATGGCATGAACGAGGAGATGGACTCTTAGAGCGAACCAAACATAGACTTTGGTTAAGTTGTTAGTAGGTAAAAAGCATTGCAGAACAAGTGGGTTTACAGGATCAAGGAAGAAGAGGGTGGAAAAAATAGATATAAGGAAAGACTTGTAGTAAATGGATTTACACATAAAGTAGGTATTGAATTTGATGAAATATTTTCTCCAGTTGTTAAGATGACTTCTATTCGTACTGTATTGAGTTTAGTTGCAATAGAGGATTTGCAATTAGAGCAACTTGATGTCAAGACAACATTTCTTCATGGTGATTTAGAGGAAGAGATTTATATGAATCAATCGCTTGGGTATGAAGTGAAGGGAAATGAGAAACTTGTGTGCAGTTTGAAAAAGAGACTTTATGGGTTCAAGAAAGATCCAAGATAATGGTATATGAGGTTTGATAGTTTCATGCACAAGCATGATTATTTGAGATGTGAATTTGACCATTGTGTTTATTTCAATATGCTTAGAAATGAGAGCTATATTATTTTGTTATTGTATGTGGATGATATGCTTATTGTAGGATCTAGTATGCAGGACATTGGTGAGCTTAAAGAAAAGCTAGCTCACACATTTGCAATGAAGGATTTGGGAGATACAAAGAGAATCCTTGACATGCAAATTCACAGAGATAGAAAAAACATAAAGTTTTATGTCTTAGGATCATTATATCAATAAGGTGCTGGAAAGGTTTAATTTGAAAAATTAAAAACCTGTAAGTACACCTATGGCTAGAAACTTCAAACTAAGCAAAGATCGGCCTTTCCTAAATCACACAAGGAGGTTGAGTACATGACACGAGTTCCGTATGCTTCAGCAGTTGGGAGCTTGATGTATGCTATGGTTTGTACCAGACTAGACATTACATAGGAAGTGGGAGTTATGAGTAGATTTATGGCTAATCTAGGTAAAGAGCATTGGAAAGTAGTCCAATGGATTCTCAGGTATTTGAGAGGGACATCCAATATGTAGTTATGCTATGGAGGGTCAGATACTTCTTTACGTGGCTATGTGGATTCAAACATGGCTGGTGATTTGGATGGTAGGAGGAGCACCACTGGATATGTTTTCATAGTAGGTGGCATGACAATTAGCTATATTTCTAGATTACAGAAGGTTGTGGCCTTGTTTACTATAGAGGCTGAGTATGTTGCAACTACAAAAGCTAACAAGGAGATGATATGGATGAGCAGGTTCATGGGAGAGTTGGGAAAGGAGAAAGAGGATTGTATATTGTAAAGTGATAGTCAAAGTGTGATTCATCTAGAAAATAACTCAATGTTTCATTCTAGAACAAAACATATTCAGTTGAGATATCACTTCATATGGAAGGTATTGGAGGATGGGTAAATTGAAGTTGGAGAAAATTCATACAAATGAAAATTCTTTGGATATTCTAACGAAGCCTTTGGAAAATAATTTTAAGCTACACTCCACTTCATTCGGTCTTCAATTTTGAGACTTGAGGAGGGAGAAACATGCCAAGCAAAGGATATGAGGAAGGAGTTATGCAGTGCAGTGCAAAAATTTATATCTAAGTGGGATATTGTTGAGTTGTGGAGCTTAACTATTTCACTGGCATGCTTTTGCAGACTTTTTGGAATACCTACTAACCGGCATCGGTTGTGAACCGAGGTCAAGATAACCCATGGACCGGTATTGGTCAAAAAAGGAGGAACTAACATCGAGTTAAGGCTAACCGGCATCGATTAAGGATAACCAAAATCAGTTTCCTATGCGTGAATACTATAATTAAGTTACAATAATTAGATCTATCTTTAGATGTAAAGTGAATCTAATGGATGTAATTATATAGCTAAAGTGCCATAAGATTGTAGATGCATATATAAACATAAAGCTAGGGTTTATAAGAGAGAATTCATTAAGTATTAAGAAAATTTTCCTTTAGAGAGAAAAAAATTGTAGAAAAGAAAGTAAAAGGCATCCAAGAAGGTGTGGAAGATTGCAAATCTTCATTATATTTCCTTTGTGATGATAAATTGGCTGTTTCTTGGTGGACGTAGCCCACACTGGGTGAACCACGTTAAATCTTGTGTATTGTTTCTTCTTGTTTATTTCCGTATTGATTGATTTTATGCTTAGATTTGATTAATATATCTATACAACCGATGTGCTAACCCCAACATATCAAAGAATTAGATATGCACACTAGAACAAATTACATTCCCATCAAGTATAATTCTTTGAGAGAAAAATTTGAATAACAACAAGTTGGAATATATTGCCACAAAAGAATAGATGGATGATATTTTTACCAAGCCTTTTCTAAAAGAAATGTTTAAATATATAAGAAAAAAATCTAGGAGTGATATTGTTCTCATCCAGTCACTAAAGGGAAGCATAAAATTAGGGGATATAATCATTTCATTATCATTTTTGCTCCATAGTGAATACAAGTTAAAAATAAATCAATTGTTGCATACTTCAAGAGGGAGAGTTTTGAGAGTTTTCCTTTGCAATTGATGTCAAAAGGGGGAGTTAAAGAAAGGGGGAGCAATACAAAAGTATTACATAAAAGGAGAGTATTATAGAAAGGGGAAGCAAGCTACATTCACAGATTATTTCTATGTAAGGTGGTAGGTTTCCATCAATGAAAAGGGGAGATTGGTGGATTTATTCTCATTTATGTCAAAGGTTCAATGTTTTTAGTTTTTATCTCATAGTGTATCTCATCCGGGGCTCGACCACATGCCTATCATTCGAGCTCGTAGTAGAGTTGGTATGGATATCATCACAATCAATATTGTATAGATCTCGAGTGTAAGTAATTTGGAGCTAGCTTTCATGTAATGTCACTCATCTGAGCTAAAATTTCTTGTAGTGTCTATCATCTAGAGCTAGAATTCAAAATGGTTGGGAGCTCGTAGTAGCAATGGTCTAGAGCTAAAAGTGTAAATAGTTCGAGCATATTGGTTACAAGTTTTAAGGTCTGAAGCTCACCTATAGTGTTGATCATCTGAAGCTAGAAGTAAAAATGGTCCTGGAGCTTGTAGTAACAAGGTACGGAGTTCAAAGTGTAATTAGTATGGAGAAACTCTATTACAATGCTTTTGGTTTGGAGCTTGGAGTAGTGTTGGTCGTCCAGAGATAGGAATAGCTCGTTTGACCCAATGTTTGTTGTCTAGAGCTTGAAGTATGTTTGGTGAGCTAGGCACAACTCATCACAAGTGTTGGCTATCTAGAGCCAGCAATATGTTTGGTCTAGAGATAGTGTAATGGTCTAGATGCTACTCTCTAATGGTCCGAGGTTGCATTGTTACATACCGAAGCAACATGTTTATCATGTTTGAGAAAATATATGACCTAGTTAAGTGAATTGTCTTGATCACGAGGGTGTGAGTAATGTATGAAATTTAACTACAAGTTATATGTTGAGGAAAATACGAAGGCCACTAATTGATATCCGAATGTAATCAAATTTTAATCTCCATTATTATGTGAAAATCATATCATTCTAAAACGTCAAAGAAAACAAATTCATGATGGATTATGCCAACCTTCTCTATTTTGGGATTGATATGTTTCTTTATTTTGTGATTAAATAATTACTGACTCTATTTTTTATTTGAAAGAATCTCTTCAAATTGACCTACATCTAGTCATGATGCCCAAAGCAAAGAGGTATAATCGGGTGTGAAAAATACTCAAGTTATAGAGAAATACGTGTGCTTGGGTGGAAAAAACAATGAAATTATGAGAGGATAAGAGATACTTGACTAATTAAGACATATTTCTAATTCTCAATTATATTTCTCACTATGAGTAATAACGAATTATAGAAGAGGAAAGAAGAGAAAGTCAAGTAGGTGAAATGGAAAATTGAGGAAGAGGTGTTGGCATGTGTGAGTTAGATGGTTTTAATTAATGTAAAAGCTCATTAATTAAAAATAGGATAATATAGGAGTGCTTTAGAGGATGCTTTAAATGATTATGATGTGGTCAATCAGGTTGTATCATGATGACAAGAGTCGAGACAATGAGAATGGCTTGGCTTAGTAGGCCTAATCAAGTTGATGGTAAATGGTGAAAAAGGTGCATGGTGGCTTGAAGAGAATGGTAAAGTCATGGATACCATGAAAAGAGTGTGTGAAATAAATCATACATGTCCAGAGAATGGTTGCAAGGTAGAAGACATAGTTGCATGTGTGCTCATCTAGACTTGGTCTATGTGCTTGGAGGCCAAATGAAGCATGAGAGTGAGGTGTAGAGCTATATGAGCTCATGGAGGCATGTAGGTGAGTGAGACATGATGTCTCAAGTGTATTATGACCTTTAAGAGAGATTGAAAACAAAGGTATGGTGTTTTCCTACTTGGTCTAGGTCTAAACTAGACCCAATTCTAGTGCACGGAGGCCTAATAAGGCATGATAGTCACTTGCAGGTGTGTTTGTGAGATCTTGAGGACACTCATGAAGGTATGTAATATTTTTTTCAGCATGTAGAGGTAGTTTTTTGTAGTTTTGAGCATGCTTATTGTGTTAGTTCACTTTGTTATGGTCTAGACTATGCAAAACCCTAAGGCCTAGTCATGTAAATAAGATGGAAAATAAAATTCAGACTTATTTATGACTAATTTAGAATTGGATATTTTAGAAGGGTGTGTCATGGTGTTGTGGGAAAAATTTTAGGTTTTCATGATGAATATTTTGCAAGATATGATGCTTTTAGTTCTATTGAGTTCTATAAAGCATGTTTTCCAGCTCAAGTGAGAGAAATGCTCATGGTTGGCATGTGTAAGGTTTTCATGGGACCCTAATACTTTTAGGTATGTTTTGGAATGGAGTTAAGAAGATCTTATAGTTGAAATAATATCAAATGAGGCCCAAACATTTATGAACGAATGTTAAGAAGGTAAGTAACTTTTTATGAGTTTGAAACCCTAGTTCTTGAGTGATGGATAAGATATTATTGGTTTGAGGTTAGAATTAATTGAATCATAAAATGTGATGATTTAAGGTGAAATATTCCCCTATCATATTTCTAGAAATATTTTTTTGAGAGATCATGACACTTAGTGGAGCCCACTCATATTTTCTTATTTCCAGGAAAGAAGGTTTTTCTCTCAGGTTTTCCATTAGAACCCATGTATAATTTAGTGTTATGAGATATATGGGAGATATTATACATGTTGGAATATATTTAATATCTTGGTGAGGTGTTTTTATGACATTCACATGTCAAAATAGGTTGACTAGGTTTTTGGGCCAAAAGGGCGGTAGTAGTAAATTTGGTGAATGGAAGTGTTTGAGCACTTATGGGAATGATGATGGTGATTTATTAATTTGGAGGTGTTGTAGAAATATCATGTGACATGTTTAATGTTTTTTTGGAACTCTGAAAGTGTGATGAGGTGGCATGGTTGAGGTCACAAGTTGACCTAGTTTGACTTGTTCAGACAACACTGCTTTGGTGAAAGATGGATGTAGAATACTAATGTTTTAGCTTAGTTGATGATGGGTATCCACTTACGAGTGAAGAGGGATGAATTTTTTCCTATTGAATTAATTTATAAGTATTAAATATTCCATCAAGGTTGAAAACTAGTTGAGTTTCCAAAATTGGTTCCTAGGACAGTTTAACTTGTTAAAGAGGAGAAGTGGTTCCATTTGCTTTGTTGGATGTTTCATGAAGTATAACATGCTTGGATGTGTTATAAATTTCATTGGATTTTTAATTATTGGTTACATGGAATATTTTATATGTTTTTGTGTGATCTTGAGCTGCGTTGATGAAGACATGTTCTTGGAAGTGTCTGCATTTTAAGTATTAAACAATCCTACTTGATGTTTTCATGATGAATTTGCTTAGTACAGAGTTCCTTGAGTTGATGAATGATGTTTTAAGGTTATGATGGAAATGTTTGAAGACTTTGGAGGCATGAAAAATATTTATTAAGTCCTTGAGAGGTCTTGGAGTGCTCGGTGAAGGAGATTTTCTTGTTTTAAGCCTAGTTGGGCTTGTTTTGTGTCTTGGTGAATTTCTGACCCATATGGAGTATTCATGTGAATTTATATGAGTGTGTAGTTATGTTTTAGAGTTGGTATGAATTAAATTTAATTATCATTTCTAAATTTGTTATGTTTTTTAATTGATTCTTGTATAAAAGTGCATGTATGGTTCATTTTGAGCTATTGTTGAGAGAGGAAAAATATGAGCTACGTGAGAGAGTGAAACTAGTTTAAGAGCATCAAGATACATATAAGTGAGTGTGTGAAAGTATGAAAAGTGATTAAGAGATAGTGTGTAAGATTATTTTTCCAAATCAGTCCATGTTTGAGTTATTTTGAGCGAAGTAGGAAAAGGTGTGTTTGAAGAGGGTTTGAAGGTGTATGAGCTGAATCTTATGATCACTATCAGATGTGTGTGTTGGAAACATATATTAAATGATATTATAATTAAAACTTGTGTGATGAGTAATATTCACATGAGTCCTTTGTTGTGAGTAATATCAACAAGGGTTTCTAGGGGTTGGTGCTCCTTGTGGGGTTGGTGCCTCACTAAACAAATCTTATGTGATGAGTCATATTCATGTAAGTATTTTGGTTTGAGTAATATAATAAAAATTTTCAGTGGGTTTTCTTCCCCTTGAGGGTTTCCCACTTACATATTGTGTTTTGTGTACTCTCTCTTATTCATGTTCATGTTGATGGTTGTTTCATATTGGTTAAGATCAAATTAATGCATGGTTGAATGTTAATGGTTAACATAAGCTTAAGTGATTGAAATAATTTTTTTGAAGGAATGATTCACCCCTCCTATTAGTCCATTTTTCTTCTAACAATTGGTATCAGATCAGGTCCTTTTGGAGAAGTTTAATCACTTGGAAGGAGATCCTTTGAAGCACTAATATGGCTAGTAGGCATGTTCAAGTTGAATAAATTCCTATGACCAGAATGAGAGCTTGTTTGAAATAGTTAGAGTTTGATATATGGAATTCCATCCTGGATGTATGTTCACCATCTCCATACACTTTTAACATTGATGACAAATTCAAAGAAGATAAGGAAGAGAAATATTTGGTTTTAGACCTTGTAGAATTAAGAAGAGTGTCAAATTTCTCAAACTACCTTTCACAATTAGATGAAAATATGATTTGGTATATTGATAGTGGGTGTTCTGCTCACATGATTGGTGAAAGAAAATTCACTTATTTAAAGAAAAATGCATCAGGATATGTTAGGTTTGGTGATAATAATGCCCTAAAAATGGTAGGATGAGGCACATTGATTTTGGATAATGGAAAGAATCTCACTAAGAATGTCTTATATGTTGAGGGATTAAAACACAACCTTCTTAGTGTAAGTCAAATGTGAAAACAAGGGTATATCCTAACCTTTGATGATAAGGGATGTAAAATTAGAAAAAGAGAAACATGTAATCTTGTTTCCAAAGCCAAGAGGACTGAAAATAACATGTACATATTGAAGGAGGTCAACAAAGAAAGATGTCTTATGAGCAAGATGAATGATAATTGGTTATGGAATAGGAGATTAGGCCATGTAAAATTTTATAATATTGTCAAGATCAATCTCAACAATTGTGTGAGGAACATGCCAAGAATCAACAAACCAGAAGATACCTTATGTAAAGCTTGTCTTCATGGAAAGTAAACTAGAAGAAGATTCAAGACCAGGAACATGATTCTACTATGAGACCTATAAAAATGATCCAAAATGATCTCTGTGGACCTATGAGAACTAAAATTACATCAGGTGACTATTATTTCATGCTTCTTATTGATGACTATACAAGATATACTTCGGTTTCTTGTTTGAGAAACAAATCAGATGTATTTGAGGTTTTTAATTCATTCAAGGATCTTATTGAAAATGAGAAAAATGGGAGAATAAAGAGTATTAGATAAGATAATGGAGGTGAGTTTTGGTTTGATTCATTTGATGAATTTTGTAGAACTCATGGCATTAGAAGGTAGTTTTCAGTTTCTAGAACACCACAACAAAATGGTGTAGTTGAAATAAAGAACATGATTATTCAAGAGATGGAAAGGACTATCCTAAATGAATCTAAAAGGAAGAAAAAAATTTGTATAATGTTTATATCCTCAAAAT
Source organism: Taxus wallichiana var. yunnanensis (assembly GCA_018340775.1). Taxonomy (NCBI): domain Eukaryota; kingdom Viridiplantae; phylum Streptophyta; class Pinopsida; order Cupressales; family Taxaceae; genus Taxus; species Taxus wallichiana. The sequence continues at coordinate 352,510,346 of CM031242.1, read as the reverse complement.
ATGTCGACGAGGGTAAATAATGTTAGGCCCCCATATGAATTATGGAAAGGTAGACCAGAAAATGTGGAACACTTTAGATTTTTTGGATGCGGTGCTTTATCAAAAGGACTAAAGAGAATCTAGGTAATTTTGACTCTAGGTTTGATGAAGGTATATTTCTTAGATACTCTTCAAGGATTTTAGCTTACATTTTCTACAAAAAAAGGTTGAAGACAATAGTTGAAAGTGTAAGTGTGAAATTTGATGAATCCTATCCCATGAGGTCCACTCTCGGAAAAAAGAGGCTCCACAAATGACTGATCCCAAAGAAGAAGAGGCTTCATGCGAGATAGGTGAAGAAGAAAATGAAGAATAAGAAAAATAAGAAACTAAAGCACCATCAAGATAGATCAAAGAGACCACCCTGAAGATCAAATCCTAGGAAAGAAGGATGCTGGAGTAACTACAAGAAGGAAATTGATAAGTCTTCAAAACCAAGAAAATTTTGCATTTTTATCTAAATTTGAGCCTCATTTTTTTGAAGAATCAAGAAATGATGATATTTTGTTCAAGGATATGAATGAATAACTAGATCAGATTGAAAATAATAGAACTTGGGAATTAGTTCCTAGACCAAAGGATAAGAATGTTATTGGAACTAAATGGGTGTTTAGAAATAAACTCAATGAGAATGGAGAGGTTATAAGAAACAAGGATAGATTAGTTTGTAAGGGGTATGCACAAGTTGAGGGATTTGATTTTGATGAAAATTTTGCTCTAAGTAGCTATAATGGAATCCATTAAATTGTTTCTAGCATATGCAAGGTTTAAAGGATTTAAGGTGTATCAAATGGATGTCAAATATGCATTTTTGAATGGTAATCTAGAAGAAGAAGTGTACATTGAGCATCTTGATGATTTTCCTTGACAAATGAGAAGGATTATGTTTGCAAACTGAAAAAGGCACTCTATGGACTAAAGTAAGCCCCTAGAGCCTAATATGGAAGGCTTGAAAAGTACTTGATTGAACAAGGTTTCAAGAGAGGATTTGTTGATAGTAACTTTTATATCAAAAATGAAGAAGGACATTTATTAATTATTGTAGTATATGTGGATGATATTATATTTGGAGGAAACAATGAACTCATGACTCATAAATTTGTATATGTTATGCAAGAGAGAATTTGAAATTTCCATGCTTGGAGAGTTGTCCTTATTTCTATGAATTCAAGTTTAATCAGTCTAAGGAAGGTATATTCATATCTCAAGCTAAATATATCAAGGAGATGTTAAAGAAGTTTCAAATGGAAGATTGCAAGCCTATTGGAACCCCCATGGTCACAGGATGAAAATTAAGCAAGGAGGATGACTCACCTAAGGTAAATCAGATTGAGTAAAGATCCATGATTGGGAGTCTATTGTATGCTACTCGCTTCTAGACCAGATATCTTACAAGATGTTAGTCTTGTTGGAAGATTTCAAGAGGATCCAAAGGAAAATCACTTACAAGCAAGTGAAGAGAATATTTAGATATCTCAAAGGGACTACTGAGTATGGGCTATGGTATCCAAAGAGTGAACTATTTGAGTTAAGGGCTTTCACATAGGTTGATTGGGTAGGTAACTTAGATGACCAAAGAAGTACTAGCGGAGGAGCATTTTTACTTGACAAGTTTCTCATTTCTTGGATGAGTAAAAAACAATCCTTAGTAGCTCTTTCCACATGTGAGGCTGAATATGTTGTAACAACACTATGTTGTACACAAGTCTTATGGATGAGAAAAACTCCAGAAGATTGTAATGTGGATTGTGGTGGGCCCATCCCTACTTAATGTGATAGTAAGAGTGTCATTATTTTTTTAAGAATCTTGTGTTGCATTCCAAAACAAAGAACATTCCAATCAAATACCATTTTTTGAGAGATCAAGTGAGTGAACAAAGGATCAAGTTGGAATATGTATCCACCAAGGAGGAGATAGCTGAAATTATGACAAATCCACTTCCAAAACCAACATTTAAACTTCTAAGGGTGAAAGTGGGAGTGATTCCTACTCCTGGCAGTCATTAAGAGATCAAAGACCTTGAGAGGGAGCAAGAGAAATGAATCATTAACTCCAAGAAACTATGAAGAGGTGTAGAAGTAGGAAAGGAGGTATGTAAGTGATTTTTAGGTATGTTCATGAGTTGACAGAGTCCACTAGGTGTATATTTGGTCTTAATTCAAGGTTGAAGTGCCTCAAAAGTTATCTATGCATCATAAAGTTTGTATAGATGAAACCATGTTAGGGATTGTCAAGATCATAAGTAAGTCTCTTAGTTGATATGCACTGTGTCAAGCCTGTACATGGTCACTTAGAGTCTATGGTATTTTTAAAACAAGAGTGAAGGGTGAAAAGAAGGGTTTACTAGGTTATCCATGCCTAGAATGGAGAATCAAAACTTGATGAAGGATTGTAAGATTGTAAATGTGCTATTTGGGTCTATATTCTAGGTTATCAATTCATATGTCATGAATGAGGTGTCTCTAGAGTATTTTTTCATCTTAAGAGAAGTATGGAGGAGTACAAGCATGATTAGATTGACAAAAGTTACAAAGTGAGTTATTCATGATTGAAAAATAGGGTTATAGGTCGTGTGTAGTCTTTGAGGTGTGCAATGGTGTCTTAAACCTATATACATGGAGTTTGTGATGTTTTGCAAGGCTATACAAGCATAAATAAGGATATGCATCTTGATATAAGTCCAAGGAGACTATTTAGAGTCATATATTTGAGGTATGTTATCTAATTTCATTCATTAAGGTGATACAAAGTTGAAAGGTCATGAAGGCAATTTATTCTTTATTAGGATTGATATATTAATTAACTATATAAAAGATTTATTAAAACCAAACATTAATACATAAACATTTAACACAACAAAATGAAATAACATAGTGACACATGATTTAACGTGGAAAACCCCAATAGGGTAAAAAACCATGGAAAGGTTTTTCTATTAACGAGAAACTTTTAACCAGTCAAGTAACTCCTTTCCTCACTTCTGCTCCATGGTTTTAACCCGATGGAAAAGAATATAACCGATTATGGCCCACTGCCATATTTAAATAACCCTAATGGTCATGAATATTAGTGATAGGGTGTACACTCCTATTTAATAAATAATTAGTTATTAAATAACTAATAAACCTAATATAAATTTTATATTAAATAATAAAGAATATAAACTATATTCTATATTATTTAATTATAAACTAAATATTATGAGCACTTAATATTATGTTCTAACACTCCCCCTTAATATTAAGTGGGGATCCATATGCCAACATTACTTGTTTGTACAACATGATTTACAAATCCATAAACCATTAGTGAAGGTTTATGCTAACATATCACTTTTTGAAGGAATTATAACATATTCATCATGCTCAACTTACATTTTGGTAAAAAGAATTTGGAATCCATAAATCGAAGTACGATTTAGGCTAAGAATGATTTTGAGACTACATCCCACCGTTTCTTATGGAAATATTCTTAAAAATTCATCTCTAGGATCCTTTTATAACACAAGGACCTCCTTTACAAATAGATGTAACAAATTGGACTGTAAACCGTAAACTCTATCAATTTACATAAATCATAATTTTTTTTTACAATGCTTTATACCAGATTAGAGTCAAAAATGATTGACCATTAGGAGGTGACATTTCCATGCACCCTCCCCCTCAATGGAAACTCTGAAAGGCCAAGTATTGCATGAAACTTGTAGAACTTTACAACACACAATGGATTCGTAAACATGTCTCAGTAAATTGATATTGATTCGAGTAAGTCTTGAGATCTATATCACCATAGAGAATCTTCTCTTGGATAAAGTGCATATGTATCTCGGTATTATTTTTTTCATTTGATGTTGAACTATATTTTTAATGAGAGCAATGAAACTCTAGCTATCACACAAAATAGGAGTAATTCCTTTAGCTTCCATGTGCATCTCTTCCAACAATCATTTGCAGCCACATGTCTTCTTTTGATGCTTCCATTGCACTTTTATCATTTGCCTCGATAGAAAAAATAGAGAATTGTTGGTTACTTTTTACTACTCTAGGTAATGGAACTTCACCAAACTTGAACACATATCGATTGTAGACTTGCGATCTATCACATCACCAACATGGTTAGAATAAAAATATCCAAATAAATATGCATTGTTAGAAGAAGTATAATTTAAACCAAAATTAATTATGACTTTAATATAACCCAATATTATTTTGGCTAACTTCCAGTGATCCCGATAATGCTCCTGCGCATAAACCTTGAAGCAATCCCTACCGCATGCATAAGAAATTTAAGGTCTAATAATAGTTAGATATATCAAACTACCTACAAGTTACTGTATAAAAGTAGGATTAGATTTTTCACATGCAGGTTTAGGATCAAGTTTAAATCCAAATTCTATAGGAATAACGATAGGTTTACAATCAATCATATTAAACCTTTTAAGAAAATTATTTGCATATTATGATTGAGATACTACAATAGAATTTTTATCCTGAAATATAGTCATGCCGAAAAAATGATGCAATAATCCTAAGTTTATCATCTCAAAATATTGCATTGATTTAGCTTTAATTTTCATAATTAAAGTATTAGAATTACTAGTAATAAGTAAATCATTAACATACAATACAATGAGAATTTGTACAATTTTCTTCAATTATAATGAAAAAATCATTATCATAAGAATAGTTAGAAAAACCAACTTCATTAAAAAATTGTTAATTTTAGCATACCAAGCTCTAGGAGCTTGTTTTAAACCATATAAATATTTTTTCAATTTACAAACATACATTTATTTACCTAGTTATTCAAAGCCTTTAGGTTGGGTCATATAAATTTCCTCTTTTAAATCACCATTCAAAAAGTATTTTTGACATCCATATGATGGATTTCCCAACCATATTGAGAAGCCAAGGAAATCATAATCCTTACTTGTGCTCATTTTTGTAATTGGTGCAAAGGTTTCAATGTAGTCAATACTAGGTTTTTGAGTAAACCCTTGAGCTACTAACCTAGCTTTGAATTTATCAACATCATCAACTTTATATTTAATCTTGTATAGCCATCTAGATCCGACTATACTTCATTTTTTAGGAGGAGGGACTAAATCCTAAGTTTGATTTTTAATCAAGGTAGTATATTCAAATGTCATCGCATTTATCCATCTTTCATCAGAAAAATATTCTTCGAAAGATTGGGGTTCATGTTCATACAATGTCATCAAGGCATGGTATGTATGTTGACTTCTAGTCATTTTTGAAGGTTTACATGATTAGAGTCTTGAATAATAGACTCAACCCATCTAGATATTTTTGTTATAGATGAAACAAGTACTAAATATTTTTTTAACTAAAGGTTCATTACTAGTTTCTTCATCATATACATCATTTTCATTGTTATTTTCACAATTTTCATTTTCATTTTTATTTTCATTAGAATCATCATGAATAATAGAAACAAAAGATGAAGAAGATGAAAAAAGGTTTTTCTAAAAATTTTACATTCCTATTTTCTATAACTTCTCTTTTTGAAGGATTAAAGATCCTAAGACCTTTAGTTTTAACACCGTAACCTATGAAAATATAGGGAAAATAGGTTTGATCAAGATTCTTCCATTTTGATTTCGAATGAAGAGAGAAGTAGGGCTACCAAAGATTCTCAAATGAGACACACTTGGTTTTTGATTTGACCACTTTTCTAGAGGAGTGGAATTAACTAAGGCTTTAGTGGGAACTCTATTCAAGATATGAACAACAATGTTCATTGCTTTAGCCCAGAGGAATTTAGAACCTCTGCTAAATGCATCATAGTTCTAGCCATTTCCAGAATGGTGCGGTTTTTCCTTTTCACAATCCCATTATGTTGAGGGGAATAGGAGTAGTCAGTTATTTTTGAATGCCACATTTGACAAAAATGATTCAAATGTCTTACTGACATATTCTCCCCCATTATCAGTTCTAAGCCTCTTAATTTTATAATTAGAAGAGTTTTAAACTAAAGCTTTAAATTCCTTAAATTTTGACAAGACATCAAATTTCTTTTTAATAAAATAAGACCAAATCATATGTTAAAAATTATCAATGAATGTTTTAGCATCTACGAGAACCATTAAGGGATAAAACTTCTAGGGGTCCTCAGACATCACTATGGACAAGTTTCAAAGGTTCAAAAGAATTTTCATCATGATGAATGTGGAAGGGGTTAGCAGATTGCTTATCATGTAAGCATCCTTCACATGTTTCATGATTTTAGGAAATAGGTGGTAGATCAATCACTAGATTTAGTCGAGACATGTTGTACATGATCCTAAAGTTGACATGACCTAGTATCTCATGCCACAATTACATGTCACTTCTTTGAGATGTTAAACAAGAAGCAGAGGGAAAGCCATTAAACACATAAATACCATCTCTTTGTATGCCTTCAACTATGGTAACATCATGTTCATTTTTAATAAACCACTTATCTTTTAACAATGTTACATTATAATTATTTTGAGTTAATTGAGAACAAGAAAGAAAATTCATTTTAAGTTTAGGAACTAACAAAACATTGTTAATAAAACCATTTGAAACTTTTGATTTACCTTTTCCCTAAACGTTGAGAATGGAATGATCACCCAAGTAGATCTGATCATTACACTCTTTAAGGTCAGATAGGATATCAGATCTGAAGGTCATGTGCCTAGAGGCACCACTTTCAATATCCACTCATTTTCCTTTGCAGTGACAAAGGCAACATACAAAGCAAATACATTGGATTTTTAACTACTTTTGTGATTTTGGTTTTGGTTTTGATTTTGATACGATTTTTTGTCCTTTTGGTTTATGAAATTTGACTTATTATTTTTAAAGTTACATTCTTCTTTCTTATGGAAAATTTTCCACAATACATTTACCATCAAAGTTAACTCTTAAATTTCCTGGTTTCTTGTCTTTACTAGGAGGTTTAAAAGTTGATTTTTTTTTTGTTGAATCTAGAAGGTTTACCTTTTGATTTTTGAGTAAGAAGTGCATGAGTAACATTTTCCTTAGAATCAAAATTTTTCATTACTTGCTCTTCCTGAATCAGAAGAGCACTAAAGGTTTGCAAATATATAATGTCTTGTTTGTTTGATATTTAGAATTCAAAATTTAAATGAAATTTCTAAAATTGAAATGAAATTTCTAAATTTTTCATGAATATTCAACTGAATAATGAAATAAAGTAATTTATCTTGAATTAAGTTACAACTACATCCATCTAATCGAGACTTAATATTTTTAATTTTTTCCAAATAATTAATTAATTTTTCATCTCCCTTCATGGGAGTTTTCATTAGTTCTAAAATCAGTTTAATGATTTTCAATATAAACACGTACCTTCGTGCATCAATTCCAATTGAGTCCAAGCCTCACTCGGACTTTCTTGATTCCCGATATGAAGCAAAAAATCATCTTGCATGCTCGCAAAATAATGTACATCGCTTCTTGTAATTTTTGTTGATATGCAATGACGTTGTCCGTAGTTTTTGTCTTCCATTCGGATCCTTCTTAGTTCCATTCACATATTCCCATAGTTTGCGAGCCATGAATTCCACCTTCAATCAAATCTTCCAAATGTTATAATTATTCCCATTCAACATTTGAGATTTATCAATCAAAACTGATTAGACCCCATTTTTACGTAAATAAATTTAAATAATTAATGAGGATTAAAAAGATCAAGGTTTAGAAAGATCCCTTTGTCATTGTTTTAAGCCTCACAATCAAAATTCAATGAATTTACGTTGAAAAGGAAGGTCTTGTCAAGCATATAATCTACACAATAATGTATTAGTTTGACAATAATAATATTCAATCGAAATGTGAGTGATTTTTTATTAGTTTTCCATACAAAACAATGATGATTTAGTCATCGTGTCACAAGATCATCATTTCAAAAATTAATCTATCTAATTAAACTAATTATTTTAACTATTTTTCTTAGTTTAAAACCTAAAAGAATTAAATTCTATTTAAGTTTTTTTTTTTTTTTTATTAAGGGCAAATAGTTTTGAAGGGACTATACCCTGTATACAAAAGGGCTCAAAAGCCAGATAGCAAAGATGAGAGAAGCAGCCCAGAGAAGGAAAAACAACCAACCAAGGAAGGCTCAATAGCCAAATATTACAATATAGGTGAAAAAAGGATCTAAACGTACATAGATCCAGAAAAAAGAAGGCAAGATAAAAAAGGAACCAAAAGAGAAACAACATAAGTTTAAGTTTAAAAACCAAGAAAAAAATAATTAAAACAATAGTATATATAATTTTTTTTGAAGCTATGCTCCTTTATATGTGTATGGTTGTAATTTAGTTAGCCGAGTTACTAGAACCAACTCGGCGAGTTGAAACCAATGCTTATATTCCACCGAACCAACCGATGCTTGTATTTTACTTTGCATTTTAAACCATCAATGTTTATATTTTACCAATGCACAAAGTTCTAATCCACTTGGGTGAGTCATACAACATGAAATTTCAAGCCAATCAACCAAGCTACATTCAATTTCAACTTTCTCTTTTAAACCAACAATGAGCCACTTTGTGCGACCCGAAGGAGTGAGCCACCTAGGCAAGCCAAACACGGTGATTGGGCGAACCGAGCCAAAAGGATCCTTAATCAAAATGTAGTGGTATGACCAAAGTCACACCACATTCCCTCTTCCCAAGGCTTTTAAATCCTTACTTAGACCTCAATCATCCCCATGTGGGACTAAAGTCCCAAAAATTTATAAAAAAAAAAAAAAAAGCGGCCCATGAACCATGAGATAGCTTGTTGGCTTGATGGGGGACAACGTGGCCACATGGCGTGCATGGAGAGGGTCGTGTCGAGTCATAGTAGTAGAGCCGACCAAGGGGTAAGGATGGATAAAGATGGGGCTGCTCCTTACTTAGGATAGTTTTAATTTTTTTAAACCTTCATGTATAGAAAATAAGGTTTTAAACCTTAAAGATATATTTTAATATAGTTTAAAAAACTATATATTAATTGATAGATTATGGGCCACATGGGATAGGGTCACAGTATGGTATATATCTTATAGTTTAAACTATACACTATATAGGTAAACAAATATTAGAGTATAGTTTTACATAATATATATATATATATATATATATATATATATATATATATATAATATATATACTATATATATATATTTATATATATATATATATATATAGTTTATATATATGTAAAATATAAACTATATATATATAAAATTTTAAACTATACTACTATATATATAGGTAAAAAATATTAGATATAGAGTATTAGTTTATATATATATATATATATATATATATATATATATAATTTTAAAAAAAAATCATATCTTATAAAAAATTGATTATAGTTTTAACCTATAATATATGCATGATTTATAAAGAAATGATGTAAACCCTAATTAAAGGGGGCCCAAATGACATGGGAAAGATAATGAAGTAAAATAATTTTACCAAGGGATACAAAAATATGAATCCACATGAAAAAATTAATCTTGGAATTTATAGAGGAGACAACATTTTCACGCTTCCAATGAAAAAAATTGAAACCCTATTTTTATGGAGCTTTGTCTCCTTCTTTATTTACTTACTTGAATTTAACCTTGAATGGATTTTATCTTGCACATGAAAACTATATAAAAATTAGAAATATTTCACATATAGTTGATTCTTACTTGATCTCGTAAAATGTTTTCACGCGCCAATAAGAATGAAATTACACATGCACACACCAATATAGAAAAACATGTCCTAGAGAGGGGAGGGGGTTAAATAAATATTCCTAACCAACCAACCAACTATCCAACGGACATGTCTATTGGTTAATTAAATTAATAACCATTACTAACCACTCTAGTACCATATTAGGACCAAGATATTAATTAACTATATAGATATTTATTAAACCAAACATTAATACATAAACATTTAACACAACAAAATGAAATAACACAAAGCACACAAGATTTAACATGGAAAACCCCAATGGGGTAAAAAACATGATTTTTTTCCATTAATGAGAAACTTTTAACTAGTACAGTAACTCCCTTCCTCACTTCCACTCCATGTTTTTAACCCGATGTAATATAATACAATTGATTATGGCCCACGACCATATTTAAATAACCCAAGGGTTATGACTATTAAGTGACAAGGAGTGTGCACCCCAATTTAATAAATAATTAGTTATTAATAACTAATAAACCTAATATAATTTTTTTATTAAATAATAAAGAACATAAACTATATTCCATAATATTTAATTATAAACTAAATATTATGAGCACTCGCGATATTATGTTCTAACGATTCTACTAAATGCTATGCATGAAGTATAAAGAGGTTTTGGTATAATGGCATATGTTGAGGGGGAGATTGTGTGATCTCAAAACAAAGAAGGTGAAACTAAGTATGTTGCAGAACTAGTATTATTTTCTTGCATTAGGATTGGATAAATGCACTACACCAATGATGAGTATACTATGTAGTTGAGAAATAGTATGCTTTCAAGTCTGTGTTGGTTTATCAAGGTAGGGGGATCAATTATTGATCCTCAATCAGGTGCTCTAGGTGGAAAGAAAATTTTTTAGGTAGAGATAATGATATTTACAAGTGTATTGGAAAAAAGAGTACGTCATGAGGTAAATAAGTCACAATTTCATGCAAAGAAGACTAAGAACACTGAATTCTTGCTTCAGGATTGAGTTGGTATGTTTGAGTCATTTCCACAAAATTGTAAGGTATATAAGCTAATGTTTTATTTTTTAGTTAGCTTCAGATGGTATGACCCTAGGGGGATTCATACGGAAAAGGTTCATCTGATGAGTGATCTCTTATGAGATGACAAAGTTTGAAAAAAATGGTCTAAAAGTGAGCTTCAAGGCACTAGGTCCTAATTGTTCTTTATATTATGATAATGCAAAATCCAAGACTGTGAGAGAGTGTTTTTAGTTGAGACAGGTAAAGTAGTCAAGAAATATGTGTAGTGATATTACATGATCAAAATATTGTTTTCATGAGTGATATGTCTCGCCCAAGAGTGCTTCAATGATTTCAAGTCTAGTCATGTTGAAGCTTAAAACAAAGTCAAGAAGAAGGAAACAGTCTATATGCTTACCTAGTAAGTTTGGATGATGTTTATAACTATGAGAGACTTACAATAAGTTGGAAGAATATGGATATCATGAGATACAAGTGTGATTTATCATTAATGCAAAAAGGGGAGAAGAACTAGGTTGTTTTCCATCAATGATAAAGGGGGAGATTGTTGGCATGTGTGAGTTAGATAGTTTTCATTGATGTAAAAACTAATTAATTAAAAATATGATGATATAGGAATGCTAGAGGATACTTGAAATGATGATGAAATGGTCAATCAGGTTGTAGCATGAAGGAAAGAGTGGAGACAGTGAGAATGGCTTGGCTTAGTAGGCCAAATGAGGTGACCTAGTTAACCAAGGTGATGGTACATGGTGAAAAAATTTGGATGGTGTGTTAAGGAGCATGATAAAGGCATAAATACCATGATAAGAGTGTGTGGAAGCACTCATAGAGGTCAAGAGGATGGTTGCAAGGTATAAGATAGTTGCAGGTGCTCATCTAGACCTAGTCTTGGTGTTTGGAGGCCGAATGGATCATGAGAGTGAGGTGTAGAGATATATGAGATCATGGAGGCTTATAGGTGAGTGAGATATGATGTCTTAATTTGTCATGACCTTTTGAATATCTTGGAAGCAGAGGTATGGTGTTTGCCTACTTGGTCTAGGTTTAAACTATACCTAATCCTAGTGCATGGAGGCCTAATAAGGAATGATAGTCACTTGCAGGTGTGTGTGATCCCTTAGGACACTCATGGAGTTATGTAAAAAAAAAATTCAACATGTAGATGTAGGTTTTGGTGGTTCTCGAGCATTTTTGTTGTGTTAATTCACTTTTCTATGGTCTATACTATGAAAAACACTAATTCCTAGTCATGAAAATGAGATGAGACATGAATTTTAAGACCTAATTATGAATAAAAAGACTTGGAAATGTTATTAGGGTGTATCATGGTGTTGCGGGAAAATTTCAGGTTTGCATGATGAATATTTTGTAAGATATGATGCTTTTGGTCCTATCGAGTTCTAGAAAGCATGTTTTCCTACTCGAAGTGAGATAAATGCTCATGGTTGGCACGTGTAATAATTTCATGGGACCTTGATAATTTTAAGGATGTTAGGTCATGTAGTTAAGAAGATCTCAGAGTTAGAATGAGATCAAATGAAGCCCAAACATTTATGATTGAATGTTAAGAGGGTAATTTTTTTTTTGAGTTTGAAACCCTAATTCTTGACTGATGGAGAATATAATATTGGTTTGAGACAAAAATGAAATATATAATCAAATTTTATGATTGGATTTGAAATATGAATCTCTCATCTTTCTATAAATGTTGATTTGAGATCATGACACTTAGTGGAGCCCACTCAGTTACTATTTTTTTCCGGAAAGAAGGTTTTGCTCTTATGTTCGCATTAGAACCCATGTATAATTTAGTGTTCTGATATATATGGGAGTTATGATACATTTTTAACACATTTCATAGCTTTTTGAGGTGTTTTGATGACATTCACAAGTTAAAAGAGGTTGATTGGTTTTTGGGCCAAAAGGAAAATTTTAGTAGTCTTGGTGAATGAAAGTGCTTGAGAAATTATGGGAATGATACAGATGATTTATGTAATTTATGTGTTTTAGAGATATCATGTGAAATTTTTCATGTTTTGGTTGAGCTCTGAAAGTGTGATGAGGTGGCATGGTTGAGGTCACAAGTTGACCTAGTTTGACTGGTTCATGACAACACTGCTTTGGTGAGAAGATGGATGTAGAATACCAATTTTTGGCTTAAATGATTATGAATATAAAATTTAGAGTGAAGAGAGATGAATTTTTTCATAGTGAATACATTTATAAGTCTTAATGTGCTATAAAGGGTGCAAACTATTCAAGTTTCCAAAATTGGTTCTTGGGTAGTTTAGCTTGTTGAAGAGGAGAATTGGATTCATTTACTTTTCTATATGTTTCATGAAGTATAACCTCCTTGGATGTGTTATATATTTCATTTAATTTTAAATGAGTAGTTACATGGAAAATTTGAGATGTTTTGGTGTGATCCGAGCTCCATTGATGAAGACCGGTTCTTGGAAGTACTGTTTTGAGTAGGGAACAATCCTACTTCATGTTATTCTGATGAATTTGTTTAGTACAGAGTTCCTTGAGCTAATAGATGATTTTTAAGGTTATAATGGACATTTTTGAATCATTTTTAGGCATAAAAACCTTGACGAAGTCCTTGAGAGTTCTTGGAGTTCTTAGTGAAGGAAATTTTCTTGTTTTGAGCCTAGTTGGGCTTGTCTTGTGTCTTAGTGCATTGCGAGCCCATATGGAGTCTTCAAGTGAATTTATATGAGTGTGTAGTTATGTTTTTCTGTTGGTATGACTGAAATTTAATGATTATTACCAAATTTTATATTTTTTTTTAATTGAGCCTTGTATAAAAGTGCATGTAATGATTCATTTGTGAGCTAGTGTTGAGAGGGAAAAAGTGTGAGCTAGGTGAGAGAGTGAAATTAGTTCAATGGAATTGAGATATATGTGAAATAGTGTGTGAAAGTATGAATATCAATGAAGAGATAATATGTAAGGGTATGTCCAAATCATTCCATGTTTGAGCTAGTTTGAGTGAAGTAGGAGGTGTGTTTGAAGAGGGTTTGAAGGTGTATGAACTTAATCTTGTGATCACTATCAGCTATGTATGTTAGCAGAATTTATTTAATGATATTATAATAAAAACTTGTGTGATGAGTAATATTCACACGAGTCCTTATTTATGAGTAATATCAACAAGGGTTTCTATGGGTTGGTGTTCCTTGTGGGGTTGGTGCCTCACTAAACAAATCTTGTGTGATGAGTCATATTCATTCAATTATTTTGGTTTGAGTGATGTAATAAAAAAATAGTGATTTTTCTTCTCCTTGAAGGTTTCCCACTTACATATTGTGCCTTGTGTACTCTCTCTTATTTGTGTTCACGTTGATGGTTGTTTCATATTGGTTAAGAACCAATTAATGCATGGTTGAATGTCAATGGTTAACATAAGATTAAGTGATTGAAATATATTTTTGAAGGACTGATTCACCCACACCATCTCGAGTCCATTGTACTTCTAACAAGAGGAAGGAAGAGAAAGTATGGAATGGAATAAGTGAAGTATGTAGAGGTGAGAAATATAAGAGAGTGAAGTGTGAATGAGTGTGAATGGATGAGAGTGAGATACTAAAGATATATCATTCAAAATAAAACAAATTTGAATAAGAGAGTAGAAGAAATAGATGAGAGATAATTCAAAGCAAATTTTTGAAAGGGGAAAAAAAGAAGAGAATAAGGGAAGATAGATTTATGGAACAACAATGAATATTAAAAAGGAAAAACATAAATATAAAGTAATTTGAGTTGATTAATTGGTTTAGTAGGTGCTTGACATTGGGGATTGGTGTCTCTAGTGAGTTGGTGCTCATGAATTGGATGAGTAGGTACTTTACATTGGGGATTATTGTCTCCGTGAGTTAGTGCTTATCATTTGGGATTGGTGTCTTCAGTAGGTTGGCGCTTACAAAAATTTGTAAATAATTTAATTTTGTGATTGGATTTGGACAAGAAACCCAAGTAGTCTTTTCCCGTTGTTTTCTCCTAAAAGGGTTTCCACATATTATGTGTGATTGTTTTTGTTGTGAGTATTAAGGTTTTTAAATAAGTAAAAGATTGTATAATATTGATTTATCCCCCTTTCATTATTAATTTTTCTCTTCAACTTCAACACCTTCCACAAAACCCACCGACCACACTACTGCAAATGGTTCTAAGTCTAAATTTGTATTATTGTAACTATCAAGTAATATTGAAAACCACAAAAGGAATGGACATTTCCATGCCCCTCTAGGTGTTGTACTTGTTGATAGTGAATGTATAAATTTTGAAATGTCATAGGGTAGGAGGCCTATGTCCCCAAATCCTATTCTCACAACCGATCTAGTAGTATAGAGAAGAAGGAATGAAGTAATCATGACCCATATATCATGTTCTGAATCGAGTCATTTGTATATGAGATTGTATTAAAATATTGTATATAGTTGATATGCTATGAGAAAAATAAGAAATTCCTAATAATTTTCTCCTCGTATATAGTTAATATGAGAAAATACTATATTAAAAGACTCATGTACTACGAGATTGTATTATATGATTTTGACTTACTTTATACTCTGCCACATTTTATTATCTATACCTATTTTTGAGGATTTGAACCCTATAAAACTTGTTCATCTAAGTGAAACTTATACGCAGATGTAGAATATATCACGATGAATGCCCCATCTTTTTAGGTGCATATGATAAATAATTTAAGTTTGGTGCTCAAAAGAATATATTTATACCCATGAGTGATAAGTATTATAATTTGTGTAGGATCACATAAAATGCTAATTTCTATAATGGTGGCCACCATTTAGAATGTGTACTCACAAAATGGGTTGTACATGGTGGAAATTATGGTGTGAAAATAAAATAACATGAAACATGCAACTTATATGAAAAAAATGAGAATACATGTGCATAGAGGTAAAAAAACATAGTAGAAAGTGTCAATCTTGTCATAAGATAGAAGTAATAATATCATAGAAACATCAAAGTATAAATTATGTTTGTCATAAACTAAAGTAGTAATATTATAAAAACATCAAAGTAGAATTTAAGCATGTCATAAACCATAGTAGAAGTAAGATAGTAGTAGAAACAATAGTTATTAAGACAAGTAAGAAGTAATATATAGAAACATACTCATAGGTAGGCATAAAACCACAACGACGAGATGCCCAATCATAATAGGAGGCCATATGGGCCACATTTAGATAAACAATTGCATACATGTAAGATAGGCATAGATCCACAAACATGGGACACCCATAGTGTCACAAGACAATCAAGGAAATTATGTCATATGAAGCAAAAAATCATAAAATTATAATAAAATAAGAGAATAGCCATCCATAAATATGGATTCAAATAATGCGATAATTAATGAAGTAATCCGTATAAGAAAGTAGTGACAATAGTATACAAAGTAAGTAGATAAAATAGAAATAGTAAAATAAAATACCGTAAGATAGGTTAACACTACACAAGGAATACATGTGTTATCCTTATTAGCTTAAAAGATAAAAATAAACACTATGTATATAACCAAGTGTGATGAGGAAGGTGTAAATAAACATCCATAAAATAAAAGCACATGTATAGCATGGAGGATGCCCCTAAAGAGTAGTGTAAGGAACCAAGTTATCCCCTATCATCGTGTATTGACCTTTGTAAGTCTTGCTTCACACTCAATATACCCCATCAATGCATGTGTAAATAGTAAATATGCTATCTATCAAACCTATGTGATAAAAACATGTATAAAACAATGAGCTATCCAATAAAACCACACACATGTGATAATTTTATATTTTTGCACATATTTGCATGTTTTTGTATTATGTGATTATTTGAATGTTTTTAAATCATTTTGAAAAATATCTATATACGTAAGGGGGTATCACAAGATCCTAGCAGCCATTGAGATCATCTCCAGTGTTGGCAGTCAAATTCAATATTACCCCGGAGGTGTGACAATTGTGTCACTATCCATATTAATTGGATCAAGTTTCTCCGGTATTGTCCATGAATAGTAGGTACACCAATGGAAACATTGGGATGCATTCATTTTACGAAAGCACCTATGTTAAGTGAATGTGTGTGTTTCAATCACATGGATTATTATGGATATATGATGATAACACCATCAAATTTTAACACAATAATATTAGTAACGAGAGTCTTACAATGATTAGTGTCATGTCCAGGATATGTAGTGATAGTTACAAAATGGTTGACCCAATTACCGAGATAGATTTCAAGTAGATTAATGCCACAAATATTGTAATGTAAGTAATTCAAGATGAAATAAGATAGATATTAATTCTTGTTGCGTGTTAAGATGTGCCAAAATGGTAAGATTGTAACAACCAACATATAATTTAGTGTGTTAATAGCATGTTGTAATGGGTCGAGATAATTAAAGTAGATGTATCATGACAAGCTAATGTAGCAAGGACATAAGTGTCGAGACATAGTAGATTTAAGAAAATAATGTCTAGAAGTTGTAGAATGGGGTAGAAATTCAATTTATGTAAGTATTCATCGAAGTGTAATAGTATCAACATCACTATTTGAGGAGTAATCTTCAACATTGTCATGTAGTATTGAATTAGCCAATAAATTAGGAGTAGGAGATGAAACATATTTAGTAAAGTGAGTATTAGGATATGAAATTATAGTGTGTGAAAACAATGGTGGTATAGAGGTGGTAGTATCGGAGATGTGACTAGATTATCCTACGACATAGGTGGGTAATTTATCCATAGGGATAAGTTACGAGGAGGAATAATAATGGGTACTTGAGAAGTAAAGGTGTCAAATTTGTAATATTTTAAGGGTTTTGGGTCAACAACCATGGTATACTCACATACATCATGTATGAACTTAAGGCCTTGATGAAAAGTATATGGGACAACTTACATATCATGTATCCAAGGATGACCAAAATAATATTGTAATGTAAATACTTGTTCATGATATTAAATGTAGTGGAAAATATCTTAGGGCCAATGAAGAGATCAAAAGTAATGGTTCCTAATGTATATCGCGTGATATTATCAAAACCCCAGTGATGGTTATAGTATTTTGAATTGTGTACATAGAAAATACCATATTTTAAAACAAAAAATAGGAAAAATATTGAGGCTTGAGCCATTGTTGATCAAGAAATACTTAGTGAAGAAACCTCGAATTTGTGCATTAATAAGAATAGGTATGTAGGAGTCATCACCAAGTGGCGGATAAACCAAACTAAATTTTTGTCCTTATCCATAGTTTTGAATATGTCCATAATAGATGAAAAGGTGACATGTTGAATAGTGGGAGATAACGTAACATTTTATGAAGTATCATATAATATAACCTTATATATAGGTGCCACTATAATAATTCAAAAAGAAAGATTCTTAGTTTGTATTTTTAAATTTCTCTAATACATCAAATCATTTAGAAGGAGCACTAGATGTAGTATAAGGAGCCTATAAAAAATGGAGCCATATGTGGTGGAGGAAGGCGTGGGTTTTTCGCAATAGGTTGTTTATTGTGGCGAGTTGTGACAATGTTAAATTTATTATCCATTAAGAAAGAATACAAGAGAGGAAAATGTTTTCAAGTAGGAGGAATATATTCAACTTTTATATGGATGTGCATAGGAGCCTCATCAATCATGAAAAAAATATAAATAATGTAGAGACCCCATCCACCCAAGGGACATGATAATTGATCGGGTGAGAGGGATAATAACCCATACCGAAGGAGGTAGTGATCCCTTAGGTTTGAAATAAATATCATAATAGATTGATGGAAGATGCATGATGTCACAAAAGAACATAACTTAGGATATACTAATATCATAATAAGAAACTATATTTGATTCACATTGGGTTCACCATATGTTTACTTCCTAGTTAAATCTATGTTATGAAAAGTACACAACAATAAAGAGGATGTAAGGGTTTATACAAGGGATTAATATGATATAATATATTCACCATCGACAACCAAAATAATACATTAAAAAATGCAACAAATGATAAAATGATAAGTAATATCTCATATGCACAAGAGGAATAATATACTTAGCTATACAGGCTAGAAAAAGAGGATCTAGATGTGTAAATAGGAGAAAATAGAAAATTAGAGACTTAGAGTGCTTTGGTGTAAGTTCTAGAACTGGAAAATAAGTAGGGGTAAGACCATACAATGACTATATGATCCAGATTAGAAATGTATAGTCTTAACCCTAATATTTATAGTTTTGGACCCTACAAAATTCTAGGTCTGAAAATTTCTATGTTATTTTCTCACTTGAAAATTACCTTTAGCGCATGTCCTCTTAGTCACACAACTTTGAGATGATCTATAATTATCACAACAAAGTGGAAACCCTAGAAACATGTAGAAATCTTCATCATAACATTAACAAAACAAAAATGATAAAACATATGTGTGGTGAGGTTGGACTATTGGGGTTGTAATATTAAGTGGGAAGTATCTTAATAAAGAAACCTATCAATGACTAAATGGTCATGAAATTTAAAATATACGTGTGGCGGATTCTCGCTTGGAGCTCAAAATTGCACCTGTAGATGAATCTAGAAGATTTAGGGTTTTGAAGCAACATGGGACTATCTCCAATTTGTGGGACTTACTACTTGAGATAGGCCTCAGAGAAGGCCGATTCCTCTACCAATTCTTAATGCTAAAATACTCCTATAACAAGAAATGTAACTATCTAATACTAATCTAACATTCAAAGGGACTAGGGTTAGAAGAAGATGCATAAAATGGAAATCCTAAGATAAAGAGAGGTGATAGAACCAAGAAAAGGAGTAAGGACATTATCAAGAGGGAAAATGGGAAAAGTGATGGTAGACATGAGTGCCATATTCCAAAAAAACCCTTAACCTTCCATTTTCACATAATGCACAACAAATTTGGAACCTACAAAGGATAAAAGTTATGCACAACACACAACAACAACAATAAATAGGTGAGAATGCTAATAAAACAAGTTAGGTTAGAGAAATAACCACAAAACTAGATTTTATTGCTTGAAGCATGTACAAATCATTACAATGGAGTGGAAGAAGGCATAAAACACCTTGTAGATCCCAAATCTAAGGCATGCAACTCACAAATACTCTTACAATCACTTTGACATGAAGCCCTTGTATTATAAGAGGGTCCAAGCTTTACAAATGAGAACCATCTTATAATCTATATAAAATGGGAAAGAAAGAGGAGGGAAAGAGAGGTAAACCCAAATTTTAAGCTCCAACAACCAATAACCTACATTAAATCAAATAATTGAAAACAAGAATGGGCACCCCTGTAAGACCATTATCCCTAGGAGGGTTCTGTTTAGCGTGATGAAGGAAGAAACATATAGATCCATAACTAATCCATCATTCTACAATGCATGCCATATTCAAATTTATGAAAGAACAAGCTTAAACAATAATCATGATTGAATCAAGAACATGCACTACTCAATTACACACAGAATGACACTTAGGTTCGGCCAATATCTTCCATCTATTAATAAACACAAAAGCTCCTTATAGTAATGGAAATATATACCGATGCGTGCATGGATCTGATACAATAATCCAATCATATGCGCATATCTCTATACCTCCATACATCCATCTCTCCACCACACTCTACTACTATGTGATTCACATCATATATATAGGGTGGGGACTTTCCCTTCACCGCTTATCTATTCCAAAATAGGCCACATGCTATTAATAGCCACACATCGTTTACAGGCATAGCCACACATGCAAGTGTGCTATCTATAGACCTCTTATAGTTAACTGAAGTGACAATCCTATTCTTAGCTCATCTCCATGCAAAATGCTTTGATCGATCCTCCAAAGATAGAAAATGTGTGGCACACATGTCTCTACATCATTGGTGTGTTCCGCATGCCATATTCTAAAAATAGGTCTTCATGCTCAAAATCAGCTAAGTCCTAAATGCTGAACTTTCCCTCCATGTGGGTTCTTCCTATCCCTCACGCCCTTAAACCTAGCTTGTTTCTCCACACGGACTTCTTGTGTGAGTTCTGTCAAGTGTTCTTTGATCAACATTACCCCACACTAATCTCATTGTCACCCCGACAATGGGTATCTCCAAAAATTGAAGTAAAGAATAGAAGAATGGAAAGAATAAGAATGAAAGAATGTAGATGAATAAAGAAGTTTTATGAGGCAGCCTCTTCTGTATCAGTTTGAAGTATCAACTCTGGATACTCCTCCTTTATTTTGGCCTCCAAGGCCTGCCATTCAGCAAGTGCTTGTTCTACTTTTTCTAGGAATGTCCACAACAATGGACTCTAATTCATCCCTCGCAATCTCCCCTTTTTCATTTTGTAGAACCAACACAACACTAGACATTGAGGTCATTATTCCTTCTAGAAGATCCATCTTCTCGCAATGAGCTTCCCAAGCTCTTCCAACCAAGTCTTGTGTGGCTCTTGTGCTACCAGGGCCTCACACTTCTACTTAACCATTGACAATCTTTCTGCATGGCCCAATGTCTCATCCTTCATTGCTTTCTGACCTCATTGTTTTCTTCCAGGGTCTTTATGCTGATAAGCACCTCTGAGCTATGCAGATGTTCAAATCCTGGTCTGATTTCTTCAATACTTCTTGTAGCACTTATAACAACCCTCTCATAGGATGCAATCTTTCACATCACTAAAGATTTCTCTCATTCTGCCTCTTGTTCTGGATTCCTTGGTGCTAGTATGTGTAGAGGTTCATCTTCAAGTACCAGGTCCACCAACTTTCCTACATAATGTATCATTGAGGGAAATGTCTGTGGTACCTTGGTCTCCAAGTGTGGCCTAGCTCTTATGACATTGTCCCCAATCTCCTCTGCGAAGATGATAAATACTTCATTCTTCTTCTACACCAAGTCCCTCTCTTGTGTTATGTGCTATATCTCCACATCCTTCATCTTTAGCTCCTTGTGCAACACTCTTATTGTTGCAGCTTTGTCCATGTTTCTTCTAGCAACTTTAGTAGAAACCTTCACCAATGCGTTGTTGACCTGCTCATCTGACATGACAGTAGGCTTTACTATCATATGTCTAGCTTGGGGTGCCTTCTTCAACCATCTTGAAATGCATGACTCTTCACATACATCAAATTCAGGCTCATCCATGTGGGTGTGCATTGACCATGATAGTTTCTTTTGAGTGCACACAATCACCATATCCTCATCCATTAGCTCCCAGCCGAATAAATCCTTCTATGCTATCATGCTCTGGAAGCGGGCGCGAGAAAATTTTACCTACATCCTCTGCATACCCCATGACTAGTGGAATGTGCTCTCCACTCATCCTCTTTGATCTAGGACCCTTGGGAATTGTAGCTTCAAGGTTAGGAGCCTGTCTCATTACATCTTGAGTAGTCACATATGCATGGATCTAGAGGTTTCCTTTTCTTTTTCTTCTTCGTCCTTCATCTCTTCATCTTTTTTCTTCCTCATTCTGTGGCTCATCTTCTTGCTCGAGTGGGGTCGGAGATGCATGCACTCTCTCTCCCGATTCCTCTCTACCTCTTTATCCAACTTCAACTTTCTTCTCTTCTTTGGTTCAATGGTCTCCTTGTGTGGAGAGAGACGAGGTGATTTCCTTACCATTTGTGGGGTTCCACTTTGAGTCCTTATGCATCTAAATACTTTCTTAAATCTATGCTCCCCTTGCTCAACCTCTGTATCTTCCTCTTCATCTTGTCCTTGAGGTGGAGTGGTCACGCACTTGTGACTCTTCCCTATCATAAGGTTGCTTTCTTCTACACTCCAAGCCTCCACTATCTTCACGCTCCTCTTCTTCATCCTCTACTTCAATAGTTTATGTGGGCCTTTGTGCTGGTATGTTTTCCATTGTGTGCTTACCCTTCGATGGCCCTGGGAGTGTGAATTCATTCTCCACATACTTATTGTTCTCCATCTTGGGCTTCAACTGAAGATACACTAATGTTTCCCCTACATCTACTACAACCAGACTTATTGGCTTAATATTCAACACCTCTGAAATGATCCTCTCGGTATAGGCACTTCTTCCAGATACACATACTTCTTCCTCAACATGTGGTAGTCACAATCTACCTTATCTGCATTGAATACCAATCGGTGTGTGTCTGTGAATCTATGAATAGATGCTTGGAAATACCTTGCAGTGAATGTGTAAGGCAATTTACACCAAGGGCTCTAGACTCCATCTCTCATTGGGAAGCACATGATGTAAAAATGCTGATATACAAAAAAATAGACTTGTTTCCCTACTACTGATGGTAGGTCCTTTGGGATGTGCCACTCTTCTCCAAATGCCACATGGAGCCTGTCATACCATTTCTTTGCCATTTTCTTTATGTCATCTATCATGGCCCCTTTACATAGGTACTTGTTGAACCTTTCAGTTGGTGACTTATTCTCCATGGGGTATTCCCATACCTTTTCCTTTGGCCCATCTGGTACTCCAATTTCCATGAATACTAGTGATAGTAGAACAGCCCCAAAGCTGATCTTCCCTCCTGTGCACTTTCCTCAACTATTTTCTCTACAATGTAGCCTGTAATATTGTAGATTGCTCCTTCTGACATCTTACGTGCAATGTGTAACCACATAGTATTTACCTGTGACCACCACTCTTGGTCATTCAACTTTGTAACAAGGTGTGTTGTTGCTTACACAACTAGACAGTTCTTCAATTTTGTCTATATCCATACCACGTGGACCCTTTAGGTACCCCAAATCCTATCTAGTCTTTAGGATCATGGATTTATCTATGAGATCATTCTTTATATCCTCTCTGTGGCCTTCAAACTATAACTGATGAGATAAGCACATATGAGATTCTAACTCTGTGTCTGCAAAGTAGAAGAAGTCCTCGTGCACTCTTGCTCATGAGCCACTGATACAAGGGCTCATACTTCCTAAAATATGGAAGCTCATATAATTGGTAGACCCCAATTCTCTTTAGAAGCTTCTCACCTACATCATCATAAACCAACATGTCATCTGTCATACATTTGTTTATCCTTGTAGTGAGCAAGGAATCGAGCTCCTTCTTGTTCTCTAAGGTCCTGTGATTGTATTCACTCACTTTTCTCTTTCTGATGGGTGAATCCCATTCCTGGCCGATGATGACTCCTTCTGGATATTGCATTTCTAAAAATCACTTTCGGGTGCCATCTCTTCCTCCTCGATGACCACCTTCTTCTTTCCTTTTGTTCTCCTGCATGCTACCTTCTTAGGTGCCATTTTTACCTTGCAATCATCTCCTTTTTAACTCAAATTTGTAAACCAAACCCTAGCTCAATTCAATCATGCCCTAGGTGGAAAATTCATGCCCTAACTCCTCTCTATCTCCTTGCTTCACTCAAACCCTTCACCACCAGGGACATGCAGCTTCTTTTTGCACAGATCTATTTATCACGCTTGGTTTCACACCCTTCACACCTTAACCCAATCACTCGGCTCTTCACACTTAGCTCTTTCCTCAAATTCTCTTAGTCACAATGGTAAAAATGAATTCACATCCCATCCTTATATAATTTTTCAAATTTTGATGCATTTATTACTCCTTCACCTACCAAATATCCTCTCATTCATTGACCAAATTCATTCATTTTGCACGTGGTACATCTTCATGCCCCAACTATAACCTTCTAGCGCCTTCCTACCCTCTGGTCATAGACTTCTCTTCAACACGTGCCCTTGCACCCAGTACCTCATCACTATACCTTCTCTGGTAGTTAGTTATCATGGCCTCTACTTACCTCACATTATACTATCCTTTCATTCATCTCCATCCTTGGTCACTTTTGAGAAGCAATCTTCTTTTGACTTAAAGCACACCCATAGCAGCTTATTCCTTTCACCTTTCAATTCCCACAGTCTTTTACTTGGATAACTACAACCACCCCACACTAAAGGTATGTGTAGTCCTCTGCACATAAACATTCTTCACATAGTAATTAGCTTCATGCGCACAAGCACACTTATTACACAAGAACAACAACTAAATTGACAAATCATAATGACAATGAAGGAAATACATTAAGGAAAGACAAAATGGAAACCTAATCTAAATGGCAATACTACCTTATTACAAACACCAAGAAGACTTATTTATAGTAGGGCTTCAGCCTACTCCCGTTAAAGTAACCAGGTAGCCATGTTCCATCAAGTGCTTCTAACTAGAAAGCACCTGATTCAAGTATGTAAGTGATGACATATGGCCCCAACCAATGTACTTTGAGCTTTCTTGGATGGCACAAGAACTTTGAGTCATAAAGAAGTACCATTTTCCAATCTCAAACTTCTTATCCCTTATGTTTCTATCATGCCATGCTTTCTTCCTGGCCTTTTCCTACTTCTAAATCCATCATGTTATGGCTCATCACTCATCCAGTTGAATCATCTTCTCAATACGCTCTTCTAAAGCCTACTCATTAGCTAGACCTCCAGTGCGTGTAATGCACAAAGAAGGTAACATAAATTCTATAGGGAGAATGGCTTCTGCACCAAACACCAACTGAAATGGTGTGGCTTTGTTCAATCTCTTGTAAGTTGTTCTATATGCCCAAAGAACAGCTGACACTTTGTCATCCCAATCCTTTCTTCCAACATCACAAATTTTTGTCAAAGTTTGGCTCAAAATCTTGTTGAAAGCCTCAACAATTCCATTTTCTGAGGGTGGTAAGGTGTAGTCTTATGGTGGGCAACCATAAACTCATCTAATAGGATCCTTATGGTTTCATTTAAAAAGTGTGTACCCCTATCACTTGTCAAACTTAAAGGACATCCATATCTTGTAAGAACATTCTCCCATAGAAACCTAGCTAATGTAGCTTGTATAGTCCTTCGTAGGTGTTACTTCTACCCACCGTGTGAGATAATCTATGTAAGTAATGATATAGCATGACCCAATCCTATGCACGGCTAGCGTGAAATAGGTCCTACAAAGTCAATGGCCCATTTCTCAAATGGTTTGGCACTAGTAATTGGTCTCAAAGGCATTTCATCTCTTTTCCTAGTTTTCCTAGGTGCTGACAATGATCACACACCTTACAATATTCTTTACAGTCTTTATACAATGTCTCCCACCATAATCCAGCAAGTAGGATCTTTTGAGCAGTTGCATCACCTACATAATGGCCTCCTGTAATACCACCATGGGATTCTCCCATAATATCCTTGCACTCATGCTCTAATACACAATGGTGTAATACTTCATCTCTTCCTAACTTGTAGAGGTCACCACTAATTAACATAAATAGTGCCACACGTATAGTAAGTTGTTTCTTTTCTAATGCCTTCATTCCTTTTGGTGCTACACCAGTCTATAGAAAGACAACAATGTCTTCTAATTATGATGGTGTGCATTGTAACCTATATAACTATGCATCTGGCATGGTTTCTTCAATTTCTGTGCTTCCTCTCCTGAGTTGATTCTAGATAAATGGTTTGGTCTTGAGTTACTTTTCCCTGGCTTCACCACAAATGTGAAGTCAAACTCTTGAAATAGGAATACCCATCTACATATGTGCCCTATAAGATGGGCTTGTTTACCAAGTACTTCAATTCCATGTGATCTGTATAAAACACAAATGGTGTTGCTAACAAGTACTATCAAAACTTTTGCAATGCATAGATCATTGACAGAGCTTCACGCTCTATAGTTGTATAATTATGTTTCAGAGAGTCAAATTCCTACTAGAAAAAAAAATTGGATGATCTACAATACCTTCTCCTGGTTGAGCTAGCACAACACCAATGGCCATGCCAGAGGTGTCCACATGCACATGGAATGGTTTGTCCCATGAAGGAAAATGTGGGATAGGCATGGTAGTAAGTTTCTCTTTCAATGTTTCAAACACATGCTATGCTGTTCTCCCCAATAAAATGTACCTTTCCCCTTCAGTAACTCTTCCAAGGGTGCAACAAATTTGGCATACCCTTTGATGAATTTTCTATAATATCTTATATGACCTAAAAATCCATGCACCTCACTTTGACTAGTAGGTGCTTCCAGGCCTAGAATGACTACAACCTTAGCTGGATCAACCAACAAACCTTCCTTACAGATTATATGTCCTAACAATATTCCAAAAGGTGTAGAAAATATGCACTTCTTGATGTTCAAAGAGATACTCAATTTTCTACACCATTCAAACATTAAGCGTAGATTGTCACAGTGATCCTTAACAAGCCCATATATTGTCCAATCATCGAGGTAGACCTGTAAGAAGTTGTGAATAAAATATTTGAATGCCTAAACAACTATGCGTGAGAATACAACAGGCACATTTTTCAATCCAAAGGGCATCATAGTATAGGAAAAACTACCCCATTCAGTAGTAAAAGTTGTCTTTTCTTGATCCTCTTGAGCAATCCTAACCTGATGATACCCGGAAAACCCATCTATGAAGGAATATATTTTGCCCTACTGTAACTCCTAATATTTCCTCAGTAAATGGTGTAGGAAATGGGTCTATTACACATGTGACATTTAGCTCCCTGTAGTCCACACATATTCTAATTTTCCATCCTTCTTGATACTGATCACCATTGGACTAACCCATTCTGACTCATCCAAAGGTTGAATGATTCCAGACTTTAACATTTTATCAATTTTGTCTTTGACTTTTTCACACAAATTGGGGTTCATTCTATAAGGTCACTTTCTAACTAGGCGTGCACCATCCTTAAGCTTTATCTTCATTTCCCCAAGTGATTTATGCATGCCTTTAAGTTCATGATACCCTCGAGGGAATAAGTCTTGATAATCCTTGAGTAACTCAATGATCTTTTCCACCTCCGAGTTTGACCAGTAGTCTCCAATGATGGCCTCCTTAGGCTCAGCCTCTAAACCTATATTCACCTTCTTTGTCTTCATGGGTTTGTGATAGGCACGTGTATCCTTGTCTGCACTATCCAAGACCTCACGCACCCCTTGTGAATGTTCAATATCTAGGTTCTCAACTTCCTCATCATCCATGATGTAAACCATCTTTCCTTTTTCTTTCTCAAGGCAAGCACGTTCAAGTAATATGGAGTCCATTTCTTCTTCCCTTTCAAAACACACTCCAAACTCTATCTCACCCAATAATTTCTGAATATGCTCTTCTACCTTTGCACTATCTCCCATAGTTAAGCGCTTGACAAATTTTAATGCTTCTTCCACTGGAGGTTTAGTTGAGAAGTAGTCAAAGGTCTGGAGCATTCTTGCAGTCAAATTTTTCCAGTTTCTAATCTCTCGATGTAGTTCTCGCATATACATACCAAGCATGTGTGCATCCTTGTAGAGTAGAGTACAATCTATGCACCTAGAGTGAAGGTGGTAATGCTTCTGTCCTACTATCTAGAGTCTCTCACATTGCTGAATGTGATGTTGAACAAGTTGATCACCATGATAAGTGCATATCTGCGTAGGTGCATTGTTCCTTACAAACCTAATAGATAAGGTGACTCCAATCTCTTCCCATTCTATAAGATTATCTCTATGGACTACCCACCAATGTGCTGCTATCCCATGCAAGGTATACACTAACATATCTCTTCTCTTAATTTGATCTATCCACTTTGTGTTTCCATGGATTTCAAAAATATAGGAAGATCTTCTACCCCTATATACCAAGGTATTGTGCTACTATCCATCAATAGAATGAAGTCCATTCTTACACAAACCACGCATTTTTACCTCACGCCCTACTAGTTCATATGTACCATGAGCCCAATTTTCACAAGCAATACTCATAGTATCACTAATAGAATGAGAATCCTCCCACTATAGGATGCCTTCCTTTGATGGCTCATTGACCTCTGGGTCTTGAATAACACATACATAAATTCTATTTAAGTCCTCCTCACTTAGAGGCTCAACATATGGTGTAGAATTCCCATCTGTCAAAGGTATCACAACCCTTTCCTCAAAGCTGATATACCCCTTATTGAATCTCAAATCAGCATTATTCGCATAACACCAAGGGCATCCAAGCAAGGCTAGAAAATTGTCTACTTCTACAAGTGCTAATACCTCAAAATCCCTAGTGAACTTGGCCCCTTGTATGGTTATAGATGCATCCTTCAAAACTCCTATGGGAGTGGCCTTAGTCTTGTTTGCCATAAAAAACACATTAGATGATGGCTGCAATGGAGGCCTCCCCATTTGTACCCATGCATCTAATGTAAGCACATTTACTTCCACACTTGTATCAATCAAAATATTGCTCAACAACCATCCATCTACAACAACATTCAGAGTAATTTCTTTGTCATAGTCAATGCTATCAGGGGGAAGATTTACATGCAGGATATACTATCAATCTCAATACTTGCACGTGTGGAGTGTTCCTTTTAACCAACTTCCTAATAGTGGAATGATGTTCTCCTGGCGCAACATTTTGCACACTTCTCTTAGATCATCGATATCAGTTTGGACTATCTTTGATGCTTTCTTCTACTCTTTTAAGTATTATATCTCACCTTGAAGATTCCTTAGCACTTCCATGGTATCCTGGTAAACTTCCTTTTGATGAGCAAGGATCTGGGTACCTTGCATGCAAAACCTCCTCCTTGGTGATCATAGGCTTTTGGTGCAATTCCTCTCTTGCGTGCCACTTCAGCTCATGTAGTAATCTTCATAGTTAAGGCCTCAGTTTCTGTTGCTATCTTGGGCATCCACTGATCTTCTACCACATGCTAGATTCTAACCATCCGGTGCCTTTGTTTTCTTTCTTATGTTGCTTACTCAGATGCTCATATAAGTCCAGGGCACTCTTCATAACTATGGTTCTTTCCATAGAAAGAACATGCAATATTTTGAGGACATTCACACTATAGCTTTCAGGAGATCTGAACGTATAACATGTTCCATGAGGGAACTCATCTCTTCCTCCACCATAGCCTCATCCTCCATATCCACCACGATATCCATGTCCCCTTCCACGACCTCCTTCAAAATGCCCCTCATTCCTGTCATAGCGTGTTTTATTATGATCCCGATCCTGGTGCTCATTCTTACCTTTAGAATTATCTGTTACACTTGTCTGTCATACCCCAATGTCTATAGCATCATGGATCTGACCAATCAATCGACAATCCTCGGTATCATGGGTCGCGAACCTAAAATTTTGTAAAAAAGGATACATTCTTCCTTATCACACTATAACAAAGGATAGTGACTAGCATCATGATTCAAATGATAGATTTCACAATCTAATAGTAATGAGCGTATAGATCTGCGAGGGAAACTATCCTTGGTGTGACCTTCCACTTCACAATCTATACACCAAATTCTGAGCGCGTTTCATGGGATGAATTTTTGATAGCTTCTATAACTATTTTTCCATAGCTACAATCTGTGCTCTAAGAATGGACTAACTCTAGTGTCAATGCTCCCAACTACCTCAGCATGTTAATCTACTTCCAGTGCTTCACGCGGATAAGTGTATATCTTATGTGACAGTGCTCTTTCGAATGGTGTAATCAATCCTCCAACAAACCATTGTGCATGTTGGCTAGCGTGAATATCATAAGACAACTTAGATAGAAGTGTCTTAAAATGGGCATCATACTCACGTACACTCTCAGTAGTGCCTTGCTTGATATCCTTGAGCACACTAATACTCTTCTACTCAAACTCATGGATATGGAACTCTTTCAAGAAAGCATCCTTCAATGTTGCATAATCCACACAAGTTTGATTAGGATCAAACTTCTTATACCAGTTGTGTGCATGTCCCTATAACGTAGTAGCAAATTGACTTTCCTTGCACTCAAAAGCTGTGATCCCTTTTGCGCACCACAATATTTCACACATATACACATGTTCAAAAGCATCCTTTATACCTCTATATTCTAGGAGATGAAGAGACATATCCATATAGATATTCTGTGGTTGTTGCAGGCCTTGACCACCTGATCCAGAACCTCATGTGTTTCCTCTGAATCCAAACCACTAGATCCACCAGAACTAGAACCACATGTACCTCCTGATTCTCCACCTGTAGTTCAAATAGGACTTGTAGATGTACTCCCATGTGCTCCGACAATAGTACTATACTGAACCCCTACAATCTGTGAGATAGTTCCACTTCCAGAGGTGAATCCAACATCCTGCATGCTCACATTTTGTATAGACGATGTGCTTAAAAATATTCCTCCAAATAACATTGAAGTTGTCTATCCAACCCTTAATGTACTTTCTCCTTGACTTACTCTTGCTCTCCTACTTCCCAAGTTAGCTTATCTGGTTACTTGTTGTACTAGATACTGGAAAACCAAGTGCAAGGGCTAGGTCACTAGGTGGATTAAGATGCACACCCACGGCCCAGGTAGTCTTTGCTGGATGCACTTCTATGTGAAGCCAAGGGGGATCTTTGTCATACTTTCCAAGATGGGGGAGTTCTGATGCTCTGGCTCCACATCTTCTATGTGATCTTCAAATCCTTCACAAGCCATCTCTCTCCTCAATGCCATACTTTCTGCAATGGTATGCTACTTCTCTATCTCCCTCTCACGTGCCTCATTATACTTAAGCCACCTTTCCTCTCTCTACCTTTCTACCGCTAGGTCTACCATCTTTCACCAAACCTATTCCTACCCTCATGCGAGGTGAGGTTTTAGTTAGCCATCAATTTACTCTCCAAGTTCAAAGTTACCATCAATATCTTGATCGCCAGTGGAATACCTTGCAAATATGCTCCTCTAGGATACCGTAAAAATTGGAATTCAGCTACCTCCGGAAAGAATACGTCAAAATTGAATATTCCAAAATATAACTATTTATAACACCATGAAACCATGTATCCACAACACGAGTCCAGATCAGATCAACATCATAAAGGGCTTGAAATTATTCCTGTGTCCAGACAAGTGCATGCTACCTCCAATTCTACTTAGATGCATAAGCAATTAGCCACTCGTATAATTCTACTGGAAAGATGGCAAAAAGCTCTCATATAAGTTGTCATATAGATTCTATTCTACCCAACTACATGCGTTAAACTCATATCCAATGTTGAACAATCGTGCATATTCTTCCTCCAGATTGTGTATCCACTCCTCAATACTTGCTAGAGTTTTTTATTATAGGTAAATAGTTTTGAAGGGACTATACCTTGTGAACAAAAAGGATCAAAAGCCAGATACCAAAAGAGCTAACATTGCAAAACATCCAACATCAGTGGGCTCAACAGCCAGATTATACAATACAGTAACAAAATAGGATCCAGATATACAGTGATCCATAAAAAGGTAGAAGAAACAAAAAATGAACAAGAGAAAACCAACACTGGTCATCTCAGCCAAAAAGTAGCACCAAAACCGCCAGCAATAAGCAACTCCACCGCCAGAAAATAGCCACAGTGCCCCACATCACTTGATAGCCCGGTCGATCTTGGATTTAATCGTTTGGAGTGAGATGAAGAATGCAATGGTGGTGGCCTGAGAAGGATCTTTCAAATCTACCTTGGCAATAGCAAGATCTCTGTTCTCCTTGGAACCCCAAATGTCCTCAGTAATACCGCTGAGATTGCAAACACTACGCACATGCTGCTCGATGAAATTGTAGATGCTTTTAAGAGCTGAGAGAATACAATCATTCCTCCCTTTTACATTACCAAGCTTGGCATCCAGAGATAGCAGCTTCTTGAAAACTTCAGCAGTAACATCTTCATCTTCATCATTTTGTAGTTTTCTTTTGCCCCGAGTTTTCTTGAATACTTGCTATATTTAAGCTGGTATGTATTCATCGCGAACCATCCTGAAAACAACTGAAAAAGAGGTCCCAACAATGGAACCAATGATGTAGCCTAGAATTTATTAGATAACACCCTAGATGCGTTGGCACATCACTCAACCTAGACTGAGCACTCACTCGAAGTGCGCAAAGGTACCAGGTCCCTCTTTAGGGTTGTTGTAGCAGGATGTTAGCATGATGAAGGAAGAAACATATAGATCCATAACTAATCCATCATTCTATAATACATGTCATATTCAGATTTATGAAAGAACAAGCTTAAACAATAATCATGATTGAATCAAGAACATGCACTACTCAATTACACACAGGAATGAGACTTAGGTTTGGCCAATATCTTCCATATATTAATAAATATAGAACTCCTTACAGTAATGGCAATCTATACCGATGCACACATGGATTTGATATAAGAATCCAATCATATGCACATATCTCTATACCTCCATACATCCATCTCTCCACCACACTCTACTACTATGTGATTCACATCATATACATAGGGTGGGGAATTTCCCTTCACCGCTTATCTCTTCCGGAAATAGGCCGTATGTTATTAATAGTCTCACGACATTTACAGGTATAGCCACACATGCAAGTGTGCTATCTATATACCTCTTATAGTTAACTAGAGTGAAAATCTTATTCTTAGCTCATCTCCATGTAAAATGATTTGATCCAATCCTCCAAAGATAGACAATGTGTGGCGTGCACGTCTCTACATCATTGGTGTGTTCTGCATGCCATCTTCTAAAAATAAGTCTTCATGCTCAAAATCAGCTAAGTCTTGAATGTTGAACTTTCCCTCCGCACCCTTAAACTCCGTCTCCTGTTTCTCTACGTGGACTTCTTGTGTGAGTTTTTCAAGTGTTCTCCGATAAAAATTATGAATTTCATGATGGCAAAGTGAATTACACAATGTGACATTTTCAAAAAGACCATTTTGTCAAAATTGGAGTAACGGGGACGAAGTTATGGCCATGTGGATTCCAAGGGCATGAAAGGAAAATGATAGAGTACCCTACGGGTCATGTCGACTACTTTAATAAAATTATTATTTTGGGGTGGGTGAATCAGCTAGGTGGGGTACTTGAGGAAGGAGAGAACTGTTTTATTTGTGCTTGCAGGGCCGAACTTAACCGATTCACCACTTCCTATGCACTTTGTCCCTCTTTGTCGGTTATGTCACTTCATTGGGGAATTTACGGAATGTGGGAATGTTTTTCCTATTCTCAAGTTCACCTCCTAGCTGAAACCGAACCGACTTCCATGATTTGTCCAATCAGTGATTCGCATGCGGTGAACACAAGTAACACATGAATAGTTCCTTATGTTCCCAAATTGACCGATTTAGCCGATTGGGAGTAAACTTCACCCAATTTGACCCCCAAAACATGGAAAATGACTAAGTATGGAAAAGGGGAGGCATGGAAAGGTAAATAATAGGACCACTGAACCAATGGAATCTTTCTAACATAATTTTTACCTTGATTGATCATTTTATACTACCCAAGTCCAAGATGGAAGAGTAAGTTATAAAAATAGTATGGGAGGGAATATTTTAGATAACAATTTTATGACTCAATGAGGCTATATTCCTACTAGATAAGAGATCAGTGGCCTTAAAGAATCCATTGCTTATGGATTCTCGCATGAAAATATGAAAACGATCCAAAACTTGTATCTCTAACCTTTGAATCTGCATGAAGTATTGCTTGGACTTGGAGATAATCTAGAAATGTCTTGGAATGCTCTAAAATATAATTTCAGGAATGTTGGATATGCTTTGTAAACTTTCACAAAAACTAAATTTTGACCAAGGAAAGGGGATGAAGATTACTAGATTGTATTTTAATGAGAGTGGAAAACTATCATGAAATTGATTTTCCTCACCATTCCTTAAAAACCATGGATATATTGGTGTGGGTATTTTCCACATCACATGGCAAGTCATCTCACTTAGGTAAGGTCATAGGTATTAGGTGTTGTAGAGGTTATTACAAATTCCATTGCATCATATTCATCGGTATGTGTTAGTGTGTAATGTGGGATTTACTTCGATCCTGGGAATGTAACTCCCTTCTCCACTTGAGGAGGTATGATTACATGTATTGGGGGTTACACAACACCCCCTATTTTTACCCCTTCCCCTTTTCATATCTATGTGAGGACAATGAGATGTGACCTTTTTCAATTATTTTCATGCACATTTCATGGTTGAAGTTCTCTCCCCCATGAAACCTTGTCACCTACCGGAGTGCAACTCGGTTGATGTTTGCATTATCCCACATAATCATTATGTTGTCACATTTTAAATTTCTTCTTCATGGTATTAGAACATGTTGTTGGGATCCATGCTACTCTCTGATTTTTAGTTTCCTCTTGTTCTCAATTCCACATTTTTAGGTTTCATGTGTAAGTGTCATAATGGATATTCCATTTGTTCTTAAAATGCATTGATTCAATATTATTACTGATTTTTTAATCTTGTTTGAGGTTCACGGTTCATGTTTTATAGTGTTTGTAGAGTTTTTAGCTTCACATGTAGTTATGGAAGTAGTTTATAGTTTACAGGTTGCGATATGAGGATTTAAGTGCTATGTTTTTAGTTTTAGTGGTGAAAGGTGTTTTTGGCCCAACTCGGCCCCAACTCACCGAGCTAAGAACTGAGTGGTCCTCCCAACTAACCTTTTTGTCGTCTTCAACTCACCCTACTCACTTCACTCGCCTACACATTCTCAACAAGTTTTTCATTGGTATTTAACCACTCATGTTTCCTTCTTAGCTCATGATTTAATATTTGTCTTGGCTCATGCCCTCCTCACCATCCCTACTCGTAGGTTCACTATATTCAGCTTGTATTCTATGATCCCTAGTTTTCTTCACCATCCATGCCTCACTTTTCATCGTATTATATTCCCCTACCTCCCGATTGTTGAGCTTAAATGCTTCCTGTGCACCGCATCTTTACTCGACCTTTCCTTGCCCCCTTAGAGCTATGTGCATTTTCCCCTAGTTAAACATTTACCTATATTGTAATACACCTTATGACCTTGTTTGGACATCTATGTATTGTGCCTAGTTCATATTCCCCTCACACATGTTCATTTCTTCCATGTTTTCATCCGTTGTCTCATTGGTTATTGCTTTATGAAACTCACCATTTAATTACATGTCATTAGCCTCTCGTCCAGCTGCACTTGCCCTTTAACTCGATGCCCATCTCGGCCCTTCGCCATGTTGCACTCACTCACCATTTAAAGGTTTCAACTTGTTGGCTATTACCTTTGCACCATCCCAACCCGACATTCCCACCGTCGGCTCACCGTTATGCATATTACTCAAAGACTCATACCAGTCTACACCGATTGTCTACCTCCATAGTGCAACTTGACACATGTCCCAACATGAGCTCAGGATAGACTCTTGACTCACTGCACAACCTTGGCTCGCCAAATCAGCACATAGCCCGATCACAACTCTACTGAGTTGACCATCCTAGCTTGTCATGAGCCACCTCTTTAGCTTAGTAGCTAACTCACCGAGATGAGATGAATCACCCTCCATGAAAAGGATTTATCTCACCATTGTTTGGATTTTTTGCATTTTTTCCTTCTTCTAATTAGACTAAGCTAATTAAGGGAAAAATTAATAAAATTCATCATTCACGAGGGG
Source organism: Taxus wallichiana var. yunnanensis (assembly GCA_018340775.1). Lineage (NCBI taxonomy): Eukaryota > Viridiplantae > Streptophyta > Pinopsida > Cupressales > Taxaceae > Taxus > Taxus wallichiana. Next base: position 352,474,091 of record CM031242.1, on the reverse strand, counting down.
AGTGTTCTTTTTCTAGGCCTCATTTATAGGGTTATTGGGGTTTTCTGGGCCATTTTTCTCGGCTATCTGCATTGCAGGTGATCCTCTTCTCTTACAACTAGTGAGTGCATCCACCACAACCTTTCGAAAGAGATCACCTTTTTTTGTGATGTGAGACACCTTCTCTCACACTGAGCAATGTTGTACCCTTGTTTTGGCTTATGATTTTTTGTGTTTGATTGTGTATTTTCCTCTGCTTCCAACTAGGACTTATTGTGGCCTCCACTCTTGCGCGATTCATCACCTCTTTACGCAAGGTGAGTGGCTAGCTATCCAACATCACATGAATTCACCTTATTGTAATCACATACTACTTATAAAGAGTCAGTAAACAAGTGTTATCATTGTTTTTGGTGTTTTATTACACGAAGATGCATACTTGTCTCGAGTATGACATCTTGCAACCTTTCTTGTATTCACGCACCATTCTTCTCGTGCCTTCCGCACTTCTTTCAGATGTACCATGAAGGATGCTCTTTCTAGACTTGACCATCATAGGATATCTTTATAGCCTTTGTTATTTCTTATTAGGAGAGATAACTATACATCATGACATACTTATATGGAACATTACTTTTCCTATAAGATCCTTTCTCCCTTTCTACATGGGCCAGTTCATGCACCCACTAATCCTTGTCATATTGAGGACTATCTCAACACATGCGACCAAGTTTTGGTCACTTTATGTTGCATGTTTTCAGACCTATCCACCTTCATGTGGAAGACTCATATCCTCCACACACCATCTGGAGAATCTTTTAGTCCTTGTTTGGAGACCCTTCATATACTTCCATTGCTTGATGTTGCTAATGTAGTTGTCTCCTATTTCTCTTCATGTGATGACAATTTTTATGACACGAGAATCACTTGTTTCTATCCCTAATGATGAGGATTGTGCTTCTAGTTCTAATGATGAGAGTATTACTGAGGACTCCTCTCCTCCTTCTCTCACCTTTCTAGAGTATGTTGACACTCATCCCTTATCATCGGACATTGGGCAGTCCTTTTCCCATCCTCATACAATCATTACATCTATATCCTTTCCACATCTAGTGTGTGAGGCCATTTCCACTCCTCCTTTAGTTGATGATTTGTACCTTTCACACATCAATATTATATTTGTCAAGCCACCCTCTTGGGATGAGTATCTACCATACCTTAGTCATATTTTCATAGTTCTTACTTGTGATGTAGTCTTGTTGGTAAGAAAATCATCGCAGGCGAGATCTATGGATAAGCAAGCCAAAGCAGTGTAGGGCATAGCCCCTTTTTGAGTCAAAGAAGCGAAACCGGTTTATTGCTATTCTACCAAAGGGAATCATGCAAGTCTCACAAATTCTGCCTTCGGGGGTTTGGGATCTTATCCCAGTAGGGGTGTTTCCGACTGCGAAAAGAAAGGAAAGGAAGAGGGGATGAAGAAAGAGCAGGTCCGAAGGGAGAAAAGAAATGAACTCCAAAGCAGAAAGGTCAGAAGGTTTATGTTTTGGGATTGGTAGTAAACAGAGCCAAACCTACTTTCATAAATGAGCAAAGAAATACTGATGATGAATAAATAACAATAAAATAGAAGCAGATCCAACATAATAAACACACAGATCTGATGTAAGAAAGATCTAATGCACATAACACATGTATTCAGCACAAAGTCTAAATATTGTATTAATATTTTCCTTCTGTTACAAAAAGCTCAAAGTCTTTTCTCCTCACTTCTATTTTTCATCTGAAAGATATCCACTCACTGCCAATACAACAAGTATTGGGGTATTTATAGAAGAAGGAGAGAGAAGAAGGTAAAAAGGAGCCAACCACTTATTTACAAAGATATTTACAAAATATCTAAAAGTCATGTTGACTTTTGACAACTTGATGGATGACATCATCCCATGATGCAACATGGATGATGTCATCATTTGTGTCAACATACTCCAGATATTCCCAAAAAGAAAGTCGAAGAAGAGAGAGAGAGAGAAGAAGAGGAGAAACTACTCGTCGTCATCATCCTGTGGCCGAAAGGGAGTGGATGCTTTTCTTTATTGCTCAGTGGTGACGAGATATGGAATTGGGAGCGGTATTCCATAAAATTGTTGATCATGGGCCCTAGTTGATCCTGGGAAGGATCCTTGTGCTGCTCACTGATCGCCTCACAAGTTTCCCACTCATCTATGAGTTTCTCGGGGAGTTTGGAATAGTATTTTTCCACTTCAATGAGTAACCCAATGAAATCTCGACAGCCAAGGTTGTTGATAGACTCTGCGTCAAAAGTGACCTCTTGCCCCATCCCTCGAGAAAAGATCTCCTTGAAGATCTGAATGGTTTCATCAGCTTTTCTTAAAGTGAAAGAAGGAGTAAACAACCCTGGCGACATGTTGAGAACGATCCGTTCCATTTGGTGCATCGCGTCCAGGGCTTCTTCCTTCACCTTGTCAATCTTTTCTAGGACAAATTCCAGCTGATCCACCTGGTAATCCAGAGTGGACATGATTTTGTTGAGGGCCCTGGGATGGCCGAAGACGCTGAACTTGACCAGATCTTCGACTGAACAGTCGAACATTTGTTGAAAGGTCTCGTGCTGCAGTCTAGCATGTTCCAGCTCTTCTGATATGGGTCCTGCTAACGCTTGGAGCTCTTTGTTTGCCTTGTTGATGTTCAAATACAAGTCAGAGAGCTTGGCGATTACTTTTTCACTGTCTTTGAGGATCTGGCTCCTCCAAGTGGAAACGGCCATACCCTGCTCGCTGATCTTTGCATATTCATTAATTTTCTCCTGGCTCAGAAGCTCAGAAGTCTCGGCGGCAGTTGTGGGAGGCGCACTGCCCATTTTCTGTAAGGCTTGGAGCAGATATTTATTTTGCTCTTTCAGTTGCCTTTTCTCCTCTTTTGTTTCCTGAAGCTTCTTGCAGAGGGCGTCAACTGCAGAAAGGGCCTCCCCCTGAAGACTTTCAGAAGACATCCCCATTGTGACTTGGGTCACAGTATAATCTGTCGGAGACAGATCCTTTTTCTCCTTGAGAGGATTGGGGTACGTGATCTCCATTACCCTCTCTCCCGAAGCACTTTGAGAGAAGCGTGTGATGGGCTTCTACTTCTTTGCCCCCTTAGATGGGATTACAGAAAAGTCCATCGGAGCGATGGGAACTTTCCTTTTTTACTGACTTAACTGCTGGGAGATCCAGGCTGGACTTATGGGAGAAGGGCCGGAAATAGAGAAGGGGGCAGCTACAGTAGAAGAAGGGAAAACTGTGGATACACGTGGCGGCGGCATGGAGAGAATAGCCGAAGAAGTGCCCACAGGGAGGAACAGATGATCACTAGGCGAGGAAGACATAGGAAGGGAAGGGAGCTCAGAGATGAGGGAAGAAATGGAGGGACAAAGATCCGCGAGGGAAGAAAAGATGGACGAAGAAGTGGGAGGAATAGTAGAAGAAGGGGGAGAGGACACGACCAAAGGGATGGTCGCTTGAGTCACTCGAGGAGGGGAAGGAAGGGAAGAAGAAGGGACAGAAGGGACCTCGGTTATTGTAGCAATGCCAACATCCTGAGTGGATGGGCCTATTAGAACATCCTCTTCTGCTTCTTTCTCTCGCGTAACTAGAGTTATGACCTGTTCGGGTGCCGCGGAAGGAGGACTCTCAGGAGCTTCTTTTTGAATGGTGCTGGATTCACCCTCTATGCCTTTGCCCTTACCTTTAGGCTGTTGTTTAGATCGGGGAGGTGTGTTACCCAATGGGGAGGTTGTGAAATCAACCCCGAGGTAGATTAACCCGTTCATCCGGCACCAATGCTCTTATGCGCAGAGTTTCCTTGACCCTCTCCTCAATTGTCTGAGGTGCCTTAGTTCTATCAATGGCTGGAAAAGTCCAATTGTTCCCATCCGTGTTAGTATATACTTGGTCTACTTCATCCTCCGTAGTTTGGAAGCCTTTGGGAACAATTGCTACCCCGTATTGGATGATTTCTGCCAAGGCTAAGCGAGAATGGTCCTTTCTCCTGAGCTCAACCTCATGGATGACGTCGATGTAGATGTCCTGGATCTGAGGGATGTGGATTGGATCGAGTTTCACCCTTGGCAGACAACTTCTTGGGTCAAAGGTAGGTCTGGTGGGAAATCATGTTTTAAATTAAGCAGCTCCAACTCTGCAAACATGTCCTTTGCCTTATGATGGGTAAGGCATGTATATCTGCCCACTGTGAGGGGGAAAGGAGTTCCACCCTTCTTTCTTTTGAGGCACTTCTCATGATAGGTGATCAGTTGCCTTGATAGTTCCAAAGAGAATCGGTTTGGGTCCAAAGATACCTCGGCATCTGGTTGGTTCTCCCAGGAAGTTAGCTGCCCTTAGATAGGTGAATGTGGGAAATTGGGTGAACAGGGCCCCCCATTTCTCAGTAGCTGCCACTATGCTCTTGGTCGTGCGACCGTAAGTCATATTTGGCCTCAACAGTAGATGATGTGGTAGAAAAACACATCGTTGATTTTTGTGAATTGAGGGATGCTATTCTCCAACCTCAACTCTGGGTAGTATTCATATATTTTGACCTGAGGCCAAACCCCACTCCGCATCAGGCCTGGGTAGTCTCTCTCTGATGCTGCAGTGTAAACAACATAGGAATTCATGTAGAATCTCCCTGTTGTATTGAATTGTTGAAGCTGTTCGGAGATTGTGCTGCTTATAATCTCTGCCCATTTGAAGCGTTGATCGGGCATATTCTTATTCATGGTCTCTAAGTACCGCAACATCCATTTATGGAAAAAGTGGGCGTCAGGAAGCCCAAAGACCCTGCTCAGGAATGTGATGGTATCACTGAGCTCCTCCGAAAAATCACTTCGGTGAATGATTTGTGGCCATCGGGTCACTACCTTTTTGTTTTTCAAATAGACCTCATTCATTAGCTACATGCACTGATCTTCATGGTCATCCTGTGCCTTAATACAATCCTCTCGGTGACGGCCGCAAAGTACCGATGATGACTATCCCCTGAGAAAACTTGGGGGTAGAGAATCCTAGATCTCATGTGCCTATCCATTGGGTAACAGAGTCAAAAACAAGGGCGACGGGGGAGAACAAAGGAAACACACAACAAACGAAAGCAAACACACGACGAAAACAAACACACAACTAAAGCAAACTGTACAAAGAAGAGAGCAAGCTCTACTTCTTGAAGATTTTCAGATGTTGCCCGCTATAAGGAAGCGGGAGCTTAGTTCCATCCAGATATGAGAGATAGAAACTATTCTCTCCGTTGAGCTGCTTGATCTTGAAGGGCCCTCTCCATAGGGAATCAAACTTTCCGTGCATGCCCTTTGGCTCTCTTCACTTGTCCCACAGAAGGACAAGGTCTCCCACTTGGAAATCCCTTTGCTTAGCTTTTTTATCGAATAATCTCTTGACTTGATTCTGATGTTCGGTGATCCTGTCGACCACTCTTACTCTCTTTTCTTCGAGCTCTGTCAGATACATGATCCTCTTTTCAAGAGAATTTTGGAAAGTTTCATCTTCGATAGCTCATGCCAAGCACAGAGCAGGAAGTTCAGCAGAAATGGGAAGCTCGGCATCAGTGCCATATAACACTTGGAAAGGTGACATGCCAAGAGACCTCTTGGGAGTAATACGATCGGCCCACAAAGCGTCGTACAAAGACTTGTGCCACATTCGTTGATTCTCATCCACTAACTTTCGTATGATGGTCACCAAGTTCTTGTTACTGGATTCTGCCTGACCATTTCCCTGAGGGTAATAATCTGAGGCGTGAGCCAAAGTTATCCCATATTCATAGCAAAAACTAATAACTTCTCGCGAGGAGAATTTAGAAGCATTATCAGCAATAATCTTGTTTGGAATGCCAAACCTGACAATGATATTTTCTTTAATGAAATTACAAACCACCTCAGAAGTGGCATGCTTGATAGGTATGGCTTCCACCCACTTGGTGAAGTAATCCGTTGCTGTAAGGACATAACTATGTCCGGCACTCGATTGAGGATTGAGGGCACCAATAAAATCAATTCCCCATTGCCTGAATGGTTCGTTGACAATGACAGGCCTAAGGGGAAAAGCAGCCAACTTGGGCTTGCCGACGAACTACTGGCAAGGTTCACACTTTGCCACCCAGGTGGCTGTATCTTGGAAGAGCGTCGGCCAATAGTACCTGGCTCGGATGATCTTATGTGCTTTCACAGAGGAAGAGAAATGACCTCCACAGGCTGAATTATGAAAACTTTCGAGTAACTTTACCTGTTGTGGTTTGTCAACACATCGCAAAAAGATGCCATCTATCCCACGTTTATATAAACCGTCATCCCAGATGACATATTTAGCTTGCTCTGAGCTTTATAGTGCGCTTCTCCTTTACAGTTAGGTGCACTGGGCATTCGCTGTAGGTGAGGAAGAAAGTGATATCGGAATACCATTCATCACTAGTCGCAACAAATAGGACCAGAGGCAGTGAATCGGGTTTTTCCAGCCGGTTCTGTGCTTCATCGGTGTAGTCACCCCTTTCATCAGGGTTTTCTGAATCTTTGTTTTCAACCATAAGTGACCGACATAGGCCCTTGCCCTTACCAGCTTGGTTGGTTTAATATCCAGGTCATACTCTCGAGACCTTTGCGATCCAATTTCCTCACAAGCTTCCTAACTCTGTTGAGTTAGAATTGATTTGACCGCCGTGTTAGGGACCAGCACCACCGTATGAGAGTTTAGAATGTAATACCTGAAATTTTTACCGCTTTGACAACGGCGAAGGCATGCTTTTCCAGTTGAGACATTTTTAGTTCGTGAGGCTTGAGGGGAGAGCTCATGAACACAATCAGAGATTCAACATCCTCCGAATTCTTTTGCATCAAGATTACGGACACAGTATGCTCAGATGCGTAACTATACATGATGAATTCCTTGGAGAAATCGGGACATACCAGGACTGGTGCGTGAGCAACGGAAGCTTTTATCTCTTCAAATGACCTTTTTCCTTCCTCACTCCACCGGAAAGTTGGTGACCCCTTCATCATGTTCAATATGTGACGAGTCTTCTCAGCAAAGTCAGGAACAAAACGCTTGAGAAAGTTCACCTTTCCGAAGAAAGAATGAACACCAGTCTTGCTTGTAGGCAGAGTAAGGCTTTGAATAGCCTTAACTCTTTTGGTATCTATCTTCGTTCCTTCTTTGCTAACCACATGCCCTAGCAACTTTCCTTCCGTGACTCCAAAAATAGACTTTTTTGGGTTTAGGGAGATCCCATGTTCTCGGCACCTGGCCAATACTTGCTCCAAATGATCACAATGATCATTTCATCATTTAGAGAACACAGTTAAGTCATCTAGATAAACCATAATGACCTTCCCCATCATACCTTTGAATGCAAAGTCCATGGCCCGCTGAAAAGTGGCGCCAGCATTAGTTAGGCCAAAAGGCATCCTGCTATAGGCAAACGTACCCCAGGGAGTAGTGAATGTTGTTTTAAATTGATCTTTAGGTGAAACTTCAATCTGATTGTAGCCTGAAAAACCATCAAGCATGGACAACATCTCTGATCCAGTTACTACTTGCAGAACTTGATCCATTATAGGAAGTGGGTAGTTGTCTTTCAAGGAAGCCTGATTCAAATTGCGAAAGTCTACGCATATGCGTATCTCACCATTTTTCTTGCGCACTGGCACAATATTTGCTACCCAAGTACTGTGATGGATAGGAAAGATGATTCTCGCATCCAGCATTTTCTGAATTTCGGCCTGGATGGTGCCTGAAATCTTAGGATTATAATGCCTCTGCTTCTGGCGAAAGGCTTTGACATCTTCTTTCAATGGGATGTCATGCTGGACGTCCTTTGGCTTAAAAGACTTTAGATCGGCATAGGACCATGCCAATACATCCATATATTTCTTCAGCAACTTGATGAATTTCCGCTTCTCTTCAGGCGTGCAACATTTTCCAATGTTCACGAATCATGGTGCTCTACCGAACCTATATTGACCGTTCGGTTTACGATGAGTCGATCATCTCGCCTCTTCTTTTTCACAAAACGGTCATGCCTATCGAACAGCCGCTCCAGAGAAACCAGGCCCTTTGGAATTTTATTTCCTTTGAGCTGACATATGCCGTCATTCCCTTGATTCATCATCTTGATCTGGTGATTCATGGCAAGTGGAAGGAGATCCTTCAAAGTGTAATTCTTTGAAATTTTCCACCTTCTCTAGAAAGGCAATGAGTTGATTATCATCATTGAATACTTGCCAATGCTAAGAATTGTCTGGCACGCTCGGTGGAAAACCACCTCAATGGTGTATTTGTTTGATTTCAAACCTGGGTGAGGGAGCATGAGGGATGTTGAAACAGCCAATGAATCGGCCATATCATTTTGAGCTCTTGGAATGGATTCAATTGAAAAAGCATGAAACTCTTCAATGTTGTCCCATACTGCATTATGGTAATGCTTGAGCCTTTCATTCTTCACTTGGTAAATCCTTTTGACTTGATTTACAACTAGCTCTGCATCACCTTACACTTTCAGATTCTTAATCCCTCTTTCTTTTGCGGCTTGCATGCCAAGTAGCAAGGATTCATACTCAGCAGTATTATTCGTGTTAAAAAACTGCAACTTGAAAGAGAGAGGAATGACTTCTTCCTCGGGAGATATTAGCACGGCTCCGGTGCCACATCCGCTGGTTGCACAGCTGCCATCGAACTGCAAGGTCCAGATCTTATTAAGATCTCCTTCTTGAACGAGAACAACCATTTTGTCGGACTCGGTAGACAAGAAATAGTTCCCCATCCCTGATGATTCAAAAAGGATTTGAGCTTTGGGGTCCTCAGAGCTAGTAACCAAGTACTTCTTTTGTGATTCTGGCTCCAAAGTCTACATTACACCTTTGACGGAATTCTAGCTTTAGACCAGTCCATATGAATCTCTCCACCAACTTCGCTGCAAAAGCTTCTTCCCAGCAAAATTCCGTAGGCTGCTGGAATGTCAGCAACGAGGATGTCATCTTTACTCTCTTCTCTGGGAATGCCGCAAATGCAAATTGCGCGTCTTTGATTTGGCCAATCAACGGAACCTGCTTGGTTTCCAAGGAATAACATCTGCCAAAAGGCTTGGTAAGGGTGAGGCCCAAAGCATGGGCGACTTTTTCCGGCATGACGTTATCAGAAGCTCCGGAATCAATTATGCAGTTACTCAACTTGTGACCATTGATTAGGAGGGAGAGATAGAAAGGCTCTATCTTGCCTGATGCAGATGTTGAGGCAACATTTATGTGGGATTCAGAAGGAGTGGAAAGGATTCCTTTTGGGGAAACCTGCTTAGATACAATAGCTTGACTTTGAATATACTTGGTCAATCTTACAAGCTGTTCGGGATTTGACTGAAGGTACTCAGCTTCAGACATTTGGATCTTGGTCTTTTTTGCATGATCTATGATATCAAATGCGGCCAAGGGTTGCGTTGGTGAAGGAATGAGTCCCTCACTTCGCGATGGTGGAATAGGATTACTGGTCTTGGTAGGAACATGAGAGGACTGATTTGGAGGAGAGATGGGGGGAAAATATTTCCTTGTAAAAGACTTGCCAGGGAGTTGAGTAGGAAGAGGATTACCTCTTTTAGCAATGATTGGAGGCGCGTTTGACACAGCCTTCTCCTGCTGTACATGGGCAGCGACCTCTACTTCTTTTCCTTACGAGCGGGTAAAAACAGCATATGATTGTCCGCTTGCATATCCCTGGGTACCCTCTTCTTCATCAGATTCTTCCTCATCAAATTCCATATACCCGATAGTAGAGTCGCCAGTCGGTTCACCGACATCTTGATCATCTTCACCTTGAGACGAAGGTTCTTCATAATACTGCTCTTCTTCTTCAATTTCGGCCAGAGCGTTGACCGGAGGAGCCTCAAGCGCCAGCCGCGGAGCAGTTGCGGGTAAGCACGGCCTTTGTGAAATATTGTTAGGAACGAAATTCCTCCACGGAATATCCCGGTATGAGGAACTGGGGGAAGCCTGAGCCAATTGCTTCTTTAATGCAAGCAAGTCGTTCGCCATCTTTTGAAAGGCCGGATCAGACGAAGTAGTGGGCGAAGGGCCCAAGATTTAGGCTTGGATGATTCCTTTTTCAATTCGCCAGATATTATCAAATTATCTTCTATTCGAATGGCAGCGGCCTGGGCGAGAATCAAGGTAGCCACTCGCTCTTGAAGGAGCAAGAAACTAACTTTTGAGCTCATAGCATTTACGAAGAAACACTTTTGATTTTCCGGCGTTGGAAGCATGGCAACAGGGACATGATTGATTAATGCATTGAACCTAGCGATAAAATCACGCATGGTTTCATTTGCCTCCTTCTTTAGGTGAGTGATCTATGATAATAATGCAAATGCATCTTCTGAAGGTTTGTACCTGTCTTCAAAAGCATCCCGCAAGGTGGCCCAACTCGTAATAGATCCGGCCGGCAAATGCTGAAACCATTCAGCTGCGGGCCCTTGTAGAGTTTCCAGAAAAAGGTGAACCGACACATCCTCATGAGTTACATCTAAGATACTACACGACATGATGAATGCAGATATGTGCAAATCCGTGCTTTGGTTTCCGCTCCCATAAAATTTGGGAAAATTCTTTTGATTTCCGTGAGGGAGCACGTGAACAGGATGTGGTAATGTGAGAGGACCCATAGCATTTCCCCATGGCACCGCCATCCTGACACTGGAAAAAGACGCTGGCCGGGGGAGTGCGGTTCCACCGAGCAATAAAGCACTGTAAAGGGATGTGGATGCCCCTTGCGAAAGATTTTTTCTTCGTGGAGGTGAGACACTCTTGGATGACTGATCAGCTGAGCTTAGCATTGAAACACGTGCCGGTGTTACGTTGAAATTGTGCCTTTGAAGAAAATCAAAAATAGGATCAGTTTCTCCATGAGCTCTCCTGCTACGTGTAAAGGGTTCACATGCCAGCGTGTCTTCCCTGCGTGTGATTTTGTAGTGTAGATTCAAAATTTCTTTTTGGCTGTACTTGTTGATTTTCTGGTTTTTCTGTCAAGAACTAGCAGCCTGTACTTTTCTAAATATTTAAAAACTATCCTCTTTAGAAAACTGATTGCGGTTAATGATAAATAACAATGAGGATAAAATGACAGAGAAGATTAGCAAGCTGATTTTCGGATCTGATTTTGACTTTTTCAAAGAGTTCCAAACTTTTGGTAAACAGTCAAAAATTCAGATCTACGGCAAAATACTGATTTATATAAAAACTCAGCTGAACTAAAGATCTCCAACTAGGCCAGATCTAAGGATCTCAGAAGAAAATTTTCAATTTGGAGCACTTTTGCAAAATTTTGGATTTTTGACAAAAAGTTCAAGTTTGCAAACAAGCGGTGATTTTTCTGATTTTTTCTGATTTTCTATCCTACCACCATCATAGATCCGACAAATCTGCTTTCGATCCCAGTGAGTCGCCAAAAGCTGTTGGTAAGAAAATGCATGCCAAGCAGGCGGATCTATGGATAAACAAGCCAACAGTGTGCAGGGCATAGCCCCTCTTTGAGTCAGCAAAGCGAAACTAGTTTATTGCTATTCTACTAGCGAGGAATCATGCAAGTCTCACAAATTCTACCTTCGGGGGTTTGGGATCTTATCCCGGTAGGGGGTGTTTCCATTGCGAAAAGAAAGGAAAGGAAGAGGGGATGAAGAAAGAGCAGGTCCGAAGGGAGAAAAGAAATGAACTCCAAAGCGAGAAAGGTCGAAGGTTTATGTTTTGGGATTGGTAATAAACAGAGCCAAACCTACTTGCATAAATGAGCAAAACAATACGATGATGAATAAATGACAATAAAATAGAAGCAGATCCAACATAATAAACACACAGATCGCGTAAGAAAGATCTAATGCACATAACACATGTATTCAAAGCACAAAGTCTAAATATTGTATTAATATTTTCCTTCATTACAAAAAAGCTCAAAGTATTTTCTCCTCACTTCTATTTTTCATCGAAAGATATCCTCACTCACCGCCCAATATAACAAGTATTGGGGTATTTATAGAAGAAGGAGAGAGAAGAAGGCAAAAAGGAGCCAACCACTTATTTACAAAGATATTTACAAAATATCTAAAAGTCATGTTGACTTTTGACAACTTGATGGATGACATCATCCCATGATGCAACATGGATGATGTCATCATTTGTGTCAACATACTCTAGATATTCCCAAAAAGAAAGTCGAAGAAGAGAGAGAGAGAAGAAGAAGAAGGAGAAACTACTCGTCATCGTCATCCTGCGGCCGAAAGGGAGTGGACTGCTTTTGTTGTTGCTCAGGTGACGAGATATGGAATTGGGAGCGGTATTCCATAAACTTGTTGATCATGGGCCCTAGTTGATCCTGGGAAGGATCCTTGTGCCGCACTCGATCACCTCACAAGTTTCCCGCTCATCTATGAGTTTCTCGGGGAGTTTGGAATAGCCTTTTTCCGCTTCAATGAGTAACCCAATGAAGTCTGACGAGCCAAAGCGGTTGTTGATAGACTCTACGTCAAAAGTGACCTCTGGCCCCATCCCTTGAGAAATGATCTCCTTGAAGATCTGAATGGTTTCATCAGCTTTTCTTAAAGTGAAAGAAGGAGTAAGCAACCCTGGTGACATGTTGAGAACGATCCGTTCCATTTGGTGCATCGCGTCCAGGGCTTCTTCCTTCACCTTGTCGATCTTTTCTAGGACAAATTCTAGCTGATCCACCCGGTAATCCAGAGTGGACATGATTTTGTTGAGGGCCACTGGATGGCCGAAGACGCCGAACTTGACCGGATCTTGGATCGATGAGCAGTCGAACATTTGTTGAAAGTTCTCGTCTTTGCTAGGCTCTAGCATGTTCAGCTCTTCCGATATGGGTCCCGCTTAACGCTTGGAGCTCTTTGTTTGCCTTGTTGATGTTCAAATACAAGTCGAGAGCTTGGCGATTACTTTTCACTTTGTCTTTGAGGATCTGGCTCCTCCAGTGGAAACGGCCATACCACCTTTCGCCCGATCTTTACATATTCATTAATTTTCTCTGGCTCGAAGCTCGAAGTCTCGGCGGTAGTTGTGGGAGTGCACCTTGCCCATTTTCTGTAAGGCTTGGAGTAGATATTTATTTTGCTCTTTCGGTTGCCTTTTCTCCTCTTTTGTTTCTGAAGCTTCTTGCGAGAGGCATTAGCTGCGAGAAAGGGCCTCCCCCTGAAGACTTTCAGAAGATGTCCCCATTGTGACTTGGGTCACAGTATAATCTGTCGGAGACAGATCCTTTTTCTCCTTGAGAGGATTGGGGTATGCGATCTCCATTACCCTCTCTCCCGAAGCACTTTGAGAGAAGCGTGTGATGGGATTCTGCTTCTTTGCCCCCTTAGATGGGATTACAGAAAAGTCCATCGGAGCGATGGGAACTTTCCTTTTTTGCTGACTTAACTGCTGGGAGATCCAGGCTGGACTTATGGGAGAAGGGCCGGAAACAGAGAAGGGGGCAGCTACAGTAGAAGAAGGGAAAAACGTGGAGACACGTGGCGGCGGCATGGAGAGAACAGCCGAAGAAGTGCCCACGGGAGGAAGGGATACTGCAGCTGAGGAAGACATAGGAAGGGAAGGGAGCTCAGAGATGAGGGAAGAAATGGAGGGGGAAAGATCCGCGAGGGAAGAGAAGATGGACGAAGAAGCGGGAGGAATAGTAGAAGAAGGGGGAGAGGACACGACCAAAGGGATGGTCACTTGAGTCACTCGAGGAGGGGAAGGAAGAGAAGAAGAAGGGACAGAAGGGACCTTGGTTGTTGTAGCAATGCCACCGACATCCCGAGTGGATGGGCCTATTGGAACATCCTCTTACTGCTTCTTTCTTTGGCGTAACCGAGTTATGACCTGTTTGAGTGCCGCAGAAGGAGCACTCTCAGGAACTTCTTTTTGAATGGTGCTGGATTCACCCTCTATGCCTTTGCCCTTACCTTTAGGCTGTTGTTTAGATCGGGGAGGTGCGTTACCCAATGGGGAGGTTGTGAAATCAACCCCGAGGTAGATTAACCCATTCATCCGGCACCAATGCTCTGTTCTGCGCAGAGTTTCCTTGACCCTCTCCTCAATCGTCTGAGGTGCCTTAGTTCTATCAATGGCTGGAAAAGGCCAATTGTCCCCATCCGTGTTAGTATATACTTGGTCTACTTCATCCTCTCGTAGTTTGGAAGCCTTTGGGAACAATTGCTACCCCATATTGGATGATTTCTGCCAAGGCTAAGCGAGAATGGTCCTTTCTCCTGAGCTCAACCTCATGGATGACGTCGATGTAGATGTCCTCGATCTGAGGGACGTGGATTGGATCGAGTTTCGCCCTTGGCAGACAACTTCTTGGGTCAAAGGTAGGTCTGGCCGGGAAATCATGTTTTAAATTAAGCAGCTCCAACTCTGCAAACATGTCCTTTGCCTTATGATGGGTAAGGCATGTATATCTGCCCACTGTGAGGGGGAAAGGAGTTCCACCCTTCTTTCTTTTGAGGCACTTCTCATGATAGGTGATCAGTTGCCTTGATAGTTCCAGCAGAATCAGTTTGGGTCCAGCATACCTCGGCAGTCTGGTTGGTTCTCCCAGGAAGTTAGCTTCCCTTAGATAGGTGAATGTGGGAAATTGGGTGAACAGGGCCCCCCATTTCTCAGTGGCTGCCACTATGCTCTTGGTCGTGTGACCGTAAGTCATATTTGGCCTCAACAGGCAGATGATGTGGTAGAAAAACACATCGTTGATTTTTGTGAATTGAGGGATGCTATTCTCCAACCTCAACTCTGGGTAGTATTCATATATTTTGACCTGAGGCCAAACCCCACTCTGCATCAGGCCTGGGTAGTCTCTCTCTAATGCTACAGCGTAAACAACATAGGAATTCATGTAGAATCTCCCTGTTGTATTGAATTGTTGAAGCTGTTCGGAGATTGTGCTGCTTATAATCTCTGCCCATTCGAAGCGCTGATCGGGCATATTCTTATTCATGGTCTCTAAGTACCGCAACATCCATTTATGGAAAAAGTGGGCATCAGGAAGCCCAAAGACCCTACTCAGGAATGTGATGGTATCACTGAGCTCCTCCGAAAAATCACTTCGGTGAATGATTTGTGGCCATCGGGTCACTACCTTTTTGTTTTTCAAATAGACCTCATTCATCAGCTACATGCACTGATCTTCATGGTCATCCCAGGCCTTAATACAATCCTCTCGGCTGACGGCCACAAAGTGCCGATGATGAGGAATGCCAAGTATTATTTCAAAGTGGCGGGCAGTGAGGTTAATGACGACCTCGCCCTTGTCATTTACGACACACCTTGTGTCCTTGTTGTAGCACCGGGCAACCACCATCATGAATTCATTGTTGAGGCGTGGCTGATCGGGATTCATCAACGAAGTGTAGGGCACTGCCCATCAGTTTGTCCATCCATGGACTTCTTGTTACCTTCTGAGTTCTGACCCAAAATTCCTCCATATCAATGTGACCCAACTCTGAGTCTCTGATGTCCAGGTCACATTCGGCCTGGGAGTCAGGCATTCTGACCCTCTGATATTTATATTTCATCTCTTCTTTTGTAAGTTTGGCCTTGCCTTTGGATTTGGTAGGTCTCTTGCTTGATGTAGACATATGTTCTTCCAAGCTTAGTTGCTGATCTGCACGAAGAAGAAGCGAGACCCATGCAAAAAGGTTGTATTAGCCATTTGATCTTCCATTGAAGTGTTGACAGAAGAAAGAGTTAGTGATTTTGAGGCTCAGGGCGCAGGGCGCATGAAAGCTGCAGCTTACAGGGCCAAAATGGTAAGGCACAGGAAAAAGGTGTTGCAGGGGTTAAATCAGCGCCAAAGGCGCATGGCACATAGATACTGCAGGGTACATTTTGCAAAGGGCGCATGGAGATTTGGTGTTACATAGGGACAGGATGCGCCAAAGGCGCATGTATTTTTCATGTTGCGTGGAAAATTGGTGCGCCAAAGGCGCATGTATTGTTTGTGTAACATGAACTTTTCATGCGCCAAAGGTAACTTGGCGGCGCACAGAGGGTCTACACAACATGATGTTGCTGTAATGAGGAATGCGCCTGCGCCTATATAGCTTTGTACTTAGCGCGTATGAAAGGGGTGTTACATGGATGCTGGGTGCGCCAAAGGGCGCACGAATATTTTGTGTTGCATCCAAATTTGATGCACTTAAGGGGCACACGGGAAGTGGTTGCAGCATACGAGAGAAATGTGCCATGAGGGCGCATCTTTTATGATGTAACAGAGGCGACAGATGCGCCAAAGGCGCAACTGTTTTTCATGTTGCATAGCAAGTTTATGCGCCACAGGTGAAAACGGTTTTTAGGTCTGTTCTTTCTCTCAAAGGGGTTTCAACATATGGTTTTAGCTTTCTCAAGGTTCATATGAAGGAGTGCAATACCAAGAAGGATTTTCAAGCCATCACCATTTTTGAGGACAGAGCTTCCTCTTCCAGCAGATCTGGAAAGAGGGGGAGGAATATGTGGAAAGACAGTAGGGGGGAGCTAGTTCAATATTTCATTCTTTCCAATCCAAAACCAGACCCACAAGCAAACAAAGAACCAAAAACACCAAACACACGAAAGAGATAAGAACCTCTTACCCAGGATAAATAGCGAAGAACGTGCAAACGGGTCCACTACGTGTTTGAAAATGATAGGGCGGCGTGCGCTGACAGGCTCAGAGAATATAATAAGAAAAACGTGATTGCTCTGGTGATAATGACATTTACGACGTGCCTATATATATAGGTGAGTCAGTAATAAATGCGCCACCAACTTTGTAAAGGGCGCATGAAAATTACTGTCGACATAGGAAAGCATGCGCCCTTTGGCGCACCAAAGCACTTGCCAGCATGGAGTTAAGTGCACCTTTGGCGCACCAAAAGTGGTGTCGACATGAGATTATGTGCGCCTTTGGCGCACCGAAAAGAGCGCAACAAATGTTCTGTCGACAGGAAGGCGCATGCGCCTTGGCGCACGCAGGGAAGACTCAACATATCAAGGCGCACCAAAAGGTCTGTTGACACAGGAAAATATGCGCCAAAGGATTTAAAGGGGGCACCAAAAGTTGGTGTTACATAGTAATTCCATGCGCCCAGCCAAAAGACCAAAAATGACTAAGTTCGGAAAACCAGATTTCTGGAAAAGGGATTTTGCAACGTTCCGAACGCAAGGGATCCCTGACGAGGGATCGGAACAAAATTTTCAGTATGGTTATCGGTAAAATTTCCCTTGTCAATTTTACGGGATAACAAGTACAAGGAGTTTCTCATCATTCTATAGGTGTTTCAGAGGATTTCTTCATCTCCTTTATTAGGAGTTCCCCTTCTGGGACTCTTATCACTTCCACCTTCTTGGAGATAATAATTGACCCACCCTAGTTTATGGATCCTATTTCTATTATGGGGGTTGTTTCTTTGCCTTAATTTCACTTGGACATCCTTTCAATAGATGTTCCTCTCTCTCAATCTAATAGTTCTACACTCATGGCATTATCTTTGGTTCCTTGGCACTCATTTGCTAGACCTACGTCACATTTACCTGGACCACATTTAGAGTTCTTCGTATTGCTGCCTTCAGCTTCCTTCACATAGTAAGAAGACTTCTAGATCTCCATTTATGTCCTTCTTAAGGGAAGGCACATATTTTGATGTGGGTGGTTCTTCTTCAGTCCACAAGCTAAGGACCACATCATCAACACTCTTCTTGGAGACTTCCTAGAGTCGTAGAGTTCAGATCCATCTATAGATTCTTATACAATCCCTCTTGTCTCCTTGTTATCATCTCTTCTTCAAGAGTGAGAGAGATTTCCCCTTTGTACATGGGTACCTTATCAGTATCCTTAGTTTCGGGACCCATTTTGGCATCTTTATTAGATATTTTTCCCATCTCTTATTGCGGATGTTTTCCCCACTAGGTTTTCCTCTATTACTTAAGATCCTTGTTGTTCATGAGTGCTTTATCGGGATTAGTTTTGAACCCATTTCTCATTTTTGGCTTTCCGCATCATCCTAAGTTACGATGAAGGGGTGTGTTGGTGTGTACATGTTCCACATCATGTGGTGATTCATCTCACTTAGGTGAGGTCCTAGGTATTAGGTATTGTAGGAGTTATGATAGATTCCATTATGTCATATGAATCGGTTTGTGTCAATACATCATATGGGAATTACTTTCATTCCGAAAATTTAACTCCCCTTCTCCACTCGAGGAGGTATGATTACATATAATGGGGGTTGCACAACACCCACTATTTTTACCCCTTCCCCTTTTTAGATCCATAAGAGATGTGACATTTTCCATTACGTGCATGAAATTTTCATGGTTGATGCTCACTTCCCCATGGAACCTCTTCATATTGTCGAGTGAAACTTGGTTGATGTTCATCTTATCCCTTATAATCCTCATGTTTTCAAATTTTCATTTTCTTCTTCAAAATAGATTTGCAGTAGTTCCTCTCAACATCTTAAATACTTGGAGGCTGGTCTAAATTCAATTATCCTACTTCTCCAACTCATTCTTTTCACCTTCCAATTTTATAAAACATATCTTCTTTAGAATTCTCCATGAAACATTGTAACAAAACCACGACCTTCAAAAATAAAAAGAACACTATGCAAATCAATTAGGGAAAGGAAACTACACCACTAATAAGACAATGTACTAAAGAGCACTCGGAGAGGAATTAAAAAATAATATAATATGGACAAGGTGTAATGAAATAAACTATTGGGAATGCTTAAGGTAAATCTCGGTGACTTGGATCTATAATGTATTTCCATCAAGGTAGTCCAACTCGAAAGAGTTGGCCTCCTTCAAGCGGTGATGATGTATGGACCACTCCACAGTGCATCAAACTTAGAGTTCCACCCTGGTTTGGCTTTGTTTGCATCCCATTTCAGGACTAGATCCCTTGCTTTGAATTCCCGAACCCTATCTCTCTTGTCAAACCACTTTGCTTGGTCGACCTCTAATGTTGTTCTAATATGATCAAGGAATAATTTCTCAATTCCTCAAGTTCAATCACTTTTTCCAATTTGATTTCTCTTTTATATGCATCCTCTAATTCCAACTTCTGGGCTAACTCTAGTGAAGGAAACTCAAGTGATAAATGAATTCTATCTTCTCTAACAAAGACAAGTTTGAAAGATGAATTGCTAGTTACTTTATTTATTGTGAGTCTATTATCCCAAAGAGCATTTCTCACCTTTGTATGACAATGGCTCTGGTTGATGTCTATTATTATTTTCATGATTTTGATAAAGTTCTTATTAGTAGACTCTACCAAACCATTTACTCGAGGATAGTAATTGGAATGATCCTTCAAGTAAATTCCAAGTCTAAAATCCCAATCATAAAATTTAGAGCCTAGAAATGATTTTGCATTGTTAGAAATGATTGTTTGAGGAAACCCAAACCTAGCCACAATATCTTTAAGAAAATCAAGGATAGATGATTCAGTAACTTTCTTGAGTACCACAACCTCTGTCCATCTGGTAAAGTAATCAGTTGTTGTCAATACCCATATGTGACCAAAAATTGATGGAGGATTAATCATACTAATGAAGTAAATACCCCATTGGGAGAATAGATGATTTTCATGAATTGGGTGAAGTGAAAGGGAAGCCAACCTATTTTTACCAGTGAAGAAAGCACATTATTTACATTTTCGACCCATTGATGAACATATGCTAATAGTGTGAGAGATGTAGAGAATTTTAATAGTTTTTCCAACACTTTGTTCACTGATTATCCTTAATACATCTTAACAACACTCCATAAATATTCCTTTTGAAAATAATCCCACCAATTAATGCACAAGGAATTGATTACAATCTCAAATGCCTTCTTTTTTCTTTACTTAGGATAAGAGGATATGCACCAGTAGACAAGAATGTGGTCATGTTATCAATCCACCTATAGGCATTGGGTGAATTTCCTCTATCATGCAATACTTCAGCGTTGTGTGGATTTCCCTCATTTGTGAATAAAGATGTTTCTTTATCATCTTAAGGGTTCAAAGCTAACCACTCACAAAGTGCTCTTCCTCTTACTAGTTTTGTGGCTTTAATGGTTACATCATACTCCATAATCTTGGTCACCCATCCAACTTTTTTCTCATTAATTTCTTCTCCCATAATGAAGTGTCTCACACTGAAGTGTGAGACTAGAAATTTAATGTGATTAGTGGAAAGCATAATATTGAATTTCTTAAGATCTCTCATGATGGAAAATACATGTTTCTCAATGTGGTTATATTTTAATTCATGATCTTTCAGTGTTTGATGAAGAAATCTATTTACTACTCCAAACCTTGATAATTTTGTTGTGTCAAAAACAACAATACTGGATTCAATTCCATATGCATATAGGATAAATTCCTCAAAGTAGTCAAGGTTGATAAGCATAAGAGCTTGAGAAATTTCCTGTTTGATCTTAGAAAAGCTCTCTTTTACTTCATTGTCTATATAAACACTTTGAATCTTTCTTAAGCATTAAAGTTATAGGTCCGATGAATCCTACAAAATTAGGAATACATTTCCTAAGAAAGTTAACCTTTCCTAGGAATGATTGCATGACCTTCTTGTGAGTTAGCAAGGAGAGAGAAAATGGCTAATATTCTTTCCATTTCAATGGAAATACCATATTTGGAAAAATATGACCCAATAGCTTTCCCTATTGAACTATAAAATTACATTTCTTGGGATTAAGAAACACCCCAAATTCTCTACATCTCTCACAGACTTTCTCAAGATGATTGATATGGTCTTTACTCTCCTTTGAGAAAATGGTGATATCATCCAAGTAGACATGGATGAAATAATTGATATACCCAAAATATCAATTGCTCTTTGGAATGTATCTCTTGCATTTGATAGACCAAAGGGCACCTTCTGATATGCATATGTTCCCCACCTGGTTGTAAATTAGTTTTTAATTGATCCTCTTCTCTAACCTTGATTTGATTGAAACTTGAGTAGCCATCAAGCATAGGAATTCTCCCAACTCTAACTACCATATGTAAAATCTATTCCATAGAAGGTAAAGGATAATGATTTTCTAAGGAATCTTTATTCAAATCCATGAAATCCACACAAAGTATGACTTATCCATTCTCGCTTCCTCGGTGGAACCAAATTTCCCAACCAAGTAGAATATTTGATAGGGAATATAATTTTTTTCTCAATAATCTTGGACAATTCCTTCCTCATGAGGAAATCTATCTTGGGATTGATAGACCTTTGCTTTTGTCTAATTGGTTTTACATTAGGGTCAAGATATATGAAATGTTGAACAATTTTGGGGCCAAAAACCTTGAGATATTCATAGTCACATGAGAAAACATCATTATATTTTTGATATAAGGAGATAAAATCCCATTTTTCATCTTGATGCATAAAGTTTAAAGCAATAACTCCTTTCCTTGGGAAACAATAGCTAATTGACAATCTTCTTGCCTTGTCATTATGTTCTTCTCTTTTCCCCTAAATTCATCATCATGACTGAAAATATGCTCAAGAGTGACCAATCCTTTAGGTAATTTTTTTGTATTTAATTAAATGAATTGATCACAATCACCATCATGCAAATCAGATTACATTTTTGAGGAAAAATCAATTTTGTTTTAGATAAACGCACAATTTGTTCATCATTATTAAATACTTGCCAAACTTTATTATTTGGAATTGATGGCCTAATAACCATTTTAAGATGTTGTTCATTTCCTTGGATGAGATCCTCAACTAGTGAAAATTGTGACCTAATGGATGCCATTTGGTCTACTTCTTTGTTTAATTTTCTTGGCACCACTTACATATCAAAAACATCAAATATCTCCAAGAGATCCCAAACTCTATGTTTATAAGATTTCAAAATATTATTTTTAGTGGCACATTTCCCTCTCACTTGGTGTATGACCAATTCAATTTCCCCAAAGATATACAATGCTTTGATTTGTCTCTTCTCAACAATGAGTAGACTGTACTAATGCTTTATTAATCATTATGTTGTTGGAACATGTAAATTGTAATATATGAGAAAAGAATAATTTCTCATTTATGGGAGAATTTTGAAAAACACTTGCCCCGACTCTATTTTTGATTTAAAAACCATAAAAAAACGTTTTCCATAGACTAGAAGTATTATCTTCTTGCTTAAGTGGTGTGGGGTAATGAATTATTATTCAAGAATGTAACAAGTTCCAAGCTTAGTTTCCATAACTATACCATAAGGGTAAAATCCATAATGTTCCTTGGCCCATTCATCTAATAAAAGATCAAGAATTGAAGGAGAGATAAACTACTCTATTGGCTGATTCCTTCTTTTGGTCTTCATGTATATGACAATTAGATTGGAGGAGTGGGATCATAAGACTTAAGATGATATAAAAATTAGATCAGATTGGATGGTAAATATAGTACCATATCTAGTTCTTATGAGCATATGACACAAATTTGAGGACAACCACTCACTTTGGCGGTGAAATCTCTTGATAGACAGATGAAAAAAGGAGGCCGATCATTAATCGAGACATCTTAAGTTATGGTAAGACTTGGAAAAACATGTAGAGTTGACTCAACATCCTTAATAACTCCTAATATATTGACAGTTGAACCATCAAGTTACAAAACACCTTTAGAAACATGATTGTAATTAAGACCTAGGATATTAGTAATTTTCTCATGCATTACGAAGTAATAGTGTAATGCCCATCTCGAGACACCGGAAAACAGGTAAAAAAATTGTTATTTTTTTTTTTTTGAAATGCGAACTAATGTTTCACCTAACCATTCTCACTAGGTCTTTAAATTCTCAAAGATATAATCTTTTAACCAAATTGCTAAAACCATTATTTCGAGTTAATTTGATTTGTTTAGCTTCGAATAATTTTTACACATTTAAAAATAATGTAAATGTCACATTTAATAATTCACTTTCATGAAGAAATAATCTACCCATTCATAATTAAAATTTCATTCCCTACTCAATAGTTTATTCCCACAATATTACTTAATTTCAAAAGTGTAGAGGGTCACTTAAGGACCCTAGGATCAAGTCAATCTTAACCCTTGATCTCCTATTGCCCTAATAAGCCCTAAAAATTTCCTTATGTTGTTATTCTTTTTCTTCTCCTTCTCTTCATTTCATTCTTTTCTCATTTGTTTAGGTTTTGCTCTTGAATGTGCAGGTTGTTGGATTCATGAAGATTTCCAAGGGAAGAACTACTTTTTTTTTTTGTTAATTTATAACAAACAAAACTCAATACATCTGTATTTTTATTTATATATTGGCAAGTATATTTGTGGTTGGGGTTTCAATGGAGGGTGGAGGAATTGTGTGGGAGAGGGGCAGCGGCGGCGCGTGTGGGAGAGGCGGCAGGGAGGCCACGCGGGGACGGGAGTTGGAGTCACCGGAGGGGTGGAACAGGCAGGGAGACGCGTGAAGGGGAGGCGAAGGGACAAGTGGCGGGGCAGGTTTTGGTGGGGTGGCGGGTCAGCGTGGGGGTAGCGCCCCGCCGAGAATAGTAGAGGTGGGGTTCGACCCCCACTTTTGTTTTGTTTTCATTATTTACGATCTGCTTGCTAGGGTGGGGGCGAACCCCCACCATTTTAATTTTTTTTTATATATATATAAAATTCGTTTGGTATAAAATATGTTATATACATACATACATACATACATATATATATATATATATATATATATATATATATATATATAACATATATATATACTCTGTGAACATTTCCTATATGTGAAGGTGTATATAAAAAAACAACATATATATATATATAATATATATATATATATATATATATATATGACAAAAATCAAGACAACTATCACATTTTCAAGTAAAATCTCCTTTGCACAAAATAAAAGAAAGATATCTAAAACTATGTTAATACAAAATGGATATGTGCATTTTACAAATAAAATAGTTTCTTCCAAAGTTAAACAAGAACAACAGCTCATAACCAAGTAGATTTTCATTTCATATTTAATGCAAAGGATCATTTCAGATTTTCACACATGTAGGATTTCTCAACAAGTAATATGTCTCTTTTTTTTAAAAATAAAAATGTGGAGATACAATAAGTTACAAATCAATGAGACTTTTGAAACAACACTTCTCTTCCACAAGCTTAGACTACAAGGGTGTTGTAAAAATATTCCTAAATATACAACAACCAAAAATTTTCTAATACAAGTTTCTTGCAAGTTGGGAGAGAGATTTCTCATCTTAATCACCATATCTCAAGTTTACATGTGAATGCAAGATTTACAAAATGGAGAATTAGCAAGGAGATGAAACTATCCTCATACCCATACCCAAGGGAGTTACAAAACAATAGGTTTTCATAAGGAGAGAAAAGAACAACAAGAGCCCAAGAGGCCACCCACTTCAACTTGAGGGCCAACTTCCATGTCTTCCCAAAAAGCCATACAAGGAGAAAAAGAGCTTGTTTGCCACCCAACCATAGGCATCATCACATGCCTATCCCAAGGTTGGGATGCATGCTAGCCTCCCCCAAGCCCATGGGAAAGAGGATAACTACCAAAACTTGCACAAGATGGAGGGTAAACCAACAATGATACAAGCACACAAAAATAGTTCACAACAACACAAGACTCCAAATTTACAAGGAGGAGAACCCATGTTCATCCTCAAAAATGGGGAAGAGAGGAGAAAAGTTCTCCAAAATTATACATCAAAATTATTTGCACAAAATACACATCTCCATATCCTCCTTATTGCTCCTAATTCAATCAAATCCCTCCTTATTCCTCCCCCTTTCTCCAAGTCCTCCTTGGAAGGATTTTCAAACCCCAAAGGGGTTTCCTTACTAAGAACGGGGAAGGAGATTCAAGCCAAATGAATCAACTTCCACACCTCAACCATTTGAGGGGAAAATAATAAGACTCCTCAAGGCTTGTCCATCAAGCCTTGAGGATTGAGAGGGAAAATTCTCTCTCTTCCCCCACACTCCAAAACTCCATCATGCCATATGATGGAGGGAGTAAAACAAACAAACAACAACTAAAAGCTACATACAACAATAACAACTTTCAACACCCAAACTAGCATCAAAAAAAAAACAACACAACAAAGACATAAGAGCCTACCTCAAGGAAAGCTCTCCAAAATCTCTCCAACTTCAAATTTCTCCACACCTTGACTCAAGCCAATCTCCAAGCTCCAAAATCCACAAGCATCCCAAGCAAGAAGTTCCAAAAAAAAAGTCCCTCTCATTTCCCATGAATGGGAATTTGAAGAGGAGCAAGCAAGCATCCTCACAAATGAGGGGGTGACATGTGTCACCCCTCTCCCTCATCAAGGTCAAAGATGCCAAAACAAAAGAGAGAAAGGGTAAAATTATCTTTTTGCCCTCTTCTCCCAAAATCCCCTAAATGTTAGCAAGACAAAATAAGTGAAACTTTTAATAAACACTCAAATCCACATCCCTTACATGGATGTGACCAAACAAGAGGTAAAAAGGGAGGGAAAACTCCCTCTAGCCTTGAAAATAAGCCCCCTACCCATTAGGTAGGGTCCAAGGGCTCATTTTTGTGTTAGGGGACTCCCAAGCTACAAAGGGGTCCCCAAAAATGCCCAAAATAACCCACTTTCAGGATTTGCATTTTTGGCACAAGGGTAGAGGGTGTGGAGACCACCCAAGGGTCTCACATGTGACCCTAAACCCTTGTGATTAAGTGACTCATTAAAAAAAATCTAAAATTTAAATGAAAGTGGGATTATTAACTCCCAAAGCAAGTTTACAACATCACTAGCAACCCTAAACAAAATTAATAATTCAAAGCACAATACATTACATGAATTGGGGTCACTCATAGTGCCCAAAATAATAATCTCCTATACTAAGGCTTCACACAATGAACATGGCTAGGGCTCACCAGTGTGGGTGCTGCAGTGCAAGATTGAGTAAATGGCTGGCACGAATCCCATGTTCTCCTATAAACCTGTCACCTGCACACTCATTGCACACATTAACCGCACCTGTTCGATACAATATAATTCAATTGACATAGTAAGATATCAATGCATTCTAAACTATCCTAACATCCTACTGAAATCAAGATGCGACAACGTGCACAATTATACTCAATATTCCAAAAGTTAGACAAAATGATACGCGACATATAACCATAGAATTCCACATGCAACAACTATCCATTATTATAATTATGTTCCAAACACAGCATCATATCCATTAGTATCCATGACATAACAAGAAAATGTGACAATATAGAAATTAAGATAAATTGGCGCTATATGCCTAAATGTCCACACATGTCTAATAAGATCAAATATCTAAATATAATGTCCAAGATATAACCAATCACTATCAAAACATGTCTATGAGCAAAGAAACAACAAGCTACTGAGCTATAAAAAGTGTGGGGTGCAGGGCGCTGCCCCATGGACCCCTGAATGTCCAAAATGCCACTTGCCCCCCACTATACGGTCCCTTTTCCCAGCGCCATCCCTCTCTCACCCGCCAGCCTCTGCTTCCCCATGCGCGACGTGCCCCCTCCACTGTCCCTTGCGACCACTCTAGCACCGCCGCCTTCCCACATAAACCCTTCCTCCTCCAATCCGCCCCCCCTTCCTTTCAATTTTTCATAGTAAAAAGAAATACTTTTATATATTTACTCCATAAAAATAAAAATAATAATACAGCAAGAGTATTACAAAAAAACAATAATAATAAAAATAGTTTCCATAGTTCTCTCCAAACACCTGCACAAGGGAAAAGAAAGCAAAATGAGAGAAAGAAATAAGAGAAAGAGAAGAAAAAAGCCATTAGAGGATTAGGGCAAAATTTTTAGGGCTTGTTCCAAATCCAATGGCCAAGATGAATTTAATCCTAGGGTTATTATTAAATCCTCCTTTCTTTTTAGTCATGGGTTTTAATGGGAATTATAGCAAAGAGGAAGGGTGTGATGGGTTAAATAATTTAAGAAGGGGTTGTGGGTAAATTTATCCAAGGGGAAATTAATTATATTTAAAAATGAGTAGATTATTGTTCCCATGACAAATTCTAATTAAAAGGAAAGAGGTATTTAAGGTGTACAAATTTAAAGGATAAGTAAATAATTTAATTGGGTAAATTAAAATAGTATAAAATTAGTAATTATCAGGAAAGGACATAAAGGATGTATTAGTATTAACTAAACACTTCAAAAAAAAAAATTACCCTAAAATTTTCAGTCACGTTTGGTGCATTTTTGGTGTCCTGAAGGGGCATTACAAATAGCTATTGAGTCAATCATACAATTATAAACCAAGTTTTTTCCCATTATCAAAGACATGTAAAAGGGGGAGCCTTCTAAATTTTTCTTACTTTTTCTTCCTTTGTTTGGGTGGCATAGGTTGGTGCAGATATAAGATATTTGAACAACTGGATCAACTTGATGGAGCTGTTTGAGAGCTTCATGTAGGAGATATCTCTGTGATGGAATAGCTAGGGCATCCCACATTTTCACATTCACATTTGTCTTCTTCATTTGATCAACAATGTTGAAAGGGATACCACTTTATTTCTATATTAAAGACATAATGATATATTTTATTAATTTTTTCAATGTTAGCACATGTACCTTTGGTTGGGGAGAAACTTATTTTGCAGATTAGATCTGCTGCGAACATCAAGAAATCTATTTTTACTTGAATCTACCCCAACATCCTTCTCCTTGTGAAGCAAATTATCTTGATTAGAAGAAGATGAAGGTTGAGTATCCAACACTCTCTTCTTAGACCTTGTATTATCAACAACATGAGTATAAGGTCTATTAGAAATGGTGACATCTTGATTCATTGCAAAGAACACATCAACACCAAAAAACCTAAGATTGGTTTCTAGGTTGTCTTCTTAAGTTCTCTCCAAGTTAGAGTTGGTTGTTTATATGAATGGTTCTTACCGATTGGAAAATTTTTGAACCATATAAGACTGAAATTGTAACCCATTTGCATAATTATCTTGATTATGTGGTTGATTACATGAATAACACCAATTTTTTTCTTTTATTACATTATTTTACATCATAACAAGTGCTTTAATTGACCTAGTAGTAGGAAGTGGCTAGGCGGAGAAACTATTTGAAAAGGAAGGTGTGGATTGTAACCTTGCAATTTTCCTTTTGCTGATTATTCCCATATATGTGATTTGGATAATGGTTTTGATAGGGATGATAACCTTGATTAGATCCTTAGTTTGTAGATTTTCCTTGGTTAGGACCCCAATAATTTCTATAGGATTAGACTTGTTGTTTATTCAAGGATATAACTTTACCTAATAAATATATGATCAATGCATTCATTTTATCATCATCATTTTTTTTTTTTTTTTGGGAATAGTAAGATGTGGAGGGAGTAGACTAAGAATATTTATTATGAATAAGAGGCTTAGAAGCTACAGGAAAATCAAGAAACAAAGGCATAGGTAATCTAGAGGCTAACTTCCATGCTTGTATCATGAAATTTTCAGCCCTAATGTCTATTGGATATACAATTTGTAGTGGGTAACACCCATATATTATATCATAACAATAATATGAAAATTCATAGGTTTTAAGAAGTAAAGGAAAACACCTTGTGGATTTGGTTTCAAGAGAACTGAAGTTCTATCCCATGTCTTCTAAAATATGAAATTGAAATCAGCCATAAGCTCATTGGGAGCCCTCTTAATAGATATAAATTTCTCTAACAGGATATGTTGTTTTTCTTTCTCCTCAAATTGTTGACATAAATTTGTACCAAGCTCATCCCAATTGTGAATAGAATCAAGTCTCAAGCTTCTGTACCATTGAAGTTATTTACCTTTAAGTGAAGAAGCAAGAAGTCTAACTGCAATATCATCTTCTGTAACTATATGAAATGAACACACATTAGAAATATCTTGAATATGATCAGTTGGGGTCATGTGGTTCTCACCAATAAGAAAAATGATACTTTTAAGTGTATACTCTAGAATACCATGTTGTGTATTGAGAGCTAAGGGACTTCCACCATTGAAGCCAAAAAAGGAAGCTTTATTTGTTGTGCCATGATTGGAATAGGTATTAAAACCCTAGTGGTAAGAAAGAAGGGCCTACCAGGAGGAAGATTTCTATTTGGAGGTGTAGACACTAAATCATGCACTTTGGGTATATTTATAGGTCTTGATCACATACTACTATTCATATGATTCCTAAGCAAGAAAAGTACTAATTGACCACTGTCTTTGGCCTCTTTGCTTTCTTTCTAGTTTTTTTCTTGTCCTTACACACCCCATTTCCTAGTCCGACCTTCATCACTTTAGTTTATTTGAGTTTGGAAACCATTTCCTAGCCATGATGCCTATGCTCAGGAGCCCTCATCCCCTTTAGGCGCCCCCGACCTCTTTGTATCTTTCTCGCATCTTTTGGGTCTTTTCTAGCTATTGGGCATCTTGTTTTCTTGGTGGTTGGCCTTTTAGTGGTTAATTACAAAATTCAAACAAGGGAATCATATAAATATAAATCTATGTGACCATAATAAAAGACCAAGATCTAAGCATCTATTACTATCACCTAAGGTTGCATCCAAAGGCATTTCAAGAGCATCAAAACATCCATCTAGATATCATTCAAGGGACAAGGGACTGCATTATTTTTCATACACTTCATAGGAGGGGAAGTTATTTTTCCATGCACACATATATTTACATCTTTTACATCTAACTATTGCTTGCTATTCAAGTGCATCTTACACAAGAGCCACCTAGGGAATGATTCTACACACACACACACACACACACAACTCGAATGGAGTATAAAATGTAGTGTAGCACCCGGATCGTAAGTTCACTCAATCGGGTGACCACCGGTGTCATTCTGAATCCCCATTTTCATATTTTTTATTTTTAGGATTTGCTGTGTTTTGGGGTTTTACATGTGATATTTCTCTTTGCAGGTTTCAGGTGAATTTTGTGAGCATAGTGTGAAACACATGCGACAAACAGCGAAGGGAAGTGACATAAAAGAAATCATTTTCTAGCCATTTTTGTAGTCACAGGTGCCCAAGAGTAGTATGTGGTGCCTAAGCACTCCCGACCTATTCTAGGCGCCCCATTCCAAGAAGATCCAACTATCACACTATTTTATGGGTTTGTTTGCGACATTATCCTCTACTGTTTACCAATTCTTAAGCTTGACATAATCCATGATTAATTGAAATATCAGCTGAGTACTCTATCCCTTCTTTTACACCTAGGGTTTTAAATTTAATTTCTTATTGTTTAGGTCAGATTTGTATCTTATTGCTTTATTTTGTTGTGACTCTGTAATTAGAATTTAACTTATATTTTCCATATATTTTAAATCATTTGGTGAAACTGTCACTCGATTCCAACCTTCTTTCTATGGTTTTCTTCTTATGCTCGTACCATGATATGACGAGGAATTTATTAACCACATTAATAAATATTGCAATAAACATTAATGCCACCATTAGAATATGCACTAAATAAATAAAAAAACATAGTAAATAACCCGAACACAAAAATTACATGGAAAGTCGCCGAGGGGGAAAAAACACGGTAAAATGAAATTTTTCATTATTCAAGAAACATTTACACATTCCATTAATTCTCCCAACTCCTCACTTCTCTCCATCAAATTTACTCCGAAGTGAATTGAACCAAATATGGTCCACAACTATATTTAAATAACCGCAAGGGTTATGAACCATTAAGTGATGAGGTGTGCACGCTGATCTAGAATTAATTAGTTATTAAATAACTAATATACGTAATATGAAGTTTATATTAAATAATTAAGAATATTAAATATATTCTAAATTATTTAATTATAAACTAAACATTATAGGCACTTAATATTATGTTCTAACACTCCCCCTTAATATTAAGTGGGAACCATATGCCAACATTACCTATTTTTACAACAAGATTTACAAATCCATAAACCATTAGTGAAGGTTTAGGCTAGCATATCACTTTTGAAGGATTTATAACACCTTCATCATGCTCAACTTACCTTTTGGTACAAAAGGATTTGGAATCCATAAATCAGAAGTTATGATTTAGGCTAAGCATGATTTGTGAGACTACATCTCACAATTTCTCATGTAAAATTATCAAACCGCATCTATAGGATCCATTTATAAAACAAGGACCCCCTTTACAAATACATGCAATACACTAGACTGTACACCATAAACTTTGAGTTATAAGTTTACTAAGATCATAATTTTTTTTTTTTTACAATGCTTTACAAATGAGAAGAAGTATAGAGGAGAAGGAGATATCAACTAACTCACCATTAGGAGGTGACATTGCCATGCACACTCCCCTTAATAAAAAATCTAAAAGGCTAAGCATTGCACAAAACTTGTAGAATTTCACAAAGCATATAATGGCTTCATGAACATATTTGCAACTTGATCTTTAGACAAGTAGTACTGAGATCTATATCACCACAGAGAACCTTCTCTTGGATAACATGCATATGAAATTCTATATGCTTTGTTCTTTGATGTTGAGCTAGATTTTTAGAAAGAGAAAAGAAACTCTTACTATCACACAGAAGAGGAGTACTTCCTTTAACTTCCATGTGCATCTCTTTCAACAACTTCTTTAGCAACATGGCTTCTTCGCTACTTCCATTGCACTTCTATACTCTACCTTAGTAGAAGAAATGGAGATTGTTGGTTACTTTTTGTTGTTCCAAGTAATGACACCTACAAAAAACTTGAACACAAATCCAGATTGTATATTTTATATCTAACACAACATCAGCATGGTTAGAGTCATAATATCCATATAGACATCATAATAAACATAATATAAATCATTATTGATTTCACTTTTAACCATCTATAAAATTTAAACACTAGTTGTATAACAACTAACATAACAATATGCTTAACAACTAACCATGTTATATTACAAATATGTTGAAAAATTTCAACATATTACTCTTGTAAAATATATATTAGATGCAATCAGTATTGGACATCTCCAATACAAACACAAAGGCATCCCCAAGTGTCATTTGATATGCATATAATAATATTTTAGTAATCACATACTAAGAAATGTTTTATCAACAATATATATATCTTCATTATCTATTCTAAGCCTTTAAAAAAGGTGATAAAATCGGTAGATAACATATCCGAAAAGATAACTAAATAATGAAAGAATAATCACTACATACACTGAATTAAAAAATCCTCTAAATGTGGACACATTCCATGGATTTATGTGGAATTTGCTTTAAAAAATGACCAAGGAAGGGTTTTTGGTGACCACTTACCATGTAAGATAATGGTAAAGAAGAAAAATAGGTCATGTTGAGACTTACATGCTCATAATATTAACATGGCATAGTATTTCATTCCACAACATAACATCATCCATTGATACATCTTGCATATTAAAAATGTGAGGTTTTTTTCACAGAAGGTACCAAACACGGGATCACGGAGCGGGGTGCAGGGGTAGAAACCCCTAATGGGGTATACGGGAAGTGCCCCTTGCAAGTTCTAGGGAAGCAAGCCTCACACACTCCCTAGCGCGATACGGGGGGGAAACACCCCTCGACACTAAACACAATTTATTATTTAATTCTCCATTAAAATTGGAAAAAATCAACTCTTTGTAAATAATCTTGCATTTAATATTATTTTTCTCAATTACCAATGAATAAATATTCCTTTTTTAAAAAAGGTATGCTTACATACAATGTTTTCAATGTCGTATTACTTATACCTTATATCATATCGCTTAGATTTACCAATGGATTTTCTAGAAAGTCCCCTTTGATTTTGTATTTCAATGACTTTCCCTAAGTCACGTTAAAATTTGACTTAACCATCGCCAACTCCAAAGCAAAAATTAAAAAAACTAGTACTGTGCATCATTACAAAAATTCCTTTTACATATGTTGTCATGGTAATCAATTCCACCTTTGAATTTTTTCTCCTTACCAAGACCCCTTTGAAAAAGTGCTTATTGAGTCTTGAATGCATGACGCCTATGGATAAGATGCCTTATTCCAAAGTATCCTTCATCCAGAATTTTAGAACACTTAATAAACATATGGATAGAAAAACACTAAGTTTGAGGGTCTAACTCACAAGCGAGGTTAGGAAAAATCCATGTCCAAATCCGTGAGTTGTAGGGTTTATTTATGAAGAGTCTTTTATCACTTTTTTATTTTCTTAAGCCACGAGTGAAAGAATTTTATTGACCATCGCTAATATTGGAGAGGAGAGGATTTTGGAAATTTAATCCCAACCACCATTATTTAATGCCCATCCCCAAGCGGAATTTTTGTGGATTTCAAATTTTAAACATACTCATTTAATGTAGTTAGTTGGGAAAGGAAATTTAAAAAAATAAAAGAAAGGAAAGTTCCATATTTTTAGAGCAGCATGTATGAAGGAAATAAAATAGCAAGAAATAAAAGAAGAGAGCATCCATATGAAGTTTTAGCAACATCTAGCATCATTAAAAAATTGGAGAAAATAGAGCAGCCATTAGAGTTGTTACAGTAGCAAAAGAAAATAGAGGAGAAAGAAAATATTGCAGTACTTGTATTTCTTGTAGGTGGATATCCAGCAGTAGTTGAAGGGAAGAAAATAGAAGTGTTTTGTAAAGAAAATGCAAATATATATGCAACAACATATATAATTTTTGTAAATCAATTTTTGTTGATAATAGAAGAAAGAAATTTCATATTTTAACTTTCCTCTTTTGTTTAACACAACTGCTCTGTTTTAAGATTTGGATTTAACTTATTTCATATTTATTTGTGGATCTTAATCTTTTGCTCTTTT
The DNA here is from genome assembly GCA_018340775.1 of Taxus wallichiana var. yunnanensis. Taxonomy (NCBI): domain Eukaryota; kingdom Viridiplantae; phylum Streptophyta; class Pinopsida; order Cupressales; family Taxaceae; genus Taxus; species Taxus wallichiana. Next base: position 352,440,207 of record CM031242.1, on the reverse strand, counting down.
TTTATATATTCATCTTCATGGAAATTAGTATTTTGGTGTTCCTTCCTCCCTCCTCCATCAACAAAGGAGATCTCGCTAGGGTTGACTCATGCAAGTATGTTTATAGAGCCAAGTCGGTGTGGGTTAAGGTGTTCAAATTTCATCTAAGACAAAGATCTCGCTTAGGTTTTTAAATGGCTTTCCATGTTAGAAGAGATATCCGCTAAGAGACTTCATAACAAAGTAGGCCTAAGTTACTACCAAGATCGAGGTTGAGTTGAAGGATTTATAGCACCAAGAGCTAGATCGAAATTCTGTAGAATTAGCTCGTGAGGCCAAATATATTTTTTTCAAAAAAATGGAGGAAAATATTTTTCTTGTAAAAAAAAGTGATTGTTTTGGAAGTATATGGAGTATATTTACAGTCTTTGAAGTATATTTACATCCCGAATGTGTAGTGCCATTTTTTTACTTTTAAAAGTAAGCACATTAAATATTTCATATTTAACATGTAATGCATAACTAGATATCACAGATTTTAAACAAAAAAACCTTTCAAATGAAGACAAGTAAAAATAAAAGAACTCATGATTTTAATATTGTAATCTTTCCATTTTTTTTTTTACAAGATTCTTGCAATAATGAAGAGGAAACTTCTTAAGCAAATGACTTAAGTTTACAAGTAACATCAAATACAAAATAGGTGTTTTACAAGAAGATGAAAGCTTCACAAAGCCACATTTGTAAAGATATAATGAAAGTAATGTCCTCAAAATAATGAAGATGACCAAGAGGACCAAGATGACAAGGAGACTCCAACTAACTCCAACTTTGAGTGTTCTTCCAAGAATGCTGAATCAAGAAACAAGGCTTCTTTACCACCCAACAAATAGGCATCATCACATGTCTTTCCATGGTTGGAAGTCATGCTAGCCTCCCCCAAGCCCATGGGAGAGAGGAACTAACTTCCACAATGTGCACAAGTATAAAGGGGATAAACACAACAAGAATACATAGAAACATTTAAACACTTAGACATAATACACATGATGAGACAACACTATGAGGAGAAACAAGATCACCCTCACAAAAAGGGGGAAGAGAAGAAATAGGATGCCCAAAAAAAAAGAGTGTCCAACCATAGGATACACCAAAACATATTTTATAACCTCCTTATTTCTCCTTTATGTCAATGAAATCCTTCTTGGGAGGATTTTCAAACCCAATGGGTTTCCTCTCCAAGAATGGGGAAAGGTTCAAGCCATATGAACCTTTCTCCCACCTCAAACCATATGAGGGGATGAGAAGGAACCTTCATGGCTTGACCAACAAACCATGAGGTTTGAGAGGGAAATCCCTCTCTCTTCCCCTACATTCTCCAAAAACCATCAAGCCATATGATGGTGGAGAGTAAAACAAAACAACAAAAAAAAAAAAACAACCAAGACTACATTCTTCATACAAGCTTAACAACATAAAATTTCACACACTTTATTTTTGACAAATGCATAGCTATCAATACAAGCAACAACAAGGAAAGAGGGATTAAGAATCCTACCTCTACAAGCTTCCAAGACTCTAAGCTTTTCCCACTTTGTCCAAGCAATCCTCAAGCTCCCCAAAAATTCTCCAAGTCCAAAAAAAAATGAGGAAAAAAGTCCCCTTCCTTCACCATGAGGAAGAATATCAAGAGGAACCCAAAAGTTTCCTCACCAATAGGAAAGTGACATGTGTCACCCCCTCTCCTCCCACAAGTCAAAGATTCCAAAAACCAAATAAGTAAAAGTAAACTCACCTTTTAGCCCTTATCACCCAAAATACTAAAAATGAAAATAAAACAAAGTGGAGCAACTTTTAACAAATACACACAAACCAACCACCTTACATGGATGTGACCAAAGGAAGGAAAAATGGGAGGGAAACTCCCTCCAAACCTTGGAAATAAGCCCCCTACCTATTAGGTAGGGTCCAAGGGCCCATTTTCATGCTAAGTGAACTCCCAAACTAAAAAGGGGTCACTAAAAATGCCCAAAATAGCCCAATTTCGGGTTTGGCACACTTGGGCACAAGGGTAGAGGGTGTGGGGTCCACCCAAGGTTCACATGTGGCCCCAATCCCTTCTACCAACACACACACACTTACCCAAAACCATCACTTAAATTAAAATGAGATCATTAAACCCCTAAACTAGTTTACTTAAATAAAACACACCCTAAACATAATTAATTTTACAAGACATAAATACATTACAATTGAGGGTTCACTCATGGTGCCCAATTAATACACCTACTCTAAGGCCTCAAACATTTAGCATGGTTAGGACTCAGCCCATGGGCCACTTGTGCACAATTGCATAGCCACCCTAAAACCCACGCTCTCCTATAACCTGTCACCTGCACACTCATTGCACACATTAACCGCATCTGTCCAATACAATAAACATCATCTACTCATCACAAAATTAATCAAACCTATAATATCCTAACATCATTATACAATTGATAGTGCAATGCATACAATTATACACATAGTTCACCATGAATCATCCACAGATATAATTACAACGACATACACCTATGCTAGCATGAGTTACCATTATTAAATCCAGAAAACTATATCATTGATCAAATCGACTACAAGAAATCAACATCTAACCAATAAATCTCACTATCATGTAACTCTGTTAGTGTCATCAACATCATAAGGAATATATCAATATACTAATCTAGTCTAATTGGCACCCAAAATACCATAATGTCCATGAGGATAAATAACATAGCATAATGTCCAAAATATATCAGAGTCTCAGTCAAAACATGTCTATGCATAAAGGAACCAACAGATAACTGGAGCTATAAAAATGTGGGCACTACATCCCCCTCTCCTAGAATTAGACTTCCTCCTGGAAGTCATTAGAAGAGATAGGGATATCTAGCCCTCAGTGGTGTAGCATCCTCCCAGGTAGCTAATGTCTCATCATATTTGTCCCACTGCACTCTAACCTGGTCCAAATCTCACCCCGAAGGGCCAACCTCCGGTGCTCCAGTATACGTATGGGCTCCAGTCTCCACTATCCTCCATCCTCTACCTATAATGCCGACCAATCCAAACATGAGTGACATTAGGTACATATCTACATAGTACAGAAACATGAAATACATCGTGGGCCCGTGCAAGGTATGGTGTCAAAGCTAGGTCATAGGAAACTGGACCGATGACCTCAAGAATATCAAATGGCCCCACAAAATGAGGTGATAGCTTAGAACCCTTTCCATAATGGATTGGACTCTTATGTAGACAAACTCTCAAGAAGACTTTATCACCCACTGAGAAGTGACGGTCAATCCTCTTTGTGTTCGCATACACCTTCTGGCATGCTCTAGCCTGCTCAAGATCTTTGTCATGAATCGAAACAACTGCTTGCTCTAAATCCTAAAGATAAGCTGGCCCCAAAATAATCCTATCATCAAGTCTATCCTAGCTCAAAGGTGTCCTGCAAGGTCATCCATACAAAGCTTGATAGGGAGCCATGCCAATGGAGCTATGATAACTGTTGTTGTAAGAAAACTCAACTAAATGCAAATAATCTTCCCACTTCTTCTTTGGTCCATCACATACATCCTCAACATGTCCTCAAGAACTGATTAACTCTCTCTGTCTGCCCATCTGTCTCTGGATGATATGCCAAACTAAAATTAATCTGTGTACCCAAGGCATCCTGAAAAGAAGTCCAAAAAACTGATGTGTAGATGGTATCTCTATCATTGATGATCATCTTTGGGATCCCATGCAATCTAACAATGTCCTCCATAAACACTTTGGTGATGGCCTGCATTATAGGTGACCTTGGTTGGCGAGAAATGCACAACCTTGGTCAACTTATCCACAGTGACCATAATGGCATCATGATGATAAGAGGACATAGGAAGTCCTACTATGAAATCCATGGAGATCACATCCCATTTCCACTCGGGAATATCATGAGGGTATAAGAGTCTGCAGATGAGAATGCTCTACCTTGACTCTCTAACACTCAAGAAAACATGCTACAAAATCTGCTATGTCCTGACGAAGACCCGGCCAATAATATAACTCTCTCAAATCGGCATGCATCTTCTTCACTCCTGGATGTGTTGCATATGGGGCTCGATGAGCCTCAGTAAGGATGAAACTACGCAGATCACCTACCTTAGGCACATAAATGTGCCTATGGAACTGAAGTAAACCATCTGACTCTAACATGCATCCTGAATATCTACCCTCAAAAGAACCCTGAGAATCCAACATCTGTCTAGCACCCTCATAAAACCTATCCTCAGGAAGATGCTGAAGAATCCTGCCCCTCAGATCTGACTACAGTGTCAAAGAAGCAAGAACATGTCGTCGCCTACTAAGAGTGTCTGCATGACAAAATTTTCCTTTCCTTTGATATACTACAAGTCCATGTCATACTCACATAAGAACTCCATCCAATGCCACTGACGTGCGTTGAGGTTTGGCTGTGAGAAGATATGTTGCAAGCTACGATGATCTATCCTCAAAATGAAGGGTCTACCCAAAAGGAAATGTCACCAATGCACAAGAGCATGAACCACTTTTATGCAAGCTCTAAGTCATGAGTAGGATAGTTAAGCTCATAATCTTTGAGCTTACGTGACTCAAAGGTAATAACTCGATGCTCCTGCATAAGAACTGCTCCCAAACCCTCTAGTGATGCATCGGCAAAACAACAAAATCCTCTGTCGGGTCTAGAACTGCTAAGATAGGTGCCATGGTTAACCTTTCCTTAAGCAACTGGAAGGCCTACTCACACTTCTCTGACCAGTCAAACTTCTTCCCTTTCCTCTGAAGGGAAGTAATAGGGTGAGCAATCCTAGAAAAGTCCTACACAAACCTGTGGTAATACCCTGCTAAACCCATGAAGCTCCTCACCTCAGTCATTGATGTGGGTGCTTGGCCAATCCATGATAGCTTGAATCTTAGAGGGATCTACTAAGATACCCTCTCCTAAAATAATGTGCCCCAAGTACTGAATCTCTGTCTAAAAGAAGCTACATTTTTCCAAGTTCCCAAACAACTTCTGCTCTCTCAAAACCTAAAGTACCTATCTCAAATGCTCCTCGTGTTCCTCCTCGGAATGAGAATATATCAAAATATCATCAAGGAACACTATGACAAAGTGATCTAGGAAGGTCCTGAACACTCCATTCATGAGGCTCATGAAGATAGCTGGGGCATTGGTCAAACCAAAGGGGACAATAGTGAACTCATAATGCCCATAACATGTGTGGAAAGTTGTCTTATGAATATCTACATCTGATATGCGCAACTGATGATACCCTGACTTGAGATCGATTTTGGAGAACACTCTAGCTCCCCACATCTGATCAAACAAGTCATCAATCATGGGAGTGGATAATGGTTCTTTATTGTGACTTTGTTGAGTTTTCTAAAGTCTACACAAAGCTTTGAGAGAACCATCCTTCTTCTTCACAAATATGACTGGCGCTCCCCAAGGAGATACACTAGGGTGAATGAGACCCTTCTCTAACAACTCCTCTAACTGAATCTTGAGCTCATGAAGCTCTGAAGTCATCATCCGATAGGGTGCCCTAGAAATGGTGCGGAGCCAGGCACTAAATCGATGGTGAAATCCACCTCCCTACTAGGTGGTAAACCTGGAAGCTCTCCTGGAAACACATCTGCGTACTCCCTCAAAACTACGTGATCATCAAGGGGTGAATGCTCTAGAGTACTGTCAAATGATCACTGATGGTGATAGAAAAAACTGAAACCCTTATGCATGCTCTACTTGAGTTGCTTAGCCGAGATCATATGCAAGGAAATAGGTCTCTGCATCCCTGAAATCACAACTGCACTACCAAGATCATCCTGACACTCAATGACCTTATTTCTGCAATCCACCTTAGCTCGATGAGCCTCGAGCCAATCCATACCCAAAACTACCTGATAGGATCCTAAAGGAATAACTCGGAGGTCAAGTGTAGTGGAGAAGACTCCCAAATCAAGTACACAACTCTCCACATATGAGTCCATGGCAAGTTTAGCCCTAGAGGCCAACTCAACCTGCCAACTATCTGGTTGCCTAGCCACCACTAGCCCACACTGGTCCACTATAGAAGGAGATACAAAAGAATTTGAAGCACCTGAATCAAAAATTATTGAGACAAATACCCCTGATAGTACATGTCGTCTCAATGACTATGGCTTGATGCTCAGCTTAGCGGTTGTCAACCACTGCATATACATGATGGGCACATCCCACGTCACCCACCATCTGCTCGATCTAGGAGCTCTCTGCATATCCATAGTAGTGGGCTTGTGCGGACACATACACACATAATGGTCTAGAGCCCCACAAATAAAACATCCTCCTATGTACCCCTCTGAGATGGGGTCCCTCTTGTACTCTGGCAAACTGAACCTGCTCGGTCCAACCCTAGCAGACTGCTGCGAGCGGGCTGGCTGTGAGTGATGAGTACCCGGCCTCCTGTCCCTAGATCCACCAAAACCACCTCTAGATCTGCCTCATTGAAAGCTCTGAGTCTGTCTACCCCTCTGAGGTCTGGTGTCCTTGATGTTGTGTCTGCTACGGTGGTTGTGGTGGAGCTCTCGGTACTGCTGGAGGAGACCAAAATCCTCCTCTAGGGGGTGGTACTGCACCCCGTGTCCTCTGACTCTGAAATTCCTGAATCCTATCCTGGAACTTGCTCTTGTTCCTATCTCGGTGTTCCTGTGCCTTGGTCCTATTCTCCTCAGCCAAGTAGGCCTTCTCACGGCCTTCTCAAGCATGGGAGGAGATAACATCCTAACTGCTCCTGCTATATCTACATTCAGGCCCCGAATAAACCTGTTTACCTACTGTAATTTCTCATCTTGCAGGTAGTCTACATAATGCAAAGAGATCCAAGAACATGCTCTCATCTTTGCCCACTATGCCGCAGAGCCTGTCGTAAGTCATGAAACTCATCGATCCTCTTCTACAAAATGCTCTGACATATATCGAGCCCTAAACCTCTCCTCAAACATCTCCCAGGTCACTTTATCTCGAGTCAAATGGAGCTTCCGCTCCTCATTCCTCCACCAAATGTCTGCATCTCGAGGAGGTGTATGGTGAACTTGGCTTTGACATTGCTCTCATGAGAGTGCAAGCCAAAGTAGCTATCCAAGCTAAGGAGCTAGGGCTCTGCCCCAAAGCCATTTGTCGAACCAGTATAAGTAGGTGGCTTAAAGGTGAAGAAGGTCTCAAATCACACTGTCTGTGTCTCGATCCTGAGCGATGTGGTCTAATAGGTGAAAGGGGTCACCTATCTCCAAATGGTCCCTCGAAGGCTGTGTGATGGCTGCGACGGAATGAGGCCATCCTCTCGCCAAGGATGGAAGGGTTGCATGACCTCTCTCGTCTCGGGGTATCATGCTCAGGTGGCTCTGAATGTGCATCCTCACCAATCAACTCCTTGTCTCCCAACTAAATGTCCTCCTCTCTCGGCTCATGCGGTGGTGGTGGAAGGCATGCTTGCACGACACCTATTAGCTGCTATAGGGCCCTCTAATATCTGAGGCCCAAATTCGGGTGCCGGTGGCTCCGTGTAGGTGCACTACATCCCAAGCCTCTAGCCGATCGTCCCCTCTTGGGTGCCATCTTGTACCCGAGGTAAAAAAAAAAAATAAAAAAAAATGGTTTATAAACTTTTTAAAAGTTGTGAAAAGTGTTTTTAATTATTATTATTATATATGTATATATATGTGTTTTTTTAAAAAACCATATTACTATTAAAATATATATTCCTAACTAATTTAATGCTTCTCCCTTTTCGTTAATAATTATTTTACCCGATCAAGCTCCCTAGGGTCATAAATAAAAAACAAATACACCCTTAATAATTAATTATTTTCTCTATTAAGTCCCTTTTAATTAATTTTCCTACACACCCTTTTAATTTAATTTGTTTCCCCCCTTTTAATTTAATTTACCCACACACCCCCTCAAATTTATTTTCCATTCCCACAAAAAAAATGGCCCATGACTTTAAGTGTGTAGGGTTAAATGAGAGCCCTAGGATAGATCTAATATTGACCCTAGATCTTATCTTGCCCTAAGTTTTGACCTAATCATCCTTATGTTTTCCTTACCTTGCTTTCTCCTCTTCTCATTTTTGTTTTATTGTCTTTACAGATGTAGGTTGAGGAGAAGCTTGGAGGATTTGTTGTTCAAAGGATTGTAAAGAAACCCTCACTAAAATTTGTTTACGAATGTATTATTTTGTTTATGTATATTTTCTTTATCCAAAATCATGGAGAACCTCCAAAGTAGAAATTTACTGATATAATTGTTTTTTGAGAAAAAGCCGCAAGGTTCTTGTGTGTGTGTGTGTGTATAGATTTTGTTGGTTAGGAGGCTAGAGGGGTAGTGGCTTGCGTGGGTGGGATGTGGGTGAGGTGGCAGAGGAGGCCGCAGTGAAGGAGGACAGGGTTGGTTTTTTGAGGGGGGAAGGGTGTCATGCAGCGGTGTAGGGGTGTGGGGAAGGAGGTGTGGCAGTGGGGGTGGGGTGGGGATAAGGGGGGAATGACGGTAGGGGGTTTGGGGGTAGGGGCAAGGTGGAAGGGGGGTCGGCGTGCAAGGTTGGGGAAGGAGGGAGGAAGAGGGGGGTGGTAGTGGCGGCGGGACGGGAAATGGGCCGGGGGTGGGGGGAGGTGGGGGCGGTGACTCATGGGATAGGCGTAGGGTATGGGGAGGGGCTCGGCCCTCTCCCCTTCACTTTTTTTTTTTTTTTTTTTTTTTTTTTTAACTACAATATATATTATATATTAATATATAAATATATATAATATATAATATATATATACCGTAATATATATATATATATATATATATATATATATATATATATATAATTATAACATATATTATACATATAATAATAAAATAAAAGTATAATAAATATTAGGATATTGCACTATTTTAAAAATATAGTTTTAAATATATAAATCTGCAATACATAATTCCAATAATATACAAATAAAATATAACAAATATAAGTTTATTCTATTTTATTTTACTTTTATTCTTTTATTTTTTTTTTTTTTATTCTTTTATTTTTTAAATTTTTTTGCATGAACACATGTAATAAAAATTTGCAATAAAATATTTTTATATATCAAAGTAACAACATTTCCAATAAATCAACTTTTCCTTTGAACACAAATAATCAGATTTCTAGAATCATATAGAGGTAGAAATATATTTAAATCTAGTTTCAATTAGTATCTAAATCTTGATAATTTTACAAAGGGATGTACATTTCAAAATAATAATAATTCCTTCTAATATTAAATATCAAACTTCATATAACAACTAGATTTCCTGTCAAAAGAATCTGACAATTTTTTTATTTAAACAAAACAATAAAGGTAAATAAAACAGAAATTACCCAAAGAGTCCATGTGTTTGAACCACAGCTCTGATACCAAATGTAGTGCCATTTTTTTACTTTTAAAAGTAAGCACACTAAATATTTTAGATTTAACATGTAATGCATAACTAGATATCACAGATTTTAAACAAAACAAACCTTTCAAATGAAGACAAAAAAAAAAGAACTCATGATTTTAATATTGTAATATTTCCTTTTTTTTTTACAAGATTCTTGCAATAATGAAGAGGAAACTTCTTAAGCAAACGACTTAAGTTTACAAGTAACATCAAATAAAAATAGGTGTTTTACAAGATGAAAGCTTCACAAATCCACATTTGTAAAAATATAATGAAAGTAATGTCCTCAAAAGAATGAAGATGACTATGATGACAAGGAGACTCCAACTATCTCCAAATTTGAGTGTTCTTCCAAGAATGCTAAATCAAGAGACAAGGCTTGTTTACCACCCAACCAATAGGCATCATCACATGCCTTTCCATGGTTGGAAGTCATGCTAGCCTCCCCCAAGCCCATGGGAGAGAGGAACTAACTTCCACAATGTGCACAAGTATAAAGGGGATAAACACAACAAGAATACATAGAAACATTTAAACACTTAGACATAATACACATGATGAGACAACACTATGAGGAGAAATAAGATCACCCTCACAAAAAGGGGGAAGAGAAGAAATAGGATGCCCAAAAAAACAAGAGTGTCCAACCATAGGATACACCAAATACATATTTTATAACCTCCTTATTTCTCCTTCATCCTCCTTATTTCTCCTTTATGTCAATGAAATCCTTCTTGGGAGGATTTTCAAACCCAATGGGTTTCCTCTCCAAGAATGGGGAAAGGTTCAAGCCATATGAACCTTTCTCCCACCTCAAACCATATGAGGGGATGAGAAGGAACCTTCATGGCTTGACCAACAAACCATGAGGTTTGAGAGGGAAATCCCTCTCTCTTCCCCTACATTCTCCAAAAACCATCAAGCCATATGATGGTGGAGAGTAAAACAAAACAAAAAAAAAAACAATCAAGACTACATTCTTCATACAAGCTTAACAACATAAAATTTCACACACTTTATTTTATTGACAAATGCATAGCTATCAATACAAGCAACAACAAGGAAAGAGGGATTAAGAATCCTACCTCTACAAGCTTCCAAGACTCTAAGCTTTTCCCACTTTGTCCAAGCAATCCTCAAGCTCCCCAAAATTCTCCAAGTCCAAAAAAAAAAAATGAGGAAAAAGTCCCCTTCCTTCACCATGAGGAAGAATATCAAGAGGAACCCAAAAGTTTCCTCACCAATAGAAAATGACATGTGTCACCCCCTCTCCTCCCACAAGTCAAAGATTCCAAAACCAAATAAGTAAAAGTAAACTCACCTTTTAGCCCTTATCACCCAAAATACTAAAAATGAAAATAAAACAAAGTGGAGCAACTTTTAACAAATACACAAAAACCAACCACCTTACATGGATGTGACCAAAGGAAGGAAAAATGGGAGGAAACTCCCTCAAACCTTGAAATAATCCCCCTACCTATTAGGTAGGGTCCAAGGGCCCATTTTCATGCTAAGTGAACTCCCAAACTAAAAGGGGTCACTAAAAATGCCCAAAATAGCCCAATTTCGGGTTTGGCACACTTGGGCACAAGGGTAGAGGGGGTGGGGTCCACCCAAGGTTCACATGTGGCCCCAATCCCTTCTACCAACACACACACACACACACTTACCCAAAACCATCACTTAAATTAAAATGAGATCATTAAACCCCTAAACTAGTTTACTTAAATAAAACACACCCTAAACATAATTAATTTTACAAGACATAAATACATTACAATTGAGGGTTCACTCATGGTGCCCAATTAATACACCTACTCTAAGGCCTCAAACATTTAGCATGGTTAGGACTCAGCCCATGGGCCACTTGTGCACAATTGCGTAGCCACCCTGAAACCCATGCTCTCCTATAACTTGTCACCTGCACACTCATTGCACACATTAACCGCATCTGTCCAATACAATAAACATCATCTACTCATCACAAAATTAATCAAACCTATAATATCCTAACATCATTATACAATTGATAGTGCAACACATACAATTATACACATAGTTCACCATGAATCATCCACAGATATAATTACAACCGCATACATCTATGATAGCACGAGTTACCATTATTAAATCCAAAAAATTATATCATTGATCAAATCGACTACAAGAATTCAACATCTAACCAATAAATCTCACTATCATGTAACACTTTGTTAGTGTCATCAACATCATAAGGAATATATCAATATACTAATCTAGTCCAATTGGCGCTACGCGCCCAAAATACCATAATGTCCATGAGGATAAACAACATAGCATAATGTCTAAATATATCAAAGTCTCAGTCAAAACATGTCTATGCATAAAGGAACCAATAGATAATTGGAGCTATAAAAATGTGGGCACTACGGAATGTTGGACAAAATATTTTTAAATTTAAAAAATTAAAATGCGTCAAAAGGACCATCCACCTTTTTCTTTGAACAAGGTAGGAGATTATGCTCTTATAGTTTCATATTTTTATTTCCTATGCTATTCTCCACTGTACTCTACTAATGTATTTTTATTTATTCATTAGGAAACATACACCAAGGAGATATCAAAAAAAAAACAGTGCACTATATAAGGTTTGTTTTTGTTTCATTACCAAAATCATGCATATAGACATTTTTAATTTTTTTCCGTAAGAGGTATTAAAGATGATTTGTGTTGTGTATGAAGAATGAAAATATGCCTCCCAGTTGTAGTGACATGCCATGCGAAAGTTGTAGGGGAAGTCCTCGGTATAATAGCAAGACTTGCCATCCATAGAGAGAAGAACTTAATTATGTTGATGGTTACTTGAGGATGCCATTTATAATTGCTTGTGCTCGATGTACTCAATTATCCTCCTCATAATTTCCCATAGCTTTTGATATAACCTCTATATCTATATCTATCTACATATACCGAGACATTTATACATTATTTTTCACTCACAGTTTAAATACATTAAATATACATCCTTTTCGCAATGAGTTCTATTTTTGTTAGAAATATATTGGATTCTACTCAACCTTCACACATTATCAACTTATTTATCATCTGCAAGGAGTTAAATGGGTTATGGGCATGAACCGTAACCAAAAATAATGAAAATGTTCAATTATTGTCCTCTTTAAAAACTAAAAAATGGGCACCGAGGAATTTTTCACCTCTTTAGTATAGTTAGGGGACTTGTCTAACAGATAAAAGTAGAGCCCGAATGGTTTTCTCTTAGATATGGAGAGACTAAAAATTCAGCCATCTTGGTCTTGTAGTTTAATCACAGAGACGTCACGAGATCCTTTCCAACATTAGCAACATAAACTCTCATTGGCTTCGATATAAATTTAGTGCACTTATATCGAGAAGGTGTTGTTAGAGAAACTTTAGTTCTAGATCGTCGAGACCTAGAAGTTGGAACTAGTTGGAAGGAGGTGGATTTGAGGAATCCACTTGGCTTGATGGAAGCAACAACCGCATTCAAAGACAATAGAGAAAATGATGTTAATTCCAATGCAGGAGTAGTAATAAATGGCTAATGTAAATGGTAAATTATTTTAGAATGTGTGAAGGCATTTAGCATAAAAAATTAGTTTTTTTCAAAGAAATGTTATATGATTTGAATATAAGTGACCAATTTAAGAAAAAAAGTTTAGATGTTTTAGGATAGCTATAGGTTTTAGATAAGTCTAAAAATATAGTTTTTAGTACTATAGTTTAAACAAATAAATACAATCCTTATTTAAAGGGGTATTTTAAAGACATTTTTTTTTTTAAAATAGTAAGGATGAAAATTTTACTAGATTATATCCAAAGAACCCGAGGGGATAAGGGTAAAGTATGAACCAATAGGGAAAAATGTTTTACTATACTTTTGGAATTTCTCTCCTTGATATTAACTTGGGTTTTAATCTTATTGCATTTAATTTTTCCTACACACTTTAGAAACATGAATAAAATATTTCAAGCAAATTTTTAATCCTTACGTTTTATTTTGTAGGTTCATAGTAAGTTTTTACATCCTAGATTTCATGTTTGGTAAAGACCTTAAAAATATTTGAAATGTTTCAAAGAATTATTTTTGTCTATGTGCAAAAATTACTCGTGTATGAAGAGTGGGCCCAAAGAAGTATTCCAACTTCCACCAAACTAGTTAATTTGCCAATATTTTTCACAATGGAAAAATTCAAGTAAAATGGAAGGAGGGGATTATTTATTTCCAACCAACTAACCACGAATAGTTGTAATGTTTTATTAAAAAAATTCTTTATTTGAAACCTTGAACTGCTCTAGTACCATGATAGACAAGGGATTTATTAACCGCATTAATAAATATTGCAAGAAACATTAATATCACCATTGGAATATGCACTAAATAAAATAAACAACAAAACATAGAAAATAACCCAAAACATAGAAATTACATGGAAAAATCCACGATAAAATGATATTTTCCATTATGCGAGAAACATTTACATAGTCTAGTAATTCTCCAAATTCCTCACTTCTCTCCATCAAATTCACTCGAAGTGAATTGAACCAAATATGGCCCACGACCATATTTAAATAACCCCAAGTGTTATGAACCATTAAGTGATGGGATGTGCACCCCAGTTTAGAATTAATAAGTTATTAAATAACTAATAAACATATCATGAAGTTTATATTAAGTAATTAAGAATATTAAATATAGGCACTATAAACAAGAATATAAAAAAGGATATAACAAGAATCTAGGGATTATGCCTTGTGACGGAAGAAGAACAACTTAGCTAAGATGTATAATATACTTACGGACTCTGAACTTCAAGATATATTTTTCCAAAGTCTATTACCGCCTCTCTAGGAGAGTGTTATGTTCAAAACATCTCCATCATTTGATCACGTATGTCATACTCATAAGCTACGTGACAAAGAAACTACTATTTATGGCCAGGCTTGAGTATCATGAGCAAGATTTGTCTTCTAAGCACTTTAAAAGTAAATAAAATTTCAAGCCATCTACAAAACCTACCAAATCTAAATCTATTTTCAATGATGTATCTAATCCCAAAAGCTTCAATAGAAACCGTATAAGCATACACTTACTAAATTTCCTTGTTCTTCACTTATTTTATTTCCACAACTCATTGAGAGCAATCTTATTATGCTTCCTCCACTCAATCTGGACCCATCTCATCCTAAAGGTTGCAATTACAATGAAAATTTTAGATGTAATTATCATCAATGCATTGGGCATTCTATAGATCGATGTTTCAAACTTCACAATCTTATTCAAGATCTTATCGATAATAATGCAATTGATCTTCTTGAGCCTACAACATCTACACCAGTTAATGAAAATAACAAGCTCAAGATATTCAACAATCATCTTCCTAAACATGAAAAGCAAGCAAATGACTCTTCATCCAATCATACATATCCGATGCAGGAGTATCATGGGAAAAGCTACAAAATGATAAGATGACCTCCTAAATCATGTTGGTGGAATAAAAAAGATGAATATGAGTCTTAAACCCATGAGTAAGATTCAAGGATGCAATTTTAAGTGCTAGGGGAGTTTAAGAATTTAAATATTCAAATATGTAGGTTTCCCTCCTTTTTGTAAATATAATGTCTAATCATGTAAAATGGCTAAATGAGGGTTGTAAAGTAGTGAGAAATATTTTGAAGGATTTTTAATGTATGTAAGTACGTATGGATGTGTTGACATAGGTCAAATGGTATGTATGAGCCCAAGAAATACTTAACATAATGTTAAAATGCCTTCTAGTGAGACATAGGCATGTAAAGAGTCATAACCAAGTTAGTTAGGGTTATGAAAGAATGAGATAAATTCGAGAAGGAATTTGTTAAGGGATTCATTCCTTGAGGAGGAGGAGCTGAGGAGAGAAATATGAGAAAACGTCAAATTTTATATATTGTCCATAGTCTATTATGATAACTCTGTTTGGCATATGAATGACTGAGTTTATATTGTTATTTGCGCAAGCTTTTTATTTTGGGATTAAAAGGTTCATGTGTTGATTTTGAAATCTATCTAGAAGCATGTGTATAAAGAATTCACCGATTTACCTTGAAGAATGGATGCAAATCGACCTAGCCTACTATGTTTTGTAAAATTTGAACTATAGTCACCAATTAATTTGTATTCTTGCAAAGTATTCTTGACTTACTAATCTTAGGTTCTATACATGAATGTATTTTAGTGACTAGATTTATATTGGAAGATGGTTGAAGTGTCTTTCACTAACATAGATTGGAAGACTTTGTTTTGAATGTATATATCTCTACTGTGATTAGTGGTTTAGGTGTGTGAACTATGGAAGAATTTGTGATGCTAGGAGTGTATATACATGCATGAATATTTTATTGTCATAGGAATGAAGATATTGCTAATCATTTATGCATGCAAATCCATGGTGTTGATTGAGAAATCATAGAGTTGTAGCAAGCAAGAGATCATCTACGGTTTGTACCGTCCCGATAAGAAGTGTCAAGAAGCTTTCCAAGAGTTAAATGTGTCATTGACCCCAAATGGTAAAAATAACTCATGAAATATATTGGAACAAAATTAAGAATAAGATTTCAGACCTTAAACCTTTGTAGTTGTGAAGTTATAGATCTTTTTGTGTCTCTTGGGCTAACACTATTACGGAGATAGGGTTTGTAGTTTGTAGGCTCATATGAAGGAATTCAAGATTAAAATTTGGTGGAAATGATGGTCGGGATGTATATCAAGATATTTATAAGGAATTTTGGTATTTCATTGGTGAAATATTGATTTATATTTGACAAAGATATCGTCACAATGGATAAAACACATCTATGTCTAATAGGAAAGGAAAAATAAAAAAGGAACCAAGGTTTTTATTTTGGTATTGATTATGAAAATTTTGTACATAGTTAGAAAAAGATAATGGGTGGTTAAAAATTCCTAGATTATACCACGAAGTTTGGAAGATGAAAAGTTATGATCAAAATTGTAAGAAAACATACCTAATTAAGAGCTAGTGAAATAAGAAAGGAAGAAGGCATTTAAGAGAGAACCAAAGGAGTTGGACCAAAAATTTCACACTCACCTTATTTGGAAAAAGGGTCCTTGAAGAAGGAAATATTTTGTTTTGGGCTTATGTTGTTTGTTCTAACCATGAATGATCCAAGAACATTGTTCTTGAGAACTCTTGAGGGGCGATTTGGTCGAATATTGAAGAATTGAATAACAACTTGGCTTCTAATAATTTTGATAGTTGAACTAACCTTTCTTTGAGTTGGTGATTAGGGAAATAAGTAAGAAAAGGTTATCAACTACAAAAGTCTCAATTTCACCTATTTGGAAGCTAGAGCACAAGGAGCTAGAAAGGGTGTATAGAGGTAAGGAAGATCAAAGGTAGTTTTGCAAGGAACTTGGTTGTTTTACCAGTTGTATTGGTACATACTAAAGGTGAGGAAGTAGGGTATGATGTTTGTAGAGAAACATTTTTCTTTAAATAACTAAATTTGAAAGTTTATCTATCCTTGATCCTAGAACTAAGACATCCAAAATAGGGTACTAGTGTTGGGGTTTATAATATTAAGCGGAAACTACTTATTATAAAACCCGCCAAATGACCCAAGTTGGATTTTAAAGAGTGGATCATGACCACCCACCTTGTATATAACAAGGTGATCCTTTAGGGATTGGTTACACATGGTTGTAACATTGTATGCGAGCTATATGTGCAAGTAGATTTGTAAGTCTCATGAGAAAATGTGTGAAGTAGTTCATAATTCCTTATTGAAGGAGTAATTACATGTGAAATAGTGGGAGTGTTGGGTAAAAGTATATTCTCAATAAAGATAAGTGATTTCTCAGTGGGTTTTTTTACCTTTCATGGTTTTCCCACTTAAATCTAGTGTTCCTGTGTCATTTACATTTTTGTATTTACTTTTTGTTCATGTTATGTAATATGCAATATGCAATATATTATTATATATTTAATTTAATCGCACTTCATTATATATAATCTTCAGCAATTATATTATGGATTTATAATGTGTTAATTATTCATTCTTGTTAATTCCCTAACATGGTATCAGAGCTGGTGGTTATGCTAGTGCAGAGATAGATAGAGATGTTTTTGATTTGCAAGAGTGAAGAAGCTCGACATTTATTTTCATAGCTGCAAAACCATAGTTTTTCTTCCGTCCACTTCAAGCTAATTAGGTGAAAAATTCCAATTCCCGCTCAAATATTTTTTAAATATTGGTTAATTGGTTGTTTAGATCTTATTTGTGCATTTGCATGCATAGATATGTGTTTCTACGACTGTTCTTGGTCTTTCACAATTTAAATCAAGTAAATCTGCAAGTTCATTTAAGTTTTTCAAGCTTTTTATAGATATTATAGTTGTTTTTGGATGTGGATACAAAAATTTTATTTATATCCAGCTTAGTTCCTTGCTTCTAAGTCTACCTCGACATTAAAAAGATTTATTTTTTGCAAGTTATGTTATTGTGAAGCTTCACCAATAAGATAAGTCTAGGTAGCGTCACTATGTCGATATTTTAATAGATCTTTTCATTTTTGTGAAGCTTGAACCAATCATTAAGCTCCATCTAGCTTCATGTTGTCAGTATTTTAATAGATATTTTCATTTTTCTGAAGCTCGAGCCAATCATTAAGATCCATCTAGCTTCTTTGTGTCAGTATTTTTATTGATCTTTTTGTCAGTTGTGAAGCACGAGCCAATAAGGGAATTTCATGCTCTCTGCGTTGTCAGACTTTTGTTAGCTTCTTCTGTCACTTGTGAAATTCAATCCAATTGAATTGCTCTACGTCTCTTCACATTTCACAATTGTTAGTATTTTTAATCATGACAATGGTTATCCAATGAGAATAAGCCATGATTTTTGCATTTGTCAAAATTGTGAAAAGCGAGCCATTAAGAAGGTTCCATGCAAGTTTAGTTTTTGCTTTGATCATTTAGGCTAGATCTGAAAGTGTGAACCAATAGAAAAATTCCATGTACATTTGTTTTTTCACAATGTTAGTCTTTTCTTTTTTTTTTTTTTGTGTCATACTCTACCTAGCCTTCACGATGTCGGTATTTATCTCATGCTTGGCTAGTGAGATTATGACATCTGTCTTTTGAATTCGCTTGTGGTTCGGACCATAAATATATTTTTAAATTTTGGATCTTTCTAGGGAATTCAAGTCCGCCCGAAGCTATCTCTTAAAATTTTGGAAGAAAGCTTCCAATTGTCTTCTTTCAGTCATTAGATTTTTGCCAATTGGTGTCGTTTGATTAGTCTTTTTGTCATCACTATCTTTGCTTTCGCATTATTACTCAAAACCAAAAAGGAAATTTTTTTGGTTAATTACATAGAATTCACAACCACTGGGATCATTTGTGTGGAAATTTTCCAGAAAGGTGACACCTGCCCCCTTTTTTTTAATTAGTTGCACGTGTTACCTTCTGTTTGGGCCACATGTTTCTTCTATTTTTGGCACATAATTATTTTTTTCATCACATTTTTTAACTCCGTTATGGACCCGATAAGTTATCTATTTTAATTAAATTTTGGAGACTTTGCATCCACCAGGGGGATCTGTGGTAAATTTTAAAGGTTCTTTATACCGAGGTTTTTATAAAAATATTTGTGTCACGGTTTTCAAATTTTCTTCATACCACGGTTTTTCTAAGGTTCTTTGTTCTATGGGTTTTCTAAGTTCCTTTGTCTCACGTATTTCAAAATTTATAAAGCTTATATCTCTTCTCTATGACCTTCTGTGACTTGTCTTTTTCATTTTTTTAGCAATTTGTGCATGTGAATTTCGATAAAAAATTTGTAGCTTATCTGTTGTCTCTGTTTGGCTCTCCTATAAAGGGTTGGTTTGAATTTAGTTGTATTTTTCTTCATAGTTGTCTCAGTGCATTTAAAATGGCTAGTTTTGGTATCTTCTCATTGGAAAAATATCGGTTATTAAATTGAAATAATTACGATCTAGAGAGTAAGGTTAAAATATTATTTCATATCTAGAAAGCTATGGGATATTGTAATCGGTGTGGAAAAATGACCCACCAAAAGACTTGCAAATCCTAAAAATATATTAACTAGAAAATATATCATATTTCTCACTCAATTTTTTTTAATATGCATTTTCTCTTGAAAGATAGTTTGAATCCATTCAAGACCTATTACCAATTACCTTATAAATGTTAATCTTTAATCATTTATCAATAGTTCTTCAAATAATTAAGATGGTGAAATATTATCACTTGTGTTGAAAAACATACTCAATCTTGGTTTTCTACCATCTTATTATTTCTTCGTTAAGAATATCTTAATTGATATTTATTTATTCGAAAGAGATTATAATTTAACGTTATGACCACATTCCTTAAATTGCAATTTTAAGGTATTTAGTTTTAAAAACTAGGGTTCAAATTTTTAGTTTAATATTAAAATTAAACCTCTCTTTCCTTTGGCCCACCTCTCTAACCTACCCTTAATACCTATTTCAAAATATTAATAAATTAAACCCTTTCGCCCCCTCATGTCTAATGGTATATTGAATTTAATTTTATCAATTTGAATTGCCTCAATATGAACTCATGTGCTAGGATATTTCCTAGCTAATGAACCCCCATGCCTCTTCCATCACCTGAAATATTTTATGTCATTTTCCTTTGCATTGAGATTCAAATACAAATAAATTCTAAGGACGGAACACCTTAGTAATTTATTCTCTTGTGACAAAAAACCCCCAAGAGTTGTTAGGGTTTTTCACTCAGAAATTCCCATCGATTGTAATCAGATTTTCAGTGTTATTTTTAGTCATTTCCAACAGTGTATTTAAAGGCATTTGAGGAATAAAATTGCAACAGTTCATGTTCTATTGGATCGACCCATTTGGGGCAGATTTGGCTTTTTTTTAGGTATTTAGATATGATTTTAATTGCTAAATCATCTACCTATTTTTGGGAAATAAGCCAATTAGTTTCATAATTTTTTCAAAGGGGGTTTTACCAGTTTTATAATAATAATTTAGATCTGATTTCTAAGTTGATTTGGCATCCAATTTTTTTGATTCTTATATGAATGAGTTCCTAAAAATATAGGAAAACATCTCGGGATGGAGAAAATATTTTTTGGAGCTCATTTGATGCCCCCCCAATGTGTGGGCGGAAATACTAGGAGGGCTAGATATGCATGTTTGGTAGTTACTTATTATAATTTGGTTTACATCATCTTGTTCCTTGTATTTTTCCAAGTTCAGGCATATGTCATTTTCCTAGATTGGAGTTGTGTAGAGAAAGTTAAGCTATCTTGAAGATTGTAGTAGTTAGGGTTTCAGATTTAAATTATTTTCTAGCTACTGTAAAATCTGATTTTTGCCACATATTCTACAAGGTTGTTCCAAGGGTTTGGGAGTAAAAATAATTATTGTATGCTGATTTTGGGTGTGTTTTCATATAAAACTCTAGTCAATTTGGCTGAAATCATTCCCGTTTTCCCTATCTTTCAAATTTGATATTTTTCCATTGTATTTTGCTATTGTTTTGAGTGGGAAACATTTATATTTTCTCCAAGGATTCATTTGGGGATATTTTAATGGTATTAGAGAAATTTCCCTCCCACCTAGAGGGTTTTGATTTGATGCAACCATGAGAGGATGGTGATAGAGCTGAAATCATGGGAGGTAGACAAAAAAACTTTCCATGGGATCTAGAAAGAGATCTTCTTAGGGAAATGGTGGACTCCCAGCAGCGGTTGATTCAATCCATGGAATGTATGGGCTCCACTCTTGACAAGTTGGTGTTGGATAGGAGAGACAGGTTTGAGGTCTAGACAAGATCAAAAGCCTAGATCATCAACACTTTCTATTGATAAAGGTCCAACACCACAAGACAAAGAAGAAAAGGTGATTAGCTTCATTTTATGTGTTTTAAGATTTTACTTCATTATTTCTGGTAGTTTATTCAAAATTGAACTATTGTTCATTTTTTGGCATATATGACATGTCTAGGCTTAAATTTTCCACCTATGAAATATATTAAAGGGTGCTTACATGGTAATTTTTTAAAGCAAATTCCACATAAATCCATGGGAAGTATCCATAGTTAGTGGATCATGTTTTTCAGTGAACACTGTGATTATTCTTGTATGATTTGATTATCTATTCAGATCAATTATCTATCAAGTCTTATCTCATTATTTAAAGACTTAGAATAAGATATTGAAGGTATATATGTTTTTGATAAAACATTTCTTAAATTTCCTAACATGGTTAGTTGTTAAGCATATTGTTATGATAGTTGTTATACAACTAGTGTTTAACTTTTATAGTTGGTTAAAAGTGAAATCATATGATTTATATTATGCTTAATATGGATATTATGACTCTAACCATGATGATGTTGTGTTGGATATACATATGGATTTGTGTTCAAGTGTTTTTGGATGTAGGTGTCATCACTTGGAGTGGTAAGAAACAACCAATAATTTATATCTCTTCTACTAAAGCATAGTATATGAGTGCTTATGGAAGTAGCAAATGAAATTCATTTGGCTCAAAATACTGTTGGATGAACTCCATATGGGTGTCAAAGGAAGCACTACTCTTCTATGTGACAACCAGAGTTGCATTTATCTTGCATATAATCCAGTTTAGCATCAAAAGAAAAATCATATTGAGGTTCATTCAAGAAAATACGTGGATGGTGATATTGATTTCAAGTTTTGTTTAAATGAAGATCAAATTGAGGATATTTTCACGAGAGTTGTAGTGTGCTTTATGAAATTTTCCAAGTTTTGAGCCTTGTTGATACTTTGAGTTGTCATTGAGGGGAGTGGGCATGATAATGCCATACATGACATGCCACCTCTTAATGGCCTAAATATTTTAAAGTGGATACTCCCAAGACTATTTCTAGGTTGTTTAAGTAAATTTTCACATATGTGATGTTTACTTGTAATTCCTAGTGAAGAATTAGTTATGGGAATGCCTTGTGTTATAAAAGGCTCCATAATATGATATAATTCTTCATCCTTAATTACTTTATCTTAAGAATTTTTATATGTTCCTTTGTATTGTGGTTTTTATGGAAACCTTGGAACACTATTTTAAACCATGGAAAAACAATGTCTCATGGATTTTCTAAAACCCGTAATGCATTTACAGTTGTTCACAGATTGTATAAGTCCATGGGAAATTGCAGTCACGTACTGTGGAGTTGAAAAACCCACGGGAATATGCTTTAGTGCTCCACGGAACTGCAAACCCACAGAACAAGTGTTTTTGGATGCTAGCTTTGAATCACGAGTTGATTTATATGTTTTAATTCATTTTGTACCAAAGGTAACTTGGAATAAGGAACAAATGATAACATTTTTTTATATGTTTCCCCACTTAACATTAAGGGGGAGTGTTGGGGTTTATAATATTAAGTGAGAAATTGCTTATTATAAAACCCGCTAAACTACCCGGGTTGACTTTTAAAGAGTGGATCATGACCACCTGCCTTGTATATAACAAGGTGATCCTTTAGGGATTGGTTACACATGGTTGTAACATTGTATGCAAGCTATATGTGCGAGAAAATTTGTAAGTCTCATGAGAAAATATGTGAGGCAGTTCATAATTCCTTATTGAAGGAGTAACTACATGTGAAATAGGGGAGTGTTGGGTAAAATTCTGTTCTTAATAAATATAAGTGATTTATTAGTGGGTTTTTAACCATTCATGGTTTTCCCACTTAAATCTGGTGTTCCTGTGTCATTTACATTTATGTATTTGCTTTCTTTTCATTTTCTAAAATATGCAATATAAAACATCTTGATCTATGTTTAATTTAACAACACTTCATAATCTCTAATATTTGGAAATTATGTTGTGGATTTATAATTTGTTAATTATTCATTCCTGCCAATTCCCTAACAACTAGATCCATGAATTCCATTGAATGGTAATAACATGATGAGCATGAAAATGTGTTGAAGCTCTGCATCATTTGGTATCAAAGTGGAGGAATTGGTTTTGTTGATTGCTAACAAGAAGTGTAAAGGTTGTTTGTTTATGTGAAGTGACAAGTGAAGAGGAATGGATAAATAATAGTTCATGGAAGCATTGGTGAAGATAATAGGCAAGAAAGAGAGGTAGAAGGAGATAGAAAGAAAAGAGAGAGAAGTCAAGAAAAAGAGAGAGGAGGAAAGAAGACAAGAGGCATGGATGGAAAGAGACTTGAGAAATTTGAGAGAAGATGTAGATAAATTAGGAAATTTGATGATGCAAGAAGATACGAAGTGGGGTAGGCGATGAGAAGAAGGGTCAAATGGCCTATAGAAAAAATTGTAAAGAAGAGAAAAAGAGAGGAGCTAAGGAAATTTATCAAGGAAGAAGAGAAAAAGCTAAGACACATTAGGAAGAATGCAAACAAAAAAGAGGAAGAGATAATAAAAGAGGTTGTGTATGATGGAATGCAAATAATGAATGTGTAACAAGAGAAAATCAATCCATGAATGAGGTACATAAACAATTTCAAATGCAAAATGAAGATTTATTGATTGTAGATACTAAAAAGATGAAGAAAACAAGTTTGATAGTCTTGTGAATGATGAATAATGGTGTGAATCAAATGTTGAAGAGAAAGAACTCGATCTAGGGAGCATGATTATGATGATGGATATTAAGAGATTTTTTTGGGAACTAGTCAAATAGGTACATAGGTAAAATAAGATGAGCTCGATAAAAAGTAAAATGGTGAATTAAAGGACTAGAGTAGGTAAAGAAGAAGGTGATGGAAACAATAAGAAGGAAGAAAAAGAAGAAGAAGGTAATTAAGAGGTCTTAGATGAGGCCTTAGACATGTTGTTGCAACTTGATGGAAACAATAAAAGTATATGCACAAGAAAACACTTGAAAAGGAAGAAAAAAGAGGATTAATAAAGAAGTGAGAGAAAGAGAACAAGTAACAGTAGATGAGGTTGGGAAGTAAGTTTTTGAAGAAAGTGTGAGGGCCTTAAGGTAAAGAGATGTCAAGAAAAGTGAAGATGGTGAAGAAAGAGAAGAGAGAGATGAAAGTGAGAGTGAAGAATCTCATGATGAAGAGCTTGTGGACCTAGAAAAGGGTCTAATAGAGGAAGAAACAGTTGATGAAGAAAATGAGGATGGTAAAAATAGGAATAATGAAGATTATGGGTAGATTTCAGCCCATTTGTGAAAAGAAAATGATGGAAATGTGATGAAACAAGGCTATGAAGAGAAGGAGAACATCATAAATCATGAAGAATTTTCATATTTGTTTTTTTTGTGTTTGGTATTGATTATGAAAATTTTTACACAATTAGAACAAGCTAATGGGTGGTAAATTCCTATATTGTACTATGAAGTCTAGTAGATGACAAGTTATGATAAGAATTGTAAGAACATATAGCTAATTGAGAGCTAGTGAGCTAAAGAAGGAAGAAGGTTTTTAAGAGAGAAGTAAAAGGATATGGACCACAAAATTTCACACTCACATTATTTGGAAAAAAATGGTCCTTGAAGAAGGAAATATTTTGTTTTGAGCTTGTGTGGTTTGGTCCAACCATGAATGATCCAAGAACATTGTTCTTGAGAACTCTTGAGGGAAGTTGGTCAAATATTAAAGAATTGAATAACAACTTGGGTTCTAATATTTTGGATAGTTGAACTAATATTGCTTTGAGTTGGTGATCAAGGGAAATAAGTAATAAAATGTTATCAAATGAAAAAGTCTCAATTTCACATATTTGGAAGCTAGAGCACAAGGAGCTAGAAAGGGTGTATGGAGGTAAGGTAGAGAAAAGGTAGTTTTGCAAAGAACTTGGTTGTTTTACCAGTTGTATTGGAACATACTTGAATGTGAGGAAGAAAGGTATAATTTTTGTAGAGATTTTTTTTTCTTGAAAGACCTACATTTTCAAGTTTAGCTATCTTAGACCCTCGAAGTAAGACATCAAAAACATGGTAGTATATCAAATGAATGTCATTGAATGTTGATAATATGATGAATGAATGAAATGTTTTTAGAGCTCTGCATCAATATCATGCAATGTCTCCTCCTTCATCGGTGGATCTTGATTTTCTAGTTGCTCATGCTTATGCATCTCCACCAATCATTGCATTCTTTGAACATGATCATCATGTTG
The DNA here is from genome assembly GCA_018340775.1 of Taxus wallichiana var. yunnanensis. Taxonomy (NCBI): domain Eukaryota; kingdom Viridiplantae; phylum Streptophyta; class Pinopsida; order Cupressales; family Taxaceae; genus Taxus; species Taxus wallichiana. The sequence continues at coordinate 352,414,535 of CM031242.1, read as the reverse complement.
CATTCTCTTCTGATTTCTTGCACATCAGTTCTTTTATAGGATCTATTTCTGTCAATAACACCATGGTTGACCCATCATTTTGTATAAGTGGTAAGTGCATGGAAATCAGGTACCAAAAGGGGGTAAAAAATGGACACATTTTTTTTGAAATTAGTGAAACTTGAAATTCATCTAATAATTCAACATGCATATGCTCAAAATTTGACAAAATGATAAGAATAAGTACCGTAAAGCTTGGAATCTAGTTTTTACACTACTAATTTTTTTAAATGGTGGAGATTAAGAGGGTCAAATGTGGTGTGCACACAAAGTATGTCTATTTTTATGTCAAAAATATAAGAACCTATTGTGTGTGCACCCCCCCCCCCCGCCCCCACCATTTTTGAGTTCTATAAATTATTTTTCAAATCCCTTAGGTAGAAATTTAGCTAATTGCATGTACAAGGTGCCACTAGTTTTTCATAATTTTTGGATGAATATATAATTTTTTAATTAATTTTTAAAGTGCACACATCCTGAAAATGAAATATTTGTGTGTACACCCCGTAACTTTGAGAAAAATAGTCATTTTTCTTCTTTCTTTTTTAATGCATGTAGAATAGAGTTTAGAAAAGACTTTTTAAAAAATTTGAATGAAAAAATCATAAATTGTGTACAAAAACGTATGCATACGTTTTGACAAGAAAAGAAGGCACTAGTAAAAGAAATTAAGGATGAAATCCTTAAACTAATTATATTTTAGAAAGAAGTATATCGTCACCAAGGTAAAACCGAGCTTGACGTTATAGTATTTTTTTAGAATATTATGTTATAACGCATGAGGTATCGGGGTGTACACATGAGATTTTGATGTCTTTTTGTAAAACACGAGATCTATTCACAGTTACATAGTCTTAACCTTAGGTTTGGATATCCAAGAAAAATTCAAGCCTATGGATCGAGAATTTCAAATCCAAAAATATGAAACGCGCTTGCGTTCCTATTTACTATGTGGTGTATGTGGTTTTGGAGGATATATTTACTAAAATAAATGGTTTAAGTATACGAAATAATAAGGTAAAGTATATAGATTAATAAATGAAAAAATTATACTTTAAATTTATTTTAGTAAATGTAAAAAACTAGGTCAATCTGCACCTTATGGAATTAGTCTCACGACTCCATCGATCACAATTTAGAAGATAGTTTTTCATATTATAATCTTGTCGATACATAGGTTATTTTTAGGATTTCAACATTCAACTTAAATATTTTAGGGTTTAAATTCTACAATTAATGTATATTTTGGGAAAGAATATAGTCATAGTTTAGGTTTTGGGGCCTTTGGATTATTTACTTGACATTTGTAAGAGTGTTAAATGTGTCAAAATTAGAATTTACAAACCTCACAACTCCCAAAGGTAGCGACAATTGATTGAATATGTGGACTCATGAATTTTCCCATGAGCATGAAGTTTACTCCCTAATTTTGTCTTATACTATGGTAGAATCATACTATGGATGAGTACCTACAATACAAGCTTGGGGAATACATCTTTTAGAGGACCACTCATGCAATCTTCATAATCAACAATGGAAGGGAGTGACCTTAGTTCCCATGTTGGCATGTATATAATCCTTTGATATTTATAATAAATATTAACAATAGTAAGTTGTGGGCAAGAATATGATCTATCTAAGGACTCCATAATATATTCATTTGTTCAATAGAAGAATACAACATAACTTGAAGAGTTAGAAGCTAAAAGAGTGCATCACATCGATATATTTATAAAACTCAACAAAATTTAGGGTAAGAGTAGGTGAAAATGTGTAAAATATTCCAAAAATTAATTTACTTTCTATGGAGAAAGAAACTTAAGACTTTCATTGAGATTTATACTAAGTAAATTAGTTCCCACCCTAGTGTAGGAGTAGGAAGGTTGATTCAAGTGCCACATACTTCATAAGAAATCAAATCTACATCAACATTAAGATAAATGCTTTTCAGATATCCTTTTGTGTTTTTGCCAAGAAACCCTTAAAATAATTTCATATATGGGTAAGACACCTATAAAATAATTTAGTGAATTAAAAAAATGAATTTGGTGAAAGTGGTAAGAGGGTGTTGTCATGTAAAATGTATGGCATGAAAAATTGAAATTTTTAGCATGACAACTAAGCCCATAGTTGAATATTTTACTTCCCGGTCATTGGTATGTCCTTCCTCTATCTAACTTCCTCAATACCAATCTTAATATGGCTCAAAAGAAATTACTAACAAGGTTTTTAAGTTTGTTTTAATGTGTAGGGATAATTAAATATGATGATTGATGATTTCAATGTGACTTGATGGAATATAACTTCATATTGAGGCCTAAAATGGCCATTATGAGTTAATAAAAAACCCTTTAGGAGAGTTCAAGAAATATATTAAGCATCCAGAGGTGATGTAAAGGAATATTGGAAGTGTTGGAGGTAATTTAGGAATATTTAGGAAAGGTTTTCTCATTCAAGGACAATTTGTTCAACAATGGGTTTTATAGGTGCGAGGAAACAAACACGCTAATGTTTAAATATGACTTCTCTGGGATGATTTTGGGAGCTCCACAAGGAGTTAGGAGGAAACAGAATAGGCACTAGAAATATATACAAGTCCTATACATGTTGGTGATATCCAATTTTATCTAATACTTGAAGGTTTTATGAAGAATTTCTTAATAGTGTATCCACCCCTTTCGATTCTGACAAAAATGGCCCTAAATATGCAAGCTCTAGAGGCATGGTCACCACATTGTGATAGGTGAATATTTGTAAATGTTGATAAGTACCTCTCGGAATGGGTACTATCATTGTTTACCATGGGTGAGAATCTCATGAGAATGGGGCCAAAGTTTGTGAGTTGAAAACACCTTCCTAACACCCCAAGTTGTGTTTTTGAGTGACGAAATTTATAACATGAAAAAGGGGTAAAAAGAGTTACCTTGAGTTTAAAACATGCTTCTAAAACCTCAAGTAATGAATTAAGTGTTTATAAACACTGTTATGAGATATGTATTGTGATGGGAACATAATTCTCTCTTCTAATTACAAGGCAGGAACAAGGATCACTCTCTTACTTTTCAATGCCTCCACAATTAACCCTAGTGATCACAAATCAACTTCATGATGCTCAAACCATTTTTGATTATCTATCACTTACTAAAATAGATACTCACCATGTAGATGGAATACTTTCTTATTGAATGAGATTCTTGGCATGTGGCCACCTGTTGGACTAAAATGAGGTGGTTGTAATGTCCTTCCTCCTTTGAAGTGTGATCACACTACAAGGTTCGAATGAGTGTTTAAGAACACTACCAAGTGATGGACATCAAGTAAAACTTAGATGATTTCTCATTCTTACATATATGGTGATCTATATGAAGATCATCCTCTTAACCCTTTTGGCTCCATAATTCTCCTTGGATGGAATAAAATTTAGGATACTCATACACCTCTTTTCTCATATGCCTCTTACGAAGATAGATGGTACCTTGATCTTTCACACAAGATGGTCTTGAATGCCTCGATAATTTGACTAGCATATCTTGGTTTTATCCTTGAAGAGGTTTAAACATGATGGAAAAGTCAATATATGATGATCCTCAACATACTCCACGATATTCCCATTTCACCTTTAAACATGATGACACCCTTTTTAACTTCATGTTGTCATGCAAATGTGCAACAAGAAAATTCTCAATTTTTGAGCATGACAACCATACCCTACCTGAATTTTTTTCATAAAGGTCATTATGAGCCCTCCTTCATTTCACCTTAATCCTCAAGTCAATGTTCCCATAGGTTATTTAGGGGTACCTAGTCATTCCAATTTCTTCCAGGAAGGTCCATCAAGAAAATCCTTTTGGCAAGCTTGAGAAAACCCATTTTTGATCTTCTCAAAGCATGTGTACACCACATGGAGTAGAGAAAATGACGAAACTAATCATGGAGGTGTATCATAGAGATAAAGACATCATGCAATAATTTTTAGAAGATTATGGGAGGTTTTGGAAGTTTTTGAACAATTACGACAAAAGTGAGTCTTGGATGCTTAAACAATACATAGTCTTTGAAACAGGACCACTTGAGCTTCGGAAGTGATTACGGGAACTACAAAAGGAGATAAGATTAAAAAATTATTAGAGTAGGTATTTACCTTAGCTCATGTTCACCTAGGTACTTTATTCACCTTTATTGTATTTATCCTCACCCACTTATGTGTTGGATATTTCTTTTATCTTATTTAGATATTAGGAGATATTATCTAGTTTTTAGGTATAGTTCTTTCCTTGATCTATGGTATTGACTAGATCCTTGATGTCTAGTTCTCTCCTAAATCTATGGTCTTGACTAGTTCTTTGATGACTAGTTATTTCCTTGATTTATGGCTTGATCTACGACCTTGACTGGTTCTTAGATTGTTATTCCTTGCCTATTTAAGCAAGGCCCATTCTCAATGTATTGCATTGAGTTACATAATAATATATGATATTGTTGCTTATTTATTTGCAAAATTTTATGTGAAGTTATTCAGCAAATTGCTTTCATCTTATTGATTGTGGTGTTTGATTAGCATCTATGTTCTTGGCTTGGTACGATCTAGTTATCGTTCCTTTCATGGTATCAGAGCAGGAGATTGCTATTGACATCCATCTATAAGTTTTATTTTGCAAATAAATTATTTGTGTATTCATATATTTGGGATTTGGTTGTATTTTTTTGTTGCATGTATTTTTATGTAAAATAGAGGCTTCCATTGGATCCGAAAGGCATGAAAACCCTAAGATTGACTATAAACTCGGCCAGTCTGGAGGCAGGTCGTGCTTAACTTCAGCCCCCTTTAATTTTATTTGTGTGGTGAAGGCAACAACAATTTATTTTGTTTTAGTGGCAACTAAAATAAATAATAGAGCAAAATATTAAAAAGCTTGTAACTTTTGATCGGTAACTCGGTTTTGAGTGTCGTTTTTGAAAAAGTGCTTGTTTTTTCGTGCTTTTTCCATTGAAAATATTTATTTTGAGACTTGCACTATAATTATAAAGTGTCAAATATGGAGGAGTGTTGTAATCAATTGTGGATGCAATTTTGGCTAAGCCCGATGTCCTAAATTTTTGGGAGTTGCAGTTTGTACCTATCATGGATTATGAGAATGATATGATTTTCTCTAAAGTATGTGGACTTCAAGAGGATATTGTAAAATTTGTGGAAGAAAATAGATCGCTCAAGAAGTGAAATTCTCTTCTACAATCACTCATTCACGATAAGGATACAATAATACACTCCCTGCAGAACAAACTTACTAGCCTACAACATCACCATCATATTGTGGACAACCATATCCATGCTCCTAGTCCACCTACAACTGTTGCTCTTGTACCCACTGACATTGATCTGCCAGTCTTTGAGCTTGAACCTATTTTTGATGCTTCTAAACCTGTGAGGCTTGTTACTACATGCTCTTCCACATATGTGCCTATTACAGTACCACATGTTGTGTATCCTACTTTTACTCAGCTACATGGATTTTTTAAGAAGCATACCACTACATTCAGTTCTCGCATGCTCCGTTCTATGGGTCTCACTAGAGGAGTCATTAGCAGACATTCACAGGGTATTGTTTCCTCTATTCCACATGTTAAGTGGAATTCTCATCGTGACATTGGTTTTCGAGTAGATACTTGTTGGCTAGATTTTCTGCATAGCATCAAACCTAGGCAGTCATGAGATAAATCTCCCTCATTTAACCGGTGAGGCTCCCGTGTCAGATTTGTCAATAAAAATGTGTTATTATCTATCAGGGGTTTTACTTTAACCACTTAGTTCATGAACCATAACTAAGAAGTTCTGCAGCAAGTAAGCAGCTGTTTAAGAAAGGAAAATTATAGAAGAAGGAAGTAAAGGAATTACAGAGAAGAAATGGGGAAGATGTGCATCCCAATTAGTAGATAGCAGAGCTAATTGCATGCACATAGAAGAAACTTAATAGATTTGAACACACAGAATTATAAAGCAAAGGCAGCTCTAGATCCAGATCTAAAATAACACAAAGTTTACTTAAAAGATCTAAGATTTAAAAGCAAGAAACACAGTACACCGTGACACAAAGTTCTCCGGAAACCTGCTTCTTTGTATTCCTCTGCTACAAGTTGCTCTCAGGGGTTCAGCACAAAGTCTAAAACACAAGATTGCTGCTTACAAATTCTGATTGATCATTAACCCGGAGGTTCTTCTCCTACTTATAGAATGTAGGAGGGAAAGTACAAATAGAAGACTCAAACTGAACTAAAGTATGAACAACAAGTAAAGATGACATTTGGCAATCATCCTCAACTAACTTCTTCTTAAGTGACACATGTATCACTTAACTAATAGAATGGTTCCACATGACTTCAAGTAATGGTTGCAAAACCAATAACTTAGAAGTTTTACAATTTCATCCGGGAACATAGAAAATAGAAGAAGAAAGAATAGAAGAAGTCATGCCAGCTGTAATGTTTACATCTTCTTCTTGTTCTGATATCTGATATACTTGTCGAACATATAATTCAGCATCCTTCCATCTGTTTTAGCCACTGCTTCCTTCTCTGTCCTGAACTGCAGCAACCCTTCATTCAACACTTTGCTGCATGCTTCCACCTCTTCCAAACTCGGCCCGAACCTCGCAATGTCTGCCTGCAGCGCCACCAATCTACTGATAGAATTCATCGTGAAAGGCTTGGTAGCTTTATCAATTCTCTTTTGCACCATCAGAAGAGAACCTTCCAGGGAATCATGCACCTCGTTAGAAACAATCCACACGTATGAAGTAACACCTCCATCCACTCTTTCCTCAGTGAAAGAAATGATACTGTCTGGTAAATCTGATGTTCTACTCTCAAGCGCCTGCATCCTTTTCAGCAAAACTCTGCAGATCTCCAAATGGAAAGATACTGCAAACTCTAGCTGCTTCCCCTTCTCGACTGATCCATCTGGTACAATTTGTTCTGCAACCAATACATCTCCCGGCAGCTTGTTGATCTCGGCCAAAATACTCAGGTTACTCTCTGCAACTGTATTCATGCCTTCTATGCTTTCCATCAGTTGCTTTAGTTGATTTGCTGCATCTTTCATAACCTTTAGGCGGGCTGGCACTTCCCCAAGTTACACAGAAGCTTGACGAATAATCAGATCCTTCCATTCGTCAATAGCCTTTACTTGATTGCTTGCATCTTCCATTTCCTGCATAAGATGATCACTCACCTGCTCTGAAATGGGCTGAATGGAAGGTTTAGCAACCTTGGCTATGATCTCACATAATTGAGATATTTGCTTCTGCAGCTCTTCTTTCTCCGCCTTTTCACTGTCAAGCCTAAGGAACAAAGCATCCAGCAATGTTTACGTGTCCTGCTTCAATCCTTCAGTGGTAGCTTGACTAAGTGGTATTTTGGTCACCATCACATCTTCTGCCGTGAGCTCCTCTTCTATCTTTCCTTCCGTTGGAATTGATATCTCAACAAACTTCTCTCCGAATCCTTGATGATCAACCTAGAAGTTGCTTTAGCAACTTTAGGCCTTCTCTCTTCTTCGCAGATCCTGAAGTAGCTGCAAGTCATGCTCCTCTAAGTTCATCTCTACTCTTGCTTCCGGAACCAACTGCAAAGCTAACCATCCCGAGAAGTTATTTCTCGGGGAGTAAGAAGTCACTGAGTGCACTACCATCTCCCGCTCTGCATCCTCTCCGTCAGAAAGTGCCACAGTGTCATGGCTGCCATCTTCTGAAACATCCAAGGACAAAGCTCTTTCGAACTCCGTCATCTGCAGCTTCAACATCTCCTCTGGAACGGGTCATGAACGAAGTGGCTGCGGAGAGAAAACGAACGTCGCCGGTTTCATGAAGGCATGGAAGCATCCTGCTGCTGCGGTGCAATAGTTGGTGATCTTCTGGGTACTGGAGAAGTCGGAGTCAAAGCTATGGTCGTAGAAGTGGTCTTCTCTTTCTCTTGAGATCTTCTATGTACTTTCAACTTCTCGGACCTTCTGCTGCTTTCTCCTTCATGCTTTCGTTTGAGGGAATCTCCTGTCGAAGTTGCCCGTGATTTGATTCATCAATACTTCATCAAGGCAGTATCCCTTCGTCAGCAGCCAGTTCGAAGTATTCACCAACACAGCTCCAGATCTTTCTTCAATTGAATGGCAGCCTCCAATGTTATCCTGCAGTATAGCTTTATCTCCTCCCATTTGATGGTAAGTGTCAAGTACCACGTTCCCATCATCTTTAAGATCCGCAGGTATCCGCGCTAGTCCAAAGTCAAACACTTGCTTTGCTGATAGCCTGCTGAAATATTTCTTTCTAACCTCATACTCACTTCTGCACTTCATCCAGAAATCTTCTAACGAAGGCACATGTGCGTATTCCTGGGAGATTGTCTTCCTGGCTACTCCAAATGGATCGAAGTTAAGCCATGCAGGGAAGAACTCTTGCTCATACTCGGATAACATTTGCGCTTCCATCCCTCGAGCTTTGTGAATGCTGATGCAACTGTAATATCCCACAGTGATTGGGAAGAAGCCCGTAGACTTGTGCCGTTTCAACTGAAGGTCGTGTAACTCTACGAGTTGCCTGCTCAGCTCCATGGTGATCAATCTATCACTTGGATACCTGGGCATCTTTATAGGTTCTCCAGAAAATCCCGTAACCCTGAGGTATGTGAAATCTGCAAACTGGATGAATAAACTGCCAATCTTGGACACTGCATCCCACGCTTCCTTGCTTACCTTGTGAGTCTTCAAGTCTTTGTCTAGCCTACAGATGAAATCGTAGAAGAAGTCATCATTGATCACTTTGAAGTCCTTCTCACACGCAAGTACAATAAGCTGTGGGTAGCACTCGAAAATGGGGTCCTTGGAAAGAACACCACATCTATCCAGCTTGGAAAAGACACCCTGTGAAGCTGCAACATACACCAAGTATGAAGTCATCTTGAAGCTGAAAGTACGCTTCACATTCCGAAGTTGCTCACCGATGTTGCTGCTAATAATTTCTGACCAATTGATTATAGAATCAACCTTGTTGATTTCAATGGTCCTGATGAAAGCATACATCCATGTACGAGAAAGTGTAGGCATTCACTTCGCCATTCAACCTGCATAGAAATTTGACGACATCATCTCGCCTCCTGCACTCAAATTGGGTGTGGAAGAGTTCTCGGGAACTTTGAAGGGGATCTAGGCTTCTTCATGAACCGGCTGTTCATTATGCTCACGCAATCAGCTCTATGTTTCTCCCATCTACTGTCAGCATCCTGAATGCTAATAGAAGTCACCACCTTTCGCACTGGAATCTTCAGACAATAATTGATGAATTCCGCATCCAAACGAATTATTGTCTTTCCCGCAACATCACGCACTGATCTGGATGAAGGATGATAAGATCTAGCACACTCCATCACGAACTCTGGCAATTGGGCTGTACATGGGAAAGCTACAGCTCGGATAATTCCACTACTTTTGACCGCACGCATGAGTGAAGTCTTTCCCGCTCTGGATCTATCAATCAAATCAGAAAGAGGTTCTGGGCCTAGATCCGTGTCTCCTATGTCTGAAAGTTTGGAAGCAATGCATGAATCCATCGTGCTCTCTTTTTCATCTCCTTTCGCCATGGCTTTATCTATCTTTGTCTGAATAATTCTTTTTCTTCTAACTTGGCCGGATTTCTTCAATACTGGTGCAGATCTGGAAAAATCTTGATTTGGAGGATATTTGCAATGTATTGGACATTGATAAAAACTCCTTTTCTTTTGTAAAGCACCCGTAATGAATTCCCGCAATTTATTCGGACAAAAATGGCCACCGAGCATGAATAGTGAATTTAAATTATAAAAATCTACACTTTTCAAGCCTGCTGCCCCAAAAATTGGTGTTTAATTTACACATAAATAGAGCATGAATCCTTTCAATCAACACCGAGCTCTGTAACACTGTGTGAAAACAACTATGCAGACGAAGATCAACCTTCTCCAAAGCATGCGCCAAATTTGGAAGCTTTTAGCCTTGTTAGCACTTTGTCTGAACAAAATCCTTCCTCTAATGGGGGTGCACTTTTCCTCCTAGCTGCAATTCTTTACCTGTGAATTAAATTATTCACCCATATGGCTGCCCATGCTTATATAACCTTCACAATTCTATAATTAATAATTTCCCTAACAATTAAAGGTAATTAATTAATTAAAAATCATGCTTTTCTCTTTTAAAAATAGCATGTTTAAGGACAGCCATCCAATAAATTAAATTAATCCAATTTAATCCTTCACACAACACTTCACTCAAGCCCCACAGTGTGCTTTGACCATAGCCACTGAAAATAGAAATTAATTTAATGTTTTAATGCCTCAAAAAACATTAAATAATACCCAAATGGGGCGCACTTTTTGAGAGGAAGAGGGCAGCCATTAAATAAATTAAATTTAATGCATTTGACTCCTTTCTTTTATTCCATCTTTGAATTTTTGACCTCCTCCAAGCTCGGGCACACTTTTTGAGAAGGAAGATTAAGAAAAATAATCAATTTTAATTCTTTTAATCTCTCACCAAAGGGGGCGCACTTTTTTGCACATGTAATTCTATTTTTAAGAATTTTTTCATAATGGGATTCTTTACCCTGCCAGGCAGGCACCAAAATCCCGTGATCCACTTAAGTGATTTTTATAACACGGGGAAAAGTACCCTGCCAGGCAGGTATAAAATTCCCACCCTGCCTGCGGCTTATATTTTTCCCATCGCAGCTTAAATCCTTTGTTTTCCAAAAATGCGCCCATCCCCGCAGGGGCTTTTCTGTGCACGACTTCGCTTTTTCCCAGTGATCCAGACCTCCGATGATGACTTCCTTCGGGCATAATGTGCGTGTATGTTTTCTAGCTGCTCCAGGCCAAAAATTGGGCTTACCCAGAAAAGGAGTTGTTCCAGAGAAATTTTACAGAGAACAGAACGGGACACCACAAAAACACGAAAAATTGCCAAAAGTTACAAATAAAGCCCAAAACTTAAAATAAGTTAAAATCCTTAAGTACATAGGAATAATAACATATTCACTTATAATGGAGTTAACACAGAGCGAAATAGCCTCATACGAGGCTCAAAATAATTAAATACAAATTTCCCGTAGACAAATCCCGGTACTGACGAATAAAACAATTTTGGGCATCCGGGTATTTAGCAAAAAAGGCTAATATGGCTCTTTAGGATTATTTTGACGTTGTACAGAACTTTCGTAATAAAAACAACAAACGACCCACTATTTTAGAAGTACGAAAAATTTTCGAGATAGGGTAGTCGCAGATTTCACCACGAAATCGAGTGACACCAATACTTCATTGGGATTACACATTGATAAAGCTCATTTTTTTGTTCGCTCGACTCTTTTTGAGGATCATGAGCAACACATGAGTTCTACATCTTCACTCAAGCTTGAGAAACCTGATATTTCAGCTGTTAGACATGATCAACTTGACACACATTCTGATGTTCTTTTACATACACCCATTGTGCATTTTGCACCAAGTCATATGCAGGCATCTTCTTCATCTATCCATGTTGATTTGGGGTGGATATCTGATCACTCATGGCGGCGAAATAGGCATTCATTGAGAGGACTCTACAGTGTGGCTCCTCCACCATTCGGCCTCTTGCTCCACTTTTTATACCTTATGCATTGTGATGCTTCTTGTTTTGAGCATTTTTCTTTAGCAGGTGTAGTGTATCTCTCTTGTTTGTTGAGAGATTTTATATCTGTATTTTCAACACTTTTGGCATGTTGACAATATCTCTTATGGGGATCTATTCTGGTGCATTCTAGTGTTATTTTGTCAGTGTTCAAGTAGTTTTTTGACAACTCATACAGATTTGTAGCATCACTCCACCCATTCAACAGTATGGGAGGGTGTGGTGTTGATCCTGCTTCTTCGGGTTTTGTGTCCTTGCCTTGTTACCTTGGCTTTTCTTGGATCGTGACACTCTAGATTTTGTGTCCTTACCTTGTTGCTTTGGTTATTGTTCTTGGATCGTGGCACACCTATTTTTAGCACTTGATCGAATTATGTTTGGTATTTTTTTGCACTTTCGACATCACTCGTTGACAGTCTCCTTGTATGGAGCTATTCTGGTGGAGCCCAGTGTCAGTTGTTTTTGAGTTTTGTGATCGAGTAGTGGATTCAAACCACAGTGCACACCAAACTTCTTTAGCATTGTATGATTTTTTTGAGTCGAGCTTCTTGGGATGCCTTGGAGCGGGTTTTTACTCTCTTTACTTTGTTGTTACTAGTTTTGGGTACCTTGCGGTGTCCCTTTTTTCCCAGTTATTGTACATTAGTACCTTATCAGGCCTAGTTGTCGGGACTCATACGTGGACATGCCACTTCTATTTTTTCCCTAGCTTCACTTGAGGGGGTGTTAGAGTAGGTATATACCTTAGCTCATGTTCGCTTAGTACTTTATTTACCTTTATTGTATTTATCCTCACCAACTTATGTGTGTGGATATTTCTTTTATCTTATTTAGATATTAGGAGATATTAGCTAGTTTTTAGGTAAGTTCTTTCCTTGATCTATGGTATTGACTAGATCCTTGATGTCTAGTTCTCTCCTAAATCTATGGTCTTGACTAGTTCTTTGATGACTAGTTATTTCCTTGATTTATGGTTTGATTTACGACCTTGATTGGTTCTTAGATTGTTATACCTTTCCTATTTAAGCAAGGCCCATTCTCAATTTATTGCATTGAGTTCCATAATAATATATGATATAGTTGGTCATTTGTTTGCAAAGGTTTTATGTAAAGTTATTCTGCGAATTGCTTTCATCTTATTGATTGTGGTGTTTGATGAGCATCTGTGTTCTTGGCTTGGTACGATCTAGTTATCATTACTTCAAAATATCTTTGGAAATTTATTTCAAATTCCTAGAGGATGATAATATTATATTCTTCACAACACCTAGGAGCATTAGGTCCAAAGTCAATTTTTGCATGCACAACCTTGGAGCTAGAACAAAATGCCTTTTTTAATGAAGTAGATGGAAGAATATGGAGCTTATATCCCCACCATTGGATTCATAAGATAATTTTTAGGTAGAATCATATAAAATTTAATCAACTAAATCCTCCGGAAGCTCAAGATATTGTCCCAACAGGAGGCTCCCCAAGGTAAGACTTCAGGAATTAGTCATATTTATGGGCTAGCAATTTAACCAATGGGAGAGTGGCACAATTTTTTGCACCAAGTACACCAAATATTTGGTTTAGATGGTGTAATAAAATTCTCTCCCTTCCCATTCAAGCCCTGGACCCAAAAATGAACTTAGTTCATCTCTTTCTCACAAGTTGAGCCCCTCATGCTCCATTTCCCAACCCCCACTCCATCCAACCAAGCTCTGCCACATGGCCCAATTAGGATGGGGCACAATTTTTTGAACCAAGTGAAAAAGGCCTTGGTGTATGTGGTGTAATAAAATTTTCCCCATCCTATTAATCCCCATTCCATCATATGACCCCGACAGTGAAAAAAGCCATTTTTAAGCCCCTCGTTCAAGCCCAATTGCCAATCACGTAGTGACACTTGGCCCGATAGGGATGGGGTGATTTTTTTGAGCCAAGTGCACCAAGACCTTGGCGTAATTTTTACATAAAATTATAACTCATTCCCAAACTTAAAAATATGTAAATTCTCTAACTATCGTGTTTGCTTCCATTTTCCCGCACCCACGCACAAGTTTTCTCCAACTACCGGATTCTTCTTCATTCCTCCATTGTTGCTACATCTAGAACTTCCATATCATCCTCTCCATAATTTATCCATAATTTCATGCTACTCCAATGAAATAAATCAACCCTTCTAAGAAAAATCCATGATCAAGAGCTTTTGGAAAACCTAGGGCACAAAAACAAAGAAACGATCATATCTTCCAAACCATGCACCCGATCTCTGTGAAATTTTGGACAGATATCCCTCATCTAGGTGCCTTGGAGAAGAAAAAAATATTGAATATGGTCTAGATTTATTTACGGTATCCTTTCAAAAATTTCTTCCCTAGAGCATCTTTTATTCATTTTCCGTTGAATCGTGCAACAAATTGAGCTAAAAACTTGAACAAAAGCCAAAGAGAAAAAACCTAGAAATAATTGAATGATTTTTCGTCAATATGAGACCCAGAGGTGAGATTATAAAAATAGTTAATTTTCGATGGTTCATACTTTTCCTTTTTAGTAATTTTCCAAAAATGGAAAACTCCTTTAGAAGAAAGAATAATGAAGATCACACAAACAAGAAAACTAGGGCACACGGGTCAAAACAACAAAAAAGTGAAAAATAAAATTTCCAAAAATGGAAAGTTATTAAAATTGACCCCAAGACATCTGTGTAAAACCTGAAATGTGAAGGAAACACTTTGGTTAAAGTAATAAGGCAAAAAACAACACTTCCCAAAATAACAGCTCATGGAACCTACTTTCTAAAAATAGTAATTTTCAGCTCCAGCTTAGAAAAATTTATTACCACATCCCTAAAGAACTCATATCAATGATTTTATACACCATGAAGTTCAAGTTCACCGGCCTAGATATTATTTAAGCTCTCACATCAGAGTACTTGAGTGTGGGTGATAACAATATCACACACATGGACCTGGAGGAACTCAAACATAGAATGTTCGGTGGTATGAGGAAACTAATGGAAGAAAATATATTTTCCAGTTGTTTGTATGCTACTAAAATCCATCTTCATTCCCTACAAAACATCAAACTAGTGTTGGCCTATGACCAACACTATGAACTAGGTACCAGGATAATCAAGGTAGATGACAATTTAGTGATGGCCATGCTCAATCGAAGAGCCATATCACAGGGTTTACAGATCGCAATCAAGAAAGATATGGTTGTAATAAAAAATGATTTGGCAACCTTGGAATGGTTTAACAAGGGTTCATACCTCCAGGGTCTTGCTATTGGCTCTTGGCTGAAGCACGAGAGGAATCCGAGTCATACTGCAAAATTTCTTTCTCGCAACAAGTTTCACAACACCTTCTCCGATATGATCATTATTCTAATTCAGTTCACAGGAAAGAATAACACAAAGTATTTTCATGATTGAATAGCACTCTTCATCACCAAAATCATTGATGGAAAGAAAATGATTGATTGGGGGCAGCTTATCAGTGATGGCTTGCATTTTCAACTACTTCAGTTCATGCTTCCAAAATATTTTTCATGACTTCATATCTTGTTTATGCCTTTGTAAGTTCAAGATAATTTAGAGGTCTGATTCTCACACCAAACATTCCTTAGAAGGATCTTGAATTCTAGAGATATACATAACTCACCTGAAGGAAATAAATCAACATTATGTTAGGGTGAATGACACATTCACAATGTTCATGGTCAAGCTAAAAAGAGAGTCAACACTTGAGAATGTCATCCTAGGCCACCACCTTGGTTAGAAAGTACGGGTCAAGTTTCATCCAATTCTCCACCGTAATGCCCCGTTCGATGTTTCCCCAGTCCCTTGCATGACTAGCTTGTTGCTAAGCCTAGGAGACTTGTGTGCGTGTGCTTTTGTTGACCGTTGTTGACCTTGTCCTTGTCGCAGTGAAGATTTTGCACCTTCCATCTCCTTCTTGCCTTTCGGGTCATTGTCTACACCCCAAACTGAGGACCTCGTAGTGTCATGGACAACTATCCGGTTAAAGGAAAATCTGGTTCTCAGTTCGTCGAGTTTTCTGGTCATCGCCATTAATAGGATTAATAATTATTATCATTGTTTAGCCGTAAAATCATAAAAATAATTTTATAATAATATTATAATTTATAATGTCAAGGTGCGATTATTATTATTATTATTATTATTATTATTAAATTTGTGTTGTTATTATGAATATGGCGATCATCATTAATTGTGCTTATCATTATTTTACTTCATTTAGGGTTTTTATTCTTATTTAGTTAAAACAAACAAAATATATATATATATTAATTAAAATAAAAGTTTTAAAATTAAGAAAACCCATGATTTCTTTGTTGGGTGCGGTTTTAGGGAAAAGGATGTCGTTGTGGTTTTTAGTTGTCTTTTTGCTGTGGGGGAGTGAGCGCTGCCACCTTGGAGGGAGGGGAGAAAGCTCCAACCTGCTGAGCATACCCTTACCAAGCACTACTAGCTCCGTGGCAACATCCTCCTAACTGCGTCCAAAGAAAAAATGAGCTCCCGACTGCGCATATCATCTTGCAAAGTGTATACGATTTAGGGGTTTTGTCAAATGTTGTAGTGGAAAATACCTTGGGGGACATGGTTGCAAGTTTTGACAAGAGGAAAAAAATGGGACATCTATGCATGGGGTAACGTTATGGTTGTGTGCGTATGCTACAAACAGGGTTCTAACCCAATCAGTTTACTTTTTCCACATACTTCCAACATGCGTAAAAAGGGGAATCCTTATTTACTTAGGGGTGTTGTTTTCTATGTTGACCAAATGAAAGAACGAGAGAGCTCCTCATGGAATTTGGGGACAATAGTTTGTAGAATGCATGGGTTTCCACATGGTAGGCACACTGTTTCACCATGTAACAAATAGGTCTCCAACTCCGTTGTGTTTACATTTGCCTAGCACATTCTGGACCGTGCCAAATGGAAGCTTTGAAACAGCAGTATGCATGTCTCACAAAGCATTATGGAGAGGGTATTTTTGTATGTTTTAGTTCCAAGTGCCCTGGAAGATACATATGCAATATGTGGAATCATGTGAACTGTTAAGAATTCCTCAAAGAGATGTGGTCTTATGGAACATACCCTGACCATGTAAGCTTGATTTTTGTTTAATAAGCATTTAGCTAGGAAGGTTCAGTGCATGAGGGTTGTAAATACTTTGATGGCATGAGTGCCTCTTATAGAATCATGCCAAGAATTATTGCCTCACCTCTTCCAAGTGCAAGCTTTTGGACTGTTCATTAGAACCATTAATTAATGCTTCCTATGCATTGTATTTGAAAGTTGTTCCTCAGAGTATTCGTATGCACAAAAATGGATTTTGTTGAAAAGGCATGTGATCTGTTTGACATAGAAAATGTGGTCTCTTGGATCGGGATGACTACTTGAAAACACAAAATGGTTCTTTTTGATGAGACATGGGTGCACAACGAATGGCTTGGTTTCCATGTGACTATTGAGCATCATGTGACAACAATGGTGGTCTCGACGGATCGCGAGTGTAAACCACTTGGAGCCCCTTGTACCATTTCACTCATCATTTCCAGGCATGGTTCTTCTTCCCTTACCTCTCATAATTCTCGTGTTTTAGTTCTCTTTTGCAACTAAATAGAATTTTAAATTATTAGGATTTTTAATATAGTTAAATGTCCCTTCAATTCGTTGCAAAATAATAAATTATCGTGTCGTAACTCACGAAGTCATTATAACTCGTCTACTTTAAACCATGAACTATCACCCTCACTTCGAGATGATTTAGAAAACTCTTACCCATCTTGATCGCTCCAATATTGTTTTATCGACCAGACGAAACTTACTTTCCAGAAATAATGTTGACCAATTCCCTTAAAAAAAAAAGAAAGAAGAAGTTAATTTTTTTGCATTTTTCAAAGACTCATTAAGTACCCTTCGTAACTCTGGAAACAAGATGTGAAGTTTCATTCATGTACCTTGGTATACGAGGAGTCACCTCGACCTTTGGTTTGACCCGAAACAAACATATGACATCCTTTTGACGCTCTTATAGGAGCCCTGTTACACTGGTTTATAGCAGTAGAAAGCTGTTAAATCTAGAAAGTTGGCTTTTGTTTTGAACCGCCATTTGAAACCTGGATGGAGAAATTTCTTCCCGTCTTCACAAACCTATAGTTTTTATACTAGACAATTGCATGGAACATTCAGTATAGGAAAGAGCACTTTTCGAGATAGTTTGGCGAAGCCATTTTGTAGGGCTCCGGTCACAGTTTGACGAGGTCAAACTGGACCAATTTCATTTTGTCGCTCCAAAAAACTTGTCGCCGTTTGAAAATGGTTCTCTAGTTCTCAGTCCCGTCGACTCTGATGAATTCTCCTTATATAAGGGAACTAGTAGGAGATGTCTCGTTGCATGCTCCTCCATTGAACGTAAGTTATGGACGCGGTTTTATGGGCCCTCCAGCTAACTTTTGTCATTTTACAACTGGGTGAACTACGATCGTGAGCCCTAGAAAACTAGCCGCCAAACGCAAACCGTTCACTTTTTCCCAATTCCATCAGTTGCTATGAATTCTTGGTATATTTGGGGACACATAAAAAGTTAATCGTGGTGTGTGTTCTCATCGGAAGATAACTTTTGGAAGCGGTTTCTTAGCCTCCAAGCCCATTTTGAACATTTTGTAACTAGTGAGAAAATGTAAAAATAGAAAGTTGCAGGACCCTCGTAGGGTTGCCAAATCACCCTGAAAACTTTTAACACATGTAAATAATTGTTTAAAACACTATAATGTAACTTGTGTGCATTAGAACTTTTGACAAAATGGTGTTTTCTCTCTCTATCATTCTCTTTCTCTCTCTGGGTTATAAAAAGAAGCAAAATGAAATTTAATGAATACATGTCTCTAAACCCTTTTATTTCAATTGCAAATTGTAATTTTCATCTTATGTAAGTGGGAAACTGAAAAATGATAATTATGATTGATTAGGGTGGATGCCATGTCAGGGTTTTATCGTTGATATCTTGCTCACATGGTTTTTGCAGGATGAAAGAATGATGACGTAAAGGCGTTGAGTAATTCATTGTTTATTTTTGGTATTATATTGAAAGACTTATTATTGAAATTGGTAGTATGTAAAAGTCACTAGATTAATAAGTGCTTGAGAAATTTTTATTTCTTTCATGGATGTCATTTTGATCCCAAAACATTTGTGGTAAAAGTGGAATAAAATTGTCAAAAGGAATTGAAATTTATACCTTGTAGTGAACTTTCATTGTGCTATTATTGGTTTAATAATTGGTGTTGTGTTTCTTACCTTGAAAATGTAATAAAGGAACCTAACCACAACAGTTAACCCTAGTTCAAAATTTGTATATATAACTAACCTGCCGATGTTAATCCCTTAGCATAGAAAATTGTGACCTTCAAACAAACCTTTACACTCGATGGAACATCCTAGTTTTAGGCAAATACGATCCCAAGAAAGGGGTTTATCATCCTAGTAGGTACGTTTAGGTGACATCGACATAAACCAGACATTTAGGAGCCACACAATCAAATAAATCTTCTACATCAAATGAATTCCTTGTGGGGTCCAAATGACATCATGGAGCTAGTTAAATAGTGGTTCTATCACTTAAATTTTTTGCTAATGAATAGATCCTCTTAGCTATAGGTGCTATCTTCGGCTAGTGATAGTATAACACTTTGATCCTTTACAGAGGGTTTATAGAGTGAATATGTTTTGAATCTTATTCTAATCTATAATGGAGCGTAAATCCCTAAGTGAAAATTTGGAATGGAACTAAACCCTAGTTGACTAGGATGTTAACTTGTGGTTAGAAAACTATAATTTAACTCCTTGCCTACAAAATTGATTTGAAAGATGTTGATTCTAGAGAACCTTAGAAACTGAAATCTTGTCCCATAATCCCTTGTTATGTCATTTTATGGCATTAAGGAATAAATAATATTTCTTATGCGGAATCGTGCAATGCAGAGACATGGGATCTTCGTGAACATAGGTCACTTGTGGTTCATGTGTAGTGTATAATGCTTCTAGCCATGTACTTCCTTAAGATGTCAGACAAGTGCTTTCGTAACTCTTTTGTTATAAAACGATGGTAATAATGCGACCATATTGTGATGTAAAATTAAAGTATAGAAGAGAACAAAAAAAAAAGAGATTTGAGGTTAGGGATACTGCCACTCTTGGAGTTTGTATAATCAATTAAATTTTCCGTGTTTAAAAAAATAGGTATTGCCTCGGTGTGACAAAACTTCGGAAAACAAGAGATTTATAAATATAAAAGGGAATTCAATAAGTGATTAAACTTTATTAACTATGGTAGCAAAAATAACTATTCCATGATCGAAGGATGTTCTTGGGGAAAAAGCTATCTCGAATCTATGTCTTCCTTAATCCCAAGATTTCACCTTGACATCATGTTAGATTCACTTGTGTAGCAAGGGTAAATTTTAAACATTAAATAAATGTTTGAGAAGCATATTCTTAACATAAGAACAAGATAATTAAGTACTGTATATGTGATTTGAATTGTGCCAAATAAGCAAGTAAGTTATGGAAATTTCCGTGATGCATAAAGGAAGCCAACCTAAATTGGTCGAACTGTAAATTAAAAGTGGAATGAACTTAAGATCTTGTAGATGGAAAAAGGAGAAAACGATCCTTGCACAATAATGTTCTTAGAATGTTAATCGTAACTAAGATGCAATTAAAGAAATGATGTGTTGTGGGTTCGCCGTTCCTGAAGTCATGTTTCTTGTGGTTGGGTCATTGTTGGTATTCGTTCATTGTGAGAAGTGTGGCATCGACATGCCTATGTTGTTTTCTTGAGTCTATGTGAGTCGATGACTTATGTGATTGTCATATGTGAGTCAAGTTTCTGTACTTGGAGCCCTTGTTGTGTTGTGTGTAGCATGCATTGTAAGTCAAAAAAAAATCCTAGTATTTTACTGTTGTCATTGTCTGTAAAATGTGGGCACTACATATGGTATCAGAGCGAGGTTCATGCTCTCGAACCTCTGGGATAGATTGGAGTTGTGATGATTCTGCATGATGGTGATGGTGTTACATGAGGGGTTGTAGGATGGTGATGGTGTTTCATGATGGTGATAAATATTGGAAGAGTAATGTGTTTTAAGAGTGATGTGATCTATGTCGTAATTGTGATAATGTGAACGCACATGATGTGTATGTCACTTAGTGCACATTTTTTATCATGTTGATGTGTTGGGGATGGGAGTATTCTCTCTCCTTCATGTGGATTCTATGAATACTTCACGTGTGAATTACTACTTGTGAGGAGAGTATTGAATCTCCTTTTCGTGGATCCAATCAGGAATTTGTGTGTGATGTACTGCCTTGTTTTGTGTGAATGGAATGATATTGTGAATTGCAAAGGGTTAAAACATGCTGGATTTATGTGATGTGAAGGTGTATTGATGTGTTGCATGACAAAATTGATGTAAAGTGAATCACGTTTCATCATGATGTCATCACCCTATTGTGATTTGTTGTGTGCATCGCCGTGTTGTATTGCAATGGACTATATGTTGTAATGTTAGAAATCATGTTCCTCATACATATAATTCATGTAATATGTGACGGTTCATGTCGTGATTTAGGGGCATATGGTGAGTATGATCCCTAGCGTGCACGATGATTGCACTTTGGGTGCGTAATGTGGAAATGTGGTGTACCGTAATCCATGAAAGTAGTGATTGTGTTATATATATATATATATATATATATATATATATATATACCATGCGCAAGACGTTATGGTTGTTGTGTGTGAATTACCATTGTGTTTGTGATGTAGTTATGTGTATGTTGTGGACCTTACACTAGATGACCCTAAGGGGATAAACTATCAAGAGTGTATGTGTGGAGAGAGGAGGCATGGACCAGGTTTTCATAATCTTGAGCTGAGTACAAGTGAGAAAGTGGAGTCTTATATAGACTGAAAACCCACTTTTATCTGTTTAGTATACTTCGAGCTTGCTCAGTATATTGTGGGTGCGCACCACCTTAGGCTCAACTTATGCAACTAGAGTTCCCTGCTCTTTCCTATTGGATTGTTCATTGAATAATCCTATGTGATTTTGGCTATGTTGATCCTTGTGGGAGTATGGAGGAATGATTTAGGTAGAGATGATGATAGTTACATTATTTGATTTACTCATTTCTGGCTACATGTATATTTTTATGAGCTAAGGCTCAATGTCCGAGTGCCAGCAACTCTATGAGTACCCCTTTGGTGACGGTATGAGGCCACCTAGTGATTGTGGCTTTGTGCTATTTTCTTATTACGTATTTTATTCGTAAATTAATCTTTCTCTTTTAGCTAGAACCAGCCATTTTTTTGATTGACATGTTCTTATATTTTGGGCATTTATTTGATTGTTGCATTAAAAATTAGATTTTACACTAACCATGGCTAATTAGCCATTTGTTTTTCTTGGTTTTAAAACTTTCTTTTCATATTTAAAAGTTTTGTAGCCTAGCCCAAGGCTTTTGATTTTGCCACTTGGCATTTGAATGGATTGTTATGCTAGTTCTAATGTCGTAATGTGTTGGAATAGGGTCATGGGATTAACCATGGAGTGGTTGAACCTATGGACCCACTTCGTTGTATGGGGTACGCCCCAAGGAGTTATAGATAACTAGTGGGTTGTTGAACCACGAGTTATTATGTCACTTGGGTTTGGGGGTGACGGGGCTCTATGTGCCTAAGGCCATAGGGTGACCCGACCTCATTTAAAAGGAGAAAGGAGACGAGCCTCTATGGTTGAGTGACATGTTATTCTTTATGGCGCTCTATGGTTGAGTGACCTGATATTCTTGATGGGGCTCTATGGTTGAGTGACCCGACTTGGTTTTGACACTATGATTCTTTCTCTATGAGAGGTATATGGAGTTATTTGATGATGGTTTGGGAGGTATATAAGGTTTTTTTATGATGCTTCAGGGAGACATATGGAGTTATTTATTGATATTTTGAGATGTGTGGAGTTGGTATAGTGAGTTTTGTGTACACTTGTGAGTCTTTTTGACACCTGGTTATGTTTGAGGCTTGACTCTTCCTCGGTTGGTATGGACAATTAGATATTGTCTTGCACTATGTTGGTACAGTCATGGATTTTTTTGGGTCTTGTGATAATCGTTGTTTATTTATCCATGCAATGAGTTGTTTGTCACCACATGTGTATAATAGAATTTATGTCTATGGCATAATTGGTTGAAATTATCTGTTATGTGGACTACTTGTTGTCATTCCATGGTGGAATTAGAGGCCTTATGATGTGTCACGGTCGTGAAAGTATGTAAAAGTATGTTTGAGAAGTTTTAGTGTCGTGTATGACCCTAGTGGGGTGTTGGACTGTAGTTTAGGATGGGAACCCACAGGAATGAAATAACTAAAGTTATGCAACAATGAAATTCTAAGGGACTTGAATTAAGAATAATGTTAATGGAAAGAGATTAATAAAATAACGAATAAGAGAGAACTGCCAATCTTCACAAAACCTCAAAGTTAAAATATCTACCCAATTGTTCCTAGGGCCACCCCATGACCGTTCTTTTGCATCTAAAATCTTAAACTTAGCACATGCCTTCGCCTTATCCATTCCTTTTTTTTACCATTTCTCCTTCTTCATTGTATTTCACATCGATGACGATGCTTTCTTAAGGGGAGGAGGATGTAATGCCCCGTTCAATGTTTCCCAGGTCCCTGACATGATGACCTTGTTGCTAATCCTGGGAGACTTGTGTGTGTGTGCTTTCATTGACCGTTGTTGACCTTGTCCTTTTGCAGTGAAGATTTTGCACCTTCCCTCTCCTTCTTGCCTTTCGGGTCATTGTCTACACCCCAAACTGTGGACCTCGTAGCGTCATGGATGACTATCCGGTTAAAGGAAAATCTGGTTCTCAATTCGTCGAGTTTTCTTGGTCATCGCCATTAATAGGATTAATAATTATTATCATTGTTTAGCCATAAAATCATAAAAATAATGTTTATAATAATATTATAATTTATAATGTCGAGGTGCGATTATTATTATTATTATTATTATTAAATTTTTGTGATTATTATAAATATGGCGATTATCATTAATTGTGCTTATCATTATTTTACTTCGTTTAGGGTTTTTATTTTTATTTAGTTAAAACAAACAAAAATATATATTAATTAAAATAAAAGTTTTAAAATTAAGAAAACCCGTGATTTCTTTGTTGGGGGTGGTTTTAGGGAAAAGGATGCCTTTGTGGTTTTTGGTTGTCTTTTTCTGTGGGGGAGTGAGTGCTGCCGCCTTGGAGGGAGGGGAGAAAGCTCCAACCTACTGAGCATACCCTTACTAGCGCACTACTGGCCTGTGGCAACATCCTCCCAGCCTGCGTCCAAAGAAAAACAAGCTCCCTGACTTGCATATCATCTTGCAAAGTGTAAACGATTTAGGGGTTTTGTCAGATGTTGTAGTTGCAAATACCTTGGGGATGTGGTTATAGGTTTTGACCAGAGGAAAAAAAAATGGGACAGCTACGCATGGGGTAACATTATGGCTGTGCGCGTATGCTGCAAACAAGGTTCTAACCCAATCAGTTTAATTTTACCACATACTTCCAACATGCGCAAAAAGGGGGAATCCTTATTTGCTTGGGGGTGCTATTTTTTGTGTTGACCAAATGAAAGAATGAGACAGCTCCTCATGGAATTTGGGGATGGTAGTTTGCAGAAGGCGTGGGTTTCCTCATGGTAGGCACATTGTTTCACCATGCAACAAACATGTCTCAACCTGTTGTGTTTACATTTGCCCAGCACATTCCCGGACTGTGCCAAATGGAAGCTTTGAAATAGAGTATGCACATCCGTCAAAGCATTATGGAGAAGTTTTTTTGAATGTTTTAGTTCCAAGCACCTGGAAAATACATATGCAATATGTGGAATCATGTGAACTATTCAAAATGCCTCAAAGAGATGTGGTCTTATGGAACATACCCTGACCATGTAAGCTTCATTTTTGTTTAATTAGCATTTAGCCAGGCAGGTTCAGTGCATGAGGGTTGTAAATACTTCGATGGCATGAGTGCCTCTTGTAGAATCATGCCAAGAATTATTGCCTCACCTCTTCCAAGTGCAAGCTTTTGGACTGTTCTGTTAGAACCATTAATTAATGCTTCCTATGCATTGTATTTGAAAGTTGTTCCTCAGAGTATTCATATGCACAAAAATGGATTTTGTTGAAAAGGCATGTGATATGTTTGGCATAGAAAATGTGGTCTATTGGATCGGGATGACTCCTTAAAAAACACAAAATGGTTCTTTTTGGTGAGACATGGGTGCACAACGAATGGATTGGTTTACACGTGACTACCGGGCATCGTGTGACAACAATGGTGGTGTCGATGAATCGTGAGTGTAAACCGCTTGGAGCCCCTTTGTATCCGCTTTCACTCATCATTTCCGGCATGGTCCTTCTTCCCTTACCTCTCATAATTCTCGTGTTTTAGTTTTCTTTTACAACTAAATAGAATTTTAAATTATTAGGATTTTAATATAGTTAAATGTCCCATCAATTCGTTGCAAAACAATAAATTGTCGTGTCGTAACTCACAAAGTCATTATAACTCATCTACTTTAAACCATGAACTATCACATTCACTTCGAGATGATTTAGAAAAATCTTACCCATCTTGATCGCTCCAATATTGTTTTATCGACCAAAAGAAACTTACTTTCCAGAAATAATGTTGACCAATTCCCTGTAAAAAAAAAAGAAAAGAAAGAAGAAGTTAATTTCTTTGCATTTCTCATAGACTCATTAAGTACCTTTCGTAACTCTAGAAACGAGATATGAAGTTTCATTCGTGCACCTTGGTATACGAGGAGTCACCTCGACCTTTGGTTTGACCCAAAATGAACATATGACATCCTTTTGACGCTCTTATAGGAGCCCTGTTACACTGGTTTACAGCAGTAGAAAGTTGTTAAATCTAGAAAGTTGGCTTTCGTTTTGAACCGCCATTTGAAACCTGGATGGAGAAATTTCTCCCGTCTTCGTAAACCTCTAGTGTTTATACTAGACAATTGCATGGAACATTTAGTATAGGAAAGAGAACTTTTCGGGATAGTTTGGCGAAGCCATTTTGTAGGCCTCCGGTCACAGTTTGACGAGGTCAAACTAGACCAATTTCATCTTGTCACTCCAGAAAACTTGTCACCGTTTGAAAATGGTTCTCTAGTTCTCAGTCCCGTCGACTCTGATGAATTCTCCTTATATAGGGGAACTAGTAGGAGATGTCTCGTTGTGTGCTCCTCCATTGAATGTCAGTTATGGACGTAGTTTTCTGGGCCCTCGAGCTAACTTTTGTCATTTTACAACTGGGTGAACTACGATTAGTAGCCCTGGAAAACTAGCCGCCAAACGCAAACCGTTCACTTTTTCCCAATTCCGTCAGTTGCTATGAATTCTTGGTATATCTGGGGACACGTAGAAAGTTAATTGTGGTGTGTGTTCTCATCGGAAGATAAATTTTGGAAGTGGTTTCTTAGCCTCCGAGCCTGTTTTGAACATTTTGTAGCTAGTGAGAAAATGTAAAAATAGAAAGTTGCAGGACCCTCGTAGGGTTGCCAAATCACCCTGAAAACTTTTAACACATGTAAATAACTATTTAAAACACTATAATGTAACTTGTTGTGTGCATTAGAACTTTTGACAAAATGGTGTTTTCTCTCTCTACCCTTCTCTTTCTCTCTCCTGGGTTACAAAAAGAAGCAAAATGAAATGTAATGAATACATGTCTCTAAACCTTTTTATTTCAATTGCAAATTGTAATTTTTATCTTATGTAAATGGGAAACTAAAAATGATAATTATGATTGATTAGGGTGGATGCCATGCCAACGATTTATCACTGATATCTTGCTCACGTGGTTTTTGCAGGATGAAAGAATGATGACGTAAAGGTGTTGAGTAATTCATTGTTTATTTTTGGTATTATATTGAAAGACTTATTATTGAAATTGGTAGTATGTAAAAGTCGCTAGATTAATAAGTGCTTGAGAAATTTGTATTTCTTTCATGGATGTTATTTTGATCCCAAAACTGTTATGGTAAAAGTGGAATACAATTGTCAAAAGGAATTGAAATTTATACCTTGTAGTGAACTTTCATTGTGCTATTATTGGTTTAATAATTGGTGTTGTGTTTCTTACCTTGAAAATGTAATAAAGGAACCTAACCACAACAGTTAACCCTAGTTCAAAATTTGTATATATAACTAACCTGCCGATGTTAATCCCTTAGCGTAGAAAACTGTGACCTTCAAATGAACCTTTACACTCAATGGAACATCCTAGTTTTAGGCAAATACGATTCCAAGAAAGGGGTTTATCGTCCTAGTAGGTACGTTTAGGTGACATCGACATAAACCAGACATATAGGAGCCACACAGTCAAATAAATCTTCTACATTAAATGAATTCCTTGTGGGGTCTAGATGACATCATGGAGCTAGTGAAATAGTGGTTCTATCACTTAAAATTTTTGCTAATGAATAGATCCTCTTAGCTATATGTGTTATCTTTGGCTAGTGATAATATAGCGCTTGATCCTTTACGGAGGGTTTATAGAGTGAATATGTTTTGAATCTTATTCTAATCTATAATGGAGCGTAAAGCCCTAAGTGAAAAATTGGAATGGAACTAAACCCTAGTTGACTAGGATGTTAACTTGTGGTTAGAAAACTATAATTTAACTCCTTGCATACGAAATTGATTTGAAAGATGTTGATTCTAGAGAACCTTAGAAACTGAAAATCTTGTCCCATAATCCCTTGTTATGTCATTTTATGGCATTAAGGAATAAAGAATATTTCTTATGCGGAATTGTGTAATGCAGAGACATGGGATCTTTGTGAACATAGGTCACTTGTGGTTCATGTGTAGTGTATAATGCTTCTAGCCATGTACTTCCTTAAGATGCCAGACGAGTGCTTTCGTAACTCTTTTGTTATAAAATGATGGTTATAATGTGACCATATTGTGATGTAAAAGTAAAGTATAGAAGAGAACAAAAAAAGAGATTTGAGGTTAGGGATACTGCCACTCTTGGAGTCTCGTATAATCAATTAAATTTCTTTCCGTGTTTAAAAAAAAATAGGTATTGCCTTGGTGTGACCAAACTTTGGGAAAACAAGAGATTTATAAATATAAATGGAAGTCAATAAGTGATTAAACTTTATTAACTATGGTAGCAAAAATAACTAGTCCGTGATTGAAGGATGTTCTTGGGGAAAAAGCTATCTCAAATCTATGTCTTCCTTAATCCCAAGATTTCACCTTGACATCATGTTAGATTCACTTGTGTAGCAAGGGTAAATTTTAAACATTAAATAAACATTTGAGAAGCATATTCTTAACATAAGAACAAGATAATTAAGTACTGTATATGTGATTTGAATTGTGCCAAATAAGCAAGTAAGTTATGGAAATTTCCACGATGCATAAAGGAAGCCAACCTAAATTGGTCGAACTATAAATTAAAAGTGGAATGAACTTAAGATCTTGTAGATGGAAAAAGGAGAAAACGATCCTTGCACAATAATGTTCTTAGAATGTTAATCGTAACTAAGATGCAATTAAAGAAATGATGTGTTGTGGGTTCGCCATTCCTGAAGTCATGTTTCTTGTGGTTGGGTCATTATTGGTATTCGTTCATTATGAGAAGTGTGGCATTGACATTCCTATGTTGTTTTCTTGAGTCTATGTGAGTCGATGACTTATGTGATTGTCATATGCGAGTCGAGTTTCTGTACTTAGAGCCCTTGTTGTGTTGTGTGTAGCATGCATTGTAAGTTTAAAAAAATTCCTGGTATTTTATGTTATCATTGTGTGTGTAAAATGTGGGCACCTCATCCACATTCTCCTATCTCAGGGTGTCTAGATTCGATCAAGCTCCGTGGAGGTTTCCTCGTTATCTGAGTGAAAAGATGGTGTTGATGGAGTTTTCCGATAGTTGGTACATGTGAACAACAAGATGAAGAGCTAAAAGAAAAAAGTTTCCTTCCTTCTCTCCCTTGGTATTTTCACATGCAATATTCATCATGATGCTACCAATTTTGAATCTTCCCTTTCACCCATTAGTAAGCACTCATATATTTCCAAGGCAGACTTTGATCTAAGGGAAAATCCATAATCCTTCCACTTCCTAGACTTGCGCCACATGCCTCAGATCGAAGACTTCTAGGCCAATTGCATAAAAGAGTATGAGGTCTGTGAGTGTGACAATATGAGGATGACTATGGAGAAAATGAGGAAATTCAGTTTTAAATGGTATGAAGATGGTGTTACCGAATATGGTTCTAAATTGTTTGATCCTAATTACCCTATAGTCAAATCCTCTCCTCTCCCATAGGTGCAGTGGAGTGTGCATGAATCTTTTGATCTCAAGGAATGCATACAGGTTGTCATCAAGATATCAAAAGAGTGTTCCAATAAGAAGATGAGTGATCTCTTCATATCGGAATCTTTCCATCCCTTTAGAGGAAAACATCATACCACTCATCTTCCAAAACCAAAGATAAGGCCATGAGATCAACCCATTCCGAGGGGAGTTCAAGAGAGAAGCGTAATAACCTAATCCTACTAGCTACAAGATATTTCGAAGAAAGTAAGAAGATAATAGATACTTATGGTGGACCTAAAATAAGGGGAAATTGATCCAACTAAAGTATCCACCTCATAATGTATTTAGGACATCCATCTACTACTGTTGCACCATTCTTACCCGTACAGAGCCCACCTCCTTAGATAGAGCAAGAAGTTACGATCAATACCACTACTAAGCTATATTCCAATGAAATATTACACTAGATGCAAGATATGATCAAAATGAGAACCCACACGTGTAAAAAGCAACCATCCTTGAATTCTTAGCCATCGCTTCAATGGTCAAATCAAAGAAGGGAAAGTTAGCTTAGGCAACTTCCAGATTCTATAGTGGCACCTCAGGAAATCAATACATGGAGATAGTCAAGAAGAAGGTCATCAATCCTATATAAGAGATGACTCTAGATGACTATGAGATGAGCACCATCTCCTTAGGACCAACAACATATGAGGGTGACATGTAGTCATCGTCGAAATATTCCACTCACCTCGTCACAATAATTTAGGAATTAAAACAAAATATGGATAAGGTGGAAGATCATATTCACACCCTCACTTCCTATGTCCAAGGGCTCCTAGATCCTAGTGCCACCAATGCTCTCCCTACCAAGGAAGTCACTCCAGTTAGCAGCATTGATCCTAATTCCATCAGGAAGAATCAGAATTCACCATGCAAGGAAGGGAAAATGAAAAATGAGTGGACATGATTCTTGAGAAAGGAAAAACAATGATTCTGGAGATGATATCCTTGAATAAATACATGTAGGACACGATACTGAAAGTTCTCACAACCAAGGAGGTAATCAAGGAAAAAAAGAACCACTTTGGGACCAAGTGTACTCATTGGTTATGGAGATGGGAAAGGTCAAGTCATCTCTTCTAGTAACTAAAGGTGTCTTCTCATCTACAGAAGAGGATTTGTCTCAAGTTTGGGCCCAAGTGTTGTTCGCTCAATATGAACTGATCAAGCACACCATCAATGAGTTGGAATCGTATGAAGAGGATGTTGAGAAGATATAGAAAGATGCTGATGCTCAAATTTAGAAGCTTGGGGTACCAGTAGTGAACCTAGATACTTCAAAAGATGACCTATTGAAATAATTTGAGAACCGAGTCAAGAAAAAGGCCAAAGATTCATTCTCATTCACAGAAAACACCTTGGAATATCTATTAGAGATACATGCAATCATCTCGCATCAATATAAAGAGCTATCGACTTGGTACTTAGAATGCAGAACATAAACTCCCTTGCAAATAACTACATCAAGTCACTCGGTTTGTCTAGATCCTTTAAGAATAAAAAGTGATACCAGTGGTAACAAGATTCAACAAGGCATTCAAGGGCATGGATATTCCATTGGCATTGCTTCATGGAATTCCATCAATTGTAGGATCATCTTTATAATGGTACTCTCTCTCTCTCTCTCTTCTTCTTCCTTTCCTTCTCTCACCTTTTTCTCCCCCTTTTCTAATTTTTCGTTATGTGTAATCATGATATCTCATCTTATTCATTAAAGTGACTTTATAAATTTGAATTGTAAAAGTCCCTTTGTTTTATAAAAAGGGAACTTAATTTCCTAAGTCCTAGGAAGATGAAAAGTCATGAGATGAATGAGGAAATGAAGAGTCATGTGGGGGAGTCAAAAGGTCATTTCTAATTCTATATAATGTAATGACACCCTCATTCTTAAGGGTTTTCAATTTTTTACACTCAAGAGAGAGTATTTCTTTGAGCTAAGCAAGAGAGATAACAATTCTTCCAATTTCCTTCACTATTTTCCTCCATTTCCTGCATTGTACAACTTGATGAAAATGTCAATAAAGAAAGGGATTGTTTTCTTTCATGATTCATGAATGTGTGAAAATTTGTGTGCATGGTTTCCTTTGATCGTTGACACTATAATCTTGTTGTTTCTTTCTTACAAATTGTGGATGTGAACTTTGTAATTGGATCTAGAGAGAATTTGATTTTCTACTCGCAGGGTTAATTCTCCTTATCTAACTTATTAACTCACCTTCCCCCATTCACCAATAAATTCCTCCCTTACAACCCATTCTAAGAATTTTCCATGGGTGCAGTGGACTGTTCTTGTTTGATCCCCGACCTCTTGGCCAATAATGAATTTTTATTTTTATTCATTCACAATAAAGTGGAGCTACACCACCCAAGTAGAGGGACCTAGATTTCCAGAGTGTTGGCTAGAAACCCACCAATTTGTTCCCTAAAAATATTTCTTACTAACACTTCACAATTCACTTCCCTAACCAAGATGTCACATGAGTGGAAATATGCTTATAATATCTAAACACATCTTCAATTGATTGATCATCATGGAAATAGGTTTTCTCCTTTATATGGAAGGATTTCTCCCAGTCGACTTGAAGGAATGTTTAAGGGTGAGATCCATCTTCTTGAACTCCAATTGTATTGAAGCATTGTGAAATCCACTCCTTGAATTGTAAGATGTGAGTACATCGTCAAGTATTGATTAAGTGTTTAGAAACAATCTTAAGAGATATGCACCATTTGTGAACTCGAGATGATTACCAACAACCCAACATGCATTCCTTTACTATTTAAGGGCTTTGATAGTAATATTTCAGTCATGATTCAATATATGGGAGATAGAACATTTCCAACTACCTATAACATTGCAATTATGGACGAGAATAGTATTATTCAAGCAGGAAGTTATCTCCTAGACTGCCCATGCCCTTATTATTAGAAATATCCCAATGCCTTAGCCTTTTATTGATCCTATTCTTGAGAAAATTTCTTAACCTATTGCATCCATATCCCATTCTCTTATGCAACAAAAAGATGATGAAGAAGTGAAAGCCTTGAATGGGCTAAAAGGAGATATGAGTTTGATCCTTATGATACAACTCTTGAAACCCTCGAAACTTGTCTTGGTACTTATTACATCCTTGAAGAAGAAGTTGTACCACCTAGCACACTCAAACAAAGTGAAGAAAATTATGGACTATGGAAGTTATACTTCGATGACTCTGCAAAAATGATGAAGGCATAGGTATTGTTCTCATTTCTCCCAAGAATGAGAAATTAATCTTCGCGCATAAGATGTAATTTGCATGCTCTAATAATGTAACAAAATATGAAGCATTGGTGCATTGTCTTCTTATTATTGAGAGGAAGTAGATCAAGGCACTACAGATCCTTAGGGACACTGAGTTAGTTATCCACTAGGTATAAACAAGTGCACAAAAAAGTATGAGCTTCTTAAAGCTTATAAACATAGAGTTTGAGATATCCTAAAGATATTTGAAGCTCTAAATTTTCAAGTGGTAACAAGGAAGTTGAGAAAAGAAGCAGATAAAATGGCCATGCTTGATTCACGCTTCTCACCTACTGAGGATTTTATCCAAGGAAATGCACAACACATCAAGATGGTGATTAGGCTATCTATTCCAAACAATGAACCCGAGTGGAAAGTGTTTGACAGGTGAAGTGCAAATTTTTCAGTTCATTCAAAATGAATTTGAGTTCTCTCCAAACATGCAAGCTTACTTGGATGACAGCTATGGTGACCAAGTAATCTAGCTCAAGAAAAATAAGTTACCTAAAGGGATGGTCACCTTAGAGCATATTTTCAGCCTTGATGAAGAGTTCAAGGGTGAATAAATTACTTCAGACACCTTCAATTCTCTTCAAAATCATCTGGTTATCCATAATTACACCCCTATTTTAAAATAGATTAACCTACAATTTTGGGCATTGATAGTTGTTGTTGCAGATCACAAGACACCCTTGGATGCACATCGTGCTTCTAGGTTGATGTTTCGGGCATTCAGTGTGATTGCACAACATGGAAACCTCTCTCCAAGTGTGGGACTTGTGAAACTGAGAGAGGAATCTCCAGATTAGAGGCTGGTTCCTCAAACTCCTCTGATTAGATCTAATGCTTGCACAACTACAGAGGTTCGATCCTAATCCTACTCTAAATTGCAAGGAGACAGGGATAGAAATGCAAAAATTGAAACTAACTAAAGTCCGGTGATGCACCAAAAGGAGTGGTGAATATTTTTGTCATGCAAATAGACACAAACCAAAGATTACAACATAAAACATACACAGCCGATAAGATATAATTTAGGGTCCGAAATGAAGCAAATAATACAAACAAAGGATCAAACCCATTCACAAAGCTTGCATTATCATTTCCAATGTTAAAACCATCGCATTACAACCTCGAGAGGTAAAAATTGTTACAACCTTTGAAGAGGTCTAATTCTTGCCACAATCACTTGCTAGAGGTGAAAGAAGAAGATTTCTCGCCAAAGAATGTTCCCCCATTAGAAATGAGCCAAATCGCTTTTACATTGCATGGGTCAAGCCTGGAGAGAGAAAACGTACAAAATGTGGGAGCCCATTCCTCATTGACTCGCAAATGCATTAAATCAGCATGGAGGACCTTACAAACCCATACCCTACCATTTTTGACCGACCGGAGGAGAATGCGACCCATCCCGCATTAAATTTGGTCGCTAAAATGTCATTTCTGGCCATGGACACGCGTCAGAGCTGTTTCCTAACTTTCTCTCTCTAGACTGCACCAAAATTAAAGATTGACCCCAGAATCATGTAGAGAATTTCATAAGTTTTCCAATGATATAAATAATGTGCAAATCCGAGCTCTGGATCGAAAGATATGGCGATCTGAAGATTTAGGGCACAAAACAGCCAAAAAATGGATTTTTGAAATTTTTTCCCACGCTCTGCCACCTGGACAACACGTGTCGGGCGCTGATTGGATGAGAAATTCTCTCTCCTTCCCTTACCCATGGGTTTTCCTTGAAAGTTTTGACCTTTTGTAATTTTTGGAAAAAATTTCATTTTACCCCCGCGTCCCCGGCACTTAGGACACGTGGCATGATCTGGTTGGAGGACAGGGGCGGGGTCATCCTTTACCTTTTAGTTTTTGGCCAAAACTTTTTCCAAATTATCTAATTCCTCCCTGAGCTCTGCACTCCCCTTCTCCTTAGGACATGTGTCCTCTTTTATCGGCTCAGCCAACGCTTCAAACCTTGCCCTTTTAAATTTTGGACGTTTTCTTTTGTGACACGTGGCATTTCCTGATTCATCCTCGCTCCGCCATTTTCACATCCCTCACGTCCCTTTGGCCCGGATGTCCCAAACTACCTAGGACAAATTTCTCCGATCCGCCCGAAATGGGCTTCCTTGTCCCTCTTTGCGGCGAAGACACGTGGCGTGATTTGATTGGCTCTCGGCTCTTTCGGCTCACCGCGTCTGCCGCGTACTTATGTCCCAACTCGTCCCCGGACATCTGGGACAAATTCTTCTGAACCACCTGAAATGGGCTTCCTTGTCCCTCTTTGTGGCCATTTTTCCTTTTCGCATCTTTCGCGTCCTTACGGCCCGAGATGTCCCAACCTTATCTACACAATAGTTAGTCGATTTTCTCACCTTCGGCCAGTTCAGCTTTCCGCGTCCCATGCATCCCGATGTCCCAACTGTCCCAGTGCTGCGCAGACCGCCTGGAGGCTTTTCGGCCAATTCACGCCCCGACATCCCAACTGTCCCAACTGTTGTGAGGACTAGGACTTAGCTGATTTTCATGATTTTTTCTGGCCCAAGCTTGTTTTTTGCAACTTTTTCACCCTTTTTTAGAACTTGCTCCTTTCTTCTTGGACAGGAGAGTTAGAAAAAATCTGAGGGGACCCTAGAAACATGATTTTTTGCCTTGAATCAATCTATTTTCCTGGGACTTGAGTATTCTGATGCATGTTATCAAATTTACCCTTGGGGTGAATTTTGGATAACAATTTGGCGACTCAATGGGTTACTCCGCTGCTAGGTAGAAGATACCAAATTACTCAAGCACCCATTGGGCATGGAGTCATCGGATATTCTATTTAGAACCTCCACCGACTCGTAATGTGCAAGGAGGAAGATGGAATATCACCTCGAGGGGAGCAAGGGCTGCAAACATCTCCATGGACAGCAAGTCAGGCCAAAGCACTTAGGGAAAACAAACTACCCTACAAAGAAAACAATGTGCACAAGCACTGGAGGAATGAAAATTTAATCTAATATTTACAAGGTAGTGAATTTCCCTCTAGAAGCAATGCTTGAGATAGATTCCATTTACTGGAATCTCAGCTTTCTTCACCATCCAATGAGGCCAATTGAAAGCATTGTTGTTCTTGCACTTCGTGACCATGTATGGGCCACTCCAAATGGCATCAAATTTTGAATTCCTTCCGGTTTTACTCTATCTACATCCCATTTCAACACTAGATCTCCAACTTGAAAAGATCTATCCTTGGCCTTCTTATCAAAGGTGCTTCTTCTTGATCAAAGCTTGATCCTTTTCCATTGCTTGGGATGCTCGATTTCGATCTCTTGCAGCTCCATCAACTTTGCATACCTCACCTCCATGGGCTCAAATTCAAGCAACTCCAATTGTTTCATGAGTTCCAATGTTGGCAACTCAAGTGACATGGGCAAGATTGCCTCTCTTCCATAGACAAGTTTGAATGGAGAGTTACCTGTGGATCTCTTGGGAGTTATCCTATCAGCCCATAAGGCTGATTTCAGTTTGGTATGCCAAGACCTCTGATTCTCGTCAAGAGTCCTCCTAATGATCCTCAACAAGTTCTTGTTTGTAGACTCGCCTAGCCATTACCTTGAGGGTAATAGTTTGATGAAGTGCTTAGGTAAATACCATTCTTGACAGCCCACTCACCTTAGATCCAATGAATGCCGATGCATTATTAGAGATTATTATAGTAGGTACACCAAATCTGGTTGTTATCCCCTCATAAAAGTCTAAGATGCTAGACTCATTTGCCTCTTTGAGTGCTACTGCTTCGTCCATTTGGTGAAGTAGTCCATGGTCACAAAATCCATTTGTGCCCTTGGCTTGAATTGGGATTAATGACTCCAATGAAGTCCAAACCCCATTGCATGAATGGCTGGTCAACTGAGATTGGATGTAATGGAAGGGCAGCAAGTCTCTCTTTTCCGTGAAGAGTGTACAATTCTTACACCTCTTGATCCATGCATAGCAATCACTGAAGATTTTAGGCCAATAATAACCAGCCTTCATGATTTTTAGAGTTGTCACTCTTGGTGCAAAATGACCACCAGCTGGTCCACCATGAAACTCTTCCAACACCCTTTGAATCTGATTTGTGCTAATGCATCTAAGCAGCACTCCATTCACATCTTTCTTGAACAAAACTCCATCAACAATGGCATACGGAACAACCTGCAATCTGAAGTGTCTCCTTTGGGTCTTGTTCATCTCCGAAGGGCATAGGCCTGTGCCTAGGAAGTGTATAATACCTTGGGTCCAAAGAAGGGGGCAACATTATCTTCTTCTTGATTGCCACTTGGCTCATGGCTTTCCTGGGTCACAAAACAGCCTCTTCTTCATTGTATATTTATTTTTGCT
Organism: Taxus wallichiana var. yunnanensis; assembly: GCA_018340775.1. Taxonomy (NCBI): domain Eukaryota; kingdom Viridiplantae; phylum Streptophyta; class Pinopsida; order Cupressales; family Taxaceae; genus Taxus; species Taxus wallichiana. The sequence goes on along the minus strand of CM031242.1, from coordinate 352,377,686 downwards.
TCCCAAAACCCAAATTTCTCACACAATCCTTTCCCTCTTACCAGCTTGGTGATCTTAATCTCAATGTCATACTCCATGACACGGGTGATCCAACCTACCCTTTTCTCATTCAAATCCTTGTTGAGGAGGAAGTCCTTAACCCCAAAGATGCAAGACCAGCAACTGGACCTTGTTGTTTGAGACTAAATGCTTGAATTTCTTCAAGCTTCTTATTACTGCAAGTACATGCTTCTCAATAAAAGAGTACCTCACCTCATAGTCATCTAGGCTTCGGCTGAAGAAAGCAATTGGCTGCTCATCATTATCCTTGTTCTGCATTACCAAAATGGCGTAAATAGTGTCATTACCTCCAAATGCATAGAGGATGAAATCCTTGAGAAGTCCGGTTGATGAGAGTTGGTTCTTGAGAGATGGCTTCTTTGATTGCTTCAAAACTCTCCTTGCTTCTCTACTCGTCCACTTGAAAGCCATGCTCTTCTTTAACATTTTGGTGATGGGCTTGACAAGGGCTGCAAAATTTGGGACAAACCTCTCGAACGAAGTTTATCCTTCCCAAGAAACTCAAGGGCTTTCTTGTGGCTTGGCAATGGTAGTGCTCTTATGACTTCAACCCTCTCTAGATCAATTGCTAATCCTTCTTTGGAGACAATATGGCCAAGGAGCTTTCCTTCATGTGCAAGAAAGATGCACTTCTTAGGATTCAAAGACACTCCAAATCTCTTGCACCTCGTGAAGACTTGTCTCAAATGAGAGAGGTGGTCTCGCTGCATTTTTGGAAAAAATAAAGTTGATATCATCAAGGTAAATCAGCACCACGTTGTTAATCAAACCTTTGAATGCCATGTCCATTACCCTTTGAAGGTAAAGACTAGCGTTGGACAGCCCAAATGGCATTTTCCTGTATGCAAAAGTTCCCCATTTGGTTGTGAAGGCTATCTTGAACTGGTCCTCTTCCTTCACCATAATCTGATTGTAGCCTAAGTAGCCATCAAGTAGTGAAAACCTCTCGGAGCCAGCCACAACTTGCAAGATTTGCTCCATGGAAGGGAGTGGGTAATGGTCCTTGAGAGAGGCTCTATTCAAGTCTCTGAAGTCAACACACAATCTGATCTCTCCACTCTTCTTTCTGACTGGAACTAAGTTGGCAACCCAACTAGAATGCTTGATTGGGAATATGATCCTTGACTCAATCAGCTTGTCCAATTCTTTCCTCATGAGAGGCTCCATGTGTGGATTGACTGGTCTTTGTTTCTGCCTGACAGGCTTAGTATTTGGATCCAATTCGATGGTATGCTGAGCTAAGTTGGGATTGAAACCTTTCAAGTCTTCATAGCTCCAAGCAAACATGTCAGGGAACTCTTGACACAGCTGTATGAACTCATACCTTTCTTGTTCAATTGTCATCCTTCCAATTTGCAATGGTTTGTTCTCTTCTACCAAGATGGATACTAAATCCTCTCTCTTGACCTAAATGTTTGCTTTCTCCTTTCTAAACTGATCATTGGGGTTAAAAATGGACTCCAAGGTGATAAGTCCCTTGGGCAGCTTGTTAGTTCTCAGCTGCACCACTTGGTCACCATACTGCTGTTCCAATTTTTCTTGATTCTTGGCTGAGAACTCAACTTCTTCTTGTAAGAAATGGATGATTTGCTGGTCATTTTCAAACACTTACCAACTAACATTGTTATCCGGCACTGAAGGCCTCACAATCACGTGGATGTTTGGCTGCACCTTGTCTTGTTGAATGCTTTCCACAATGTCAAAGGCTGCCCCTACTGCTACAAGCCTGGTAGCAGCTTGATTCTCTTTCCTGGGAATGGATTTGATGCCAAAACCCTCAAAATCTTCCATGATGTCCCACACCCTGTTCTTGTAGCACCTGAGTAGATCATTCTTGGCAGCATGTTGTCCCTTGACCTGATTTACAATCAATTCACTGTCACCAAAGACTTGCAAGTTCTTTATTTTCTTCTTTATTGCCCAATGCATCCCTTGCACCAAGGCTTCATATTCAGTAGTGTTATTGGAGCATGCAAAATGAAATCTAAAAGCTGAATATTACTTTACTCCTTGAGGTGAAACAAGCATGGCTCTACCTCCTGCACCTTGTCTTGTTCTTGATCCATCAAAAAACAGCCGCCATGCCTCATTGTCATCTTTGTGGCTTGGCTTGGTGATGCTAGGAATAGGCTGATTTTCTTTGTGTATGCAATAGACTCCCAGCTCAGATTCTTCCACTTCTTGATAAGGATCAAATTCATGTATCTTGTTTGCCCATTCATCAAGAGTTAGATCCGGGATGCTTCCAACCTTAGTGTCAGCTTCATCAGTGCTTGGGTGATCTTCTTGATCAAATGCTGAGCAATTGGCATTAATCGACTTGGAGTGTAAGGCTCAATATGGAAGTTTGCAATAGGTTCAGACCTGATTGTAGCCTTAGTTCCATACCTCGTTCTGAACATCATGTGTGACCAATCAGCAGACAAATATCCCCAATCTTGGCTGTGAAGTCCCTTGACAAGCATAGGGCAAAGAGTGGTGGAAGGTCTATGACTTGATACATCTTGTAAAACAACAACATTTGGACATGCATGCAAGGTAAGACTCAAGTTTCTAATCAATCTAATTGTTGCTACTACTGTCCCATCCAACTACACTACCCCTTTGGATGTTGTTTCATACTGGAGCCCTAGTTGATCAGCTATTTGTTTAGGCATTACCGAGCTACTTGCCCCGGAGTCTATCATGCAATTGTGCACTAGCTGATTTCCAATGATCAATGAAACATAGAAAGGAGGGGGCTTCAACATTTTACCTTGCTGTCCTCCATGATTTCCCTCAGGCTGGGCAGCATTTGTAAGTACCTTCTCTTGCCTTTGGATCTATTGATTTGAAGTTGACCAGTCCTTCATGGCAGCTTGTAGCAGATCTCTTTGGCCTGGGATAGATAGGGATTCCCACATTGATATATTGACGTTTGTCTTCTTCATCTGATCAATGATACTGAATGGTGATGAAGGATCTCTTTGTTGTCCCTTGGTTTGCACATTCACTCCTTGCATGTGGGCAGCAACAACTGGTATTTGAGTTGGCCTAGGGGTTGTTCTTGGCTGCCCTTGTGCATTTGAAATTGGATTTTGCTTGCCAATCATTTGTGGAGCCATGGAAGGTTGTGGATTGGTTGGGGCTAATGGCTGTTCTTCACCCAAATTCCTCCTTTTTGACCTTGTGTTGGCTGCAACACCTTGAGAAACTACTTGGTTCATGCCACAAAAATCCTCTGCTTGCCAATTTACCAATGTGGTGTCATTTGGGGCTGATTATTGTTGGAATGTTTCTTGTTGTTGGCTGTTTCCTTGACTGCCCTCACCCTCCACACCAGTAGTTGTCACCATTAGTGCTTGATTCAAAGCACCATTAAAGCACATGGATTGGTTATGAGGCTCATTGCATGGACAACACCAATCATACTCCTAGGCAATGTTGTTTTGTGTTGGCACCAATGCCTTGGAGGCAGATATGGCATTTGGATTGTAGGGCTGAAATGATCTATTGGCAGGAGGCCTTGTTTGATTCATATTTGCAGCTGGATTAGGTGGTCTTTGTGGTTGGTATGGCTGCCTATTAGGCTGAGCTTGGGGTTGATAAGAAGGTCTAAAACCTTGGGCTTGCTACCTTTTGAGAGTAACCAGCTCATTGCCTAGGTTTTGCAATTGCTTCATGACTTCTTGAAGCTCATTTGGGGCACTTGGAGATGAAGTGGAAGCTTCATTTGAACTCTAATTTCTAGGAGTGGGAGAAGGAGCCAAATTAGGTGCTTGATTGGTGTTTGGGCTCTCTAAACTTGGAAACAATGGCATGGGAGGTCTAGGGGAAAGTTTGCCAGCTTGGATCAAACAATTTTCAGCCCTAATGGCAATGCTATAAGCCATAGGGATAGTTATGCCTCCCATAGATTGAATCAACATAGAAATATCAGAATTTAGAGCTTTGAGATAGTAGAGAAAAGCACCTTCTACTGTTGGCCTGACTGCCACTGGAATTCTCTCCCAAGTCTTTTGAAATCTGAAGTTGAAATCGGTCAGCTGCTCATTGGGAGCTCTCTTGATGGTTGTCAGCTACTCCAAAAGAGACAAGTTGTCTCCCTTTTCTCCAAATTTCTCATGAAGTGCTATACACAACTGATTCCAATTTATGATAGAACCAGCTCCAAGGCTTCTAAACCATCGCAATGCTTTCCCCTTGAATGAAGATGCCAAAGAACTTGACAAACCACTTGCATCTCGTCAATTTCATGGATTGCACAAAGGTTAGCAATATCTTTAACATGATCACCTGGAGTAGTCCGATTTTCTCCAGTGAAGTAGGGAATTTTCTTCAAGGCTGTAATAGGAATTGGATGTTGTGCATTGAGGGCAAGTGGGCTACTACCCGTGAAGTTAACATAGGGGTTGTTTTGTGCCATTCTAATTGGTCTTAAAACCCTTGTTGATCGAATGAAAGGCCTACCAGTGGAGGAGTTGAGAGAGTTCTGCTGGTGGAGATGGAGACCTTTGAATCCCTCTTCCTCTTTGCCTTCTTCTTGGAGATAATTGCAAGTATTCAAACAACACTTCTTCTTCTCCAACTCTTAACCTTGTGGTGATTCTTCTCATGAGTTTTCGTGCCTGCACCGCTGAAACCAGTTGATTCTTCCCCTTGGAGTTGTCGATATGCAAATAATAGCTCTTTTCAAGCAAGAAAATTGCAGCAGATGCACATCAACTTTGCTGCAATAAAAATGAGACCTCTAGTGTCCCACCGGGTGTGCAAAAACTGCTTGTTGTTGTAGCAGGATCACAAAGACTCCCCGACACACATCAAGCTTCTAGGTTGATGTTTCAGGCATCCAGTGTGATTGCACAACATGGAAACCTCTCTCCAAGTGTGGGACTTGTGAAACTGAGAGAGGAATCTCCAGATTAGAGGTTGGTTCCTCAAACTCCTCTGATTAGATCTAATGCTTGCACAACTATAGAGGTTCAGATCCTAATCCTACTCTAAATTGTAAGGAGACAGGGATAGAAATGCAAAAATTGAAACTAACTAAAGATGGTGATGCACCAAAAGGAGTGGTGAATATTTTTGTCATGCAAATAGACACAAACCAAAGATTACAACATAAAACATACACAGGCTGATAAGATATAATTTAGGGTCTAAAATGAAGCAAATAATACAAACAAAGGACTGAAACCCATTCACAAAGCTTGCATTATCATTTCCAATGTCAAAACCACTGCATTACAACCTCAGAGAGGTAAAAAACTGTTACAATCTTTGAAGAGGTCTGATTCTTGCCACAATCACTTGCTGGAGGTGAAAGAAGAAGATTTCTCTGCCAAAGAATGTTCCCCCTTTAGAAATGAGCCAAATCTGGCTTTTACATTGCATGGGTCGAGCCCAGAGAGAGAAAACGTACAAAAACGTGGGAGCCCATTCCTCATTGACTGCAAATGCATTAAATCAGCATGGAGGACCTTGCAAACCCATACCCTGCCATTTTTGACCGAATTGGAGGAGAATGCGACCCATCCTGCATTAAATTTGGTCATTTGAAATGTCATTTTTGGCCATGGACATGCATCAGATCCGTTTCCTAACTTTCTCTCTCCAGACTACACCAAAATTCAAGATTGACCCTGGAATCATGTAGAGAATTTCATAATCTTTCCAATGATATAAAGAACGTGCAAATCCAAGCTCTGGATCGAAAGATATGGCGATCTAAAGATTTAGGACACAAAACAGTCAAAAAACGGATTTTTGAAATTTTTTCCCGCGCTCCGCCACCTGGACGACACGTGTCGGGCGATTGGATGAGAAATTCTCTCTCCTTCCCTTACCCACGGGTTTTCCTTGAAATTTTTGACCTTTTGTAATTGTTGGAAAAAAATTCATTTTCCCCTGCGTCCCCGCCACTGGGACACGTGGCATGATCTGGTTGGAGGACAGGGGCGCGGGGTCATCCTTTACCTTTTAGTTTTTGGCCAAAACTTTTGCCAAATTCTCTAATTCCTCCCCGAGCTCCACACTCCCCTTCTCCTTAGGACACGTGTCCTCTTTTATCTGGCTCGGGCCAACACTTCAAACATTGCCCTTTTAAATTTTGGATGTTTTCCTTTGTGACACGTGGCGTTTCCTGATTCATCTGCGGGCCTGCCAGATTTTCATGTCCCTCGCGTCCCTTTGGCTTGGATGTCCCAAGCTACCCGGGAAAATTTCTCCGATCCGCCCGAAATGGGCTTCCTTGTCCCTCTTTCGGCGAAGACACGTGGCGTGATTTGATTGGCTCTCGACTCTTTCGGCTCCCGTCGTCTGCCGCGTACTTATGTCCCAACTGTCCCGGACTGTCTGGGACAAATTCTTCCAAACCGCCCAAAATGGGCTTCCTTGTCCCTCTTTGTGGTCTGCTTCACCTTTTCGCGTCCTTACATGGCCGGATGTCCCAACCTTATCTCGCACAACAGCTTAGTCGATTTTCTCTCACCTTCTACCGGTTCACTTTCCGTCCCACGCGCCCCGATGTCCCAACCGTCCCAAGTCTGCTGCGAGACCGCCTGGAGGCTTTTAGACGATTCATGCCCTGACGTCCCAACTCGTCCCCACCATGCTGCGAGGACTAGGACTTAGCTGATTTTCATGATTTTTCTGGCCCAAGCTTGTTTTTTGTAACTTTTTCACCCTTTTTAGAACTTTCTCCTTTCTTCTTGGATAGGAGAGTTAGAAAAAATCCGAGGGGACCCTAGAAACATGATTTTTTGCCTTGAATCAATCTATTTACCTGGGACTTGAGTATTCTGATGCATGTTATCAAATTTACCCTGGGGGGTGAATTTTGGATAACAATAGTTAATGGGAGAAGTTTACAAGGTGCGATGAATATTTAGAGTCGGGTTTGTTAAAATGGTCGAGCTGGCAAAATGTATGATTTTTGCCTTGTTGTCACGCATCAACTATCTTCTTGACACACATCAATGTCACTTTATTGTGGCACAACAACATCCCTTCCCGATGCACATCAAGAATTTCCTCCCCAACACATGTTAACCAACACTTCTTGATGCACATCACCTCTTTCCTTGTGTCATGTGAAAAAATTCCTCCCTATCGTGTGATAATCCTTCCCCCCTTGTCATACATTGTCCCTCCTTCCACCCTTTTCATGTGTCATCCCTCCTTCCCCGTCATTCTTCCTTGATGTCATGCGATAATCCTTCCTTCTTAACGCGCGTCAACCTCCTTTCGTTGTCGGGTGAAAACATTTCTTCTTATCATGTCACAATCATTCCCTCGTGGATGAATCTCACCATTCTTATCAAGTGTCACCGGTGGTTCCTGTCGGGCATCAACAAGGAGTTTCAGATACAACTAGGCATTAATAACACCATACGAGTAGCTCAACAACTAATTTTATGAGGTAGGCAACCCTATTTTCTATACAAGTAAAGTACCATTGGAAAGTGAATTGGTATGGCCACCAATACCTCCGTATAAGAAATTAATGAAGGATATCGGCCGGTAGCTTCCTTTCTATATATATATATATGTGTGTGTGTGTGTGTGTGTAATTTTCCCTCATTTGAGAGGAGAGACATTCTGAACGTAAAGGAACTTTGACAAAAATTTTCTAGCACTCTTATGATGAGCCGCAGCCTTGAATTTATGCATTTTGTACATGATTTTTGCCTTGTGCATACATTGTAATGGATTGTGCATCATTTTAAGAAATAAAATTGGTGTTTTATGGATTTTATTTCCCTAGCTCTAGTTATGTTGCCTCCTTTTCCTTTCATTGCATCTTTAGGTATATTGTGCATGTTGTATTCTTTTGCAATACTTAAATTCGTTTTGCTCCATGGAATTGGAAGTTGGAATGTGTTCTTTGAACTATGACAGTTTTGTCTGCACTCTTCTACCTCATTTCCTTCTATTTTCACTCACTTAGGATATCTCTAGCCCTTTTTCATGGTGTCATCACCTCCCTTAGTTTAGGGCTTCCATTTTATGCATCTCTTGCTTCCCCTGGTCCTTGGAAAATCTAGTTTAGTGTTAGGATAGTTACATTTCCCTTTCTAGGAGTAGTTTTAGCATTAGAATAGGTAGATGAACCAACCTTATATGGAGGTTTGTCTCAATTGCAAAGGGCCCACACCTTGAAAAAATTCCATGTTAGTAAAAAGTATGGTTTTATAGTGTGTAAATCCTAGGGTGCTACTTTTTTGGCATAACAGCTTTTTGCTCACCCGGTGGGTCCAAGTCAATACTTCCATGTTTATCAAGATTAGGTGTATGTCTTTGTGACTTTTTAGCCTTTGGAGGCTTTTCAACAACACATGTCCCGACTCCAATTTGAAAATCAATCGCTTTCTAGCAAGAAGCTTAGCGACCCAAGTACATGAGATGGATCCAAACTCGGTCTAGAGCAAGAGAAGGTGTCTTTGAGTATTTGTAGTTATCCCTAGGAAGAGGAAGGAGAGGAAGAAGATTACAAAGGTCTCCATCTCCACCAAATAGAACCTTATCAACCCCTTCGCCAGGTAGACCCTTCCTTCAATAAACTAGGGTTCTCAGGCCAATCAAGATTGCGCATTAGTAGTGACCGCAAGGACCACCAAATCCTTTTGTAAATTTTAATGGAAGAAATCCACTTGCCCTTAATGCACATAATCCAATTCCTATGGAAGAATTGAAAAACATTCAATTATTCAATGGGGAGAATCACAAGACACTGATTGATCACATTCAGGACATCACAAATGTCTGTGCCATACATGAGATTATTGAAATGGATATGGTAGTAAATCTTCTAGTTTCTTATTTCAAAGGAAAAGCTTTACAATGGTTCAGAAGCTTGGGAGTAGGGTCAATCCAAAATTGGGATCAATTATGTACAACTCTATGTATCCAGTTTAGAGAAAAGGCGGACAATCTATCTCTACTGGAGCAACTGACCACAATCAAGAGAGCACCAAATGAGTAGATGGCCGACTTCAATTTCAGATTCCAAAGAACATGGGATTGGATTTCAGTCATCATGAGACCAACTACTGAAAGGTGCATTCCTTTATTTCCTTAAAGCTTTTAATTTTGATATATCTATGATGATTCAATATATGGGAGGGATAACCTTACTTGGGGCTTATGTCATAGCCATTAGAGATGATAATTTCTTAATCCAAGCCGATAAACTAGCACTTAGTCCACCTATGCCTATTTATCCAGAAATGGGGAATCCTAGTTCTAGTCAAACTCCTACATTAGCCCCTATTCCTGCCCCTAGAAATTAGAGTTCTAATGAAGCTTCTACCTCTTCTTCTAGTACCTCAACTGAACTCTAAGAAGTTATAAAGCAATTACAAAACCTATGAAATGAATTTTTCACCCTTAAGAGGCAACGTGCCCAAAATTTTAGAGCTTATCAACCTTATGCGCAACCAAATAGGCCTCAATATCATCCTAATAGACCTCCTACCCAAGATGCAAACAAAAATCAAGGACAACCCCTAGCTACTAGGCCATTCCAACCATACAATCCTAATACACCTTCAACATCCTAAGCCTTGGTTCCAATCCGAATCACGTTAAAAGGGAATATGAATGGTGCTTTCCTTGTGGTCAACCCCATAACTAGGTAGCATGTTTCAATGGTATACTAAACTAGGCCTTGATGGTAAAAATTATTGGTGTGCTTTAAGAGACAAGCCAAGAATAAAATCAACAACAAACAACTACTCAAGAGGCACCTTCAAGTGAAGCCACTTTTGTGAACTAGCAAGTAGAGGATTTTTGTGGTATAAATCAATCTCCTTCCTGGGGGTAGAACCAACACAAGGTCTAATAAGAGAACTATAGAGGAAGGGAAGTCATCTAACCCAAGTGATTCTCAACATGTTGTCACTTTATAAGGAGTCAACAATCCAAGTGTGGCTCAAAGTATGCATAACCAACCCAATCTACCTTCTAGACCAGCTCATATTCCTATTGTAGTATGCCATGTGTAAGAGAAGACATTGTCAAGAAGAGGGTAGAAGAAGGAAAACCCACCTTCATTCAATATCATCAACCACATGAAGAAGACTAATGTAAGCATCTCTATGTGGGAATCTTTGAAAATTATGGGGAAAGGGACCTTTTGCAAGCAGCCATAGCCAACTTTCCCATCTCAAATGAGTTGTCCAAGAATCAAGAGAAGGTGCTCACTAATGCAGCTCCACAAGAAGGCAATCAAGGAGGTCAACATGGAAAAAAATGAATCCTCCTCCATTCTATATATCTCTGATCATTAGAAATAATCTTGTGCACAACTACATGATTGATTTGGGAGAAAGTAGTTTGGTGATGCCCAAACAAATAGTTGATCAGTTGGGTATTAAGTATGAAATCATTTCTAGAGGTGTAGTGCAATTAGACGGGACAACAATGAAAACTATTGGAGTAATCAAAGGATTGAGCCTCACACTGCACGCATGCCCCAATGTCACAGTGTTGCAAGATGTATCAATGATTGAATTGCCACCACTCTTTGTATTGTGCTTGTTAAGAGACTTCATAGCTAAAATTGGAGGTTACTTGTCTATTAACTAGTCACATATGCTCTTTAGAACAATGTATGGAGCTAAGGCTACAATCAGATCTGATCCTATTTCAAAATTTCATATTGAGCCATATGTACCAAGCTCAATCAATGAAAATTACTTAGCCTTTGATCAAGAAGATTTCCCAAGAACTCTAGAAACAAATACCAAGGTTGGAGGCATTCCATTTGAATCTTGATGAATGGGAAAATAAGAGGCATAGATTTGATCCATATAAAGAGATGGAGGAAGTTGAGATGGAATTTATTGTTTACATGAAGAGAATCCACTCCTCCCTAGCATCACCAAATTAGATGAAAAGGATGATAATGAAGTATGATAACTATTCTTCGATGGCTCAAGGAGTAGACAAGGTGTTGGAGGAGGTGTAATGCTTGTGTCACCGCAAGGTATAAAATACTACTCAGCTTTCCATTTTCATTTTTCTTGTTCAAACAATACAGCTAAGTATGAAGCTTTGATCCATGGATTGCATTGGGAAAGAAAGAGGGGTATCAAAACTTGCAAGTGTTTGGGGATAGTGAGTTGATTGTAAACCAAGTTAGAGGGCTGAATGCTACCAAAAATGACCTGCTAAAGAACTACAAGAGCTGGGTATGGGATCTCATCGAATAATTTGAAGCATTCAACATTGAGTCCATACCAAGGAAGAAAAATGAGGTTACAGACATACTTGTAGCAATAGGGGCAACGTTTGATGTTGTTGAAAGTATCAAGAGAGATCAAACTCAACCTCATATCAAAGTGAAATTCTAAAGCATCCGAGGATGCGTTATGTTAAAAAATTATCACTTTAGGATGTACACACTATAAGAACCTACTTTTGACTAACATGGGACTATCGCAAGGTGTCCGACCCTCATAATTGAGACAAAGCTTGAAAGAAGGTTGGTTCCTCTACTTATTCTAATGCTAAGACTACTCCTAGAAAGGGAAATGTAACTATCCTAACACTAACCTATATTTTCCAAGGGACTAGGGAAGAAAGAGATGCATAAAATGAAAGTCCTAAACTAAGGGAGGTGATAACACTAAGAAAAGGGGCTGGAGATATTCAAGTGAGTGAAAATAGAAGGAAATGAGGTAGAAGAGAGCAGAAAAAAGTCACACAGTTCAAATAACACATTCCAACTTCCAATTCCATGGAGCACAATGAATTTAAGTCCTGTAAAAGAATACAACATGCACAATATACCTAAATATACAATGAAGGGAAAATGAGGTAACCTAACTCGATATAGGGCAATAAAATCCACAAAACACCAATTTTATTTCTTAAAATGATGCACAATCCATTACAATGTAGGCACAAGGAAAAAATCCTTTACAAAATGCATAAATTCGAGGCCTATAGCTCACAAGAGTGCTGGAACAATTTTGGTAGAGTTCCTTTACATTCCAAAATGTATCTCCTTTCAAATGAGGGAAAAATTATATATATAGAGAAACAGAAGCTACCAACCAACATCATTCATTAATTTCTTGTATGGAGGTATGGGTGACCATACCGATTTTCTTTCCAATGGTACTTTTCTTGCACGATGAATAGGGTTTCATACCTCATAAAACTAGTTGTTGAGCTACCTTGTATGGTGTCATTAATGCTCAACCATATCTAAAACTCCTTGTTGACACCCAACAGAACCACCAATTGATGCCCGAAGAACGGGAGAGTCACCACCGACGAGGGAATGATTATCACATGACAAGAAGAAATGTTTTTCATGTGACAACAAAAGAAGGTTGATGCATGTCAAGAAGGAAGGATTGTCACATGAAAACAAGGAAGCATGACAGGGGAAGGAGGGACGACACACAAAAATGGGGGAAGGATTGTCGCATGATAGGGAGGAATGTTGTCACACGACAATATTAAAGTAGTGATGCATGTTAAGAAGCAGCGGTTGGCGTGCATCAAGAAGAATGGTTGGAACGCGTTAGGGAGGAAATGGTTGAAACGCGTCGAAGGGATGCTATCATGTGAAATAAAAGGGGCGTTGATTCACATTAAGAAGATGGTGACACATGACAATGAGTTGACAATTTGTACATTTTTCCAAATTCGACCATTTAAACAAACCCGGTTCAAACCTTCGCCACCATGAGAAAGCTTTCCGCAAGATATCCTATAAATTTCTCCCCATTAACTATACATGCCCAAACCTATAGGTTAATATATTTTGAAATGGGGTACACTTATAAATAATAATTTGGTGACTTGCGGGGTGATCTGCTTGGTAGATTTGAAAAACTAATGATTTTACATCCATTGGGCATGGATTCATTCTGATTGCTGAAACTGGTCTGATGCTTGAAACCTCTTAAACCTTTGAAACACTACTGGGACATTATTTCATCATCAGACCTTGCTTGAAATTGGAAGGTGCAACTACAACAAAGCACAACTATGTACAAATAAAAATCATACATATCCCAAATGGAACATGTAGAGAGTGCATAATCACTTATCTAAAAGAAAACCTAACTACAATAGAACAATGTGCCAAAAGAACTTAGAGGAATTAAGAACCTAAACTAGTATGTACAGAAATGAGATTCATCCTTAGTAACAATGCTTTAAGTAGATCCCATTGACTGGAATCTGCAATTATTCTCCATCCAACTTTGACAATTGGAAAGCATTATTTTCTTTGCACCCTGAAATCAAGTAAGGGCCACTCCATATTGCATCAAACTTGGAGTGCCTTCCTGGTTTGGCTCTATCTACATCCCATTTCAGAACCAAGTCTCCTTCTTGGAAAGTTTTGTTTTTGGTCTTTGTCAAAACTCATCTTTATTTGAGCTTGGTCCTTCTCCATTGTTTTCATGGCCTGGTTTCTTAGCTCTTCTAGCTCCATGAGCTCTGCATACCTAACTTCCATAGTTGGAAATTAAAACAACTCCAGTGCTTGATAAGCTCCAAGGCTAGTAACTCAAGGGATATTAACAGTCGTTCTTCCCTTCCATAAACCAAATTGAAAGGGGAATAACCAGTTGACTTCTTGGGAGTGATTCTATTAGCCCACAAAGATGATTTCAATTTGGTATGCCAAGTCCTCTGGTTTTCATTGAGAGTTCTTCTTATGATTCTCAACAAGTTCTTGTTCATGGAACCATTTTCCCATTACCTGGGGGTATTAGTTAGAAGAAGTGCTCAAGTATATGCCACTTCTAACAACCCAATAAGATATCTTTTCCCCAAGAAAATCTAAGGAATTATATGATATTATAGTGGAATAGACACCAAACCTTATTACAATACCTTCATAGAAATCCAGAATGCTAGCTTCATTTGCCTCCTTAAGTGCAATTGCTTCTGTCCACTTAGTGAAGTAGTCTGTGGCTGTAAGAATCCATTTGTGACCTAGACTAGAACTTGGATTGATCACCCCAATAAAATCCATCCCCCATTACATGAAAGGATGTTTAATTGAGATAGGATGGAGTGGGAGAGATGTTAGCTTCTCTTTTCCTATGAAGAAGGAACACTTCTTACATTTCTTGATCCATGAGTAGCAATTGTTGAAAATATTAGGCCAATAATAACCAGCCCTCATGATTCTAATAGTTGTTGCTTTTGGGGAAAATGACCACCGCCTCTCAATCATGAAAATAGTGTAATACCCTCTCTGTATCTGATCTGTCTTGATACACCTTAAGAGGACACCATTCACATCCCTTTTAAACAAAATATTATCTACAAGCACATATGGGATGCAATGAAGTCTGAAATACTTCCTTTTGGATTTACCCAATCCTTGAGGACTTTTACCTGTTTAAAGGAATTATATAATATCTCGAGTCCAACAAGGAATGGGTATACCACTTGCATCCCATTCTTGATTATCTTGCAACACCATAATAGCTTATGCCTCTTCTCTTGATTCAACATGCTTTGGTTGGAAGCTAGATTTTCACACAACCCTTTTCCCTAACTAATTTTTTCACATTTATGTCAATATCATACTCCATGAAATTTTTTATCCAACCAAATCTCTTTTTATTAAGGTTCTTGTTTAAGAGAAAATATTTTATACCAACATGTGAAACTAATAGATGAATTCTGTTATTTGACACTAGATTCCTAAATTTATTTAAAATTCTAATCATAATAAGGACATTTTTCTCAATAAATGAATATCTCACCTCATAACCTTCAAGTATCCGGGTCAATAATGCAATAGGATTCTCTAGTCCTTCTTGGTTTGGTTGTACAAGTATTGTAGATATTACATCTATGCCACTAAAAGCATAGAGGGTGAAATACTTTGAGAAATATGAATTGATGAGGGTTAGAGCCTGTGTAATAGCGTGCTTTATAGCTTTAAAGATTTATTTTCCTTCGGCATTCCATTTGAAGGCCACACTCTTCTTCAACATCAATGTTAATGGCTTGACCAACTTAACAAAGTTAGGAACAAGTCTCCTAACAAAATTAATTTTCCCCAAAAAACTTTGGAGAGCCTTCTTATGACATGCAAATGGTAGAGTGTGGATAGCCTCAACGCTTTTGGATCAATTGTTAGCCCTTCCTTTGAAATGATGTGGCATAATAGCTTTCCTTCGTGAGCCAAGAATATGTATTTTTGGGATTCAAGGACACTTTGAAACTCCTACATCTTTGGAACACTTGTATGAGGTGAAAGATGTGGCTTGTTGCATTCTTTGAGAACACATTGATATCATCCAAATAAACAAGCACTATCTTATTGATCAATCCCTTGAACACCATATCCATAGCTCATTGAAATGTTTCTCCTGCGTTAGACAGTCCAAATGGCATCTTCCTATAAGCATAAGTGCCCCACTTTGTAGTGAAGGTTGTCTTAAACTGATCCTCTTCTTTACTATCTGATTATAGCCTGAGTAGCCATCTAGCAATGAAAACCTTTCTGAACCGGCTACACTGTAAAATCTTCTCCATTGAAGGGAGTGGATAATGGTATTTGAGTGATGCTCTATTTAGATCCCGAAAATCCACACACAACCTGATCTCTCCATTTCTCTTCCTTACTGGCACTAAATTCACAACCCAACTTGAATGCTTGATAGGAAAGATGATGCTAGCCTCTATTATCTTATTCAACTCTTTTCTCATGAGAGGTTTGATGTGAGGATTCACCGGCCTTTGCTTTTGTCTGATAGGCTTGGATTATGGATCCAACTCAATAGTATGTTGTGCCAATTTTGGATTGAAACCTCTCAAATCTTTATAATTCCAAGAAAATACATCTAGAAATTCTTGACAAAGTTGTATGAAATCAGATTTTTCCTGTTGAGTACTCACTTTTCTCGATTTGGAGTACCTTACCTTCTCCAACTAAAATTGGTTTTGAATCTTCACCTTTGACCTGAATGTTGGCTTTCTCCTTTTGAAACTGGTCATTTGGATTGAAGATGGATTCAAGAGTCACTAGGAATTTCGGTAACTTGTTTGTCTTCAGCTAGGCAACTTGATCACCATACTGCTGCTCCAATTTGTCCTGATTTCTTGAGGAGAACTCAACTTATTCTTGGAGAAAATTTATGATATGTTGATCACTTTCAAATACTTGCCAACTTGTATTGCTATCTAGAATAGCTGGCCTTAACACACTTTGCAGCTTGGTAAACATTCCCAAGTGTGTTTACTAGCCGCAAAATAACACTGTACACATATAAAACATGGAAAAACCCTAAGGGGTAAAAATTTCACATCCCACATTTTCATTTTGTGTTGTCACAAAATTGATTTATTTAACGTGAAGTGTGTCACAAGGGCTTGGGGATAGGAAGTGTTACTTGGTTGGTTTCACACCTAAGCATACGTACGTATATAATGGAAAAGATATACATACGTGCATTTTTAAACCCAACCATGTAACGGAATTTGTCACCAAACACTTGTGAAACAATTTACGTTAATGAATTATTTTTCTTAATTGGTTGTATGCTATTACTTTACCTTGATGTGTTTATGTGATGATTTTGACACTTGGGTATACTACTTATTGTACCTATTATGGATAATCTGGTTTATCTTATTACCGGAGATAATGAATTAGAAAGTATATTGAATCTATACATAGTTGTAATGTATTATTTTGGTATTTGGAAATAATGATGAATGATTAAAAGTTACTAACTCTTTTTAACATTATGATAGTCATTGATCACAAAGCAATATGATGGTTTTTAACAATGGACAGTAAATGTTGGAATCATCAAGGTAAAGAGTAATATAAGAATGTTTCTTATAAAATATGGATTTGGAGAGTATTACAAGGTAAAGAGAATGTTAATTTTATTGATCTTTGATTATTCACTTGACTATTTTAATAAGCTTGATCATAGCACATATAATGTCTATTTGTAGATTGATTGATTTCACTATGTTGTGGATCGAAACTTGTTTTGTTTAATTCTTTTCTTTGACTGATCGTGCTCCATGTCGAGTGATTATTGATTTTAATGATCAAGTTAGCCTTACACCATTTTATTGGGCATTTTAATTGTTTAAACTAACTTGGTATACTTCAAGTACATTGATAATAGAGATGGAAAAAGGTTATATGACTGGCATTTTATGATTTAGGATGATTGTTATACTCTATTCCATTTGTATTTAAGATGGTGGAAGGTAAAATTGATGGCTTTTATTAAAATTGGGTATTATGGTCTTCAACCATATACCATCAAATCTTAATTTTCCTTTTGATAATCTATATGGTCTTTGACCATATTAATGGCTTTTGATCATTCAATATTAAGTTGGTCTTTAACCATAATTCTTAGTTTTTGATTGGTTATTAATGAAATGGTTCACAACAATATTCAAGATGTGTAGATTGTTTAAAATAATTAAATCTGTCGTTGTTCGACCCATGCAAGGGACTTAAGGTTTTATTGTAAATATTTGGCCATTCATTTGAGCATCACTAGCTATTTTGGAGGGAATTTTTAGTAGGCGGTGGCAAGTAGGGATAAGCCACAACGTGGTAGAGTTATTGAGCATTAAATGTTTTCGAAAACTTGAAGCTTCCTTTAGAAGCTACCTTGTATGCATTTTTTGAAGTCATTTTTATTGTTTGATGGTTGTTTTTGAGATTCGTTTTGGCTTGAACTATTGCAAAGCATTTTTATGAGCAATTTTGTTGAGATATTTTTTTGAGGTAGTAATGCCCGACTTCAGCATTATTTAAATATTGTTTTTCATGGCTTATGGGGTTAATATTTTAGAATTTGGGTTATTTTACTCCGGCCTTTTTAGTGAAATATTGTGGGAGCTTTTTGCTTGACCGATTCGAGTTTTCAAAGGGAAGTGTGAAGAATTTGAAAAATCTACACTCATTTTAGGCATGGATTTACACTCTCTTTCGTTTATTTCATTTGAAATGGTTGAGTGACTTACGTATGATTATTTTAATGATTGTCTATAGTTTTTAAATGAAAATATTTAGATCTATTGATATGTGTTTGAACCCTTATCTGGATGATGGGATATTTATCTACTTAAGTTACTTATTGAGATTTTAACCATTCGATTAATGGTTGTGGTTGTTTGGTTTTTGAGTGCATATTAGTAAGTAAATCTGATCCGGGTATTTCAAATAAATCTTATAATGTGGTGTTTGATGTATGACCATCGTGTTTGTATTAATGGATTTAAACTGCTCACCCAGCACTCCTCAAAAATTGATAAGGGAAATACCTACCTTGTTTAAGTCACACCTAGGATCGAGAGGATGATTTTTAGAATCGGTCATTTTATCAAAATTGGTTTTAATCAAGTTTGCGTCATGGTTATTTTGTATTTTGTATCCCGATTATTATTATTTTTCGTAAATGGCCATCTTCGACCTATATATAAGTTTGTTACTTATTTTTGGTGAAATACTTTGTACATGGGATTAAAAACTAGGTAAATCTTGTCAAGATCGTAGCCATATTTTTGTTCAAATCGCTTAAACTTATCTTAAAAAGTGCAAACTTAGGTTTAGATTGGATGGGTTAGATTGTTATAACCAATCATGTATGTAAATGAGTTGAGGTTTTCAATTCATCTTATTGTCTTAAGTGGAAAGATGTGATTGAATTATTGATCTTGCTAAGATTAAAGGCTTTAGGTAAATAATGTCTTTGTGTAGGAATTGTTGGGTCTCATTGATTTACTTATCAAGGACTGAGAATAAGTGATCTCAAAAAGTGAACTCATTCTAGTTTGAAGTTTGTAAAGTATTTCTTAAAAGAAATAAGTTCATGTATATCTTTTTAAATGTTGTTTGATTGTTAAGCAATTAAACCGTTTCCAAGAATAAGTGTTTTCAATGAACAAAGAAATGGTATAGTTTGAGTTGCATTATAATTAAACACTTAGTTCAATTGAGATTGTTTTCCACTTGCATGTTAAGGATATCTCGAATAATATTCATTTTATGAAATAAACATTTTGATTGTTTATCATAATATAGTTAATGCCGACATTAATTGATCTATTAATTAATTTTTGAAGTCAAGGAAGGTTGTTTAATAGTTAATTGTTGTGCTTAAGTTGATATTGTGTAATATTAATCTTGAGAAAAGAATTTGTTTCCTTTTTGTTTCCTAAAAGGACAAACTAGCTTATTATTGTGAGTTTAATTTTGGGTGTAAATTACTTTGCTTGAATTGTTTTGTGAAAAGGAATATTGTTCGTATTAACGTGATTTAAGTTTCAAATAAAGTCAATATTATATTGAATTAAATATTTTTTATGTTGTATGTTGTTTATGATAGCTTGTTGGTCTATATCATAGACCAGACTTGATATAAGCGCACATGTTTTGCTAAAATATACTTGATTTTTTATCAACAAAAAAATCAATAGATGTTCAATTATTTCATAATGAAACAACTAGGAAAGGAGTTATTAATCCATGCCGGTTCTTTGAGCGGACCATGTACATTATTCTTTTTATCTTACAGATAACATGATGGATTAGTTATTACAATGAATTCATTGGATTGATTATATACATGTTCGTCATGCGATAAATTATTTATCTGATTATAACATTAACTGAAAGTACATTCAAATTTGGATATGTATTGATTGTAGGAGAAATATGCTTTCATGTAGTTTTCATAAGGAAGTTGGCCTATTGTATTAATTATGAAATAAATTATTGTAATACTTTAGAAAATAAGGAGTTATAATTAACGAGTTAATAAATACCTTATTGTTTGATTATCTCTTATGAGTTGTAATGATCATTACATTGTTTTCAATAACGGATTGTACTTTTAATCAAAATTATGAAATGTTGTACTTGATTAAATAATTATACTTTATGACATTAATTAATCTAAGTTATTAATTGACATTATTACAATTATATCAGTGAAATCATCATTTAAATGTTTAATTAAAGAAGTTAAAAATGAACGCTATTTTGGAAAGCGATAAAGAGTTGTGAAATAATTACATTTCTTTGACTCAAACGTAAAGAGACTAATTAAATAATTAAGTTATTATTTAGTACAACTTAAATAGTTCATGGATGACTAGTTGTACCTTTACGATAATAACTTGTTTAACAACATAATGATGTCAAAGTACAAAAGTACAATACCTTTAATAAGTTATTAATATGAAATGTGAATGATGCATTTTGGATTATCGTTGATATTAAAACTTGTTCAAATGTTTAAAAGAATATATCTTTCCAAAGAGGTACTTAACGATAAATAACGTTAAGGTGGATTTACGACATTATCTAATCAGGATTGGATTATTATCTAATCTTAATGAAATGGTTAAACTACACCTAGTCCTAACAATGATAGTCATAAAGTGATACTTTGAGTTTGGAAACTTCAACAATATTAACTAGTAAGTTATTAATAGAAATGTCGTTGACGTATAATTTGACTTAATCTCTAAATGATAAAATTTGCCTTGTAATTTGCATTGAGTATTAAATAAGCATGGACTCTAAGTCCCGTAATTTCGATATATTATACTCTAACCATACCATCTTAGGATGGCTATGAGAAGGGTAATAATTACTTCATGATGAGAGTCATTAAGTAATCATTATCTTTCCCATAGGGGTCCTAAGCTAGGAATGTTAACATATACTCAATTTGAGAGGCGAGATCTAAATTCTAGGCCTTCTTAATACATGAAACTAAACATTTAATTAACAAGATGTGATCCAGATAACTATGTAAAGATGATTGTGCGGTGATGGGAATTTTTTTCTTATGTGTGGTCACAAAACTAAGCATGTAAAGCATAGCTTGAAATATTTTGCCTAAGTAGTGTATTAGTTGAATACACTGTCAGTTCATTGAGTTCTAATATAATGGTGTGAGATTTCGATGAAACTTAGTTAACTAATTTTTAGGTAGACACTTAGAACTACATTAGTTCTCAAACCTAGATGAATAGGTTAACCAATTACATACAAGTTATGTACACTCGAGATAGAGTGATGATAAAGGGGATCAGGTAGATCTAATTGACCTTTACAACTTTTACACATGGTTATGATGTTATCAGATGGATTGTAAAATATATTCTTGTTGGATTATTATTTTTGTCATATAAAATCATTGAAGGCATGAAATGGGGTTAAGGGGTTTTTTTAAAAGAAAAAAAAATCCCTTAATTTGGAGTTATTATAACATGGGTGTTACAAAAACCATGGTAAAAGAGATTTCTATTATTTGAGAAACAATTACACAGACATTAAATTCTCCTCTCCCCACTTCTCTCCACCCTAGTAATTCACAACATGAATTCCATAAATAATTATATGAAAATAATTTGACCCCGCGGGTCATTAAATATTAAGTGATGGGAGGTGACATTTTACAAAGCACCCCGATTTAATAAATTGATTAAATATAATCAAATAACCATAAATAACATAGTTTATATTAAATAATTAAGAATGTAAATATTCCTAATTATTTAAATATAAAATAAGGTTTATAATGCACTTAATATTATGTTCTAACAAGGGTTACATTGAGCTCAAAGTTGAAGAAATAATCGAACCAGGACTATTCAAGAGTGTCTCATTCTTCTTGTATGATTTCAAGTTTATCTTCTATGTCTTTGATTTCAGGTGTCAAGGAAATGGTGTAAATTCTAAGTTCATGTACGATGAAACTATTCCCATATGAAGGGTTGTTACATGATTAGGAAATTGTAGATACTAGTAATGGGATCCGATTCACCCGGCATAGTCATCTACAAGGAGACATATCTTAAAAACATACCGATTAGCAAAAATAAAGTGATGAAATGATTGAAAATATGTAAATGTGATTAAAATGATAAAATGACAACAAACGTTGGTGATTCCAAAGAAAAATCACCAATGATTTAGATAGAATCATTGGTGATTACTGATAAAAGATGAATTCTTTGACATAATGCAAAATGATTGAAAAAGGTTGAATTTGACCGATATATGATGCTTAAAGAACTTAGAAGATAATTTGGATGGAGATACTTACTTTTGATTATGTAAACAAGTAGACAGAGTTGCAAAAGCCTTATAGAGTTTTGTGGATTCTTCAAGGGATTAATTGATGTGTTGAAAGTGTCTTAATGCTCATAGTAATGGAATCTTGGTCTTGAAAACAATAGAGATTTAGTAAGGATGGATGAGGATCCCTTTCGATATTTTTTTGATCTATTTATAATCTTTGGCAATTTTGTTAGAATCACTGGTGATCCGAGAAATGTGGGTAAACCCACGTAGAAGTGGTTTTAACCACTTCCAAATTAGGTTTCTCAGGTTTTATTTTGATTTTAAATGGTTGGGGAGGTTATAAGGCTAGGTGGTAAGGATAAAAATTGGTTTAGATAGGTTAAGGTTAGTTAGGTAGGTTTAGGATAGGTAAATAGGTCTTACGATGGGGTAAAATATGATTTTACTGGGGTGGAATGATGGTTTAGGGTAATGAGATAGGTTTAGGGATTTTTAAATGAGGGTGTGAGGGGTGTAGCTAGGAAACAAGTGTCTACATTTTCCCCTTTTTTTCAAGTGGTTTGTGATGGACAAGCCGCTAGACAAAAACTAGTGAAATGGTCAAATTTTTGTTGGATAGGTGGTCCCCCTCAAACTAGGGGTTGTTATGATGAATTTTAATGATCAAAACTTTTAAAAAATATGGATGCAATAGGTTTGCATGATGGTGTGTTTTGATTTGATATTCCCCAAGAATAGGCATGAAAATAAATTTCCACAAAGGTGGACTTGTGTGAATAGAGAGTCAAGTGATAAGGGAGCCAAGGGGTTAACAACCTAAAAACGTATGAATCATAGGAAGCATTTGAGAGAAAATATCCCAAAGGTGTATGATATCCACAATGTATTGGGAAACATAACCTTGAAATGAAATATGTTCCCACAAAGGTGGGATTATGAGACCATGAAGTCAAGGGATAGGGGAACCAATGGGTTCTCAACTAATAGACGTATGAAGCAACGATGACAAGGGAAAAGGCTTCCCAAATTCTTGTGAAATCTAAAATGTGTTTAATATAGGAATGTTTGTATAGATTGATTGATTTTAACAAGGGTCTTAGGGCCCCAAAAATGAAACACGTATTTAAAAATGTGTAATTTTGGTAAGGAATTATATAAATGATGGTTTGATAAGGCTCGGAGGCCATTTAATGATGTTTTGTATCAAAAGGAGGGAATCGATGGCAATGTGACCTAAATCACCGATAATTAGCCCAATCACTGGTGATTGGGTGGGTGGAAATTTTTTTGATATAAATAGTTTATTTGGAGGCTCATTTTGTCATTGTGACTTGAGAATATTGAGAAACCAAAAAAAACTAATTTGCTAATTTTATTGAGATAGAGGTAGTTGGAGGTTTGTAGAGTCGATGAGAGGCCGACACGTGCTGAGGTAGGTGATGTACTTAAGATTTTTGATGTTTTTATTTATTTTTATAGAAATTGGAATCGTCAAAGAAACCACTAGCGATTTCAAATGAAATCACTAGTGATTAATGGGTCTCCAATGATTTTTATAGGATCGCTAATGATTCAACTAGAGTCACTAGTGACTCTAAATATTTTGTGACTTTATTGATTTTTGATCGATTGTTGGTGGATTGAGATTGATTTTTTTGTTTTATTGTTGGATGCAAGATCAAGAGAGATTTACCACACTCTCCCAAGATACTTGATGATGTCTAAGATTTATTATCACTTGATGATTGGGATCACTTGGAGGTGGTTGGATTGGGTGGGATGCATCACTATAGGCATATCCACAGGGACATGGGTTTACTATTGACACTGTTTGAGAGATGGGACCATGTGACAAGAATGTTTTGGTTTCCTACTAAAGAGATGACAATCACTTTAGAGGATGTGCACTAGATATTACGCTTGTCGATACAGGGTGAGCATATTTATGTGATTGGCAAGGTCGGTAGAGGGGCATCAATGAAAACTTTATATGGTGAAGATGGAGGATAGCATATAATTTAGGTATTTTTATATGGGGCCCTATATAGTGATGATGATGAGGGAAGAGCATTGGTGACTATGATGATGATGGGGATTAGTTGTTATGCCTTACCGATTCAACTGGAGGGTGGTTCTCATGGATGTTGATAGGGGTAGTGGTGGATATGTTGGTTCACAGGAAAGTGTTTTCTTGGGCCCCAACTTTTTTGGCACATGTGTATAAGGAGTTATGGTCCTGGAGCACTAGATGGAGGTTTGGGGTTGATGTATCATTTTTGTTAGAGTGTTTGGTGTACAAACACATTGTTCTAGCTTAGCCGATAGGAGTACCATGGATGAGATGGGTGGATTTATTATATCTGATTGGATTTATGAGATGGTGATCATATTTTGTGGTGACAGGGACCTGCTGAGGTGAGGATCACTACAGAAGCTCGAGATGGTTTTTAATATGGGGATTTTATTTGGAGGCCATATGTAGGTTTCCCAAGATGGCTTAGAATAGAGGGTTGTCAAAGGAACACTAGTAGAATATATGGGTACGGGCCCGAAGGAAGGATCAGTGGGAGCCGATCGATTTTCTCATGCCCGAAGACAGCTTTGATTGATACATGATGTGTCCAAGGCAAAAGTGGCCTTTTGATATGATGATGTAGAGAATGATGTGGAACTTACGGATGTTTGTGAGGCAAAGTGGATATGGTATATAAGAAGGGGGTGGTGGGGCAAGATTATGCATAGGTGGCAAGTGCTTAAAATGTGTGGTGTCATGGAAGCTTGGTGGTTTTGATAGGCAAATACGGGCTCATGTAGGGGTTGCACCTCAAGATGTTGGTGGTGGTGATGAGGGTAGAGACTGTGGTGGTGGAGATGATGATAAGAAAGTGACAGTATTGGAGACCACTATAGAAAATTTATAGGTTGAGAAGGCCACATTTTATGCTTTGAGTGGTTTGAATGGTGAGAGAGGTGGGTTGAGCTACCAAATCACTGTTATGTAGGAGGATCTAACATAGGATTGAGATGACAAAGATAGATACTGACAACATAGAGGGGCCTTAAAACATGCCTTTAGCATGACAGGTCCATTATTTTTAGGAGATAAGTTGCATTCTACTCTAGATCATACTAGCAATTAGATGAGACCTCATGGTAGTGTAGGCATGGCCAATTACCAGGATCTATGTGTTACATTACATTATTATGAGGAGATAGTGCGATGTAGGCTTCCAGATGAGCCTCATTATACATTGTTTTTAGCACGGAAAAAATTTGCTCCATCGTAGTGTTGCGGGTATGGGTCACCACCGGGAGGTCTAGAGGGAGGACCAAACAGAGGGTTAGATGGAGCTCAAGGGAGCAATGTAGGAGGGAGTGTTTGTTTGATGAACATTTAGTTTACTTAGTATTTTTTTATAGATATGATTTTGATATATGAGGCTCATTTTAAGCCCTTCATGATGATGTATATTATTGATATACAAGTTTTTTTCTCATACCATTAATGATGTACAAATATTTTGATATATATAATTTTTTTGTTGATTTATGTTTTGTTTTTTTAATTTTCAATGTGATGAATGTAGATGTGATTGATGATGTTTAAATTAATTAAATATGTTATGGTGTGAATGACTTATGTAAATATTTGAAATGCATGATTTAGATTATAAATGCATGTGATTACAAGCTGATTTTGATGATTTGGTTGAGACAAATGGTAATCTTGTTGTATGATGCACACACTTATATGATAGCTAATAAATTAGTGTGGAATTTTTGGTTTTCACCATTTTGGACACATATAATGAATTATGCTAAAATAATTTTGAACATATGATACTACACATATAACCTTATTCATGGGAGTGGTCTACATATTTATTTGACATGATTTTCTTTTTATATCCATCCTTCAAGGGATCAATGTCTATGTTTTTTTGATTAGATCCATCCCATAGATATTGTCATTTTTGAACCTGGGGAAACTTTAGGTAACCACGTAGAAGGTGGTTAAGTTAAGCATGCAAGTTACACTTATGTCCTTTCCATTCCGTTTAATAAGATAAGATGGGGGGATGGTGTGAGTAATTATTTTGGGGTTCCCTAGCCATAAGCGGAGAACTTTTCCATGAGAAATATTGTATGGGAAGATCCGTGGTGCCCATATTTAACATGTTGATGGTATATTTACGAAATAGATCACATGATTCCAAATCATTATAATATATAGAATGTGTGGGTTGATATATGAAGACCATTGTTTTACAAATATCTCATGAGTTTATGAGTTAACAATAAAACATACGTAAGTGCAAAGTGTGTTAAGAGGTTCCTTTTCTCATTTACCATCAAGGGAAGCTAAGAGATAACCCCCAAACCCATACTTATGAGAAATAATATATGGTCCAAGAAATTTTGGAGAAATTTTTCCATGTTTACCCTTTTCCTTGTTAGTGAAATGTTAGTTTTCTTTGAAAACAAGATCACCAATATTAAAGTCATGTTTCTTGATATGTTTGTTGTAGGATCATTTGACATGTTATTGATATATGTTAATGTGTTCAAGGGTTTTAGAATATGTTCATCTAAGAGTTCAAGGTGTGACAAGTGTTATTGATGATACTCCTCATATGGGAGGAGATATGTAATCGAAATGTGTAGAGATGGGATTTGGAATTTGAGAGGAAGGAAAACTTCAATGTTGTAAACTAAAGAGAATGGCATAGCACCCATAGGCATGCAAAAATTGGTTCGATATGCCCATAATACAAATGTGATTTGGAGATGCCAATCTCTACTAGTCTAGTCAAGAGTTTTCACGTGGATTTTGTTAGAGGCTTAGTCTTGACCATTTACTTGTGGATGGTAAGGAGATTAAAATATAAGCTTGATGTTGTAGGTGTCATAAATTTTTTGAACCTTTTTGTTTTTGAAGGATTATTCATTGTCTATGATAATCTTATGAGGAATACCAAAGTGAAAAATAACGTGATGATGGATGAAATCAATGATTTTATCTACTTTTGTAGAAATGAGGGGGATTACTTCCACCCACTTAGTAAAATATTTAGTTATTGTAATAATGGAGTTGTTTCATTGTGATGAGTGAGGGTTGATAAGGCCAATGAGGTCAAGTCCCCACTGTGAGAAGGGACAAATATCCCGGGTCTCAGTTACATATCACAATGAGAAACATGTGTAAGGTTGGAATGTAGTTAACATTTGACACATTCTTAACATAGTCACAACAATCTTGGTTAACCATGGAACAATAGTAGCCCATGAGTAAGATGTGTTTGGAGATGGACAAACCATGAAGTGTCCACCACATATGTCATCATGGACCTCTTAGATATCTAGACAAGCCTCCAAGTTCTTAAGACATTGGAGGATGAGGCCGTAAAATCATCTTTTGTAAATGATACCTCTTAATATGATATAATGATATGCACATTTTTGAAAAGATTTTTTCCTATTTCAAGATAGATCTCGAGGGTAGTTTTAGGTGGAAATATAGTCGTATGTTTGATTTTACCAAGTATCAAATGAGATAACTTCTATATGATTGATGGTTGGGAGATCATTTTTGGTGTAGGATGGTTAATAAAGTTTGTGTATGATGAAAAACAATTTGGAGTCATTGGGTGATAGAGGAATGAGTGAGGTGAGAGAAGCCATTATGTGTGTGAATTTTTATATGAGTGAGGACTGGTTTGAATTTAGTAATAGTAAAAATTTGAAAGAGATATTCGAATATGGTTTCATATTTTTAAAGGAATTCATTTTTTCATTAATATATTCCTTTGATTTAATTGATGACAAGTTGTGAGTCACCATAGATGTCTAGGATTTGTACACCTATAAAGGCAATAGTCTAGATCCCCATAATGAGGGCTTCGTATTATTCCATGTTATTAGGGCATTCAAATTTGACTTTGAAAAAAATAATAATAAGGGTGTCCCAAGGTGGTATTATGAATATTCTGGAACCTCCCCCCACCTACATTTAGACCCATCGAAAAACAAGGTCATTTTCAGAGTGGTGTTGACTTGATCGAGAGCATTGATTTGATTCATCGGGAAGTGTTTTCATGGTATTTTATTAGTAGGAAGGGGAGCTTCAAAGAGCTAATAAGAAATGAAATTCCCCTTAATGGATTTTTGAGAGATGAACTTAAGGTCAAATTCAATCATGAGCATTAGTAATCTAGCGATGTAATAATTTTGATAAGGATTAGAATACATGGTTTTTAGTGGATTGAAATTTGTCATAACATAGGTTTTGTGATTTAGGAGGTAGTGAAAAATTTTACAAGTTGTGAAGTACAAGGAACACTGCAACTTTTCAATTTTAGAATAGTGAGTTTCGTACTCATGAAGTGTGTGACTTATGTAATAGAAAGCATGTTATTTACCTTGTTTGTATTGATGCCTAATCATGGCTCCCAAGGTGTGGTCAGTTTTGGATATATATAGATAGAAATGATCCCCCTCAAGTGGAGGTGTGAGCACAAGTGGTGATAGGAGGTATTGTTTAAGGGTGTCAAAGTCCTGTTGACAATGATCATACCATTTGAAGTGGACATATTTTTGCAAAAGATGATGGAAGTGTTGGCAATAATGTAATAACCGCGAGATGAAATGATAGATAGATTGAATTTTTCCTTAAAGGATTTTAAGTTATTTTATATTACATGATGAAGGAATTTTGATGATGGATTTGACTTTAGCAGGGTCAAATTCAATTCCCTTAATAGACACAATGAATCCAAGGAGTTTTCATGTGAGAAATCAAAATACACACTTAGTGGGATTAAGAAAAAGGAATAACTATAGAAGATGTGTAAATATCATGTCAAGGATAGCTAAATGGTATTTTCAAAGTTTTAATTTACCTAAGAGATTATCAACGTAATCTTCTATGGTTTTGTGGATAAGATCATGAAGATGTAAGTCATAACACACTAATAAGTAGCTCCTGCATTTTTTAGGTCAAAGGGCATTACTCTATAACATAAGGTTCCCCATGGGGTGATAAAATAGGTCTTGTGTTAATCCTTAAGTGCAATTCAAATTTTATTGTAACTAGAAAAACCATCCATAAGAGGTATAATTTAGTGGCCTACATGCTTAAATTGACGAGCTGGTCAATATTGGGAAGAGGAAAATCATCTTTGGGGTGGGAGAGGTTCAAGTATTGAAAGTATGTGCAAATGCGTATTTTTTCAATGGATTTAGTTATGGGTACGATATTAGAAAACCATTACAGATAATCAATGGGAAATATGAAGTTGGCCGAAAGAAGATGCTAACATTCATATTTGATTAGAAGTGCAACATAAGGATGCATTCTATGAAGTTTCTGCTCTATGGGATTAGCATCCAGGTTGGTAACGATGATTTGGATGATGATGTTAGGGTCTATACCTGACATGTCACTGTAGGACCATGTAAAGGATTGACTATGTTTAGATAGGAAAGTGGTGAATTCTTGACATTCATGCAGGTCTAAAGGTTGACCGATTTTAACAATGCGTGGATCTTATGGTGTGTCAATGTTAATGTTGATAGTAGATTCATTAAGGAGGGTATACGTGTCTGATGGAAAGGTATTATGATATTGATCTTTAGTATGCATATAGGTCAATATGGAATCAAATCATAATAGTGGAGAATGTCAATGGTAGGAGATCTTCCTCTATCATATGTGGCAATGTTAGGGAGATAAATTTAGTTTTTGTTAGCTTGATAAGTTTATGGTCTCGGTGAAATGGTATTGACAAAAAAGTTAAGGGGATAGATATGGTGTCGTCTTCATTGGTGGATGAGTCTAATAATTGTTACAATGATGATTAAGATTCAGATATTGATGGTGGTGCTTTTGAAGGAGATACTTTGAATCTAGGCCATGTTTTTGTAAGGTTATTTCCAACCTTCAAATGGTAAGTCATGTGGACCTTGTTCATATCATGCTAGACCAAAGCCTTTCCATGTGAAATGGTATAGATATGTTTGGGCGAACAGTTTACCTAAGAATGAAAATTTAGATGAGAAGGTATTTACTTGTAGGTGATTTTTAGGTGAGATGAAGGATGTTTGATGTATTTCTACACTAACGGTGTTCAAAGGAAAGAGGGACTAAAGGAAATGATACTTCCTACATTGGGATCGTAGATCACGGTTGTTATTTGGTTCTCCCATAAGTTTTAGGCGTGGGAAGCATGTTAAGGGTTCGAAGGTGGTAATCCCCAAAGAAAGGGATGTGCATGATGTCATCGAAAGAGTTATCATTTGGTAGTTTAGATGCGGGATCGATGAAATTGTGGAATATTTTTTTGTAGAGGTGGGATTTGATAGAGGAAGCAATATGTTATTGGGTTTGTATGTCATGTGGAAAGATTTAAATGGATTTGGGTCGATAGGGACCATGATGGTTTTACCTTCATGTTTGTATTTTAGACATTGGTGTAGAGTGGATGGGACACAACACATTTCATGTATTTAAGGATGAACAAGTAGCATGTTATATTGGAACTCTCCTTCTACAAGGTAAAAGAGTTTGTGGAGGCTTTTTGGGCCTATTTTTATGGGTAGGATAATTATTCCTAGTGTGGGGGTAGCAAAGATCATTAAATGCACATAAGACAACCGGTCATTGGGTGAAAATAGTGTCGTAGTTGTATTTTTTAATGTATGAGACCATATGATGTTTATGCTAGCATCATTATCGATCATAACTCTTTTAACAAGAGTATTATTGATTTGGGAGGTGACAAAAAGGGGAAGATCATGGTCTTTGGGTTAAAGTGGCTGGATTTCGAGTAATCGAATGCAATATCATCGACATCTTCAAGATGCAAACAATGTTGAGAAAGGTTGGGGTTCATTAGAAGGAACTAAGATTGATTGGAGGGCTTTGATCATGGCTTGGTGATATTGAGGAGAATTTTGGATGAGCTCGTAGAGGGACATTTTAATGGGCTCATGGTGTAGTTGTTTGAGAATGGTGTTTAGAATGGATGTTGTTGACTTTTTCTAAAGGGCTACGAGTATGGAAACTTTAGCTTTAGATGATGACGGATTGGGTGACTCTGAAGGGCTACTTTGACAGAGACCTTGGGATTGTCTTGATTTTGGGCCTTCAAGTCAATGGTACATGATCTATTTTTATACGAGAAAATTTCAATATGAAAATGTGGTGGTTTAGTAGAAAGGGAACACTTTTGTCAAAGAGGCTCTTAAACGATTTCTTTAGATTTATCATATTTAAGAGATTTGGGATCAAAGTGCGATGTGGTTTTTTTATTTAGTTTATTTGATGGGTGGACTAGGATGAACTTTAATGATTGGGAGGAGTCCTTTACTAGAAAGGTTTTGAATTATGGCATGCAAATATTTACAATAATTAGTGTAATGCCTTATTATCTTGTAAAACCTCTTTTTACTTCATTAGATAAGGGAAAAAAATTTCAACTCATTAATTATAGTTTATTCCTTCAAATAATTTAATGCGCAATAATTAAATTCCAACACGTAAGAGTTATAAATCCATTAAGTTATCTCACGCTGAAATGAATAACATCATCTACAACCACTAAATTATTCTAGCATTATTAATTATCTTGATGCCTTCAATGATTAACAACTTACAATAGATTAATCCAACATTAATTAATGTTTAGAATCCAACCAGACAAGCTATGATAACCATGTGCAACTGTAAGGGTTCATATTCTATTTGATCCCCTTTAGCGCCCCTCCTAAGATGATATACCCATTATATCATCTCGTTAAACCTTTTAAAGGTAAAAAAACGATGTGTATATTCAAAGTGTATCCTCCCGACATGGCATGGAAGAAAAGGTGATGGATAATGTAATCAGTCATTTGCAATACTATGGCCATAGTTTTAGGGCATCACACTAGCTAGCCTAGTTTCATGACTACACACAAGCCACATGAAACCTATCCCTACATTCACCGCACAATCGTCTCAATCATAGTATCAAAATTCTTTTATATTCTTAAGTTATTAAGTTCATATTTAATTGTTTTAGTAAACATTAATGTCTATTAAGATGCACTAGATATGCTTATTTCCTTAAGACTTGATATGTACATTTGTACTACTTCAAATGATCACAAAGTTCCCATGTACTCATTCCATATCACCATAATTGTTTTCACACTATTTAACAAAGGAATCAGTTGGTTCTACATCGACATGGCTCATTCCTAAAAGTGTATATTTCTACAATAATATGTAGTTTTTGAATTCTAATTTAACTCTCGAGTATAAAATCCTTTATGTCGATTAGATCCATTATAACTCATAAGTATATCACCAATTCTATCAATATCGTTGTCCAACTAAAAGACCAGATGAGTCAAGCAAAAGACTTGGAATTTATTTCAATGCATTGATTATCTTCCATAATGTCTATAGGGTTTACTAAGGAAAGATATCGATGATCTATTTAGCATATGTACCTAAGGTCTTGTTTCCATTACGATTGATTATTGGATTACATCAAGAGTACATAATCAACTTTAGGAAATCGAGGTATTAAATCAAGAATATGAATTACCCATTTTATTTTAGGTGAATAGTTAAATTCATTATACCTACTTGTCTTCTTTTGGTGCCAATTATGTTACATCCTTACTATTTTGATAAACCATCATACTCTCATAAAGAAATCTCAAGAAGCAATATTATTCCCAAATTATATATAGGAAAATTATTTTATCACAATAGTGCTAGATTAAAGACATGGACACCATCATAATAAAATAAAAAATAAACTTTATATTCATAATTTTGATACAAAGTACATAGTATTGATAGATAATATCAATGAAGATCTTTTAATACAAGAAAGTGTATTTTCTTCATACATTATGAAGTATTAATTCCAATTTCTAAAAAATACAAGATCATCTATTACAATCATATGTAATAGTACAATATCAATCACTTCGATGAAATCCATATTTATTATCCTTTTACAATTTCAACAAACCTCGCAACCTAAAAATGTTATAGTACAAAAATGTACATGGTCAATTCCAACCGAAATGGCATGAAAGGTTGACCTCTTCACCTTTATAGTTTTTGTCATTAAAATATTTAAATGAATAAACTACAAAGAATATCAAAAATAAAAATTCTAAGACTAAGATTATGAGACCCAATAATCAATTACTAATTGCCACATTCATCTTTCTTCCATCTAAGTAATCTCGAAGTATTGAGGCTTTATTCTATTAAGGCCATCAAGATAATGATATCAACAATTTAGATTAAGATTTTTTTACTAATAGTTCCTTATATTTCATAAGATACATCTTTAGCTTTCTGCTTCCTTATTCAAAATCCATTTTCTATAACTAAACAATATTAATGTATGCAATGATCTACTTGCATCAAGTCCCTTTTTACATTAAACAAAAATATTAATTAATTTGGTCATTAAGTCATAAATAAATGACCGAATAGAAAATATGATTCCTTCATTTCTTTTTAAATGGTTTCGCATTATACTTTTTCCTATTTTCAAAGATATATCTAAGATATCAAAAATATATAATAATACCATCTCTTTTTTTCTTTTGCGGAGAGAGAATGTTAATAGTCAACCCAATTAAGGAAAATATTCCAAAAGAAAACAGTCTAAATACCTTATACTTCACGAACCATATAGGCCATTCATTGTTTTTATAGAAAACTAATCCATATCCTTTGACTTATTTGACAATAAAAAGAACAACTTAACACACCATGTTTCTCATGGTCCAAAATTAATGTCAAAGGATCCCGCCTTTATCGCACAAAAGTTTAATCCAAAGGATTGGACAACAATAATCATACTAAGAAGGAATTATAAAAAAAAAAGTGTTGCATTGCAGCTAGAGTACCTGCCGTGGGAGCAACATAAAATAGCAGGGGTAAATTGCAACTAATGTTGGCCATTTACAATTTTATTGTTATATCAATAGATTTCTGTCTACAACCACATTAGCAATAAACAATTCCATGCCAAAAGCAATTAATGCAGTTTGAGTTGTGGAAGTATGAATTGAATTGGAAAACAGAATGCAAATCATGCTTTTAAAAGAACAGGTTGAAACAAGAATGAGGAAGTTATTGCTAAATCTTGGCATTGAAAGCGAATACTGGAATTTAAATAGATTTGGAATTAGAAGCATTTGGAAAATGCCTCCTATGTTGGTGTGAAGAGCATTGCAGAAGCTATGTTGAAAGTGAATGTTTTTAATGATGTGTAACTATTGAACATTACCCTGAATAATTACAAAATAAAGCTTATTGTTGTCTGTATTAAACTATGATGATAGAAAATGATGAGAAGTAACAATTTATGCTATTACAAATTGGATTTTCAAAAATGTTGCGGTGTAGGAAGTGGAGCTCCAGTTTTAGATCTGCAAAAGAAATATGGAGTAGTATTAGAAATTGTTTTTCATTTGTATTTCAAATGAAATATCTGAAACATATGTGTGGATGGGGAAAGTGATTTACCTTAAAATGATGGTGCTGATAGTGTATGGCTTGAAGATGCGTAGCTACTTTCCTGTGACTGAAATTGGGATGGAATGCCTGCAGAAATGAAAGTGAGTATTAGTATGAGTAGAGCATATAGTATTCACAATATTGCTGAAAATTGAAAAGTAGGTGAAGGCAACATACTTTCGTCTGGAGTAGTTGTCATTTGTCTGATAATATTATTTTTGTCTATTGTAAAGATGCCATGCAATGTAAAGTGTGATAGCTTGTTCTATAACAACTTCTTTGTCTTCTATGTATTGTGGATATGTTGTAGTAGTAAGAGAAGGTATCAATTCAGTTAGAAACTTGTTTTTAGCTATGCATTGGATGGATGTTTTCTGTGCTTTTAATGGTGCATAGAAGACGGTGGTAATATGCATATGGGCATTCCTATTCATAGTTACTGCAGTATGCTATGTCTGCATGCAATGGTGGTAGACGGTCAATAGTCAAGTTGCATTTTTTACAAATTGGTTCAAATGGACTGGAATAGGCCTTTGCGATGGTCAATGTTCCTTCAACCTATGCAACAAAAAAATAGATTTTGGTGTAAGGTTTTTTTGGAATTAATACACTTCTAATTTCAGTATACGTATACATTGACATACATATGTATATAACTACTGCATATGGATTTTTAATTTGGGTTTTCATGCACAAATTTGTTTGGTGGGCTGGAAACTTGCTAGGATACAAAGAATTTAAATTTTTATTTTCATTGTATATGTATACGCACGTACTTCAGGTTATTAAGCTTTGATTTGGGTTTTATTGCACATGGTTATGGTTTCCATCTTTCTGGTTTCTTTATTCCATAGTCAACTAACTGTGTTACTGGAAATTACATCTATCAATTGAGAAAATGTGGAAATGGATTCTTAAGATCAAATTTAATTAAAACTCCTCAGGCTATCATACAAGACCATTGCTGAGGAGGTAGAGCGGTGAATTCAAAATGATTTTCAGTCATTTTTAAAGGTAACTAGTTGACCAATGCAACAAACTTGACATTCGTAATAGGAAAAGGATGGTGGGTAATCAGTTAGGAAGGCATGTTCATAAAAATGGGCAGACAATTAAGTGCCGCAGTAACTCCAACATTAGCCCTTGTACATGTTAGAGGCTTTAACAAAGCATAGAAACATATGCAATGCAAGAGTTTGTGGGAACGAAGAATTGACTAAACCTCTACATACTACAATGTAGGCATGTGAAGACTATTAATGACAAGTCCATTCAATATTCACGCAGGCTTGAAGATTTATTGACTACAAATACTTCCAGAATTTACTATTTTCAAAGTGACTAAATATTTGTTTCTACTTCCTATGATTTGCTTATGACCATGAAGAGTAGAATTAATTTATATTTATGCTTAGCACAAGATTGTCATTAAGGATTAAGTGATTTATTATAAAAATTCTACAATAAAGAGAGTTACTTATGTGGGTGTTGTGATTGGAGACTTTGTAAGGTAACGTGACAAAATGTACCAACCGGAAACAGTCTGTCTTAATTTTGACTGAAATGATTAAGAAAAGTCATGGGCAACTGCAGATGGATTGGATTTGAAGTACAAAAGAGATAGAGTGGACCTCTACATACTACAATGTAGGCATGCGAAGACTATTAATGACAAGTCCATTCAATATTCACGCAAGCTTGAAGATTTATTGATTACACATACTTTTAGGCATTTACTATTTTTAAAGCGAGCGAATATTTGTTCCTACTTCCCACCGATCTGCTTTATAGCCATGAAGAGCATAATTTATATTTATGCTTAACACAAGATTGTCATTAAGGATTAAGTGACTTATTATAAAAATTCTATAATAAAGAGAGTTACTTATGTGGGTGTTGTGATTGGAGACTTTGGAAGGTAACATGACAAAATATACCAACCGGAAATAGGCTATCTTAATTTTGACTGAAATGATTAAGAAAAGTCATGGGCAATCGCAGATGGATTGGTTTGAAGTAATAAATAGAGTGGATTTCTTTAAAAAACAAGGATGAAATGTGTTGTAGCAAATGATGAGAAATCCGTAGGCAAATACAAATTCAATAGTTTTGATCACAGTAGTAGCACGAAGAGACATACTAATCATACACTATTTGGTGTAATCCAAACTACAAACAAGAATGAGTAAGCAACAAACTACAAAGTGTTTTGATCACAACAAATGTACGAAGAGACATACTAATCGTACACTATTTGGTGTAATCCAAACTACAAACAAGAATGAGTAAGCAACAAACTACAGTTGTGGTGATGAGGATATTTTTGAGTTGGTGCTAATCATAACAAAAATTCAAAAACCACAGAGCTATCAAGACAAATCGTAATGAACAAACACAGTTGGTTATTATTTTGACCAAAATAACATAATTCTAGGAAAGTATCAACCCAATCATTGGGCAAAAACTGATGGAACAAAACATATATAGGCAACTGTTAAGGAATGGTGCAGAGGATGGTCAATGTTACCAACAACCTGGGAATTGTTCAATTGTAAGAGTCCTGAAGACAACTGAATGGCATATTCCAAACTAGAGGAGAAAAGACTTAATCTTCATCTACAACAATTGTGCAAACTCAAAATGTGTGGAGCATAATAGTAAAAGAATTTGTTGGAGTAAGCATACTAGTAGGAGGATGCATAAAACAACTTTTAGGAGCAGTAGTTTGAAAATGAGAACTGAACAAGTTCAAGAAGATTAGGTATATAGAGCAGGCTAAAAACAAGTTCATTTCCAACCAAGGATGGTTTATATCCAACTGGCATATTAGAAGATGGGTGAGGGGCTGGCATGAAAATAGTAACCAATCAAATGCAGTTGAGTGCAAAAAATGTGACGAAAATGTGCATGTGTAGGCATGAATGAGTATACTATTGATTGTAACTTGAAGTAAAATTACATTAGCAGTAGCAAGTGAGGTAAGTAACTGGGACGGTAATTGAAAATAGACTTATAGTAAATTGCTTGTAAGTTTTGCAAGTGTTAAAGCATTAGAAAAGTATAAGGCTGATTTAAGAATGACTTTGCTATTAGTACCTTCATTGTTGTATCCAGAAGTAGTTGTAGGTGTTCCAGAGATCTTTTTGCTTTTACAGTGGTCATGAAGGTGGATTGGGTGCTCCGCAAGCTCTTGTCTATGCTTTCGCTCCGCTTTGCCAGGTTTTTGAAAAGGTATATTGCTGGTTCTTTCCTTCGGATTTTATTTTCAATCATATGGAATTCTGACTGCAAGTGTCTGGAAAATATATACCTGCCATCCATTAAGTGAAATAACAATTGATTTATTTTGTAATGAGAATGGTATTAAATAATTGTTATAGAGAGTGTGAGGCTTACCCGAGCTTTGTCATTGGGCGAGTTACCATCTGTAATGTCAATGATGAATTGGTTTCCTATTTTTGGCATGATGTACAAATGGCAGCTATGGTTGCAGTTGCATAATGGTCAGTAGTGGACAGTAGCTGATGGATGCTTGAATTTGGGATAAACATATGCTGAGGGCAAATAGAATCAATAGATTCTATGGTTGTGGTTTCAGTGATTAGCAATATGAAGTCACAATCACAGTGGTCATAGTCACTTTTTGGAGCTATGGTAAAGTTTGTTATGTGGATGATTTTTGTAGGATTATTCTATGTTCATGGGTTTTAATGAAAGGTGCCATAATGTTGACAGTTATTGTCAGCTCGCCTTTTTATCCATGAGGTCCACTCGCAGCAGTTCTTTTCCTCGTTGTTTGTCGAGGACTATTTTATACGTAGCCATGATGTCGCCCTCAAAAATTTCTCCGAATTTGTAGTTATTTATATCGTCAATAGATATTAGTGTTGGGATTTCATTCCTTGGCCTGCACATTATTAGAGGAAGGAAATCAATTAGGAGTGGATAGCAATAATGTCAATAGAGAATGAAATCTGTAAACAACATACCTCTTTGGTGGTTGTTGTGATGGGAGATCAGCTTGGCAATTGAAGTTGCATCTGACATGGTGTCTGCAATGACAAAAGTTTCATAATAAGTAGCAACTATGAAAAATAGGCTATGGTTTCAGTTGTATACATAGTACAAGTGCAAGTAACAAATACCTTTTTCAATGCATTTTGAGGTGTATTTTGTATTTGCAATTGCTTTTGTAGTATGTATTTTGCTTTGTTACAAAACTGGGAATGAAATTAAAAGTGCGTTATGGTCGGTCCAATATGCATGGCTAATTTCAGTGGTGATTTTTGTAATATTCATATTTGTCCAGCATTGGTCTATTTGTGTGTTGTTATCGGTTGTTGCAATGGTTGGTACAAGGAAGAGGTTTTGTTGCTGCATTTCATTGCGAAGTTGGGCTTGTTTGGTTTTGGCCTTTGACATGTCAATGTTGAAGTCACCAACTATTATGAGTTGCATATCCATTGGTAAAGTAGAGGTGATGACTTCTAAGAATCTTGTAATGTTTATTAGTGGGCTTAATGGCTTCAAATATATGTTTGCTATTCGTATATGCGTATTCAAATAACAAATATCAATTGTAGTACTTTCAATGTGGGGTGTACTAAATGTTTTAATGTTGTGTCCATTGAGTTTTTATTGCAGCACGTAAGAAGCCCGTGGATATTCATGGTAGGAACAATGTCGAATATTTGCAAGAGAGTTGTATCGGTTGGCATTTTGGCGGTTTGTGTTTCTTGTAAACAGACTATGTCTGATTGCATTATTGCAAAATCATGTGTTATGTGTTGAATGTGTAGTGCTAAACTTCTGGTATTAAGTGAGAAAATGCGCAAGTGTTTGGGGCTTGCTTGTGTGAAATTGTATAATGGTGCCCATTTTGAAGAATGTACAAGCCTATGCATTTCAATTCTACGTCAGTGGACAGTACGAAGTTGGTTTGTTGTAGTTTATGTATAAGATACAATGATTCAATATTTTTTACACGCGAAAGTGCTATGTATACAAGGCCATGGAAATTTACTTTGTGAGGGTCAAAAGCCAGTGCATTCATTGTCAAGCCTTGGGCTCTATGTATGGTTCTACATGACATCATTTGTACGGGAATTGATGGTGGGTAATAGTTTGTTTGCTAATTCGTATTTGTTTTACAATTCTTGTTATAGGAGTCAAGTGTTTACTGATTTTTCCTATGTACATGGTTTTCATTTTGGTACGTTCGCATTTACCAATGTCAATATTGTTAAATTCTATCCAAATTAAACTTGGTGTTCCAGTTGTAAAAGCTTTGAATATTCCATCTGTGCCATTCACTAAGCCATCATTTATGTTGTAGTTTCCGCCAATCAATTCTATTCGAATGTCTTGTTTTAGCATTATAGTTTTTGGTAGCACTAGTTTTTGGTAGTTACTAAGTCATTGTCAATGAGGTTAGATTCTATGTAGTCAATTGCATTTAGTGTGCACATTTCTCCTAGCAGAAGCATAAGCATGTTCTTGTTGTGGCGGTCAACATCAATGTTTTTGTGGAATAAGTATGGGAAACTTGGATCTAGTGGCGGGGGTCTATAGCAGTGGTGGTTTAAGTATTGAATATATACATTTGTTTGTGTGCAAGTCCTAATACGGTTAAGGATTGATATGAACATGCAATTTTTTTGTCGCATTACATGGTCCAATTGAAAGCATTTGACATAGTCTTGCCAAAATGTATATTGTATTGTTTCGTTGTGCATGATTGGTTTTTTGAATAACCATGAATCTAGAATCAGTTGGGCTTGGTATAAGTCCCCACAGAAAATAGTGTTTACATTTCCAAAGGGTTTGGTTGGCTTATGCATAATTTCACGTAGACGTTTGTCTATGTTAAATAACATGTGGCTTCCAATTAATGATACTTCATCAATTAGTAGTATTTGTAACTCACTATAGCGTTTGGTCATTGTATCTAGAGTATTTGCATTTAATGGCAACATCTTTGACATTCGGTAAGGTAGCTGGAAAATAGAATGAGTAGTTGCACCATTGACATTGTATGTTGCTTTTCCAGTGTATGCTACGATAATGCCTTTCACTTTTAGAGGGTCGCTATTTAATTGCCTATTGTAAAACCGATAGATTGCTTGGTATATTACTTTTGTAGTGTACGTTTTGCCTGTGCCTGCACCTCCTGTTAAGAATAAATGGAATGGGTCATTTGGAGATAACTTTTTTATGCTAATATCCTTTACTATAATTTGTTGTTCTTCATTTAATTGTTGTTGCAAAGCAAAGTACTCTTCAGTATCTATTAAGAAAGGAATTTTGCTTATGTTGAATCTGTTGTTTGGTTGGTTATGAACTATTATTTTTTGTGGCATATTGAAGGTCATTTCCAATGTCATATTGCTCAAAGTGCTTAGGACCATTAGGTTCATTTACATTTTCATAGTCGAATGTCAAGTTGGGTTCATTTTCAATGTTGTAAGCGCATTGTCTATGTTTCCCCATTGAGAATCTGCTTTTGCAATGAATTGGTTTTCATTTTCATCTACCAATGTTTGATAGGCAGTAAATGTTGAGCACCATGTGTCGAAATTATTTTTCAATGATTCTTCTGGTTCACGAAATGGCATAAACAACATCAATTTTTCTCTATAATAGTTTTCTGCATCGACATGTTTATTGTATCTTACATAACGTATGATTTTGGATTTTTACGATGTTTCATATTTTCTGTTGTTTTTTTGTATAGTATGCAAAGAAATTTTTCTAGGCAAATGTTTTCTAATGATATAGGCCTTGCATTGTATTTGTCACTAATTGAAGCACATAAAACATTTTCAGAATTGTCATGTTCTTTAGCAATCAACTTAGGAGGTTTTAAAATGAATGTCCTATTCGTAATTGGAGATGTGTTTATGAAAATAGTTTTCCTAGATCCATAATGCAATGGCAGTGAAAGCACAATGTGCACTGCTTGACATGTGGACATTTGTTGGTAATTAAGTAAACTACTTCCTAGACGGCGTATGAATTGCATTTCACTTTCATTATTTTGTGTTGCTTCTTCACGAATTTTGTGAAAAGTAGTTAATTTCCGGTCTAATTTAGTCATGTACGATGTACAGTAAGTTGCAGCTGAATAAGCGTCTAAAATGAACTGTGCATCTGTATTTGCATACCATATGCTTGGTACTTTACTGGAAAATGCATTTGTCCACATATCATGTGGATGCCTCTTTAAGATTATGGCAGGACGAGTGAGAAGAGATTGTAATAGTGTAAGATATGTTTGCCTACTTAAGTTATGAGCTTCAAGAAATGTAGTAAATGTTATGCAGTGGCTATATTTTTTTGTTTGTAGGCTTTGGAAAAATTGTTTTGCTATGTTTTTAGTTATGGCATCTGTATTTTCTAAAGGTTCTAGTATTGTGGTCTTATCCATAGGTGGTAATGGGAAATTAAATCTGC
Organism: Taxus wallichiana var. yunnanensis; assembly: GCA_018340775.1. Lineage (NCBI taxonomy): Eukaryota > Viridiplantae > Streptophyta > Pinopsida > Cupressales > Taxaceae > Taxus > Taxus wallichiana. The sequence goes on along the minus strand of CM031242.1, from coordinate 352,335,597 downwards.
AATGTGAGTTTGTGTGTTTTGTACATGTTTCCGTATGATGGTGGGTTTGCATTTTTTCCAAATTCGTGTCAAGTAGTGATGAATTTGTAGAGATATATTTGTCTATAAATGTTTGTATTTCTTCATGTGAACTTTTGCCATAAACAGGAGCATCCTTTACCCAAAGCATAAAATGCACATGCTCATTTCCACGGTTTTGGAATTTTGTTACAAAGAAGAAGTCCAAGACTTTTCCAAATAGAGTATCGTTAGTCAACATCAATTTTTAAATGCATTTATCTTATGATTAAAGTAACGGCTACAAATTACTGGGTTTTTCCTTATAATTGCATCGATGTTATCATCGTCAATGTTTTCGCTATGCCTTTTGTTTTTAGCAGATAGAGCATATAGTGCATTGCATAGTGGTGTCCATAGGTGATCAACACTTGTTAGCATAATAAAAAAGTTGGTGCACCTAGTTGTCTTATCATTGCAAATATGTTCTTCCTGGTCTTTGCTAAATAATTAGGTGAAGTTCGAATGGTTTTTAAACTTGTAAATCCTATTGATGATTTAAGGATGTTGGACACCCCTGATTTGTTTTTAAGATCTTTGGCATATATTTTTTCCCCTTGCAATTGGCCTTTGCGTATGCATATCCATGCACGATTGAGACTTGTTGCAAGATAACTTTAATTTCTTTGAAGAAAAGATTGGTAGTGTGAGTTGCAAAATCATTTCTACAATGCAGTAGCTCCCATTTTTCTATTTTTGGTAATGGAATCTTTTTGTAATGTCATCGTCATGATGCATTCCATAGTATAAAGTAGGGAAACTCATTTCTTCACAAAATTTGTCCTCAAAAAGGCCTAAGGGTTTGAATCCTTTTGATGGTGCAATTGCAAGAACATTTTCCTGAAGGTCTCTTATTGAATGAGCATTTTCATAAGCATGTACAACTGATTCTGTGATGGGTTCAACCTCAATGTCATTAGGATTGTAATCTATTTCTTCTATATTTACAATGTTGTCTACTACATTTGCAACTTGCGTTTCAAAGCTACTTTGCCAATCATTATTAACAACTACATGATTGTCAATATACAGGGGACATTTACATAGTTCCATTAATGCGTGCATGACATAGTTAGGCCTAACATTTCCTATTAGATATGCACTTTGTATTCCAACTTTCTTTTTATCTGAATTGCAATTGTTTCAGTTTCATTTATTTTCTTTGGCAATGCCTCTTGTGCCCGGTTAAAATCAACAGGCACATTAATAAGTGTTCCAATAAGACCAAATTGCGGTCTTTTGTATCCAAGTTGCCTTATTTGTGCAAATGGCATACGTAAAGCAACAAGTCTTTCTTCTAAAAGGCTTAATCTATGAACTAAAGTTATTTTCCCATTTCTTCTTATGTTGAAAGGAGCAGCAAATTTAGGAAGCAATTGATGTTGAATGGCATTATTGCATTGCTTACATATCTTGTCCCCCAATGTAAGATTTTTTATTGATATGTCACTAGATATAGACAAAAATCATTGATAGTATTGTTGGTAATCGTGGTTATGTCTTTTTTAAAATGGAAGCGTTCACAAAGAGCACAGCATGTGTTGGCGTATCTGCTATAGCACGGAGGTATAGTGTAATTGTTTTATCTATTTGTTTGTTTTGTTGTTGCATTGCATGTTCCTGGCCTTTTATTTTCCTTATGTGGGCTTTTAAATGGTGTAATTTTATAGCAGCACTTTGCATTTGCATTTACAATAGGAAATGGTAATGTTGTATGTTGACTACACTTGTTTGACCCATTTCCATTGCTTGTCGTCATTGCATTTGATTGGTCATTGCATTTTCTATTTTGTTTTCTTGTTGAGTTACTTGTTCCTTTCCTTTTGTTTTTCTTATTTGGGCTTTAAAATGGTGCAATCTTGTATTAGCGCCTACATTTGCCTTTGTAGTAGGAAATGGTAATGTTGAATGTTGCTTAAACTTGTTTGGCCCACTTTCATTGTTTCTTGTCAATTGCATTTCATTGGTCATTGTATTTTCTATTGTTCTATGCATTGTATTTTCTGTTGTTCTATGCAAATGACTTAATGGCTCATAATGAATATGCACTGTATCTATTTCATATGATATGACATTAAAGGTTCTTTTTGGTCAGAGGCAAAATTCATATACATGAACAATTCTTTTAGTTGTTGCTGACCATTTTTGGATTTTTGCTTGCAAAATATGGGAAAGCCATAACAAGCATAAATCACTACTTTCGATACCGCTTGTTTCATATGGTAGTCCAACTAAAGAAAGATATATTTGTGGGTCGAAAACTTGATTTTTTGTTGGCTGGCCAAAGTTTGGGCTGCATAGCTCTAAGCATTTGATTGCGTATGTATCTTTTCCTAAAATTGCATTAGTCAAAGATTGTGCCATATACCGGCGAAGAGCTATTGCATTAAAATTTTCTATTGTCAAAAGACTAATTGCAGTAAACATGCTCTCGCCACAGTCATTACTAAATGCATGTGTTTTTAAAAGGCCATAGCTTTCTATTTCAGGAGCAATGGCATTCCAAATAGGAGGTAGATCATTACAAGTATGTGATAACTTTGTATGGATATCTAGAATTTGTCGTGGGATTATTATGGTACAAAAAAAGGTTCATAGTGGCCACAAGTTGGGTTTCTATCGTGAAATAATATTGAATATGGTGGTGTCAATGATTCTTTGTTAAAGTGAAGGTATTTTCTTTTGTGGGTGACTGACCATATACAAATTGAAATGTTTAGCCATTTAGATAGCCAATGGATACAAAATGTATCACCCCATAGACCTATTTCAATGCCATCTCTATTTTCATTTGCAGAAAGCCGCATCCTACGTGCAAGTGTCTTTTTCATATATTCTATGCAAATCAAAAAGCATATCAACATGCAATTCATTTTCATATGATGATATTGTTGTTGGGTCCCTATTGTTTAAGCATGATCTAAAATAGTCTATTGTACCCATACGCAATTCAATTGACGTATATTGAAAATGCAACAATACTTGAATTGTGTCAAAAAGACAATCACCTGCATTGTAGTTGAATGATGTACTTTGAAATAGATGATCATATTGCAATGCACTTTCAATGTCAACAAATGATGGCATATTTTGTGGTATATATGTTTCAGCATTAATTACTTCCTTTTCATTTGTGTCTTTATTACTATGAAGTCCTGTTACTATTTTGGAAACCAAAGTGGCTTCATGCAAGTTGTTGTTTCATATTTCCTAATGTGTTTTTCTATATTATTATGACTTTGTTTTCTCTTGCGCAATTTGTTTTTGAGTACATGCAAATTATTAAACTTTATTTCTATATGATTCGCAATTTTACCCATTTTTGTAACGACTTACGTAACCTTAAGTTGAATAGCTATAGTAACCAATGTAATTTTTATAAAATTCAAATGTGCATGTATTATACAAAGCTAAATCAAATTGAAAAGATATTGTAGATGTTGTTACATACCTTCACAAATGTAACCGTAAAAGTAATGTGAGTTTCTTACAGTTTTGTTGGGGTGTTATGAGAATTTGATACCTGTGTCCAAATATATTGCATAGAACATAAGAAAATGAGGATGATTATAAAGACACATTTTGAAGATGTATATGTAGGTCTATGCATGGAAGAAATGGAACAACGTTAATACAAATCGATGCGGAAAACCATATATAGGCATATAGTAAATTCTGAAACTACTAACCTTTAAGATGATGCTATTCTTATGATGTAATTGCCAATGTAAAGGTAACAATAATTGTAAATGTTCTGATAATTGTACCTGAATATGACACAGTAAATAGAAATATAACATTAACCTATTTGTGCATCAGCAGTTACATGTAATATGTAAACCATGAATAGAAAAGTATATATATTTTTAATCAATTGAGTTAGATGTCAGTTTCTCTCAAGGCGTATGTTATAGCCTATTTCAATATCTAGAACATTGTATAAAATTCACAGCAGCTATGATCTAACAACTACAAAGAAAGTCTAAACAAATGTACTATTACAAAAGATCAACCAGTTGTAGGAACCAATGCATGAATGGAAGTACAAAAATGCTTTGATTTCCATATTACAAATTGAAGTACATAAACAATATAATTTGATGACAGAAATGACTTGTTTTTTACCTTTCCACAAATACGGTTAACAAACTAGAACTTTAAATGACATTCATGTGGTGGGGAAAAAATGCAATAGTAAAAGGTCAACTAGTTGCAGGAAGCAATGCATGAATGGAAGTAGAAAAATGCTTTGATTTCCATATTACTAATTGAAGTACATAAACAATATAATGTGATGATTTGGAGCGACAAATTGCAGGGTGTTACATTGTAAAGATTTTTGGAATCAACTGCATAGTTATACTTGCACTTGAAACTACTGAAAGATACATTAATTTGTAAATGAAAACTTTCAAACAATTCATTCTACTATTGCCATTCAGGTTTATTTTTAATTTTAAATTGTTTCAGTGATGTATGCTAAGCAGAAAGTAAGATATTTTATTCACTAGCGCAACAAGAGTTTGCAACTAGTTTCCACTATGTACAGTGACCTAACTTTGGATTTACTATAAATATAAAATGGTAAGCTACGTCTGCTTTTTATGCATCTTTTGTCATGGAACACTCAAATTGTAGGCAAAGGATATTTCTTTGTGTCTAGCTATTCTATCACACAAGTATTCATTTTTTACTGTAACTTACACTATTGAAGCACGAATCCATCTGTAAATGTACAATTTCTAACGGGTCATTCTGATATTTCCATTGAGGTGAATGTTCATTATGGATACAATCAGGAAGACTTTGTGGTTTAAATATTGAAGTTGGATCTAAAAGGACTTGAATTTGGCCTCTTAACCAAGAAACACTCATGAATGACATGCGCCATATGATGCATTGAGTGTTGACCAGGCAGATGATGAAACAGATGTGGAGAACATTCTCACAATGGCCATATATGAAAGGGAAGAAATGCAACATTTTTTTGTGTGTCATTAATGAAACAATTTAACAAAAGACTAAAATCACACCAGTAGCAACATGAAGATGCAACAAGGCCAATTAGAAACATATGTAAGACTACTAAGACTCAATTGATAGGGTTCAAGAGAGTAATTCACACATGGGGGTCAATATAAGAGCATGCAACAAAAGGGGTGAAGAGAATTAAATATAATATTTTCTACAAAAGCCTAGTATGTTTTCGTGATGTATTCTCCCACCACTTTCCCTGTTAAGCATAGCTCATTGCCATTTGGGGTCAATAGAGACTATCCCTTCTGTAATCCCACAACATCGCAATTGTTCAGGGAAACATCACCTCCCACGTTGTTGGTTGTTGGTGGTCGGAATACAAGGAGTGACAGGAGTAAAAAATATACCCAAGCTTTGATACGACAGGAAACAAACTCATAATGCTGATTTTGGAGGACGACTGCGCTTTCTATGTAGGTAAACCTAGTGGTGAGAGAACCCACTACCGAGTCACTTGTTCAAGATATTGCACACTTTGTTAGACGCAATCGTAATTTTATGTTTTGTTGAGGGGTAACTAATTAGCATCTGAGATGATTTTTAGTTCGAAATTTCTTTTCTTCACATTCGGTTTATAGTATTATGGATCTCCCTCATTCTGGATCTTTTACAGAGGAAAGGTAGGGTATTAGGCCAGGTTTCCAATTCCCATGTCAAATGAAAATTTTTAAATTATAGTTCACGAAATTGATACTGTGTTTTTATGCACTTTTCAATTTAAAAGTATCTACAACCCTCATCCCCTAAACCTGCATGGTTGCATGCTAATAAAACAGAAATGAAGCTTAAATGGTCAGGTCATGTTCTAAAGTGTTTTAGTATGTCAAAGAGTGGGAGCATCCCTGCAAAATCCATCTGGTACATATACTGCAATCATGGCAATGCCTGATACCACATCTTTTTCAGGCATTCTTTCAAACAGTTCATGTGCATTAGGTATGCTTCGACATTTTGTATAGATGTCTACTAGAGCACTTGCAACTACATCTAACAAACCATTAGGCAGTCCCTGATACCACATCTTTTTCAGGCATTCTTTCAAACAGTTCATATAGATGTCTACTAGCGTACTTGCAACTACATCTAAGAAATCATTATGCTTTGATGGCTGTAAATGCACATTCTGCTTACTACACACAACCCCTCTGAAGATTACATATTTGCAATTATTGCAGGCCTGTATTTTCATGAGCATGGTTTCACAAGGAAAAACAGTCCACTCTTTCATTGCTCACAGGTGATTAAATGACATTTGCTACACACAACTTTTTTAAAAAAACATATTTAAATGTATGTCAAGTGCAGAGTTTTGATAGATGCCGGTAAAGAGTTTGAGCAAGTGAAAGAATGAGACAGTTTCTCATGGAATACAATTATTGCAACATACGAAGACATGGTTATCCTTACAAGGCAGTCACACTATTTCACCATATGCAACAAACAGGTCTTCAACCCGATCAGTTTACATTTTCCAACATACTCCCAGCCTGTGCCAAAATCAGAGCTTTGGAACAGGGTATGGACATCCATCAAAGCATAGACATGTATGAAAAATGTGGAATCGTAGACAAGGCACGTGAACTGTTTGACAGAATGCCTCAAAAATGTGGTATCATTGACAGTAATGATTGCAGGATATGCCCAAAATGGATTTGTTGAAAATGCGTTATAATTACTTAGAAACATTCACAGGGTATGGACATCCATCAAAGCATAATGGATAGAGGAATTTTGACTGATGTAGTTACAACTGCCTGGTAGACATGTATGCAAAATGTGGAAGCATAGACAAGGCACGTCAACTGTTTGATAAAATGCCTCAAAGAAATGTGGGCTCATGGAATGCCATGATTGCAGGATATGCACAATATGAATTTGTTGAAAATGCACATGAACTGTTTGATAGAATGCCTTGAACGAAGATGTAAAAACAAATTTCTATTGAAAAAGGAAAAAGAAAACAAACAGATTTCAAAATACGTTGCCATATCAATGTCTTTTCTAAAAGATGTTGAACTTTTCATGTACCTTTCAAATGCCACATATTGGGACATTCCCCAGAACCCTTTAATCTATGTAGGCAATCAAACAATTGATTAAAAGTTAGGAAAAGCATGATAGGTAGCATAAGTGATGGTTGCTTGTGAGCAATTATGATAAATTTTGCATTCTATATATTGTGAGAAAATAAAGTGCTACTGATGTGGATTGTGAATGCGTTGCACACACTTCATGTGAGTGCCTGAGTAAAGAAAAAGGGGAGCATTGTTATGATGATCAATCTTGCAATGGCAGATGGCAAATGAGGGTCAAGACTTAGAATGGAAACATCTTCAACAGTGTGCCACTTATGAAGAAGGTGCATTTCAGTAAGCAAATATGACTCCGCAGATAGTAAATTGGGACTTAATAATAATTATTGATTTTCAGATAAAGTTCGTTTTCATATATGGGAATTTTTCTTAAAGTAGACTGTAGGAACAATCATAGATTCTCCCCATGGTGTTGACTAGAGAGAATACAAGGTATTTAAGGAACCCATATTGCAGTAGTGATTAAATGGGATACTGTAACCTATGCACTCCAATGATATTGCCATTGGTGCATGAAACAAATGTAATGGCCAGAAAATTGTGGCCAAACAAGACTGACAAGTGCCCAAAATGATGCAAGGTGTTATTTGACATGCAAGCAAAAACACAACAAGGTAATTCATGCACAAAAATCTTTTTTCAAAGTTGTCTAAGCATTCTCTGACTGAAACAGAAAAAGAAGACATAGTAGTAAGTGTTCTATGATCAGACATAGATTGATCAGGTCTTGGAGCAAGTATCATTTAGATTACTCTTAAGTGACAATTTTAAAACAAATTGACTCAAGAATCTTAGATATTGAAGACCTAAAATCGGGTTTCATTGTGAGGACTGAACCACTATTATTGCCTTTGACTATCTGCCGCTCTGGTTGGGTACTCCATTTCACTCAGTGGTAAATGTAATAATAGCCTTGGCCCTTGAGTTTCAAGGCAATCGTCCAATCCTATTGCAGATTTTAAATGTTATGACATAATTGTGTCTCCACTTTCTCGAGTTGAGTAGAGCTCTTCTAGTGACTACATTTCTTATTTATTGGCATCTACGCTACCAGATACTCATGGGTACCCATGTCATATCTGTATGTGTATTCAATACATTTGGATACATAGCGAATAATTCACAAATAAGAATCTGATACACCAAAATTTTCATCTTGTATCTTGATACGGCTCAGATACAGCAGTGCAATATCCAGATGTGGAATCATAGACAAGGCACATGAACTATTTGATAAAATGCCTCAAAGAAATGTGGGCTCATGGGATGTCATGATTGTAGAATATGCACATTATGAATTTGTTGAAAATGCACGTGAACTGTTTGATAGAATGCCTCGAAGAGATATGATCTCAAGGAGTGCCATGATTGCAGGATATGCACAAAATGGATTTGTTGAAAAGGCCCATGAACTGTTTCATAGAATGCCTCAAAGAAATAACATCAGTTGATATTGAGGACAATAAAATGGAAGAATCATAATAAAATATTATAAAAATCGAGGGGGAGATGAGCTGAATGAATGTTGTAAGGTCTGGAAAGCCTGGGACCTGGGTGTTCAACCACATTTGGGGAAAAAGGGGAAAAGCAACACTCAGAAGAAAATACCAGCTATTAAACAAGCCTTCAAGCAAAAGAAAACAGATCTATTTCTAAAACAATTACTAGATGCAAGTAAGCATCCTATTAAAAGCTGAACCCTATGAAATATGAAACTCAGAAAAGAAAAGGGAGCATGTGGGGACTCTAAACACATCACAAAGGAGGAGGAAAACCATTTTGTGTTTGACCACCGCCTTGTACAACAGAGATGTGCAATTATCACAGGACTGTGCTTTTCCTTCACGACAGTTAAGTATGTTAAGAAAAATTAGAATTTTGTTTCTAGTAAGTCAGAGGGGGACATGGCTTGGGTTGGGTGGGATGGGCTTATTTTGGCACTTGTGAGTTTTTGTTTCATTGTTATGGTTACAGGGTCCGGTGACGACATGCAAGAAAACCGTGTTGGGGATGATGATTGTGGGGCTGAAAGAGACAGAAGAAGATCCAATAGATATCTGAGAATAGTAAGTGCTATTCCTTCTGCTCTCATTCTTTTCTTGGTTGGGATCATAATCAGTATTTATAGAAAGCCTGAGATTCTGAAATAGCTGACTCTGGGTCCATCAAAGCTCCATGTTGTTAGTATCTCTAGAAATGATTAGAAGGTGGAGTTTTTAAGGGAAGAAATTCCCAAGATGGTTTTGGGCTTGCTTCTGGGCAGCTCCCTTGTAAAAATCCTCACCCAATTCGCAATTGGGTTGGTGGGTGTGCTGCTGCTCTTTTCGGGTATAGAATTGGCTATGGCTTGTCGTGACATGAATTCCAAGCAGGATTCTTTTGTAATGCTCATGTGCACTTCTGTTTCGCTGACTGGATCCAGTGCAGCTCTTGGGTTTGGATGTGGAATTGTCCTTTATATTCTGTTGAAGCTCAGGGAATTGAACTATGATGAATGCATAGAGCTTTTCCGAGCTAGCAGAAGAAAACTCCTAGAGACAGTGGCTTAATGCAATGTTATGTTCAATAAATTTAGTTGTTGAATCTATGGTCAGTGGTTCTATTTTGAATACCTTTGGCATTTTATAGTGTGGATAAGTTTTAAATGAATTACTATTTTTCTTTCAATTCTAGCCTACCAGATAGGTACTGAGTTTTTGAATCCATCAACTTTTGCTCTCTGAAATCAATACAACATTCATAACTTTCTACTTTGCGATTGCTTTCAATACTTTGTTTTTTTATCCTTTGAAGTTTAATCAATTGATGGATCCCCTGACATTAATTCATCTTGGATTTTGTCTTTTATTTCTTACAAAATCATATTTACAGTAGGCAATGAAAGATTGGCAATTAAGAAATGATAATGATGTTAAACTGAGCATCCTTGACCTTTAGTCTGCTTGTATGAACAAAAGATTTCATTTTGCATGCATTTTAGATCTCATATTTTCACACCTATTTATTTTGCTGTTGCTAAAAAGTAAAAGGTGAAGGAGATGGTTTATTTCCCAGTCTAGCTAGCAACACTGCTTAACATATGGGACTTCCTTGCCAGGACAGGGAGATTTTACCTTTCATATCCTCTTTTTACCTATGTATTGTTTACATTTCATATCCCCTTAAGATTGAACCCTGTGACAAAACTTGGGAGACTCCCACGCCTTGCCAATCTGCCTACATCCCTGGCCTATATCATGCAGAGGCTAATGCATGCCTTTACTAAGCATCATAATCACACTTCTGACAAAACATTTGTTGCGATAATCCATACATGGTTGTATGATTTTATAGATTATAAGATGTCATGATTAGAAGTATATTTCTTATCATGAGATATAAAAAAATTCTGTTTGGATTATTTCTAGCTCTGTTAATCTATTGCTATTACAAGATGTGCAAAAATATATTGAAAAAGCTTAGGAGACGTAGACAATGCTTATTAATTTTCAATGCGTACAAAAGTAGATCCTTGTCTAAATTTCCCTCAACTTTTAACAGATTTATATGTTGGGTAAAGAAGGATTGGCCGGCGTGATAGCTTTATTAAATACCCTGTTCTCTATGCCTGTATACACACATGATGAAGATGTGTAATTATTGGTTTTCATTAAAATTATCTACTGCAATTGTTGAATGCAGAACCCTGAATAATAATATCAACGGAAAGGTAAAATATTCATGTGTAATCATAAGATTGTTTTACAGGCCCTATTTACCAACCAGTGGATAGAAGCCCTGTCGCTAACACTGGATAGCATTCTATTTATTTTGCATAATTTCCGAGGGTGTGACTACACATCTCTACAGTTTATTTATAACATCTTGCCTAGTCTTTTGTTCTATTGCTTTTTGGCCGAGTTCAATCCCAACCACCATATTTCTACCATTAGATCTTTGTATCTCATTATCTATGGCCGATTTTCTCTCTATTTCCCTGCCTAGACATAAGAAAGTGCAACCACTAAAGGAAGCATCCCAGTTAACCCTTTCAGATCGGTTTTAGCAAGTAACCGGGATGGGTGTAAATCCAATGAAAGAGTCACGGAGCCAACTCAGACTAACACAAATATGCAAGTGAATAAAAGCCACACGGGAAAGCTGTTCGGAAAACCATTATTGAGCTCTACAAATCCAAACCTGTGAGGCCACAAAAGTAGAACAGGGCAAATAACAGAGCAAATTCCAATAAAGCAAGCATACCCAAATCAATGGCTTAATCTTTCCATGAACACAAAATAACTAAAACAGGAAAGGGAAAGGAAATAGCAACAAAACAGAAAAGGAAAAGGAAATTACCTGTATCTTGAAAACTACAGGACCACGCATCAAACACAAGACACGGGGGAACCCTTGTGTGTTCGAACACTGCCTTGTACAGCAAGCTGTTGCATGGAGGAAGGCAGGTGGGCAGAACAACAGCGGCCGCTACAGCAACCAATGGAAAAAATTAGTAAATACCTCCACGTTGAAAAGGTAAAGAAAACTTTATGGAAACCAGTCATATCTTCCGCACTCACACTAAAGTCAGGCAATGAGGGCACAAAGCTCACCCAATCATCTCCGACGGATTCTAAACATTAACATTAGACAAGCAATTATTAAAAAAAATATCTATACAAACATTAGGATATGTTGACTCCGCCTGAGGCTCATGCAAACTAATAGCATCATGCAAAAACAATAGTAGCCTCACGCGACAGTACTAACAACACTCCACAAGTAACTCTTGTCCTAAATCAAAACCCGAGCGAGTGTTCATCCGAGCATAGTTCCCTTCCTCCAAGCCAAACAAAACTGTACATTTTTATTTTAGACTAAGCCCACTAATATCCATTAGCATTACACTTAGGTATCTCGTGAGGAGGATGCACATAGTGACGATTACTTTATTACTACTACTCACTTAGTTAAATCTTGGTCAACCCTAGTTTTAAAAATATGGTTTCTATGTTACCTTATACGACCACACCCATTTAGAGGGGTGGGTATGGTTGTGAAGGAAAACTATCGATTTTAAAACCCAAACCTACTAGGAACAAACCATAGACATAAAACCCCAACCGAATTATAAATAGAATAATATCCCTTTCAATCCTAGGTACAACTAAAATAGTATTCATGAATACGAAAAGGGTTTATGTATATATGTATAAGTATTTTTTTGGGTATTTAGATATACTCCGAGAAACCCCAAAAGAAGAGAAACTTATACAACCATATAATCAAAGAACCCAAAATGGATTTCGAAGAGAATAAGCAAGGTAAGAAGTGTATGCATGCACAATTGATAAGCACTCAAACATTAAGTGTACAAAACCTTATCCGAATCCAAGTAAATCACATGGATTCTAAAAATACAGTATATATATATGGTGAATTTCCATTCATGAAAATATTGTAACGAAATTGACCAAAAAGGAGAGGTATACGATTCATGCCTTATTATTGAAGCTTTAAATCCTTCTTGATCTCTCTCTTAACTTTTTCCAAAGAACAAAAATCAAATTTACTCTTAAATCCCAAAATTTAAACAAACTCCTAGCCATTTATAACATAACTATTTTTTTAGCCAACTATATCCAAGAACAACTTAAAGAATTTTCATAGTGAAACCAAAGATGCAAGGCTCCATAATTGGGAGGTTGAAACTAAACTAGAGCTCAAAAATCCTCTAACTTATCCATTGATTGAAGTAGACCACGTGCACAAATTCCACATGAATAATCTCAAGAGGAGAAAGAGTTTGAAGAGATGACCAAGAAAATTAAAAATAGAATTTGAAATATGTAGGGTCGATAGCTTGTTGGAGAAGCTTTGAGCTTCCCAAGAATTTAGGAAAAACATTAATGCATTCCAAATGGCTTTGCACCACACAAGTGGCTTTCATAAATTTTTATACTTTCCCGGTACCAAGATGGCGATAGAGAGTTTACCGAACAGTCAAAGATTTCAATATTAGCTAAAAATAATTCCAAAATTTGCATAGCCAACAATCCTTATATCCACAATTCCTTGTTAATAACAATCCATCACTAAATTTAACTTCCACTTTAATAGTGTAACTTACCTTCCCGGGGTCGATTTGACCATATAACAAATAATTAAGAAAAATCAAACTTTATGCCAATCAACTTAGGAAAGTTGATATAATTTCTCACAAAAACATAACCCAAGAGTATAATAGGTGATAATTACATCATTATCAATGCCCGAACGCATATGGTCTATGACCATAATGTTTAACCCTTAAATCTACTCATACAAAATCACCTTTCACCTTTGTACTTAGTAGTGTCTAGTCAAATAAATCAATTTTTATGCCAACCTCACGATAAATAAATGTTGATTTCAGCAATCATTTGGAAATAAGAGAGTATCGATTAGTTTAGGGTCAATCATTAAACCAACAAGCTCATTCAATGCATAGAGCGAACAATAAGATCATCAAATAAACATTTACAAAATAAGGTAGTTACCCATTGGTATTGTAGACACCTAAAATATGCTTACACAGCTTTAATACTTAAATTGCACTAACAATCTTCACCCCGCCTCACTTTGGTAAAATAATGAAACTTTGTTATCTAACTATACTCCCAATTCACTCAAGATGCCAATTAACGACATTTTGATTAGTGATAATCCTCTTAATTAGCTAAATACATGTTAATTAAGCCTCTAATCTTGCATTTATCCAATAAACCTTCTTATTGGCTAAATACCGCTTCAAAAATTCTAAAACCAATCAAAACCTCTTCCGGATACTCTTACAAAGCTTCTTAAGCCTACTTAAGATCCTTAATTAATCTCCTAATCTAATCAAAAAGTGCATTGACTTGTAAAAGTCTATTTTGGCTTTACCTTTTGTCCCACATGCACTAGGATTCTAAAATTTCCCAAATGGAAACCTATAAATACAAGGCTAATGTCTCCCTTTCAATTTTACACCTTGATTATCATATCAAACACCTTACACACTTTGAGACTTTGAAAAACATCTCATTTGCATTAGCTAAAGCTAGAAGCATTTGATCTTGAGCCATTCCTCATTGTAGTAAGCTTCTCCATCTTGCATCCATTCCTTCAAGCTTGGTTAGTAGGAGAATATATAAACATGGTCTTGTAGCCATTTTAGAGAGATCTCTTCACCACTTGGAGAAAACAACATAAAGTTGAATTGGTTCATCTTTATATTAAGAAATATAGAGAAGTAGAGGTAACATAGTAATGTTAGTTTAATTCATGAATTATTGTAGAAGTTTACCTCATTAATCTCTCATATTGATGTTTATGATAGATTTAGTTATATTGTGGAACTAATAAGTGTTAGTTTCATGTTATTATCATAGTTAATCTTTTCATGCATACATTTGGCACACCTGGTGGGACCTTACTCCATGGTCCATAGAAGTTGATTTCAAGCTTTGTGATTTACCTCAATTTTTATAACTATTTCATGCATTTTGAAGATTAAATAGATTTGTCTCAAGAATTTTTCTAACCTTATGTGTGTTGAATCTTCCTTTTACATGTAAAGTTAATGGGTTTTTGTTAGAAATTGGTTTAAAGAGCAAAGTTTTGACCTGTTTGCAATTTCAGAAGTCATTTTTCCGTCCTTTTTTGTGTTGTTCCAAGTACGTAAGTAGGTGCTTTAGAAAGGGGTGTTCATACACTCAAAATCACGTGAACTTGTAGCATAGGGTGCACATATGTTCTGAGGGGTGCGCATATGCTTCCTATCCCGTATATGCTTCCCTATTTTCTCGCCCTCTCGTGATAAAATTTACTGTACACGCACATTATCTCTCAATGGCATGCATACATCTCTCCTGGATGCGCACATGTCATTCCCCTAAATGTTATATTATCTTTTTGAAAGACACGCACATATGCTCATAAGGGTGCGCATATGCCAAGAAGGGCACTCAGTGTGATTTTCTTCTCGTGCATACATTAAAGGATTACTATGTTTTCTACACAAATGCACATGTGTTGTTAGGCATGCGCATATGATGCTAAGGGCGCACATACATTCTAAGGGAAAGTAGATGTTGCAGTATAAAATTGAACATTGTGTTAAATGGAAAAAAAATTACTTAGATTTTTATAACACCTTGTAGGGTCTTCTTGAGTTACATTAGAGGTTTCATAGTTACATTTTCATTTATGAGGCTAGGATCATGTATGCTCTTCCCTCGCACCTTTTAGGTGATCTTGGGAATCGAAATGATTCAACACCTCTTTCATGATTTTGAAAACACTTCATCAAAGCTTTCTAAAGGAATGAACTTCAATTTGAGTAAAAATAATGAGTTGTGCATTTGATTTGTAGGATTTCTTCATTATTTTATAACTAGTTGGATTTCTCATTGTGTATGCTCTTCCTTTACATCTTAGGATGATCTTAGGAATTAGAAACAACGTTTGATCCTCTTTCTATGATGCCTTGATCATTTTTGGAGAAAATACTAATCTTTACATGAAGGACCATATCGCTTACAAAATAATCAAGATCTAAACAAAAGCTAACACATTTTTTGTAGGTTTTCAATGGTGTGTAAAACCTCATTAAGTTAAAAGATAAGAAAACACACCACATTCAAAACACTTGATATGCAAGTTCGGATAAGGGTAAACCTGTCTGCTTTGAACTAGGAGAATTACCCTTTGGTATAAGCCTTAAGATAACAAGAGGGATGCTCCTAGGAACCCCAAAGTAGTCCACATAAGAGGGAACCTTGTGGATGAAATGGGAAGCACTCCACTTACCTACTTGATTAGTTTACACTTGTGATATTAGAGTCAAAGTTATCTATATTACAACCCCAGTGAAAATACAACTAAACACATTTATTGCTTATTGTTTCAAATGGGGTAAAGTAAATTCAAGATATTCCTAGGTTTAGTCAGTGTGAATTCCTTGGAAAATTGTGCTTACAGAGGTAGTTTGTGATACCTAGTTGAGAGAACCAAATAGGAAGCTATTTCGTCTTGGAGCCAACTTTACCGTATCAAACCAATCGTGTTTTATAAATCTTTCACAAAGTAAGAAATTGTTCGAGTTGAAACCTTTTTTATTGACAAGGAGAGATTCCATCCAAGTTTGAAATAAACGTCATTCATCACAAAATTTACAAAGCATTACTTTATCTTAGTTTCTCACTTTCCTAAGGCAAGGTGAAACTCTGCCAAAGTGACGCCAAGTATCTTTCAACCTCACTTGATTTACACCTTTTCTATCTTGTTTCCCATTTTGGGACAAAAGAGAACAACACGCATGTATACCGCTAGAAATAATCATGTCTTTCACTTTTGTAGTCTACTTGCATGACTAGGTTGCAATGCTAGAATGCAAGTTTTGAAAGTGTGAGTGGTACATCTTCATGTTCTAATAGGCCCTTTGTCTCACACCCATATTAAGACTTATCATCATCATAGTTAGGTTGTCTCATCATTGAATTCCTTTGAGTTTGTTACATTGCTCATGTCATATCCATACAAATTTGATACTTACGTCTTGTTTCCTTTGTGAAACTTGATCTAAGTCTCTAACTTGTATCATTACGATGCTCACATAAATAGAAAAATTCTTGATATACTTGACTTAGTTTTTGATCCCAACATTTCCTTAAGTCTTGGAAAATGTCGTTACATTGTTAGCATTGTGGTGACATCATTTTGATACTAAAAATCTTGCCTTTTTCTACAAAGCTTGATTTACGTATCCAAATAGTGTTGTTGCGCTGCTCACATTGGTAGCCTCCTTTTTCACAACTTGGAATTTGTTTGTTTTTAGAAACTCATTTTAGTATACCTTGTCAGGATATCGCATCAACCCCATCTTAGTACTTATGCATTCTTTATATCAAAATTGACCTAAGTGGTGATATCATGTTGTCACTATTTCTACCTAGCCTACCATTTGATAGTGTGTTTTGCATGAGGAGTAGATTCCTTTAGGTTGGATTGGTTTATCAAATTTGCATGATTGTGCCTTGTGTTTTTCATCGTATTGATTTATTTTTCTAGGGAAATACTTGTTATATCTTTGGATTCTTTATTATTTATCACTCAAATTTCTTTGACCAATTGTCAAGTATTATTTAGAAAACATTACAATGGTCACATTATAGGTTGTTGCATAGGTTTATCATATCATTAATCACATTTGACAAGAACCTTTGCAGACACCTTTGTATGCCCCCTATCACAAAAATGGAATCTAAGAGATTTGGGACTAATGATTTCACTTGGTCATGATTTAGGACCCCTCTTTTCTACAATAAAAGACTCGAATGATTTAATTGACCATAGTGGTGATGAGAAAGACTCACCTTAGGATAATTTTGAGTTTGATCCTATGCACTTAGATGAATTCCTTTATCTCAATAAGGATAGAGTACTTGCATGAGTAGTAGAGTTAGGTGCTAAGATGGCATTGGAATATGACATTTTTCCACCCAACTATGTCACCTACGAAGAAGCGAAATGAAACGTCCTCTTATTAAATTTGATGATGAGATAAAACAAGGACATGCCTCTACTTCATATCACAACAATGCTGAAACCAAGGTACCCAAACACATGAGTGGTTATGAATTACCACCCCTTAAGATACCTCACAAAGTTAGGATAGAACGTAAGCATAAGGAACCACCTCCTATGCATGAAAATATCGAAGGACCTAAAGATGAAGAAGTCACTTTGCAACAACAAATACAAACCATTAGCAGACAATTAGCTAGTCTAACTTCCCATGTGCAAAAGGACACATATAAACATGCAGATCAAGAAAAACCTAGGGTGAAACATAGTGAGCTTCATACCAAAGACAAAGAAGGTGAAGCATCTAAATATAATAAGGTATACATGTCAGCTTCCCCTACCAAAGAGAAACTCCTCACACAAGAGTTGCAATCTATAAAAGGCATACTCACAAGCCTATAAGAGAGCAATGTAGGGCATAGAAAAAAGTATCAATACGAAGAACTATGTCCTTACCCCTTTGATAAGGCTATGTTATGCACACCCTTTCCCAAAAATTCGTTACGCCAAAGTTCAAAAAGTATAAATGGAAAGGTGACCCATGTGATCACATAAAGGACTTCTACATGGCTTGTCAAGAAGTAGCTTACAATGACAAATACCTCATCCACTTATTCCCACAAAGTTTAGGGGGTCAAGCCTTAGAATGGTTTCTTCACTTACTAAGAGGGTCTATCTTTACGTGGCCTAAACTAGCTTAGAGCTTTTGCATCACTTCTCATACAATGTCGAGAATGACATCACCATGCTAGATTTATGTAATGCTAAGAAAAGGCCTAATGAAACCTTTCCTACTTTCTTATAGCAATAGAGAGGGTTATCTAGCCACTTCATTTTTACAATCCCCAAAAACAATTAGTTGGTATTTTTGTCCCCAATCTAGACCCGGACATCACTTTCCATCTACAGATGCATTGCATTAGTAACTTCGAAGAAGTTATAGAAAAGGAAAGCCAAATTAAAAAGATTTAATAGGAAAAGGAAAACTGAAACACTTTTTGAAGGACAATCAAACACCTAAACCTATGGGCAAAACCAAGTTTTTCAATAAAAATAAGAATTTCGTAGGTGACGGTATAACAGACTCAAAACACATACAAGTGGTTCAAGTTGGTCTCCTTTCAAGCTTACTTAGGGACCCATTCAACTTGTAACCCCTAAACATCGAGTGTTCACTCGTCTTACGGACTCCTTATCCACAATCCTAAAATAGTTGGACACAGTGAACATGGTCCAATACCCTAAAATAGTGCCCTATGCCAATTATGCGCCTAAACCGTTATGGTATAAATACCATGAGTATTGTGAATATCATCATGTAAAGGGGAACAAAACCGATAAGTTTCTCAAGCTAAGACAATTTATCCAGGACCTTATTGAAAATGGTGAGATTAGAGTCGATTCACCTGAGCCACATTAAACACCCAATAAAAAGATGGGAATATTCAAAGAGCCTTTCCCTAGGCATAAAAATAGGGAAAAACTTCGGATCGTGGCTAAGCATCCAATGTTACAGAGCCACCAATTACATTTATGGTCAAACCAATAACCCATTTGATTCACTTATCGACTATGTTCATTCTCTTGATGAACATGTTAATAATATACAAATTGTTAGACACAATTATGTTGTGGAAACATGGTGCGCTCATCTTGTGATTTCAGAACCTCTTCCACCTACCCTTAGGAGGGTCGATATGATCTATTAGAACAACTCAAGAAGACCACTACTAATATTTCGATCTTAGATCTTCTCAAGATATCAAACATTCATAAAGACATCCTCTACAAAACACTTCAGGGGTCGGGGTGTCAACTGATATTGATCCTTTGCACCTCCAAGTGATGGTCACAAACCTTGCTCCTATGGAACACCTTTCCTTCTCCCAAAGTGAAATTCCACATGAAAAACAGACTCATAACCTACCCCTATACCTAGAGGCATTTGTTACTCAAAGAAAGATAAAGAGAGTGCTTGTGGACAACGGGTTTGGTTTGAACATTTGCACCTTGAAGTTGGTTAGACAATTGGGATGAATAGAGGCATATATTCTCACGTCTTCACTATCACAACATATGACAACACCGAAATTGAATCATTTGGGACAATAGTACTACCTATGGAAGTAGGAATGACATATCATGACATTAAGTTCCATGTCCTTAACCCAGATCTTCCTTACAACATGCTCCTAGACACCCATGGATACATGCCCTATGGGTTGTACCCTTAACCTTTCATCAGTGCATCAAGTTATACCATAATGGTAAAATAATAAATATTCTAGGAGATCCCGAACCATTTGCACATTGCAGAGTTGTGCATAGTTTTTCTCATGTGGTATATGAATGTCCTTCTGCAGATATAGTTGTACCACTAGAAATCGAAGCTCTAAAATCCCGTGTTGACCTAAACACGCTACATTCTAGTCATGAAAACACTCCCGATTATGTTTCTCCCTTTTCTACATCTGAGTAGAAAGTCATATAAAATGGCCCAATTGAGGAATATAACCTCCAAAATTCCCTATTAGTCTCTAACCTAATGGTGCTTGTTTTAACTCACCCGTTTTCAATTCAAAATTTTCCTCCAAAATTTTGTCTTACTAACCGAGGTAAATCCCATGTGAAAATCCACTATAAAGTTATGTCAATCCCTACAAAGAGCCCCCAATGTGTCATTTTTGTCAAGACCTTGTGGTAAGTACACCTTGTGTCCCGATGTCTGAAAATTAATGGCGAATCATCAGCTTGATTTTATATATCAGACTTAATATGGAAGTTTACAGATGCAAATGTAAATATGCAAGGCAAAATATATTTCCCAAAAGTTTGATGAAGTACCCTGATGAGCATTCATATGAATTATAATGAAAAACGTGGAATCATCCTTGTTCCCCGAAAGAAAAATACATGTAAGGATATTATTGGACGAGGAGATGGGACTCTACTTTCCCGGAACTCTACACTTGGTAAAGTGAGGGATGAAGTTGTAAGTCCGAAACTCCGAAAGAGGGTGCATGTCATCTCATTGGTCAAAGTCAAAGAAAAGCATTATGTGGAAAGGAAGGTCGGGAAGCCGAACAAAAAGTGAACAAAGTCTTGTGGTCCCTCAAGATATGCAATTGATAAAAATAACTCTGAGATCCGAAATACCCAAGAACATGGAACAATACTATAGCATGCACGGGGGTGGGAAAAGAAGTGCGTCTCTATTATTACAACAATGGTGCATAGGTCACCTTCCAAGATCATCCCAAAGCTCGTTGGCGGTAAAAAGGTGGTTCATTAATGCACTAGTTGTATAGGAGTAAATCCCTTTAATGCAGAAGATCCATGTAAGATAGATACACAAATGATATGACGTGAAAATATTAAAATGGTTGTAAGAATTAAAGAGGTTGAGAATTATAAAAACTCCCCATGAACATAATTTGTTGCATTAATACATAAATCTACAAGTCGTTAATAAGGTGACTTGTTTTAAAGCTACATACAAATGCCCTTAAAGGTTTGATACTCTAAAGTGATAGTACTAAAAGATAGTTGAAGCAAGAACTGAACTCAAGGCTTAGATTTTGGTTGTAGAAGGTTTTCCATAGATGTTCCAAACAGTTGTCAAAAAGGTGAGTTCATCGCCTCCCCATTTTCTGTGATATTTTGACAATTGATTTAAGAAGATCAAATAGGTGTGATAGAGTTAAACCAAAATTATGAATATTTTTGTAACACCCTCGAAAACAAGTTCCAGTCTTAGTTCCCCTCTAGATAAAATTACAAACTTTGATATCACATCTGCAAACTTAGAGGACTTTAAACAGAGGTTATATTCCCATAAAATAAGTGAAGCCATTACCCAAATAGATAATAGGTGCATCGACCTTGCTTCTTCTTCCCCTCTAGCTACACAATGCCTAAAACTTGTATGGGTATGTGCCCAAAATTATGATCCTGAAACTAAGGAAGTTTGGGATGGAAGAGGAGAGTTGGTCTTATCTTTTTAGGAACATGCTTTTTAACAGAATGCTGGATTTTCCTCCCATAAGGGAAGAGGAAGCTATCACTAAGGATTCAAGAAAAAATATATTGGAATATTCATTTAAAGAAATGGAAAAACTATATGAATGACCATTGACTGAATAGTCCTCGAACCTCTTCCCATAGAATGACAAGGAAATTGAATAGGGTTGAATTTCATGAGGAAGTCGGGGATGTGATCACCCTGTTGAACTAAGAAACGGGTATGGAATCTACTACGTTCTTTCAAGAAATGATGTTATAATTCATTCAAGTCATACTTTCCAAAAATAGTCTCTCTCGTGGTGAGAATAGTCTTCATGACCTCATACCTTGTCTATAATATTTATTTTCATAGGAATTTTCCTAAATTACTAATGGATGGAGAACTTGATAGTTCAAAAGTGTATGATGTTTTCTATCAATTAAAATTGGCAAATTTTGAAGCACATTACATAAATATTTCCAATCACTTATTTACACCTATAATTTTCTTGTACCATCTAGATTGGGAAAGTGAAAGGTTCACCCCGATTCTAAGAGAGTCATTACTCAGTATGGGTGTTATTTCATTCAATTCAGAACTTATTCATATATCAAGGTTAGTGGTTTTGATGGGAAACCCTATGTGCTTCCCAGATGTGTTAATGAAAAATGGGTGTTAATGGAACTAGTCAGAAAATCATTGTTGTCAGTATACCATATTAGTGCTCAGAAACATGTAATGTCCCCAATCAAATTCCCTATAGTAATAGGGAATTATACTTGCCCTAATATCCAAAAAGAAAAAAATGTTGGAGGGGAGATGAATAGGTGTATGATAAATAGGTTTGAGGATAGAAAACAATATGATATCAAACATATTTTGCATAGTATTGCACCCACTCAAGTAGAGCACAAGCCTCATTATGAATATTTTTGGATGAATTGTGAAGATGAGAGGGAGGTCAGATGAAGAGAATATTTAAGGATGAATTTGGTTCGATGGTTGATTTTGGGGTTATCCAAACTCCTGAAGGGTTAGAGGAGGATGGAAATATAGTCAGTGAAGAATACATCCAGACAACATTGCTTCTCAACCCTTGCCACCAATAAATTGGAGTGTCACTGAGAAGAAGTATAATCAAGAGAAAAATTCCCACCCTATTCGAATTTCCATAAGGTGGTTGTTTTCAAAAGGAGTGGATATAAGTTACCACTAGACCCCACTATTGAGAGAATACGAAATAATCAACTCATTGATGATATTCTTCCCCCATTTAGGAGGGTTTATGCCACTAGAGATGTTTCATGGAGGTAAAAAGTTAAGAAGTTGGATTCATTGCCAACAACAGAAATATAGGTGCCCAGGATAGATCCAAAGTTCCCCCTCCTCAAACATCAAGAAGGATTGGAGAAATTCCATAGGAAGGTAAGTTTACAAGTCTTGTTTTTCATGTTTCTCCCTTACAGACTATTCTAGCATCGCCTCGGAGCCAAAGGAAAAGATAAAGTTATGGAGGTTTGTCTTAAGAAGGCCAAGGAAGAAAAAATGGTCGAGGTTCCCCATACTAACATGCAAGAAATATAAGAGGAAAAACAACTTGTGTTTTGAAAGAGGAAAAGAACTAAAACTGTTGAATGGGTGGATCTGGAAGAGATGGAGACTCTTGAACAGGTAGAGAAACTTGAGGTTCCTAGTCTCTTATCTACTATTTCTCATTCTCGTATAGTTTTTCCCATTGAACAACCTATACCTATGATAACACCCCTTGATATCCCAACAATTACAGTTACTTCACCTACTAGAGAAAAACTCCTCATACAAGATTTTGTACTTGATGCTGCAATTACACCACAACAGCATGTTGAAGCCACCTCAGAATCAACTTTAACTATGTAGCCTCATCCTGAGGGGATTCCAATGTAAGTAACATAGGAAGAAATTGCAGATGTTATAGTTACAACAATGCCACAAGATATTGAAACAGATGCAGGAATCTTGGAAGTTTGCGTATCCATGGTAGAAGCTACCCTTGAAGAACTTAGTGAGATTATTCTTGTTCCTGGTAAAATGATGAGTGAAAGTTTAGTGCAAACAAAAAATAAAGGTGAGGATCAGCAGCCCCTTGTGATTGAAATAATAGAAGATCAATCTGAGCCTATGGAAGGAATCGAAAGCCAAGATGGCCTTGTAGAAAAAATTCTCAGAAGGAACCTATGTTCATAATTTCAGAAGGTGTGTCAATACCTTCATCTTCCTCTAAGGCCCTTACATTTTACCTGAGACCCCTATTCTACAATCACTTGATGAACATGAGTCTCCTATAAGAGAGTGGATCAGTAGCACTCTTCCTAAGAAGAAGAAGGTAGAGATACACTTGGACAATGATGATTTGCAAAGACTAGCTCTCCTCACTCCAACAAGACCATCCAAAAATGCAAAGGTTATTTCTAGGGAAGCCTTGAACAAAAAAGGGAATGGTTCATAGACATTACAAATCCCAAAGTTTATGTTCCTCAAGAAGAAGCATCCCCATCATATTTCCAAGTCTCCAGGGTCTCTCTAGGTAAGCCCTCTACTGAAGAAATGAAATATGATTTTTCTGTGGTAGTAGAAGGAGTGTTCCAGAAAATTGATGAGTTCAAAGAAACAAAGAGAGATTTAAAGGCTAAGAATGAGGAATTTTCCAACTTAGTCAAGATTGACTAGAACTCACCAAGAAGGACATACTCAGACCCAAGATCACAGTGAAGATATCAAGAGGGTGAGTGATTTGAGTGAAAGAGGGGAAGCTACAATTCAATGGGAAAATCATTTGGTCACCAGAGGTGAAATGTTAATTATATAATTTGTAAAAAAGTATTCCCGAATCTTCGAGAAGGTAGAATTAGTCCGGGAATTACTAGAAAAGTGTGAGGTTGAGCAGAAAATGTGGCAGGATATGTTGCTAAAAATGGAAATCATCAGGAAGTTAGATGATGGCATAATCACTAAGGAAGGCATTGTATCTCCTAGTTCTATAGGTAGTCAACATGAGTATTACAACATGAAAAAGGTAAGAGTGGAGGTTCGGAAAATTCTCTTAAAATCCTTGAGAAGGCGAGATATAAAACAACATATTACATCAATCGTATTCATGATCTGATAGATAGAATGATTGGAAAAGACACTAGAGATAAAATTACTGAGGAAAGTATTGAAAAATATGATCATAATTTTTAGGGAACATATCATGGGTAAAACAAGGGAATCCAAATTTTTGATATAAATCTCATGAATGATTGGGAAAGTGTTAAGACAACAATTGATAAAGCAATAAGAAAGCTAACAAGGGCAAGAGCATTCTTCAATGAGATTGATGAAATAAGTACAAAATATGAAGTAATTTTCAACTATCATGCAGGACTTGAAGAAGTTGTAACTCAAATGTTTGAAAAGTGTGATTCCTAAAAGAACAGGGTAGGAGAAAGCTCAAGACAAACCCCTAGCAAGTGAAAGGAAGAATGATAAGGTTTTTTTTGGAATAAGAGAATATCTGTTTGGTTCCCTCTAGATGTCACCACATGTTCTTACTTAGCCCAATTAGAAGCAAAAGGGAATATTTTCGATTCTGATCTTTCATTTACATATTTTGAACTACATGGAGTGAGGATTCAAAGGCCTTCCTGAAGGACATTTTTGGGGGAAAATCAAATAGGATAAAAGTATAAGTATGAGGGGTTTGTCCTCATACTAAGGGTTTTTTTTTCTAAAAATCTTTGGCAAAGAACAAGGATTGATATTTTTACTGAGATACTACTTATTTTTTTCCTAGAAGTACATTTTGAGTTTTAATATTTCAAATTCAAGTGTTAAGATGATTACAGTATAGTCATTAGCAGGCATTGAGATTTAGTATTACCTTTTTCCCTTGTCAATAATTTGATGAATTTTAAAATGAAATTTTTCTAACTATGGGTTTGGTTTTTATGTCCTAGACTTTAAATGCTGAACACTTTGTTGATCAATTGCATTTACTGCTACAATTTTGTGTTTCTTGCTTTCTTTGAAGTACACTGGGCCTATCCTTAGTGATTAAGTTTTGGTGATTTGTTCAATATTGTATTGTGAGCCTTTACTTTACAATGTTGAATGCGATTATAAAATCCTTACTGAAATCATTTTGTTGATGGATCTTTATAAGATTTTGAGTGTATCTTAAGCATATGAGATTAGGAGCAAGAAACACTTTATTGGAATGCTTGCATGAGATTTTTTGCTAAGTATTTTGAGTTTTGTGTGAAATATTTTTCTTAATTAAGTTCTAACGAATGAAAATATTTCTTTAAGTAAGAACTATGATAAATTGATGAATTGTTCTATGTTGTTTGGAATGACATATGTGTCTGAAAAAACATTGTGAGTAGTGTTATATAGAGACTTATTAGTTTTTGAATCCCCGTCATTATAAAATAAAACTTTAGCCTCATCACAAAAACACAAGTATCTTGTTAGTCATCCTATCACAACATGCATGAATAATATTGAAAGGAAACCTGGTCTTCATTTTACCCTTTCATAAATATGCAGGAACCAACATAAATTCCCACTATCTAGAGTAGCCTGAGTCTTGCTTGAGTGACATTTGCACCATTTAGTGTGATGACTTGTAGGAGTTAAATTGTGCATATATTGACCATGTTCACTTAGGACTGATACTAAAGCTCCAAAGAAAAGACTAAGAAGCCTTGATTACACTTATCTTTTCCTTCAAATTCAGGTTACAAAATGGGTTCTCTCACCCTAGTTGAAGGCAGGGCCTAAAGCAGTAGGGAAGGTCATCCCCTTTGCACGTGTCACTCGATCCCATCAAATTCAGGTTCAAATAGGTTTGTCAGACATCCTCCCCGGCTACAAACAACATATACTTATAGTCTTCCATTCTCAAATTTTATCATCTCATCTGTTGATACTACTCTGGCACTAAGGGGATGTATTTTTGGGTACCAACATGCTTTTGGAACCATTTTTGAGGACTATTTCCAAAAATTGAGTAAAATTCATGTCTCTGGTAATGTTTATTGCATATCTGTTTTAAATACATGTCTGAAACACAGTCCTTTGTTGATATTTTCCAAAATAGAGCTTGATATGTACTTATTTTCTTTATATTTCCCTAGTACAAGCAAGCTTTCCATTAAATTTGACTTTACTAGAAAATTCTGGCAAGGATTGTAAATATTTGTGAAGATTTGTTCATTTATGTGTAAATCTATCTTCTAGTGAATAATTTCAAGTAATCAACACATCTAGGGTGTAAAAACTAGTGGTAGCTCCATCCTTTGTGAGAATTATGGAAAAAACCAAAGTGTAAAATATCTAAATCTTGGTTGCTTTACTTGAAAATTCCATAAAGCTAGAAGGAAGAAGATCCTTTGTTAAATCAGATCCTACCAAAAGATTGTTCCCAGAGTTGGGAAAGACTAATCCAAGAAGAAAACAAATCTGGAAAGCCTTAGGTGATCAAAGGTCGAAGAGAAAGTTGTACCTATTGGTGAAAGTGATCAACCTTCGGTGGAATATTATACCTCGACATTTCTAAATTAAGCGGACCTTGTACCAATTTGTACTCACCAACTCAGGAGGGTCCTTCATTTACAACTAATCAGGGTTCTTCTTGAATCTCTCCTTTATTGATTAGAAATAACAGAGTACTTTGTGAAACAAAATCATTAAAGGATCAATACTTTGAAGATCATACACCATTACACCAAAGATCCCCAGTTCCCAATTATTTTAACCCTCCAATTGGAACACCTCCTTGAAACAATATGGAAAATCCACCCGACCTCCATTTGTAGTGAATACTTACAAACCCATAGATTTTCATGGAATGGTTGGTTACCCAAATGAAGTCCCTCATGAAATAATGAATTGCCTATATTTCAGGGAAATAATGCTATAAGTGGGGATCAACATCTTAGACTCTTCTTGAATGCTATGGAAGATTTTGAAATTAAACATGAAGATGTGTATGTAAAATTTTTCATACATACCTTAGATGAAGATGCTTAGGGAATGGTACAAATTATTTCCTGATAATTCAATTGATTCATGGTTAGAAATGAAAAATGCCTTCAAGATGCAATATGGTGACAAAACTGATCCTAGATTCCTTCTGTCTAAGTTTGAGAACATAAAGAAAAATCCTAATGAACTGGTTTCGATTTTAATACTAGGTTTAGAAAAAATTTGGCAAGATTGCCTGTGAATTTGAGACCTAGTGATGATTCATGTTTGATTAAATACTCAGATGCATTTGACAAGAAGGCAACCTACTATCGCTTGAGAGATAAGAATCCTGGAAATTTAAGGAAAGCTTTTACCATGGTGGTGCAGATTGAAAATAATATCAAAGCAACTAGAAAACCTCTAAAGAGGGAAGGTGTTAAGCTAGTAAACCCAAAAAAACCTCAGCCAAGAAAATCAGTAGATCTAGAGGAAGTAGTTAAAACCCTAGCAGGGGTAGTTAAAGAGATCTCTTATAAGCTTGCTAGAGTTAAGAAAGGCATAGGAGAAAACCCTCGGCTCAACATCAACCTCAAGGACAAAATAGATTTGGGAATCACCCAAGGGTGATCATAGAGCTGATGATAGAGGCAAGGACCCATGGGGTTAGGGAATAAGCAGCCAAACTAGAGAGAAAATAAATTGGTACCTGATCCATTAACTGCTAGGGTATCTCTAGGTTGAAGAAGATCATGTCATTGATTGGTGTGATAATTTTTTATGCCACATTCCCCTTATAACTCTAATACTGATGATGATGTTACTAATGAAGATTATTTTGGTGATGTTTGCATGCTAGAATGTTCTGATACTACACAAATAGGGGTTACTTCTCTGAATTGCTAGGTACCAGGATTGTAGATCATTTTGGAATTGTTTGGAATGGGTATCTTTTTCTCTTCTTACTACCAGTGTTGATATAGACATGGTTCAAAATTATTTTCAATTTCCTAACCATGATTTTGAATATCTGAGGGATTTGATGATAAAAAAATATGATGGAGGTACCCCTTCTGAGGAAGATAGGAAACTTTTGATGAACGCGGTTGTTGCTCAAGAAAAGGATTATAACCTCTGTAATAGATTGGTCAAAGGAACTACTTTGTCTTCCAAAAATAAAGTACATGTGCTAACCAATGTCCCTAAGAATGTCCCCAAGAAGGATATACCAAATAAAGGCCCTGCGCTTTCCAGTAAGCCAAATACCACTAATGTTGCTCAAGTAGCAAATAATTTTATCCCATTAGAAACCATTATTACTCTATCTCCCAATACAGTCTTACCCAAGTATGTCACTTGTGACATGGCTCAAATTTTGAGCCAAATTAAAATTACAGTACCTATTGTTGAATTTCTTAGGATTCCTGAGCATAGAAAAGATCTTTTGAATACTTGGGATTCAAAGAAGAGACAATGGTTGTGAACAAAGAGGTAAATAATGTGGATGTCTCGTCTACCATAACTGAAGTGGAAGTTCCTTAGGAACAAGAAAGCATGGGGGAATCCATGGAGATATACTTGGGTACTTCTTTAGTGGAATCTCAATTGGATGTTGATCCATTTTTCACCTCTTTGATTATTGGTGATAGACTTGTTCACAATTGTATGTTCGATTCAGGAGCTTCATGCAATATCATGCCACTGGAAGTTATGAATGAATTGGACATAAATAACAACAACATTTGGAAAGTGTCACACCATGGATTCAAGAGAGGTGTTAGTTATTGGATATGTGAAAGGGCTAGTTGTTCAGATTGGTTGCCTATCTAGGAAAATATTTGACCATGAATGTAGTTATTGTGGATTGCCTGCTTCAATGGGGTATGTTATTATCAAGAAAATGGGCTGCAAGTGTGGGTGGTAGTGTATAAATGGATATGTCATATGCCACCATACATGTAGAAGGAAAATTGGTGAAATTACATGGAGAGAAAAAGATGCTCCATATCATTGAAGATCCTGTGAATGCCTCTTATGAGGTATTATTTGTTGACACTGATTTGGATAATTTTATAGGATTTTTTGATTTTGAAGATCAATGTATAAATATTGTTACTCATTTACAAGATCCTGGTATTCCTTGGACTATGATATTTGATGGAGCATGTTCTACAATAAGGAATGGAGCTGGAATAGTTCTCACATCCCCAGAAAAGGACTCTCATAATTGTTATACAAATAGATCTCCTAGTGATTTGGGTAACTTGCATACACATTCTGGCTCTAAGTTATTCATTGTAATATTGTGCACGCTCAAAATCACTTGGCACATTCCCTTGGTCATAGTTTCCTGCGCGCCCCTTTCCTTTCTCTCCTTCCACCTCTCCCTTACGCCCATCTTCCATGCATTCACCTTCTTCCTAGTCAGCTTCTTCCCTTCCCATGCACCTCACACTTACTGCTAAGTCCTTAGCCCTTCGCACGCCGCACCCATTACCTTGTAATAGTTGTGCCTTAACCATACTTTCTCTACTGACTAGTTTTCCTCATTTCCCCACACGCATCATGTGTGCCCCCTCTGTGCCTTCCTCTATTTTCTCAGTGTACCCTTTCCCTATGCCCTTCTATGCTAGATCATCTTTTGACATGCCTGAGTGTGTCGCACGCAATCAATCAAAGCGCACCAACATGGCACCGAATCCTCAGTAACAAATCAAGATAAGCAACACGTGGCAGAAATGACAAGTATTTACATAGTTGGCCATCATCTCAGCCAATCCACACGCGCCACGTGTTTTTCATGTGCTAACAACTTTGACATCTTTTGAGAACCATATATTATGCTACGATCTCATATCGATGCGCGCTGGACTTGTCGAAAGTTGTCTTGTATGCAATGGAAAGTTGCAAAAGCTATGGAGTGATGCTAAAGAACCTCAAAGCTTTGCTAACTTAACCATGAACCATCGATTAGAGATAAACAAGAGAAACTAACATGAAAACATTATAACTTTGACAAAAACATCAAAAACTAACATGTATACTACTCTCTACTCTATGAAAGCTTAATAAAATGTGAACCTAGTTAGATTCTAAGCAATCAAATTATGTGATTAGTTGTTTTCTTCAATGGAGGTGGATGGATGCAAGATGGGGGAGCTCTTAACAATGGAGTATGGCCAAGATCCAAATGTTCTATAGCTTAAAGCTATCACAAATGGTTTCTAATGCCTTTCCAAAGTGTTTGAGAGTAAAGTTGTGTGTCTGAATGGGTAGGCTTAGCCTTGTATTTATAGTTTTTGGTTTGGAAGAATTTGGAATTTGGGTGCATGTGGGACTAAAGTCTAAAAAGCACTTTAGGATTAGATTAGGATAAACATGCTTTAGGCTTAGTTAAGATTGGTTTAGGCTAGTTAACTAGGGTTTAGGCTAGTTAAACTTGATTAACAAGTGATTAGAGACTCATTGAGAGTTAGGAGGGGTCTGGATAACCAATTGTGACTGATAGATAGCCTACGAAGCCAATAGAAGTGGTATAGAGAGAACTAGGGAGGTTATGAATGGTCGAAAGGAGGAATGTTTAGCTAATAAGAGAGATATTAACCAAATTAGATGATTTATAGGAGGAATATGACCAAGAAGGTGTTGTAAATGGGCATCCAAGAATGGAGCAAAGAATGGGGAATTAACGAAGTATCGTTAATTGATTAAATTAGATGAAATGCTAAGTGTAAGCATATTTTAGGTGTCTACATTTGCCCCTCTTTGGGGTGGCATAAGTGACGTCACTTCAAAGAAAGTAGACAAGCATAAACAAGTAGAAATTTTTGAAGGGATAGAAGAAAAAAATGAGTAGAATGAAGGATGCCCCCTTGATTATCGATGGGGTGATAGAAGAACTTGATTAACGATTGAAAAGATGATAGAAAGAGAACAAAAGAAAGAATAGTGTGATGAAGAAGAAAAGAAATAGGATATAGAAGAAAAGGAGTATGAGGAAGGGGGAATGAGCTAACATCCATCTAGTGCCTTTTAAAAAACTTTATTTTTCATCATATTGCTAGAGATCTTCATCATCGGTCCTTATTAAAAAGAATGAACAAAAGTGTAGTATGACATGAAAATCCATATACAAACAAATGTCCATTGCCAAAAAAACACTAACTCCATGCAACATACAAAATGCAATGCAATACGAGAAAGTAAAAGATGCCTAACTCCATGCAACATACAAAATGCAATGCAATATGAGAAAGTAAACAAGCTAACCTAACAAAGAAACATAATGCAATGTTTTTGTTATCAAGCTTTAGTTCCAACCTATTCAAAGACAAGGGTTAACGACGGTGCCCCAAGCAAAGATACATGCGAGGGGAATAACGGAGGACACTTTGGTCCAATGGAAAAGCAATGTGCACTACTGAAATAGTACTAGGCAACTCATTGTGCCCCGTACTGAGATGAAGTAAGCAGCCTAGCTTTTGTTGATGGAGGTAGACCCAGATGATCCGCGAGTCGCACACATGAATAGGTGAGAACCAAAGAGTGACATTTTGTAAGCTGATTTATATTGTTTTTGATGTTTCTTGAAACATATTTGAATGTTTTTGTGATTTTCTAACATATTTGAATGTTTTTTTTTTTTTAATTTTGAAAGTTTTCTGAAACTATGTATAGGAAGACAAAGAAGTGTGGATGCCCCAGCAATAGATGGGATGTACAAGGGAAAAAGGCCACGTGCATGCGTAAGAAGGTGAAGATGTGAAATTTCCCTAGCGATTAGGTGGGGGTATTCAAAGGAAAACTCTTCACATGTAGAAGCGGGACCCAAGGCCATTATGGATAGGTTCAACATGATGATGAACATAAACCAATGAATTGCTGGGAAGAAGCAAGGATGCCCCTAGCGTAAGTTGGCCTAAAATCACATGATAGAAAGGAAGGAGACGATTGGATTTTGTGAAAGGGGACAAAGGTGTCCAAAAACATGGCAAAAAAGGAAATATTATACACATGGATGTCCTGAACGAAGCAGAAGAATGATGTGAAAGACATGAATGTAGCTGAGAAGCCTCGCGATGAAACAAGTGATTAGCCAAAGGCACAAATCGTGAGACGAGATACAGACTAGAGTAAGAGTCTGAACAAGGTCCAAAAAAAGACACTTGGTAACATACTAATCCTGCATACTCATAGAGATCCAGTGTGTGAATGTGGAATTAGATTACCTCTTGAAGGGAAGATTTAATAGATAACAAGTGAAGACACCCTAGCCAATGTGTAGGAATGATTTATTTCGAAAGGTGATTTGTGAATGGAGGGTGGAAGGATAGCCGTACATTGCTCCGCTACCAGCCAGGCGTCCATAGCCCCGATGGAGATGCATTTGATTCTAATCGCAACATTGCTCTACTGCTAGTCAGGCATCCATAGCCCCGATAGAGATTATTGGAAATACCCCAAGAGAGAGTTATATATCAATTTTCTTTTTCTTTGTAGCTTTTAGCTTTTGAATTTTGATTGATTTTGATTCTTTTGCTTTCTAAAAACTTATTTCAGCTCTCTTGTTTGACAAGGGGTTAAGAACCACAAATGGCTTGATGGAAGGAGGTGGAAGTGATTGTGATGATGACATTGGCTAGTGTCAACAAATATATCCAAAAGTTCTTCGCAACAAGTTTATTAGATGTTGAATGTGATAGGATCTCCATGAGGTCAGTCATTCTTTAATTTACCAAGGTGATAAAAGACCAGGGTCAAACGGATACCATAGAGATAAATGTCACAAAATGTGTGTGAATGGGCTAACCAAAAGATCACCGAAGGGATAAAAATGGTAGGAAGACTTGCAAAAGAATAGAAAGAAAGGGAAGAAATAAACATCCATGTGTACGCAATACCTGATTGCAATGTTTGATCTTTGTACCTTTGATTTTTCTATGAAATGTTTTCTCATGTTTTTGTATTTTTACATTGTTTTGATTTTTAGATTTTTGATAGTTTTTGGAAAGGTGGGACCAACAAAGTCACTCTGCGTGGTAAGATCCAACAACGATGTCTGCAAGTTCCTTAATAAGGGAGACTAAGTGTGATTGTTTATCAAGAGTCATGTTATCCCCGATCTCGATGATCGTGGTGAGCTCATACTCAACAAAAGACTGTGATTTATTCTGAAACATGAATTTCATATGTGGGAGTTTGAGTTCCCTATCCAGAGGTTTATGCACTTTGTGCCATACTTGATGGTTATGTTGATGTGCATTCTTGAATTGCATTTGATTTTTAACCTTAAGATCATTTACTATGTTGGGAGCTTTATAGCTCTTGGAAGTTTTGACCTAAAACTGATAAAGAACCTGTTTTGGTTTTTTATAAGCTGACACATGAATTGTATGATCCCGAGAAGGAGAAGAAAGTGAACGTTTATGATTGATGATAGGAATGATAGGGATGATGGTGGGCTTGCCCCGGTCATTGATAGAAGAAATATGTGATGGATGAAAAGGATACGGTCCAAGAATTGAAGAGGATGGGCTACTAGGAGGTGAGCCACTGATAGAAGATGATGAAGGGCTACTAGGATATGGCCCTAAGATGGAAGAAGTTGGGCTACTGAGGACATGGTCCAAGAATAGAAGATGAGGATGAGGGAATACTATGGTGTGGCCCAAGTATCGATGAGTAGGGGCTACTTGGAGGTGTCCCATAGATAGAATAGGATGAAGGGCTACTAGGACGTGGCCCAAGAATAGAAGGTAATGGGCTACTAGGAGGTGACCCATAAGTAGAAAATGGAGGGCTACTAGGACATGGCCCCAAGATAGAAGAAGATGATGGGCTACCAGGAGGTGAGCCAAGGTAATATTTTGATTGAGGAATGATGATAGATAAGGAATGATTGGGAAATGAGAAGATAGGCCATGGATCAATGCTAGACCCCAACATCTCATCATGTTCAGAGGAAGGTGAAGATGGAATAATAGAAGAAGAATAAAGTTCCATGACCTTAGGCTCTTCCTCTATGTTATGATAAAAGGAATCAAACTCTTCCTCCCCATACGCGAGCGTATCAAGTTCAAGAAAGAAACCTTGTTTACAATCCTCTAAAGGGATATCTTCATGTAGTCTGATTGGTCCTTTATCCTGAGATAAATCAATTAGTAGAGGTTGTTGTTCTTCGACCATGGGGGGTTGACTAGAAGAAACGGATCCACTAAGCGGGGAAGATTGATTGACAGAAGAAGATGACTCAAGAGAGGAAGTAGGCTTGGCAGCAGGCATTTCATGAATGGATGATTTGGATTTGGACCTAGGTCGTTTTTCTAGAAGATGATGTAATGTAGGTTGGAAAGTAGGATTGCATAGCCATCCATTAAGTTGTGATGTAGGAGTTGAATTAGATGATTGACTAGAGGTAACTTGAGTCATGGAACTCTTCGACGGAGGAAGAGGTCATTGAGATGACTGATGAAGGAGGTCCTACGAAGAAAGGGAGGACCGTGACTCAAGAACCAAATTATATGTTTGATCGATGGAACTTGGAGTCACACGAGTCTTCAAAGGAGGAAGACATCGTTGAGGTGAGTTGGAATAAAGGTCCTGCAAAGGAAGGGAGGACCATGATTTAGGATTTGATCTAGGGTATCTCGAACAATAGTTGGGATCCGAATCTTTAGAAGAAGAGTGGGGGGAACCTGAATAATAATTTGGATTAGAAGCATCCAAACCATACCACCGACTATGAGCTGAAGGTGGGGAACAGGGTACCCAGGTGGGAATTCTAGCACGAAGAACCAAACGAGGTTTAGTCATAAAGGGTATCTTTTGATGTGAATGCCTAAACCTAGGTTCGTACTATCATAAGCGTGAGGAACCATGCGATAGTCAGTCATTGTTGGTGTCGTTTAAGCACAAATGTCTAGACCTAGATAGTGCGATCAAACTTCTTCAAAGTGAAGAAGGCCCCATGCCGATTTGGGCAGCACAATGGCAGCCAACTAGACATTCAGTACATATGGAGACACGTGTGTGATTTTTCGAAGAAGGTCTAAGGAAAATAGACATCATGATGACGTAATATCGATGAGATCAAAAAGGATTGTCCTAGAAAATAAGTTTTCTGAATGAATAATCACAAGGAACAATCACGCAAGTGCGAAACACAAATCCAATCAATAAGGAAATACTCCCTATGTAAAATGTGTGTGCAAAATGATAGCCCAATGCAAAGATGATCCACACATGTCAATACTTATGTCAAGTTCGAAATGAACAAGGTGTAAGTAACAACAAGGAGCAAATCACGACCTCCACACAAGGTATACCTAGTACTAACTCGAGTGTCGATGAAAGCTAAGTGTTTTGAAAAGTGGACATCACAACTAGACATATCGTAACAATGCTATCCAGATATCTCAACCAAGCAAGCAAGGTGTTGATATCAAGACAACATTATGGCGATATATATAACGCGGTATCAACACTCGTCAAGAGACCCAGATGACGTCTAAACTAAAATCAAGTAGAAGGTATAACAAGAAGTCTGTGATAATGCAAGCGGCGTAACCACGCAATAGAGGGATTTATACTACATGCCCAAAGAATGGGAGATGTAATGTAAATACCAATACTGAATGACCAGAATGCAAGCAAAAGTTGACATTTTAGGGAGAGACAGAATGACAAAACCGACCCGTAACAATGACGAAGATCCTGAAGTCAAGATTGTAGGACTGCCAAAGACGTGAAAACGTACCCACCCGCTTTAGTCATTTAACACCCCAGCCATAAACATGGATGAGTGTAAACATATAAAAAAGTAGCTAGCACAATCTTTGACACGACACGTAAAGTATGCCTTTGTTTAACTTCCAACATGGAAAGTATGAATGCATGGGTGTAGGTCAAGAACATGTGAAAATAGACTTAGTTTCACTTTGGGTAGAGCTTACCTCGTTCGAAAAATGAGAAGGAAGCTAAGCTAAGTAATACATTTGTCTAAATTCGTGATGAAAAACACTTAGATCCAACTTAGAATGGGTTTGTTACCATGTTCGACAAACAAGGTGTTGAATCCAAACAAGTTATCACTTCGTGATGGAAAACGACGCAAATGGACTAGTAAAGTTGGCCTCCAGACAAAATGGTTTCCTTAATAAGCTCTCTCAACTAGGTGTTACAAGGTTGTCTTAAGCGAGCGCGATTTACCCAAAAATTCGCACTGACTAGTTTGGGAGTATCTCGGCTTTACTTTACCCCCTTCAAGAACAGTAGGCAACTAGTGCGTCTATGTGTACTATCACTAGGGTCGCCACACGGACAACTGGTAACGCTATCTCACAAGGTGTACTAGTCAAGTAGGTAAGCGAGGTGCTTCCTGTTTCATCCACGAGGTTACTCAGCGGTGGACTACTTTGGGGTTCCTGGAACCACCCCCATTGTTATAGCTTAAGGCGTTATGCCAAAGGGGTTACGTTCCAGTTAAGCGGAGAGGGACTTACCCTTTTCCGAAACCTGCAATACAATGTGTTGAATGTGGTGTGTTTTTTTATCTTTTTTAATCTTAATGTGGTTTCAAAATTGGCACACCTTTTGGCAATCTACAAACACATGTGTATTAGAAGTTTTCACTTCATTCTTAACACCTTTCTTTGACCAACATTAGGTCCTATAGACAACAAGTTGGTTAGTAGTTTTCCGTTTTCTGATTGAGGTAAAAGAGAACTCACACTTACTTTTGATTCCTAAGATCGCCTGAAAGCGCAAAGGAAGAGCATACGCAAAGTGGAAATCCTAAAAAGCACATAAAAATGTTACTTTATCCTTAAGAAGCAAGTGTTTTTAACATGTAAAATAGATTTTGTGTAAGTGCTTTTGATCTCCAAGATCACTTTGGAAAGCATGAGGAGAGAGCATACGCACGTTTCACAAACCCTAATTTAAGCTAAGGAATGAAAAACACTTAATCATGCAAACCAAAATTTTAAAGAGTTAGTCCTGTTTTAAAACCTGTCAATCTTTTTAGAAACCTGCACAAAAAATGTCAGAAAAATAGCTAAAATAGACCATAATTTTTTTAATTTTGATAGTAACACCTGCGCGCCCAAACCAACATGTACACGCCCCAGCCAATGGGTACGCGCCTAAACCAACACCTACGTGGGTATGTTAAAATTTAAATCAATCAGCAACACCTACGCACCCTTGATCCAATAGGTACGCTAGGGTTTCAACGCGTACACACATATCGACGGATACGTGGCCCAAGCAAAAAGAAGTCTGTAAAATTTTACATAGTGATATTAATTACACAGACGCGTCCAGTAAATGCGGAGACGTGGATAGACCAACGGAGAGACGCAAACGTGTCCTTGCGGAGAAAATTTTCAAAAACATAGAGGACACCCTGATGGGTATGTGGCCTTTCCGACGGAGACGCACCTATATCAATGTGTACGCGCTACCTCAAAACACCAATGTGTGCCCTGTAAAAAACCGCAAAAAACACAGATTTTCAAAATTTCAAAAGCAAACAGGTTATTGGTTAGTCAAAGCTTCCTATTTCTATGTTAAACCCACAAATGTGTGTAAATAGAGTTCATTAATCCAAGGTTTAAAACAGAAATGAGGAAAATAACAAGTGATTTACACTAAAAAAACTTGAAAAATGACTTTGAAGAACTCAAAGGACCTCCATTAATGGAGGATGGACATAAGTGTCCCACCAGGGTATGCCAAATGTATGTAATGGAAAGTTGCAAAAGCTATGGAGTGAGGCTAAAGAACCTCAAAGCTTTGCTAACTCAACCATGCACCATTAGATTAGAGATAAACAAGAGAAACTAACATGAAAACATTATAACTTTGACAAAAACATCAAAAACTAACATGTATACTACTCTCTACTCTATGAAAGCTTAATAAAATGTGAACCTAGTTAGATTCTAAGCAATCAAATTATGTGATTAGTTGTTTTCTTCAATGGAGGTGGATGGATGCAAGATGGGGAGCTCTTAACAATGGAGTATGGCCAAGATCCAAATGTTCTATAGCTTAAAGCTATCACAAATGGTTTCTAATGCCTTTCCAAAGTGTTTGAGAGTAAAGTTGTGTGTTTGAATGGGTAGGCTTAGCCTTGTATTTATAGTTTTTAGTTTGGAAGAATTTGGAATTTGGGTGCATGTGGGACTAAAGTCTAAAAAGCACTTTAGGATTAGATTAGGATAAACATGCTTTAGGCTTAGTTAAGATTGGTTTAGGCTAGTTAACTAGGGTTCATGCTAGTTAAAATTGATTAGCAAGTGATTAGAGACTCATTGAGAGTTAGGAGGGGTCTGGATAACCAATTTTGACTGATAGATAGCCTACAAAACCAATAGAAGTGGTATAGAGAGAACTAGGGAGGTTCTGAATGGTCGAAAGGAGGAATGTTTAGCTAATAAGAGAGATATTAACCAAATTAGATGATTTATAGGAGGAATACAACCAAGAAGGTGTCATAAATGGGAATCCGAGAATGGAGCGAAGAATGGGGAATTAACGAAGTATCGTTAATTGATCGAATTGGATGAAATGCTAAGTGCAAGCATATTTTAGGTGTCTACAACCGCTGACATCATCGCTACAAGTATCAAAAATTCAAAATTCAAATTATGGTGGATCTGGTAGGTGAGAAACGAGAAACGTACTTCTAAACATTGATGGGTAGATTTGATTGCTCCAACCACCTGATTTGATATGATCCACCCTCCTCCAAGCGGATTTGTAGGCATTGAATGCTTCTTGCTTGGTGGTTGTGTTTCAAATTTGGGGTTTTCCTCCTTTTTCCCTTCTTCCTCCATGGATTCGTCTATAAATGTAAGAGCAAGGCTCATTTGTTTTGTTGGACATTCGGATCCTTGCACATTTTGCGAAGGACTCCATATTTTCGTATTTTGAGTTGTAGACCTCTATGTTTGGCTCTTGGATGTGGATATCGACATCCTTCATCATTGAACAACTTTGTGTATTTCTAGAAGTAATAAAAGCATCGTTTTGTGACTATTCTATGTCCTAACGTGTTTGCATTCCTTCTTCTTTCCTAAATTCTTTTACGTTGTGTCTTTGGTTGTGCTACTTGAGTCCCCAGTAGTTGCATATTTAGTTGTGTTCCATGAGAACGATCTTGTCAATGCGTGTTTCGCTATGCTACTCGTGCCTAGCCTCCTTTCACACATTCCATGTAATTCTCGCTTAAATTAGATAGTGTTTGTCTCTCTTTTCTAGTGCTATCACCTTTTAGTGTAGTTTCCTTCCATGTTATCCTCCTATCCCTGGTCCCTTGGCATTATTAACTTAGTTTTCCCTTTTAGTAATAGGATTAGTAGTAGTAGTAAGAGAAATATATAGAGGAACTAGCCTTCTCTAGAGATCCATCCCAAGCTTGCAAGGTCCCACAACTTAGGGATGGTTCCATTGTGGTCTCAAACACCTTGGCCCTTTCAAGATCCGAGACGTGGGTGTACATTTGAGGAACCAACATTTTTTGGCTCGCCCGGTGGGACCGACATTGAAAGCTCAAATTTCATATCTCTAAGTTCTTGTGTGTGGACTTAGTGTTTCAGCCTTTGGAGGCTCATTTCAACACATCTGACGACTCCCAATATTTTAAGATCTCTATTTTCAACAGTCTTGAGCGCCTTTCATGAGAAGAGTGCACATAAGAAGAAGTGTAATAGGTGAAGATTATTTTGAATACCTCCAGCCTATTCCCGAGAAGAGTTTAATCCAGAAAGCCCGCACATGCATCTCTATCTCCAAAGACGCCGCGCCCACTCAACTCCTCCTCAAAACAAACAACCTACACACCCTACAATGGCACATCAACAACCTCCTCCATTAAGAAACTTTGCAAACTTTACTTGGAGGGAGTCCCTTACTCCTAGCAGGTGTAGCATGATATGCCAAATGACATGCTTAAAAGTATTCCTTACTTTACTTGGTGAGAATCAAGTCACCCCTCAGGAGCATATCCAGGATATAGTAAATGTGTGTTCACTCTATCTAATCACACATGATGATGTAACGATTAGGTTGCTTACAACCTCTTTCAAAGGTAAATCACTTCAATGGTACGAGGCTTTAGACTTGGATCTATCACCACAATGGATGAGTTGGGAACAACTCTTTGCAATTACTTTGAAGATAAGTCAGATCACCTATCGTTGGTGGAGAAATTGACAACAACAAAGAGAGCGCCCAATGAGAAGATGACTGATTTTAACATCAGATTTCAGAAGACTTGGGACGAATCCCTCTTGTGGTAAGAGCTATAGCCCAACATGATTTCCTTTATTATCTAAAGGTGCTTAATAGTGATATTTCAGCTTATAATCCTATCTATGGGAGGTAGGATTTTACCACTACTTATAACATTGTAGTAAAGGCATAAAACTGTCTCATTCGGGTGGGAAAGTTAGCTCTTAGGCCACCCATGCCCTTATTCCCAGAGACGTCACAAGTGCCCCAACCTTCTGTGGCCCCTATTCTTATTCCTGAGAAAAGCACACAACCGGTTGCCTCAACATCCTACTCTCCATCACAACAAAAGGAAGATGAAGAATTGAAGGCCTTGATTAGAAATTTATCAAACAAAGTCATATCATTAGAAAAGCAATAAGCGCAAGCCTATAAAGGCAATTCCAATTAGGCGCATGGCCAAAGAAATCAGCCTTGGTGAAATCAATATGGAAATCAAAGATATGCGCCCAACCAAAAAAATGATAGATGGAAGCCTAATGCACATCTGCCCTTGTAAGTTGTTCCTCCCGTGCCTTCTCTTCTAGCACCCGGTCATGAGTCGGGTGCTTATTCTGATTCGAACAATTTGGCTCAATATTTAGAGTGGTGCTTCCCTTGCAATATGCCTCATAGTCAATATCATTGTGTCAATGTTGCATGTGCCCAAGCCTTCATGATCCGAATGCTTCAACCTGTGAGCCTTCAACAAGCACCCTTGAATCGAGATAACCAAGAAGGACAAGAAGCTCCTCCAGAGACAAACTTGATGTTCTTTGGGGTGGAGGACTTCTGTGTAATCAATCAAGCTATAAAAGATGTAAACAAACCGTGTGCCCAAGTTATGGACAACACAAGATACAAGAAAAGAATGTTGAGTCAAAGCGCAGTCACAATCCCAAAGAACACAAGCAAATTCTCAAAAGAAGAAAGAAGCAGACAAGGCATCTTGCAGTAAAATCACTCAAATCCCTACGCAGAGACCCCACGTAAAGATTCCTCAAGCAAAGACGTGCCTCTCCTTCGTAGGCCAATCCTCTCTCCAACTAAAATTCAAAGCTTCTGCGCCTAAAAAGTCAAGAAGGGATGTTGTCCCCCAACGCACAAGATGGGGGGCCTTCCATTTAGCGTTGTTGACTAGATGAAGAGAACAAACATAAATGTCACAATGTGGGATGTCCTGACCATTCCGTCTCAATGGGATCTGTTACATGAAGCTCAGTGCAACTCCCGCACATGCTGATCCGGTTATGTATAAGCCACGCGCTTTTGTCATAATCTAACAAGAAGAGGAGAAATGAGTAAAGTTGTTAAAACCCCACCCTTCTATATGTCCTTTATTATAGGTAAACACCTAGTGCATAACTGCATGATTGACTCAAGCACTAGTACTTTTGTTATGCCTAAGAAAATAGCTGATGTCTTAGGTCTGAAATATAGCCCTTTGTCTAAAGGAGTCCTACAACTTGATGGCTCAATTGTTACCACCTTAGGAGTCATCAAGGATCTTGAGTTAACCCTCCATGCATGTCCAAGCCTCACAATTACTTAAGATGTGTCAATCATTGACCTACCTCCTTTGTTTATCTAGAGAATTTATTGCTAAAGTGGGTGGTTACTTGTCTTCTGATTGGTCTCATATGTTACTCAAGACAAGGTATGGTACTCGGTTTACCATACAAGTTGAGCCTATATTTTCCTATCATGTAGAGTCATATGTCCCATCCCCTCTCCAAGCCAATGTCTTATCTAAGAAGAACAAGTTTTAGTTCCTAAAGAGCAGTCTCTTCCACCCTTTGTTCCAAACCTAGTGCTTGATGAATGGGCGAAAAAGACATCACAAATTTGATCCCTATGCTAAAGAACTGAAGCCTATGAAATTGGGCTTGGTACTTATTGCATTCTAGAAGAAGACGCTATGCTTTTGCACGCGCTCATGAAAGAAAAAGTTCAAACTGGTCTATGGAAGTTGTACTTTGATTTATCCGTATAGAAATGACGTGGGAAAAGGAGTTGTTCTCATTTCCCTAAGGATGAGAAATTCTTCTTCGCACATAGGATGCAGTTTTCATGTTCTAACAATGTGGCAGAGTATGAAGCGCCGGTGCATGGCTTGCTCATTGCTGAAAAGAAGAAAATTAAAGCACTGCAGATCTTTGAGGACATAGAATTGATCATCCACCAGGTCACCAACAAATTCTAGACAAAGAATAAGCTTCTTAAAGATTATAAATATAGAGTATGGGACCTACTTGAGAGCTTTGATGCCCTTAATCTGCAGGTGGTCCCGCGCAGAATGAACAAGGAAGTTGACCAAATGGCCGCACTGGGTTCACAATTCTCTCCTGAGGACTTTGTCAAAGGAAACACTCAACACATTAAGATGGTGATCAGACCATCCATTCCAGATAATAACACCAACTGGAAAGTGTTTGACAATGACGCACAGATCATCCAGTTTATCTAGAATGAAGCTAAATTTTCATCAAGTATG
Organism: Taxus wallichiana var. yunnanensis; assembly: GCA_018340775.1. Taxonomy (NCBI): domain Eukaryota; kingdom Viridiplantae; phylum Streptophyta; class Pinopsida; order Cupressales; family Taxaceae; genus Taxus; species Taxus wallichiana. The sequence goes on along the minus strand of CM031242.1, from coordinate 352,292,066 downwards.
CAAGCTAACTTGCATAACAACTATGGTGACCAAGTGATACAACTGAAGACAAATAAGTTACCTAAAGGGCTGGTCACCTTAGAGAAAATGTTCAGCCCTAATGATGAGTTCAAGGGTGAAGAAAGATATATGCGTTCCGCATAAGAAGATTACTCTTCGGTCATTATCAGACGCGGAGAGATCTGTGCTCGGAAGAGCTTGTGCACATGAAGAAAAACAAGCCTTCATCTCTCTATGTCAAAAATACAATGATATTTTATCATGGGAGTATGAAGACCTCAAAGGTTTTGATCCAAGTGTTGCTCAACACTCTATTGACCTTGATCCTGGTATCAATCCTATCAGAAAAAAGTAGCCAATCAATCCAAAGATAAAACCCCTCATGAGGAAGGAATTATCCAAACTCATTGAGGAAAGAATTATTTTTCCTATCAAATACTCTACCTGGGTTGCAAATCTGGTTCCAAAGAGGTAAGAAGAATGGTGAAATCATAATTTGTGTTGACTTCGAGATTTGAATAAACATCTTTAAAGGATCATTATCCTTTGCCTTCAATGGAGCAGATTCTCGCAGACCGTGGCTAGCGCGTAAAGGTTCTCCATGCTAGATGGGTACTCGAGTGTTTCAACTAGATCCCGGTAAGGGAAGAAGATCAATTCAAAGCATCATTTACAACCAAATGGGGAACATATGCATATCAGAAAATGCCCTTTGGTCATCACAAATGCGGGGCAATATTTCAACATACAGCGCTTATGGATGTCACCTTCAAAGGATACATTACTGAGTTCATCTTGATTTACCTTGATGATATAACGATCTTCTCAAAGTAGAGCATGGATCCATGGCGCACCTGGAAAAGGTCTTTGAGAGATGCAGAGAATTTGGGTATCTCTTAACCCTAAGAAGTGTAATTTTGCGATGGCGCAAGGCAAGCTCTTGGGCCATGTGGTTTCAAAGGATGGCATCGCGATTGATCCTAAGCATGTCTTAGCTATCCTAGCCCTTTCCCTGCTAGCGCAAAAAAAGGCCCTACAGTCCTTCCTTGGCAAGATCAATTTTGTTAGGCGTTTCATCCCTAACTTTGCAAGACTGGTTCGGCCCATCACCTTTATGCTCAAGAAGGACTCAACCTTCAGATGGATAGCAAGAAGGAAAAGAAAGCTTCAACAAGATCAAGCAAGAAATTGCTTGCGACGCCAACACTCATCAACCCAGATTACTCAAAGGATTTTATCCTTTATGCTTATGACGTTGATGCAAGTGTTGTTGTTGTCCTGACACAAGAAAATGAACAAGGACTAGAACAACCAGTGGCCTTCTTCAGCGAGACACTGAAGGACTATGAATTGAAATACAATCACACAAAGAAGCAAGTCTTTGCCATCATGCGCGCGCTCAATAAATTCAAAAGTATGCTCTCTGTTAGAACTATAATATTAAGTGCATCATAATGTTTAGTTTATAGTTAAATAATATAGAATAGTTTATATTCTTATTATTTAAATATAAACTTTAGATTAGGTTTGTTAGTTATTAATTAACTAACTATTTATTAAATCGGGGTGTGCCCCATCACTTAATATGGACATAACCCTTCGGGTTATTTAAATATGACTTTAGGTCATATTCATTAGATCACGTGAATAATTTGGATTACGGGTAAATACATGGAGTAGAAGTGAGGGAGGAGTTACTGGTTGTAAAATTTTTCTCTATAGTGGATTAATCTTCCGTGGTTTTTTAACCATTTACAGGTTTTCCATGTTACAAAAGATATTCAAAGTAAAAACAAAAAGTTAAAATCAAGATAAAGGAGACAAGCTCCATAGAAATAGGGATTTCAATTTTCTGTTGGTAAAACTCAATGTTAAATTCATTTACCATTTGAAATTTGAAAATAAATTTATTTCTCTCTCAAATAATTTTCCATGTCTCAAAAGACCCCTTTAAATAAATGAGTTATATTCCATTTAAAAACTATATATTATAATTTAGTTTTAATATTCCTAAACTAAAGTTCATTTCCTGTGTTTTATTATAAACATATTAGTCCTATATGGTATGTGTTTAAGGTGGCTTTAATATACTTGAAATAATCCGCTATGTGGTAAATGATCCACATAGACTTTGTGTTGGAAATTAATATACGACTCCAGTCACGCATTACCTAGCACCTATTATGTTGGAAAAGCCCAATTTCCATCTAATTTGGTACTTATTATGATATGGTTATGGCTCATCCATTCATGAATTAATTTTCATTTAATAGTAAATGGGATATAAGTATGGAGTTGGCTTAACTAAGGATTTAAAAGTGGCTGTCTAACTCCCAAACAATTGCCATATTTAAATATAAATAAATGTTTAAACCTAAAACCTTATACCACATTTTTATATATAAATGTTTAAACCTAAAACCTCCCGCAAACTATTTTAAGATAAAGGTCTTAAACTTTAAAAAAGATATTATATATAAATGTAGTATTACATAGATCATATGGTTTTGTTTTAACCCACCCCTCCCCTTCCTTTTTTTTCTAAAGATTTTTATATATAAAAAAGTTTTGAGGTATATAATTTTTATATATAAAATTATTTTTTCGAAAAAATATATATGGATTATGTTTACTTTTTTTAAAAATATAAACAATCTATAACTAGCAATCGCATGTGTACAATGCAATGTGAACGCCGAACGGTATATGCTATTTGATTTAGAGGGATAATTATTACTTTTGTAGTTGATTGATAATGGGTGTGATTGATTTTGTAAGTGTAGGAATATAGATGAAGCATTACATTGAAAGGTTCTATTTGTACATATCAAATTTGTTACAAATTCGTAAGAGAAATTAGTTGCATTGGGTCCCAAGTCTTCCAATCATTTATTCTGGAAGGAAGTGCAATTGGAAGGAAAAACATCTGCAACGAGTGCTCTGTGGACAGATTGTCTAAAAACATGGAATGCAAAAACAAACATTTAGAGCCCCCCACCCATTTGAGTCGTTGGAACAAGTCTCCCTATGCAACGTGTGTGTGTTAGTGTATGAGTCAGTACTATGCAATCATTGTTGTGGAACTCAACTCATACTCAATTTTAAGCTTAACAAGAACTTCAACAATGAGGTTCTTATTTTGACACAAGCTCTGCTGGAATCCATTGAGGAGGAGAAAATTTACCAATAAGGGGTTCTAATTGGTGGGAATTTATAGTATGTGAGCATTTAGTAACTGCTTGTTTAACACATTTAATAAGAGAAAATGTTGTATTGTATAAAGATATCCAACCGCTCGTGACAACAATGATCTAACTCAATGCAAATTGCAGTTGCATACAGAAAACTGCAGTATTTTCCTTTCACTTCCCCCAGAAGTAAGAGGCATATTCTTGTGGGAAATTTTAAGTGATTTTTGACAATAAATAGCAGTTGGTAAATAAAAAACCTTCTCCATACATATGTTAACCTACATTTTCTCGCCAACTCGGTTTGTCATTTACAACTGATGAAAGCAAAAATTAACAAGGTAATATTCTCACCAAAAAATTTACCCAGCATGTAGTAGGCTTCGACCTTGCAACCACAAGTTGTGAAGCAAGCAATGATTTAGTATTTTCAATTGTCAGATAAAAATTTTTACCAGGTAGCTAGGTACGCCTTGACAGGATTCAGAAATAGGTACATGTCATGGTATGCTGGAGTTTGGCGTACCCTGGGCGTGTTTGGGACAAACCCTTAGCGTACATCTTGAGAAAGCCCAGAATAGACACTTGAAATCCAAAATTCAGCAAAGCATTTGTTAAGATCAAAAAGGACCCAAAAACTCTAGCTTCTATAAATTAAACAATATGAATGTCCTTCCAGTGATGGAAATTTAATTTCTCCCTAACCTATCATAATATTAGTAAGACTTACAAATAAAATAACAAAAATATGTCTTATTCTATATTAAATGTACGATTTACTGACATATGATCAAAAATAGTCTTTCTCCTCTCGTAGGTTGTGACTCCCCAAAGTGACACCAAATCCCAGGGCTTCAGAGCTTCCAAGACAAAAAACAATTCACCCGAACCAAGAAAAAACCTTACAACACTGAATCACAACCAAAACCAAAAGTGGGTCAAAAGGGCCTACCACCAAAAAAATGCACATTGTACATTTCTAAGAAAATCCATAGAAACACTGGAAGGGGTAAAGGAGGGAAGATACAAGAGAGAAATACACAGGTGAACATGACCTATAATAGCCCAAAACACAAGCAATAGTGTGCCAATACAACCTAATCTAGACTAATACTCAACAAAAATTGAGTTACCCTAAAATAATAAGATTTTAGGGATACTAAGTACCTCTGTAACATTTTTCAGGTGTCTACGGCATATAGGACCTATCTAACTTTTAAATTTTGTAGTCCCGTGTTACAACCTAAGTGATATACGACTATGATGAAAGGAAATCCATGATAGGTAAATGCCAAGAAAAAGTTGTCGAGTCACTAAATTTTTGTGTTATTCAAACATAAAACATTCATTTGCTTTTCAAATATGGTAATTGATAGTAATGAGACATCATTAAAACACAGATTAGGACAATTCGACATATTTAACTGTAGCAATTAATATTGATGTTTCATTTTATAATAGTTTGGGTCAATTTAAAATAATTTTTTCTGCACTCATGGCCATGTCAGACAAGTTTCAATTATTGTAACACATAAGGACCCTATACTACTAAACAAATACCAAATGCCCAAAAAATGTCTGCCTAAGCAATAATCCAGAAAGAAAAAATTATAAACAAATTATCCAAATTACATATAATATGTTTTATAACCATTATCAAAGGCACAATACAATAAAGCATGTTGGCCATGTTGCGTTGCAACATACAAAAACTTTGCCATACTGATATACTACATACACCCATAAGCTACAAAAATATAAGGAACCTATTAGACAAGTTTTCCTGCACTCTTAACAATTTTCAAAACACTGTGGTGATAGGTAGCAAATCTCTATCACCAGTCCTTAAATGGAACAATATCACCACTAAGTTAACTTGAATTTACTTTAGAAACCCAGAGATACACTTCTCATCTTCGTAAGCTCTCCACAATGTACGTGGCATACAAGTCCCTGCAAAATCATAAATCAAAACTCAAGTTTAGTCCTTCCACCTCTTGAGCTAGTTCTAAATACCATATTCATAAACATAAAATTATGGTGTAAAGCTTTATTTACATTGAGTGATTTATAACTTCACAAGCAGTAGATGCCGGCAGGAACTCATTCACAACAACTTCTTTGTTCTCGTTCTTCTCATCTTTATGCTGTCAAGAAAAACTAAGAATCTGCATATAGAAGGTGTACAAAGATAACCTTGATAGCGCACTATAATATTAGAAATAATTGTAACAAAACATATTCAGTGGAGTAACTTTCTTATTAAACAAAGGATACAATCTTCAAAGAAACGCCTAATTTCTTGTAAGCGATGAGGAGGAAGCTTTGAAATGTTCTTGTAATGACGAAACTCGGGATCATCAGCACAAACAACAATTATCTTGTCATCCTTTTCTCCTGTCAAAATAAAAAGTAGGTATTACTTTGAATATAGACTTCAGGTTAAAGGCTTAAAGCATATATGAAAAATCTTGAATTTTAAAATTGCCAGCATGTTAGTTGTATTTATCCTCTATATAATTTTACCAAGTACTAATGGTTTATAGATTAAACAAAGCACAAAAATTCACCTTAAAAACCTAGGGCATCTATGTTCCAGCATTTTAAAAAATAGAGGTACTAAAGATGCCTACTTAGGATCATTTCCAACACACCAAATTATAGATGCATACCTGATCAATCATAGGCATCAGGCCAATTGCTCTAGCCCAAAGAAAGCACCCCGGAAGAACAGGTTCCTGTTGATTTTCGAAAACAATATTTTCTTAATCACAAACATCTAAAAAGTGAAAATTTTCGGTCAAAAAATACATCTAGAGTGCGTACACAATATGCATTAACAACTAACACAAAAAGTGGTTCCAAATTTCTAAGAGGGGGCAGGGGGTGGGCAAGTTTAAAACATCTTAAAGGCAATTGAGAAATATGAAAGCATCTGCCTAATACTGTGAGAGAGAGAGAGAGGGGGGAGAGAGAGCATACATGAGTGATACTATTTTAGGCTACATTACCTGCATGAGAACCAATACATCTAATGGATCATTATCCTCACACAATGTTCGTGGAATGAACCCATAATTATGAGGATAAACAACTGATGAGTACAAAATCCGATCAACCTGCATATAAATCACACAATAAAAATTGTGAACCCCAGAATGGAATAGAGCCCGCTCAAAGCAACAGTGTAAAGAAAAGGGCAATTAGAAGAAATGTAATTTTTCAAAGACAAAAAATAAACAAAGCTTACCTTGATCAGACCAGTTTTTTTGTCGAGTTCATACTTCACTTTACTTCCTTTGCTAATTTCGACAACCTAAAGTGTCAAAACAAATATTTAGCCTCCTAAATATCAAAGCATGAAAATATTTAGCCAGTAACCACATATCAACCTTTTAATATCAATATACTACCAACAACAAAGAATGCAACATTAATACGCATATATAACAACTATGCTTAGGATAGAAGAACTTATTTAAAGATTTTATGTTCAGAAAACAAGCATGTGATCAAAGAACACAACAAGAACAATAGAGCAGATGAGATTATGTACTGAATAACAATATGAAAAGTCTGTTTATACTCCTGATAGTCTGTAGATGGTGAGCATGGGATCCCTAAGAAACATAGTCCCCAACATGATGATGTAAAAGGCAAAGGGATTCTGATTGTATTTGGCATGTTCTCTTACTGAATCTTAGCAAATGCGGCATGTTGTTAGAGTTCTAATATTCATTACAAACCTAAGCACTTTTTAAGGCTAATTATCAAGCTTGTTCCTGGAAAAAAAATCAGAGCCAACACAACATTACAAGCAAGACCAAACCTAAAAGCTTTCTTGTTTGCAGAAGGAATGTATGCAACAAAACATCAATTTTTAAAAAATCAATGTGGCCAGTTTCTCCTAGCTTAAGCTCTTGATTCATGTATGAGATATGATAGTGGGATTAGTATTTGATATTATTTGATATTAGGCAATTTTAAGTGACTTTTGACAGTAAATAACAGTTGGTAAATAAAAAACCTTCTCCATACATATGTTAACCGACATTTGCTGCCAGCTCGGTTTGTCATTTACAACTGATGAAAGCAAAAATTAACAAGGTAATATTCTCACCAAAAATTTTATCTAGCATTCAATAAGATTTGGGCTTAAGACCTTACAACCACAAGCTGTGAAGCAAGCAATGATTTAATATTCACATTCCATGCATATATTAATGATTTCGTGTCTAACAAGATTTTTGTATATAAGATTTGGCAACGTTGTACATAGATCTGACTGCTTTAGGTGGAGACCCCTTGACTAACATGGACGATACCAAAAATACCACTGCATTTAATCCCACTCGCGACCTTTTCTATGTTTCATTTTCATTGGCTTTTGATGGGGATAAAATAGACACTACTTGTTTCCATTTTGAATTTTGTTTTGAAATTTGTTTAGGAGTGGCATGAGGTAATTTGATTTTTCTTTCTAATTGTCGTGTAGTTTATATATATGAATTAGGAATTGGATTTGGGTTATAATTGAGGTCTAATTGTGTTAAGATGAAAATTGAATTAATTCTCTTCAATTTTAATAAATAGTTATAATTAATCATAAACATGGAGACCATTTGTGAAGATAAAATGCACATCATAGTCTTAAGTTTTGTAGAAAAGGATCCCATGCCCATTTTCATAATAACTTTCCTGCTGGTCCCAATGCCCATCCACCAATTCTAAATGTATTCCAGAAATTGGGTCTCCTCACTTCCGAGTGCCCACAATGAGACGTCTCTTGCCTAATAAAACACTATTAATTACCACACTATGTAAAGAAAAGAGGGTCCACAGACCATCAATTTCCCAAGTACGTGACCTACTCGCCACCACATAACTATATCTACAATCGTTATCGATGAAAGTGGAAAGAAAATAACAATCGAGTGAGTATGCATTGCTAAACAAAAACAAATCATCCATGGCAATAAGGTCATTTCAAACAGTCTTGAAATAGAGTGCCCTTCTGCACCAAGAAGTAATAGATTGACTTGGCTAGAGTTGAAAACATCTAGAAATGAACAAAGCCATAAACAATCATAAAAATCAATTGTGCATGCCTTCTTCAAAGGTATCCTATCTTTTTCTAGGATCAATTCCATGGATTGCAATCGAACTTCAGCAGTGTCAAAGCAGGACCTGTATGAATAGAACCCTGCATGAATTTTTTTAAAAATTAAAAATCTACAAATATTAGGTGATAAGCATCAGTGGATCCTTTGGCCTTGAATAATTCTCAACAGCAACGCTAACAAAAACCAACAAACATCTTGAGAGTAGTAAATGGATATAAAACAGGAAGACATGCAAACAATATATTTTAAATGAGTTTTCTGTGTCTAAAAGAATAAATGAACATGCAACTTACAACACGATCAAGGATGCCAGGGACTCCATCTAGAATTTTGATGTGAGATGCCGTAAAGCTGTAGATATTAATCGACCGAAAGGACAACAATGCCTCACAGAATGGGTTGGTGAACAAATAGGGAACATTTGTTCTTAATTTTTAGAAAATCAACATCAAACTTTCTACTCATGATGTTAATATACCAGGATTTCTATTATTATCTTTCTTGTTTTCTCAATTTCATCCAAGCTATCTCTTGGAATGTAAAGTTTCCCGGTCTTTTATATTGTGGTAAACATGCAGTTAATATATTCCTCACCGTGAAACATGTACAGGCACGCCCTTTGCTAGAGGAGCATGCTATCTATGAGTTGGTTGATCCGCGATTGGGGAGCAGTTATTCAGAGTATGAAGTCTATTGCATGCTTCATGCTGCTTCTTTGTGCATTAGAAGAGATCCTCCAAACCCTAGCTCGATTCCTTTTGAGGTGAAATTCTTGCCATTTTTGATATTCCTGTTTGGAGGCTCTGTGCTAAGAGGACAAAACCCTCATCTGCCTACGCAACGCTCTTCACTTTCTCGGATCCATATAAATAATCAGCTGATAAAAATACGCAGAGCAAGATAAACTTGATCCCTGCAACACGTGACATAAAAAGAAACTTAGAAAGTACATGAACCGTCAATAATAACCGTATCAAGAATAGAAGAGCTTCCGTGAAAAGAGGAAAAAAAGACAGGTCTAAAACTATTCGATTTCCAAAAACGAAAAAAAGAAACTGCTTGCAATATCCAGATTCGAAAAACAACAGTTAAAAATAAGATCTTAAAAATAGGATGAGTCAAAAATTGCATACAAAGTAAAAATGACGTGCAAACAGCTGTCAAATTTAATCCCATTTGAAAACGTCTAAAAGGTCACAAATTTAGCAAATTTAGCTTAGTAAACGTTCGGAGGTCCTCTACCATAGGGGAACGCCTTCGGCATAAAAATCATTTTTGTGAAAAATAGTGAAATAATATTGTTTTTGTTTTAAATGACACATTTTTTGTATGATTACACGATGTCTAGATCATTGTCGCCATTTTATTTACAAAAAAATCACGTTTCGATTCAAATTTTTGATATAGTTCTAATTTTTTCGTGTATAGATTCTTTTATATACAAGATCTTCTTTGTGTGGCATAAAATTGATCATGATCGATTACAAGGATTAAAATACAACAGGGGAATTTCTATTAAAACTCTTATTTTAATCCTTGTTTATTGATTGTTTTTTATCTATATTTTACGCACAAATGGGGTCTAATCAATTTTTAATTGATAAATCTCAGATGTTGAATGGAAATAACTACAATATTTGGAAGATTCGATTGAAAGCAAAATTCATGGCTCGCAAACTGTGGGCAGTTGTAAATGGAACAGAGAGCTCCTACCGGAAGACATGTAACTGCTGATAACATTGCCATATATCAACAGAAAGTACAAGAGGCGATGTCCATTATCTTGCAAATCATACATGATGATTTTCTACTTCATATCAGAAATTTAGAGAGTCCTAGTGAAGCTTGGACACAATTGGAGTCGATGCATAAAGGTACACGTTTATAAAAAATTATTAAATTGGTTTTAGAGCTTATGACAACTCCCATGAAGGGAGATGAAAAAGTGATTAATTATTTAGCAAAAATAAAAATATTAAGTCACAATTAGATGGATCTGACAATAATTTGATTCATGATAAATTGCTCTATTTTATTATCCAATTAAATATTCATGAAAAATTTAGAAATTTCATTTCAATTTTGAATTCAAAGTATCAATCCGAACAAGACATTCCAAATTTTCAAACCCTTAGTAATCTCCTTGTTCAGGAAGAGCAGGTTATGACTAATTTTGATTCAAAAGAAAATGCCACACAGGCACTTCTTGCTCAAAAGAAAAAGGTAAACCTTCTAGGTTTAACAAGAATCAAAAATCAACTTTTAAAACTCCTAATAAAAACAAGAAACTAGGAAACTTAAAAGTTAGTTTTGATGGTAAATGTCATAATTGTGGGAAATTTGGACATAAAAAGAGGATTGTAAATTTAAAAATAAGTCAAATTTCAAAATCGAAATGGAATAAATCATATCAAAATCAAGATAATGATGATGATAATAATCATAGTGCTAATATAATAGCTTTATAAATTACTTCTAAATGAAAAGTATATTTTCTATTTCGTATACTGTTGAAAAAGAAGTTGTTTTTTAAGAAGTAACTACAAGTGAAAACATACAAAAAAATAGCTTATATGTGCTTTTGCTTCAAAAATAGAACTACTATTCATGTATTAAAAAGTGCTTACATGATCATTGTTTGAAGCAAAATCCATGGGAAGTATCCACAGTTGGTGGATTATGTTTTTGTTATTATTCTTGTATAACTTGATTATCTGATATGTTATCAATTCTTATCTCATTTGTAAAGGCTTACAATAAGATAATGAAGATATTTCTTAGTATACAAAACTAAAATATTATTATATGCATATCAAATAACACTTGGGGATGCCCTTGCGTTTGTATTGGAGACGTCCAATACTAATTAGTATCTAATATATATTTTCAAGAGTAATATGTTGAATTTTTTCAACATATTCTAGCATGGTTAGTTGTTAAGCATATTGCTATATTAGTTGTTTTACAACTTGTGTTTAAATTTTACAGTTGGTTAAAAGTGAAATTAATAATGATTTATATGCTTATATGGATATTGTGACTCTAACCATGTTGATGTTGTGATAGATATAAAATATATTGGATATGTGTTCAAGTTTTTGGTGCAAGAACCATTACTTGGAACAACTAAAAACAACCAACAGCTTAAAAGCAACCAACAGTCTCCATTTCTTGTACTGAGGTAGAGAAGTATAATGGAAGTAGCGAAGAAGCCATATGGCTGAAGCGGCTATTGGAAGAGATACACATGGAAGTTAAAGGAAGTATTCCTATTTTATGTGGTAGTTAGAGTGGCATTACTCTTGATAAGGAATCTAGTTCAACATCAGACAATGAATCCTATTGAAGTTCATATATGTGTTATCCAAGAGAAGGTTCTCTGCGGTGATAGAGATCTCCGCTTACCAGATGTAAGATTAAGGTTGCAGTTATGTTTACAAGCCATTGTGTGCTGTAAAATACTGCAAGTGTGTACAATGCTTGGCCTTTTAAAATTTCCATTGAGGGGGAGTGTGCATGCAATGTCACCTTCTAATGGTCACCCTTATTGACTCCTCCTCTATACTTCTACTCTAGTTTAAAAGCATTGTAAAATATTTTGTATGATCTAAAGTAAATTGATAGAGTTTACATGTAAATAGATTTAGTTTACAAGAAAATACAAGTCTAGTGTGCATCTATTTGTAAAGGAGGTCCTTGTGTTATAAAAGGCTCCTAGAGATGCGGTATAATAATATTTCCACAAGAAACAAGTGAGATGTAGTCTCACAAATCATGCTTAGCATAAATCATATGTCTGATTTATGGATTCCAAATCCTTTTGTACCAAAACCTTTTGTACCAAAACCTTTTGTACCAAAAGGTAAGTTGATCATGATGAAGGTGTTATAATTCCTTCAAAAGTACATGTGCTAGCCTAAACCTTTAGGGTTTATGGATTTGTAAATCCTATTGTACAAACAGGTAATGTTGGCATATGGATCCCCACTTAATATTAAGGGGGAGTGTTAGAACTATAATATTAAGTGCATCATAATGTTTAGTTTATAGTTAAATAATATAGAATAGTTTATATTCTTATTATTTAAATATAAACTTTAGATTAGGTTTGTTAGTTATTAATTAACTAACTATTTATTAAATCGGGTGTGCCCCATCACTTAATATGGACATAACCCTTCGGGTTATTTAAATATGACTGTAGGTCATATTCATTAGATCACGTGAATCATTTGGATTACGGGTAAATACATGGAGTAGAAGTGAGGGAGGAGTTACTAGACTGGGTTGTAAAATGTTTCTCTATAGTGGATTATTCTTTTGTGGTTTTTTACCCATTTACGGGTTTTCCACGTTACATACAGTGTCATTGTGTAATTTGTTTTATGTTGTTATTTACTTTTATTATGGTGTGCACATTTATATTTCCACTTATTAATGTATGTTAACCTAACATTTAATTTAGTTGGTAAATATACCTTTTCACCCCTCGTCCTGACATGCTCGCCATAAATCATATCAAGGTATTAGTCTCCCACTCTTCTGTTAGAGACTTCATCATGGGAGCAAAAATTAGTGAGAAGAGAGCATGATGGGTGACCAAAATCATGGAGTATGATGTGACTATCAAGGCCACTAAGCTAGTAAGAGGTAGTGCACTCGTAGGAAGATTACAGAGGATGCGTAGAATGAACTTGAGGTTTCATTGTTTCTGGATGAGTCTCTCCCACGCGTAGAAATTGAGTAGAATGCAGATCCTAGCATGCAGGACTGGATGAAGAACATGATCACATTCCTTTATGAGGGAACATACCCTCCTGGGTTGAACAAAGCAAAGAGAAGGCATATGAGGTTGCAATCTATCCCTTATGTTTTTATTAATGGACTTCTCTTCAAAAGGAATCTAGATGGTGTGCTGTTAAGATATATCAGCGATGCGTAAACTGAAAATGTGTTAACAAAATTTCACGATGGATTCTCTCCGATGGAAACTTCTCTGCCAAGAATACAACAATGAAGATCATAATGACAGGTATCTTTTGGCCTACCCTATTTTCAGATGCACATAGGTGGGTCAAAAAATGTAAGGAATGCACTTTCTTTACAGGAAAGAAAATATTGGCAGCGCTTCCCCTCTGACCAATTCAAGTGGATCAGCCTTTTGCACAATGGGGTCTCGACTTCATAGGCATGATCAATCCGTCTTCAAGTGTTGGACATAAATGGGTGCTGATAGCTACAGCTTACTTCACTAGATGGACAAGTCATTACACTTAAGGAGTAAACCAAGATAGTCATCCTTGACTTTCTCAAAGGTATAGTCACAAGGTTTGGCGTTCCTCAAACCATTATCTTTGATAATGAAAATGTCTTCCTTGGTACTAAAATCACTCGACTGTGCTCTAAATATGGGCATTTACTCGAAGACTTCTTCCAATTATTACCCCTAGGACAACGGTCTAGTAGAATCAACAAACAAGAACCTAATCAGAATCATGAAGTACACAATGAACATTAGCCAAAGATAGTGGCATATGAAGGTCTTGCACGTGCTTTGGGTAGATAGAATCATAGTAACAAAGGCAATAGGAACTTTGCCTTACAATAATTTTTTATGGCAAGGGGCTGCCCTTCCTTTGACACTAGAACTAAATTCTTTGGTGCTTGCCTAACATCTGGAATTGGAAGGCACAGACCATAGAGAAATCAGAATGGAGGAGCTATTTAACCTTGAAGAACTCAGGAATTCTGCCATGATCAAGCTAGAACAACATCAACAAGCAAAAAATAAATGGTTTGACAGAAAGGCTAGGCCTCAAGCTTTCAAAATTGGGGACCTGGTTCTAAAATGGGATGCTGACAGAGCTAAGCTAGGGTGCCATTCAAAGTTTGATGCACTTTGGAGTGGCCCATACATCATCAATTCCTGCAAAGAAGCTAACTCTTTCAAGTTAACTCATCTTGATGGAGGTGCACTACAAATCCCAATAAATGGGATCTATCTCAAATCCTTCCATTAAGTTTTCTCGCATCATGTTGTATATATTAGAATAGTTTCAATTCCTCCAAGTGTGCTCTACGCACATTGTTTGTTTGTACATAGTTCTTTCCTCTCGCGTGCTTCTGCGCATGCTCTTTTGTTACTTCCAGTACAGAGATTCTCTCAGTAGTTGTAAGATTCAGAATAGAGTGTAGAAATGACTCTCAAGTGATCACAGGGGTAGTTTCATGATTACATAAGTGGACTCCATGCCCAATAGATGCTTCAAGTTAATGATCTCTTTCATCCAGCAGGAAGATGGCCCCGAAAGTTGCCAAAAATGTTATCCAAATAGATCTCCTAGCGATTTGGGTAACTTACATACACATTCTGGCTCTAAGTTATTCATTGTAATATTGTGTGTGCTCAAGATCACTTGGCACATTTCTTTGGTCCCGGTTTCCCGTGCGCCCATTTCCTTTCTCTCCTTCCACCTCTCCCTTATGCCCATCTCTCATGTATTTTCCTTCTTCCTAGCTAGCTTCTTCCCTTCCCACACGCCTAGCACTTACTACTAAGTCCTTGGCCCTTTGTGCACCACACCCATTACCTTGTAATAGTTGTGCCTTAATCATATGTTCTCTAGCTCACCATTTTGCCTCATTTCCCCATGCACATCGTGCGTGCCCCTCTCGGCATTCCTCTATTTTTGTTGTGTGCCCTTTTCCCCACACCCTTATGTGCTAGATCATATTTGGACATGCTTGAGTGTGTCACATGTAATCAATCAAAGCACACCAACCGGGTGCCAAATCCTTGCAAAAAATGAGTAAGGGAAATGTGGCGAAACGAAAAGTATTTGCACAGGTTGGCCATCATATCAATAATCTGCGCAGACGCTATGTGTTTTACATGTGCTAGCAATTATGACATCTTTTGACAACCGTATATTCTACTACAGAGCTCGAGATCGGTGTGTGCCTGGAATTGTTAGAAAGCTACTGACATCAGCTATAGTGCCAAAAATTCAAAATTCAAATTCTGGCGGATCTGGTAGGTGAGAAATGGGAAAATTTCCTTCTGAACATTAATGAGTAGATCTGATTTCTCCAACCACCTAATTTGATATGATCCACCCTCCTCCAAGTGGATTTGTAGGAATTGAATGCTTCTTGTTGGTGGTTGTGCTTCAAATTTAGGTTTTCCCTCCTTTTTCCATTCTTCCTCCATGGATTCATCTATAAATGTAAGAGCAAGGCTCATTTGTTATGTTGGACATTCGGATCCTTACGTGTTTTTCCAAGGACTCCATATTTTCTGTATTTTGAGTTGCAGACCTCTATGTTTGGCTCTTACATGTGGATATCAGCCTCCTTCATCATTATAACAGCTCTGTGTATTTCTGGAAGTAATAGAAGCATCATTTTGTGACTATTCTTTGTCCTAACGTGTTTGTATTCCTTCTTCTTGCCTTTTCTTTTGTGTTGTGTGCTGGTTGTGCTACTTTAGGTCCCCTGTAGTTCCATATTTAGTTGTGTTCCATGAGAACGATCTAGTCAATGCGTGTTTCGCTATGCTACTCATGCCTAGCCTCCTTTCACGCATTCCTGTCATTCTCACTCAAAAAAGATAGTGTTCATCCCTCTTTTCTGGTGCTATCATCTTTTAGTGTAGTTTCCTTCCATGTTATCCTCTTATCCCTGGTCCCTTGGCATTATTAGCTTAGTTTCCCCTTTTAGCAATAGGAGTAGTAGTAGTAGTAGAAATAGATAGAGGAATTGGCCTTCTCCGGAGATCCATCCCAAGCCCGCAAGGTCCCACAACTTGGGGATGGTTCCATTGTGGTCTCAACTACGTCGGCCCTTTCGAGATCTGAGACGCGGGTACATGTTTGAGGAACCCACAATAATTTTTCATTCAAATTAAATTTTGAATGTACTAATAATATTGCAGAGTACGAGGCATTGATCCTAGGATTGAGAGTTTCTTGGAAACATGGAATTAAAGACCTCATTATTAAAGGAGATTATGAGTTAATTGTGAAGCAAGTAAGAAAATTGTATGCCACTAAAAATCAATGGATGAAATAGTATAAGCATGCAACTTGGGATCTTATTGAGATGTTTGATTCATTTAATATCTTGTATCATGAAAGGGATCAAAATGCAAAGAGCAAATAAATTGGTTATAATTACATCACACTTCTCAAACTGTATAATATCTCTATTTTGTAACTATGATGTTGAAGTATTAGCCAGACCCTTTGTGCTTGATAATGTCAAACACTGACATGTATTTGAAGATGATGATCAGATACAAAGATTCATTGAAAGTAAAAATGAATTCACAAATCAACACATTGATTTAGAACCTATGGTTGAACTTTGTGATGGGAAAGAAAATCTCTTTGGGAAAGAAGTGATCTAATTGAAAAAATACGATTCCTAGAGGATTGGTTTCCCTTGAATCCAATTTTGAAAATGTTGATAGGATAATCAACATGCCCATTTATGTGTTCGAGATGTTGAAGAATGCAACCTGGGACTCAAGAAAACCCTAGGAAGGTGTGGCTAGGTTACAATCTGAGAAAGGAAGAAAAGCAAGCTTATACTAAGTTGTTGAGAGAATACCAAGATTGTTTATCTTGGTCATATTCTGAATTGAAATCCTATAGAGAAGATCTTTTTCAACATGAAATACCTCTAGAACCCAATTCCAAACCTTTCAGGTAGAAACAAAGACCCATCAATCCTCTCCTATCCCTCAAGATGCAAGAAGAGTTGATAAAGATGAGGGATGGAGGAATCATACAACCTGCCAGTATTCTTCGTGGGTAGCTAATCTGGTGCCGGTTAGAAAGAAAAATGGAGACATAAGGATTTGTGTGGATTTATGGAATCTTAACAAGGCATCTATTAAAGATAATTATCCATTTCCAAATATGGATAACATGCTACAACTTGTTACAGGATCTGAGTTATTATCTACACTAGATGGGTTCTCAGGGTACAATCAAGTGGTTGTCAAGAAAACTGAATAGTTCAAGACTACTTTCACTACTCCCTAGGGGACATATGTTTATGTCAGAATGCCTTTCGGACTTATGAATGTTGGAGAAAATTTCTAGAGAGATATGGATGTGGATTTCTGGGACTTATTAATGATTTTATAGTTGTATATCAAGATGATATAACAATGTTTTCCAAGAAAAGAGGTGACCATTTAGGACACCTAGAGAAAATGTTGCTTAGATGCAGAGAATATGGGATTTCATTAAATCCTAAGAAATGTCATTTTGGAGTTCAAAAGGCTAAACTATTGGGACATATTGTGTCAAAGGAAGGGGTCATGATTGATCCTAAAAGGGTGGAAGTGATTGGTAAGGTTCCTATCCCTAAGTCTAAAAAGGGAATTCAATATTTTTTAGCCAAATAAATTTTATCAGAAGATTTATCTCTAATTTTGTTGAGATAACAATCCCTATAACAAGCATGCTGAAAAAGGACCAAGTCATTAAATGAGAAGGAGTTGTTCAAGCTTTCATAGGAATTAAAGAAACA
The DNA here is from genome assembly GCA_018340775.1 of Taxus wallichiana var. yunnanensis. NCBI lineage: Eukaryota > Viridiplantae > Streptophyta > Pinopsida > Cupressales > Taxaceae > Taxus > Taxus wallichiana. The sequence goes on along the minus strand of CM031242.1, from coordinate 352,274,215 downwards.
TTAAAGAATGCCCTGGTACTGGAAAACCTTGACTATAAAAAGGATTTTTAGATATTTTCTTTTTCCTTTGAAAATACTATTGCATCAGTGTTGTTGCAAAAAGATGGAGATGGAAACAAAAGGCCTATTGCTTTTTTCAGTAAGGCCCTACAAGGTGCTAAATTAAAGTACACTATCATGGAAAAGCAAGATTTTTCTTTGGTAAGAGCTACTAAATTTTTTAGGCCTTATATCTTAAGTTCTAAGATTGTAGCCTATGTTCCCCATATGATGGTTAAAGATATATTGATAGAAATGGAAGTCTCTAGCAAAAGGTTTCATTGGGTGAATAAATTGCAAGAATATGATATGGAGATACAAACCACCAAATTGGTTAGAGGTATGGGACTGAAGTTGATGGTTGAAAGTAATTTGCAGGTTATGGAGGTGAATGTTGTTGAAGAGGATGGTATGAATCCTCATGAAAAAGTGAATAAATCAGTTTGGTATAAGGATGTAATTTATTATTTGAGGAATTTGGAGTGCCCTAGACACCTAGACAAAAAGAGAAGAACACTCAAGTTGGCATCCAAAAATATGTCATGACTAATTTTGGTCTAGCATGGAAAAATCCAGAGGGTGTATTACTCAGATGTATAACTGAAGAGGAAGTCCCCACAATAATTTCAGAATTCCATGGAGGAGTGTGCAGAGGAAATTTGTTGGAAGAGTAACTGCACATAAGATTTTGAGAGAAGGATATTGGTGGCCCACACTATTCAAGGATACAACTACACTAGTCAGGAGATGTGAAAGTTGTCAACATTTCTTTGGGAGATTGAAGGCCACAGTGCTCTACCATTACAACTAGTATCAGTTGAAACTCCTTTCAAGTAATGGGGAATGGATTTCATTGGAGAAATGTCAGATTCCTCAAGTGTTGGGCATAGATGGATCCTAGTTGCTACTGATTATTTCACTAAGTGGGTTGAAGCTATTCCCACCAAAAAGGAAACTCACCAAGTAGTTATGGATTTCATCTTAAACAATATAATCTACAGATTTGGAGTTCCTGTCAAAATAGTTGCTAACAATGCCATGAGCTTTAGGGATAAACCATTGGTAGCTATGTGTAAAGAGTATGACATTAATTTGGCTTATGCATCAAACTATAATCCATAGGGAAACAACCAAGCTAAATCCAACAATAAAAATATTCTTAAGATACTTCAGAGGACCCTAGAAGTTAATAAAAGAAAGTGGGGTGAACAACTCAAGTTTTCTTTATGGGCAAGACCAAATTACCATTAAAAGAGAAATTGGTAAAAGTCCTTTTGAGCTAGTTTATGGGGTTCAAGCTCTTTTTCCCTTACATACACAATTTTCTTCGTATCAGTTCATGCAACAACTTGGAGATGAAGGGGAAGTGAACCCTTATGAAGAAAGGATGAACCAAATTCTGGAACTAGATGAAGAAAGAAGAGAATCTCATCAGAAGCACTTGAAGTTTAGGGAAAGGCTCAAAAATATTTTTGATAAGAAAGTAACCCCAAGAGAGTTTAACATTGGAGATTTAGTCCTGCTGTGGGATAGTAGACATGAAGAAAAGGGAAAACATGGAAAATTTGATGCTTTGTGGATGGGGTCATACTCTATTGATATCATAATTGGGGAGCATACCTTTTTCTTGAAGGACCTAGAAGGAGATCTATTGGAATTTCCTTTCAACAACAGGCATCTAAAAAACTTATTGGATTGAGCTCTCATAGTCAGGTATTAATTTTTGTACAATGTACAATTTTTATTTGTTTGTTTGTTTATTTGTTTTTGTTTTCCTTTTTTGTGTTACTAGTCTACATCGACCAATTGTTCTGGTATTTCAATTGTTTGTGGTGCGTATTTTCTCATAAATCCATGAGTGTGTATCTGTTATGACTCTGTTCACCTAATGAATTAAGGCACTTGGTCCGTTTCTCAAGTTTTTTTGTTTGGTTTTTGTGGCATCCGTAGGGGGTACCCATCCTCGATTTGAAGCCAATGTTGGTGCTTGTTTTAACTCACCCCTTTTCAATTCAAAGTTTGCCTCCAAAAATTTTCGTGTCTTACTAACCGAGGTAAATCCCATGTGAAAATCCGCTATAAATTCGTGTCAATCCCTATAAAGACCCCCAATGTTGTTTTTTATCAAGACCTTGTGTTAACTACACCCTGTGTCCCGATGTTTGAAAAATAATGGTGAATCATCGGTTTGCTTTGATATATCAGACTTAATCTAGAAGTTTACAGATGGAAATGTAAATATGCAAGGCACAATATATTTCCGAAAGTCCAATAAAGTACCCCGATGAGAACTCATGTGAAGAACAATTAAAAACGTGGAATCATCCACGTTCCCTGAAAGAAAAACACACATAATGATATTATTGGAATAGGGAGAGGGGTCTCTGCTTTCCGGCACTCTAAAATTGGTGAAGTGCGGGATAAAGTTGTAAGTCTAAAACTGAAAGAGGATGCATGTCATCTCATTGGTCAAAGTCAAAGAAAAGCATTATGTGGAAAGGAAGGTTGGGAAATCAAAACAAAAGTGAACAAAGTCTTGTGGTCCCTCAGGGTATGCAATTGATAAAAATAAGTCTGAGATCCGAAATACCTGAGAACATGGACCAAGTCTATAGCATGCATGGGGGTGGGAAAAGAAGCATGTCTCTCATATTACAACAATAGTGTGTAGGTCACCTTGTAAGATCTTCCTAAATCTTGTTGGTGGTAAAAGAGGTGGTTCATTAATGCACTAGTCATACGGGAGTAAATCCCTTTAATGCAGAAGATCCGTGTAAGATAGATATGCGAGTGATATGACATGAAAATATTACAACAGTTGTAATAATTAAAGAGGTTGAGAATTATAAAAACTCCCCACAAATGCAATCTACAACATTAATGCATAAATCTATGAGCCGTTAATAAGGTGACTTGTTTTAAAGCTACATACAGACACCCTTGAAGACTTGATACTATGAAGCGACTATTCTAAAAGATAGTTGAAGTGAGAACTGAACTCAAGGCTAAGATTTTGGTTGCAGAAGGTTTTCAAGTTAGGTTCCAAAGAGTTGTCAAAAAGGTGAGTTCGTCAGTCTCCCCCATTTTTCTTGTGATATTTTGAAAATTGGTTTAAGAAGATCAAAGAGGTGTGATAGAGTTAAACTGAAATTATGAATATTTTTGTAACACCCTCAAAAACAATTTCCAGTCTTAGTTCCCCTCTGGATAGAATTACAAACTTTGATATTGCATCTGCAGACTTAGAGGACTTTAAACAGAGGCTATATTCCCATGAAAGAAGTGAGGCCATGACCCAAATAGCTAATAGTTTCATCAACCTCACTACTTCTTTCCCTCATGCTACACCATACCCAAAACTTGTATGGGTATGTGCCCAAAATTACAATCTTGAAACTAAGGAAGTCCTGGGATGGAAGAGGAGAGTTGGTCTTGTCTTTTCAGGAACATGCTTTTGACAGAATGCTAGGTTTTCCTCCCGCAAGGGAAGAGGGAGCTATCACTAAGGATTCAACACAAGAATCTTGGAATATTCATTTAAATAAATGGATAAAATATATGAATGACCATTGGTTGAATAGTCCTTGAACCTTTGCCCATAGAATGACAAAGAAATTGAATAGGGCTGAATTTATTGAGGAATTCGGGGATGTGATCACCCTGTTGAACTAGGTAATGGGTATGGAATCTACTACTTTATTTTAGGAATGAATGTTCAAATTAATTCAAATCATACTTATCAAAAAATAGTCTCTCCCCTGGGCCGAGATTATAAGTACCCATATTCATGAGAAAATGATGGGAGTTTCCCAGATAAAAAGGAGAAAAGCTAGGAATGGGGGAATTCTTCATGACCTCATACCTTGTCTATAATATTGCTTTTCATAGAAATTTTCCTAAATTACTAATGGATGGAGAACTTGATAGTTCAAAAGTGTATGATGTTTTCTATCATTTAAAATTGGAAAATTTTGAAGCACATTACATAAATATTGCCAATCACTTCTTTGCACCTACAATTTTCTTGTACCATCTAGATTGGGAAAGTGAAAGGTTCACCCCTGATGCTAAGAGATTCATTACTTAGTATGGGTGTTATTTCATTCAATTCAGAACTTATTCATATATCAGGGTTAGTGGTTTTGATGGGAAACCCTATATGTTTCCCAAATGTGTTAATGAAAAATGGGTGTTAATGGAATTAGTCAGACAATTGTTGTCAGTATACCATATTAGTGCTTAGAAACATGTAATGTACCCAATCAAATTCCCTATAGTCATAGGGAATTATACTTTCCTAATATTCAAAGCAAAAATGTTGGAGGGGGAGATGAACAAGTGTATGATAGATATGTTTGAGGATAGAAAACAATATGATATCAAACATATTTTGCACAATATTGCATTCACTCGTAAAGCACACGCCTCATTATGAATATTTCTCGGATGAATTGTGAATATGAGAGGGAGGTCAGACAAATGTAATATTCAAGGATGAATTTAGTTTAGATGGTTGATTTTGGGGTTATCCAAACTCCTGAAGGGTTAGAGGAGGATGGCAATATAGTTAGTGAAGAATACATCCAGACAACATTGCTTCTCAACCCTTTCCACCAATAAATTGGAGTGCCACTGAGAAGAAATACAATAAAGAGAAAATACCCACCCTATTCGACTTTCCATAAGGTGGTTGTGTTATCCCAAATTCACCCTCGATTTAAAAATGAATAACTCACATGATTTCTTCAGATGAGCAAGTAGAAATGGCTCAAGGGAAAAATTCAGGTTTTGGAGCTCCCTTTGGCTCTTTTCTAACCCCCTCCATCCAAGGAAAAAATTCAAGGAGTTAGACGAAATTAAAAATTAAAAATTAAAAAAATCCAAAAATTGGCTTCAGCTAGTGTATTGTGGAAAATCGGGTTTTCTTGGCCCAGATCACATATGTACGCACGGGAAATCTAGGACCTAAAAAGCCAAAATGGCCGTAGGTAGTTCAAATTAGTAAAATCAGGTATTTTTGTCCTGGGTAGTTTGTGGGACATCGGAATGTCCGGGATTGAAAATCCGAAATGGCCAATTTGCAAAAGAATCAATCAAGTCAGGTCAGAATGTTCCAGGCCGCACATGGGACATCGGGACACCTAGGACCCGCATTGCCGACATCGCTGATTTGCAAAGGACTAAGAAAAAATGGGTTTTCTTGCCCCGCCGCAATCCTACACGCGGGACATCTAGGACCCGAAATACTTTGAAATAGCCGATCAAGATGGATGTGGGTGAAGCGACGGTCAACGACCTCGACAACCCGGTCAACGGTGGGACACGAGTTCACCGAGGACCTAATTTTGCTAAGAATGGCAATAGGAAGGAGGCTTGTGGGTGGAGTGGAGATTTTTTTCTGGGACAACTGGGACACGAGGACTTGAAATACCCGATATAGCCGCATGCAAGGGAAAACAATACAAATTAGACCTTGAACTTCAAATGACCATAAGTTTTGACCCCAAGGTCCAATTTTCACAAAATTTGACTTTCTGGAATGAGCACAACGTCCTTATTTTAGATGAGGGTAGATATATGAAAATAAAGGAAACATATTTAGCTCCAGTAAAGTAAATGCTCAGTCTTGTTAAATGACATAAATGCTTGGTAGACCTAAAATAGTTGCTCGCACTCAGAAGACCATAAATTTTGCGTTTCTCAATGAAAATGCACAAAATTGGTACTGTTGGAACCGTGGTTCTAATCCTGATGCATAAAAATAGATAAATCCATAATTTGATGAGAATTAGATGGTGATTTTGTAGAAAATGTTCCCAGTCTAGAACAATGATTTTATTTGGTAGTTGAGATGCATTCAATGAAGCATGGGCTAACATATTTCACTGCTGCAAGTTATGGGACAATATGGGGAGCATTTTGTAAGCAACATACCATCATTTCAATCCATTTATTACCTTTTACAAGTGGTTGAAGGAAATATTTCAGGATTTTCATTTTCCCTCTCTCTCTCTTCTCATATTTCTATAAATTGGAGTGTTGGGCTCATTGTAAAGGAGATATTTTTAGTAGATAAACTCGCCAAAATTGTTTGGTGAAGCCAATGTGCTACAGGCCCTTGTAGTGGACTCCTTGCATGGTGATCCAGGCCCTTATTCTGTAAGAGATTGAAATGTGCATATCTATGAAAGTAATAGATACAAGTTTGTGGATTTCTCTTCCCCTATTGTGTTTGTTTGCATTCTTCTTGCCCCTTCAATCTCATTGCATATATATTGTGTATATCTTATGTTGTTTTAGGGATTCATTATCATTGTGTGTGCATGAAATATTGTTGTGAATGTAGTTGCTATATTGTGGAGAACTGTTATCGCCCCTTCTAGTTTGTACTTTAATTCTACTTTTCACACATTGGAAGACTATTCTCATACCCCTCCTTTTCTAGTGTATCACCGCTTTAGTGTAGGGTTTTTTTCATGCACTCTCTCTCCCCTGTTCCTTGAAAATTTATATTATGATTAGATAGTTTTTCCTGCATTAGAGTAGATTGTGGTAGGTAGTTTAGAGCAAGAACCAACATTCTCTAGAGGTCCATCTCAAGTAGAAATTCCCACAACTTGGAGATAGTACCCATGTTATCCAATCACACTATGAGCTCAAACACACACACTTATGCAAATTTTAGGGTGCTTTGTGATCCAGTGATAGTAGGTTGTTTTCAAAAGGAGTGGATATAAGTTACCACCGAGACCCCACTATTGAGATAATACAGAAATAATCAACTCATTGATGATATTCTTCCCCCATTTAGGAGGGTTTATGCCATAAGAGATGTTTCATGGAGGTAAAAAGTTAAGAAGTTGGATTCATTTCCAAAAATAGGAAATATAGGTGCCTAGGATAGAACAAAGTTTCCCCTCCTCAAACATCAAGAAGGATTAGAGCAATGCCACAAGAAGGTAAGTTTGCAAGTTTTGTTTCTCATGTTTCTCCCTTATAGACTTTTGCAACATCTGCCTCATGGGCCAAAGGAAAAGAGAAAGTGATGGAGGATGGCCTTAAGAAGGGAAAGGAAGAAAAATGGTCAAGATTCCCCATATAGGCATGCATGAAATAGAAGAGGAAAAAAACTTCAGTTCCAAAAGAGGAAAAGAACTAAAATTTTTGAATGGGTGGATCTGGAAGAGATGGAGACTCCTGAATAGGTAGAGAACCTTGAGGTTCCTAGTGTCTTATCTAGTATTGCTCAGTCTCCTATAGTTTTTCCCATTGAACAACCTACACCTATGATAACAACCCTTGATATCCCAAAAACTACAATTACTTCACCCACCAGAGAATAAATCCTCATACAAGCTTCTATACTTGATGTTGCAATTACACCACAACAACATGTTGAATCCACCTCAAAATCAACTTTAAATGTGAAACCTCATCACGAGGGGATTCCAATGAAAGTAACACATGAATAAATGTAGATGTTACAATTGCAGAGTTCCACAAGAAATTGAAACAAATGCAGAATCTCGGAAGTTTGCATACCCATGATAGAGCTACCCTTAGGAACTTAGTGAGATTATTCCTATTCTTGGTAAAATGATGAGTGAAAGTTCAAATAAATAGAAAATAAAGGCAAGGATCAATATGAGCCTATGGAAGGAATCGAAATCCAGGATGGCCTTGTAGAAAAAAGTGCTTAGAAGGAACCTATGTTTGCAATTTTAGAAGGTATGTCAATACCTTCATCTTCCTCTAAGGCCCTTACAATTGTACCTAAGACCCCTATTTTACAATCACTTGATGAACATGAGTCTCTTATAAGAGAGTGGATCAATAACACTCTTCCTAAGAAGAAGAAGGTAGGGATACACTTGGATGATGATGATTTGCAAAGACTGGCTCTCATCACTCCAACAAGACTACCCAAAAAGGAAAAGGTTATTTCTAGGGAATCCTAAATAGAAAAGGGGAATGGTTCATAGACATTACAACTCCCAAAGCTGATGTTCCTTGAGTAGAAGCATCCCCGTCAGATTTCCAAGTCTCTAGGGTCTCTCTAGGTAAGCCCTCTACTGAAGAAATGAAATATGATTTTTCTATGGCAGTCGAAGGAGTGTTCCAGAAAATTGATGAGTTCAAGGAAACAAAGAGAGATTTAAAGGCTAAGAATGAGGCATTGTCCAACTTAGTCAGAAGATTGACTAGAACTCACCAAGAAGGGACTCAGACTCGGAGATCACTGGTGAAGATATCAAGAGGGTGAGTGATTTGAGTGAAAGAGGGGAAGATACAATTCAATGGGAAAGTCATTTGGTCTCCAGAGGTGAAATTTTAATTACGTAAATTTTTAAAAATGCATTCCTTAATCTTCGAGAAGGTAGAAGTAGTCGAGCATTACTAGACAAATGTGAGGTCGAGCAGACAATGTGGTAGGATATGTTTCCTAAAATGGAAATCATTAAGAATTTAGATGATGACATAATCACTAAGGAAGGAATTGTATCTCCTAGTTCTATAGGTAGTCAACATGAGTATTACAACATGACAAAGGTAAGAGTGGAGGTCTTGGAAAATTCTCTTAAAATCCTTGAGAAGGTGAGACATAAAACAACATATTACATCAATCGTCTTCATGATCTGATAGATAGAATGATTGGAAAAGACATTGGAGAGAAAATTAGTGAGGAAAGTATCAAAAATATGATCATAATTTTTAGGGAACATATCATGGGTAAACCAGGGAACCCATAAATTTTGATATAAATCTCATGAACGATCGGGAAATCTAATAAGGGAAAGAGTAGTCTTCAATGAGATTGATGAAATAAGTACAAAATATGAAGTAATTTTCAACTATCATTTAGGACCTGATGAAGAAGTTGTAACTCAAATGTTTGAAAAGTATGATGCCTATAAGAATAGGGTAGGAGAAAGCTCAAGCCAAGTCCCTAACAAGTGAAAGGAAGAATGACAAGGTTTTTTGGGAATAAGAGAATATCCTTTTTGTTTCCTCTAGATGTCACCACATGTTCTTACTCATCCCAATTAGAAGCAAAAGGGAATATTTTCAGTTACAGATCTTTCCTTTACATATTTTGAACTACATGGAGTGAGGATTCAAAGGCTTTCCTGAAGGAAATTTTGGGGGGAAAATTAGATAGGATAAAAGTATAAGTATGAGGGGTTTGTCCTCATACTAAGGGTTTTTTTTTCTAAAATTATTTGAAAAGAACAAGGATTGATATTTTTACTGAAATACTTGCTTATTTGTTTCCTAGAAATACATTTTGAGTTTTAATCTTTCAAATTCAAGTGTTAAGATGATTACAGAGTATAGTCATTAATGAGACATTGAGATCTAGTATTACCTTTTTCCCTTGTCAAGAATTTGATGAATTTTAAAATGAAATCAGTCTAACTATGGGTTCAATTTTTATGTCCTAGAATTTAAATGTTGAACACTTTGTTGATCAATTGCATTTCCTACTACAATTCTATGTTTCTTTCTTTCTTTGAAGTACATTGGGCTTGTCCTTAGTGATTAAGTTTTGGTGATTTGTTTAGTATTGTATTGTGAGCCTTTACTTTACAATGTTGAATGCAATTATAAAATCCTTATTGAAATCATTTTTTTGATGGATCTTTGTAATATTTTGAGTGTATCTTAAGCGTATGAGATTAGGAGAAAGAAACACTTCATTGGAATGCTTGCATGAGATTTTGTGCTAAGTATTTTGAGGATTGTGTGAAATATTTGTCTTAATTGAGTATCAATGAATGCAAATATTTCTTTAAGTAAGAATTGTGATAAATTGATGAATTTCTCTATGTTGTTTATGGCATATGTGTCTGAAAAAGCATTGTGAGTAGTGTTATATAGAGACTTATCAGTTTTGAATCCCCGTCATTATAAAATAAAATTTTATCCTCATCACAAAACAAAAATATCATGTTAGTCATCCTATCACAACATGCATGAATACTATTGAAAGGAAACCTGATCTTCATTTTACCCTTTCATAACTATGCAGGAACCAATAAAAATTCCCACTGCCTAAGAGTAGCCTGGTCGTTCTCGAGTGACATTTTCACCATTTAGTGTGATGACTCGTAGGAGTTAAATTGTGCATATATTGACCATGTTCACTCAAGAATGATACTAAAGCTCTAAAGAAAAGACTAAGAATCCTTGATTACATTTATTTTTTCAAATTTAGGTTACAAAATGGGTTCTCTCACCCTGGTTGAAGGCAGGGCCTAAAGTAGTAGGGAAGGTCATCCCCTTTGCATGTGTCACCCGATCCCATAAAATTTAGGTCACAATATGTTTGTCGACATCCTCCCGGCTACAAATGACATATACTTATAGTATGTCATTCTATGAGTTTATCACTCATCTATTGATACTACCCCCCCGCCCCAAGGGGGTGTAATTTTTAGTATTAACACAACCTTTCATTATCACCTAAAATACGAGGTAGACCAAATTTCCAATCCAATATCTCTCCAGATAGTTGTGATAGTCTTTTTGAGAAGTTTTTTCCTCATGACCTCTTATCGATGAGAGAATGTTGGATTCGCCACAAATTGGGTCTCGAAAAGTACAAAGGCTTCGTGTCACCAAGCTCCAGAATATACCAAATCTCACAGGATGATGCATGTTATGGGTTATAAAGGATACAGTGTGTGGCATGGATGGACATGGCAGATTAGATCCTATCCTAATTCCGTGTTACAAATCAAATAAACATGGCCTTGGTGTTAGGCCTCATGGAGTTCCAAAACCTTTTCTCGACACCGTAGTCTTAACCTTATCCTCTTTCCAATTCCCAAATTAACCTTACATATCCTAATCTCATTGAGTGGGACTAAAAATTCATGTACCAATCGATCTCTTTTAAAACAATGAGGTAATCGCAGAGTTCTTGGGTATCCGAGATACCATTCCGATCGGTGACCACAAAAGGGTTGCTTCATCAATTTGGACACATGCGTGTATTTCAAGGAGGAGGATGAGAGTTGTTAGTAAAACATAAATGAAAGTGAGGGAAAAATTTCTTCCAAAATCCTTAGAAAAATCAAAAGTCTAAAACACATAAAAAAAGCCTCTCGAGGTACGACAAAAAAATAAATGGAAAAATCAAAGGACAAAAAGTGGCCTTGGAAAGTCTCAAGACAACCTCAAGAATACCTCAATCTCCCTCTTGATCCTATGTGTATGGAGGACACATCTAAAATTTTGGTAGAGGAGACCATAAACATCAATATTGGGTTAGAAGATAACCCTAGAATGGTAAAGCTAGGAGCTTCACTCTCAGCGCAAGAGCAAATTTTTGTTTGAGCCTATTTCAAGATTTTGCAGACATATTTGCATGGTCATATGTAGATATGCTAGGTTTGGACCCATAATTAGTCATGCATAACCTTTTTGTGCATCCAGACACCAAACCCATCAAACAAAAGTTGAGGAAGATGCACCCACATGTATAACTTATAGTCAAAGAAGAACTGGAGAGGCTATTAGTGGTAGGTTTTATCAGACCTATCAATTATTCAGAATGGATATCCAACATAGTGTTCGGTACATAAGAAACCAGTTGGTATCAGAGTATGCACTAATTTTAGAGACATCAATAAGGCATGTCCTAAAGATGATTTTTCTGTTACCTAACATTAACATGATTATCAATTCAACTGCAGGTTATGAAATGTTGTCCCTCATGGATGGATTTTCCAGTTATAACTAGATCAAGATTACAAAGGAGGATCAACATAAAAATTCCTTTACAACCCCTTGAGAACATTCTACTACCAAGTAATGCCTTTCGGTCTCAAAAATGTTGGGGCAACCTATCAAAGAGAAATGACAATAATCTTTCATGATATGATGAACAACATCATGGAAGACTATGTTGACAATATCCTAGGAAAATACAAGACCAGAGAAGTGTTGAGTTATGGATCATAATTTCACATTATCCCGCTTTACAAACTTGTTGGAATACATAGTAACTAGCATCGGTCACCCTGGGGACTAGTATCACCAAGGAAAGGAGGAGCCGACATCGGTTAGGGTAATCGGTGTTGGTTTCTTGTGCGTGAATGTTTATATTTAACTCACGAGAATTAGATCTAATATTTTTGTAAAGTTGATCTAATGGTTGTAAATGCATAACTAAGGTGCCCTAAGTTGGTATATGTATAAAGGCATGAGAATTAGGGTTTAGAAGGGTGTGAATTACATTTTTGAATGTAAGTTTCCTTGGAGAGAAAGAAAGATTATATGGTGAGGAGAAAGCATTATACATCTTGTAACGTGTGGAAAATCATGTATCTTAATTGTATTTCCTATGTAAATCAATGAATAATAAGATTGGACATTTCTTGGTAGACGTAGCCCATACTAAGTGAACCATGTTATATCTGGTGTTATCTTTCTCTTGTTTATTTTATCTTCTGGTTAAATTTTGTGTTTATTGTTGGTATACTTTAATTGATTATAGATATGTACAACACTTTTTTATGGTTTAACCCCAACAACTAGTATCGTAGCTTGGTTTAGAGGTTTTGTGTGTTGATAGTATTTACTCTTAGAGGGTTTTCTGATTGAGTGGGAGAACAACAATGAAAAAATATAGCAAATATAGAGTAGAGAAATTTAACGGCCGTAATTATCAATTATGGAAGATGCAGGTGGAGGATTATCTGTATCAGAGAGATTTATATTTACCATTGGATGAGAAGGAAAGGCCTGTAAAGATGACTGACAAAGAATGGAAGATTCTTGACAGAAAGGCTCTAGGATCTATAAGATTGAGCCTGGCAACATCTGTAGCTTTGAATATAACAGAAGTAGCAACCACGATAGATTTAATGAAATATTTAACAAACTTATATGAAAAACCAAGTGCATCAAATAAATTTTATTTGATGAAGAAATTATTTAATTCTAAAATGCAAGAAGGTGGATCTATGTCAAATCATTTGAATGATTTCCATTCTATTGTTAATCAATTAAAATCGGTTAATATTCCATTTGATGATGAAGTGAAATCACTTTTATTCTTATGCTCTTTGCCAAATAGTTGGGATAATTTGGTAATGGTTGTTAGTAATACATCATCTAGCTTCTAATATTTTAAAGTTTGATGATGTGGTTAATATAATCCTAAATGAATAAATACATAGGAAAAGTACAGAGAATCATCATCTGGGAATGTTTTGAATGTGGAAATCAGGGGAAGATCTAAAGAGAGATCCAAGAGTAAGAAGAATGGTAGAAAAAAGAATGACAAATCTAGATCCAAAGTCGAGATATAATCTGCTAGAATTATGGAAAGAGAGGACATGTAAAGAAGGAGTGTTGGTTCAAGGAAAATAAAGAGAATATACCGCACAAAGGTAAAGAAGAAAACATTACAAGTGAGGTAATATAATATGCTCTTATTCTCTCCTTGGATAATAAAGTAGAATCATGGGTTTTAGATTTTGGAGCTTCTCTCTATGCAACCCCTAACCAGGGTTATTTTAGAAATTATGTTCAGTGGTAATTTTGGACATGTTTATTTAGGAGATGACGAACCATGCATGATTATTGGTAAAGGTGATGTTCATCTTAAATTGAAAAATGGAAATACATGGGTATTGAAAGATGTGAGGTAGGTGCCAAACCTCAAGAGAAATCTAATTTCGTGGGGAAATTAGGAGAATCTAGATACGTGATTATATGAAATGTGAAGATGACCATTTTCTTTATTTCAAGAAGCTTGGAAATGGGAGCTATATTATTTTGTTACTGTATGTGGATGATATACTTATTGTAGGATCAAGTATGCAGGACATTGGTGAGCTTAAAGGAAATTTAGCTCACACATTTGCAATAAAGGATTTGGGAGTTGCAAAGAAAATACTTGGCATGCAAATTCACAGAGATAAGAAGTACATGAAGTTGTATTTGTCTTAGGATGATTATATCAATAAGGTGTTGAAAATATTTAAAATATAGGATGCAAAACCTATAATTACACCTATGGATGGACACTTCAAATTGAGAAAAGATCAGTATCCTACATCACATGAGGAGGTTGAGTACATGGCATGAGTTCCATATGCTTCAACAGTTGGAAGTCTTATGTATGTTATGGTTTGTATTAGACCGACATTGCACAGAAGTGGAAGTTGTGAGCAAATTTATGGCCAATCTGGGTAAAGAGCATTAGAAACCATCGATAAATTCTCGGTATTTGAGAGGGACATCTAGCATGTAGTTATGCTATGGAGGGTTAGATACTTATTTATGTGGATATGTTGATTCAGATATGGCTGGAGATTTAGATGGTAGGAGAAGCACCATTGGATATGTATTCATAGTAGGTGGGATGCCGCTTAGCTTAGATTTCAAGATTACGCGAAGGTTGTGGCCTTTTCTTTTATGGAGGCCGAGTATGTTATAGCTACGTAAGCTAGCAAAGAGATGATACTGATGATTAGGTTCATGGAAGATTTGGGAAAGTAGCAAGAGGATCGAAGGTTGTAATGATGATAGTCAAAGTGTGATTCATATGGAAAATAACTCAGCATTTCATTCAAGAATGAAACACATTCAATTGAGATATCACTTCATATGGTAGGCGTTGGAGGATGGACAGGTTGAAGTTGGAGAAAATCCATACAAATGAGAACCTCATAGATATGCTAACGAAGCCGTTAAAATAATAAGTTTGAGATTCACTCCACTTCTATTGGTCTTCGAGTTTGAGACTTGAAGAGGGAGAAACAAGCCAAGGAAAATGATTCAAGGATGGAGTTGTATGTGTAGTGCAGTAATTTATCTCCAAGTGGGAGATTTTTGAGTTGTGGAGATTAATTGCTTCACATTAGCATGCTTTACGAACATGCTGGAATACACAATAACCGGTGTCACTTGACCACCAACATTGGTCACTTGGGGACTGATATCGGTCAAGGAAAGGAGGATCTAGCATTAGTTAAGGTAATCGGTGTCGATTACCTATGCGTGAATGTTTATATTTAACTAACAGAATTAGATTCAATATTTTTGTAAAGTTGATCTAATGGTTGTAAACACATAACTAAGGTGCCCTAAGTTGGTATATGTATAAAGGCATGAGAATTATGGTTTAGAAGGGTGTGAATTACATTTGTTGAATGTAAGTTTCCTTAGAGAGAAATAAAGAGTAGCTGGTGAGGAGAAAGCATTGTACATCCTATGAGGTGTGGAAGATCATAGATCTTCATTGTATTTCCTCTGTAAATCACTAAATAATAAGATTGGTTGTTTCTTGGTGGACGTAGCCCACATTGGGCGAAGCATGTTATATATAGTGTTATCTTTCTCTTGTTTATTTTATCTTCTTGTTAAATTCTATGTTTATTATTGGTATGCTTTAATTGATTATAGATATTTACAACACTGGTTTATGGTTTAACCCCAACAAGCGTAACACCTAGAAATATTGAGGTGTATCTTTCAACGCCTTTAAGACTACAAAGTTAGACTAAATCCAAAGAAGTGTGTGTTTGGCATGCAATCAGGAAAATTATTGGGATTCATTGTCTTGAGAAGAGGGATTGAAGTAGATCTAGGTAAAGTTGCAACTATTTTAGAAATGCCTCCACCAAATAACGTTAACTAGCTATGCATATTATAGAGAAAAATTTAGGAAATCCACCATTTCATCTCTCATCTCATAGATAAGTGTCATCCTTTCACCCATCTACTTAAGAAAGATGTTACATTCCATTGGGGCCCTAAATTCCAACAAGCCTTTGAGTTACTCAAGAAATATCTAAGTAATCCTCCCGTCTGTTGGTACCCAAATAGATCTGTCTTGATTTTAGCCATTTTTGGATTATTAGTAGATTTGTTAGTGAAGATGGATCAATATGGGGCTCATTTTCATAATCTATTCCTTAGGATTTCACAAGTGTTACAGTTGAATGCGTGATTATACAGTTGGTCATATTTTTTCCATGGCTAGTCCTTTAGAATTTCTAGTATATCATAGGCTGATTGGGTAATGTGAATTCAAGATTTCGGGTATACTCGGTAAAAGTGCAAAGGTAATGAATGTAATTTAACCCCGAAGCCTGGAGGCTTGGTATCTCTGGAAATATGTGACATGAATTGCTAAGTAAATTGAAGAGTTCCCTTGGAACAATGAGTCATTTTTACCCCCATCATAAAAAAGGGGGAACAAACATCTTCTACCTCCGGGTCACATCTAGAATAGTTATTCCCAGTTCCCGAGAAGTGGCCTTTGTTCGATCATTTTAAATAAGTTACATTTCGAGACCCGGGGCCTGATTTACTTGTGCAAATAATTGTTCTAGACCCGACCTACTAACTTGAAATAGATAAGGAATGAAGGCTCGATGGTGCACAGTTTATAAGGATGAGTAGAGTAATTATGACCTTTCTCTCTTTCCCATGATATATGCAGTTATGCGTGATACATTAAAGCATGAAAGGAAATTGAAATATCTTATTTGAAGGTGTTCTTATTGATCGAGAAAGGAAAATAGAAAAATGCAAAAGGATGCTTCAAAATGAATAGTAGCTACACATACATAGAAGGACAATCGAAGGAAAAGTTTATAGTAACAAAATGGGGATTCTATTTATGGGGCCCTAACCCTCCACTATATAATATTGTATGAACAAAATGATACAACTAGATACATATTATAGATACATTTTTATGGTGGCATAAAGCAAGGCTAGGTTTCCATTTCATCGTGGCACACAGGGGACACCTTTCAGGAGTTGGTCTCGGTGTCGAATGAAGTCATCATGGGCCTCAACATCGAACACATATTATATGGCCCCTACAAGGCCTTTGACATTCCCTTTTCGCGTAGTGCAGAGATGCTCACTCTCATCCCATTCAAATGTCCACTAGTTCCCTCCTTCACTCATGTGTGTTTTCCCATTTAGGTAAAGTGAGTCCACATATATTATATGACTTGGGAGGCCGTCCTCTAGCCCGGTGGGCCTCGGGAGTGGGTGTGACTCCACTAGACTAGACACTAGGAAGGGTATATATTTTCTTAGATGATACCATCTACAACCCAACCACAACTTGAAAATCTTCCATGATAGACTCCTGAGGTAGCAAACCTGCCCTCTAATCCACCCACATGATTACCTAATGATGGACCTTCATCATTATCCCCCTGGGGTTGAGCAAAAATGGGAGTGTTTTTCCTAAAAGGGAGGGGGATAGTAAGCTATCATCATGTTCTAGTGATTTTCATGGACACGAGGGAAATGGTGAGACCAATTATTCCTTTAATCCTCAAGAGTCAGATGAAACACTTGGTATAAAAAATGAAAGTATAGTTTAAAAATGAAAAAGAGGGTCACATTTCAGCCGAGATGGTTTATGAAGGATAATACCAAAAAGCTAATGAGGGAAATCTTGGGGATTTTCCTTGGCATTTGGAACACCTAAAAAATTGATGATTAGGGTTTCACTAGGCCCCGTGAGTTGAAAAAACTGACCCATATGGGCCATCTCCTCCCTTGAGGGATTTGCACTAAGGAATGATGAAGCCATTTCTGAGATTATTGAAGAAGATGCAAAGGCAGGGAAGGAGACGAGTATGGAAAGATATGCAAAGAAGTTTGAACTGGATAGGTGATGAAGGGAAGGAGTTGATGGAACGCTTAAATAGGCATGACAAATAAATCATTCCCTTATTAATACCAAATCAAATTTTGATTTCTAGTACGTGGGGATTTTAAATAAAGGTTAAATTGTTTATAGGGAGCATGTCATCGGAGAGGGATTAACTGCCTGCATAGTTTGAGAATGTCTCGACACATTTAATATTTTTGGACACATCATGGTTGTACACATGTGGAAAATATTTTAAGTGTTAAATGTGATATGACCTAGAAAATATTTGTTTATGTCATCAAATGACCTACACATGACACAATGGCAATTGGCAAAATTGACGGTCATTTGGGAATAGTAGTTTATGGTTTCATGGTTCCACAAGGTAGTTGGAAGTAGCAAAAATTAGTCTAGGTATCTGAGGAATATGCCTCGAAACCCTAAGAAGATAAGATGATTTATATATATGGAGGCAAACAAAAAAATAAGAAGAGGAGGAAGGAGGAGGATTCTAAAAAGAGAAGGGTGGAAAATTGGCGGGAAGGTCCCGGGGGAGGAACATTTTTGTGGGAATTCATGGGGCAATGCGAACCAAGAAAAGGGATTGGTCATGATGAAGGTTTTTCTCTATGTAAACCAATTATCAGGAATTTGTGTTAAGATGATTACATATTGTACAATCATTAAAAAACTTTGAGAGCATCAATATATGTTTCCCTTGTTTTTTCCTATGTTTAATGGTTTATATCTGATAAATTTGTCTGAATTCATGCTTGATCCTCTTTGTTTTTGTCACAAAATGATGTTGGGTGGGAATGATATGTGTTTTTCATTATAATTATTTGTGGGTCATGACTGTAATTCGATTATGAACATATCCCACACTCACTTGGATCTCATCTAGGAAAGGTGTAAGTATCTGATGTTTTCTGGGGGTACCTAAAAGCTGCATTTCAAAGCCTTTAAAAATATCCCTATGGATTGAGTAGGGTTTGGGGTATAACATGTAATTTCTTGGGGTCCCTTGATTTAGACCATTCTAGCATGATCTTTCATTAGGTGTACTAAGATGGATTGTAAGGAATTTAAAGATTTATTTTCCTAGAGCTTTCCCCGCATGCAATTTTCTTTTTGAAGGACTCATTAATTTTATTTTCTTACATTCATGTTGAGATGTGAAGAGATGACATTAGATTTTTTTCTCTTGTTTCTCTCCATTTCCTCTCATGGCTCTTCTCTCCCTTTTTTCCTTCCCTCTTTATAGGAGTTCCCTCCATCCTCACTATAAAATCACAACTCTATAGGAAAACCATAACCTATTCGGCGGGATTTGGATCACTTTGTTCATACCAAATTGACTCACCTAGAGAACACAATATTTACCCAACATAATCATCTTTTTCTCATGTCCGAATCAAATTATTGTCTTATTAATTTGATCATTGAATTTGGGACAAAGAACTTTGGTTTGGATTTATACCGCCTCCGAGGTCTCGTGATCGTCCTTGAGTGTTTTTAGTGCTTTTGACCACTCCCTTGAGTGAGCATTGTATCTAGTGGCTGCACCCGACCCTAATTTTTCCCCTTTTAGAGTTCCTAGAATACCATTTCGACTCCACACCCCGACCTCTGCATTTCCTTGACCACACTCCCGGGTCTTCTCACCCCGACATGGGTGCAGTCAAAAGCAAGTGGGGACCATAACCACACCCTTTTCCCAAGTTCCTTCCCATCACCCCCTCAGGAAGCCCCAACTACAAAATGACACATCTAGTGGGTCTCCCCATCATCTACCCCTTTTCCTTAATGAATCCCTCCTCCCCGTGGGTGCATTTCCAAGATCCAACACCTTTTCTAGCGTCATTTTGGGACCAAAAATTTCTCGTACGTGTCAAGGTTTTTGATTTGACATTATTTTGTGAGTCTCATGATGTTTAGAAATGTGCATTAATTCATGATTTGATTTTTTGATGTCATGTGGTTCATTTTTCTAGAGGTTTTACTCTAGTGGCAACTTTGTTGTCCTTTTGGTTGTAGTAGACCAGTGGTCTTTTCTATATTGACAAGATTTGATTGAATATATTTTTGTTAGTTTTGTGTGGTGATTGCCAATGTGCCATATGATTTCTACATGGTGAGGGTGTTTTATAAGAATTAGTTTATTGTGAAATGTTCCATGGGTGTCATGAGGATGATGATGGTTGTCATCCTTTTAAGGTTCCTTTTAGGCCACGTTCATTCAGACCTTTGAATTTTGAGAAAATATATGGATACCCTCATCGATATCTACCGAGATCGAGTTCAAACTATCTCGTATTTCAAGGATATTGTAATACCCTTGTGGAGCAGCACCTTGCCATATTTAAGGGAGTGATGTAAGAATACCAAGTGAGATATGAAGATATTTTTATGAGGCTATTTATGTAAACGTTGCAGGGAGATGCTAGAGATTGGTTTAATCTTTTACCTCAGAACTTTGTTCATTCATGGATAGAAATGGTATCCTTATTTCTAGATCAATTAAGTAATGACCCTGCATCTTTCCTTTGTGAATACAATGGAAAAATTTTACATTCAGGGGAAGGAGGAAGGTTCATGTACTTCAAAACTAAAGCAAATGACATGGAAATATATGAACCAATTATTAAGATATCATTGAATGATTATATTAATTAGATTTATCAGGTTGATTATGCTTGTGTATGGTGTGACAAATGTTTTATGCCCCATACATCCTATTTAAAGACAACATGCCTAATGTTGATAATGAGATACTAGACATTAAGGAAAAATATTTATTTCATGGGTCCCTAAGGTAATATGGTAGGGTGTCTTCTACTAACCTCATACTTTCCCAAATAGTTGATGAGTTCTGGGATGTCCTCTCTAAGGTATGTCGGGAATTATCTAAAGGTTTTAATGCATTTGTTTCAGATATATGCTATAATTCCTTTTATCACAATCTTGTTCTAATAAGGAATGAAATGAATGCTAAATATAATGGGAGTATCCCCTCAATAGAAGAAAGATGTGTTTTTCTTAATGTAATAGTGGAACACGAGAGAGACCTCAGACTATTGTATGAGTTACTAGGGACCTAGAATGCTGATAAGTTGATCCCCCATAGTCTCTTGAAAGTAATGTAATGACATGGGTTGAAAGTGAGGCTCTTTGCAAAATAATGTTAGAAATGCAGTGCTAATCAATGAAGGCCACGAGGTTAGTAATTTGGCTATAGTCTCTAGAGATGTTAACAATGAAGTGCTTATGAAGCAAGGGGTATAGGTTAGTTATTCCTTTTCAAAAAATGAGGTTGAGGTGCGTAGGGAGCATAGTGCCGCTTTCCTATTTATCAAGGAAAATGTAATAAAAATAGATGATTATTGTTCGAAATAGTTATGAAAGATTCCAATAGGGGTATGTATGTTGATAATTGTCTTGATGCATATGTCGGGTTTAAAATAAGTTGGATAGATGGAGATTTGTCTACTCTGGAGAAAAAGTAATTCATTAAACACCTTGAGGAACATAGGAAATTCATTAAATCGATGTATTTTGCAAAGTGTCTTGTATAGAGTAGCTATGTATGACGAGATGTCCCTAGGGGGAAGAACAAATTTATAGACTTGAATGGAAATATACGCCTTTTCTTGCAAGATAAAGGTGATCTTATTGGTGACATGTGCTTCGGTTGAGGTAATTATGATTGTTCCCTCTAAAAGTGGACATGGTGACACATGTATTTGTATAAAACGGAAGTGTGTCATATGGGATCCCAATGGGTTGTGCTAAAATTTTTCAGGGTCTTTGGACCCTATTGGCTCATGTGTACAATGTATAGTAGTTTTCTTTGATCTTTTCGTGCTTTTTGTTTTGGTTTCTCTCTTGGTGATGGCTTGCGGTTTTGAAAAAATCATTTGATGACTTCATTACCTAATGGATAGGTGATCAATATCCTTCTTCCAGCTATTGTTTTTGGTATTCTTTGGACACTCGTAGGGGATTCCATCCATGAGCTGGAGATGATGTTGGTACCCAAATAGATTTGTCCTTATTTTAGTCATTTTTGGATTATTAGTGGATTTGTTAGTGAAGATGGATCAAGTATGGGGATCATTATCATAATCTATACCTTAGGATTTCACAAGTGTTATAGCTTAAATGCATGATTATACATTTGGTCCTATTTTTTCCATGGGAAGTCCTTTAGATTTTCTGGTATATCATAGGCTGATTGGGTAATGTGAAATCAGGATTTTGGGTATGCTCGATAAAAGTGCAAAGGTAATGAATGCAATCTAACCCCAAATCCTGGAGGCTTGGTATCTCCAAAAATATGTGGCATGAATTGCTAAGTAAATTGAAGAGTTCCCTCGAAACAATGAGTCATTTGTACCCCCATCGTAAAAAAGGGGGAATAAAAATCTTCTACCTTTAGGTCACATCCAGAATAGTTATTCCTTAGTTCTCGAGAAGTGACATTTGTTTGGTCATTTTAAATAAGTTACATTTCAGGACTAGGGGCCTAGTTTACTTGTGTAAATAGTTATTGGACCCGATATGCTAACTTGAAATAAATAAGGAATGAAGGCATGATGTTGTTTAGTTTATAAGGATGACCAGAGTAATTATGACCTTTCTCTCTTTCCCATGATATATACAGTTACACGCGATACATTAAAGCATGAAAGACAATTAAAATATCTTACTTAAAGGTTTTCTTATTGATTGAGAAAGGAAAACATAAAAATGCAAAAGGATGCTTCAAAATGAATAGTAGCTACACATACACATAAGGGAAATCTGAATGCAAAGTTTATAGTAACAAAATGGGGATTCTATTTATGGGCCCCCAACCTCCACTATATAATATTATATGAACAAAATGATAAAAATGGATACATATTGTAGATACATTTTTATAGTGGTAGTAAGGTCAGGTTTCCATTTCATCGGGCATGCGGGACACCTTTCAAGATCTGTTCTCGATGACGAATGAAGTCGTCATGGGCCTCGACAGTGAACACAAATTTTATGGCATCTACCGTGGCCTTTGGACATTCCCTTTTCACGTAGCACAAAGATTCTCACTCTTGACCCATTCAGAATGTCCACCATCTTCATCCTCCACTCAGGTGTGTTTTCCCATTCAGGAAAAGTGAGTCCACCTCTATTATATGACTTGGGAGGCCAACCTCTAGTTGAGCCAACCCTAGGAGTGGGGACTCCACTAACTAAGACACCAAGAAAGGTACATATTTTATGAGATGAGACCATTTGCAAACAAACCACAACTAGAACATCTTCCATGGTAGATACTAAGGTATCTAACCACTCCTCCAATCCACCCACATGGGCATTTAATGATAGAACTTCATCATTATCCCCTTGGGATTAAGCGGAAAATGGGAGAATTTTTTCAAGAAGGGAGGGGGATAGTAAGCTCTCATCATGTGCCAGTGGTTTTATGGACACAAGGGAAATCGTGAGACCAATGATATCTCAAATCCTCGGGAATCAACTGAAATTCAGGTAGACCAAATGAAATTGTAGAATCTGAAAAATGGGAAAAGAGGGTCACATTTTTGCTATACGGTTTATGAAGGATAATACCAGGGAAAGCTAATGAAGGCAATCTTGGGATTTACCATGGAATTGAAACGTAAAAATTTGGCGATTAGGGCCCCATTAGGCCTTGTGAGTTGAAAAAATTGACCCATATGGACCAAATCCTCCCCTACGGAATTTATACTAAGGAAAGGTGAAGCCATTTGTTGAGATTATTGAAGAATATGCAAAGGCAGATGAAGGAGACGAGTATCGAAATATCTTTAAAGAATTTTGAACTGAATAGGTGATGAAGGAAGGAGTTGATGGAATGCTTAAATAAGCATGGCGGTGGCACACCGATGTGGTGAAGAAATCATTCCATTATTAATTCCAAATCAATTTTTGATTTTGGGTAGGTGCATATTTTAAATAAAGATTAAATTGTTTATGGGGAGCATTTCATTAGAGAGGGATTAACTACTGCATGGTTCAAGAATGTCTCGTCACATTAATGTTTCTGGCCACATCATGATTGTACACATGTGGAAAATTTTTAAGTGTTAAATGTGATATGACCTGGAAAATATTTGGCTATGTCATCAAATGACCCACACATGACAAAGTGACAATTAACACAACCGACATTCATTTGAGAATAGTATTTTATGGTTTCATGGTGTCCCAAAGGTAGTTGGAAGCGGCTTAAAGTTAGTTTGGGTATCGATGATAATGCCTTGAAACCCTAAGAAGATAATATGATTTATATATATGGAGGAAAGAAAAAAGAAGAAGAGGAGGAAGGAGGAGGATTCTAAAAAGAGAATGGTAGAAAATTAGTGGGAAGGTCCTAGGGGAGGAAAATTTTGGTGGGAATTCATGGTGGCACTACGAACCAAGAAAAGGGATTGGTCATGATGAAGGTTTTTCTCTGTGTAAACCAGTTATCGGGAATTTGTGTTAAGATGATTGCATATTGTACAGTCATTAACAAACTTTGAGAGCATCAATATATGTTTCCCTTGTTTTTTCCTATGTTTAATGGTTTATATATGATAAATTTGTCTGAATTCATGTTGATCCTCTTTTTTTGTCACAAAATGATGTTGGGTGGGAATTATATGTGTTTTCATTATAATTCTTTATGGGTCATGACTGTAATTTGATTGTGAACATATCTCGTGCTCACTCGGATCTTGTCTAGGAAAGGTGTAAGTATTTGATGTTTTCTGGGGGTACCTAAAAGCCACATTTTAGAAGCCTATAAAAATATCCTTGTGGACTGAGTAGGGTTTGGGGGTATAACATGTAGTTTATTGGGGTCCCTTTATTCTAACCATTCTAGTATGATCTCACATATTATAATCTTTCCTTAGGTGTACTGAGCTAGATTGTAAGAAATTTAAAGATTGATTTTCTTGGAGCTTTCCCCGTGTGTAATTTTCTTTTTTTAGAAGGACTCATTAATTTTCTTTACTTACATTCATGTTGAGACATGAACAGATGATTGGGTCTTGGTTTCTTTTGTTTCTCACCATTTCCTCTCATGGATTTTCTCTCCTTTTTTCCTTCCCTCTCTGTAGGAGGTCCCTCCATCCTCGCTAAAAAATCATACAACTCTGTAGCAAAACCATAACCTATTCAGTGAGCTCCAGATCACTTTGTTCATACTACCTCAAATGAGAGTTGTATCTAGTGGTTGTGCATAGCCTTGATCTACCCCTTTTGGAGTTACTAGAATACCATTCGACTCTACACCCCGACCTCCGCATTTCCTTGACCACACTCCCAGATCCTCTCACCTTGACTTGGGCATAGTTAAAAGTAGTGGGGACCATAACCACATCCTTTTTCTAGGTTCCTCCCCATCACCCCCTCGAGAAGGGTGGATGAGAAAAATGAGGGAGACCTTTTCCCTGGATACAAAACAACACATCTCATGGGTCTCCCCTTGTTGTATTCCCCTTTTCCTCGGTGAAGCCCCCCCCCTCGGGGGTGCATTCCCATGAGCCAACACCATCCTCATACTACCTACTCGAGGTGAGCCTTTGTTATTATACATCTCAACCACCCAATGTGTTATTGGTGCACTGTCTAGCCCAATATGATCTAAGCCAAAAATAAATAGTGGTCTATTACCTTAGCCGCACTTTAATTGCTTATGAGCTGAATTATCCCCAAATTGAAAAATATTGCTTAGTCTGTGGTCTTTTCCTTTCAAAAACTCCATCATTACCTATTGAATAACAAGACCAAGCTCATCTCTAAAGTTGATCCATTAAAGTACCTTTTGTCTAAACTTGTGCTTACTGGAAGGATGGTTAATTGGATCATCCTGCTAAGTGAGTTTGATATTGAATTTTTCAACCAAAATTCACTCAAAGGATAGGTACTTGCTGATCATCTAGTGAAGCTCCCTTACTAAGAATAGAACCATTGTGTTTGGATATTCCAGATTCTTCCTAATTTATATTGTGGAAAGGACACTTCAATGGCTAATTCAATTTTCATGGTTCGAAATGGTGTGATACTTATCACCCCAACAAGAGACTTCATTCCACAAGCTTTTTCTTGAGTTTCCCATGTACCAATAACATAATAGAGTATGAGGCACTCATCGGTGGGATGAAACTTGCTATTAGATGAAATATCAAAAACTAAAAGTCATCGGAGATTTACAATTGATCGTTAAATAAGTTGATGATGAGTATACGGTCAAAGATGATAAGATCATTCCATACAAGAAGATGGTTGAGACTCTAAAGGAGTATTTTGTGTGTTTCAATTTTGAATAGATGTTAAGGGAACAAAATTTCTCATTAGACGCTATCTACCTTTGTTTGTTGAACATCTATGAGTGCTTACATATGACATGCTAGAATCATGTCTAGTATGTGAAGTTGTTGGTACTTTTTCCCCTAGTATGAGCCCATTTATAATTACCTACAAGATGGTACCTTTCCCCAAATATTTCCCACCTTGAAAAAGAAGCCTTATCCGATGCATAACTTGTTATACCCTCTTAGGAGGCACCCTCTATCATCATGGCTATGACATAAATCTTTTGTGTTGTCTTAATTTGGCTGAGTCTATCCAAGCTATCAAAGAAGTACACGAAAGTTTTTTTGGGTTCACGTGAGAGGAATGGTGCTCGTTAAGAAATTGTTAAGAGTAGGCTACTATTGGCCTACCATGGAATCGATTATTGCAACTATGTCAAGAAGTGTGCATTATGCTAGAAGTATGGAAACCTAATTCACGCACCAACACAAGCCTTGTAACCGATCACAACACCATGACCATTCTCTAAGTGGGGACTAGATCTCATAGGGAAGCTCACTCCTACCTCCTCAGATGGCCATACCCATATCATAACTACCACAAAATACTTTACCAAGTGGGTGGAAGTTGTTCCTCTCACATATGTCACCGGTGCCCAAATTTCCAAATTTATCATGAATCACCTCATATGTCATTATGACATCCCCTCCATCATTATAGCTAATAATGGTAAGTCTTTTAAGAAAAATATAGTTAAGGAATTATGCCAATGCTTCTAATTTTTAAAAAAATGGTCTACTCCCTATTACCCTCAAGGTAATGGATAAGTAGAGGCCTCTAACAAAACCCTTGTTTGGATTATGAAGAAGATGGTGAGTAAGACTGGTGAAACCAAATTTTACAGATCGAACCAACCCTCTGGGCCTATAGAACTTCCATTCACACTCCTACTGGTGCAACACCCTATTCCTTGGTCTTTGGCACTAAAGTCATCACCCCCTAGAAATTGAGCTTCCCTCCCTGAGAATATCTCTAAGAGACTACCGTGTGGTCAAACTAGAAAACTAGAAAAGCTAGAACTCTTAGATGAAAGACGACTTAGTGAAATCAATCACTTACAATTGTATAAAAATTGAATGTCCTGTGGCTATA
This sequence comes from Taxus wallichiana var. yunnanensis, assembly GCA_018340775.1. Taxonomy (NCBI): domain Eukaryota; kingdom Viridiplantae; phylum Streptophyta; class Pinopsida; order Cupressales; family Taxaceae; genus Taxus; species Taxus wallichiana. The sequence goes on along the minus strand of CM031242.1, from coordinate 352,247,054 downwards.
AAAACGTATCATACCTAATCAATTTTAGTTAGGAGATCTAGTTCTCAAAGAAAATCAATTCAACACCACCAAAGAATGAGAAAAGAAAGCAAATTTTGAAAAAAATGGTTAGGACCATATATTGTGGTCGCTAAGTATGGGTCGGGGGCATAAAAATTTCTCACTCGGATGGTGAGGAACTAAAGGAACCCAGAGAACGCAACACATCTTAAGAAGCTCTTGGTGAAAATCAATTTCCAAAGCACCTTGGGAAGATTGGTTGTTCATAAGAATTCTCATATCTTTAGGGAACAATTGCTTTACCCTAAGCTATTTTTCACCTTTATCCGAGCTTCATTTGAGCCTATCCTCTATGGTCTTGATCTGGTTATTTATCCTTTTGTATATTTAAGAAGCGTTTTCCTTTGTATATTACAATCTAACATTGGGGGAACCCTCACATTTTCACCTTCTAGCACATATACATGTGGCATTATGCCCTTGTACATCTTATCTAACATTGGGGGCATCCACATTTCTAGGTATTCCGTACATAACTTCCGAAAAATCTTTCATAAAATTCCAAAAACATTCATATAACTCAGAATATTCCAAAAAAAATTCAAATATGGTTTGATAATCCCCAAAAATTAGAAAACTGTCCCATAGAAAACTCAAAAACAATATAACATTGTCTCAAGATAACACCAAAAATAGCAAAAAATGTTTCAAAACTGTCCCACCAAAAAATGGTAATTTTCTTACTTTTAGTTGTTGGTTTGTATAGTTTTGATTGCATTACTTTTTGTATTATGTGCTTTAAGTTGAATTCATTTTCTTACTTAGATTGAGTGTTACTTTAATTTGTTGTACATTGCATTGAATTAATTTTATCTTGCATACTTGTATCTAGTTGTATTGTATTGATTTGATTTTATTAGTTTGTGCTTGATTGTTTGTTTTGTATAGTTTGTTGTCATTTCATCATCATATCATCTATCATCACATCTATACATCACATATCAATAAATTCTAAGCTACATCATCATGAACATGAAAATTAAACATGCATGCTAAGATAACATCATATAATATTACCAAGAGGGAAAGAGGGACCACCTTCTATCCCCCTCAAACATAGACCATAATAAAAATGTGGATTAAACATGTTATCTCATGCACAAAATGTGAGAAGTAGAAAATTAAGTATCTCATCAAAACATGTGATATCATATAATGTTATGTCATAAATCAAGAACATGTGATATACTCATAAACATCATAATAAAATTCCATAATAATAATAATCATCATATATATATATATATATATACTCTGTTAAAATGTCGTTGTCCATATACAAAATGTGTATAAGTACATAATCATAAAATACATGGTATGCCATCATGGGAAGTGATAAAATGTGCCTTCATAGCAAGGTATAAAAAAATAATGCATATGCATCGTAAAAAATGTGCCTTCATATTGATGCGTACATCAAAACTACGTACATTTGTAAAAACATCAAATAAAATAGAGTCATAGCCGACCCTCTCCCTCATGTGGACTATCTCGGCCTCGATCCGGTGGTGGTCCCATCACTTGTGACCCCCGCTGACCTACTAGTGGCTTCTCCATTGATCTAACCGATGAATCCACCATACGCGACTTCGAGGCAATCCTACTTATGGAATGACGAATGAATAGGAGAGATCTCTATCACTCTAGGAAAACATCATAGCATAATGATCTATAATATGTAGTCTATCTAGTGGCTGCATCTAAATCCATATAAACATGAGGCATCAAAGAAGCTCTAGTAGATTGACACAAGGAAACAACCTCCTCTAAAATCCCAACCACCTTGGACTGAGACTGTAACCGCTCTATCTGGATCTGATTTCACTTTGCTATCACCACCTATACCTATGCCCTCTTGGCACACACATGATCCCTCTCTATCTAGAGCTGATATTTCTACACTACAACCTGTTGTAAATATTTTGTAGAGTGTTGTAATAACACTATAACTTTGTTACATTTGGCTTGCCATCTACTACAATGCTACCTAAGGAAAACCAAGTCACCCCCATCTCCTCCAACTTCCCCACCCCCTCCACCTCAAACTAGAGTGTGTGGTGGGATAACAATAGGATCTTATGGTGGAACTTGGTGTACCGGTCCTTGTGGAGGAACATTCTACAAAGGAGAATGGATACCCAACCGGGCATCCGAACTTGTGCTGTGGTTGTAGATGGGTATGTACATAAAATCCATGTCCCCGTCCTTGTCCATCGATCCATCTCCATCCGACCCATCATCATTGTCACTACCATGATGTCCTCCCCACTATTCTCTCCTATGCGAGGCCGGTGCTCTTGTGGTGGCTACACTCCTGCATCAAGTGCAACATGTGGGATAGTCAACTTCTTTAGCGAGAATAGTCGCATACCAAGTCAAAAATGTTGCTATGATATCTAGGATCTATAATCTATTGCAAAGGTGCCCCGGACCAACGTAACATCTTCTCAAATTTATCTCTAGCTCGATGTGTCCTAATCAATGGGCCAATATCAAATGTATCTCGGACCTAGCATGGGTACCACATCTCCATGTTGAGCACATCTTACACACAAAGACCCAATTATCATTGTACCCGATCAATCTAGTAATGTTCCATGATGTAATTGCGGATCCTAATCAGAAAATTATCAAATAATACAACGCCGAGCTTAATTGGATCCTTTAGCCATTGGAAATGCTTATACGGTCTCCAAACAAACATCTCGTAGCTAACTATCATCAAAGGCATGGTGATAGAAATAGGTATCAAACATATGACTACACACATTGTCACCTTCAAGGGTTCATCCCATTACCAAGGCTCATCACGACCTCAATCTCATAAAACTCCCGTAGGGTGACCAATGACAATATGGTCCCATTCCCATATTTGTAATAGTGTAAATGGCCCCACAATATTATGACCGTGGAAGGTAATCAAATGAAAATCCTAATATAATTGTGCAAGAAAGCACCGACCCCAAAAATATCACTCTCCTTTGATCAAACCACAAATAACTTCAATCAGGCCTAGGGGGAATGAGGTTCCCATATTGTCAGGAAATATGATGCCACTAAAAAAAGCCATAAGATAAATAACCACACATAATAACCTAGGATCTATGAAGCACGACATACCTAATCACATAATATAAACCATGCAAAATAGCTCAATCAAGCAATCAATGATTTAAACAAAATGGCCCCTATCATACTCTATCAATTTCTCCTAGATCGGTACTTTGAGTATCCCCCAAGCATCCTCGAGAGTAACGGTCATCTTGCCAATGGGTAATCTAAAGCACTAAATCTCACTATGCCACCTCTCAACCAAGGTTGTGAGAAGGATATGATCAAGTGTAATATATGGCATCCGTGCCACGTATGTAAGCCCCATCACATCCAATGTAATCTCTAAAAAAATTATCTCGCGTCGAGGGAATGTCACCTCAAAGGTAGCTAACCTACCATGCCGCTCTTGAGTTTGTAAGGTAGGTGACTGCATCTACAAGATCAAATAACACACTCATTATAATTTATTCTATCTAACATCATCTAACATTAGCCTACTCACTCCTACATTCTTCTGGATAATTTCCTAATTTCTTCTAAGGTTGATTAACCCCCTTTTCAATGCTTATGTGCCCGTCTTGGCATATGTGCACCCAAAGCACATACACACCCTTCACAACACCTACAGGCTCATTCAAATGCATGCATGTGCAACCCTTTGACCTACCTAAACCTAGTGATTACATGCCCTTTCTTGCGCCTACGCGCACCTATCCGCACCCGCACACTCGCTCGTATGTAAAAGCCAAACCTAGTGCATATGCGCTCATCCTAACACATATGCCCATGCACATATGCCCTATCTATTACTTGATGCCCACGTGTCCTTGAATACATATGCACCCATGCGCATATGTCCTATGCATGCATGCACGTGCCCCGATAATCTATGTGCGCATATGCTATCGTGGCACTTTTAAAGCGTAATACATGTAATTAAATGCTAGAAAATTAAAGAATGGATGGGGTAATCATGTAGGGACCATCATTGTGCACCCTCACATACTCTCGGACCGTATCCGATCACCTTGTATGCCTCTAAAATCACATCATATCTCTAAAGGGCAAGTCAAATATCAAGGTAAAATTGGCAAGGGCTCGATAACAAATGAATTACTCACGATGATTTACCCCCTGGAAGGGGTATATATGGTAATTTTGACCCCTCTATGATGCATTTTCACCCACCATGATGGTCGGGAGGTGTGATATGGCCACCGCGATTGTTCTAACTTTTTCTATCACCTTCCGCGATCTTTATTTTTAATAAATTGTCATTTTTTACTGTTTCACCCTACCGGGGCATAGTTTCCCTACCTAGTGACCATTGCTTCTTCCTAGGGAATTTTTATTGATTTCAGGTGTTCTTACCTCATCTAAATTCTTATAAAAAATAAAAAATCACTAAACAATTACAAAATTCAAAAAATAAAAAAATTGCAAAAAATTGATTTTTTTTTTTTTACAAAAATAGGTAAAATGTTGGTACGTAGCTGAATCCTTTATCAAACACATTGTATTCAAATTATATCTTTCTTACATTCTCACTTTTTTCTATAACAATGACTTGCGGATCATTTGGATCTACCCCAGTAACAAAGATGGTATGCTTGCTCTATTTGTACTATATAGACACAATGAGTTGCATGGTACTTTTTCGTGGCACATGAACGATTTTTCATTGGACCCCTGCATCCATCATATTTCCAATCACATACATCCTTTCTTGGGGCCCCACTTTTAACCCTTTTCATTACACACGAACATTTGAGAATTTCCGCTCGATAACAAAACATTTGTACAACTCTCTTAAAACGTTGTTGGTTTAAGTATGTGTGTTTGTACTTGTTTCCCTATTAGGTTGGCTTGTTTACCATTACATTCGTATGTTGCGTATGGAGTTGGTGTTTTAACAATGAATTTTATTTTGTATTATGGATTTTCATGTCATTATACACTTTTGTTGTATGCTTACATTTTTAATAAAGACTGATGATGTAGATCATTAGCAATATGATGAAATAAAGAAGTTTACATTAGGTAGATGCAAGCTTCTTCCATCCCCTTTTCTTCTTTTTCTTCCATATCATTCTCTTCTATTAACACTATTCTTCTAATTATATTGGGGCAATAGGGATCACCTGCTATAAATCATTTCTAACAGATTTGTTAAGAAAAGGATTTCTTACACTTCACAAATGATACCCCCATGAAATTTTCAAAGAGTTCATATTGGTATTATGTGAGGATCAAATCCTGCATCTCTTCTCTCTATATCAATATTAGGTATCTCTCTGTCTATCTTCCATTGTAATGGTATTTTACCCCGCTTTGGTATGTTCTCTTTCATCTTTTTGATCACCAATCAACCTCTTTCATCACTCCATCGATGCTCGAGGGGGCATTCTTCATCCTATTATTTTTTATTCAATCCCTTCAAAATTTTTACTTGTTTATGCTTGTCTACTATCTTTGAAGTGGCATTGCTTATGCCACCCCAAATAGGGGAAAATGTAGACACCTAAAATTTGCTTACGTAGTTTAATACTTAAATTACACTAACAATCTTCACCCCCTCTCGCTTTGGTCAAATAACGACACTTCATTATCTAACTATACTCCCAATTCATTCAGGATGCCAATTAACAATATTTTTATTAGTGATAATCCTCTTAATTAGATAAATTATAGGTTAATTAAGCCTCTAATCTTACATTTAACCAATAAACCTTCTTATTGGCTAAATCCCACTTCCATAAATTCCAAAATCCATCAAAACCCCTTCCACATTCTCTCACAAAGCTTCTTAAGCCTACTTATGATCCTTAATTAATCCTAAAAAATTAATTAGCTCCCAATCTAATCAAAAGTACATTAACTTGTAAAACATCTATTTTGGCTTTACCTTTTGTCCCACATACACTAGGATTCTAAACTTTCCCAAATGGAAGCCTATAAATACAAGGATAACATATCCCTTTAAATTTTACACCTTGATCATCATATCAAATACCTTACAAACTTTGAGACTTTGGAAAATAGCTCCTTTGCATTAGCTAAATCTAGTAGCATTTGATCTTAAGCCATTCCTCATGGTAGTAAGCTTCTCCATCTTGCATCCATTCCTTCAAGCTTGGTTAGTAGGAGAATATATAAACATGGTCTTGTAGCCATTTTAGAGAGATCTCTTCACCACTTGGAGAAAACAACACAAAATTGATTTCTTAGGATCTAACTAGGTTCATCTTTATATTAAGAAATATAGAGAAGTAGAGGTAACATAGTAATGTTAGTTTAATTCATGCATTATTGTAGAATTTTATCTCATTAATCTCTCATATTGATGTTTATGATAGATTTAGTTATATTGTGGAACTACTAGGTGTTAGTTTCATGTTATTATCATAGCTAATATTTTCATACATATAGGTATAGTTGATATATTTGACCAAGTATGCAACTGAAAATCAATAGAATTGATTTAATCCTACATTGCAATACTTTTACCCAAGTCAAGCAATATCACTATTAGAAAGTTCATTGCTTCAACTTCTTAAATAATCACTTGTTTCACCATAATGGTGGCTTACAATAATTAAACAAATAATTATGTGTTTTAAGTTCAATTGACTAAATTACCTCCATACCGATAACAACTATTCTTGTTAGCAATATAAGTAAATATTTAACATTAAAATTTTTTACCATCACCAATGAATCGTGAGAAAGTTATGATAAAAATATTGTTTTTTATAATTATAGTCGTCAATATGATCTCATAATGAATCAAAATAGTATCAAGTTATCAATACAACAATGCAATGAAGACAAGTATGTTCCATGACATTCTAAGTATAGAAAGTTTATTTTCATCTCTATGTCAACTTCCAACATAGGTGCAACATTACTATCAATGAAAATTATAGTAACCATGCACATACCAAATTACCTCAACTCATTCAAAGAAGCAAAGTGCATAACAATATTCACTTTCGATCTCAAATCAAACAAGAACTCAAGTACCAAAACAACATACCCAACAAGGTAAATACATATAACAACAAGCCAAGACAAGAATAAGTTGTAAATGCCAAATACTTTACGAACACAAGACAATAGGCATTGTTGCGTGGTTATGTATGAAATTACACATAAGTACGTATATCCTTTTTCAAGGTACACACACCATTGAACATTTAGCAACTTATACTTTCAATAACAAAAATAAAATTATGGGGTATGACATATCTGATGATAAGCACAAGATGCTTGGTAATTGTACTAGGAAGGTTTCCATCCTCAATGGTGGAGAGTTTGATATGTGGTAATGCAATAGTTGACAATTGAATGATTTGTTCAATGTTGTCGAGTATAATACCAGGTCAAAGCTTATTGAGATGATGTTGAGGGGGTAGGATTATGAGTGTCATTAGATGGTTTAGAGGTATGAGACACATGACACGTATCTAAGTCGGTATGTATAGATGATGTTGTGGAGACTGTTTTAGATTATGTGATAGTGATTTTAAGTTTAGAAGATAGATGTAACCCAAAAATAGAGGGAAAAGGGAGTGTATTGGTTTGGTGAAGGTTGAAAAGCATAATTGATATTATTACTTTAATTATTTCATTATTGTCAATCTACGATGGTGTTTGAGGCTGTTTACAAAAAAGAGAACAATTGAAATTGTTCTAAGAATGCATTAACTAGTAAGTTTAACCAAATACTATTTCTAAACTTATCTATTTAAGCAATAGTTGATAAGATATAATAGATATTACTAAATCTATGAATTTATATGCTAAAAGATGTAGGAATGATTTGTCAAATCAAAATATTGAAAGGGTGGGAATTCTCAAAAATAATAAAATGCTAAATAAAAAAATTAAATAAACATGCAATGTGTCCCCTCACATTGGGAGGATAGGCCTTGCTCCTTCCCTCCGATTTGGTTTCGAGGATTGAAAACTACAATAGAAAGATTTAACTTAGAATTATGCACTTTATTGAATGTAATACAATATTTCCTTTCATTAGCACTAACTACACTAAATATTCTACAAATAATTTTTCTAATAATCACGGTTCGATCACTATAAAAGAGAAATGATTATTTGCAAGATAAAACTAATAATTGACTAACATATTTCTACGAGAATAATTACATGTTAGGGAGTTACAATTTTTAAAGAACAAGTGTATATCGCACTTGGATTTGATTTATCTTGTTAACTCTGATTGGATTCTTTAAACAATTCTCAATCGAGATGATTTAACAATTTTAAAGGATTTCAAAGATCATGCATTTTAATCCCTTAAATAATGATGGCTGCTTTAGTTTGTTTCATCCACTTGTCCCACATTTCCAACCAAACTTGATGTTAAATTGGACTCTCATAATCTGTGCAAGTCACATGATGACTAGATGATAATACACATTCAATACTCCTTTCATTATGCAACATGTGTGCTAACTAGATCAGTTCATCTCCTTGTTGTCTGAGTCCTTTTATTCATTCATACGAGTCATGTTCCTCGATAACATGATTCATGCACTCCAAAGCGAGTCATATGCTTTAAAGTGAGTCTTGCGTTGGGCTTGAAGTGATTCTTGCACCAATATTTAGGCAATTCCTATGTTGGGCTATGAATGAGTCCTTCATTCACATTTGTTAGTGCATATACATATTTATTTCAACTCATTCAAAGAAGCATAGATAAGATGAAAATGAACAAGGTTTATGCATAAAACTTCCTTTTAAATATATTAAAGTATTAATTAAAAAATGCTAATATTAGTCTGATTACAAAATGATGATACAAAAATGAGGATTACATGGGAATTAACAAGGCTTATCACTCCCCATGCTTAGGGATTAGCAGGTTGTCTTGCTATGGGTTTCTATTCAAGGCTTCTACTATTCTTGTGCAATTGTATTCATTAGTGAAAGTAATCCATGTTTCCTTTTCTGGATTACTAAACCTAGAAAAGTTGATTACCATTTCCCTACATCTTTTTTAGTTCTCAACTCAATGGTCCTATGTGTTATTCCATCTAGGAACTGGTGCTAATACCTATGGTGGTCAAAATCTCATACCTACCCATTTTTCCTACATTTCTAGCATGATTCTACATATTTCTTTTTCTCTCTTTACTAACCATTGGAGGTTAGTTGGAGATATAACCTCTTTCTTTTTCCAAACTTATTGAAGTAATCCATATCATTATTGGAAAGAAAAGAAGAATATATTAAAATTTGGAAGTACATATTCCCCAAATCGACACACACATGTGGAAATTATTTCTTTATATTTGTCTACCGATTATAGGTAGTAAATGCTGGGCAATATATTTCGTTAAGAAATATTTTGGTGATGGAAGACCATGCCTCATGAGGAGGCTTGCATTTTCTTCTTCTTTGATGTAATATCCCCTTTGATCCCTCCATATGGATTGATGTCTTAGTGTGGAGATAAAAGATCTTAACTGCACCTCTCTCTATATATAGGTTAACGGTATTTATACTGTTTAGGAAGCAAACATTTGTGAACATAAAATTCACAAAGAAAAATTTTCCCAACTATATCAGATGTTGCATATGATCCCATGAATATTATATCATCCTCAAATTCATGGGATTTGACAGAGCAGATCCTAGAGGATTTCCATTTGAAATTTTTTTCTTTCATAAAAATTAGAGGGTGCTCTACAAGAAAGGGCTTGTTCATACAAGTGGCAGAGAACAATCATATTATCCTGGAGTATTTTATTTTCTTCTCTTAATATCTTGTTCTCATCGATACTTTCCGAGATCATATCACTGCTACATCCATTTGACCATCCCTCTTAATATAATAATTTGTGGAAATACATAATCTATTTGAATCATTTGGTCAGTGGTTGTTACAAGATCTATTTTCTCTTTTTCTCTTTGTAAAAGTGCAAGTTGATAAATAGTTCTTCAATTTTAAACTATATTAACTGAATTTTTGTTTGTTTTCCTCTACAATTTGTTGAAGTTGTTGAATTATTCCATCTTTATGATCCACTATTTTTGGATCTGCTGAATTATCTTATCTTTATCTACCTCTAATTGAGAAATGCTTGCATATTTTTCTTGAAGGATGAGTTGCAATTGGTTAATAATTTATTGAGCTTGATGTATCTCATACTCCACTTTGGAAATGGATAACACTTTGGGAATACAAATTGAAGTGTCAATAGGTGAGCTAGGCTCACACTCAATCATAGGTGCCTTTCCCTTATCAATCAGGAGGGACTCTTAAGTGGTAATTTTTATCTTCACAATATCTTCCTCCGAAAACAAGTTACGGAGGGGATGTAAAGGCATATGTAGAAGTAGGAGGTGTTTAGTTTAAGGTTCTCATTGTGGTTGTTATCTCTTGTTCTTCCCGTTAGGAGAATTTTTAGTTGGTGTTCCTCTATAGTCCGGCTTGATCCGGATGACCTAAGCCTTTTCTTTGGCTTGGCTTGGATGGAGGGCCTGTTTATGGAATTATAACAGGTTTAAGGGAATATTTCTTTTGAAATTTAATCCACTTTTTTAGCCCATTACACTTCTTGATGAAGTGATTCTTACAAATAAGGTGAATTTTACCTTAAAACTTTAGATATTGAGAACCCCAATGGAATTTTTCAATGGCGAGAAAATAGAGTCATATATAAATTATGGTAAGGTTAACTTTGTTTTGGTCCTTAGCTTCTCAATGGTGTAGGTGAATGAGAATTATCAATAGCGGGCCAAGGATAACCTCATATTAACCTTCAAAAGTAAAATACCTAATTACACATTTGGCCACATCTGCGTATAGCCTAGGAAAAGTGCTTCTCTTAGAACTCTTGGATTTCTATTTGTTATCAAAAACCAACTCCAATTTTTCTTTCTTCCCCACAAAAAACCTTTTAATGATTTTAGAGTAAGGATTCCTAAAATTTACCAATTGCCCTTCCTCTGGAATACCATAAATTTGACTAATAATGGAGGAAATGAATAATTTTTTTGTACATTTTACTATTTAATATCCTTCTACAAGGTTCACTATAAATTCATCTGTCATCCTGGGGTTGAAATCTTCATATGTGATCATAAAATCCATCCATCCCATTTTTTCAAAAACTGCCACTTATTTAGTGTCTCATAGCAATTTGATTGGACTTGATGGTTCATAACGAGCCTAATCCCCATTTTAGAATAAAAATAGAACTGGTAGTGGTGTACGATTGGAAAAGACTAGAATGAAAGAATCACAATAGTAATAGTGTTGGAGTAACAAAATAATGGTGTAAGAGTGACAATAGAGAAAACAAAAGAATGATAATAGTTTTATGCACATACAATTATGAATTGGCTAGAATTAGCCAATTTTTATGAAAGAGTTGGCAGTTTGGAGAATAAATGGGAATGTGTGAGTGATTAACGATGATCATGCGATAGATTGATTAGGATGTGGAATGTGTGAGGGGACATAGGAAGTGGGGAGTCATCATTTCACATAAGACCAATAATTAACATCCTATAATTAAACATTTTTAACATTTAAAAGAGAGTAATGACACATACCTCATTAATAATCACTTATCACATCTTCTATCAAGCACTATATTTATTCATGACATGATTCCTAGGTGACCACCATTGCTGGTTTTCAACCACCTGCATTTTATTTTATTTTTTAATACTTTTTATTTTCTTTTTTAGAAGGAACGGTCGTCACTTATAGTTGTCAACCACTCCATAGAAAGATAACCACCATTTCTAGCTTTTATCTATTTATTCTTTATCATTTTTATGCATGGATCAATTTAGCCTTGAGTTGACTTGGAAAAGGTAATGTTGTCCAAGAAATTCAGAGCCAAATTATCTTACATAATGTTCTTAAATTCTTCTTTGGACGTTGGTTTTTGGTATAGATGAAGTCGATGACCATTAAATAACATCACTCTTCTATCTCCATCAATCGGATGAGTTACATAGTTACATTGTTGAAGACTTCATCAATTTGGTATGGGCCCATCCATCTTGTTTGTAACTTCCCCTTAAAGTATTTGTATTTTGAATCAAATAGTAGAGCCCAATCCCCTTTTTGAAAATTCCTTTGCTTGATATGACTGTCATGCCACAAATTTCTTTGATGTTGGATGATCTCTGTTTGGTGTAATTCTTGTAACCTCATCTCATCCAATTCATTCAACTGAATAATTATTTCTTGTTGTGATTCTAATAATTCAATTCCTAATGCAACAATTGTCCTTAAGGTATGAATTTCAAATTCTATGGGAAATATAGCTTTATTTCCATAGACCAACTCATATGGAGTGAATCCTACGGTTTTTTTCCAAGTGGTGTTGTAGGCCCATACCACCTCAGGTAATTTCTAAACCCAATTATTCCTTGAGAAATCTACTATTTTGGTCAAAATGTTCTCCAACTCCTCGTTAGTGCAGACACAAAATCACACACTTACTACTATTATTATACCATCAAGTATGTTGTTTTATATAAGGATCTCATGTAAGAACAATATTAACTGATGACCCATTCCATAGTCCATTTTTTTGTCTTTTTGGTCTTTATTGTTGTTTTTCTTGCACACTTGGTCACTCATACACACAATTCTGGTCAGGTCTTAGAGATCCTTGTCTATCAGTTATCACTCATTTATCATAATTTGTCTCTAGACACTAACGCCCATGGATGGATAGTAATGTCGGGCATTCTGTCCATCCTGGGTGCCCTGTCACCTTTATGTTTGATCTTATTTTTGACATTTGAGGTTAGTATTTTTGGTTTTCCCTCTCATCTCTCGAGGTACTAGTTGGCATGTCGGGTCATTAGTGTTGAAATTCAAACAAAATATCCCTATATAAACATAACATACATACCATTATATGGGCGACTATTCTTATCAAGGGATAGATATCTACATAGAGAAAGGGACTACATTTGGGCCATTATTCTGCATACACATTGCATAAGAAGGGGAGTTCATTTTATTCCATCCACACATTTACATTTTTATCTAGCTATTTCTGTTATCTTTATGTCATTGGCACGAGGGCGACCTAGGAACACTATTGCACACACAAGTGCACATAACTACATTGGGTTTGCGATGTATTAAAATAATCAGTTGTAAGTTTACTATTTTGGTAGCTGAGGAAAATCGACCCCTCATTTTTCATCTTTATTTTTTTAGGATTTGATGTCTATTTGAGGGTTTTTATAGGTTCTTTCTTCATTATAAGTTTGTAGCAACTCCGACAATTATTGTGCGACCACATAGTGACAAAAGGTGAATAAGTGTGAAGCCCTAACAACATTGTCTAAACCACATCCCAAGATTTTTGCAGACTCAAGAACCCATAGACCCACAAGTGCCCCTATCCCTACCTAGGTGCCCTTGTGTCTTGCTATTCCGAGCATTTATGCATTTTTACGTACCTATTTGCAATAGTTTTTGTTCATGTTTCATCACACCTCTCGGTCCCAAGTCACCGAGAGGTAACAAAAATCAAAGGTAAGTACCTTATCCCTCTTATTTCCTTTCATTAATAAATTAAATAAATTGTTTAGCATTCACATTTCTTGCGTATATCATTTATATCATAGTTTTACATTTATATTCATATACAATAAATATATTTTATTGAATCATTTTGGTGAATCCATAGGTTAGAACTATTTTCCATAGGATCAACTAAAACCATAATGGCTAAGTATAGCTCATAATATAAAATTCCTATGATTACTCATAATAGAAAATTACAACCGCTTAACACATTATTCCATCCTCTTCTATTCCTTCACATGATATCTTGTCCCTCATGCATGTTGTTGGTCACTTATAGTCTCAGGTCCAATCTCTCACACTAGAAAGCAAGGCCTATTATGCTTCCATTGATAATAATTCATTGCAAAATAACCATGTTCCCAAAATATCCACAACTCGAGCGTTTCTCAAGGATTTTGTTATGCCTACATTTTCATGTTTTGATGGTAATGGAAAGTTGTACTTACATCTCAAGAATTATCATATTACTATGTATTCATATTCCAATGAATGATTATTACTTAAATACTTTCTCCATAGTCTCACAGATGGTGCTCTCCAATGGTACACACATCTACCCTTTAGATTCATTAGTACTTATTCTTAGATGGAAGAATTTTTTCTTCGTCGATTCATAGTAAAAACTGTCCCTAGAGTCACATATGATCATCTACCTAGCTTACATCAGGGAAAAAATGAACCTATCATTGATTACATTTTATGATTCAATGCTTGCATGCACCAACTAGTCTTCCAACCTATTGACTTAGAGAAGCAGTTTATCTTCTATCACGGTTTGATTCCTCCCTTAAAAATGATTTCAATATGACACATGTGAATCATTCATGCTTTTATGCTATATGGTCATTGATTTAGAAAAAGATATCATTTCTACACATGTTATATATCCTCCTCTTATTGCTACTACTACTACATCATCTAGTTCTTCTCCACTCCCATCTATTGAGCATCCTACACAGTCTCCATCTCCTCCACTTCGCAAGCAATTTCAGTCTACTCCATTACCTACATGTCCTCCATCTCCTACTCCATGTCAAGCTACACCTTAGAATTATACACCTATTTCATAAGGACCATTACATTTTTCGCATCATGCTAAACCCCATGATGTGTTATTTTCCTTTCTTGATAAGCATTTAATAATCTTACCTTCTAATCAACACCATCCACCACATCATTTGCAATGCCAATGTGATAGACCTTACTGCAACTATCATCGTATCAATGTCCATAGGGACAACGCCTTTTATTCCCTTCATGATCGCTTGCAACAATTATAAGATAAGGACATCATTTCCTTTTTCTCTCACTCACGTGAGTGGTATATATCTCCACTCCCTCATAGGCATGTTGTTACTTTGGTTAAGTTATCTCCTTTAGCTAGTTCTAAGGTCATTGTCCATCCACCGCCACAAATCATTACTCATGCATTCTCTCCATCTCATCTTGTACATCGTTACACCATCACATCCACGCATCATGCTACTACTACATATTGGCTTCCACAACCCTCAACAGCTTGTGTTTCCCACTATTTCTTCACCCATCATTTACGTTGCTACACATGACATTCAATTTGGTTCATACACTCATGTTGTTTTCATTCCACATGCTTCTACCGCTTCACGTCGGCTTGGTCTTTGGTAGGTGATTTATATCACCTTACCCCCAATGATGCACTCATGTTCTTATGGTTCTTACATGATTGTTGAGGGATCTATTACAATAAGAACCTCTCTTCACGTGCTTTCTCGATTCATCTAGTGCACCTTATCGACTCATTTCTTGATGACACACTCTTGCTTTATGGTTCATTCTCGATTGTTGAGGGGCCTTATATAAATGAACCTCATCATATATACATTAGGGGAATCATTATTATCCCTCTATCCCCATCATACTAACACATGCTTCACTACACTATTATGATCATCTTATTCACATACTCTTTCACATTATTCATTTTTACTTTACCATTCATCACAATGTTATTCATACATACAATGCACTCTTTTATCTATCACACATCCCAATTATACTACATCTTATACGCTACATCATCATTATATTATCATTACTCATCATCAACAACTATATGTTATAAAATCAAATCACCACAACAATATTCACAACATCAAACATCCAATATAACAACAATAATCAACACATCATACATCAACATATGCACACCAAATCATCACATCACATAATCAATAAACACCAAATATAACAACATATGCCAATGGTCCATATATATCTCAATTAAAATCATAGTTACAACAAACCCTATCATTGGGGGCAACTCCCCTACATCAATACATAAAAATATATCAAATCTTGTCATCACCATGACTATATGTCAATGCAAGAGCTCTTGAACTACAAGCCTCACTATTCACCCTACATCATTGATCACGGCCCCTATGGGTGAGCATGAGTTACTTCTTTTTTCATGTTCAGTGGTAGTTTTGATTATTATAGGGAGTATCCGATGAGTATGTTCAGATAAGCGGTGGAGATAAATATAGATACTCCGAGGGCACCAATGGTGAGAATCACCGTTATTGATGAGTTACTTTGGGGCTACATGCCCTAATGAGGAGGGGTGATTGTACAGATTGATGATGTGGGGTTACCCCAAAGTATACTGCATGGTGGGTACCAAAATTGAGGATATTTGATTGATCTGAGTAGCACAAAGGAAGGAGCACATGGAGGGGAGGTAGAGCCAGGTTTTGAGGATGAGGAGGAGGAGGGTGATGGTGACTTAGCTTTGCTGCTTTTTTAGTGATGATGGCCAAGAAGGAAATAGTGGAGGGAGAGAGAGATTTGGCTCGAGAGAGAAGGATGACCTCCTTGCTATTCGGGATACACTTATTGTAGAGAGAGATGGAACTGATTGTTGAGAGGGATGGACTTCATGCACAACTTTTACAGGTCCCTATAGATGAATCTTGGTATAAGGGCCATATGGATTTTTGAGGAAGGCCTTAGGGATCACAAGGCTTTCTATATTTGGTGTAGATTTATCAATGATGACTCATTCTAGCGAGGCATAAGGGAGTGCCTACAAAACATCCTCCATGTGGTATGATTTTGGTGGCTCATTATGATGTTATGGGTAGAGTAGGACTATTATGTTAATTTTATCATTAAAAACTACCCTGATGCCACTTTATATGTAGATTACATGGCTGTCAAAGGGGTAGATACTATAGAAGTGAGGCCTAGTGCGAGTGTGGTGAGCATGGGGCAGCCACCTAGGAGGATAGAGAGAGTGGATGGTGGTGAGGGAGGAGCCGGAGGTGAGGTTGTGGTTACGAGTGTTCCTAGAGGGGGTGGAGACATATTTTACTATCTTGATTTTGATGTATATGATGACATAGGCTCATAGAAGCCCATTTTTGTATGATGATGACATATATTGATTTTTGGACTTTGATTATGATGTATATAAAATTTGATTATATATATATGTATATATGATGATGATGATGATGATTTTATGGTTTATATTGTATTTTAATTTGTATGTGTTATATGTTATATGTTTTTATTTGAAATGTGTTAGTGTTTTATGGATTTTGATGGATATTAAGAAGCATGGTTTGTAAACATGTTTGGTTACATATGATTAGATGTGGTTGAATGTTTAATTGATTCAAATGACTTTAAATGTGACCCTAAAATGTGGTATATCAAAAAATGTAACTAAATAAAATGAGGTAAAAATGAAATGATTTCCCATGCTATGGATTTGATACATATATGACGGGTTTTAAAACACTTAAAACACTTTTGTAGCCTTATCAAATGTTAAATAAGATTATCAATGGGTAGTTACACAAAATCATGATAGAAATGTGGGTTTGAGTGAATGTATTTTGCTAGGATGATGAAGGGATTTTGTATATGTAGGTTGATGTGGGAGAAAGGGATCTCCTTTTTCAAAAGTTTCATAGGGAAATGCCCCAAATTTTACATATTATTTTGAAGCAAACTGATTATGATGGGAAGCTTGTTATAATGGGAAAGTTGATCGATGTGGGAAGCTTTCTTGGATGCTTTTGATATTGATGTATTTTTGAAGGTTGATCAATGCAGGAAGCCTTTTTTACATGAGTAGCCATCCTTTGAGGGTATGGTCTACATTTTGATTTTGACAAGATGGTCCATCCTTCGAGGGATCAGTCCATAATTTTGACTAGTAGTTTCCTTCAAGGGATCAATCTACTTTTTATATTTTTGATAATGATTTAGACTTGTGAATAGTTTTCCTTCAAGGGATCATATCTATTATATTTTTGATATTTTGATAAGAGGAGCATCCAAATGATTTTTACATGCATTTTTGAGCTGAGGAAACCTAATAAACCTTTTCAGGAGGGGATAAAATGTGCATGACCTACACACACATGCCCCATGTCATGTTTTTATTGGTATGGATGGATGGGTGTAATGATTTTAAGGGGTTCTAAAGAGAGGAACTTGAAATGAAAATATGTGATGAACAAAGCCATGGTGCTCATCTTTAAGGTGTATTAGGATGTTAATGGATAACCACATACTTTCAAATCATTATAATGATATGATGAAGTGATAGGATTTGGATGTAACTATTGTCATGATGATCAATTATTTAATAGTAGAAAGGCCACAAGTGTGAAG
The DNA here is from genome assembly GCA_018340775.1 of Taxus wallichiana var. yunnanensis. Classification (NCBI taxonomy): domain Eukaryota; kingdom Viridiplantae; phylum Streptophyta; class Pinopsida; order Cupressales; family Taxaceae; genus Taxus; species Taxus wallichiana. The sequence continues at coordinate 352,228,678 of CM031242.1, read as the reverse complement.
CATTTAGAGGTTCCCTTTTAGGTTCCCCATCAAGAGAAGTGAGATGATACGCTCTTGACCCATACTTGTGAGTAATAACATATGGACCAATCCAATTGGGGAAAACTTTCCATGTTTACTCTTGTTTCTAATGTAGTGACATTTTTATTTTCTTTAAGTACAAGATCACCAATTTTAAAGTCACATTCTTTGACATGTTTTTTATATGCTCTACTAATACATTTCTTGATAGACTTGATGATGTTCAAGGGTTGTTAAACATTTTCATCTAACAATTCAAGTTGTGTTAAGTGGTCTTGGTGATATTCTTCATCAGGGATGAAATCTTTGAGAGATACATGAAGTGATGAAAAATTTGGACTTTGAGAGGTAGGATGGCCTTTGAGCCATAGATGAGTGAATAGGGCATAACACCTATAGGTGTGTGGATGCTAGTTTGATAAGCCCAGAGAAAAAAGATTTGGAGATGCAATTCCTTCCTACGTGTCATCATCTATTATTTTCATAAGGATTTTATTAAGTGTTTTGTTAGAGGCCTCAACTGTCCATTTTCTTGAGGATAATATGGTGATGAGAAACTGAGTTTGATGTTGAATGTATCATAGATTTTTTAACTTCTTTATTTTTAAAGGATTTTCCATTATCTGTGATGAGTTTATGTGGGATACCAAAATGACATATGATATTTTGATATATGAAGTTTGATGATAGGTCCTTGATTTTTTCAGGTTAAAGGGATGGCTTCAACCCACTTAGTAAAGTATTCAATTTGTTGTGATAATGGAATGATGTTGTTGGGATGATTTAGGATTGATAGCACCAATGAGGTCTAACCCCATTGAGAAAAAGGGCCATAAGTCTGAGTGGGTTGTAATGCTTGACTAGGGACATGTGAATGAGATCTGAGTGGAGTTGATTTAACACATTTCTTTACGTATGCACAAAAATATTTGGTGATGGTAGGCCAAGTAATACCCTAGCCATATGACACGTTTAGTGATGGCATTTCCACTAAAGTGACCACCACAGATGCCATCATGGACTTCTTTGATTTCTTTGATTGATTCATGTGATTTAAGACATCATAATAGTATACCATGTCAAAAGCTACGTTTATAAAGGATACCACCTATGATGATGAAGTGAGTGACACATTGAAGAAATGATCATTTAGCACCATGTGATAAGTTCTGATGGTAGTTTACATTCAAAAGATAGTCATATATCTAAGTGTACCATAGATCGGGTGGATTATTGTCAATGACATTAATGGAGGAAAGCTCATTTTTATGTGAAGGATGATCCAAGCATTGAACAACTATAAACATTTTAGTTTTATCCTTTGATTTTTCATTTCTAAAGGGATGAGGGATCCGAGAGATGCCATAGTGTCTACAAACCTATTAGAAGATCATGGAATAGCTTGAATGGTATAATGATCAAATGTGCAAGGAGAAAGTCAACAACAACTTTTTATATTTTTGAAGGATTTCATTTTTACATTGATATTCTCCTTTAACTTGATTGATGATGACAAGTTGTGAATCTCCATAGATTTCTAGGATGTGGACACCTAAGAGAATAGTGTATTTAGACCCATGATTAAGGCTTCATATTCTTCCATGTTATTAGTACATTCAAAGTTAAGTTTGAATGATAGTGGAAGTGGAATATTCTAGGAGGTATGATAATGACTCCGGCTCCTCCCCCTTCTTGGCATTTAGAACCATCAAAGAAGAGAGTCATTTTAATGGGGATAAAATCAGATTCATCGATGTTGTTGATGGATTCATCAGGGGGAAGTATTCGTGAGGGAGTTGATTATCTAGAAGGGGTGCATCAATGAGTTGATCTATAATGGCCTAACCTTTAATATATTTTTGTGATATAATTTTGAGGTCAAATTCAGTCATGAGCATAAGCCATCAAGTTATGTGATCATTATGATAAGGTTTAGAGTACATGGTTTTAAGTGGATTAAAGATGGTGATGACATATGTCTTGTGATTGAGGAGATAATGTCAAAGTTTGGAGGTGGAAAATATAATGCACAACATAATTTTTTAGCTTCAGTGTAACATGTTTCATACTCATGGAGTGTGTGGCTAATGTAATATATGGCCTGTTCACAACCTTGATTATCATGGTGGGTGAGCATAGCTCCTAGAGCATGTTATGAAGTGGATATGTATAGATAAAATGGCTCCCCTTCACAAGGTGGAGTAAGCACAAGAGGTGATAATAGATATTGTTTGATTTTTTCAAGGCTTTTTGCAATCAAATCCCAATGAAATTCTACATCTTTGTGGAGAGATGGTGAAATGGTTGACAATGGTCAGAAATTTGTGATATGAAACATCAAATTGACTATAATTTACCTTGAGGCTACATATTTTTAAGATTAGATGGTGGAGGAATTTCAATGATTTCTCTAACCTTTTTGGGTCAACTTCAATGCCTCGAATAGATATGATGAATCCTAAAAAAATTTTCCAATGAGAACACCAAAAACACTTTGCAGGATTAAGATGAAGACAAAACTAGATGAGATGAGTGAAGATTGATTCAAGGATGTCAAGATGGTTTTTTCATGATTTGGATTTTCCTAAAGGTCATCAACGTAGTCTTTGACAATTTTTGGATGAGGTCATGAAAAATGTATGTCATGGCATGTTGATAAGTAGCCCCTACATTTTAAGACCAAATGGCATGACACATGGTAATAAAAAAAGGTTCCCCAAGGGGTGATGAAATAATTTTTTGTGTTGATCATTGGGGGGAAATGAGGATTTGGTTATAACCAAAAAATCCATCCATGAGGAAAATTTCATGGCCAAGTTGTTAGGTCGATGAGTTGATCTATGTTTGGAAGAGGGAAATCATCTTTAGGACAAGTGAGATTGAGATCCTAAAGTCTATGTGTAGAAATGTGTATCTTTCCTGAAGCTTTAGTTATGGGGATGATGTTAGAGACCCATTGTGGATAGTCAATGGGTATGATAAAGTTAGCAGATAAAAGGTGTTGCAACTCTTCCTTAACAAGGAGAGCTATACGGGGATGCATTTTATGGAGTTTTTGTTTAACTAGGCTTAGCATCGGGATATGTGACTATGTTGTGTATGATGAAATGTTAGGATCAATTCTAGGCATATCACTGTATGACCAAGAAAAGGCTTGGTGATATTTTGTTAAGAATGAAGTGAAATCATCTAGTTCTTGTGGATTTAAAGATTGACCAACCTTAACTATGTGAGGATCTTGAGGGGTGCCTAAGTTAATGTCAAAGGTGGATTCATTAAGGAGAGTTGGTGTGTTAGATGGTAGGGATTTCTGAAAAAATGGTCTTCATCTCCCATATGGGAAAGGATATCCTAGTCATCCTTGACACTTGGAGGATATCTATAGTAGGTGAATCTTCATCAACCATTTCTTTCCAAACAAGGGGTAATGATTTAGTGGAGTGATTGGATTGATAAGTAAGTGGCCCTAAAGATATAAATTGATTGATTAAAAAAAAATTAGGTGGGATGGATATATGTCATCTTGTGTCCATAGGATCTTTAGGGTTTATTGGTGATGATGGTTCTAGTTTGGAAATAGACATGGATGTAGAAAGTTTGGATGTAGTGGCTTCACATATTTCAGAGCTGAATTTTTATAACCTAAACCACTTTTCTCATAGGATTTAAGAGAACATGGGATGATAAGTCATGGATTCCTTGTTCATAATGACCAAGGCCAAAACCTCTCCATGCACAAATGATGATATATACATACGAGAAAGTTTGGATTGTTCAAGAGATTTGAAGTTTAATGTGAATGGCATGGCATGGTGTGGATTGATAACATGGGATGGAGGATTATCAAGTCCCCCATAGATGAGGTTTGTTTTGAGATAAGAAGGACCATAGAGATAACATCTCCTACATTTGGTTCATACATGGGTTGTTTTTCGGGTGAACCATATGTTTTGGGTGAAGGGATGGAGTTGAGCATGAGGAGATGATATTCCCCAAGTGTAAGATGTTTTATAGCCTCACTGAGAGAGGAATCATCTAGTAGCTTGGAAGAAGGGATATATGTGCTAGTAGATGCTTCATCAGATGACTCAAGTGTGGATTTAGGTACAAGGATGTCATTTGGGTGGTACATCATGTGCAATCAACAAATGGATTTGGATCAGTGGGGATAGTGAAAGTCCGACCCTCATGTTCATATTTGAGACAACGATGGAGGGTGGAAGGAATGTAAAATGCATGGTGCATATCCAAGGGCATCCTAACAACATATTGTATTGAAACTCTCCTTCTATAATGTAGAAGAAGAGTTCTCTGTAGGGTTTTGACACCAACTTTGAGTGGTAGAATAATAATGCCTAATGTGGGTGTGATAGTGTCATTGAAGGATCATAATAAAACTGGAGTTTGAGTGATAATAATGTTGGGTAAGTTTAAGTTGGTCAAAGGTGAGGGAGGATATGATGTTAATGGTGGAACCACTATCAATCATGACCCTCTTGATGGAGATGTCATTGATCGAGTGTAATGAAGAGTGGTAGGTCATGGTCCTCTTGGTCTAGAGAGAGGAATTTTAGATGGTTCAATGATATAGCGGTGGATGCTTTAAGGGAACCTACAAAGTTTGTGAAAGGAACAAGATCATTATTGGCTGGTATGGTTATGGATTGAGGGCTTCTATCATAGCCTTTTTTTGAAAAAGGTGATGTTTGAACTAGTTCATAAAGTGACATCCTGATGGGGGATTGGTGTAATTTCTTGATAACAACCTTTTTTGTACCATAGTGAAAGGGGGTGTTGTTGCTTGTATTGAAATTTTGGCTTTGGGTGATGGTGTTTGATTAGATGACTTTGGGAGATAAGGAAATAGATACTTTAGGTTTATCGATGAAGAAGATAATTCAGAGGTGGAGGTATAATGATGAAATTTTACTTTTCTTAGGCTCAGATGGCTCTTTTCATAATTTTGTGAATGAGTAGTGATGTGTATGACATCAACTTGATGAGAGGTATTTTAGGGATGGATTTTTAGGTTTTGATGATGATGATGTTGATGTTGGTGTTGTGTTTGATTGAGAAGGAAGGAAGAGCGGACGCCAATTTCTTGAACTTTTAAGTGAAAGGCCCTACAATCTTCTATGAATGGCCTCATGTTTTGTGGTAATCACAAAAAATTGAATTCATACCAGAAGGTTTCCATCCTCGATGATTAGATAACTTAGGAGGTGGTAATGTAATAAGTGACCACTTGAAAGGAGGTCATCTAAGATGGTGGCATAATGCCCCTTAGGTGTAGATGGATGGGGAACAAGTTTTTTCTATATATTTTCCTCGGGAGGAGGTAAAAATTTAGCTATAGTTGTTTATTTTTGGTCATGGAGGCTTTCTAGGCACCACAATGGATGGAGGATGAGGACCCTATATATGGGTGGCCATTGGTGTGGATAGTTAGGCTGTGTGATGGGTGAGGGTGAGGACCCAGTAGATGTATGTTGTGGAGTGATATTATGGTGTAGGATAGTTGGATGTGTGTGATAATGTGTGGATAGGGATGGATATGAATGTAGGGGTTTGGTAGGTGGATTTTGACCCTTGAGATAATAGGGTGATTAAAAGTATAAGGGAGTGAGGTCCATGCAAAGGGATTTTGATCTGGAAAAATATTGAGGGATTTTGAAGACTTGAACAAATACCTTGTTTATGAGGTCCTTTTGTGGTTTTGATGGACTTGGGTGTGGTTGATGAGGATGCAACAAAGAGTTAGATTTTCCTAGGGTAAAGGGTGTTTTGGGTTTTTTATTGATGTGGATTTAGGTGTAGTTTTGGAAGGTGTAGAGGATGTAGGTATGGATTTAGTAATGGCATGTGATGAGGGTGTGGGAATAGTTTTAGTAATATTTTCAATAGGAAAGATTCAATAGTCATAGTTTTAGGCTCGTTGGATACTTGGTGTTGATTCTATAGGTTTTGATTTGATAGGTAATGAGGTAGGTTTCAGGGATAGGTTCTATCTTTGTTATTGTATTGATGGTGTGAAAAAATTTTTTTGTGTTGATTGATAAAGATGAGGGGTGATTCGGAAAAGGTTGCTTAAATATGTCAAGATTTTGATTTGGGGTGCATTTGGATTATCTAAGTGGAGTTCACCCTTGTCGATCAAATCTTGAAGTACATTACGGAACATGTGACACCTTTTGATGTCATGTCCATTAACCCTATGGTATTTACAATAGTCATTATCTCGAGTACCAAATGGGTTTAGATATTGATGTGTCGATGGGTCGAATAGGTGGGAGATATCATATTGGAGGCAAGTAATTTGTCAAAAAAACACACTATAAGTCTCTCCTATAGGTGTATAGCTATGTTGTTGATGGGAACTCGGTAGTAGGTTTTTCCTTGGGAGAAGATTTAACTATGATGAATGTTGGTAGATGTTTTAGACTTATCGGGTTGGATGATGACTTAGATGGAAACTCAACTTTTGGTTTCTTAGGATGAAGCTTAACTTGACCATCTTCTAGAGCTCACAATTCCAATTTATGGCCATGGTGAAAGCCTCATCAAAAGTTTGAAATGATTGGATTTGTAATGTGGATGAGATATGTTTAGCATGCATGAAAAAAAAATTTGATTAATTTTTTTGGTAATGAAAAAAAGGATAGTTGATTAATTACACCTCTCCAATGGGTGAAAAAAATCAATAATAGATTCATCTTCAAATTGTTTGATGGCATATAGGTCATTGATAGTGACTTTGTGGCTATGTTTATGGAAAAGTGTTCTAAGAAAAGTTGAAAATTTGTGTAAAGGAGAATAAGGAATGTTGTGGAATGTTATTGTACCAATCCAAGGCAGGACCAACAAGGGACATGGGAAAGGTCCTCAACATAAGGTCTTGATCATGAGCTATTAGATAGTATGTGATGAAAAAAGGCATGGATGTGTTGTTGGGGATCTTCCTTGTTATAAAATTTGATGAAATTTTGGAAGTTCCCAGTGAGGTGGATATGCTTTATATGGCACTGAAGGGTGAATGGGCTCATTGCAAATTTGGTCATAGGAGAGCACATTCTTGGATGAAGATGAAGCAACTTTGAGACTAGATATGTGGTTCAAAAGGGCTTGGAGAGGATCAGGTTGAGTTTTGTTGTGAGGATGAGATAGGTTGAAATGAAAATTGGCTAGGTTGTGAGTATATGCCTGATATTGCTTGAGAAATGCCTTTTAGTAGGAATGTTTTGTTGGGGAATTTTATTGAGGAACATTTTTTTGGTAAGGGACATTCTGTTGTAAGATGTTATATTGTGGAATGTTTTTTTGAGGCATGTATTTTTGAGATATATATGTATTATTGAGGATGTTTTATTGTGGTATTTTTGTTGTGGTATATTTATTGATATGTTTTGGATGTGTTTGTTGTGGGATATTTTGATGAGATGGAATAATTTTTGAGAAGAAAGGTTGTGAGGGTTATGTATGTAATATGGTATGAATATGATTATATATAAGTGAGTGGTTGTGAATATGTAAGTGACTTGTTGGAAGGATATAACAAAAGCAAAGGATGGTGCTTTGTTGTGAAATATTTTGTTGTGGATATTGTGTTGTGGAATGTTTTGAAGAGGTGTAGATTGTGGCATGGAGATTAGTGGTTGTGATGGTTGTGGTATGTATTGTGAAATAGGGTGAGTACTAGCAATGACACTAGTATTGATTAGAGGTGTAGTTGTAGGGATAGACATGGTGATGTTTTGAATGGGACTAGTAACTGGTTGTGAAGATACAATATATAGAAAAAGGCCACGAAACTCGATGGAGGTGTTTGTACCTATGAAGAGACCAGAGGGGTAGGAGTAGGAGGAGGAAGTTGTGGTATTGCTTAGGGAGGTGTAGAACCTATAGAAGGGCTTGGTGAAGATGTAAATTGTTGAGCAGATGTGTTTTGTGATGAAATCATATGAAGGTCATAAATAGGGATTGAAGAGACATCAAATGTCTCGGGTTGACTAGTAGAAGATTGATCATTTGATGCTTCAAATTGGTTAATAGGAATAGAAATTGACATTTGATATTTTGGGTTGACTGACATTTGATGTTTTAGATTGATTTGTTGAAGTGTATGGTATAATTGTTGGATGAATGGTTCTCGATTTTGATTGATGAGATGTGCAATGGTAGATGAAGGATTGTAAGTGTATGGAATTGGTTGGGGTGTAAATGGTTGTAGTTTGAACATTCCTAGCTGCTAGATAAGCATTGAGAGAATAGGGTTTGAATCTAACATTTCTTCAAAAACAGGGTCTCCCCTATTATAGAAAGGAGGTTCGGATGCCTCTAGTTGAGAACTAGGAGAAAAGGGGTGTTTTGTTTCTTCTAGTCCAAATGTATGAAGGATTTGACCATGATATTGATGTGGGGAATTCAAAGTGTTTTCCTCATTTCTTCATTATAGTTGACCCCTAATTCATTCCAAGTTTTGGGTGTTAGAAAAGGGAAGTGGATGTAATTGTTTGATAAAATGGGATTTTTGTTGTTGGTGAAAAATGTTGTAGGAAATGGTGTAGAAATGATGTAGTATAAAATGGGACATGTTGTTGAAATGGTATAGGTAGGTGGGGTGGACATGTTTTCAAAATTTTGATTATGAGCTTTTTTTCTGGTAAGTACCATGGTAAAAAAACACACAAACACCTAAAAAATGAAAAAATAACTAATTGGGTTGATTTACAAACAAAAAAAAGCAAGAAAAAATATTGTTTTATATTTATCTTGATTAATTATGAAAGAGTGAAATGTGTAAGATGGTTAACGAAGGTCCTAGGAAATGGTAGTCTATGGTTGGTTTCAGAATGTTTAAGGGTGGAGTCCTCGATATACCCAAAGGTACATGAGGCCCAACTCTATAGTTTCTATGGTATGGGCATGTGTATATTGGGGCCTACCCCCTCACTTCATGGTCCCACTATGATAAGGGAGTCAGGGTGTTGAGCCAATATATACCAACAGACATAGAGATTATACTCACTAGAACACCGAGTCGGTTTCCTATTGGGTGATGAAATCCCAATCAGTTATCACCTAGGTGGGAGTTGTTTGAATGTGCATTTTTGATGTTGAAGTGATTTGGTTGTGTGTGGGGAAGAAATAAGTGAATGCAACAAATTTTTTCCTAATTAGACTATGTGAAACAAGAAGGATGAAATGGTTTATTTTAAGATCCCAAAATGAAATGTTTCTTTTGATGAGGACAATCAAACAAATATGCAAAACTTGAAAGAAAAAGGAAGGTTTTAGGACTTACCATGAGATCACTCTCCTTTTTTTTTTTTTAGATTTTAGAAAATTTTCAAAGCAAGCAAATCTTGATAATCCAACAAATGAAGATTTTTAAAAAAATACCCTACAAAACAAGTTAAGAAAAAAAAAGAAAAAAAAAGAAGTAAAAAGTGAAAAATAAAATTGTGAGCTATATATAAAAAAAAACAAAAAAAAAAGTGTGGTGATTTTCCCAATCATAGGTGATTATCTAATCACAGATTGATTATTACATAGAAATTAGAAAAAATAATACTTTTTATTGATGAAATGAAGCAAAAGAATAAAGGGACAAGTCCCACCAGGCATGCCAAATGTTGATGAAAATTTCACCTTTACAATTGGATTGATAATACAATGAGGTAAAATTGGATCAACCTCAAATATGATGGGGTTTCCAAGATACCCATGGATGATGTTGATGGATGTTTGATTGTTATGCTCCATGAAGAATGGATCAAGCTCCTTTCCTGTGAATAAATCTATAATCACAACACTACACAAGATGGGATTAGTAATATGGATAGGTGGGTTTCCTAGAAAAGGCCAGTTCCCAGAAGTCAAAGGAATTCCTTATGTGGATGTCAACCCACTTTTAAAAACACTTAAGTTTATTTATGAAAATGAGATATAGCATATGATATATGAAAATATGTGATCAAATGTTTATGATTTATTTAGTTTATTACAGATATTCAGTTGATAATGATAATATGAAAAAATAAATAAGTCTAGGGCTCAAAATTAGAATCTAGATCAGTGTCCAGATTCTCAGAGAAATTGATCCCACATAATAGGCTAGGTCATCCTCCTCGAGGAAATATAAATCAGGCTCCTCAATGTAGTCATCTATGAAGAAGTATCTAATACTCCTCTTTAGTGTCATACTATGTGAAAAATTCAAAAATCTTCAAAGCTGACTTCACTTCCCAATTTTGATTCGGGTTCAGGTATCGGAATCTTCAGGGATGTTGAATCCCACTTCATGTTGATACTCAAACCAAGCTAGGTCATCTTGGATGCATTGCACTTCATAGTAGGCCTCCTAAAACTCATCGGTGGCCTCACGGATCTTCTGGTGGACTCAAAGATGGTCTCTAATATATCATAGGAGTATGTGATAGCACACAACTCTAGGTCATGTAGTAGATCATATTGTTCCCAATGCAGAGGATGTTGAATGAATTGGAAGAGAATTGATGTTGGTGATTAGGTGGTTAGGTCCACCTATGGCCATCTAAAAAATCCATGCTTGACAAAAGATTAGTAACACAAAAGGAAAAAATAATTGATAAAAAATTTTAAATGAAATCTAACTATAAAAGAAATAGAAACACATAAAATGATAAGTGATTACAGGAATCACAGTGATTCCAGAAATCACATGTGATTCTTGAAAATTTTGACAAGCTAAATAAAAAATAAGATATTTGATTGATTGATAATGAAACTATGATCTTCTAAATGAAAAAAGGAAATAAGTAATGATTAGGTAAGTATGTTTAAGATGAAAAAAATTAAATTAAAATAATGACAAACCTTGATTGATGATGGGTGATGATAGAGTTGATAACGATTGTGGTTGGATGATGAATGAGCTTCTTAAATGATCTCCAAGATGCTTGATGGATGTGAACATGCTTTGGATAGATGAAAAATGACACTTGATAAACTTGAATGAAATGCTTGATAATGCTCTTGAAATTCTTGATGGTCTTGAATGGTCCCAAAGAGAGGTAGGAAAACTAGTATTTATAGATCATTGATGATAAGAGAAATCATCAACATTTTTGGTTAGTTTGAGTTTGGGAGAGATATGAAGGGATAAATTTCTAATTTGAACTTTAGTGTTATGGGATTTTGAGAGATTATGGTGTGACAACTTAGAGATGTTAAGATGTGTAGTTTGATAGGTTAAGATAGGGATTAAGTTGGTTAGGATAGATGAGGAGTATTTTTGGTAGGTTTCCTAGTTAAACTAGTCGTAACTAGTGTGAAGTAGGGGCTTGTCATAGGGATGAGTGGGGTGAGGTTAGATGAGGATAGAGGTGGTTAGGATAGGTATGGATACATTTAGAAGGTTTCTAGTAACTTAGACTAACTAGGGGTCATGATGAGTTCATGACATGAGTGTAGGGGTGAAGTGGAATATGTGAATTAACTAATTAATTAGCCATGTATTTTTAAGATATTTGCAAGGATGTTGCATGATGAAGATGTACCAATTGACTTTGGCCAGCATTGAGGATTGGTTAGAGAATTTAGAGGAAGATTTTTCTCACATATTTAACACTGGACCTGAATTTGATGCACGCACATGGGTTAAAAAAATATGTATCATGAGTTCTATGAGACATTCTTTTCTTATTTCCTATAGAGTTATATGAGTGGTTGGCAGCATATGTATCAAAGAGGAGTTGGAGGTATAGAGCACTTTTTTGGATGTAGGAAGATTGCCATAATTTACATGATGTCAATTTGACTTGGACACATGTTGTAGATCATTACTAGACTAGTATTTTGCATTGTTATAAGGTGGAGTATGCAATTTCTACTTATTCCTGTCTAGAGGTTGTTGAGTTCTATTTCTTACATGAATTGAGATGATCTTATTTTCACACTACTCCTTGGATGATTAAGATCTTGATCATGACTCTGGATTTGGAACAATATCCTATGGATAGCTAAACCCTACCACGCATGGGGGGAGGAGTAGGTGAGGTGAAATATGGTAGAGATAGTGGCGGAGAGATAAAGAGAAGAAAGGTGGCCTAATATTAATGAGGCACACAAGAGGTATTTAGCAAAACATCGTGATGTTGTGGAACAAATGGTGTTTCGAGAGAGATGAATCATGAAGGATTTAGAGCTCACATAGAAGACGTGGAGCTGGAGCATCTAGTACTCCCCCATTTGGGTAAACATGGAAGAGATCCCTCTTTTTCCGCATATGAGGGATATCTAGTTGAAATTACAAGGACCATGGGCGCACATTTTATGCCTTCTTGCAACCTAGCCCTTACGCTTGGTTTTCCAATTTTTCAATATTCATTGATAAAAAAGCTATTATGGGTAGTAGAGTAGTGACATTCATATAGCACATTCTCGTTAAGTTTAAGAGTTATTCGGATAGCACATTCATCAATGGTGGCACAAATGTCGCCTCGTGCTATTTGGGCATCTCGGTTGGAGGTATATTTTTTGGTGCATCATCGACACGAGAATGTGGATGCGTAAGAACGTTGGCAACTCATATGGGAGTAGCACAACTTCATAGCTTGTGGGAGTTCAATTTAGTACCAATGTTAGAATGCAAGGCAACACATCCTCTAGTCCGGTGCCAATACAACAAGAGGTTCAAGAGGATTAGGTGGTTTAGGGTCTAGTGGATCTAGAGGTGGAGGGAATACATGAGGTAATATGGGTTCTAGATCTGGTGGACACTATCTCGCACCAACCCCGTGAAAGTTTTTTACGAGATGTCCCTTCACCTAATATAATAGAGAGGAGTTGAATATGCGGTGGAACATGCACATATGTGTGAGATAATATGTTACACTAGGGGTATTACAACTCCTGAGTGTAAGGAAATCCAGTTTGCTACTACTTTGTAAAGTCATGCGCATAGTTGGTATAGGAAATATGATCTGAACCAAAGTTATGTAGACTATACCATGCTTTGTGATGCTTTCTTAGAAAATTTCCATATATCGAGTTTGAGTAGAAAATCATAAGCACACTGAAGGAAATCAAGCACAACATAGATGAAAGAATTAGGGAGTACGATGCATTATTTAAAACTTTGTTATCAAAGTTATCCTACAATATTCACCCTAGTCAGCATGCTTAATGATTTGTTGGAAGTTTGATCACACCTTTCCAAAGGGCACTCTCACCCAAGAATTTTACAGATCTACACAAATCACTTGAGGAACCTTTGCGTGATGAGGTAGTTGGGAGAATAGAAATTGGATTTATCCCATTTTGGAGGCTTAGATTGCATCTATGGCAAAAAAATTGGGAAAATTGTCAACTAATTCAGCTCATGAGACGTGCAGTGGTATTTGGTGCACGGATTGTGAAGTAGAAGGAAATACTAAGGATAGTTTCCCTTGTAAATTGGTGTGCTCCATGTTCTTGGATTGTGAGATATATCACTTATACCATGATTCAAGAAAGTTCCCTTGTTGCGCGCATGATAAGGAAGATTGTGTCTTGTTATTATAAGATTTGTAAGTCTACCACTCATGATACATAGAATTGTAGATTGATTGATTATATTCATGATGTCATTGTGACTCATGTACATAAGACCAGTGTTATAAACAATTGAAAGGAACAAGGTGAGAAACATAATTGTAATAACAATGAAGGGTGGTCTGATGGAGGTGGTAGAGATAGAGATTACCGTGGAGGATTCAGAGGCCGAGGTCATAGTGGTGGAAGAGGTGAATTCCCATGAGGAACATGTTATACATGCGGGTCCCCTAATCATTATAAGAATGAATGCCTTGATTATATTATTTTCTCCTAGTGTGGAAAGAATCACAATTTTGAAGAATGCCCAGATTTTTATGAGCACATGAGCAAGAAGAAAAGTAGGATAAGGGTGCAGAATGGTTAGAGTACAACACGCTATGGAAGATCGAGTATATTTCAAAGTTAACACACGACCACGAGATAATCTCAGTATTAGTTACTACACGCGCCGATGTGGCGTGCATGCGAGAGACTCCGAAGCAAAAACATGTTATTACAAAATAGGAAGTATTGCATGTAAAGTATCCAAATCCTTCCCATCAGAAGGAATTTTATCAAGAGACCATGGAGGTCATTAGAAACTTGTAGGGTGAGATATAATGCTTGAAGGAGAAGTCACAAAATATAGAGAAGGAAAAAGTATTCGAGTTTCCTCATAAAGATGTTGATTACTTGAAGGATGTTTGTAATTTTTGTGTCAGGGAAAACATCATTCCATTGTTTGAAAAATAGTTAAGGGATAAGGCATTGTCTTACTGGATTTGAGTGCGAGAGATATATATTACATGCAAAATTACCTCCTCATAGTCTTGATTATGAAAAAAAGACCACCTTGAATGTAGTTATTGATGGATGGCTCTCAAGTAACATTTTGATTGATACAGGTGCAGAAGTGAATGTAATCACCTTGGACTTATGGAATTAGATGGGGAGGCAACCATTACAACCATCTTCAAATGTGTTGTACATGGTGAATAAAACCAAATCCATTCCCATTGGAGTTTTGAAGGATGTCACTATTACTATACAAGGGGTGAAGTTTATTGGGGACTTTGAAGTCTTGGCACTTGCGAAAGAAGATAGTTTCCCAACTTTTCTTGGGTACCCTTGGTGTTACATGAATAATGTTGATCTGCACTTTAATAAGGGTTACATTAGTTTTGAGAACAAGGAAGAGCATGTGATCATCCCTTTGACATATGGAAAATCTGCGCCTTATGTAAAACCTTTGAGTGAAGAGGATTTGAACAAAATTTATGTACACACCATTAGAGATTCTGAAGTTCTTGAGCCACCAAAGGAAGGAGTTATTCAATGGGATGATGCACAATATATGAGTGATACATGTTGGTTTTAAAATAGGACTTTTTAGAAGAACAACAATCGTGGGGACAAGAAGTCCCTCCTCTTTAATGGGAGAGGTTCCCTTATTCTCAAACAAACTTATTTACAAAAGTACGAGAACATTATTTTATGGTCGAACTTGGATATTACGAAAGTGTTCTTTTACAAGGATTATCGAGTTACACAAGGGTGAAGAAAGGGAATTAGAAGACAGGCGAGAATAGCAACATTCGAATTATAGATGGCGAGAATAATTCTTCGTGTATGCGAAGCTTCGAAGGATTTAAGACAAGATCATTTGCATTGGTTGAATGAGATTAAATTTAAGGACACAAAGTTCCATAAATAACCTTCTTCAGATTTGTTAATCAAGGACACAAAGTTCCTTCTTGGTTGTACAAGATCACTGTATTTGCAAAACTGAACAGTATGCAATCAGAGAGACTAAACGAGTTAGGAACAAAATGATCTTCACAATATTAAAGGAGAACACAGAGACAACAAGAATCAGATAGACAAAGAATGGAAAGCCCTTTTGTATTGATTTCTTTAAGATCTATTTACACTTTCAGCAAATATCCAAGTTCTTCCTCCTCCGTAAAATGGCGTGGAAAGGCCATTATATAGATTACAAATCCGTTACTCCTCGTAACCGTTTCTTTTAACTAAAGAATAGTTAAGGACCGCCAATTGCAATGCCTTAACTAATTACAAGGAATACGAAAAGAAAGGGAAGAAGAGAAAAGAAAGGAGAAGGAGACAGGTGTCCAGTTCTGAGAAGGACCCACTGTCTTCAGAAACCGCCGCTTGAGTTTTCTTCCACGTCTCAGCCACGTCTTTGCCACGAGGGACACACCAGACGTTTCATCTTGAAGATGTCAATGGATATCTTTGAAAACTGATGTAACCGACGTCTTGAAAGTTTCGTCCTTCGTAACTGCTTCTTGAAATTTGATCTTCGGATTGATAGCATCAGAGCCGCAACTTAAATTTTTTTTTTTTTGAAAAACAGCATATTCGGGTCGAGCGGGAAAAACTAAGTGTGAATGACACTTGGTACGCTTGGGACAGGTGAGACGCGAATGCGCGAAACACGCGGCTCGGCCGGTTCGGGCGAAACAGGGAGAAGACGCACAAATGTATTTGGGACAAATGGGACGAAAATGTGTGAGGTACGCGATTCGGGTGTTTCGGCCGAAATTGGAACAGCGGGCCCGTTTGGACTTGGGACATTCGGGACAAAAAGTTTAATCTGCGACTCGACCGGCTCGGCGAAATAGGAAAGCTCGCACTTTTTTAATGGGGCAGTTGGGACAAAATTGCGCGAAGGACGCGGTCCGGGCGAACCGGCCGAAAATGGAACAGAGAGCAATTTGGAACTCGGGACAGTTGGGACAAAATCGGGTGAATCGGCCGAAAATGGAACAGCGGGCCCGTTTGGACTTGGGACATTCGGGACGAAAAGTTCCGGAGTACGCGGTTCGGCCGGTTCGGGCGAAAATGGAACGACTCGCACTTTTTACTTGGGACATTCGGGACAGGAAAGTGCGAAGTACGCGGGAAGGATGATTCGGCCGAAATGGAACAGTTTGCATTTTTGGCTTTGGGGCACTTGGGACAAAAACTTCCGACAGGCCCGAAAATGGGACAAATTCGGAGGTTTCGGCCGATCGGAGAACAGAAGACACTTTCGTACTTGGGACAGATGGGACAAAAAGTTCCGACAGGCCCGAAAATCACACAAAACGACCCAGAACACAGATTTTTTCGATTTCACGACTTAGGCACCTCAGAGAAAAACACTTAAGACTCAAAATTTTGAAATTTTACTCTTATCAGAGCGGGGAATTTTGAGTGGACAACAGCTGGCTCCTTCTGGGGATGACTTGGTATAAATTCGTGGAATGAGACAAGGCAAGAACTTAGATAACTCGGTGAAGCAGACCAGTGCCTTATCCATTGGGCCAAGGAGTCAAAAACAAACCAATACAGAGGGCAACACACACAACCGAAGGGAAACACACCAAAAGCAGGAAAAGCAAAAACAGCATGCGGAATATACAAAGGGGCTCCTAGTCACCTAGGACTTGAGCGACTTCAAATACGCCTTACTATAAGGAAGTGGGAGGGGAGAACCATCCATGTAATCAAGATAGAAAGAGTCCTTACCAAAGAAAGTGTCTTATCTTGAAAGGTCAAGCCACGAGAGAATCAAATTTTCCATGGCTGCCATGAGGTTCATGTCTTTTGTCCCATAACGGCACGCACCAGTATCACCAACTTGGAACTCTCTGGACCTAGCTTTCTTATCGAATGCAGAACCTTCACCTTCTGCTTGGTGAGTAGATATTCGGCTGAACCTCCAATCTATCCTCGTTCGGTTTGTGCGAGTACATGATTCTTTTGTCCAGAGCATCACCTGAAACTAGTGTCTTGATGGCCTTCATCGGTGCAAGGTGGCGGTTCCACTTCACTTTGCAATTGGGCCTCTACTCCATACACTACTTGAAAGGGGACATTCCAATGGCTCTTTTAAGGGGTGTGATCTGTCTGCCGAAAGAGCATCATAAAGCTTCTTATGCCGGTTTATTGAGACTCATTGACCAACTTCCTTATGATAGTCACCAGATTTTTGTTGGTGGATTACGCTTGTCCATTTCCACAGGGATAATAATCGAAGAATGAGCCGAGAGAGATGCCATACCCGTAGCAGAAATCCATGATCTCATTTGAGGAGAAGTTTGAAGCATTATCATTACAATCTTGTTAGGTACACCATACCTTACCAAGATGTTCTCCTTGATGAAGTTGCATACTACTTGAAGTAGTGCTCTTAGTAGGGATAGCTTCCACCCATTTGGTGAAGTAGTCGGTGGCGATTAGCACATGAGTGTGCCCCGCACTAAAAACGAGGGTTGAGTGTACCAATGAAGTCTAGACCCCACTGTTGAAATGGTTCCTCGATCACAACTGGCTTGAGAGGCAAAGCGGCCAGTTTGGGTCTTCCCACAAAAGTCTGACAGGCCTCGCATTTATCCACCCACTTGGATGCATCTCTGAACAAGGAAGGCCAGTAATACCCTCCCCGGAGTATCTTGTGAGCTGTGACTGTTGACGAATAGTGCCCTCCACACGCCTGATCATGGAAAGCTGAGAGCAACTTTCTCTGTTGTTCCTTATCAACACATTTCAGGAATCTCCCATCTAAGCCACGCTTGAACAAAGCATTTTCCCACAGTACATATTGCGCTGATCTCAATTTAACAGTCCTCTTTTCCTTGGCAGTTAAATGAGAGGGGCATTCCCCATAGGTGAGAAAATGGGCGATGTCGGCATACCATTCATCGACTGAACTAAGGAATAGAACAGTAGGAATGTCAGCTTTCTCCTCCAGCAACTCATGTTTGGCTCCTTCAGCAATGAGCTCACAAAGACCCTTGCCACGAACCAGCTTGGTCGGTTTGATATCAATGTCATACTCCTGGACCTTAGCCACCCAGTTGCCCCTCTTGGATCCAAATTCTTGTTGTGTAAGGATTGACTTAACAGTCGTATCTGGAACCAGCACCATGGAGTGAGAATTGAGGATATAAAAGCGAAACTGCTTAACAGCCTTGACTACTGCAAAAGCATGCTTCTCCATCATGGTGTACTTTAGCTCATGATCCTTCAGGATATAGCTCATGAAGGCAATTGGTAGCTCATGTCCATCAGAATCTTCTTGGGTTAAGACAGCAGCCAGGGTATTGTCTGTAGCGTAGCAATAGATGACGAAATCTTTGTTGAAGTCAGGGCAGGCCAAAACTGGAGTTTTAGCAATGGCTTTCTTGATACCCTCAAAGGATTCCTTTCCTTCAGAAGACCATCCAAATGTTTTCTTCCCTTTCATCATCTGAGAAATATTCAACGTTAATTCAGCAAAATCAGGGATAAATCTTCTTAAGAAATTGATCTTACCGAAGAAGGAATGCACGCCTTTTTTACTAGTAGGGAGAGGAATTTGCTGGATGGCCTGAACTCGTTCAGGATCAATCTTGATGCCGTCCTTTGAGACAATGTGCCCTAATAGCTTTCCTTCTGTAACACAGAAGACAGATTTTTTAGGATTTAAAGAAATCCCATGCTCTCGGCATCTCTGCAGAACTGTTTCCAGGTGGTCTAAGTGATCTGCTCTTGTCTTTGAAAACACTGTCAGGTCATCAAGGTATATGACTATACATTTCCCTTTCAAGCTTCCAAAAGCCAAATCCATAGCTCTCTGGAAAGTGGCACCAGCATTAATCAGCCCAAAAGGCATTCTCTTGTAGGCAAAGGTACCCCAAGGAGTGGTGAAGGCTGTCTTGTGTTGATCTGCAGTGTCAACCTCTACCTGATTGTATCCCGAGAATCCATCAAGCATAGATAACATCTCGGATCCTGTTACTGCTTGCAAAATCTGATCCATCATAGGCAGAGGGTAGTTATCTTTCAGAGAGGCCTGATTCAGGTTTCTGAAATCAACACAGATGCGGATCTCTCCATTCTTTTTTCTAACAGGCACAATGTTTGCAATCCATGTTGAATGGTGAATGGGAAAAATAATCTTAGCCTTCAACAACTTCTGGATCTCCTGAAAGATGGTGTCAGCTATTTTTGGATTGTACTGCCTTTGCTTCTGCTTGAAAGGCTTGATTCCTGGTTTGAGAGGAATAGAGTGCTGCATTTCCTTTGGCTTGAAGGCTTTTAGATCTTCATAAGAATATGCAAGAACATCCTTATACTTCCTTAGAAGATCAATTGCTCTTCTCCTCTCTTCTGTTGTGCAACATTTCCCAATATTTACCAGCCTCGGGTCATCAGAACTCCCAATATCAATCTTATCATACTCAGCTGATTGCTGAGGTCCGGTAGAAGCTTTAGATCTCACGTATCTGTCGTGTTTATCAAACAACTCCTCCAAACTCACCAAACCTTTGGGAATCTTGTTTCCTTTGAGCTTGATGCACCCTTCCTGATCAGTTTCTTCTCCTTGGGTGACAGCTTGGTCAGAGGACACACTCTCACGAGGCAGGTTGTCACTTCCCTCAAAATATAGTTGTTCGAAGTTCCCCTTGAGTTCCAGGAAGGAAAGCAGATGCTGGTCATCGTTGAAAACTTGCCAGTTATTAGTATTGTCAGGAACACTAGGCCGGTGGACCATTTCAATAGTGAACTTGTCCTGAGAGAATTCAGGATGGGGAATCAATAATGACCCTAAGACAGCCAGTGAATCAGCCCTGCGGTTCTTTTCTCTGGTATTGCTTCAATAGAGAAGGCATCAAGGAATTCAATTGAATCCCAAACCTGATTCCGATAATGCTTCAGCCTTCCATTCTTTACCTGAAAAAGGCTTCTGACTTGCTTCACAATCAGCTCTGCATCACCACGAGCCAGAAGATTTTTTACACCTTGTTCTTTGGCTACTTGCAGTCCAAGAAGGAGAGCCTCATACTCTGCCGTGTTGTTGGTGTTCTCGAACTGCAACTTAAATGAAAAAGGGGCGAGGCAGCCTTCAGGTGATACTAGCAAGACGCCAGCTCCAGAACCAGCCGAGGAACAACTTCCATCAAATTCTAAAGTCCAGATGCCGTTAGGATCTTTTGGTGATACTTTGGAGGGTTGGATTTCATCAGGGGATAAAATCATGTAATTACCATGGCCCCTGTCCTCATAGAGTATTTGTGCCTTAGGATCATCAGTCTTCTGCACAATATACTCGGACTGCTTCTCAGGTAGTAACTTCTTCATTTGTCCATGGACAGGTATGAGTGCGTGTGACCAATCCATTTGAATCTCTCCACCCACATCTTTACAGAAGTTCCTACTTAGCAACATTCCATAGGAAGGAGGAATGTCTGCTACTAGGATGGTAGCCAAGACCTTCTTCTCAGGTAAAGCAGCAAAAGCCACTTGTGCATCTTTAATCCTTCCAACTAAAGGTACTTCCTTACTTTCCATGGAGTAGCAAGATCCATAAGTGCGAGTAAGGGTCAAGCCTAAAGCATGAGCTACCTTAGCAGGCATCACATTATCTGAGGCTCCGGAATCTATGACACAGTTACTGAGCCTATGGCCAGCTATAAGGAGTGTTACATAAAAAGGCTTGATTTTGTCTCCAGGTGAGGTGACAGCAGCTACCAGGCTAGGTTGTGGTGCAGAAGGAGGTGTGGGCAAAAGGCCTTTAGAGGTGGTCTTGGAATGGGAATTTACAAATTGGATCATCTTGGCAAAAGCTTTAGGGTGGGTTTGGTAGTATTCAGCTTCTGAAATTTGAACTTTAGTCCTTTTAAGGTGATCAACAATATCAAAGGATCCAGAGGTGGATGGGCCATCATCATTTGAAATTCTAGGCTTATCAACTTTGGGAGAAAAAGAAGAAGAAGAAGCAACTTTGGGAGCAGGATTGACAGTACTTACCTTTGGTGCAGATGAGGTAGGGATAGGAGATCCTCTTCTGGCAATTACAGGGATAGTTGCCGGCTGCTCCTTAGATTTCTTTAGGGGCTGTGTCACCTTCTCCTTCTGCCTTGTCTGTTCTCGAGTCATGACAGCAAATGATTCACTGTTCATGTCTGCTACCACTTCATCATAGTCATCTCCATCATCAATGCCTTCAGTGGTAAAGAAATTGACTCGAGATCCTTCGAGTTCTTCTGCCTCATCATCGAATTCCTCCAGGAACTCCTCACAAGCTTCATTATCATCTTCTGGCTCTTCAACCTCACAAGTTGCATTCACCGGAATTTTGACAGGAGGTCCTTCAAGTGCCAGTCTTGTGTGGGGAGTGGCAAACGGTTTCGGGTTGAAAATTTCTTCTCGGGCGTCTGCGCATATGGTGCATCTTTGGCTAATTGTTTCTTTATAGCCACTAGATCATTTGCAAGTTTTGGACTAATGGATCAGTATTGGGTCCAGAGGTGGAAGAGGAAGAAGCAGTAGATTTAGATTTAGGAGGATCTCTTCTCAACTTCCCTGACATGATCAGGTCATCCTCGACACTAACAGCCAGTTCTTGATCTAGAATTAACGTTCCGAGATTAGCCCTTCTTAGAGCATAACTGACTTTAGGCGTTTGGGCATTCAAAAAGAAACATTTCTGAATTTGATCAACCGGTCGAGTATTTACAGGAATTTTGTTGATCAATCTGTTGAACCGAGCCACAAATTCTCTCATAGGTTCTGATGGATCTTTCTTTATCTGAGAAATCTGGGCAAGCAGGGCATGCACATCTTACGCACGGCTTGAAGCGGATTTCAAATTGAGTTCTCATTGTATTCCAGTCGGTGATGGCACCAGCCGGAAGGTGATAGAACCAGTCAGCAGCATTATCCTGTAACGTCTCAACGAACAGTCTTACTGAGACGTCTTCATGTTCAACCCCCAAGACTCCACAGGCAACTATGAATGCTGCAATATGTTCATCAGGGTGAATTTTTCCATCTCCTTTAAATTTTGGGAAGTTCTTTCGGTTACCTCTAGGTAACTCATGCAAAGGCTGCGCAAGAGCCAGGGGCCCGACACGTTGACCCCATGGTAATTGTGCCATTCTTGGAAATACGGCTTGGAGGGGAACTGTAACACCGGCAAGGATCAAAGCTCGTAGATTAGGACTAGCAGGCTCTGAAGGAATACCACCTGCAGGACTTCTATCTTGGACAGGTGGAGTGCTCGTCGAACGAGTTCTTCTATTGGAAGGGAAAGGAAAACCCTGTTGCTCCAAAAGCTGAAACTGAGAATCTTCGATACCAAGGGCCCTTCTCCCTCTAGTGAAACGTGGAGTCGCCAGATCAAAGGATGATCGAAAAATTGCAGTACTGGAATGCGATTTTCCCCAGCGGAGCTGGAATGCAAATTTCCTCCCCAGCGGAGTCGCCAAAAACTGTTGGTTTTCAAATAGGACTTTTTAGAAGAACAACAGTCAGGGGACAAGAAGTCCCTCCTCTTTAATGGGAGAGGTTCCCTTATTCTGAAACAAACTTATTTACAAAAGTACAGAACATTATTTTATGGTCGAACTTGGATATTACGAAAGTGTTCTTTTACAAGGATTATCGATTACACAAGGGTGAAGAAAGGGAATTAGAAGACAGGGCGGGAATAGCAACATTCGGAATTATAGATGGCGAATAATTCTTCGTGTATGCGAAGCTTGAAGGATTTAAGACAAGATCATTTGCGTTGGTTGAATGAGATTAAATTTAAGGACACAAAGTTCCATAAATAACCTTTCTTGATTTGTTAATCAAGGACACAAAGTTCCTTCTTGGTTGTACAAGATCACTGTATTTGCAAAACTGAACAGTATGCAATCAGAGAGACTAAACGAGTTAGGAACAAAATGATCTTCACAATATTAAAGGAGAACACAGAGACAACAAGAATCAGATAGACAAAGAATGGAAAGCCCTTTTGTATTGATTTCTTTAAGATCTATTTACACTTTCAGCAAATATCCAAGTTCTTCCTCCTCTGTAAAATGGCGTGGAAAGGCCATTATATAGATTACAAATCCGTTACTCCTCGTAACCGTTTCTTTTAACTAAAGAATAGTTAAGGACCGCCAATTGCAATGCCTTAACTAATTACAAGGAATACGAAAAGAAAGGGAAGAAGAGAAAAGAAAGGAGAAGGAGACAGGTGTCCAGTTCTGAGAAGGACCCACTGTCTTCAGAAACCGCCGCTTGAGTTTTCTTCACGCCTCACCCACCATGTCTTTGCCACGAGGACACACCAGGGCGTTTCATCTTGAAGATGTCAATGGATATCTTTGAAAACTGATGTAACCGACGTCTTGAAAGTTTCGTCCTTCGTAACTGCTTCTTGAAATTTGATCTTCGGATTGATAGCATCAGAGCCGCAACTTAAATTTTTTTTTTTTTGAAAAACAGCATATTCGGGTCGAGCGGGAAAAACTAAGTGTGAATGACACTTGGTACGCTTGGGACAGGTGAGACGCGAATGCGCGAAACACGCGGCTCGGCCGGTTCGGGCGAAACAGGGAGAAGACGCACAAATGTATTTGGGACAAATGGGACGAAAATGTGTGAGGTACGCGATTCGGGTGTTTCGCCAAATTGGAGCAATGGGCCCGTTTGGACTTGGGACATTAGGGACAAAAAGTTCAAATCTGCGACTCGACCGCTCGGCCGAAATAGGAAAGCTTGCACTTTTTGAATGGGGTAGTTGGGACAAAATTACGTGAAGGACGCGGTCCGGTGAACCGCCAAAAATGGAATAGAGCAATTTGGAACTCGGGACGGTTGGGACAAAATCGGGTGAATCGGCGAAATTGGAACAATGGGCCCGTTTGGACTTGGGACATTCGGGGCGAAAAGTTCCGAGTACGCAGCGTTCGGCTTGATTCGGGCGAAAATGGAACGACTCACACTTTTACTTGGGACATTCGGGACGGGAAAGTGCGAAGTCGCGGGAAGGATGATTCGGCCGAAATGGAACAGTTTGCATTTTTGGCTTTGGGGCACTTGGACAAAAACTTCCGGCGAGGCCGAAAATGGGACAGATTCGGAGGTTTCGGCCGATCGGAGAACAAGACACTTTCGTACTTGGGACAGATGGGATGGGACAAGTTCCGACAGGCCCGAAAATCACACAAAACGACCCAGAACATAGATTTTTTCGATTTCACGACTTAGGCACCTCAGAGAAAAACACTTAAGACTCAAAATTTTGAAATTTTACTCTTATCAGAATGGGGAATTTTGAGTGGACAACAATACAACAAGCATTTTTGTGGACGAGTGAGTGCATTGGACTTACGAAATGGTTTGGTGTGAGATGAAGAGTGTGGTTACTTGCATAAGTAAGCCACACTATGTTAGGTGCTTAGGCAATATCCACGTACCAAGATACACTTTGGTGAAAGAAATATTGATGTATTTTTATGAGCTATGGAATCCTATTGGACATATCAAGTAGAAAGAAGGAATATGCTGGTGTATACCTTGTATGGGATAATGTAGCGCGCTAGTGGACGGTATAAAAATATGGTCTTTTAGAGTGACAAGAAGTGAGAATTACCTTCTCTACTAGATTTCTTCGAGAAATGCGCCTCTTGAGACATGTGAATTTCATGGGAAGGATTCTACTTCACACCATGTTCAGAAATGTGAGAGACTCTAGAAAGAGGGGAAGGAGGCCTTACCATCTTCACTGTGGGTGCACAAGTTCTACTTCACCTTGCGAGGTTGTACATGTGCATGGTATGTTTATGCGAGTTGAATAGAGAAACATGGAATTAGCAAGAACCGATGACAGGTATGATTTAGACCTTTTCCTATTTTTCTAATAAACCTCCAGTGAATGATGCCTTACACATTATGAAGCACTTGAATATGGTAGATAACGTAAAGGATGAGGATCTTATTTAGGAATTACTAGGTGAGTCAGATATAGAGGCATGTTTTGAAGAAGAAGAGATAGATGAAGTACAACTTGGGTGTGCCTATTTAGAAAAGGAAAAGGGTAAAATGGTATATCTAATTGATGATGAGGAAGTGGAGAATATAGATTTTGATCATACTGCGAGGGTAAGCACGAGGTCTTAGAAAATGTAGATGAGTAGGTGCATGTGTATCATGAGCTTATGAAAACGAAGAAGGTCCACATTGGGATAGATACAGAACCTAAGGAGGCCATCATTGGTGATTATTGGTCTGAGTCGAGGTTGAAAAGATAATTTAGTTATTGTGTGAATTCCGGGCTTATTTCCTAGAGGTTATCATGGTTAAAGGGGTACATCACTCTTTGGGTGAAATGAGGATCAAGTTAAAGGAAGGTGCACACCCGGTTATGAAGAGGCCTTATAGGATGAATCATAATATGCATTGCAAGGTAAAGGAATATATTGATAAGATTTTGAAGTCTAGAATCATTGATCCCATTGATGAGTTGGAGTGGGTTAGCCCTATGGTGATAAGCATAAAGAAATATGGAAGGATAAGGATCTATGTGGATTATAGGGAATTAAATGCTACATGTAGAATAAATCTCTTTCCCACACTATTTACCGAGGATATTCTAGAAGGCATTACAGAGCACACGATCTACTCCTTCACTAATGGATTTTCTAGATATCATCAGGTGAGGATTGCTAAAGAAGATCAGGAAAAGACAACTTTCACCACTGAGTGGGGAATTTTTGCATACATAGTTATGCCTTTTGGATTGAAGAATGTGCTTGTAGTCTTTTCACGCATTGTTTTGCAAGCATTCCAGGACTTCATTCATAAATTATAGGTTTACCTGGATTATTGGATAGTTTATGGGCTAGTGAAATATCATTGTGAAAATTTAAGAATTATGTTTGAGAGGCGCCGACAGTTGAGCATCTCTCTAAACATCAAGAAGTGTGTTTTTGCTACACCCTTTAGGACTCTGTTGGGACATATTATATATAAAGAAGGCTTGTTGGTAGATCTTGCTAAGGTTATTGTTATTTTGGATCTAAAAGAACCTACTAACCAGAGTGAGGTGCACAGATTCTTGGGGCACATAGGTTATTATAGGAAGTTTATCAAAGGTTATGCTAGGATTGTCATGCCCTTGGAGGAATTGTTGAAGAGTAAGGAAATTTCCATTGGGGTGAAGCATAATAGCATGTGTTTGAGACATTGAGGAAAGGATTAATTTTACACCTATTCTGCACTTTCCTTCATGGACCAAACCATTCCATGTGCATGTGGACACCTCTGGCATGACCATTGGCACAATATTAGCCCATCCTAGAGAAGGTATTTTTGATCATCCTATTTTCTTTGCAAGCAAGAAGTTGACACCAACTGAGAAGAATTATACAAATATAGAGCGTAAAGCATTGTCAATGATTTACATGCTGCATTATTTTTGACAATACTTACTGAAACCCCTTTTATTTTCTATATAGATCACATGAAACTTAAGTACTTGGTGAACAAGCCCATTTTGCAAGGGCACATATGCCATTGGATTCTTTTGTTCTAGGAATTTGACTTTACATTGAGGTCAAAATAGGTAAGAGTAACTCAAGACCAAATCATTTTTCAAGGATTAATTTTGGCAAGGTTGCACTGAGTATCGAGGAAACAATGTCGGATGCATAGTTGTTCGATTGAATAGTGCACCCTCGACCTACAAGATATTATTGTATTCTTGCGTACGAGATGTGGCACCCGAAGGAATGAAGGATTTGTAGAATAAATAATTTGTTAAATGCGTCATGCCTTATATGTTAATTAGTGGAGATTTATACAAGTTAGACCATGATGAAGTTTTGCCTTTGGTGTATACTTGAACATGAGTGTAATGTGATTATGGAGGAAGCTCATGGTGGAATTGTAGAGTTGACATTATGTAGGAAAGGCTACCACACGTAAAATTTTATTGGAAAACCTATGGTGGGAAATTTTTTATAAGGATTTCATTGAATATTGTAAGGATTATGACCATTGTCATTGCCTTGGATATCCTGGGCATAGAGATGAAATGCCTTTAAGGCCTATGGCTAGTGTAGAACCCTTTGAAAAGTGGGAAATTAAATTTTTGGGTCTTATTTCCCCACCCACGCATAGGACTGGATCGCGCTACATTATAACTTATATAGATTATCTTACAAGGTTGGCGGAAGAAACACCTATAAAGGATTTCATGACAACTTTGCATCAAAAAGGTTTCTATGAGAGAATATAATTAGTAGGTATGGATGTCCACCGACTGCGATAAGTGATAGGAGAACTCATTTTCTTAATGAGACCATTAGGATACTATTGGTAGAATTTATGGTGGCGTACCATAAGAACATCCTATCACCCACATTCCAATGATCTTGTTGAGGCTTTCAACAAGATATTGAGACACATATTGATGAAGATATGTGCTGTTGGAAGGAACGATTAGGATGATAAAATTTATGTTGCACTTTGGGCATATAGGAAAACCTATAAGAGGTTGAATAAGGCCACACCCTTTCAAACTAATGTTTGGCATGGAGGCTATTCTACCCATGGAGTTCATGTTACCTTCCTTACGTATTACACACATAGGAGGTCTAGATGGTGAGAAATAACTTGAAGATCTCATTGATAAATTGATGCAGTTGGATGAGAAGCGCGTTACTTATTAGGTAGAGTCGGAAGACGAGAAAGGCCACGTAGAAGGCATGACATGATATATATATATTAAAAATAAGTAGATTGAAGTTGGAAAAATGATAATTCTATATGATTAACAATTTTTGTGCCATCCTGGGAAGTTCCAAGTGCATTGTTTGGGATTGTATGTTGTGACTTACATACTTGATTCAGGGGCTTGTTAGTTACATGCATTGGATGGGACACATTTGCCTAGTTATTTCAATGGGAGTAGGTTAAATCCCTACTATAAATAAGTATTCTTGGTGTTTTTAATAAGGCAGTATATCCATTTAGATTATATTTTCTTTCATGTATTCCTTTATATGTGTTTCCTTTCATCATTGCTATGCTTTGTCAATTTAGTTCAGTGTTTTGTTGTACTAAGCATGCTTGCATGCCGTTGTCCACTCAAAATTCCCCTGCTTTTAAGAAGTTGAAAATTAAAATTTTGAGGTTAAGTGTCTTTTCTGTTGTCCTGATAATGTGAAAAGTCAAGAAATTGGGAAAATCTACGTTTTTTGGGTCATTTTGTGTGTTTTTCGGGCCTGTCAGACATTTTTGTCTCGTGTGTCCTAGGTTCATTTGGGCTCTCTGTTCCCCGATCGGCGGTTTACCCGAAGTCTGTTCTTTTCGGGCCCGTCGGAACTTTTTGTCCCAAATGTCCCAAGTTCACCCGGACCTATTATTCCCTTTTAAATCAATCAATGAATGCGTATTTCACGTACTTTTGTCCCACATGTCCCAAAAGCATTTGTGCGTCTTTTCCCCGCATCGCCCGAATCGGCCAAACCGCGTACTTCGCGCTTTCACGCGTCCCTCGTGTCCCAAATGAACCAAGTTCCATTCGTGCTAATTTTTCCCGCTCTACCCGAATATCTTGCTTTTCAATTTGGTAGATGTGTATTTAATGCGCATTTATTACCTTTCTCTCTCCTAAACGACTATATAATGAACTACCCCTATGCATTTTTGCACACTGCTTTCATGCTATCTATTGCTCGAACCCTTACAACCAAAATTTCTGCACAGCGTATCCATTTCCCTTGTGATTCCATCCCAAGTCTAGCTTGCAACTTTTCTCTCGAGTTACTATCAACATGAAGATTAAATTCCAGGGGCAGGAACAAGTTTCACCACTCGAGTCTGTCGTTCCCGATATCGAGGGACAGTGAAGTTTGCCACCTTGATTTTGGGGATTTTTGGGCAAGGATGACAAATGCAAACCCTTCAGCTATGGCACGAGATGATTCATGACAAAGGGCTTGGCGTTCACCGTGGCTTCCCAATTTCAAGTACAATGTGCGACATAGTACTCGCTTGCGAGCTCATTTCGATCCCACGAGCGAGACATAGCGAGGCGTTGAAGAGATTTAAACAGCTGGATCTTAAAGTCAGTGGGTCCCTCCCAATCATAAGCACCTGTCTTCTTCTCCTAATTCTTCTCTTCTCTTCCCCTTCTTTCTCTCGGATTTGTTGTAATTAGTTGGGGTATTGCGATTAGCAACCCTTTAACTAATCATTATTTAAAAGAAGTAGTTACCGAGAGTAACTAATTTGTAAACTATATAATGGCCTCTCTTCGTCATTTTTAGAAGAGGGAGGAACTTGGCTTATTTACGAAAGTGTAAATAAATCTTGAAGAAATAAATACGAAGGATTTTCATTCTTTGTGTATCTGGTTTCCTTTATTCCCAAGCAATTCATTTAATCTTGTTAGATCATTTATGCGTATTATCTTTGAGAAGCTTTGTATTCTTACAGATGTTATTTACGAACTTTGTGTCTTTTCAAATTTCATCTCATTAATGTGATACAAAATGATCTTATTCCAATTCACTGTACCCTCGCATGCATAAGGAATTACTCATGTCATCTATAATTTTGAATGGTGCCTTTCTTTCGTTCTCACATTTTCATTCCTCGGTCCTTTTGTGATTGATGATCCTTTTAGGAAACACTTTCACAATATACAAGTTCCACAAGAAAATCATGCTTTGTATATGTGTAAATAGGTTTGTTTCGAATAAGGGAACCTCTCCCATTAAAGAGGAGGGACTTCTTGTCCCCTGACTGTTGCTCTTCTTGAAGTCCTTTTTGACGACCTATAGTTTTTTACGACTCCACTGGGGAATCATATTCCAGTTCTATAGTCATTTATTGATCATCTTTTGATCTGGCGACTCCACATTTTACTCGAGGGAGAAGGGCCCTTGGTATTGAAGATTCTCAGTTTCAACTTTTGGAACAGCAGGTTTTCCTTTCCCTTCAACAAGAAGAAATAGAAAGACTCGTTTAACAAGCACTCCTCCTGTCAAAGATAGAATCCCTACGGGTGGTATTCCTTCAGAACAAATCAGTCCTAATCTTCGAGCTCTAATTCTTGCTGGTGTTTCAGTTCCTCTTCAAGCCATTTTTCCAAGAATGGCGGTACCATTGCCTTGGGGCCATCATGTTGGGCCTCTTGCCCTTCCTCAACCTTTGCATGAGTTACCCAGAGGTAACCGGAAGAACTTTCCTAAATTCAAAGGTGATGGTAAAGTACATCCTGATGAACACATCGCAGCCTTCATAGTTGCATGTGGAGTTCTAGGAGTTGAACATGAAGACGTCTCCGTAAGAATTTTTGTTGAGACTTTACAAGATAATGCTGCTGATTGGTTCTATCACCTTCCACCGGAGCTATCACTAGCTGGAACACAATGAGAACTAGGTTTGAAAACCGTTTCAAACCGGCGGAAGATGTGCATGCTTTGCTAGCCCAAATTTCTCAAATAAAGAAGGAATCACAAGAGCCCATGAGAGAATTTGTAACTTGATTAAATAGGTTGATTAACAAAATTCCACCAAATACTCAACCTGTAGATCAAATTCAAAAATGCTTCTTCCTAAACACCCAATTGCCTGAAGTTAGTTATGCACTAAGAAGGGCTAATCTCGCAACATTGGCTAAGGATCAAACTCTTGTTGTTAGTGTTGAAGATGATTTAATCATGTCAGGGAAGTTGAGGAGAGACCCTTCTAAATCTAAGTCTGCTTCTTCCTCCTCTTCCACTCCTGGACCTAATACTGATCCATTGGTACAAAAACTTGCAAATGATCTCATCGCCATTAAGAAACAATTAGCTCAAAGATACTCCATATGTAGATGTTCCAAGGAGGAATTTTCAGCCCGAAATCGTTTTCTGCTTCTCAAACAAGGCTAACACTTGAAGGACCTCCTATTAAAGTTCTGTCAATGCAACTCCGTGAAGTTGAGGAACCGGAGAGGATGAGGAGGTTAATGAAGATTATGAGGAATTTGTTGAAGAGGTTGATGATGAAACATAAGAACTTGAGGGATCTCGAGTTAATTTCTTCACCACTGAAGGCATTGATGAAGGGGATGATTATGACAAAGTAGTGGCAGACATGAATAGCGAATCATACGCTGTCATGACTCGAGAATAGACAAATTAGAGGGAGAAAGTGATGCAGCCCACCAAGAAATCTAAGGAGCAGTCAAAAACTATCCTGTGTAATTGTAAAAAGAGGATCTCCGATCCCCATTTCATCTACACCAAAGGTGAGTCTTGTCAATTCTGCTACTAAAGTTACTTCTTTTTCCCCTAAAATTGATAAAACTAGGATCTCAAGTGATGATAACCCGTCCACTTCTGGGTCTTTCGATATTATTGATCACTTAAAAAAGACTAAGGTTCAAATCTCAGAGGCTGAATATTATCAAACTCATCCCAAGGCTTTTGCTAAAATGATTCACTTTGTCAATTCCCATTCTAAAACTACCTCTAAAGGCCTTTTACCCACTCCCTCTTCTGCACCACAGCCTAATCTGGTAGCCACTTGTCACCTCACCCAATGACAAAATCAAACCATTCTATGTAACACTCCTTATAGCTGGCCATAGGCTCAGTAATTACGTCATAGACTCAGGAGCATCAGACAATGTAATGCCTGCCAAAGTAGCTCACGCCTTAGGCTTGACTCTCACACGCACTTATGGATCTTGTTATTCCATGGAGAGTAAGGAAGTGCCCTTGGTCGGAAGAATTAAGGACGCACAAGTGGCTTTTGCTACTTTTCCTGAGAAGAAAGTTTTGGCTACTATCTTAGTAGCAGATATTCCTCCTTCATATAGGATGTTGCTAAGCAGAAACTTCTGTAAGGATGTGGGTGGAGAAATTCAAATGGATTGGTCACATGCCCTCATACCTGTTAATGGGCAAATGAAGAAGTTGCTGCCTGAGAAGCAGTTTGAGTATATTGTACAAAAAACTGATGATCCCAAAGCACAAATACTCTATGAGGATATGGGTCATGGAAACTACATGATTATGTCTCCAGAAGAAATCCAACTCCCCAAAGTCTCACCTAAAGATCCTAATGGTGTTTGGATATTAGAGTTTGATGGAAGTTGTTCTTCAGCTGGTTCTGGAGCTGGTGTCATATTGGTATCACCTGAAGGAAGCATTCATCCTTTCTCATTCAAGTTGTAGTTTGAAAATACCAATAATACAACAGAGTATGAAGCTCTCATTCTTGGACTCCAGGTGGTAAAAGAACAAGGTGTAAAGAATCTTCTAGCTCGTGGGGATGCGTAGTTGATCGTCAAACAAGTTAGAAACCTCTTCTAGGTAAAAAATGGAAGGTTGAAACATTACCGGAATTAGGTTTGGGACTCCAGTGAATTTCTTGACGCCTTCTCCATCAAAGCAGTGCCTAGGGAGAAGAATACCAGGGCTGCTTCTCTAGCATTCTCAGGGTCATTGCTTATTCCTCATCCTGATTTTTCTCAAGATAAGTTCACCATCGAGATGATCCATAGACCCAGTGTACCTGATAATACAAGTAATTGGCAAGTCTTTAATGACGATCAACACTTGCTATCTTTCTTGGAACTCAAGGATAATTTTGAACAGTTGTACTTTGAAGGAAGCGATAATTTACCTCGTGAAAGTGTGCCCTTTAACAAAGAAGCCACCCAAGAAGAAGAAGCGGATCAGGATGGATGTATCAAACTCAAAGGAAACAAGATTCCAAAAGGATTGGTGAGTTTAGAAAAACTATTTGACAAACACGACAGGTATGTAAAGTTTAGAGCTTCTACTAGACCCCAACAATCAGCCGAATATGACAAAATCAATATTGGGAGTTCTACTGATCCTAAACTCGTGAACATTGGAAAATGTTGCACCTCAGAAGAAAAGAAGAAGGTAATGAGTCTTTTGAAAAAGTATAAGGATGTTCTTGCTTATTCCTATGAAGATTTAAAAGCTTTCCAACCAAAGGAGATGCAACATTTTATCCCTCTCAAACCTGGGATTAAGCCTTTTAAACAGAAGCAGAGGCAATATAATCCTAAAATAGCTGACACCATTTTTCAAGAAATACGAAGTTGTTGAAAGCTTGAATCATTTTCCTATCCATCATTAAACATGGATTGCCAATATTGTGCTCGTTAGAAAGAAAAATGGTGAGATTCGTATCTATGTTGACTTCAGGAATCTAAATCAAGCTTCCTTGAAAGATAATTATCCCTTACCTATAATGGATCGGGTCTTGCAAGTAGTAACGGATCTGAAATGTTGTCTATGCTTGATGGATTCTCGGGATATAACCGAGTAGAAGTTAATCTGCAGATCAACATAAAACGGCTTTCACTACCCCTTGGGGTACCTTTGCTTACAAAAGGATGCCTTTTGGGCTCATTAATGCTGGTGCTACTTTTCGAGAGCTATGGACTTAGCCTTTGGAATTCTGAAGGGAAGTGTATCATTGTATACCTTGATGACTTGACTATATTTTCTAAAGCAAGGCGAGACCATTTCAAAGATCTAGAAACAGCTTGATTCTGCTAAGATGTAGAGAACATGGGATCTCTTTGAATCCTAAGAAATCTATTTTTGTGTCACGAGAGGGAAATTATTGGGGCATGTTGTCTCCAGAGATGGTATAAAAATTGATCCCGAGTGAGTTCAAGCTATTCAACAAATTCCTCTTCCAACCAAAGAAAAAGGGAGTGCACTCTTTCTTTGGTAAGATCAACTTTACGAGAAGGTTCATCCCGATTTTACTGAGCTAACTTTGAATATCTCCCAAATGATGAAAGGAAAACAAATGTTTGGTTGGTCTCCTGAAGGGAAAGAAGCCTTTGAAGGTATTAAAAGGGCCATTGCTAAAACTCCTATTTTAGCATGTCCAGATTTCAACAAAGATTTCATTATCTATTGCTACGCCACGGATAACACCTTGGCTGTTGTTTTGACTCAGGAAGATTCTAATGAGCATGAACTCCCAATTGCATTTATGAGCTATATTCTAAAAAATCATGAGTTAAAATACACCATAATGGAAAAACATGCTTTTGCAGTGGTTAAAGCTGTCAAACAATTTCGTTTTTACATTCTTAACTCTCACTCCACGGTGTTGGTACCGAGATACAACTATCAAGTCAATTCTCACACAGCAGGAATTTGGATCCAAGAGAGGGAACTGGGTGGCCAAGGTTCAAGAATATGATATTGACATCAAACCAACCAAGCTCGTCCGTGGAAAAGGCCTGTGTGAACTCATCGCTGAAGGAGCTAGACATGAGTTACTGGAGGATAAAGATGGTCTTCCTACCGTTTTGTTTCTTAGCTCAGTTGATGAATGGTATGTTGATATCACTCACTTTCTCACCTATGGAGAATGCTCCTCTCATTTGACTGCCAAAGAGAAGAGAGCATTAAACTAAGGTCAACCCAATATGTGTTGTGGGAAAACGCCTTGTTTAAACGTGGGTTAGATGGAAGGTTTTTGAAATGTGTGGACAAGGAGCAGTAGAAGAAGCTACTCTCAGCTTTTCATGATTAGGCATGTGGAGGGCATTACTCATCAACTGTCACTACTCATAAAATACTTCATGGAGGATATTATTGGCCTACCTTGTTCAAGGATGCATCAAAATGGGTTGATAAATGTGAGGCTTGTCAGACTTTCGTGGGCAGACCCAAATTGGCCTCCTTGCCCCTTAAACCAGCCTTCGATCGAAGAACCTTTTCAGCAATGGGGTTTATATTTCATTGGAGCACTTAATCCCTTCTAGTGCTGGTCATACCCACATATTAACTGCCACAGTTATTTCACCAAATGGGTAGAAGCCATTTCGAAAAAGTACTACTTCAGTAGTATGCAGTTTTATCAAAGAAAACATCTTGATAAGGTATGGTGTGCCAAACAAGATCGTGACAGATAATGCTTCAAAATTTTCTTCAACCGAGATGATGGATTTTTGCTATGGATATGGCATCTCCTAGCTCACTCCTCATATTACTATCCTCAAGGAAATGGACAAGCAGAATCAACAAATAAAAATCTGGTGGCCATAATAAGGAAATTAGTCAATGAATCCCAATGGAACTGGCACAAGAAACTCTATGATGCTCTTTGGGTAGATAGGATCACACCTAAGAGAGCCATTGGGATGTCTCCTTTTTAAAGGTATAAGAAGTGAGGCCCAATTGCGATTACTGTGGAGCTTCCACTTTCTGCATTTAATGAAGGCCATTGAAGATACCAGTTTCAATGATTCTTTGGATAAGAGAATCATGTATCTTCACAAATTGAATGAGGACAGATTGGAAGTTGCTGATAGGATATCTGCTCACCAACAGAAAGTAAAGGTCTGTTTGATAAGAAATCCAGGTTCAGGGATTTCAAAGTTGGAGACACTATTTTGTTATGGGATAAAAGGCATGAACCTCGTGGCAGCCATGGCAAGTTTGATTCCCTTTGGCTCAGACCTTTTAAGATCAGGCACTTCACTGGTAAGAATTATTTTTACCTTGATTATATGGATGGTTCTTCTCTCCCACTTCCTTATAGTGGGTAGTACCTGAAACTGTTTAAGTCGTAGGTGATTAGGGAGTCCTGTATATTCTCAGTATAGTGTGTGTTTTCCCCTTTCCTTCCCTTGTTTTTGTGTGTTGTTTGTTTGGGGTGTTGTCTTCTGTATTGGTTTACTTTTGACTCCATGGCCCAATGGATAAGGTACTGGTCTGCTTCCCCGAGTTTGTTTAAATTCTTGCCTTGTCTCATTCTTTGAATTTATGCCAAGTCATCCCCAAAAGGAGCCAGCTGTTGTCCACTCAAAATTCCCTTGCTTTTAAGAAGTTGAAAATTAAAAATTTGAGGTTAAGTGTCTTTTCTGTTGTCCTGATAATGTGAAAAGTCAAGAAATTGGGAAAATCTACGTTTTTTGGGTCATTTTGTGTGTTTTTGGGCCTTTCAGACATTTTTGTCCCGCGTGTCCCAGGTTCATTTGGGCTCTCTGTTCCCCGATTGACCGGTTTACTCGAAGTCTGTTCTTTTCGGGCCCGTCGGAACTTTTTGTCCCAAATGTCCCAAGTTCACCCGGACCCGTTGTTCCCTTTTCGTCCGAATCGGCCGAATCGCGTATTCCACGTACTTTCGTCCCGCATGTCCCAAAAGAATTTGTGTGTCTTTTCCCCGCATCGCCCAAATCGGCCGAACCGCGTACTTTGCGCTTTCGCGTCCCTCGTGTCCCAAATGAACCAAGTGCCATTTGTGCTAATTTTTCCCACTCTACCCGAATATCTTGCTTTTCAATTTGGTAGATGTGTATTTAATGCGCATTTATTGCCTTTCTCTCTCCTAAACGACTATATAATGAACTACCCCCTATGCATTTTTGCACACTGCTTTCATGCTATCTATTGCTCAAACCCTTGCAACCAAAATTTCTATATCCATTTCCCTTGTGATTCCATCCCAAGTCTAGCTTTCAGCTTTGCTCTCCGAGTTACTATCAACATGAAGATTAAATTCCGGCGAGAACACGTTTCACCACTCGAGTCTTCCGTTCCCGATATCGGGGACAGTGAAGTTCACCACCTTGATTTTGGGGATTTTTGGGCAAGGATGATAGATGTAAACCCTTCAGCTATGGCACAGATGATTCATGACAGTGGCTTGGCATTCGCTGGTGGCTTCCCAATTTCAAGTACAATGTGCGAGACCACGTACTCACTTGCGGAGCTCATTTCGATCCCATGAGGCGAGAGACATAGCGGGCGTTGAAGAGATTCGAGAAAATGGATCTTAAAGTCAGTGGGTCCCTCCCAATCATAAGCACTGTCTTCTTCTCCTAATTCTTCTCTTCTCTTCCCCTTCTTTCTCTCGGATTTTTGTAATTAGTTGGGGTGTTGCGATTATCAACCCTTTAACTAATCATTATTTAAAAGAAGTAGTTCTTGAGAGTAACTAATTTGTAAACTATATAATGGCCTCTCCTCATCATTTTTAGAAGAGGAGGAACTTGGCTTATTTCTCGAAAGTGTAAATAAATCTTGAAGAAATAAATACGAAGGATTTTTCATTCTTTGTCTATCTGGTTTCCTTTATTCCCAAGCTATTCGTTTAATCTTGTTAGATCATTTGTCTGTATTATGCTGAGAAGCTTTGTATTCTTGCAGATGTTATTTATAGAACTTTGTGTCTTTTCAAATTTCATCTCATTAATGTGATACAAATGATCTTATTCCAATTCAATGTACCCTCGCATGCATAAGGAATTACTTTGTCATCTATAATTTTGAATGGTGCCTTTCTGCTCGTTCTCGCATTTTCATTCCTTAGTCCTTTTGTGATTGATGATCCTTTTAGGAAACACTTTCATAATATCCAAGTTCCACAAGAAAATCATGCTTTGTATATGTGTAAATAGGTTCGTTTCTGAATAAGGGAACCTCTTCCATTAAAGAGGAGGGACTTCTTGTCCCCTGACTGTTGCTCTTCTTGAAGTCCTTTTTGATGACCAACACACACTAGAAGATAATTACTATCTATTGAATTCATGCATAGAGGACTGTGCATACTTTTAGTGTGGGGTGGATTATGTATAAGAATAAAATGGTCAAACTTGAACGTGCTCTGGAATATAGGTATACATAGAGAAATATTGTGCAGGTGCTTGAAGTAAGGTGTGGATAAAGACAAATTACTCATGAATAATGACCACATGTAGATGAATGAATGCACAATGTAACACGAGGTAGGATGAGACAATGGAAATTACTAGTTTGAGGCACATTGGATAGGAACTTTGGTGCATGAAGGCACATGTACATGAATCTATGACCGTCAAGTGGTGGGCACACTAGAAGGTTATGCCTCGATGCACTAACAATTCAGCGGGAAATGAAAAGAGACATCATTTAATGATGAGTATAGTGGTAGGTGGAGAGAAATAAATGTGGAGGAATTTGCAAAAGTTATAAAAGGTGGGATTGCATTATTATTTTCACCTTGCATTGTGAAACGTTCAAGCGAGTCGTAGAACGAGTTGAAGAGTGAGCTAAGAGTAGGTTGCGTGAGAGAGTGCAAGAGAACTGTGATAGAGATTAAACGACATATTTGTGCATAGGATTGGTTGGAACTCCATTGGAGAAAGTGTTTGAGTGAAGAAAAGGCATGCGGGAAGAAAATCAGCAAGCTAGGGTTCAAGTCGACGTTAGGGAACACAATTTTTAAGATAGGGCACAAAGGTTTAAGTTGTAGATCTTGATTTGGTTACAAGAACACCCTTTTATAATCACTATGATACAAAATTGAGCACCAGGAGTGACTACAAGGGAAGGAAGCAAAAGGAAGGTGAAACGGAGGTGGAAGATACCCTCTGAAAAATTTATTTTACGAGATGCAGTACCCAAAAGGTGTGTACATGGGTCGTGATTGGGAGTCACACATTAGGTAGAGTAAAGTGAGTGACTACAACCATTAGAAAAAGGATAATAAGGATGAATTGGAAAAAATTATTATGGTGAAAATAGCCTTGCGAATAGAAAATGACATGGTAGTATACAAAGACGCAGGGAAAAATGGTTGTCACAAGTCGAGTTTTGCAGCTCTATGAGCTCCCATATTTTGGTAAGCTAGAGAAAATTTACCAGTGGCTGATGAGCCGAGTCCATGAGGACTTATTTTATTTAGTTGGACAACAAATGAGACTTACCTTTCCCTTGATTGGGAGGTTGACAGGATTGAGAAGCTCAGGCATTGAGGTCAGGAGTGATCTTAATAACAAGGAAGGTGTAGAAGAAAATAGGAAAGCACTATCTTATGTGAAGGGAGGGCACAAAATAGATATTTGTAAGTTACAAAAATACCTTGTTATTCAGGTAATAGTGCACCTCCTTACCAAGTTGAATAATCAAGAGTGTTGGTCACAAGTGAACAAGATGTGGTTGCACATTGCTAAGAAGATGATAGAAGGTGTTGTCTACAATTTATCTAACTTCATTTCGAGACTATAGTTGTAGAGGCGCATAAGGAGATGAGATAGTTTTGGCACTATCCTTTTTCCTATTATGTTTTGTAGAGATTGGAGTGCCCGATAGTCCAAGAGATAATATTTGGCAATACCCAAGGCGAAGAAGTCCCTGACATATAGATTTGCAAAGTATACATGTGATGGATCTATGAGTGGACCCTAGAAGAAAAGGTCTTAACTTTGGTATGATTTTCCATGCACTTTGTGTTTGAATATGAGTGGAGAATACCCAAGGATCTTCCTTTGGTATTGGAGAAATAGGTTTAATTTGTTGTTTACCAACATTTCTGCATAGGGCATTTTGGCATGAAGGATGGAAAGTGGAGCCCTTGGTGTAAGCTACCATATGCCTTCACTGCATTAATTGTTTTTAGGCATTTATGCACAAATTTTCAAACTGCGTAGGTTAATATTTAATGCGGAAAAATTGGATTATGAATATCATACACTCGGAAGACATATGTCTACCTAGGAAAGGTTTTTATATTGAGAAGTTGATTTTAGATGATATTAATATAAAATCTATGAGTTTGGAAATTAGTAAGTATGGAGCGGATATAGTATACATCTACCTTAAGCCCAAGTTGGAGAATGGAAAATATGTTGAAAATGAGTTCAAGCTCCCTGAACCGCCCAAGGGGAAACATACTGTGGGTGCGTTGCAGGGTGAGGAGTCTATTTTTCCCCATGTTTACGAAGAAGAAGAATAAGAGTAATTGAAAGAAGATAGTGGTGGATTGAAACATGGAAAAATAAAGCAACCAAATGTAGGAAAATGTGAGAGCCTACTCCTCCAGGAAAAGATGAAGGCAAGGAAGAAGAAATGATGGAAACTGGCATTATGAGGATAGATATAGAACATGGCATTGAGGACTACCAATATAGGGGAGTATTAAGGAGGATAAGGACTCATGGCTTGGGGCCATCACAACCACCTAGCATATCACCTAGGAACTCTCATGTGAAGGAATAAATAGAGAAGAAAAAAAGGTGCAAGTACATTCCCATTAAGGATAATGAGTGTGAGAAATCAAAAGAAGCACATATAAGACTCTTGTTGACACTATGGATGCAGGGGACCCTTAGGATGAATAATTGAAACATGATGTAGAAGGCCTGGAATAATAAGAGGTGGGCAGTGGCACTAAAAAGGATGAAGATAAGTTTGAACCATCTGATGCACCTAAAGATACAAATACTAGTGAAGGACTAGTGCTTGAGGTGGGAGTTCATATTTCCAAAGGTAAGAGATCAAAGGGAGAAAAATATGAAGGAATGTATGAAACTCCTACAATAGGTTATATTAATGATCCTACCAAGATCATTCACACTAGGTTCCAAAGTACTTTGGAACCCAAGGAGCTTTATGGTGGGAGTTGATGGATCCCGAGATGGCGACCACACGCACTCATAAGCAGTTGTCATGGAGTATGCAGACTCACATGGATGAGCCTGACTTTGATGTATGTGAAGAATCATGTGTGTCACGAAGAATGAAGAAAGTGCCACATTTTCACCATGTGACAATCAATCCAACTCAAATGTTAGATGAACAAGTAAGTAATGCATTAACTAAGGTTGCAGAGCAGAAACATTGATAAAACAAAAATATTTAGGCTTTATTAGAGGATAGAAAGGATAAAGAAACATAAATTAAGTTCTGACGTAAGAAAAGGAGAGATAGCTGAGGCGTGTGCGGTACTTACCATGGTGGAGCAAATTGGTGATGAAATTTTGAAGGAAAGGTTGCATTTGGAAGAGAAAGTGGTAGAAAGGTTCCCATATGTTATGCATTACTTGTGCACATTGGTTCATATGGTGATGGATGAGGGTGTAGTGTGGATGCCAAAATTGAAGGATGATGCTACACAAGTGGAAAGGACTAAATCTACAATTGCATGTTGAATCATAGGTTATGAATATTTTCTTGAACTTAATAGACGCGAGATGAAGAAGGAAGATATGATGTTGAATATGTGTGCAGAACATGAAGTAATAATCAAGACAAGGACTATGGTGGAGGAAAATGTAGTCCTTACAAGGAATAACAACAAGAAACTCAAGTGTGAGGAGAGGCTCACTTTAGTAGTAGAAAAGTGCAATGCACTTACAGCAGCCTAGGACCCTCACAAGGAGAAGATCAAAGAAATTGGTAAAATAATAACATGGTGTATGGATGTAATGGAAGGGATGGTCTCAAGTTTGGCCAAAATTCTTAGAGTATTGTAGAATGAGGGCGAGAACATGACTTTGGATGAGATGGATGGGGTACTTACAAACATCCTGACAAGACAAATAAAGCTCTCGGTGATTGAAACGAGTTAGAGGCGAGAGATCTAAAGTGAGTATCTGAGTTCTTATGCTATGCCTTCGAGAAGGGTAGATCACTTCTAGATTATTTGTGGTATTTGTTCATTCTTTATGTACAACACATTTTTAATCTAGTATTGTTTATTTTTGAGAGACAAGGCATGATTACCCATTGTTGAGGGCGGAAATGAAGCAAGTGTGGGGTATTTTTGGGTTGAGGAATTACAGCCTACGTACTTAAGGTGCATAAGGTTGAAGCACGTGAACATGTTCCATTTAGGAACACACTTGAAGTGTAATAGAAAAGGGTACGCATGGGAAAGATAGAGTTCGGTACTTGGCTATATTACATGGATGGGCTAAAGATGGATTGAGTATAGAGCATGCAAAGGCAATAATACTTAGAGTCTATGCAAGGATATTTTGGGACGAGTAAAGAATCAAGTGACATACAATATTTTGAGCTAGCAATAGGATTTAAACTATGAGTTACAATAGGAGATCTATTATTAGAAGAGCTTGCATGCTTTTGTATTTATCTTGTAGCGGTGCATGGAT
This sequence comes from Taxus wallichiana var. yunnanensis, assembly GCA_018340775.1. NCBI lineage: Eukaryota > Viridiplantae > Streptophyta > Pinopsida > Cupressales > Taxaceae > Taxus > Taxus wallichiana. The sequence continues at coordinate 352,186,395 of CM031242.1, read as the reverse complement.
ATTCTTAACATGTAGCCTATTTTGATTATGCATAGGCGGTGAAGGGAAATTCCCACTACCTATATATGTATTACTTGCATAGTTTTAGTAGATATGTGAATGCTTACAAGTTTATGTTACTCATTTATGAGTGTACTGATTTGTGATGATACTTTTATGTATATATTTGGCTTATGTGATTTATAGTGTTTAATACAATGGATCGTTGTGGTTGGATAATGGTTATTCACATATTTGTTTTGGATCTTGTATGGAGAATCCGATACTAGTTCTCATTTGACACTTTAAGAACCATGGTTAATATCTAGATCTGTTTATGGTTTATCCTTAGATGTTTGTTCTAGACCTAGATTACATGGGTGTTTATCATGATAACTCCTTGAAAAAGCTAACATAAAAGAGGGACCTAGTACCCTTGTGTGCTTCAGGTGAGTGCTTAGTTTTGGTTGAGTGATGTGTCAATTGACCTTTGGTTGTTTGGTAAAATAAAAGACTACATGGTTAAATTTGGAGAGACACTAGAATTCTCTCCCTACACACTTCCTCTGGTAGAAGGTTTCCCAAATCCTTAGTTTTTTGCACATATGCATGCACAATCGGGTTGGGAATAGATCCCCTTCCCCATGACATCTCTATTAGCAAAAAAAAACCCAATATTTAATCATTCACTATCAACATCATCTATTTCATTTAGTTCTTCCCATAATGGTTCCACATCCCTCGTCACGCTGCATGGATCAACACATTGATCCATGGTTCATCGTGTTATATGTTCTCACTTAGAATGTACTTCTACTACACTCTTCACATACTTCAGTGACATGGGATTCTCTGGAATTCTTAGGTATGCATCTCTATCTACTTTATGTTACCAAGATTTCACTCACCAACATAAAGTGGGGAAAATGTAGACATAAAACCACACACTTACTACTATTATTATATCATCAAGTATGTTAGTTTATATATGGATCTTGCGTAAGAAAATTATTCACTGATGATCCATTGCATAGTCCATCCATTTGTCTTATTTGTCTTTATTGTTGTTTTTCTTTCACGTTGGTCACTCATACACACGATTAAGTGGGTATCGGGGGTCCTTGTCTATCAATTATCACTCATGTTTTGTCACTTGTCTTTAGACAATAGCACATAGGGATGGAAAGTAGCGCTATGTGATCCTTTCCATCCAGGTGCCCCTGTCCTCTTTATGCTTGATATTTTTTTGACATTTGAGGTCGAGTCTTTTTAGTTTTCCCTCTCATCTCTCAAGGTACTAGTCTACATGTCATGTCATTAGTGGTTAAATTCAAACAAGATATACCTATATAAACATAACATAGATACCATTATATGGGAGACATATTCTTCTCAAGGGATAGCTATCTACATAGAAAAGGAACTACATTGGTGCCATTATTACACATACCCACTAGATAGGAAGGGGATTTAATTCTATTGAATCCACATATTTACATTTTTATATAGCTATGTACCACTATCTTGGCGTCATTGCCTTGAGGGTGACTTAGGAGCATTATTTCACACACAAAGAAACAAAACTACATTGGTTATGAGATGTATTTCATCGCTCGAGCTTATAATTCCACCATTATGGTGGCTCAAGACAAATTCCGAACCCTCATTTTGCATCTTTCTTTTTTAGGATTTGATGTCTATTTGAGGGTTTTTACAAGTGTTTTCTTCATTACGGTTTGTAGTAGCTCTGGAAATTATTATGCGACCACATAGGAAAAAAGGTGAATAAGTTTGAAGCCCTAACAACACTATCGAACCTGGTGCGGATATTTTTGCAGATTCGGACACGCACGAGAGGACCTATACACCCACAGCACCCTATCCCTTCCTAGACACCTTTTCTCAAGTTATTCCAAGCATTTATAATTTTTTCTATACATGTTTACGATAATTTATGTTCCAGGTTACATTGCACCACTTATTCCTAGGTTATTGAAAGGTAAGAAAATTAAAGGTAAGTACCTTATCCCTCTTATTTCATTTCACTAATATATTAAATAAATTGTTTAACATTCATATTTTATTGCATATCATTTATATCATAGTTGTACATTTAGATTCATATAAAATAATTAGATTTTATTGAATCGATTAGTGAATTCAACTTGACCATTGTATTGAGGGTTGTATAGAGATGATTTCTTGTGCCTTAACTGATATGTTTCCATAAAATAACCGACTACGTTTGACATGAATTGAGGACCTTGATCTAAAATAATCAATCTTAGTGCTACAAATAATTTGAAAATGTTTTCATACAATAATTCTTCTACCTTCTCATTCCTTACATATTGCAAAACTTGTATCTTGGCCCATTTTGTCACATAATCTGTATATACCAACATGTACTCCTTCCCTTATGTTAGGTTTCAGATTATCACTTGGGATGAAACTAGAGTTAGGGGACAAGCAAGTCCCTCCTCTTTAATGGGAGAGGTTCCCTTATTGAAAGCAGGGGCAAAACCTATGTACAAATGCACAGTCTTTCATTCAATGGTGGTTTCCCGATATCCTGAAATGTGTTTTAAGCTGAAAAGTTATCAATACATGAGGATAGAATACTTTGAAGAGAGGAGGGAGGTAGAAGAAGACAATACTTTCAGGGAAAAGAGATGGCAGAGAAAACCCTTATATGTATTGTGCAAATGAGATATAGAATAGAACCATCCACATTTATAATAGACATAATTCGCAGACTCAAATTTATGGAGATTGTACAAACTAGAACACAAATTTTCCAAGCACACAAGGATTAGATGATTCACAGATCAGAACTAGAAGGAAAGAGAAAGTAGAAGAAAAAGGGAAAAACCTTTGTATTGATTTCTTCCAATTCAAAATTATAGTTCCAAAATAATCAAAATTCCAACCCATACAATGGCTTTGAAAGCTCATGATATAGCTCACGCAAGAGATAGTTACAACTTCCTCAAGCAAGCAAGAAACAATTACAACTTATTCCAATCATCCACACCCTTTCAAATTCTTGAAAACACAAAGAAAACGTTAATGGCGGAAAAACTAGTTTTTAAATATACGGTCATTACATTATTTTACCAGTTAAAACATGGGCCATTCGATTTTATTTTACAACTTCAAATTTGGGCCACCCATGTGGGAGAAATTGATTGGAGTGGGCCTACGAACACCTCTTGCATTCTTTTCCTTTGAAGCAACACTAGGCTGACACGTGGAGAGCTCCACCGGTTCCTTTATACTTAGCTGATTTGGGCCAATTTTCTGCTTGACTTATGTTGACCCCTAGACACGTGGAGGGCTAGTGCTCATTTGATTTTCTACTTTTGAAACACCCCCTGAAGCTATGCTAAGATAACGCATGTCTCCTTTCACCGATCTTAGAATTTTCAACGACCAACTCCGTCTTCATATTGAATTTAACCACGTGGCGAGATGGCACTACTTGGAGACTGACCCTTTGATTTCACTTTTGAAATGGTGTTGTTAAGGCACGTGACAACTTCCACCAACCCACCCATATTTGGTCAATGTTAACTATTGTCTCTATCCCTTTTTGGAACTAGGACACATGGAGGACCGATGTAAGTTTGAGAACTACCCCTAGCTTTGAATCTTGAAGTTGCATCGATGAGGCATGTGTCGCCGTCTCTAAACCTTCCATACTTAGACAATTATAACTTGTTACTGTCTTCATTTTGTACACAGGATATGCGGAAAGCGTATGCTTATTTGAGGACTGTACCTTAGACCCCCCTAGAGTTACACCATTTGGACACATGGAGGCTTCTGTTGAACCTTGAAATATGGCCAAACCGCATCCAATCAAAGATATTCATGTATTACCCATGGAATCTAGGGAAAAAATTAATGGGAAAATACACTGTCATTCCCAACTGTGGGAAGAAAATAAAAAGAAGGAAAGGAACTTCACCATACGTCTAACTTTCATATTTTTCTCCATGAATAAGAAAACTACAAATAATGCCATGATAGACGCAATTCAATATTAGTACATACTCAAAAAAATTTTGAAACTTGACTTTAAAAGAGGGGAATTTTGGGGCCGACAACAACTGGCTCTTTCTGGGATGACTTGGATTGGAACAAAGACACAAGGCAAGAACAAGAACTACGAGATAACCACAGGGGAAAGAGGACCAGTGCTTTATCCATTGGGAAAAGGAGTCAAAATCAAAACCAATACAAGGCAACACACACAAGACGGGAAAATAAACAAAACAAACCAAAAGGGAAGAACAGAAATGAAACACAAAGGAACAACCCAAAACCAAAACACTGTACATAATATACAGAAGGACCACCTAGTCACCTAGGACTTGAACAACTTCAAATACTGCCCACTATAAGGAAGTGGGAGAGGATAATCATCCATGTAATCTAGATAAAAAGATTTCTCTCCAGCAAAATGTCTTATTCTAAAAGGACCAAGCCAAAGAGAATCAAACTTATCATGACTTCCTCATGGCTCATGTCTTTTGTCCCAAAACAACATAATGTATCCCACTTGGAAAACTTTGGGTTTGGTTTTCTTGTTAAATAAAGCCTTCACTTTCAATTGATGAGCTGCTATCCTATCCACCACTTATAATCTGTCTTCATCGAGCTTCTGAAGGTACCAAATTCTCTTATCTAAAGAGCTACTAAAACTTGAATCTTCAATGGTTTTCATCAGATGCAAGGCTAGAAATTCCACCATGACTGATAGTTGAGCTTCTACACCATACACCACTTGGAAAGGGGACATTCCAATTTCTCTCTTGGGTGTAATTCTATCAGCCCAAAGTGCATCATATAGCTTCTTATGCCAATTCCTCTAAGAATCATTTACAAGCTTTCTAACTATGTTTACCAAGTTCTTGTTTGTTGATTCTACCTATCCATTCCCTTGGGGGTAGTAGTATGAAGAATGAGCAAGGGAGATCCCATACCCATAGTAGAAGTCCATCATCTCAACAGAAGAAAATTTGGAAGCATTATCAGTCACAATTTTGTTTGGGATCCCAAACCTGATCAATATGTTCTCTTTAATGAAGTTGCAAACTACCTTGGAGGTAGTGCTCTTGATTGGGATGGATTCCACCCACTTGGTGAAGTAATCTATGGCAGTCAACACATGAGTATGTCTAGCATTGGAAGATGGATTGAGTGCTCCAATGAAGTCTAAACCCCATTGTTGAAATGGCTCTTCAATCACTACAGGCTTGAGAGGTAAAGCAACCAACTTAGGTCTTCCAACAAACATTTGGCATGCTTCACATTTACCAACCCATTTTGATGCATCTCTGAATAGAGTGGGCCAATAATAACTAGCATGAAGTATTTTATGAGCTATTACAAAGAAAAGGAGAAATGACCTCCACAAGCCTAGTCATGAAAAGCAGAGAACAACTTCTTTTGTTGTTCCTTGTCTACACACTTCAAAAACCTTCCATATATGCCTCGTTTGAACAAAGCATTTTCCCATAGCACATATTATGCAGACCTCAATTTGATGGCTCTCTTCTCTTTGGCACTCAAGTGAGATGGACACTCTTTATAGGTTAGAAAGTGACCAATGTCAACATACCATACATCTGTCAATGAGGAACAAAACAATAGGGACATCAACTTCATCTTTGGAGAACTCCTTGGAAGCTCCCTCAACAATGAGTTCACACAGGCCCTTACTCCGAACTAGCTTTGTTGGCCTGATATCAAGATCATACTCTTGCACCTTTTCTACCCAATTACCTCTCTTGGTTCTAAATTCTTTTCGAGTAAGAATGGATTTGATTGTTGTATCAGGAACCAACACCACAAAATGAGAATTAAGGATGTAAAGCCTAAAATTATTGATAGCTTTGACAACTGCAAAAGCATGCTTCTCCATCATGGTGTACTTCAGCTCATGATTTTTCAAGACATAACTCATGAATGTAATTGGGAGCTCGTGATCTTCAACATTCTTCTAGGCTAACACAATAGCTAGGGTATTTTTAGTGGCATAACAATAGATAATGAAATCTTTGCTAAAGTTAGGGCACACCAAGATTGGAGTCTTTGCAATAGCCTGTTTAATGTCCTCAAATGATTTCTTCCCTTTAGAGGACCAACTAAAGGTTTTCTTCCCTTGCATCATGTGAGCAATGCTCATAGTAAGTTCTACAAAATCGGGGATGAATCTCCTTAGGAAATTGATCTTACCAAAGAAAGAATGGACACCCTTCTTACTTGATGGAAGAGGAATTTGTTGGATGGCCTGAACTCTCTCTGGATCAATCTTGATCCCTTCCTTTGAAACAATGTGTCCCAACAACTTTCCTTCTATGACACAAAACATAGACTTCTTAGGGTTTAAATAAATCACATGCTCTCTACACTTCTGCAATATTGTTTCAAGGTGTTGGAAGTGATTTTTTCTTGCTTTAGAAAACACTTTCAAGTCATCCAAATACACAACAATGCATTTCCCTTTCAAACTACCAAAATCCAAGTCCATGGCCCTCTAGAAAGTAGCACTAGCATTGATGAGACCAAATGGCATTCTCTTGTATGCAAAGGTGCCCCAAGGAGTTGTAAAGGTAGTCTTATGTTGATATGCAGTATTCACCTCTACTTGATTGTACCCAGAATCCATCTAACATAGATAGCATCTCCGAGCTGTGATAACTTGAAATACTTGGTCCATCACGGGGAGGGTAGTTGCCCTTAAAATAACCTTGATTTAGATTTCAAAAGTCCACATAGATCCAGATCTCACCATTCTTCTTTTGACAGACACTATATTATCAATCCACATTGAATGGTGGATGGGGAAGATAATCCTAGCCTTCAAAAGCTTTTGTATTTCTTGGAAAATTGTATTAGTTATCTTTGGATTATATTGTCTTTGCTTTTGTTTGAAGGGTTTGATCCTAGGCTTAAGAGGAATGAAATGTTGCATTTATTTAGGCTGAAAATCCTTAAGATCATCATAAGAGTAAGCCAGAACATCAACATACCTTTTAAGATTCACCACCTTCTTTTTCTCTTCCTGAGTGCAGCATTTTCCAATGTTGACCATTTTGGGATCATCAAGACTCCCAATATTCACTTTCTCAGTCTTAGCAGATTGTCGAGCTCCTTGGGAAACTTTAGACTTCATATATCTATCATGTTTATCAAAAAGATCCTCCAAACTCACCAACCCTTTAGGAATTTTGTTGCCTTTTAGTTTGATGCATCCATCTTGATCCATCTCTTCTTTGACACCCTCTTCATTTGATGACACACACTCTCTAGGAAGATTGTCACTTCCTTCAAAGTACAGCTGATCAAAGTTGTCTTTGAGCTCCAAGAAAGAAAGCAAATTCTAGTCATCATTAAAAAATTGCCAATTATTTGCATTGTCAGGCACACTGGGTCTATGGATCAGCTCAATGGTGAATTTCTCCCAAGGGAAATCAGGGTGAGGAATCAACAAGGACCTAGAAATAGCTAGAGAGTCAACCCTAGTGTTCCTCTCCCTTGGCACAAATTCAATGGAAAAATCATCAAGGAATTCAATGGAATCCCAGACTAGATTCCTATAGTGTTTCAACCTTCTACGCTCTTTACCTAATAAAGGTCTCTAACTTGTTTTACAATTATCTCGCAATCTCCATGAGCAAGAAGGTTCTTCACTCTCATCTCCTTTGCCATGCTCAACACAAGAATAAGGGCCTCATACTCGGCAGTATTTTTGGTATTTCTAAACTAAAATTTGAAGGAGAAAGAATGAACCTTACCCCTAGGAGAAATGAGCACTACACCAGCTGAGGAACAACCTCCATCAAAATCCAAATTCCACACACCATTAGGATCAAGAAACACTCCCTTTGGAAGATTTTTCTCCTCTTGTGACATGATCATGTAGTTACCATGCCCTATATTTGCATACAATATTTGTGCTTTAGGATTGTTATCCAAAATGTGCCCCTTCCACATTTAGTGGCTAATTCCTTCTGTTCTTCCCTCTCTTGTGCCTCGAGTCATAATTTTTTACTTTTTAGGAACTTAAAACCTTCTAGAAATGGCACCATTGGATAGAGATCTTTCTCGATTTCCAGAAGGTAAAGTTTTCCTCCTAACTCCATGTATTTTTGAAGTTATGGCTCGTGGAGTTTTTATGGGAAATTTTCCCCTGAAAAGCCCGCAGCCAATGAAATGGCGCCACATGTCCAAGGAAGTGGCATGGGTTGGAGGAAAACTTGGTTTTTTACCAAGTGCTTAGTAAAGATTTCAAAGGGATATTTTTCCCCGCAGGCCCGCCGTGAATCAGATTATGCCACATGTCCAGGGGAGAAAATTGGAAAAATCGACTAAGTGTTGGCGCTATGGAGAAATTTTAGGGGAAGGGCCCGCGCCCAATCACATTTTTCCATGTGTCACCGGAGGGCTGGAACAGTGGAGGTGGAGGAGAAGTTAGGATTTTGGTGAAGTGTTTTGGTAAAAGGGAATAGAGGAAGTTTTGGCCCGCTGCCCCGTCGACCAGTTAGCGAAGGCCACGTGTCCCCAGGCACCCGGAATGACAGAGCGAGGGAGGAGATTGGGATTTTTTCCCAAAGGGATTGCACGAAAGGAAAATGTTCGTAGAGGGTCCGCAACTAATAAATGGTGTCACATGTCCCAGATTGGTGGAAGGAGGGGAGAGTTTGGGAAATTTTCCCAAAGGGAAAAAGAAGGAAATTTCAAAGGAAAAAATAGACCCCCGAATGCAAACCAATCACATCTTGCCACGTGTCCAGTGGCGACAAAAGATACAAGACAAGATCACATGGAAAACTAAAAGGGAAAGGCCCACAGTGAATGAAGTTTTTCCATGTGTCCGAGTCAAGAAATAGGATCAAATAGCGACAGGAAATTTAGGAGGACAAGCTCGCGCCTAATCAAGCGCGTGCCACGTGTCCTCGAGATCATTAGCGACGGGGGATTTTGGAATATTTTCCAAAGGGAAAAATAATGGAAAATGAAGCATTAAAGGCCCGTGCCCAATCAAAACATGCCACGTGGCACCCAGAATGGCGGAGCGTGGGGAATTTTTGGAAAATTTTCCAAATGACCAAAAAGTGGAAAATTTAAAAAATTTTGCCCGCCAATCCGATTTGGCCTTGTTTTTCCCTAAAATTTCAAACGGCCATATCTTTCGATCCAGGGCTCGGTTTTTCACGTTCTTTATATCAATGGAAATCTGGTGAAATTATCTACAAGATTCTAGGATAATTTTTGCATTTTGATGTATTTTGGAGAGAAAAATGAAAAACACCTCTGGCACGTGGTCATGGACAGAAATGATGTTTCAACCACCATTTTTAATGAAGAATGGCTCGCATTCTCTCCCAGCATGGCAAAAAATGTTAGGGGATGGGCCTGTAAGGATGCCCATGCTATTTTAATGCATTTTTGGTTAGTGGTTGAAGCTCTCCCATGTTTTCCCATGTTTCTCTCTCCTGGGGTCGTGGTTTGCACTGTAAAAGCCAGAATGGGTTCATTTTTGAAAAAAGGAGACACTTTTCAGCTCTGCAACTTCCCTTTTCTTCCTTTTTGGCAGAATTTGTGGAAATTTTTACCTTTCCATGCAATACAACACCCCTTTTTGCCTCTTGATCATTGTAATGCATTGTATTGGATCTGGAATGTTAATATATGCTCTGTGATTAAAATCCCTCAATCCTTTCATATATCTACCATTGTTTTCCTGATCTTTCATTACATTTTGAGCAATTTGTGCATGTTTTGTGCTGTGTTTTCTTATGGATTGTGTATGTATTGCAGTATCATGTGTCTGTAACTCCTTTGGTGCATCACCTCATTAGCATTAGCTTCATTTTCTTGCATTCTCTATCTTTGTCCCCTTGGAATGTTGTATCTACCTCTAAGGCATTAGTGCCAGTGCAAAACAACATAGCTCAAGAGTATGATTGGTGTTTCCCATGCAATGAACCTCACAACCAGTCTATGTGCTTCAATGGTGCCTTGAATCAAGCATTAATGGTGACTACAACTGGTGTGGAGGGTGAAGGTAGTTAAGGAAATAACCAGCAACAAGAAACATTCCAGCAACAATTAGCTCCAAATGATACTACACTTGTAAACTGGTAGGCAAAAGATTTTTGTGGCATGAATCAAATAGTTTCCCAAAGTGTTGCAGCCAACACAAGGTCAAAAAGGAGAAATTTGGGTGAAGAAAAACCATTGGCTCCAAGTAATCCACAACCTCCTACTACTCCACAAGTTATTGGCAAGCAAAGTGCAGTCCCAAACACGCAAGGACTGCCTAAGATAGCTCCTAGGCCAACTCAAATGCCAGTTGCTGCTACCCATGTGCAAGGAATGAATGTGCAGGCCAAGGGACAGCAGAGAGATGCTTCATCTCCATTCAACATCATTGATTAGATGAAGAAGACAAATGTAAACATATCAATGTGGGAATCACTATCTATCCCAAGCCAAAGAGATTTGCTACAAGCTGCCATGAAGGACTGGTCAAATTCAAATCAACAAGTCCAAATGCAAGAGAAGGTGCTCACAAATGCTGCCCGACTGAGGGGAATCATGGAGGACAACAAGGTAAAATGTTGAAGCCCCCTCCATTCTATGTTTCATTGATCATTGGAAACCAATTAGTACACAATTGCATGATTGATTCCGGGGCAAGTAGTTTAGTAATGCCCAAGCAAATAGCTGATCAGCTAGGGCTTCAATATGAAGTCATATCCAAAGGGGTAGTGCAATTGGATGGGACAACAGTAACAACAGTTGGAGTGATAAAAAACTTGAGTCTTACTTTGCATGCACTGCCCCAACGTTGTTGTTTTGCAAGATGTCTCAGTAATAGATCTTCCACCACTCTTTGCCCTATGTCTGTCAAGGGATTTCACAACCAATATTGGAGGTTACTTATCTGCTGATTGGTCACACATGTTGTTTAGAATGAGATATGGAACCAAGGCCACAATCAGATTTGAACCTATTACAAACTTTCACATTGAGCCTTACACTCCAAGCCAAATCAATACCAATTGTTCAACGTTTGATCAAGAGGATTATCCAAGCACTGATGAAACTGACACCAAGGTAGGAAGCATCCCAGACCTAACTCTTGATGAATGGGCAAATAAGGTGCATGATTTTGACCCTTATCAAGAAATAGAAGAATCTGAGCTAGGAGTCTATTGCATGCATGAAGAAAATCAGCCTATTCCTAGCATCACCAAGCCAAACCACAAGGATGACAATGAGGTATGGCAGTTGTTTTTTGATGGATCAAGGAGTAGGCAAGGTGCAGGAAGGGGAGCTATGCTGGTTTCCCTCAAGGAGTTAAGTATTATTCAACTTTTATATTTCAGTTTGCATGCTCGAATAACACTGCTTGAATATGAAGCTTTGATACAAGGATTGCATTGGTCAACCAAGAGAGGGATAAAGAACTTGCAAGCCTTTGGTGATAGCAAGTTAATTGTCAAACAAGTTAAGGGGTAGCATCTTGTCAAGAATGATCTACTCAAGTGCAAAAAAATAGGGTGTGGGACCTCATTGAGGATTTTGAGGGCTTTGGCATAAAATCCATTCCTAGAAAAGAGAACCAAGCTGATGACAGGATTGCAGCAGTTAGGGCAGCCTTTGACGTTGTTGAAAGCATTCAAAAGGACAAGGTATAGCTAAACATCCATGTGATTGTGAGGCCTTCAGTACCAAACAACAATGTAAGTTGGAAAGTGTTTGAAAATGATCAGCAAATCATCCATTTCTTGCAAGAAGAGGCTGAATTCTCAGCTAAAAATCAGGAAAAGTTGGAGCAGCAGTATGGTGACCAAGTGGTATAGCTGAGAACCAACAAACTACCAAAGGGACTCATTACTTTGGAGTCCATTTTCAATCCTAATGATCAGTTTAGGAAGGAGAAAGCAAACATCCAAGTCAAGGGAGAAGATTCGGTGTCCATCTCGGTGGAAGAAGGCAAATCACTCCCAATTGGTAAGATGACAACCGAACAAGAAAGGTACGAGTTCATACAACTTTTTCAAGAATTCCCTGATGTGTTTGCTTGGAGCTATGAATATTTGAAAGGTTTCAATCCCAAGTTAGCTCAACACACCATTGAATTGGATCCAAGTACTAAACCCATCAGACAAAAATAAAGGCCAGTCAATCCACACATGGAGCCTCTCATGAGAAAGGAATTGAATAAGTTGATAGAATCAAGAATCATATTCCCTATCAAGCATTCTAGTTGGGTAGCCAACTTGGTTCCAGTTAGAAAGAAGAGTGGGGAAATCAAATTGTGTGTTGACTTCAGAGATTTGAATAGGGCATCTCTCAAGGATCATTACCCACTTCCTTCCATGGAGCAGATTTTGTAAGTTGTTGCTGGCTCTGAGAGGTTTTCATTACTTGATGGCTATTCGGGTACAATTAGATTATGGTGAAAGAAGAGGATCAGTTCAAGACAGCCTTTACAACCAAATGGGGAACTTATGCATACAGGAAAATGCCATTTGGGCTGTCCAATGCTGGAGCTACTTTCCAAAGAGCAATGGACATGGCATTCAAGGGTTTGATTAACAACATTGTGCTGATATATCTTGATGATATCACTATTTTTTCAAAAAATGCAGCAGACCACCTCTTTCATTTGAGACAAGTGTTCCAAAGGTGTAGAAGATTTGGAGTATCCTTGAATCCTAAAAAGTGTATTTTTATAGCCCATGAAGGAAAACTCCTTGGCCACATTGTCTCCAAAGAAGGATTAGTAATTGATCCAGAAAGAGTTGAAGCCATAAGAGCACTACCATTGCCAAGCCACAAGAAGGCCCTTCAAAGTTTCTTGGGAGAATAAATTTTGTTTGGAGGTTTGTCCCAAATTTTGCAGCCCTTGTCAAGCATGTCACCAAGATGTTAAGGAAAAGAATGGCTTTCAAATGGATAGCAGAGGGCAAAGAGATTTTGAAGCAATCAAAGAAGCCATCTCTCAAGCCCCAACTCTCATTAACTGGATTTCTCCAAGGATTTCATCCTCTATGAATTCGGGGTGATGACACTATTTCTACAATTTTGGTATATCGTAACAAAGACAACGATGAGCATCCAATTTCTTTCTTTAGCCAAAGCTTGGAGGACTATGAGGTAAGTTATTCTTTCATTGAGAAGCATGTTCTTGCGAGAATCGGGAGCTTGAAGAAATTCAAGCATCTAGTTTCAAACAACAAGGTTCAGTTGTTGGTTTCTCATGTGGGAGTTAAAGATTTCCTCCTCAACAAAGACATGAATGAAAAGAGAGCAGGTTGGATTACTCATGTCATGGAGTATGACATTGAGATCAAATTCGCCAAGTTGGTCAGAGGAAAAGGATTGTGTGAGCAGCTGATTTTGAGCAAACAAAAGGAAGCATGCAATGAGGAGGATGTTTTGGCATTACAAGACAGCCATGAGCAAGGAAGCACTCAAGAGGAAAATAATGGTGTTCTCACTCGTTGTTGGACCCAAGACATAATGCACTTCCTAAACACAGGTCTATGCCCTCCAGAGATGAACAAGACCAAAAGAAGACACTTCAGATTGCAGGTTGTCCCATACGCCCTTGTTGATGGTGTTTTGTTCAAGAGGGATGTGAATGGAGTGCTTTGTTGAGATGCATTAGTACAAATCAGATTCATAGGGTGTTGGAAGAGTTCCATGGTGGACCAGCCGGTGGTCATTTTGCACCAAGAGTGACAGCTCTAAAGATCATGAGGGCTGGCTATTATTGGCCCAAGATTTTCAGTGATTGTTATGCATGGATCAAGAGGTGCAAGAATTGTGCATTCTTCACAGGTAAAGAGAGGCTAGCTGCCCTTCCATTGCATCCAATTTCAGTTGACCAGCCATTCATGCAATGGGGTTTAGACTTCATTGGAGTCATTAATCCCAATTCAAGCCAAGGGCACAAATGGATTTTAACAGCAACATATTACTTCACCAAATGGACTGAAGCAGTAGCACTCAAGGAAGCAAATGAATCTAGCATCTTGGACTTCTATGAGGGAATAACAACCATATTTGGCATACTTGCTACAATAATATCAGATAATGCATTGGCATTCATTGGGTCCAAGGTGACTAAATGGGATGTCAAGAATGGGATCTACCTAAGCACTTCATCAAATTATTACCCTCAGGGTAATGGCTAGGTTGAATCTACAAACCAGAACTTTTTGAGGATAATTAGGAGGACTCTTGATGAAAATCAAAGGTCTTGCATACCAAATTGAAATCAGCTTTATGGGCTGATAGGATAACTCCCAAGAGATCTATAAGTAACTATCCATTTAAGCTTGTTTATGGGAGAGAGGTAATTTTTCCCATGTCACTTGAGTTGCCAATGTTGGAACTCATGAAACAATTGGAGTTGTTGGAGTTTGAGCCCATGGAGGTTAGATATGTAGAATTGATGGAGCTCCAAGAAGTCAGAAATCAGACATCCCAAGCAATGGAGAAGGATCAAGCCTTGATCAAGAAGACCTTTGATAGGAAGGCCAAGAATAGATCTTTCCAAGTTGGAGATCTAGTGTTAAAATGGGATGCAGACAGAGAAAAACCGGGAAAGCATTCAAAATTTGATGCCATTTGGAGTGGCCCATACATGGTCACAAAGTGTAAGGATAGCAATGCTTTCCAATTGTCTTCATTGGATGGCAAAGAACTATAGATTCCAGTCAATGGGATCTATCTAAAGCATTGCTACTGAAGGGAATTCTCCACCTTGTACATATTAGCTTAGATTTTCATTCCTCCAAGTGCTTATGCACATTGTTTTGCTGTAGATTAGCTTTTCTTTCCCTAAGTGCTTTGGCACAAGCTTGCTGTTCCTAGAAATGTGTGTTACAGGCCTTGCTCAAATCAGATGATGTGCCACCCTCCATCTTCCTCCTTGCAGTGTTCTAGTCAGTTGGGGTACCAAAGAGAATTTGATGACTCCATGCCCAATGGATTGCTTCAGGCAATTGGTAACTTCATCCAGCAGCTAGATGACCCCTATGAGTCACCAAAATTGTTATCCAAAATGTGCCCCTTGCATATTTAGTGGCTAAATCCTTCCGTTATTCCCTCTCTTGTGCCTCGGTCATAATTTTTTTGCTTTTTAGGAACTTAAAACCTTCTCGGAAATGGCACCATTGGATAGAGCTATTTCTCATTTCTAGAAAGGTTAAGTTTTCCTCCTAACTCCATGTATTTTTGAAGTTATGTCCCAACTGAAGTTTTTATGGGAAATTTTCCCTTGAAAAGCCCGCAGCCAATGAAATGGCGCCACGTGTCCAAGGAAGTGGCGGGGGTCGGAGGAAAACTTGGTTTTTTACCAAGTGTTTGGCAAAGCTTTCAAAAGGGATATTTTTCCCCGCAGGCCCACCGGAAAATCAGATTATGCCATGTGTCCAGGGAGAAAATTGAAAAAATTGACTAAGTGTTGGCACCATGGAGAAATTTCGGGAAGGGCTGCGCCCAATCGAGGTTTTTCCATGTGTCACCGGAGGCCGAACAACGGAGGGTGGAGGAGAAGTTAGGATTTTGGTGAAGTGTTTTGGTAAAAGGGAATAGAGGAAGTTTTGGCCCGCTACCCCATCGACCGGTCAAATGAAGGCCACGTGTCCCCGGGCACCGGAATGGTGGAGCGCGGGAGGAGATTGGGATTTTTTCCCAAAGGGATTGCGTAAAAGGAAAATGTTTGCAGAGGGTCCACAACCAATGAAATAGCACCACGTGTCCCAGACCGGTGGAAGGTGGGGAGAATTTGGGAAATTTTCCCAAAGGGAAAAAGAAGGAAATTTCAAAGGAAAAATTGACCCCCGAACGCGAACCAATCACATCTTGCCACATGTCCGGTGGCGGCAAAAGATACAAGACAAGCCCACATGGAAAATTCAAAGGGAAAGGCCTGTAGTAATGAAGTTTTGCCACGTGTTCAAGTTAAGAAATAGGATCAAACAACGACAAAAAATTTAGGAGGACAGGCCCGCGCCCAATCAGCACGTGCCACGTGTCCTTAGATCATTGGCTCGTGGGATTTTTTGGAAAATTTTCCAAAGGGAAAAACAATGGAAAATGAAGCATTAAAGGCCCATGCCCAATCAAAACATGCCACGTGGCACCTAGAATGGTGGAGCACGGGAATTTTTGGAAAATTTTCCAAATGACCAAAAAGTGGAAAATTTTAAAAAAATTTGCCCGCCAATCCGATTTGGCCCTGTTTTGCCCTAAAATTTCAAACGGCCATATCTTTCGATCTAGAGCTCTGTTTTCATGTTCTTTATATCAATGGAAATCTGGTGAAATTATCTATAAGATTTTGGGGTCATTTTTGCATTTTGATGGATTTTGGAGAGAGAAAATTGAAAAATGCCTCTGGCATGTGGTCATGGACAGAAATGATGTTTCAACCACCATTTTTAATGAAGAATGGCTCGCATTCTCTCCCAGCATGGCAAAAATGTTAGGGGATGGGCCTGTAAGGATGCCCATGCTATTTTAATGCATTTTTGGTTAGTGGTTGAAGCTCTCCCATGTTTTCCCATGTTTCTCTCTCTCTGGGGTCGTGGTTTGCACTGTAAAAGCCAGAATGGGTTCATTTTTGAAAAAAAAGGAGACACTTTTCAGCTCTGCAACTTCCCTTTTCTTCCTTCTTGGCAGAATTTGTGAAATTTTTACCTTTCCATGCAATACAACACCCCTTTTTCCTCTTGATCACTGTAATGCATTGTATTGGATCTGGAATGTTAATATATGCTCTATGATTAAAATCCCTCAATCCTTTCATATATCTACCATTGTTTTCCTGATCTTTCATTACATTTTGAGCAATTTGTGCATGCTTTGTGCTTTGTGTTTTCTTGTGGATTGTGTATGTATTGCAGTATCAGGTGTCTGCAACTCCTTTGGTGCATCACCTCATTAGCATTAGCTTCATTTTCTTGCATTCTCTATCTTTGTCCCCTTGGAATTTAGGGTAGGAACTAGGAATTCAAACCTCTGCAACTTGTAAGTGATATATCTAATCAGAGGAGTTGAGGAACCAGCCTCTAAACTAGAGATTCTTTTCCCATTTTACAAGTCCCACACTTGGGGAAAAGATTCAATGTTGTGCAATCACACTGGATGTCCAAAATGTCAACTAGAAGTCTGATCAACATCCAGGGGGTGCTGATTAGAACCAACAAGGATCATCTCTTTTGCACAATGTACTCTGCACTGTTTCTCAGCAAGAGCTTCTTCATCTTCCCATTGACAGGATCAAGGCATGTGACCAATCCATTTGAATTTCCCCTCCTACCTCCTTGTAGAAATTTCTACTCAGCAACATCCCATATGAAGGAGGAATATCAGCTACCAAAATGGTGGCTAGGATTCTTTTCTCTGAAAACAACAAAATCTACTTGTGCATCTTTAATTCTACCCACCAAAGGTACTTTCTTACTCTCCATGGAATAACAGAACCAAAGGCACGTGTTAGGGTTAGACCCAAAGCATGGGATACCTTTGTAGGCATTACATTATCTTGATGCTCCTGAATCTATGACATAATTACTGAGTTTGTGGCCAGCTATGAGAAGGGTCACATAGAATGGTTCAATTTTCTCATTAGAGGAAGTGACTACAGCCACAAGGCTTGATTGAGGTGAGGGAGAGGGAGTGGGAAAAAGGCCCTTAAAAGTATTGGATGAGACTTTGGATTTGGAATTTACAAAGTTAACCATTTTGGAAAAGGCTTTAGGATGGGTTTGATAGAACTCGCTTGTAAATCTGAATCTTGGTATTTTTAAGATGGTCTATAATGTCAAAAGATCCAGATGTGGATGGGGAATCACTACTAGGAGTAGGAGGAGCTTTTGATCTATCACTTTATCATTTGTTAGGAAAGAATTCCTAGAAGTAGAAGTAGAGGGAGAAGGACTAACAAAGCTTATATTTTGAGTGGAAGTAGTAGGAATAGGAGATCCTCTTCTTACTGCAATCGCCGAGATGGTGATGGGGTACTCCTTGGATCTTTTTGTAGGTCGCACCACTCTTTCCTTTTATTGGTCTGCTCCTGGGTCATAACAACATATGAATCACTATTTGTCTCACCACTACATCATCCATACCCTCAGTAGTGAGGAAATGAACTCAAGAACCACCAGGGTCCTCTAGTTCTTCATCAGCTTCCTCTTCTTGTTCATCATAAAGCCCATTTTCTTCCTCATCATTAGGCTCAAGAACTTCACAAGTAGCATTAACAGGCACCTTGAGGGGTGGACCTTCAATGGCCAACCTGGTTTGAGAAGAGGGAAAATAGTTCCTAGGTTGAAAGTTATTCCTTGGAACATCTTGATATGGAGCATGCTAAGCCAATTGTTTCTTAATGGCAATGAGGTCATTAGCCAAATTTTGCACCAACTGATCTGCATTACCTCTAGGAGAAGGAGAAGAAGAAGATGCTTTGGATTTGAAAGACTCCCTTTTCAGCTTGCTAGACATGATCAAGTCATCTTCCACACTGATAGCCAATCTCTGATCAGCATCCAAAGTTGCAAGATTTTCTCTCCTCAGGGCATAGCTTACTTTCGACAATTGAGCATTCAAGAAGAAACACTTCTGAATCTGATCAACAGGTCTAGTATCTAGTGGAATCTTGTTAACCAACTTGTTGAACTTGGCCACAAATTCTCTCATAGGCTCATGTGGCTCCTTCTTGATTTGAGAAATCTGAGCTAGAAAAGCATGCACATCCTCAACAAGTTTGAAACACTGCTCAAACTGAGTTCTCATAGTAGTCCAATCAATGATGGTCCCAGTAAGAAGATGATAAAACCAATCTGCAGCATTGTCTTGCAAGGTTTCCACAAATAGCCTCACAAAGAAATCCTCGTGTTCAACTCCAAGGACCCCACATGTAACAATGAAGGCTGTAATGTGTTCATTAGGGTGCACTTTGCCATCACCTCTAAATTTGGGAAAATTCTTCTTGTTACCCCTAGGTAACTCATGTAATGGTTGAGGAAGAGCCAGAGGCCCAACTCTTTTTCCCCAAGGTTGAGGTGCTGCCATCCTTGGAAAGATTTCTTGAAGTGGAACTGAGACACCAACAAGAATTAGGGCATGGAGATTAGGGCTAAGTTGTGCTTGAGGAATGCTACTACCAGAAGCTCTGTCTTCAACAAGAGGTGTGCTTGTGGAATGATATCTTCTATTTCTTCTTATTGGAGGAAGTTGAAAACCTTGTTGATCCAAGAGTTGAAATTGGGGATCTTCAATTCCAAGAGCCCTTCTACCATGAGTATATCTTAGAGTCGCCAGATCAAAGAAATGATCAAATTAGTTGTTCTTTTAGAAAGGAAATTTGTTGAAAAATTCCCATGAGAGCCGCCAAAGCTTGTGGGTTTTAGATTAGCACTTGGGATGAAACCACAGTCAGGGGACAAGCAAGTCCCTCCTCTTTAATGGGAGAGGTTCCCTTATTGAAAGTAGGGGCAAAACCTATGTACAAATGCACAGTCTTTCATTCAATGGTGATTTCCTAATATCCTGAAATGTGTTTTAAGCATGGAAAGTTATCAATACATGAGGATAGAAGACTTTGAAGAGATGAGGGAGGAAGAAGAAGACAATACTTTCAGGGAAAAGAGATGGCAGAGAAAACCCTTATATGTATTATGTAAATGAGATACAAAATAGAACCATCCACGTTTATAATAGAAACAATTCACAGAATCAAAGTTCTGGAGATTGTACAAACTAGAATAATAAGTTTCCAAGCACACAAGGATTAGATGATTCATAGATCAGAACCAAAAGGAAAGAGAAAGCAGAAGAAAAAGGGAAAAACCTTTGTATTGATTTCTTCCAATTCAAAATTATAGTTCCAAAATAATCAAAATTCCAACCCATACAATGGCTTTGAAAGCTCATGATATAGCTCGCAAGATACGGTTACAACTTCCTTGAGAAAGCAAGAAAAAATTACAACTTATTCCCATCATCCAGGCCCTTTCAATTCTTATAAACATAAAGAAAATGTTAATGGCAAAAAAACCAGTTTTTAAATATACGGTAGTTACATTATTTTATCAGTTAAAGCATGGTCCATTTGATTTGCTTTTACAACTTCAAATTTGGGCCACCCACATGGGAGAAATTGATTAGAGTGGGCCTGTGAACACCTCTTGCATTATTTTCCTTTGAAGCAGCGCTAGGCTGACATGTGGAGAGCTCCACCGGTTCCTTTATACTTAGCTGATTCGGGCCAATTTTCTACTTGACTTATGTTGACCCCTAGACATGTGGAGGGTTGGCACTCATTTGAGTTTCTACTTTGGAAACACCCCCTGAAGCTACACCAAGCTGACACATGTCTCCTTCCACCGGTCTTAGAATTTTCAATGGCCAACTCCATCTTCATATTGAATTTAACCACATGGTGAGTTGGCACTACTTGGAGATTGACCCTTTGATTTCACTTCCGAAATGGCGCCATTAAGGCACATGGTGGCTTCCACCAACCCACCCATACTTGGTCAATTTTAACTATTAGCTCTATCCCTTTTTGGACCTAAGACACATGGATGACCTATCCCTATTAGCTCTATCAATTTTAATGAGGAAAACAATCCTGTCATTCCCGACTGTAGGAAGAAAATAAAAAGAAGGAAAGGAAATTCACCATATGCCCAACTTTTTAATTGTTCTCCATGAATAGGAAAACTACAAATAATTCCAGGCATTGACGGGATTCAATATTCCTAGGTACAGACTCAATTTTTTTTTTGAAACTTGACTTCAAAAGGGGGAAATTTTTGGTCTGAAAACACCTTGATAAGGTGGGTCAATTGGCCCAACGAAATCTAATCGCCACTTCTCAAATGGCTCTAGAATTACTTGAGGTTGGAGTGGCATCTCATTTATAAATGTTGGTTTTCCCATCTGTAGCATTTATCACACTGCCACACATAATTTTTGACATCCTTATGCATAGAAGTCCAATAGTACCCAACCCCCAAAACTTTGTGGATTATTCTTTTGACTTAATAATTTCCCCTAATGGTTCATCATGACATGTTTTGAGTATATCAAAGATATCATCTTCAGCTACACACCTGTGTAATACATGATCAAGTCCACATTTAAAAATCATTCCATTAAACCATGTATACATCACACTTTGTTTAATTAATTTTTTTCTTTGTTTATGTGTGAGGAAATATGAGAAATTCCATGGAGCCTAGTAATCAGCCATATCAACAAACTAAGGAGAGAAAGTTAATAATTTTAATAGATGTTCATCTAGGAAATCATCATTGACCTACTCCTTTGTACCTGAAATAGTTATCCTTGAGAGAAAATCAGCTACCACATTTGATTTTCTTGGTTTATCAATAATCTTTATGTTAAATTATTGCAATAAAAAAGCCATATGAAAATTCTTCCATGTACCAAAGGTTTATTCATTAAATATTAAATAGTGGGATGATCTTTGTGAATAATTACTTCATAACCTATAATGTAATGGAGAAACTTGTTAATTTCATAAACAACTACAAGAAACTCTTTCTTTGTGGTAGTGTAGTTTCTTTTATATGGGGAGATGTTTTTACTAATGTAATAGATGGCATACATTAACTCTTCTTCTTCTTGTTGTCCTAGCATAGCTCCTACTACCTCATTGGAAGCATCAGTTTGAATGTGAAAGGGAAAATTCCAATTTAGACCTCTTAAAACTGGAGTATTTGTTAGTTTATCCTTGATGATGTCAAAATATTTTTGACATGCTTATGTCCATTCAAATTCAGAATATTTTGTTAAAAGGGAAAATATTTTACTGAAATTTGAAATGAATCTTCTATAATAGCCCGCATGTCCTAGAAATATTCTTACTTCAGTTTTATTCTTAGGGGATGGAAGTTACACAATGATATTGACCTTATCTAGATCTACCTTAATTCCCTCAGCAAAACATGGTGGCCTAAGACTATCCCTTGCTCCATCATGAAAATACATTTCTATTGGGTTTAAATATAATTGATGTTTATAACACCTCAATATTACTTTTTCCAAGTTATCTATTTCCTCTTGGAATGTTTTTCCATAAATTGTAAAATAATCCATATAAATCTCCATAGAATCATGAGTGAGATCAGAAAAAAATGCTAACACAACTCTTTAAAAAGTCAAGGAGCATTATATAAGCCAAAAGGTAAAACTATGTAAGTATCCCCATGGACATGTAAATGTGGTCTTATCTTGGTCTTCTCGGTGCCACCATGATTTTATTGTACCCACTAAAACCATCCAGGAATGAAAATACCTTTTCCAGATAAATTATGCAAAACTTGGTCAATAAAAGGTAAAGGGAAATAGTCTCGATGTGTTTTGTTATTCAACTCCTTATAATCCACACATAACCTCTATATAGGCACTATAACTAATGGGGAGACCCACTGATTGTCTAAAATTGGATAGATAAATCCTACCCGAAGAAGTTTCTCAATCTCTGTTTTTACAATATCTCTTAAGGCATGGTTTATCCTCCTTTATGGTTTCCTGACTAGTCTAGAATCAATTGTATAAATGTAGTTTTTAAAAATATTGGGATGAATACCATTCATGTCATTGTATTTCCCAAGAGAAATCTTGACGATGAGAGCATAGAAGCTTGAATAGGGTATACTCTTCTTAACTAATCAACCAACTATTAACTGCCAATGTTTTTCTTGAGAAATATAGGTAGTTATTTTATCTCTAGGTAGAGAGAATTTACCACTGGTTATTATCTTAGTAATGATTTCAAGGGGCACTTATGGGGAATTAATCTGTGGATTTTAGTGATATTGTGGAAGATACACTCAGTAAGATCTATGTTCCATGAGAAAGGATAGATTATTGGTTGCATGTTTTCATCTATCATATCTTCCTTTATCTCTAATAGTTCTCGACCGTAATTGAAGGATCCCAATTTTGGATATATTATAAATGTTCTTGAATTATAACCAAAAATGAGGAAACAACATCATATGCTTCCTCTAAGTCATCCTTACACTATTGTTTTTCTTCGGTGGTGAAATTTTTTATAGTTGGATATATAGATATTTTATTTTAATTATTTCCATTTGTAATTATCATGTTTCTTATTTTACAATCAATAACATTTGCATCGGTGGCTAACCACGGGTGTCCTAGATCGGGGATATCCAATTTTCTTAATCTTTGTTTAATAACCATAAAATCGACCAAATAATTTCATGGTTCAATATGATGGTCACATCATTTATGATCCCTTTGGGTTTGGCAACATATTTGTTAGCCATTTGTAACACTATTAGAGTTGATTGTGCATTAGGAAGAGACAATGTGGACAAGGTATCAATATTCATCACATTTATCACAATCCCTAAGTAAATTAGAACATTTGGAATCTCTACATCCCTAATACAAATTGTAACAATTGGAATACCATGGTCACCATATTTTCGAGGGGTCATCTTTCCTTCGATATGTTAACTATTTTCCCATCAACATGTATTGTTTTGGGATAATTTTTATTTCTACTTGGAGTTTTAACATAGATTTCTTTGATAGTTTGGTTTAACTCTAGGATATCTCTAAGAGATTGTAAGAGATGGATAACAATACTTAATTTTTTTATTCCTTGAATCAAATCTGACTCTGGTATCTCTTGGGTTACAATATTATATTTTTCCAAAATTCGAGATGGAAATGGCATGTCTCGTAGTTGGTTCAACTCAACTGTTTATTTAAGAAAATGTTTGGATTGTGTCTCTTCTTATTTTTATTTATCTTAATGGACTTCTTCTATAATTAGAGATGATGGTTTTGAATTAATCTTCCCTGACCGTAATAGTATGTTTCTAGAATCCACATAATTCACTATGGGAATCTTTTCAAATTCAATGATGTATGTTGGGTTTCCTTCCTCACATTCTTTGGATTTTCCATGGTTAGAGCTAGAATTTGTGGTTTGATAGGTTGTTTAGATGGAGCAGAGGTTGTAGGTCCTATAACATTCCCATTTTAAGACTTTAGAAACAAGGGAATTTATTTTTATTTTTTACATAATGTTCTCTATTATAAATAAAACATCATTTAGAACACACATTCCATGATAATCACTCTCATAAAATATAAGCATACGCAGATGTAACGACTCGGTATGCTACCGATATCTCATTCCATGACTTGGTTACCAACTGATCTCTCATGTTAACTTAAAGTATAGAATAATTTATGTATACCACATATAATTGGTTCTCTTACCCTATAATGGGTACTCAAAGATCTGTTCAAAGAACCTATCTGAATATTTGTTACCAATATTCATCTAACATCACGTTGCTTTAAACTAGGTGACATAGGACAACACAACAAACAGCTTGTGATACTTTGGCCAAATATTTTCAACATACTGTTCATGTTACTATTCCTAGACGACATACTCGTCATTCTAGAATACATCCTTCACCTCATTCTTCTGTTATCTAGAATGGTCTTTACTGACTACCATCAGTCCACTTGCTCAAGGTTTAACCCTAGCTCGGGTTAGAAACATAATTTATTATAGGAAGACGCTCACGATGACTTAGGGTATATGGGCATACTCGGTTGACCTAAGTCAACCAGATGTGTCAAGTACCCTGAGTCATTGAAAGCTACCACCTATCCTAAACATGCTACTAACTTGACCTAGAGAGAAACTAATTTCATGTCTAGATGTGCGTAAATCCAGATGAATAAATATAAAATGGTGTGTTGCCACATGTCAACTGCAACATTGTATCCTTGATAAGTCCCGGACTTCTCGTGGGTATAGTCTGCGGTTGGCGTGTGCCAACATCTCGATAAACTGATACATCAAGATGTACATACCCCTAGTGGTCATTAATCGTAATTAAATTGGATTAAGATTCGATTACAACAACCATGCCTAATCCTAATTCCAACATTTATTAAGTTATTTACCCATACTATCCTAATTAGCTATGGAGAACTTCATTAATCCATGTTTACATTATTGTTTATTATCATGGCATAACAAGCGGTTATCCAAAAATTCAAGACAAAAAAACATCAACGTTTAATTCTTAATGTAACCTAGCTATCCAAATCAAGCGTGTCATCCACCTAGATTCAGCTAGGGATTACTTTATAGACAAGTTTTAAACATTAAGAATCATAACCACTATTCATTTTATCTCTTGTTCATTGGGAGAGGAAGAGTCTTCCTCTACATGGTTAAAAGTTAGGTTTTAACATAACATTTTTATCATTCATTTCACTGATGGTTTAAGTGTATGTCCCATGCATATTTCATTCTTAAACTATAATTGTGTAGTTAGAGAATGATATCTTTTGTAATTTAACAAGTTTACTATAATAAAGGAGATTACACTATCTCCTTAATCTAACTCATTAACTGATAACAACAATAGTATACAAATAGATATCATGATTATTGTCAATATATCACTATTAATTTCAGCATATAAGTACAAAATAATTCACATCACAATTTTGAGTCCAACACAAAACCTTTCAATTCATGATTTAAATATACATTTACAAGACAATGCAATTCGGACATTCTACATGTCAATCCTAATTAAGATCTTAAAAGGATAACACTTTTATTTTCCAATACATTGTAAGAATGATTCAAACTCTTTACATAAGATCCAGATTTAAATAAGCCAATACATCACATAAGTTCTTTTCTTCTTTTATCACTTACGATGTCCATCTACAAAATTGCTAAGCACGGGTCGATTCAATGAACCGAGCATGATAAGCACTAAGCATTAAGTAAGGTACATTCCACTAATTTTCCCACTAAACAATTCTTCTTTAATGAAATAATTAATATACATCATACAAACAATCATAAGTATTAACATCTAGAAAAGAAGTACAATTTAAAGAATCTGGATTCACTTTTTAAGAAAAGATCATAGTATAATATGAAACACCTGCATTTATATCAAATGGCTTAATTGATCCTATCAATTACTTTTAAACAATCAACCGGTCTTGTCATCCAATTGTATCATAATTCCATAAGAAATAGAAATACACCTTTATCTTTCTAAGTAGTAAAAGAAGTTAATCACAAAGCATAGCTCATATAAGGAAGATTCATCTTTCCATATAAATAAAAGAAGAGAATAAATACATTCTTATTCCCTATACACAAATCATCTCAAGGATAGAATCAGGGTTTAGAACACTCAACACCGCCTCGGTCCAAAGATAACAGTATAAGGAGTCCATAAAAAAGAGACAACATCTAAATAAGAATCCCAATTCAATCCAAGAAGATTATGAGACAAAACAATTTAACTAGAAGTATTACTAACTTATATATGTTAGTAGATATAATTCAAAGGTCTGAAACTAGACTGTCCACAAATCCAAGCTATACTCAAGCAAAATAAATCTCTTAAAAAATCCACAAGAAGTTCCCATCTCAGAAGATAATTAATTAAAGAGAAGTTTAGTAAATGAACTTATACAGTCAACAAAAAAGGATCTTAAATAAAAAAGACCAATCCATATTTCATTTCATTTATACCATGAAATGAAATCCCTTGTCTAATACAATCTTAGAAATTCTTTATCTAGTTCCCTAAAAGAGAACACAAAACTGAACGTACAGTAAAAAGAATTCACACTACATACTTCCATCACAAATCTTACAATTGGTTTCCTATTTCCATTCTCCAAGCTCAAGTTCAATTAAAAACTTAGAATGAAACTTACAAGACATTCCCCAATAGTAAATGTCCCCAAGAGAACAAAATTCTTTCTCGATAAAAATTAAAGGTTCAATCAATGATACTATAAAGGAGTAGGAATCCTCCAATCGTAAAAGATTACAAGGGCCAAACAAATCTCGACTCGAAGACTAAATTCCCATTACAAAGCATTAAAAACAAAATGCAAATGAGAAGGTAGTTCGTAATCCCAAATAAGAGCAACATTACCAAACATTCGGATCGGTGATACTATATCCTTTCATACAATATACAAAAGTATAATAGGTTTATAATCAATCATTCTCCTAAAACCCACGAATCAGATGAAAGATCAGAAGAGAGTAAGAAACTAAACAATTCATTTAAGACAAGCACTGCCCCAAACTCCCTCCAACTCGACTGAACATAATCAACACAAGCCTCTCAAGTTCCAGTTAAAAGCTTATGACAAGAGAGAAATTGTTTCAACATCAAAAATAAGAAGGAAAGTAAATAATATACTTCCATAAAACCTTATCTTGTAACAATTGATCCAAAAAACTAAAGATCAACTAATCCCACAATAGGATGTAGTTCCAGTCCCTTTATTTCCAAGAAAAAAAAAAAGTCAAACCTCCCACGAGACACGGGTTTTCTCAGACATGAGAATAAGAACATACACTTTGAATTCACATGCCTTGTCAAATTCAAGAACACCGTGTGGCCTGAAAGACAAAAGTAATACAACCATTCTCTCACAAGAAGCAAAACAAAGGAGGTTTCAAAAATAAGTTACATGGTCTACTTCACCAAAACAAAACTCATAAGACCCCTTCGAGAAGATAGTATTAAATGAGATTAAAGCTTTATAATCCTTAATACCCACTAAAATCTAGCTCAAAATACCTGTATAAAATCAAACATGTCGATTCCAATACAAGATCAAAACAACCAACAATGGAATACCTGTATTGTGTCAAATACGAGCTTCAACATAAGTTAAAAAAACAAGCTCAAATACGAGTCTATAACGAAACCCAAGGCCCTAATACAAGCTCAGAATAAACACCAATGCTCTATTATGAGGTTCAAGCATTTCCAGTTCCCTAAGGAAGAATAAAACTCCAATTCAAAGCTCAAGTACGAACAAAACTCAACAACTCAACAGTAAGTTCAGTGTTCACAGGAATTGAATATGAGTACCATTGTTGAATACAAAGATTCAATCAAAGTTCTAAACTACACCAAGTTCCAACTCAGTCCAAAACAAAACACAAAGTCCCAATAAAAGCTCAAAGAAAATCACGAGGCTTCAATACGAGCTTAGAACATCCACAAAGCTCCACTATAAGCTCAATGAAACACAAGACTATAGAAGAGATTTAGAACCATTCAAGCAACAAGCCAGTTCAATCAACCTTAGTCTTAAATGCAAGATACAGAGCTTGAATACAAGCTATAGAGATTCAAATGCAAATTTCAGAGCTTCAAGTACAAGTTACAGAGTTTCAATACAAATTCACATGAAAACCTCTAACAACTAGTACAGAGAAAGTTCCCAAAAACTACCATTAACAACAAAGGATTCACATTCCAAAACCCACATAGATTTCATGAATACATGCAAGTAAATAACTAGATACATCATGCAAATATATATTTCCAGTGAGCAAAATTGTTTTAATGAATCATTTAGAAGAAAGCAAGAAATATTAATGGGTAGAGCCTATCATGCCTAATAGTGCCTCTGCCGATTCGAAGAAGACTTCTAGCCAAGTTTCCAACACCTCTTCTTCTCCAAGAAAGATCAACCAACCATAAAATTTTTCCATAATGCCTCTTATACTTTCCTCAAATTGAAAATAGGTTAGAGAAATCAAAAATAGCCACAAGGTGAAGATCAAACTACTGGTTTAAAGAACTAGATAGCTCCATGCAGAGAAAAAATCGTGAAGCATGCAAAACAAAACAACCCCCAAAAAATCCGCCAACATGGCTTCCAAGTCGGTTTGCTTGCCAAAATGAGGCAAATTAATGACATTAAATTGCATATTCCCGCCTATCTCTCCTCACACATCGCCATCCAAAGTTGGTGAGACCAATTTGAACTTCCACATGCATATCCAAACTTAGTGATGTCTCCATGTAGGTTCCACTAAATTTCCATGTAATTACCTGGTCTGGTAGTACTCTTCCCTATTAATCAAAATTACATCTCATTAATACCTTAGGAACCGCCGCTTATCTTCCACTTGCCAATCAACCCATAGGTTCCCTTTCATATCCCATTAGTTTAGGATAGATACAATTTTCTTAGGTTAATTTAAAAGTATAACCTTAGGATATAACCTTTAAACAAATAGATTACCACCTTAGGTTAGGACATAGCTTAACCAAATAGTATTAGGCAATAGGTTAGAAATAACTTAACATCCTTTAGGTTATTTCCCTTGATACTTGACTTAGTATTAACAACATAGGTTAGGATGTCATCCCATGAAGAGTGGTGTAGAAAGAGTTAGGAAAATTTACTCCGAGTCTTAAATCCCATTAGGATAGACCTTATTAGATAAAGAACATGTTTATATTCTCTCTTTCTCAAGAATCCCGAAGCAGGTTTCTATTTCCCTTAATGCCATTAAGTGCCTTGCAAAGGTCAATCAAGAAGAGTCAAGCACAACAAACAAGAGAATGCAAGCATGGTCTTCCAAGATAATAAATAATTTGCAACAAACACAAGTTCAATCCGTTAAGTCTCTTGATTAATGAATGTCATTTTTTCATTCAGTTTAGATAAGAAGATTTAAAACATACCTTGGATCAATGGAATTGATCCAAGGATGAGTCCAATAGTAAGGGATAAGTTTACAACCATTCTAACCAGATTAAAACTTACTCATAAGAAGTGAAAATAGATTATTGCAAGCAACAACATATCAACCCTACAATCAAAGAGTAGAAATGATTTATCCATGGCAAGCATGATTTTTCAACAACCACGAAACACACATTTTTCTTGAAAATCACATGTCAACGCTTGTAATGAAAAAGAGGAATATAATAGTTTGACAAGGTGTTACATACTTCCCTCCTAAAAAGAATCATCATCTCGATGATTATCTCATTTTAATCATTGCATTCAGGATAATCAATTTATTCACTTACTTAACATATGTTTGTAACAATATCGAATTTAAAGTTCCAGAATCAGCATTCACACAGTTGTTTATTCAAAAAAAATATTTGTCTATCCATAACTGGAAGAATTATTGTCATATAAAGATAAAATCACAAATATTATCAGTCATCATAGTCAATTCTGATCAAATAAATATGGAAAAATAGTTTTCATATCGTCCAGGTTTTCCCAGGTTGCACTTTCTTCATTAAACTGGTCACACTTGACCTTACATTGACTTATCTCACGATTTATTAAATGCAACTAGTGAGTTTATAGCACTCAAATGGGTTTAACCACGATTATTTCTAGGTCTTGGATCTACAAGGAATTCTAATTTACCACATGTGATAAATCTGAAATGTATTTCTTAAGCAAAGAAATATGGAAAACATCATGCATTTGTGACAAAGTAGGAGGTAATGTTAAATGGTAAGCTACATGTTTGATTACTTTCACTATCTCAAAAAGTCCCACATAATGAGGTGATAACTTAAAGAGCCTTTCCAAAAGTTATAGAGCTCTTTTTCGGTTTAACCCGAAGAAATACCTTCTCACCAAGTTCAAATTTCCTGTCAACCTGCTTTAAATCAACATAACTCTTTTTCCTATCTGCTGCTTCTTTCAAGTGCTCATGAATCATTTTAACTTGTCTGTTCCATTTCAAAGAAGAATTTGAGTCCAATTACCTCTCTATCCTCAATGTTGTTCCAACTAACAGGTGTTCTAATTTTCTTCCATATAATGCTTCGAAAGGTTCCATCTTAAGAGAGGCATGATATGTATTATTATATGTAAAATCAACTAGTGGAAGGTACTCTTCCCACTTATACTACTGGTCCATACAATACATTCGTAACATATCCTCTAAAACTTGATTAACTCTTTCAATCTGTCCATCCGTTTCCGGATGATACATAGAACTGAAATTTAACTTAGTTCCTAGAGCTACATTAAGCGTTTTCCAAAACCTTGATGTCATTCTAGGATCTCTATACGATATGATTAATTCAATTACTCCATGTAATCTAAAAATTTCATGTACAAATCTTTTAGCTAATACAGAGAATCATCCTTTAGATTACTAGCAATAAAATGTGCTACCTTTGTTAGTTTATCCACAAATACTAAAATAACATCATGTTTATTTCTTGACATAGGAAACCCTTGTACAAAGTCCATGCTTATCACTTGCCACTTGTACTGCGGTATGCTATGAGGATACAATAAATCGGCTGGGTACATATGTTCCGCTTTAACATGTTGACATTCAAGGCAATGTGTCACAAAATCAATAACATCCTTTTTCATTCATTTCCAGAAATATTGTTGTTTTATATCAGCAAGCATCTTTATAATACCAAGGTGTCCCAGAAAAATGTGAATTGTGAAATTCTACTAATAATTTGTTTCTTAAATCATTTAGCGAAGGTATGTATACCTTGTTTTCAAATATTAAGATTCCTTCATTATCGAAGAGAAAACCTTTATACCTCAAATCATTAGGATCTGCAGTAAGTAATCGTCTTTACTTGCTTTGAAAGTAAGAATCGATTCCATAACACTTTTTTATTTCATCCTTGAATTGAGTTCTCGATGTTATAAGCACAAAAATGTGCTTCCTTCAACTTAAAGTGTTAGCCACTCTATTTTCCTTACCCTTGATGTAATTGATGTCAAAATCATATTGAGATAAAAATCTAACCATCTTCATTGTCTTGCATTAAGATTTGGGTGAGTGAAGATATATTTCAGCCCAAGATAATTAGTTTTCAATTCAAAAGGTTTACCAAGTAGGTAATGCCTCCAAACTTGTAGTGTATGAACAATGGCGATAAGCTCTAAATCATGTGGAGCATAATTCAACTCATGTAACTTTAGTTTTCTACTTTCGTAAGCTATGACATGACCATTTTGTAACAAAATACCTCCTAGACCTTCACCGGATGCATCGATTACCACCATAAAGTCTCCATTAGGATATGATATGGTACTACTAGAATAGGTGCAAAGTTAATTGTTCCTTCAAAATATTGAATGCAATCTAACATTTCTCACTTCAAACAATTTTTTATCCTTCTTTTATAAAGAAGTTATTGGTATAGCCACCTTAGAAAAATCTTTTACAAATTTTCTATAGTAACCAACAAGCCCCATGAAGCTTCTAACTTCATGTACATTCTTTGGTGTAGGCCACTCGCTTATAGATACAATTCTATAAGGATCTACAACAATTCCACTCTTACTTATTACATGTCCCAAATAGTGTAATTTTTGTCAAAGAAAGAACATTTAGATAGCTTACCATATAGTCGTCTCTTTCTCAAAATTTCTAAAACTATCTTCAAATGTTCATGGTGTTCCTTTATACTTTTAGAATATATGAGAATGTCGTCCAAGAATACGAGAAAAAATTGTCCAAGTATTCTTGAAAGATATTATTCATTAAGTTCATAAATGTTATAGGTGCATTTGTTAATCCAAAAGTTAAAACGTGAACTCATAATGTCCATACCTTGTTCTCAAAGTTGTTTTATGAATATCCACATCCTTAATCCACAATTGATGATATCCGGATCAAAGATCTACCTTAGAATATACCGATGCTCCACTCATCCGATCAAATAGATCATCAATCCTAGGGAGTGGGTATCTATTCTTGATTTTTTCTTTGTTTAACATGTTGTAATCAATGCATAATATAAGTGTTCCATGCTTCTTTTTCATAAAAATTACTAGTGCTCCCAAGGTGAAACACTTGGTCTAATCAAACCTTTAGATAAAATTTATTGCAATCGAGCCTTAAGCTCTACTAATTCTATAGTAGTCATTCGATATGTTGCCTTAGAAATAGGCTCTATTCTAGGCTTGATCTCAATTGTGAAATCAAACTCCGCTTTGGGTGGAAGAACTGACAATTCTTCTAGAAAAAGTCACTAAAATATCGTAACAATGAGATATCGTTCCATAAAATCATTGTTCTCTTCAGTTGTTTCAACAATTTTTACTACATATAAGGTACAACCTTTATTTTTGGCCTTTTAAAGTTACATAGCTGATAGTTTTCTAACATAAATCTCATGTTTCACACCCTGAATCTCTGTTGTTTTCTGCAAGTCATCTAAACAACTAATGTGTTTTCATAATATTCCACTTTAGCCTTATGTTCTACTAACCAATTAACACTGTGATTACATCATAAGACCCCAAAGGTGCAACATAAAGATCAACTTCAGTGGAAAAGTTAGGTAAATCAAGGACTGCTCCAAAAAGACACATACTAATTGTATGAACAACATTGTTTCCATACTATACAGTCCATGTTTTATCCATGTTTCTAGCTTTTCTTTTTAGTTTTGATGCTAATTTACTAGAAATAAAACATTCAGTAGCTCTGTCAAAAAGAATAGTTATAGGTAAACCAAATAACTTACCCGAAACTTCTATAGGTGTGGCCTGTTTCTCAGCCTGCTTGTCAGCTACTATAGTGTGTATCTTGTGTTACTGATTACGATCATCCTTTTTCAAAGGGCATTAATTTGTGTAATAATACTTGCCACAGTTATAACAGCCTCCTACAACTCCCTTCCTAGGCTCGGGTTTACTTCCAGCCTTAGAGTTATCGTTCTGACCCCATAGGACTTACGTCCGTTATTATTTTTCTTGATAAAGTTGTTTCGTGCATTTCTAGCAAACTTGTTTATATCGCTTTCTTATTAGTATTAGATGAAAACTTACTTTTAATTCTGAATTTCTTCCATGGTCCTTTCTTAGGTGCAAGAGATGATGAAGAGGAGTTGGGGATTTTCTTCCTTATTTCCTCCTTATGAGCGAAATTGCCTTCAATTTTTGTTCTTGCCTTAGGGCCGTTTCAACAACCCCTTCCATCATGGTTGGGGCTGTGAACATCCACCTCTCCTCCTATAATGGGATTCAATCCCATAATGAATTTCCATATCCTAAATTTCTCATCGGTTGGGTAGTGCGAGGTACATACTTAACGAGTTTAGTAAACCGCTCCCAATACTCGATTCATGCTTAGCTTCCCTTGAGCTAAATTCTGAATTCAGTCATTTTCGATCATAGTAAAGTTGTCATAGCTAACGTTTCCTAAAGTAACCTTTAAATTGATCCCATGTGACGTTAGTTTCATCAATATTTAACTCACCTTACAGGTTGTCCCACCATGAAGATGCCTCATGGGAAAGCCGATATGCTCCCCATATCACCTTTATTTCTTACGAGAAATTCCTTATTGCAAATTATTTCTCCATTTCGCTGAGCCAATTCTCAGCCCCATCTCCTAATGTGGTGCTATCAAACTTGGGTGGACTTATCCTTTTTATATCATTGTGGAGTTCAAATTTCTTGCCAACCTAGCCTTTTTGTTCTCGGTCAGTCGGGTATGTTCACATTATTATTATCAACACCTACATTGGCATTGTCCTCGGAGGTGGCTGATTATTGTTATCATCATCTTCTTCCTCCTCATTTCACATTACTTGTTGTTCAAGTATAACCAAACGATCTCTTGTGTCTAGTAGGACAACAAGGATCTCAT
The DNA here is from genome assembly GCA_018340775.1 of Taxus wallichiana var. yunnanensis. Lineage (NCBI taxonomy): Eukaryota > Viridiplantae > Streptophyta > Pinopsida > Cupressales > Taxaceae > Taxus > Taxus wallichiana. The sequence continues at coordinate 352,151,873 of CM031242.1, read as the reverse complement.
CAAGTTTTTGGGTAGTTTCTACTCCTTCCTCAAGCGAGAGGGTTATTTGCAACATTTCCTTTTGTTCTAACAATTTTCTATTAACAAGAAAACTTAAGTTTCATAAGATTATGGACATAATAGGTCCAAGAGTGTAACCTTCACTCTCCGATACCAATATGTAACATTCCAATTTTAAGACTTTAGAAACAAGGGATTTTTTTTTACATAATGTTCTCTATTCTAAATAAAACATCATTTAGAACACACATTCAATGCCAATCAATCTCATAACAGACAAACCATATACAGGTTGTAATGACTCGGTATTCTACCTATCTCTCATTCCATGACTCGGTTACCAACCGATCTCTCATGTTAACTAAAAGTATAGAATACTTTATGTATACCATGTATACTTGGTTCTTCCCCTACAATGGGTATTGATTGATCTGTTTAAAGAACCTATCTAAATATTTGTTACCAATATTCATCTGACATCACGTTGCTTTAAACTAGGTGACATAGGACAACGCAACCAGCAACTTGCGATACTTTGGCCAAAGATTTTAAACATACTATTCATGTTACTATTCCTAGATGACATACTTATCATTCTAGAATACATCCTTCACCTCACTCTTATGTTATCTAGAATGGTCTTTATTGACTACCGTCAGTCCACTTGCCCAAGGTTTAACCCTAGCCCAGGTTAGAAACATAATTTATTATAGGAAGACGCTCACGATGACTTAGGGTATATGGGCATACTCGGTTGACCTAAGTCAACCGGATGTGCCAAGGTACCCTAAGTCATTGAAAGCTACTACCTATCCTAAACATGCTACTAACTTGACCTAGAGAGAAACTAAGTTCAAGTCCAGATGTGCATAAATCTAGATGAACAAATACGGAAGGGTGTTGCCACATGTAAACTGCAACACTGTATCCTTGATAAGTCCCAAGACTTCTTGTGGGTACAGTCCTATAGTTGGCATGTGCCAAAATCTAATAGAATTGATTCATCAAGATGTACATACCCCCTTAGTGGTCATTAATCGTAATTAAATTGGATTAAGATTCAGATTACAATAACCATGCCTAATCCTAATTCAAACATTTATTAAGTTCTTTACCCATACTATCCTAATTAGATATGGAGAACTTCATTAATCCATGTTTGCATTATTATTTATTATCATGGCATAACAAGAATTTATCCCAAAATCCGGACATCAAACATCAACATTTAATTCTTAATGTAGCCTAGCTGTCCAAATCAAGTGTGTCATCCACCTAGATTCAGCTAGGGATTACTTTATAGATGAAGTTATAAAGATTAATAATCATAAACACTATTCATTTTATCTCTCATTCATTGGGAGAGGAAGAGTCTTCCTCTACCGGTTAAAAGTTAGGTTTTAAAATAAACTTTTTATCATTCGTTGTACCAATGGTTTAATTGAATGTCCCATACATATTTAATTCTTAAAATATAATTGTGTAGTTAGAGAACGATATCTTTTTAATTTAACAAGTTTATTATAATAAAGGAGATTACACTATCTCTTTAATCTAACTCATTAACTCGATAACAACAATAGTATATAAATAGATATAAGGATTACTATCAATATATCACTATTAATTCCGGCATATAAGTATAAAAGATTTCACATCACAATTTTGAGTCCAACACAAAACCTTTAAATTCATGATTTAAATATACATTTACAAGACAATGCAATTCGGACATTCTACATGTCAATCCTAATTAAGATCTTAAAAGAACAACACTTTTATTTTCCAATACATCTCAAGAATGATTCGAACTCTATACATAAGATCTAGAATTAAATAAGCCAATACATCACATAAGTTCTTGTCTTCTTTTATCACTTACGATGTCCATCTACAAAATTACTAGCACGGGTTAGTTCAATGAACCGAGCATGATAAGAACTAAGCATTAAGTAAGGTGCATTCCACTAATTGTTCAATTAAATAATTCTACTTTAATGAAATAATTAATATACATCATACAAACAATCATAAGTATTAACATCTAGAAAAGAAGTACAATTAAAAGAATTTGAATTAACTTTTTAAGAAAAGAGCATAATATAATCTGCAACACCTGCATTTATATCATATGGCTTAATTGATCCTATCAATTACTTTTAAACAATCAACTGGTCTTGTCATCCAATTGTATCATAATTCCATAAGAATAGAAATACACATTTATCTTTTCTAAGTAGTAAAAGAAGTTAATTACAACATAGCTCATATAAGGAAGATTCATCTTTCCATATAAACAAAAGAAGAGAATCAAAACATTCGTATTCCCTATACACAAATCATCTGAAGGATAGAATCAGGTTTAGAACACTCAACACTACCTCAGTCCAAAGATAACAATATAAGGAGTCCATAAAAAAGAGACAACATCTAAACAAGAATCCCAATTCAATCCAAGAAGATTAGGAGACAAAACAGTCTAACTAAAAGTCTTACTAACTTCTATATGTTAGTAGATATAATTCAAAGGTCTGAAACTAGACTATCCACAAATCCAAGCTATACTCAAGCAAAATAAATCTCTTAACCAATCCACAAGAAGTTCCCATCTCAGAAGAGAATTAATTAAAGAGAAGTTTAGTAAATGAACTTATACAATCAATAGAAAAAGGATCTTAAGTAAAAAAATACCCAATCCATATTTCATTTCATTTATACTATGAAATGAAATCCCTTGTCTAATACAATATTAGAAATTATTTATCTAGTTCCTCGAAAGAGAACACAGAACCGAACGTACAGTAAAATAATTCACACTACATAATTCCATCACAAATCTTACAATTGGTTTCCTATTTCCATTCTCCAATCTCAAGTTCAATTCAAAACTTAGAATGAAATTTACAAGATCTGATGCTAATAATGTAATCGTCCCCAAGAGAACATAATTCTTTCTCTATAAAACTTGAAGGTTCAATCAATGATACTATAAAGGAGTATGAATCCTCCAATCATAAAAGATTACAAGGGTCAAACAACTCTCAACTCGAAGACTGAATTCCCATTACAAAGCATTAACAACAAAATGCAAATGAGAAAATAGTTTGTAATCCCAAATAAGATAAAAATTACCAAGCATTCGATCATTAATATTGTATCCTTTTATACAACATACAATATAATAGGTTTATAATAAATCATTCTCCTAAAACCCTCGAATCAGATGAAAGATCAGAAGAGAGTAAGAAACTAAACAATTCATTTAAGACAAGCACTACCACTAACTCCTCCAACTCGATCAATGTAATCAACACAAGCCTCTCAAGTTCTAGTTAAAAGCTTATGACAAGAAAGAATTTGTTTCAACATCAATAATAAGAAGGAAAGTAAATAATATACTTCCATAATCTCTAATCTTTTAACGATTGATCCAAACAAACTAAAGATCAACTAATCCCACAACAGATGTAGTTCCAGTCCATTTATTTCTAAGAACAAAATAGTCAAACTTCCCACAAGACACGGGTTTGCTCAGGGTAGAGAAGAAGAAGATACACTTTGAATTCACACACCTTGTCAAATTCAAGAACACCGTGTGGCCTGAAAGATAGAAGTAATACAACCATTCCCTCACAAGAAGAAAAATAGAGGAGGTTTCAAAATAAGTTACACGGTCTACTTTCGACCAAAACAAAACTCATAAGACCCCTTTGAGTAGATAGTATTAAATGAGATTAAAGCTTTACAATCCTTAATACCCACTAAACTCCAGCTCATAATACCTATATAAAATCAAACACGTCGATTCCAATACAAGATCAAAACAACCAACAACGAAATAACTGCATGCTTATGTCAAATACGATCTTTGAACATAAGTTTAGACAAACACAAGCTCAAATAAGAGTCTATAATGAAACCCAAGGCCCTAATACAAACTCGAATAAACACCAATTCTCTATTATAAGATTCAAGCATTTCCAGTTCCCTAAGGAAGAATAAAACTCCAGAAAAATCTCAAGTACAGAACAAAACTCAACAACTCAACAGTAAGTTCAGTATTCGTAGGAACTGAATATGAGTACCATTGTTGAATTCAAAGATTCAATCAAAGTTCTAAACTACACCAAGTTCCAACTCAGTCCAAAATAGAACACAAAGTCCCAATAAAAGCTCAAAGAAAATCACGAGGCTTCAATACGAGCTTAGAACAACCAGAAGCTCCACTATAAGATCAACAAAACACAAGACTATAGAAGAGATTCAGAACCATTCAAGCAACAAGCCAGTTCAATCAACCTTAGTCTCAAATGCAAGATACAGATCTTCGAATACAAGCTACGAGCTTCAAATACAAATTTTAGAGCTTCAAGTACAAGTTACAGAGTTTCAATACAAATTTGCATGAAGACCTCAAACAACTAGTATAGAGAAAGTTCCCAAAAACTACCATTAATAGTAAAGGATTCACATTCCAAAACCCACAAAGATTTCATGAATACATGCAAGTAAATAACTTGATACATAATGCAAATATATATTTCTAGTGAGCAAAATTGTTTTAATGAATCATTTAGAAGAAAGTAAGAAATCTTAATGGGTAGAGCCTATCATGCCTGATAGTGCCTCTGCCAATTTCAAGAAGACTTCCAGCTGAGTTTCAAACACCTCTTCTTCTCCAAGCAAGATCAACCAACCATAAACTTTCTCCATAATGCCTCTTATACTTTCCTCGAATCGAAAATAGTTCAAAGAAATCAAAAATAGCCACAAGGTGAAGATCAATAGCTAGTTTGAAGAACCGATAACTCCATGCAAAGCAAAATTTTTGAAGCATGCAAAACAAAAAAAACCCCAATAAATCCACCAAAGATGCCTTCTAAGATAGTTTGCTAACCAAAACCGTGGCGAATTAATGACATTAAATTGCATATTCCTACCTATCTCTCCTTGCCACTACCATCCAAAGTTGGCAAGACCAAATTGAACTTCCACATGCATTTCTAAACTTAGTGATGCCTCCATGTAGGTTCTACTAAATTTCCATGTAATTACCCGGTTTAAAGATACTCTTCCCTATTAATCAAAATCACATCTCATTAATAGCTTAGGAACCGCCGCTTAGCTCCCACTTGCCAATCGACCCATAGGTTCCCTTTCATATCCCATTAGTTTAGGATAGATACAATTTGCTTAGGTTAGATCTTAGGTTAATTTAAAAGTATAACCTTAGGATATAACCTTTAAACAAATAGATTGCCACCTTAGGTTAGGACATAGCTTAACCAAATAGTATTAGGCAATAGGTTAGAAATAACTTAGCATCCCTTAGGTTATTTCCTTCATACTAACTTAGTATTAACAACTTAGGTTAGGATGTCATCCCACATAGAGTGGCATAGAAAGAGTTAGGAAAATTTACTCGAGTCTTGAATCCCATTAGGATATACCTTATTAGATATAGGACATGTTTATATTCTCTCTTTCTCAAGAATCCTAAAGCAAGTTTCTATTTCCCTTAATGCCATTAAGCACCCTACAAAGGTCAATCAAGAAGAGTCGAGCACAACACACAACAGAATGCAGGCACGGTCTTCCAAGATAATAAAGAATTTGCAACAAACACAAGTTCAATCCGTTAAGTCTCTTAATCAATGAATGTCATTTTTTCATTCAGTTTAGATAAGAAGATTTAAAACATACCTTGGATAAATGGAATTGATCCAAGGATGAGTCCAATAGTAAGGGATAATTTTGCAACCATTCTAACTAGATTACAACTTACTCATAAGAAGTGAAAATAGATTATTGCAAGCAACAACATATCAGCCCTACAATCAAAGAGTAGAAATGATTTATCCATGGCAAGCATGATTTTTCAACAACCACGAAACACACATTTGTCTTGAAAAATCACATGTCAACGCTTGCAATGCAAAAGAGGAATATAACAGTTTGACAAGGTGTTATGGGTCCATTGACAAAGATTGTTGTCCCCGGGTTCTTCTTGGAATATAATATTGTTGACCAATTCCTTAAGGTGCATTCCACGAATGTTAAAATTGTGGGTTAAATTGTTAGAATAGTGGAATGTTTGAGTTTGGAATCCATGGTTGCGGATAGTAATTCTTTTTTGTCTTCCACCGAGGACTCCATTCTTGTGTATTTTTTGATCCCAATGTTGGGGGTATGACCATGGCTTATTCCATTGGTTTGGAACCCATTGTGTTTTTAGTGCATAGGGTTGGTGTTGATTTGAAGGAAAATTCCCTCCTTGCCTATGAGCTACATAATTAACCTCAGATTAACTTTTTGTATTTTATTTTAAGTGATTCTTTAGCAAGGGAAATAGTCCACATTGATCATTGGCATGCTTCAGATCACAGACAAGGAAAATGCTTGTTTTATCTAAGGGACAATCCTTAAGCTCGTGTTTATTCCTACATCTTGGAAAATATATGAATAGTGGCTCTATATTCCTATATTTTTCCCTATCCACAATTGTGTTAAGTTGAACTAAGAGACATGTTCTTAAGTTTGCAATCTCTTCTCTTAGTTTAGATATGTCACCATTGGCAATCTTTCCTTTCTATTTTCAAAATTTTGGGTAAGTTCGGGAATAGTTTCTACAAAGGTCAATAATATCCATGAATTACAACTTGATCATGTTTCCTTTTCCCATTCGATTAAAGGAATATTGGGTATCTTCATCTAAAAATTTAAGGAATATAGTTTTTAAAACATTAATGTCAATACTTATACCACACCTTCTATGAAGGAAGAGGAATTGATCAAGATCATCTTCCACACTTTCATTTATATCCTGAAGAGTTATTCCTTTCATCCCCTAAGCCTATAGTAATATTGATATTTATATAAGAATATTGTTTCCATATCTTCCCAAGTATGTATAGAGTTGGGGTTTAGGCCCATGAACCACCTCATGGCTGTATCTTTTTTAGAGTTTATAGAAATAACTATAATTTTTGAGTGTCCGAGGTATAGTCATAAGTCTGGCACAACACTTTGAACTCAAACAGAAATTGGTTAGGATATTCTGAGACTAGTCCCCTAAAGGTTGGTAAAATTGAGGGGATATGTTCTTCATAGGGGTTTTGTCATTAGGGTCTAGTTCTATGGGATAGGTGAATGTCCTTCCTATTGGGGGTTTCTATTATTTACACCATTGGGATTTTCCACTCCATCAACCATCCTTCCTTGTTGGTCAAGTTTCTCCACAAGTTGATTTTGAGGGGGTTTTGTAAGTTTATTCTAACAAATCTACCTCTATGGTCTCTAGGTCTAAACATAAAATCCTACCATGCTTAATAACAATATCCTAACTATAAGTGCTTAACTGATTACTTATTTTCCACATACTTAAAAGAAAAACAATAGTCTTGATGTCACAACAAAGTTTATTTCGAAATAAAGAGTATGGAAAATAGATTTCTAAATGGAATCTTAGCATGCTATCAGGAAGTACACAAATTAGTGCCTTAATATTATTTAATGCCTTAGTATATCCCTAGAAATGGTGCAAAAAGTGATGAGCATTGTTGATACTCTTAATTTAATTATTTCATGATTTTCAATCCAGACAATGTTTGAGTCTATTTGTAACAAAGAGAACGATTGAAACTATTCTGAGCATGCATTAACTACTAGATTTAACCAAATATTATTTCTAAACTTGTCTATCTAAGAAATAGAGATTACTAAATCTATGAATTGAGATGCTAAAATATGTTGGAATGATTTGTCAAATAAAAATATTGAAAGTGTTAGAATTCTTGTAAATAATCAAATGCTAAATAAACAAAAAATTAAACAAACATGAAATTTTTCCCTTCATGTTGGGGAGGAGTGGCCCTTGATCCTTCCCTCTGATCTAGTTTCAGGATTGAAAACTACACCAATGAGATTTAACTCAAAATCATGCACTTTATTAAATGTAATACAATACTTCCTTTCATCAGCAACCAACCACACTAATTCTACTACAAACACTTTTTATAATAAGCATAGTTCTTGTCACTCTAAAATATGATTGATTATTTGCAAGAGATAACTAATAATTGACTAATAGATTTATACGAGAAAAACTTATTGTTATGGAGTTAAAAGTTTGAAATAACAAGTGCATATCACACTTGGATTAGATTTATCTTGTTAACTCCAAGTGGAGTCCTTAATCAATGCTCAACTGAGATGATTTAGTGATTTCAAAGGATTTCAAATCTCATGTATTTGAATCCCTTGAATAATTATGACTTCCATTTTGTTTCATCCATTTATCCCACATTTCTAATTGAACTTGATTTAAATTGGACTCTCATAATTTGTGCAAGTCACGTGATGACTAGATGATAATATGCATTCAATACTCCTTTCACCATGCAACATGCGTGTTGAATAGATGAATTCATCTCCTTACTTTCCGAGTCATTTTCTTCCTTCATACAAGTCATGCGCATCCATAATGTGAGTGCTACGCTTACATAATGCAAGTCATGCGCTCCAAAGTGAGTCATGTGATTTATAGAGTGAATCATGTGTCAATGTTTAGGAGAGTCTGTATTGGATTATTTATGAGTCCTTCATTTGCATTTATTACTACATATATATATATATATATATATATATATATTTTTCAACTCATTCAAATAAGCATAGATAAGATGAAAATGAAAAAGGTTTATGCACAAAAATTCCTTTTAAATATATCAATGTATTAATTACAAAATGCTAATATCATATTGATTACAAAATTATGATAAAAAATGAGGTTTACATTGGAATAAACAAAGCTCATAAATGGTTCTATGAGAGTTTTACTTCATTAGTTCGGTAGGTTATTTAAAAATTATTAAATTGGTAAACCCCTAATTAAAGAGTCACAAGTGATAAATAAATCAATAAAGTATAGATATGACCTAAGAAATAAGCTGGATAAAAATGAAACCCTGGGTGCACGAGAGGAATAAAAGACTAAGTTGATTTTTTGATAGATCCCAAAAATGTTGGGCTGAAAACTAATGAAATAGGAAGGTATATTGTAACAACTATGCCTAATAAATTTTGTAGTTATCAAATATGTCGGGAATAGGGTTCTGGACTATGCGAAGGGTGCTTAGGTGTCGGGTGATTTGGAGGACATTTTGGTACATTTGAGAGTTCCTAAATCTCCCTAAACCATGACAGAGTGGTAGAGAATTAAGTGAGCTTTCCATTGGTACTGGAACGTGGAAAACAAACTCCATATGCTCAAGATATTATTTGTCAAAGTTTGGTCAATGCTCAGACTCTACAAGGTCAACTAACCAATGTGGTAGCGAAACGTGGCAGAAGTGGAGTGAATTTGGAGGAGAAAAAAACTATGTTTTTACTAAGTCGGTCTTCGAAAGTCATATTCGGACAGTTGGACCCCAATTTTTACTAGCCGGGCCCCTCGACTAGGTTTGACACACTCTTTTCATGGAGGGGTGCATTTTCCGCCGCATCTATATTTCACCATGTGGTGGGTCCTCAGGCCACCATGTGGCCTTCCACCACAATGACCAAGCATTTATACCTATGCAACTTAGGTTGGGTGAGCTCACACAACTTGGAGAGTTGTTATTGGGTGAGTCATTCTCTCAATAGTTGAGTTTATTATTGGCTTGACAAACTTGGAATTCATATTATATTGGTTCAGTTACAAATTTCAATGTTTGGGATTTGCATATATATTTACAACTTGGCCTATGTGGGACTCTACCCCATGTCACATAGTATGCCACAATATTTGGCCCACATGGGCCTCGTGATATACTACTGCCCATATTCATTTTGGAGAGCCTATAATACTCAACCATTCAACAAAGGAATATCAACCACTATACTACATGGCATTTCAACATATCCACCACTCAAATTGGGAACTATTTGTAACGGAAGGAAAAATATCTATTACGTGGCCCAATCCATGGGTTAGATTAGTCAACCAAGATTTTTAAAAAGGCTTCATTGCTCCTACCACCCATGTATGTGGGATTTCAAAACTCCCAATGCCCACAAAAATACATGGAGATATAGGGTGGCATATTTTAAAAGGCAAGACCACATCATAATGAATGCCACATGGATTAAAGTGGTAGCACCAATATTAAGTGGTGGTGTTTATTATACACGGTCATTAAAAAAATAATAAACAAAACATTTAGAAAGGGTTGGTGGGAGGATTGAACCCCACCACCTAGTTAATAATAATTATGCCTCTCCACTCCACCATAATAGCTTGGTGAGCTATAAAATGAAGCTCGAGCTATTTTTTCACAACTTAACCTGTAAAGCCTAAGGGATTAAGGAGTTGTTTTCACATATCACTAATTTTGGAGGTCTTAAAGGCAAAATCATCCTTTGGTGTAAAAAGAGAAAATGCATAGAATTTACCCACTCTCTAAATAGTGATATTATCTTCCCAAAGATATGGAGCGTTTTGACACCATTTTAATCTACATAAGTCACATCAATATTTGAAATCCATAGGGATTCTTTGTCAAACATGCTGCTCATTCAAAGAATATTATTGAAGACTCATACTTATATGATGGTCATTATCAACTGAGTGCACTTGGAGCAGTTTGTCTTCATATTCCTAATTCATAGTAGTCTACTGGATCTTGATCACTTTATTTTATTTGGTTCATATTCATGCATATTTAGATAGGTATGTGATCATAAAGGGTGGAATCCTTATACCACTATCATTAGGTGGAATCCATGTACAACTATCATATGGGTACTCATATCAGATATGTGCCCTAGTATCCACATTTATATTCATCTCTTAATTTTATGTTTTTACTAGTTTACAACTCTGAAGTGTAATAAATTAGTCCATAAGGACCCGAGATGTAGGCATTGTTGAACTTCATTATTAATTTCTTTATAGTGTGTATGTGTACTCATTTTACATTGCATTTCCCATTTAAAGTTGATAATATATGTGGAGTAAAATTTTAGCAGTTCTTATAAGGTTTCATGATAGTTAGAAATATTCATCCCTATTTACGGATCATATAGGTATCGATTTGGTTCCGTAATTGCTTGATTACATTTAGATACCAGTTTTTATTTACTTATCCCATCAATGCATACTATTTGTCTTGATCTTCTTACTCGAAGATTTGAATTATTTTTGGATCAGTTCATTTATAGGTAATCATGGGAAAATAATTTAAGAGGGAAATATTAGAAGATCTCGAGAGCATTAATAGATAAATCCATGAGGAAATTGCATTCTGTAATGTAATATTTATTCACTTGAAGCATAAGTTGATTGGTTTAAAAGAAACTAGAATCAAAGGATAATTTCTTGATCAATTTGCAGTGTGGTGATCATAAGAAGGCCATTCCTTCTACTTCATAGGTAGTGACCATGAGAGAGTGCACTATAATTTACTCACCATGGAAATATCCTTCTTCCTCCCGTTTAATTTTGGATTTAGGTAATGATGTCTTTAGTTCATTTGAAAATCATACTACATGAATTAGATCCAATTTATTATCTAAGATGGGTTTTAATGGAAGAGGTCTTGGAAAAGATAGTCAAGGCATTGCTAACCAAATATAGGTTGAAGATTGTCCTCATTTTGTATGATTAGGTTTTACTAGTGTGGGAATGGATATTGGAGAATTATCCAAGCATGTTGGAGGAAGAAAAGCTTCTGAAGGCTAAGATAATACCCCACTAGTCCTACATGCAAATTTGGTGCGAGAATCAGTGCTTCTTCATCAAAGAATAGAGTAGAGGTATTCGATTCCACCTCCACTTTCTTACCATAAGCACCATGAAGGTTGTAAAACTTATGATCCACTCTTCAGTCTAAGAAGTTTCGATTTAACATTTAAAAAATGTGGCATGTGTTTCCTTATACATTTTGTGGGATACATGTAGCCTAGACTTTACCACCAATAGCCCTAGGCGTGCTTTGGCACATCACTCAGCCTAAACTAAGCACTCACCTGAAGTGGGCAAGGGTACCAAGTCCCTCTTTTGAGAATATTTTTCAATATGTTAGCATGATTGAATGTATATTTCATATCCATAACAAATAATCAAATATTCCATAGTACATAAACCAGATCTAGTTCTTAACCATGTAAAGAATACTTAAACAATTACTATAATCAGATTTACCATACAAGATCCATGCTCAGTTACATCCAACACCAATATCTAGCCAATAAGTCCCATTATATTAAATACTACAAAACACAGAAGCTTCATACATCATACAGTCTCCATGGTCATGTGCACTCATAAATTTGTAGCATAACACTATAATAACATCGAGTACCTAAACCGTGCAAATCAATACATATTTATAGAGGTGGGGAATTTCCCTTAACCGCCTATGCACCTTAAAAAATAGGTTGCATGCTAATAATATCCATGCACCCTTACATGATAATACAAAAGCATGCAAGCTTGTTAATAATAGATTATCTACTAGAATAACGATGTTTAATGCTATTAATAGCTTCAAAGCTATGTATGGAACTTCTTGCGCTTATCCAAAATAGCCTTTGTGTATTCCTCAAGTCTCCTAGAAGATGTTCTCTACACTCCATGTCCAAAATTATCCCCAAACTACAAACGGATGAGTCATGCTTTCAAATTGTTATGGGCATGCCCTATTTTTCTATACTTCTACATGCTCCCGTGAACCATGTGTCTCGTGCTCCCAATCATCCCATGCTTTCATACTTAAGTTGTATTTCATCAGCTCAATAATACATAACCATTATGTTTCTAGATGTTAGAAGATGAGGACATTATTGAAGAAGTTATTTCCATTCACCAAGAATAAGGTAAATCGAAGCCTTCATCTCGTTATTTAGAGGCAAGAAATGAAAGTTAGATTTCCTCATCTTAGAAGAAGGTAATAAGGAAATTTTGTGCTCATTGTCATGTGCATGGGAATTAGGTGGACACTTTTTAGAAACTTCATCCATCTCTCCATTAGTATCATGGAAATCCAAATATGGAATACCGACCTATGGTAAAGGTAAATGAAGTTGTGAATCTCCACCAGTCGAAAATTCAACCCTGGATCAAGTAATACCTGTAGATGAAAGTCCGTTAGCATGGGTTGGTAAAAAAATTCAACTTTATATTTCATAGATCTTGATTGTTAGCATGCATTTTTAAGACCCATTTTTGGGCACTATTTGTACATATGATGCTTATAAATGTAAGACCCCATCAGAGGGAAACACTGTGTACTAACACATAATATTATGAGTATTGCAATTTTTCTTCCAAAAATTTTGAGACACCTTTTCGGAGCTCTAATGTTTTTGTACATTGGGTGTATCATCAAGATCGTTGGCTTTGGCGGAGGATTGTTATATTTATTGAGATCTTTACATCAACTTAGATATTCATTCTGTGTAGAGGCATAATACATGTAGTAGAATGGTAAATGATTAGTGATCGATGACAATAGCAACAGTTGAAATGTCACTTTGTGTAGAGGCTACTTATGTCCATGAAGCAGAGGAGTACTTGTTTGTCATCATCATTCAGGGACTTGTACTAGGTAGAGGTGAAGTTTGTGAAGTGGGGTAGAGTCACCATTAGATAATTCTTAGTACTATGTAGAGGAAAAGGTCATGTAGTGGGGTTAAAGATAGTGTCTTTTTCATTGACGCTACTTTTAACAAAGTGTAAAGGTTATGTCCGTGAAATATGATGAAGCTTACCAGAGGTGTCAGCGACATGGCGCAGATGCCTCATATCCCAAGGATTGATCCATTAGTTGTTTGATTGTGGATTTAGAATTATAGTACATATATCTCTTCTCGGTAACTAGAGGTTTAGGGTTCACAATTTTTTTGTGGACAAAATCCTTCTCACTTTGGGAGGTGTGATCCGAAGGACATTTTGAGAAATTTGTAATCACTTTATTTACGAACACCATAGGAATATTGGTACCTCATCCAGAAGAAGTATAAATGCTCACCAAAAGTGCACAAAGGCTCCAGGTCCTTCTTTTGATGCTAGATTTTTCAAGGAGTTAACATGCATGAAGATACATTCCATAACCATAACAGATAAACTAGTGCAAAGCATAAAGTAAACAGATCACAACCATATGCAAGGTGAAATAAACAAGGATCAATATCAGATTTACTAAGAAAGAACTAGTTACAGAGACATCAATGACAAGTAACCAACCACAAAGATCCATTATATTAACCCACCATGCATTACAATAGTTGAATACATCAATACTATCATCATAAGATCATGCACATAAACACAACAACATAACCTTACAAATAAATCATGGTTTGTCTCTAACAATATGAATCATAACATATATATAGGGGTGGGAATTTCCCTTCACTACCCATGCACTCTAAAAATATCTCGCATGCCACAAATAGCCATGCGTGTACTACAAGGTAACTATGAAGCATGCAAGCTTCACCTAATAATAGATTATCTTCTATTTTAAACTCTATATCTAATCCTATTATTAGCCCAAACTCTGCATGACACTTTATCTTCTTCTTGCATGAGATCCTTCCCAAAATATAATTTTTTAACTACAAGTCTTCATGGTCGACCTTATCTTCAAAACATTGCTTGGTCGCTACTCTAACCATTCATTTTCTAATTTTTCCCGTTGGTTCAAAATTTGGATAAGTCTTGAACATGTTTAGCCTGTGCACAAGCCTTCACGTGTTGTCTTATATACTTCCACACGTGCCTTCATGCCTACCTTATGCACATCTAAAACTCTCATGTCACTATACTTAGTGTCTTTCAGGGGTCCAACATTACCCCACACTAGCTAGATTGTTTTCCCTAGAAATTCTTTGATCACTGAACACAAAAATTCATGAAGGAGACAAAATTTCAAAATTCAAAATGAACATCATACCCAAAATATGCTAAGATGCCTGGAAGATCTCTAGGAAATCTACATCTACCCCATCTACTAATTTCTTCCATTCCTCCAACTCTTTCAAGGCCTTCCCAAGACATCCTCCATAATCCTTACCACTTGGTCATGATTAACCCCTTTGACTCTTCCTTTCAACTCCTTTATAACCACCACCAACTCTACGTGAGTGACATCAATAATGTCCATGTGTTCCAATATAAAATTCTGAACTCACTAATTTTCTCGGTCAATTTTCTTACGTTTTTCCCTAATTTTATCCTTATGTGTCATGGTTTATATAATTAAATGAGTGCAATCAAGTTTTTTGGTTGGTGTTCTTTCCTATATAGTCTTTAAAATATCCTCCTCATCCACTAACCTAACCTCAATAAAGGGCTCACACTTTTAACACTTGTTGAAGCATATATCTACCTTTGCGCTTGCTTCCTTGAGATGGGTGAGCAAGTCCTCTAGCTCAGTGATCCTTGCTTCAATTGTAATCTTATTGTTCTCCTTCTCTTTGGAAATTTCCTCTACAATTGGCCCTACACCACTCTAAATGTTAACTAGTAACATCCCAACCAGATCCTCCAAATACTCCATTTCATCTCCATAGTCCATTTTGGCCTAGCTAACCAGAGAAGGAAACTACTCCAAGATATTTTGATCTGGAATGCTAGCTCTATCATAAGATTCCTTAGTCATTTTTATGTTCACCTTGTAATCCCTTTTGTAGTCTATCTACCTCGCTCTCCTTCTCCTTCTTGTTTGCTACAAGGGTGTGAATAGTGGCACTAGAATCCAAGTTTCTCCTCACCACTTTTGAGGCCATTTTGTGTAAGGCGTTGCATGCTTGCTCATCTGTCAAGTGGTTTGGATCTACTACCTTGTATGTTTCTCCTATCTTGTTCTTCAAATGGATTGTACTAATGGCATGCTCATTTACTTCAAAATCTGGCTCCTCAAAGTGGTTGTGCAAGTTCCAACTAATCATCTTCTTTATTCTAGACACTCCCCCATCCTGATCAAGTAGCTCCCATGCATGTAACTTCTCTATGGCTACTGTACTTTGGAAGCGTGCATGTAATACCTTCGTGGGATCATCCATGTAATCCATATGCGGTGACCTTGGGGTCCACCATTTCCTTTGTGCCTTCCTTTTTGTTCATTATTTCTTTGGGGTTGGGGTGTTAGTTCATGTTCCCAATCCTTTATCCTCCTTGATGACAAAGGTGTCACTAGTCCCTTTTTCTCCTTGTTCCTTTGTTTGCACCAGTGTATTCTCCCTCACCATATTTTATTTCCTTATTCTCTCATTGGAGCCTTCTTCTTCTCATGTTCCTATGCTTCTACTTGTTCCTTTGTTCACCTATCATGTTCCTCAAACTCTTTCTCTAAATCTTCATTCAAGGAAGCACCAAACTTCTCCAAGTCTTCTTCCTCTATTGACTCGAGTCTAAATCTCGAGACTAGAGGCCACTTCAACTCTAGTGCGTTTGGTTTATTATTTCTTGGCAGTGCCCTGCTGAGAGGTCCCCATGCCTCCATTACTACGTCTATGAGAATAAAAGATCCTATTCTATGAGGTGTCAAGTTCCCCTTATTCTTCATCTCCTTCCTCTTCCCACGCCTTCTAAATAGGTAGCACCACTATTCCCCTTGGTTGTGGGAATTTGGAGTCAGTAACCTCCACCTCGACTCCTCCTTAAGTCTTTGGTTGTAATTACATAAACACCCTGCTAATAAGTCCTTTAATAGTAACATTTACCTGTGGGTGCAGATCCAATAGGTCTGGCTCCAAAACCTCCAAGTATGTTGGCCTGGATTCATATCTATAAGTTACGCGCAATGTGTGTAGATCTAAATCAACTTTGTTTGCATATAAGGTCATCTTTTGCACATCCTTGAGCCTATTGATGGAGCACTTAAGGTATTTTTCCAAGAATGTAAAAGGAATTTTTCACCACGGACCCATCTCATCCTTAGACATTTTGAACCAAGCAAGGATATAATGTTACATTATCAAACTTGACTGTTCCTCGAACACACTGTGGGAAACTCACATAGAATGCATCATTCATTCTCAAATGCCCCACGTAGTCTGTCATACCACTTATTAATTTGGGCCTTGTATGTGCTTGTGATGGTGCCATCACAAGTATACCCTACAAACTACACTTTGTGGGGGATGGGTGTACTAGTGGGTAAACCCACATGTTATCCTTGGGCCCATCTGGTACCCCAATTTCCCAAAATATGATCAATAGAAAAATTGATCCCCATGTGATTTTGGCTCCTTCTTCGTTCTATAAATTTTCCTCTTCAATAATCCCATTTGTGACGAATTGTGCCAGGTTTTAGTGTGTCCTTTTTGAAATTTTGTATGCCACATACAAAAACTTATTATTTATGTTTTTCCAAAGACTCGGAAGCACCCAATTTGCAGCTCACTAGCTGTGAGGCAACCCTAAGTGTTGGATTATCCAAATCTGTGATGTTTTGTGGCAAGTTCTTCAATTTTTATTATAGCACACAAGTCCAATTCCATGTCTTCTCTTGTACTTTGTAGATCTGTGACACACTCAATCAATTGAGAGTTGAGTCACATCCTTCTCCCCACAAAAGTAAAATAAATATTCATGAACCTACGACATAAACCACTAGAACAGGTGTGTGGGTTTGGCGAAGAAAGGAAGCTCCCACAACTAAAATATGATTATATTCTCTAACAATCAGTTCAAAGAGTTATCAATTAATGGGTTGCTAGACTCATTTGTTCTTGGGAGGAATTTCTCCAAATCTGCCCTCATTTTCTTCTTGTTCTCGTCTATGCGGTGATTGTACTCACTTGATTTTGCATCGAGTGAGCTTCAATTTCCATATTTCTACCCTCAACACACCAGGGGGATACTGCATCTCCAAGTATATTTCCTCTAGGGGTTCTTCTACCACAACCTTGGGTCTCTTTGTTCTCAACCTTCGTGCCTTTGGTGCCATTTTACTGTAATTATGTGCCCTAGGTGTTCTGTGTTACCAACTTTCTTCCTACCCAAGCTCTGTGAATCCTAACTACTTTAAATGCACGTAACCATCCTCTCTGTTGTGCTTTGTTGACTCTAACTCACCTTTCTTCAAGGATTCACATAGTCTTCATGCACCTCTAGTTTGTACTATATTTGCATCACTTTAAAGCTTCATCACACTTGACTCGCTCGATAACAAAAGTTTTCTTTAAAGGAAAGGTAGCCAAATGACTACCCTTGACCCCTATTTATACTTTTTCCATGACCCTCATGTCCCTTCAACCCACACTTTTTAAGTTAATTTTTCACTAAAGTACTCTTTCCATTTTTGAAAACTTCCACGAATCCACTTCACGTGCTACGGTTGTAGCCTTATGACGTGTTATACTACTTCTTAGCCACAAACCTCCTCCATGTGCCTCTATGTGCTGAAGTATAAAACCTTTGCACCATATCCCAATTAGTTTCCCACATCACTACCTACCTCGCGTTATAATGTGTGATAGTTTTTCATGTGTGGTCTTCAATCAACTCAATTTCTTTAGAACACCTTATACATAGTACTTATAACATATTTTTCTCATATGTGCAAACTTCTAGAAAAATCCTTTAATCAAACAAACCTGTATCAAGAGGGCATCAAAATTCTCATATTTGTACTTTGATAAACCACACACTAAAAGTATGTGTGGTATTCAACTCGTGAAATCACTTTGATAGTAATCATCTAATGGCGCACAAACGCGCTTATTACATAAAAAAACAGCTGTACTAAATTTAAAAATCATAACAACAATGAAAGGAAACATAAATAAAGAAAATGCATTTAAAGGAAATCTAATCTAAATAGCACTTACCTTATTACAAACACCAAGAAGACTTATTTATAGTAGGGCTTCAACCTACTCATGTTGAAATTACTTGGGAAACCGAGTTCCATATACGGTATGTAATCGACAAGCACCTAAATAAAGTATATATGTCACCACATACGGTCCCAACCAATGCATCTTAAACTTCCCAGGGTGGTACACAAACTTGGAGTCATACAGAAGAACCATTTGTCCAACCTCAAACTATTTATTCTTAATATGCCTATCATGTCATGCCTTCTACCTAGCCTTCTCTGTCTTTTCGGCTTAACCACACATGATGGCATGCCTCTCATCCAATTGCATCAGTTTGTCTATACACTCTTCAAGTGATTGCTCATCATCCAATCCACCTGCACATGCAATACACAAGGAAGGTAACATGAATTCCACTAGTAAAAAAACCTCCATGCCAAACACTAACTAAAAGGGTGTGGCCTTATTCAACCTCTTATAGGTTTTCCTGTATGCCCAAAGTACAACAGAGACTTTATCATCCCAATCCTTCCTTCCAACATCACAAATATTTGTTAATGTATGTCCCAATATCTTGTTGAATGCCTCAATAGTCCCATTGGCCTATGGGTGATAAGGTGTTGTCTTGTGATGTGCCACCATAAACTTTGCCAATAATATTCTAATAGTATCATTCAAAATGTGTGTACCCCTATAACGTGTCAAGCTCAATGGACATCCATACCTGCCGATAGTTTTCTCCCATAAGAAACTTACTATAGTAGCTACCATGAAATCCTTCATAGGTGTTTCTTCTACGCACAAGGCCGATAATCTCTACATGTAATAATATAACATGATCTAGTTCTACACGCTAGTGGGGAAATAGGGCCCATAAAGTCAATTGCCCATTTATCAAAAGGTTCTACGCTTTTTATTGGTTTTAAAGGCATTTCATCCACATGCCCAGGATTTCTAATGTGTTAACAATGATCACATGCCCCAAAATACTCTTTACAATCCTTATATAGTGTTTCCCACTAAAGGACAACTAATAAAATCTTACGCACGATAACATTTCCTGCATAATTTCCTCCTTTAACGACACCATGAGATTCCTCCATTATAGATTTGTGCTCCTGCTCCAGTACACACCAACATAAAATATCATCACAACCTAACTTGTATAAATCTCCACTGATCAACATGTAAGACATGATGCATATGGTAAGTTGTTTCTTCTCTAAGATCTTCATCCCTTGGGCACCACACCAACACGTAAAATCACAACAATATCTTCTAATTATGAGGGCATGCATTTCAATATGAATAGTTATGCATCTAACATTATGTCCTCAATTCTCGTACATCCTCACTTTAGTTAATCCTTGACCAATGATTTGATCTAGAATTACTCTTCCCTGGCTTTAGCAACACTGTAAAGTCAAATTCCTAAAACAAGAGAATCCATTAACATATGTGCCCTCGTAAATTAGACTTATTAAATAATTACTTAAGTTTTATATGATCTCGTATAAATTATAAAAGGAGTTTCTAGTAATTATTATAGAAACTTGTGTAACATGTAAATCATGGACAATGCTTTGCGCTCCATAGTCATATAATTCTACTCAACTAGAGTCAACTTCCTACTCACAAAACATATAGGATGATCAATGACCACATCACCAGGTTGTGCTAACACTATTCTAATGGCCATGCCAGGCATCAACATATACACGAAATGTTTTCCTTAAGAAGGAAAGGGTGTAATGAGTGCGAAGCAAGTTTTCCTTCAATGTCTCAAACACTAGCTATTGTGCCTCATCCCAATGAAAGTTTGCTTTACTCTTCCACAATTCTTCCAAGGGCACAAAAATATTAGCATATCATTTGATGAACTTTTGTAATATCCTATATATCATAACAACCCACACACCTTAATATTATTGGTAGGCTCCTCCAAACCCATAATAATGGTAACCTTAGCAGGATATACCAACAAAACAACCTTACAAATGATATCCCAAAATTTCCAAAGGGCGTAGTAAAATAATATTCTTAATGTTGAGAGAGATGCTCAACTGACTACACCTCTCAAACATAAGTCTCAAATTTTCATAGTGATCTTTCACAAGCCCATTTATAGCCCAATCATCCAAGTAAACCTATTAAAACTTGTGTATAAAGTCCTCAAATGCTTGTACAAAAATGTGTGAAAAGACTGCAGGTGCATTCTTCAACCCAAAGGGCATAACCATGTGTGCAAAGCTTCCCCATGTAATGGTGAGAGTTTTATTTTCTTGGTATTATTGAAATTTGAACTGAAGATAACTAGAGAACTCATTAGTGAAAGAGTAAATCTCACGCCCTGTAACACCCTCTCGGATCTCTTCAGTAAATAGTGTAAGGAAAGGATCTATAACACATGCAACATTCAACTCTTTGTATTCCACACAGATCCTTATCCTACCATCTTTCTTTATGTTTATCACCATAGGGTTAACCCACTTCGACTCCTCAATGGGCTCAATGATCCCATATTTTAACATCTTATCAATCTCTTCCTTGACTTTGATGCACATATTAGGATTCATCTTGTAAAGCCTCTTCCTAACCGTGTGCGAACCTTCCTTAAAATTGATCCTCATCTTGCCCAAAGAGTGATGCACTACCTTCAAATCATGATATCCCCATGGAAATAAGTCCTGGAAGTCGCATAGTAGCTCACTAATCTTTGCCACCTCTTTTTTAGGCCAATAGTAACCAAGAATGGCTTCCTTAAGTTCTATATCTATCCTAATGTTGATGTTATTCATTTTCATAGGCTCTTGATAAGTGCATGCCTTCTTATCAACACTATCTAAAACCTCACACGTACTTATAGTATGATCAACATCTAGATTCTCTACTTCCTTATCATCAATCATGTAAACAAGATTGCCCTTCTATTTTTCCAACCAGAACACCCAAGATGCACCTCATCTATCTCTTCTTCTTCAAGTTTGCATCCAAATATTACTCTCCAAAAATATCTAACAGAAATCCTCATCCTTTTCACTATCCCCCATCATGAGGCGCTTCATAATCTATAATGCATAATGTACCAGAGGTTTAGTAGAAAAATAGTCAAAGGTCTAAATCATACCTGAGGTCATCTCTTGCAAATTAATTGTTTCTCTTGTGAGCTTTACATGAACATACCATGCGTGTACACAACCACTTAGAGTGGTATATAACTTATGTACCAAAAGTGATGGTGGCAAGGCCTCCTTCCCCTCCATCCAGAGTCTCTCGCACTTCTAAATGTGGTATGAGGTAGAATCCTTCCCATGGAATTCACATATCTATGAAGGTAAATTTATCCTAAGAAACCTAGTAGAGAAGGTGATTCTCACATCTTGCCACTCCAAAAGGTTATCTCTATGTAGTCCTCCAATGCGCAACTATCCTCCGCAAGGTATAAACTAGCATATTTCTTCAATCACCCTCATCCTTCCACTAGGATTCCATGGCATGTAGAAATACATTAGGGTTTCCTTCACCAATGTACCAAGGTACCTAGTTATGACTCAAATGCCAAACAACGCGTGACCTGAGCACACAAGTAATTGTATTCTTAATCTCTTTCCCGACCATTTGATATATTCCATGCACTTATTTATCATAGGTAACACTTGGTTGTATCACTCATAGACTGAGCATCATCCCACTGTATAACACCTTCCTTAGATGGCTCAAGAATATCAATATCCCTAATTGTATGTGCATATATCTGTTCAGATCCTCATTGCTCAAGGGTTTGATATACGATCAACCTTCCCATCTGTCAAAGGAATAATGATGTGATTTTCTTTGTTCTCAAAATTGATTTAACCATTTATTGAAGTGCAGATCAACATTATTCACGTAACACCAAGGGCACCCAAAAATTCTAGATAACTATTCTCTTACAGTAAGAGCTAAGACCTCGAAGTCCCCAGTAAACTTGGCCCCTTATATAATAATAATGGAATCCTTCAATACTCCAATGGGTGTGGATCTAGTCTTGTTCACCATATAATGCACATTCAAAGAGGGATGTAATGGTGGTCTCCCCATCTGATTACATGCATCCAAAGTGAGTACATTTACTTTTGCACCTGTATCAATCAATATGTGACTTAACATCCACCCATCAATAACTGCATTCAAAGTGATCTCTTTATCATACTCAAGACTATGAGGAGGTAAGTTTGCATGTAATATATGTCTCTCGCGCTTAGATACATTGCATGGTATCTTCTCCCTTAGCCATTCCCTTAATAAAAGAATGATATTCTCCTATGGAGTATCTTATAAACCTCCTTTAAGTCATCAACATCTATATGAGGAAGCTCAACTACCTTCACGTGATCCATTTTCTGTGACTGCTCCTTCGAGCATTGTATGTCACCTTGAAATTTTCTAATAACCTCCATAGTTTCATGATAAACTTCCTTATGATGAGTATGGTTGGTATATTTGACATTTATCACCTTTTTATTTGTAATATCAATTTTCTCCTTCGGGATCTCATCGGTGCACGCAACCTCAACATGTGTAGTCACTAGCACAGGTAACATCTCAGGATCAGGTGCAATATTAGACATATAATAGTCTTCTATGGTGTGTTACACTTTAATCATCCATGTGCCCTTATCATTCTTCTTATATTTCTTACTCATGTTCTCATATAACTCAGGACATTATTCAAACTTATGTTACTTTCCATATAATGAGTAGACTACGTTACGAGGGCATTCGCGCCTATAATGATCGGGGATCTGCATGTATAACATGTTCCTCGGGGAATTCACCTCTACCTCCACTTTGTGACCACGACCTCTGTATCCACCTCATTAACCTCTACCTATACCACCTCTATTAGAGAACCCCTTATTATGTTGTGCTTCATGATCCTTTAAATTATTCATAACACTAGTCTAACACATGCTGATTTCAATAGCTTCATGAATTTAATCAATCAGTATACAATTCTTCATATCATGAGTGTGTGATTTACAAATCTTACAATAACAATACACGTTCTTTTGGATCACACGCTGCAACAATAGGAATCTATTCAAATCATGATTTAAGTGAAAAATTTCACAATTCATCAATATGACACACACTTGATTTACGAGGAAGCTATACTTAGTATGTCCTTCCACCTCACAATTTGTACACCATATTCCACTGCACATCTCATGAGCTAAATTAGTGGATATTTTCCCAAACTATTTTTCCATATATGAAATTTTCACCTCTAATAAGGGCCAACTTCAGTTTCTATGCTCCCAATTTCCTTAGTGTGCAAAGCTACTTCCAATGCCTAACACATATCTATAAATGTATTATGAGAGAGTGCCCTTTTGAAAGGTGTGATCAAACCACCAAAAACAATTATGCATGCTAGCTAGGGTGAATATCATAAGACAAATTTGATAGAAAAGTTTTAAAACATGCATCATACTCCCTCACACTCTCAGCTATGCCCTATTTAATTTCCTTTAGTGCGCTTGTAGACACTAAAATTAGGTCACACTCCCCTTTCATCCCTCGACATATAAACACCCTTTATTACATTTACCTAGCCATGACCCGCTTCACACCACTAATATTAATTTAATTAAATTAATGCATTACCCTCACTATATTTACTATTTAAATATCTTATTTAAATAATATCTACACATACAAATTCACTTAGACACCTTGCTAAGCTAACTCAACCTAAGACCTATTCTTCACAAGTTACCATAACTAACTAAGACTTACCCAAACCCTAAAAATCAATGCCTACATTCCCTCTAACCACATTCCCACATGCTCACAAGAATCTCCTAGTCTAATCCATGGGATAACAACATGAGATCCAAGAAAATCAGGAGGATCTCCCTAAGTTTAGTAAACCTAGGAAATCCCGCCTTGACCAACGTTGGTTACCCCTAACCATCGCCGATTAAGCCGGACTGCCATTGGTTACCCCTTTTAACCCAAAACAGCCTTATTCTCAAGGTTAGAACTTGGAAGTTGGTAAAAACTTTGGGAGAAAGTTGACAAGCAAGAACACATCTCAGAGAGATAATGCATCTTCAGAGAGTAAATTCCTGCGAAAAATCACATCCAAGGAAGGAGATTGAGCATCTTCTCTGCACAACCATCCCAAATGCACCATATGATCTATCCAAGAAAGAAGAGTGTACATGCAGCCCATGTAGAAGCTTTTCTTCAGTTGGTGATCACTTGCAACCTTCAAACCCATCATCAACACCTCCATCCTTCACACACAGGCCTTCAGGAATGAAATCCAAGTAAGTACAACATCATACTTTCCTGGTTATTTCATTTCATCATCATTTTATCATCCATTGTTTATCTTGCTCCCTATTGACCTTCTCCACATTTTCACCTCAATATACCCATTAAAACCTCACAAAATCCCACTCCCATCACCCAATACCTTATCCTAACCAACCAAAGTCCTTTGTGCAATCACAAAGGAGACCCCAACCTATTCTATGACATTTCCAGATCTCACAGTAATCGGCACCGGTTATACCTAACCTATCGTCTGGTCACCCCTGACCGACACCGGTCTCTATGTTTACCCACACATCCCTGAACAAGACCTACCCACCTAATTTTATCTCACCTTCATTCACCTGTGACCTACCCGAGACCTTTATCTTGACTGTAGAGACCCAAACCAACCATTTTCCCTTTGGATCCTATTCTAGTTTAGCCTGTTAGATTAGATCTATTTTCTTATTGTGTTTTAAAGTGAGATACCTAAATCATTTTAAAATAACAATAGGATTTACTTTGTTTACAACATTAAATTGTTTAAAACAGTGGACTGACAACCATCTAGGAAGTATCATACTTCCCGGATCTAGCTTAAGCTAGGCAGTTCACTGCCCATATTGTTTAATTCCTTATGGTGGTCTTGTTTTCATTACAAGTAGTTCCTCCTAGCCAAAAGGAAGCTCTCACAATTAGTTGTGGATTCGAAAGTCATACACGCGCAACAACCCATCAACCGACATTTGAACATGTATTCCTCCTACGCCTGTTACCCTATCTATTTCATCAACACTTCAAAGAAATAATCTAAGAAAAAGGTGAAACATTTTGGCACACCTGTGGGACCCATTCGGGGTTCCTTGCATTTCATTCATTCCTAGGAAAAAATTGTGTGTTTGTTTCCCTTCTAAAAGCATACACACTAATTTTCTTCCCTGGTAATCCATCTCTTCTTTCTACTTGCTCTAAAGGAAACTTTTCTTTTGGTGTAATTAAAAAGAATCATTTCTTCATGTTTTCTGCATTATAGTGAAAGAGCATCCCTCTTCCTCTTCATCTTATTGTGTCATCCAATTTCACATTTTCGATTTGGGTTTAAAACAAGTGCATTGCATTCTATTTTATTGCATTAGCTCACATTAATTGAGGGCAACCTATATGTTGGAAGTCATGACCAACTGATGGTTGACAAATGAATCATAGAAAAGAACTTCTATCCTTTTCTCTTTCTCTGAGTCTTACCAAACCACACAAAAATTCAAAATACATACATTCTTAAACAACATCCTACCTGGAAGAAGCTAGGTGATCACACAATCACGGTATAGTGGGCACCTAGCTCGCTTTTCTCTGTCGAGTCATACTTCAGAGTGAATCCCACCCCCACCATAACATACCTGAAACCTCACCCTTTAGATCTCCTTCTTTGTAGGAAGCCATCCTCACAAAAAAATCTATTTCACAATTCATGTGTCATTCCTTAAATAACATAAGCTAAACAAACATAATAGAAAGGGCACTCCTAGGATCACATTTTCTTAGTGTTTCTGATTGGCTTGCGTTTTGAGGTGAAGATCATGTTCATCACTTTTTTTTTTCATCCTTGCATGCTCCTCATCATAGCTGGTGTATTCTAGCTTCACCTGAGTGTTCCTGGGCCATATCATCATCATTTCTATAATTTTGGGTTTGATTCTACATCAGATTTTAATTCACAACCACTTTCTTTCATCACTATTTCAATTTCATAGTAACCGCCATCGTTGGTTACCTCTGACCGCCATCGGTTATACCCAACCAACGTCGGTTCTAGGTCCTTTTGCTAACCTACTCAAAAGGACATATTACTTCACTTTCTTCCACTTTTCATAGTCTCTGTCACTGTCATTTTTCCCATTGACATTTTATACATCTTCAGATTTGGCATACCTGTCATATTTTACCTTCTACCTCACTATTTACTCACTGTCCATTTTCTACGAGACTGGTAGCAGTTATCCCTGACCAATGTCGGTTTTACCTAACCAGCATCGGTTATCCTATTTCACATTCTAGCCACCATTTGTTACTTCATCCATTTTTTTATCACCAGATTCACTTGTTCCTACTTTTCTCATATCATTTACAGAGAAGTAGCCCTACCTAATCAATACTTGGTTCACATGGTGCTAACTCAAGACAAGCAAGCGCCCTCGTATTCCATGCCAGTTTCAACCACTCCCACCTAGTCCTTCACCACCTTCTATTTTATCACCAGCCATGGATCCTATCCAGCCTACTACTATCACTACCGGAGATGAGGAGTTCACACGACTCCTTGACCAGAACCCTGCCCTTGTAGTTTTACCTTTCTCACTCATCCACTCGAGATGCCTCGGGTCAGTTGATATACGGCATGCCCATATCTATCCCCCCAATCTCGTACCCACTTCCACATCGGCCCCATCTAGCTCCGTGCTTCCCACATCCACTTTACCCCTAGTCGTTTTGTAGTTAGGTTCTATACCCACTATGACTACCACATCTGTTACCTCTGTGGCACCCATCACATCCACCATACCTTCGATGACTACCCCAAACACAACCTCATCTACCCCTACTTTGTCTCATACATACCTGTAGCTACATTCCCACCTCCAGTGTCGGTGACCCTACCCCATTTCAGAATGTGGTTCTTTCCATTCCACAATCATTAGCCCCTATTGCCACTAGGGTTACCACGACCCTTCCACCCCCATATACATACTACCAACAACCTCCTGTTTCATCCATTATTCATTCCGGGTATGTACCCCTATTTCACTGCCTTCTTCTCCACCACCTTACATGAAAACCCCATACACCGGAATGCCACCCCATTATATGCCAAAACCAACCTCCTCACCTAGCTACAAGAGGTATCCAATCATCACAACCCACCAATGACCTAATTAAATTGATGTTGGACAAGATGTAGACATTGGAGGCATCGGTTTCCGGATCCCGCAACACTCTCACCTATGACAATATTTGCAACAAGCCTATTCACCCATCCATTCCTATCCATTCATACCCCTGTGCTTGGGAAATGCCTAAATTCAATCATTTCAATAGGAAATGACCTAAATTTTGCAATGGGTGTTATCTGATCACTCATGATGATGCCTTGCTTTTGAGAACCTTTTCCCATGTCCCTCACTAGACCTGCATTAGACTGGTATAGTGGGTTACCTAAACACTCTATATTCTCATTCAATCAGGTAGCCCAAGCCTTCTTGGATAATTTCTCTATCAATATCATCAAGAAGGTTACCATGACCGATCTATATTCCACATGGCAATATGAGGACAAATCTATCGCAGATTTTGTCACCCAATAGAGCAGCCTTTGATCAATCAACTTACCTTCCAACTGCCATAAACTGAACTCATCGAGCTCTTCACACGAGCTTGCACTAGACATATCTCCCCAACCTTGCAAGTCCAAACCTTCTGAACATTCGATGAGGCATTCACTATGGCACGAAAGTTAGAGATTCGGGCCATCGAAGAGAAGAAAATCCAATTACGCAATAAGAATTTGGAATTCAAGTCGAATGATACCTCTTCCTCTTCCAAACCACAAACCAATTATTCAAAAGCTAAGGGCACCACTAACACAGTGGTACTCAAGGCCGACCTAGCTCATCCGTCAATCAGGCTACACCCTCATCTAATCTCTCACATGTCCAGACTTTTCAATTCAGACAAGAGTAGTGAAAATATACCCCAATTGGGGAACCTTACTCTTCTGTTTTAGAAAAGCTTATCAAATTTGGAGCCATCACCCTTCCACCCATAAAACCACACACTGGTTTTGACCCTACTCGCCCCATGCCCACATGGTATAAAGAGCATGATTTTTATAACTATCACCGAGTAAAGGGTCATAGTGATGGCAACTGCATCACTTTCAAGAATATTGTCTAAGAAATGCTCGAGAAAGGCGAGTTAACTATGGATAATCCCAATGCCACCCCCAACCAAAATCTACAAATCTTCAAAAACCATTTCCCAACCATGCCCCTTCATCCAATCAAACCGGTGAGACATCCACTCATGATACCCATACCCGTGAGGTTCATGCTATCTTTAACGAGGTACCTGTCACCTCTCAATTACCTCACATCCCTTCCATAGAGGAAATCCTAGCCCAAATCCTCCTTCCACATTGGAACCAACCTCCATTGTTCCTTCACCAATAGAGGAACACCTTTCATCTCCTTCATCACCTATGAGGGGTCTTCCACTAACATTGAGACCATCTCACCCCTAGCTTCACCACTTAGAGAACTTTTACCTACCGTACCTCCTCCACCCATAGAGGAGCTCCCATTACCTCCTCCACCCATAAAAGAGCACCCATTACCTTCCTCCACCCACAGAGGAGCACCTATCCATTCCTTCACTTATAGAGGGCTCCATCATCTCCTCCACCCATCTTAGACCCAGTTGAGATACCTTTGCCTCTTGGTGAGCATTCTCCATCAGCTACCCAAAATCCAATAGACCTACTTTCGGCTCTCTTACCCACAAAAGTTGAAGCTGACCAATTCCCCGTCTCTAAGATGCATTTTACGGAATTCCCATTATGTCCTCACCAACTCCACCCACGAGATGTGCTGATCTCATGTTTGGCCAATCACTTAGATTATGTGGATAGGATTTATTATGGGGTGCCTCTTACTCCCCTGTCTCAACACGGATGCAGAGATCCCGCCGATACTCGCGATACCTCCACTATCTACTCCAAACACATTTCGACCCATCAAACTAAATACAACCACTATGTAACCCCCTTCCATGATGCCCATTAGCACTCACACCACACCCTTACCCGTAACCCGACCTACATCTAAACCCAAACCCATACCCACTACATTTTGCCTCCACTAAACCTATTACTACTTTAGGGGTCACCCCACCACCAACCTTACTCATCCACCTATTAAATTGGATTTAGCTACATCCTCCAATGTCAATACCACACCTACCCCGACACCCAAACCAAAGAAACAAACTCATCAACCTCATACCCCAATCGTACCAATCACACCCGCACTTGTCCCATTTTCTTTAGACCTCAGATACCCAACATGGTCAAGCACCCTATACCCATCCATAAACCAATAACACAACAACCCATTCCTTCCTCACAAACCTCTAACCTACCCAGGCACACAACACGACTCACACCCACACCTACAGTCTTTTTACCACCAATACCTCCAATACCTTCAACTATTGCTTCACTACCCACTACACTTTAGTCATTGTCCCTCACACCCCAAGTACGACCCACATCATCTACCTTCACAACACCCCCGTTATCCCCATGGGTAACTCACCCTCTTCCTCCATTTACTTTTCCTTCTAGACCTCGTACACCCACATCACCTTTACCCAAGAAGGTGCAATCCAAAAACAAAACCCCACTACCCCACAACAAGGTAGTCAAAACAACCCCACACCCTCCTACCCATCCATCTACTGTACCCCTACCCAAATGAACCCGATTGATACCTCAAACCACACCAACACCTAAACCCATAGCTCGACCCCCGTTCCTACTCTTCCAAAAACAATTCCCTAACAACCAACCACACCTACACCCAAACCCACATTCACTTCCCATTGTGATCCACTAGCAGGGTCCTATGCAAAAATTTTAACCAACCTCCTCGAGACTTCTATTATCACATTACCACCACTCCGACCTTATGACCCCCTCAAACCCAAGCCAAAAGGGTTTGATGATACTAAAATTTGTGCATACCATCGTGTGCCAAGGCATGATGTGGAGAACTACAAGGCCTTGAAAACCATCCTTATCCAATTATGTCCACTAGAAACCAACTTTGATGATGACGACCTTCTCGATGAGGATCCTACTTCACCAACACCCATTCCCACACTGCCCACTCAACAACCACAACCTCCACCCTCACAGCTCCTAGAGCCACACCCAAAATTTGAAATTAACATGGTTCACATCAGAGAACTTGCCACACCACCACCCAAATGTCATTGCACCTAGCTGACCTCATAGGGATTTTCTCCTCCAGTAGGTTTTTTCCCTTCATGTCATTATACCACTCATCCTACACCTTCTCCATTTGCCAACTCCCCTCAAATCAACATGATACACGTCACTACACGTGTGCAGAAGGGAAAAGAAAAGGTAACTGACCCACCAACCAATCCTATACCCAACATACCATCTACACCCATACCTAAAATAACTATCCACATTGCCACGTATCCCATTTCTAATGGCGTCACACATCGCACCATGCTCAAAAAAATTACACCAATCTCCCCTCAAAATGTCCTTATATGACCTCATCCAAACCTCGAAATCCCATCATCAAGCCCTCATGGAGGTTCTTCAATCTATTGAGGTTTTACCCAATGACCCTACACCCATAGCCTCCATTATCACACCCCATCATGTAGCCTCTCTCACCAAATTACCACCTTCATCCTCACCTCACCTTGTTCACCAAGTGGCCTCCCTTAGCTTCTCAAAGGAGGAGATCATGCCACACCAAAATGATGACCTGACCCAGCCCTCTTCATCTTTGTCCACATTGATGACATACGGGTATGCCGTGTGATGATTGATGGAGGCGCTAGCATTAACATCATTTCATCCCATGCATTTTCTCAAATGCACATACCTAACAATTACATGCATAAACATCCGGTCATGTTGCATTCATTCAACGATGCTATCACCTCCACACTAGGCACTATCATCCTTCACGTTCGTGTGGGCCCCCACACTGTTCCAGAATTGTTTTATGTTTTGGGAGGAATTCTAATATAACTTGTTGCTTGGTAGACCCTAGATCCATGTCATGGGTTGCGTTCCTTCCACTTTGCATCATTGTGTAAAGTTTGAACATGAAGGACACACTTATACCATTCTAGTTGACCCATCACCTTTCAAAACATGCAACATGCTTTACCGACCCAATGATGTGCTCATACCTATCAAGCCGTCTACCTCTCATAACCAATACCACTTCACCTACACCTCCACCTACCAGTACAGCCGCTGCTTTCACCACATACCTCCTCCATTCCTACCGCTGCCATAACCTCCACGGTTGACCCATTAGCTTCCCAATCCATTAGCTCCACCTCCGCATCGACCTCTGACACATCATCCATTCCAGCTACCTACATACCAACCACTTGATCCTTGGAAGGTGTTTTTCAATGCCTCACTCTGGGGAGTACCACCTATATAGTGTCAACACATTCCTTACTCCACATGAGTATGGAAGCCTTCACCAACACCCTCGTTATGATCACTATATAGGAGAACACCTCCTTTATGGTCCTCCTCATCTTCGTACTAGTCTCACCTATGGGGGACTTGATACTACCACTTACACACCTGAACCACCATCACAAACCCACCCATTTTCTGCTGACTTCTAATCACTTACCAATCATCATTTCACCCACACCTTCTTGCACCACTATGCGTGGAAGGGTTTTGGTTTTGGCTTTTACGAGCAAGGCCACCATACTATTATTCCATGTACCACCCACAAACATAACGATCGTAGTGGTATCAGCTTCCCCAACCTCCTACCAAACAGGCCCGCATTGAACTCATTGAAGACCCTAGCCCTCCTCCACCTTCATATTCACCACCTTCACCCACTCCACCTTCATCACCACCCTCACCGAAAAGAGTCGATGGATCTTGAATCTATCCCCCCTAACTTTTTTTTTTCATAAACACCATTTCCTTGGGGCCTTTGACTTATCAATGCAAAGGTGAGGCCCCTTCCACTCTCCCATTCTTGTATCCTGAGATGATCAATGACGACACACCTACAATTAACATCATTTAATGTCAGGATGATGAATCCATACTCACCTACCTTGGTGCAGAAGACTCATATATTCATTAGTCGTTACCCTCTGAGACACAAACCATGTTGAATGAATCGACTATCGAGATCAACATTCATACTCAAGATGACCTACACATCCTAAAGATCGGACAATCTTTAGATGCTACTAAACAGGAAGCCATCACTTCTTTTCTCCGAGATCATAACCATGCTTTCGCTTGGTCTTACGCAAACATGCCTGGTATTGACCCCACCATAGTGGTCCACAATATCGTAACCATTCCCGATGCCAAACCTATCAAACAAAAGTTGAGGAAAATGCACCCTCACATTGCTCTTCTCGTCAAAGAAGAACTTCAGCACCTTCTTTTTGTTTCCTTCATCTTACCCATTGATTATCCTCATTGGATTTCTAACATTGTCCCTATTACTAAAGCAATAGGGGGACTCTCGCATTTACATGAAATTCCGTGACCTCAACCTCACCTTTCGAAAGATGACTTTCCCTTGCTCAGTATTGATCAACTGGTTGACCTCACCACTGGTCACAAGATGCTCTCACTCATGGATGGCTTCTCAGGTTATAACCAAATTTTTCTTTCCCCAGAAGATCAGCACAAGACCACATTCATTACCCCTTGGGGAACCTTTTGCTATCGAGTCATGCCTTTTGGCCTTAAAAATGCTAGTGCTACATATCAGGCGTGCTTTATGACTTACATCTTCCATGATATCATGCATCACATATTAGAAGATTACATGGATGATCTCTTGGCCAAATCTAAACATCGCGCCAAGCACCTCGTCATCCTCGAAACCATCTTTGACCACCTCATTAAATATTGTTTCCCTTTAACCTAAAAAGTGCGTCTTCACGGTTCTCTCAGAAAACTCTTAGGATTTATTGTTTCCCTCCATGGTATAGAAGTTGACCTGCTAAAGTCAAGGCCATTCTAGAAATGCCTCCACCCACTAACCTTAAACAACTCCAGTAGCCTACAAGGTAAATTATAGTCCATTCACCATTTCATTTCACAATTATTTGATTGGTGTCAACCATTTCATCATCTACTTAGGAAGGATGTCTCCTTTAAATGGGATGATGACTATCACAAAGATTTTGAGGCCCTAAAACAATACCTTCTCCAACCACCCGTACTCATTCCACCTAAAGATGATCAACCTTTTTACCTATACATATCAGCTACCGATCATTCCTTGGGAGCCATGCTCACTCATCGTGATGAACAACATAGGGAGCAGGTGTTTATTACATAAGCCATACTCTTTTGGACTATGAAACCTGATACAACCATCCAGAAAAACTTTTCTTAGCCTTAGTTTTCATTGCCACCAAACTCCGCCATTACCTACTCAACCACAAAACCTATGTCGTGACCAACACCAATCCCTTACACTTCATGTACACCAAACCTTATCAAAATCAATGTGCCACATGATGGCTTATGCTTTTAGCTGATCTTGACCTCAATTCATTCACCAAAAGTCCATCAAGGGCTAGGCTATCACCACTAACTGGCTGACGCACCTATTTTTGGGACCAACCCTCTAATTTTGACTTTCCTTGATGAGTCAATTGCTACTCTTTCCCTAGATGAACCCCTTACCAAATGACATTGTTCTTTGATGGTTCCAAGTGTTAGCGTGGGGGCGGGGCTGGTGTTATCCTCATTCCTCTGGATGGAGAACCCATGCCTTTGTCTTTCAAACTAGACTTTGAATGCACCAATAATATTGCCGAGTACGAAGCACTCGTACTAGGTCTCCAAGCCACATATGCCCTAGATGTCAAATCAATCCACATCTTTGGTGATTCACAATTGGTCGTAAACCAAGTCAATGGTATGTACCAATGTCATAACGAGATACTTCAAAAGTATAAACATCATGTAGACATACTTTTGACCACCTTTGATCGTTACACCCTTCAAACCATCCCACGTTCAACCAACAAATTTGTAGATACCATGGCCTACTTAGCTTCCCAAATACCCGCTTCCCCTGCCGATTCCAAAATATTTGTCACCATACAATGCCTCCATTCACCTTCTTATTTACCTCACGATGTTTACTCAATCGGAAATGAAACCCCTGACCCGAGTGACCTTTGGTATAAAAATACTCCAACTACCTTTCCCTCTCCATCTTACCTCCTGATCTCACCCGTAATGAGACAACGCACCTTCCTTAAAAAGGTCTCTCATTTCGTCATTCTAGGGGAATCCTCTATAAGCACGTGACTTTGATGGTATTCTCTTACGATGCCTCATGATTTCTGAAATTCTTTATACCATTAAGGAGGTTCATGATGGCATATGTGGAGGTCACTTTAGTGGCCTTGCTTGTTGCTAAGCATATTCTTCACCTAGGCTATTACTAGCTGACCCTTAACCATGATTGTTGTGACTATGTCAAACATTGTGTGAAATTTCAACAACATTCCAACCTTCATCATACACCTAGTCATGCCTTACAGGTCACTCATGACCTTTGGCCCTTCTCTCAATGGGGTTTGGATCTTGTCGAGAAATCAATCCTCATTCTTCCCAATGCCATCAATGGATCATAACTACTACCAAATACTACACAAAATGGGTGGAAGCCATACCACTCATCTCCATGAAAGTCAGAAAATATGTGAGTTCATTAACCATCACATCATTTGTCACTTTGGTGTTCCTCATCGCCTCATCATTGACAATGGAAAACAATTCAAAAACAAAACACTACAAAAAATTTGCGATGCCTTCGGCATTCAGCTTAGTTTCTCATCACCTTATTACCCAAAAACCAATGGCCAAGCTGAATCCACTAAAAAAACCCTCAAAAAATTCTCATGAAAGTGGTTGATGATATTGGGAAGGATTGGCATACACACATTCCTTTTTCCCTATGGGCATACCGCACTAGTATTCACACTTCCACTTGCAGCCACACCCTTTTCATTAGTCTATGGTACAGAGGTTGTTCTACCTCTCAAAGTCCAGATCCCCTCACTCCACATTTCTCTCCATGACATGCTTACTGATGATGAATTTTGTTAGGACCGCTTAGCACAACTAGAGTTATTAGATGAATGTCATCTTAACACTTTGGATCACCTTCAAGTTTACCAACAACGTATCAAACGTGCTTATGAAAAACGTGTTCATGAATGAACCTTCCAAGTCGGTGACCTTGTCTTGAAATAAAATCAACACGTAACCAAAGTAGAAAAAAGTAAAAACGGGAAAATTCACTCCTAATTGGCTTGGACCATACATCATAACTCATACCTATGGATCGGTGCCTATCATTTGTCCTCACTTGAGGGTAAACCTGAACCTGAGCCCCTTAACGCATTGCATCTTCACCATTCTATTGTTGACTCGTTGTCCTACCTCACCCTTTGTCTCTTTACAAGCTCAACCCTTGAGTGTTATCATTCCATACACCTCCCTAACAATTAAACAAGAATCATGTGAGTACCCATCACTTGTTATCTTCTCTTGAATATGTGTACCACGACACTGCACATAGCATGATTCTCATGGATACTTTTTGTCTATCTTTAGATGAGATCCCATGGTCATTCCACCTTTCCTTTTGAACAAGAGTCCTATCCTTCACCTTGGTCTTGTCCATGATTTCAAAGACCTCCAATGGGACCAAACTCCTTGAGTCAAACTTCTAATAAAAATATGACTCCCTCAAAAGGACATCTTCCTCTCGACAAAATTGCTGCTATAAATAGACTTCTCCCTCGAAGGACAGCTATGTGAAGCTTTCCAAAAAAAAATGATGAAGAAGAGAAAACCGAAGCTTCCCGCATCGATCAGCTTCACGAAGACCTCAAGGAGTACCATATTATTTATCCCATATAGACTTCCTGCATCGATTAGTCTATCTCAACAAAAAATTTTTAGTCATGGACTTGCCCATTGTGACCTCGGACCTCTTGCCCAAAAGACCTATCACTCAAAACATATAAAATTAACTACCTTTCACCCACCTTACCATTTCCACTCTCATTTCCTCAATCGCCTCAAGGGACATCTTGGAATTTTGACATTTGGTGATCTTGTGACTACTTTCACCGTAGAACCATTAATCGTGCAATTCCTTTTGGGTCTTGTGTTCATCACCCCCTTCAAGGTATGATCTACTCGGTATGATCCTACCCAATCAAGTGGCTTTATTTCCCCCTCTTATCTTTTAACCATCTTTGTTTATGTTTTGATTACCTTATACAAGACTTGATCCTCGACGCTTACCTTTGGGGTAGTCTTCCCCTTTCACCATAATCACCTTCACCTGCATCCTTTTACCTATAAATATCCCACACCTATTAAACCTAAACCCACAACATGCACACAAACCTACTAACTCACTTTCATATTCTTCCCTAGCTCATGGGAGAACTACATCGGCCTGAGGTCCCTTTTTCACCGGGACTATGTAGGCAGCACTCCGAGGGCATGGGGCCCTTGGAGGTTAGCTCGACCATTTTCTCTACCCTAAACAATTCATCAACCATACCTAACTCACCATTTACATCACATTTCACTTAGTTCCCCTTTTGTAACATAATTGAAATCAAGCCACATACATAACAAGTTGCTTACCATTTTATACATTTATTACACCTACCATCCCTCTATCATCACTATGCATAGATTATACAACATTTCACATATGACCCATACTATCATTCATTGCAAACAATAATGAATCATAAACCAACCTGACTCAAACCATTCCTATAACCTGACTCAATCCATGCCTAACCACAACCTGACTCGATCCATGCCTAAACCACAACCTCACTGCCTAATCCATGCCTATAACCCTACTTGATCCATGCCTATAACCTTACTCCATCCATATAACTCCACCATCCATCCTAACTCACCTAATTTCAAACCACATCAAAGTAACACATCAATATCTCATCTAACACATGTCATACATCCAATATCTCATAAACATATTAACATATGAAAAAATACCATGAATCTCATCGTATAAATCAATAAATGTGTATCTCAAAATACATGCCTATCTCATCATGGCCATCATCTCAAAAATGTTGGCACACAAGCTGATATACAATACAAAATGTCATCGACACGCAGGCCGGTCTCATATATAAAAAAGAATGAATGAATCAATACAAAAATATTGAAGCACAAGGCTAGTATATGCTCACAATATACAAAAATCACAAATAAATCCTCACCGTATTCAGCTCATGAAACTAGTATATGATAAAAAAATAAACTATCTTCGGCATGTAGGCTGGAATATATATCAAATAATCACTAATATACATCAAAATCAGGTGGCCACATATCAGACATCTCACCGGATGTCCTCCATCTCCGTGTCACCTGCACCCTTAGCCTCCTGTGTCCCTGTTGGCACATCACCTAGCTTTGGTCACCATGTGCTTTGGTGGCCTCTCCTTGATCGGGCCTCGGAGATCACTACCTCTGTGCTCTCCACACTATGTGTGTGCAGGGATCTCATCCTCTCACTGGATGCCTGTTGTGCTTTGTACTCTCCATAAGAGAGGAAGTTTATCTTGGCTGCCATGAGATGGTCCTGATAGTATCTCACCTCACCTAGGGCATCCTGTAACTTTGGATATAGGCATGGTCTATGGTGGTCCCATAGGTCTCGGCCCCTATACCTGCCCTACGCCATCCTGTGAACTAGGATCGGATCCATGCACTTATGGTGGTGCCCCCCTCCGTGTGCTTGTGGTGGTGCCCCCTGTCCCTGTGCCTATGTATCTGGGCTTGTAAGGCCCCAATCTGTGTCTGGGATATGGCCAACTAGCCCTGTAAACCTGCCACCTGAGCCTGAAGGGTTGCCACCTAACCTTCCCTGTCTCCATCTCCTCCTCATCTCCTCCATCCATCCATCAATCGGGCTGCGGGCAGCTGGCCACTGCTACTTGTAGCTCTAGCTCTACTACCTCTACCTCTAACCCCTCCACTTGTGTCTCAGGTATACCTATTTGCGTGATCAACGTTACTCTTTGCCCCTATAGTAGGGCGTCTCTATGCACTTATCATGGTAGCTAAGTCTGGATGCCTTGGTCTAGGTGGTATGGCTCATAACTGAGCCACCCACCACTACCTATACCTATCTATGCATTCGGTGTCATCAATCTGCTGATCCACTGGCTGCTCCTCCTCTCTTGTAGGGCCTTTGTATAGCATTGTGGTATAGGTAGATGCCTCTCCACGTCATCTCTCTGATACTATGGGAAGGATAAAGGGATATCATGTACAAGCCTGAACTGCCGTGGACCACATCGTCGACCAGGATCATCTCATCCTCCCAGCATGGAGACCCTATATCCACCTCTCTAGCTGGAGCTCAGCTAGCTCCTCATGTATGTGCCTATATGAGGGGAATCCCACATATGGCCTCCAGATAATGTCCACTCCGATAACCCCTCCAACAACTACCAAAAATGGGCCACATCATATGTCATGATATCGACCTCCTCTCTCTTTCCACTCACACCCATCTCCTATATCCCAACCACACAGATCTTGCTTGGAATGCATCTACTCAGGGCATCCCTATCGGTCAAACACACTATGTGTGCTCATAGGCCCAGCAGTGCAGTATAAATGTACAACACAGGCTAAACCTGCGCAACCACCCATACGCCCACAACTCTTTGTATAGCTACACCAAGAATGCTTTGGTGCCCAGGAAAATTATGTCTTGTGCACCATCATATTGTGAGCGCCCCCATCAGTGATTGAGGAAAGCATCCACCCTCTACATCTGGTAGTGCATAGCAGCACACTGCCTCCATCAATAAAACCACTAGCCTCATCTCATCTAGATGGGCTAGGTACATCTCACCATAGCTCAAACTGGCACTATGGAATCTCAGCTCTATCACCCCCTCACCAAATATGGTCTGATCAGCTCCTCTGAGGCCTTAGAGGAGATAGAGTACACCTGGGCCCCCAATATGGGTAACCGTAATATCTAGAACACGTCCTCCAGGGTGATAGTCATCTCACCCATCGGAAGGTGGAACATGTTCGTTGGTCATGAATCCCATCTATTGATGAGCATGACCATCAAACTAGGCTACCGAACAACATGTCGGTAGCACCAAATACCACTCAAGCCCACTGCCTCCACGTGTTGTAGCTCCACGGGGCTCGCTAAGCTGTGTAATGTCACTAGCAGCAGTGGAACCCTATCCCGCATATGTAACTGTGATCTCCCCTGCATCCATTCAAAGCACAACATTAATCTACATTTACCATGACCATATTCATCACTTATCATTACCCACCACCTATTTCTACCCTACCCATCTCAACCACCTAACCCACATCCTTTTTTGGACCCTTGTGCCTAATTCCCAATTGATGCCGGTTCGACCACCCTAACTAACTCTGAATTCACCTTGGTCACCCATGGTTTAAACCGGCATCGGTCACTGTTTGGTGACCAACTCCAGATTCTACGATTGCCGTTATGCCAAAGCTTGATGACACTAGTCACTTTGTCATGAAAAATCCGTGACTTCCCAAACCCCCCCTTTTTGTAAACCCTCCCACCTGTCCCTTTTACCCCACCTATCATGACCTACACTACCCTAAAACCCCTACCCACCCCACCTATCCAATTTCCTACCCTCCCCCCTCTTTTTTTCCCATTTTTTCCCCCATACCCACATTTTCCTTTTGCCCACCCACCACAAAACAAAACCCCACAAAACACTACCAATAACAACTATTACAATCTCTAATCTATCTAATTCACCCTATAGAGTTAGGTGCTTACCTCATCACGCGTTGCCACTGTCTCGGTGGCACGTCTGCTGCTTTATGATGGTGGTCTAACCGAGCCCTCTCTAGCCTCTGCCATCACCAAATATCTACCCACACACTCTAACCAATCGAATCCCTCACAAAGATCTCATGGACCCACTACTCACCAACCCAACCACTACCAGCTCACACCACTCCTTTGTCATTTCCTCTGAATGCTTTTCTCACTTTTCTCTCTTTTTTTTCCTTTCTTCACTTCTAATTCACAAATGAATATTAAAAACATAGATTTTTTGTTTTTATACAAAACCCAACCTAACCGATGTTGATTCCCCTTGACCGACATCATTCATTCATGCCCTACCTCACCATCATCATTTTTTTCCTCGGTGATGTCGGTTATATACATGACCACCATTATCAACCTAACCTAACTACACATTGCCCATACTACTTTTCCATTTTACCCCACCCTCTACCTTGCCCTTTACCCCATCCAACCTTTACCCAACCCACTACCTTACCTTTCCTAACCTCATCATTTACTATCTCCATTTGTCCTCCTTTGGGGACTCATTATTTTACCCCTACCTCGGCCTTACCCATGCCACGACCTAGATATTTAGACCTGGACCATCGCTAGTGACCTTTGACCTCATGTGTTCACTATACCTTGTGGCACTATTACCTGTGTTGATTGACCTAATGACCTTACCTAGCCTATTTCCATGACCATTTATCCTGACCCTACCTTTGGTGTACAGAACATACCTAAACATTCCTGCACCTAACCTACGTCGTGTTTCTGACCATATCCTATACCTTGGATACCGGATTCACTTCACCCTTGTTTGGATAGACCTATCAACCTTAGATGATGTAGAGTTTTCTTGCTCTTCAACCCGGTAGCGTGTTGCAGTTTATACATGTGCGTGCGTTTGATTGTTGCTACTGTGACCTTGACCCATTACCTAGATTGCTTGAGTGACCTTTCACCCCTTTTTTCCCTATACCCACTTTCCTTTTCCCATTTACCTTTTATCAAACCACTCACCACTTCACTGCTTTGCCTCGTCGATTCTAGTTTGAGGGGATCACCTTCACCCTCACATGGGGCAACCACATCTTATTTTTGTTAGCATTGCTTACCAATACAAGCTACACAACAAAAATGGGAAAAATGTAGACACTAAAATTAGGTCACACTCCCCTTTCATCCCTCGACATATAAACACCCTTTATTACATTTACCTAGCCATGACCCCCTTCACCCCACTAATATTAATTTAATTTAATTAATGCATTACCCTCACTATATTTATTATTTAAATATCTTATTTAAATAATATCTACACATATAGTTCACTTAGACACCTCACCAAGCTAACTCAACCTAAGACCTATTCTTAGCAAGTTACCATAACTAACTAAGACTTACCCAAACCCTAAAAATCAATGCCTACATTCCCTCTAACCACATTCCCACATGCTCACAAGAAAATCCCGAGTCTAATCCACGGGATAATGACACGAGATCCAAGAAAATTAGGAGGATCTCCTAAGTTTAGTAAACCTAGGAAATCCCACCTTGACCAACATCGGTTACCCCTAACCATCGCCGGTTAAGCCGAACCACCATCGGTTACCCCTTTTAACCCAAAACAACCTTATTCTCAAGGTTAGAACTTGGAAGTTGGCAAAAAACTTTGGGAGAAAGTTGATGAGCAAGAACACATCTCAGAGAGATAACACATCTTCAGAGAGAAAATTCCTATGAAAACTCACATCCAAGGAAGGAGATTGAGCATCTTCTCCTGCACAACCATCCCAACCACGATCTGATCTATCTAAGCAAAGAAGAGTGTGCATGCAGCCCATGCAGAAGCTTTTCTTCAGTTGGTGATCACTTGCAACCTTCAAACCCATCATCAACACCTCCATCCTTTACACACAGGCCATTCGGGATGAAATCCAAGTAAGTACACCATCATACTTTCCTGGTTATTTTATTTCATCATCATTTTATCATCCATTGTTTATCTTGCTCCCTATTAACCTTCTCCACATTTTCACCTCAATATACCCATTAAAACCTCACAAAATCCCACTCCCATCACCCAATACCTTGTCCTAACCAACCAAAGTCCTTTGTGTAATCACAAAGGAGACCCCAACCTATTTTGTAACATTTCCAGATCTCTCACAGTAATCGACGCCGGTTATACCTAACCACCATCGGCCACCCCTGACCGACACCGGTCTCTGTGTTTTCCCACACACTAAATAGAGACCTACCCACCTAATTTTACCTCACCTTCATTCACCTGTGACCTACCTAAGACCTTTACCTAATCTGTAGAGACCCAGAACTAACCATTTGACCTTTGGATCCTATTCTAACTTAGCCTGTTAGATTAGATCTATTTTCTTATTGTGTTTTTAAGTGAGATACCTAAATCATTTTAAAATAACAATAAGATTTACTTTGTTTACAACATTAAATTGTTTAAAATATTGGATTGACAGCCATCTAGGAAGTATCATGCTTCTTGGATCTAGCTTATGTTAGGCGAGTTCACTTTGCCCATATTGTTTAATTCCTTCTGATGGTCTTGTTTTCATTACAGGTAGTTCCTCCTAGCCAAAAGGAAGCTCTCACAATCAGCTGTGGATTTGGAAGTCATACACATGCAATGACCCATCAACTGACATTTTAACAAGTATTCCTCCTACACCCCTTACCCTATCTGTTCCA
Organism: Taxus wallichiana var. yunnanensis; assembly: GCA_018340775.1. Classification (NCBI taxonomy): domain Eukaryota; kingdom Viridiplantae; phylum Streptophyta; class Pinopsida; order Cupressales; family Taxaceae; genus Taxus; species Taxus wallichiana. Next base: position 352,108,290 of record CM031242.1, on the reverse strand, counting down.
TCAATACTTCAAAGAAACAATCTAAGAGAAATTTGAAACAACGCTAATGATTTTCTATTAAAACTCATGTACATGGAACTCATCCAAGAAAACATCCCACAATGCATTGTAATCTCTGCAGATCTGGTTTGAATCATACTTCCTATACCAACTATGTGCACACCCTTGTAAAGTAGTAGCAAAATGACTTTCCTTACACTCAAGAGTTGTGATTCCCTTAGCATGCCATAGTATCTCACACATGTGCACATGCTCTATTGCATCCTCAATACCTCTGTACTATGGTAGGTAAAGAGACATCTCATAATAAACTTGCTAAGGCTGGTGCAGACCATGCCCACCAAACCCAGAACTTATATTTCCTCCAATATTCCCTCCACCTCTAGAACCACCAGATTCACTAGATCTTGAACCTCATGATCCTCCTGATCCACCTCCTATAGTGGGCACCAAACCAAAGGATGAGAGACTCTATGTTCCAACCGTTATACTAAATTAAACTCCCACATTTTGTGAAGTTGTGCTACTTACAGACATATTTCCAATGTTACACACCCAAGCTCTGTACGATGATGTGCCGAAAAATATACCACTAAGCGGGACACCAAGTAAAGAAGATGTTTGCGCAACCATAGATGAAATTTTCATCGATGAAATCATGTATTCAACAAAAATGAAAGTTAACTATCGATACTCTATCACCAATACTAGCATGTTTCTCAATAATTATTTTAGGAACTGGAACACCAAGCACAAGGGAAAGGACACCATGTGGGATTAGATGCACACCTATGGTCCTCAATCTTTCTTCATCAGATGTAATCTCATTAGAAGCTAGAGGATTCTCTCTTGTGATTTCCTAATTGGGGGAGATCCTAATGATCTGGCTCCACGTGAACCTCAAATGCTTCACAAGACATCATCCTCCACAACTAGCCAAAATCCTCATTATCACACTTCTTCACTAATTCCATCTCCGAAATCTCATTATACTTAAGCTGCCTTTCTTCTCTCTACCATTATGCCACAAGGTCCTCCATATCTCACCACACCTTCTCCTACCCCCACACACATTGGAGGTTTAGCTATCCATAGGTCATTCTTCCAAATCCGAGTCACCAATAAGATCTTAATTGCTAAAGGGATAGCACACAAATAAGATCCTTTGGGTTCACACAAGAACTGAAACTCAATAACCTATGGGTAGGAATAAGTATAATCATCATAATCCAATGTGTAAATATGCAAAAAAACCACTCCACCAATATCTACAGAGTGTGTCCAATTCACAACAACATCATACATGGTATGGTAATCTTATCGTCTCCAAATTTTTTTTCTATACCTCCAATTCCACTTTGATGCATATGTTGTCATCTACTCATACAACTATGTAGGAAAACAACAAAAGAACATCTCATAGAGTTCATGATACATATTTTATTCTTCCCACATGCAACCATTGAAATCAATTCCAGTATTATATCTATGAGAAAAATGGTCTTCCAAATCCACAACCCAACTCTCAATGTTGTCCAAAGTCAACCAATATGTCTTCATCGTGCAACATCCTTGAAAAATATTGAAAAGAGGTCCCGACAATGGAACCAAAATGTAGTCACTTTCTTTACTAACACCCTATGTGCACTGACACCTCATCTAGTAGAAGGCTAAACACTCACCCGAAGCATGTAAAGGTACCAGGTCCTTATTTTGATGTTATCTTTGTCAAGGAGTTAGTATGCATGAAGATACATTCCATAACCATAATAGATAAACTAGTGCAAAGCATAAAGTAAACAAATCACATCCATATGTAAGGTGAACTAAACAAGGATCAATATCAGATTTACTAAGAAAGAACTAGTTACAAAGACATTAATGAAAAGTAACCAACCATTGAGATCCATTATATTAAGCCACCTGCATTACAATAGCTGAATACATCAATACTATCATCATAAGATCATGTGCATAAACACAACAACAACATAACCTTACAGATAAATCACGGTGCAGTATTAAACGGTGTGAATCCTAACATATATATATATGGGATGGGGACTTTCTCTTCACCTCCCATGTACTCTCAAAATATCTTTGCACCCCACAATAGCCATGTGTGCACTACAAGGTAACTACAGAAGCATGAAGTATTTTCCTAATAATAGATTATCTTATATTTTAAACTCCGGATATAATCCTATTATTAACCCAAACTCTACATGGAACTTTATCTTCTCTCTACATGAGATCCTTCCCAAAATAGACTTTGTTATAACTACAAGTCTTCATGCTTGACCTTATCTTGAACATTGCTTATTCGTCATTCCAACCGCTCATCTTCTAATTTTTCTTGTTATCTCAAAATGCGGTTATGTTTTGAATGTGTTTAGCCTAGGCATGAGCCTTCGCATGCTATCTATTCTAATTGCATGCGTACCTTTGTGACTACCTTCCACACATCCAAAACACTCGCACTACTATAATTATAATATTTTAGGGGTATAAAAACACTTGGGAGTTCCCTAAATCTCCTTAAAACATGAAAAAGTGGTAGAGAATTCAGGTGATCTTTCTCTTAGCACTTGGAACGCGGAAAATAGACTCCATATGCTCAAGATATGGTCAGTCAAATTTTGGTCAATGCTCAGACTCTACAGGGTCAATTAACCAATGTGACAATGACACATGGTGGAAGCAGAGTGCTTTTGGAGGAGTAATAAAATTGTGTGTTTTGCGATGTCGGTCTTTAACACTTGTATTCGGATGGGTGGACCTCACTTTTTATTGGTCAGAGCCCTTGCTCCGGTTCGGTAAACACTTTTTACGGAGGGGTTCATTTTCCACCGCATAGATATTTTGCCACGTGGTGGGTCCTCAAGCCACCACGTGGCGTGCCACCATGATGAACAAGAAGTTATACCAAGCCAAATTAGTTTTGACAAGCTCACACAACTTGGTGATTTGTTATTGGGTGAATCATTCTCTATAATGGGCGAGATTAGTATTGGCTCGACGAGCTTAGCATTCATATTATATTGGTTTAGGCTATACCATTCAATTTTTGGGATTTTCTTATATATTTACAACTCAACCTACATGGGACTCTACCCCATATCACATAGTATGCCACAAAATTTTCCCCACGCGGCCCTCGTGATATACTACTGCCCATATTGATTTTTGCGAGCCCATACTATCGGTCATTCAACGGAGGTAGTTCGGCCACTATACTATGTGGAATTTCAACATAGTCACCGCCCAACTTAGGCATTATATGTAAATGGTGGGAAAAATCTCTATGACATGGCCCAAACATGGGTTAGATTGGTCTGCCAATCCTTTAAAAAATGCTTCATTTCTCCCACCACCCACGTATGTGAGATTTTAAAACTCCCACCGCCCGCAAAATACATGGAGGTCCACGTGGAGGTCTAAGGTGGCATATTATAAAAAGGCAATTCCACATTATACTTAAGGCCATGTGGAGTAAAATGGTGATGCCAATATTAAGCAATGGTGTTTATTATACGTAGTCATTATAAAAATAATAAACAAATAATTTAAGGCTTAAATGGTGGGAAGGGTTGGTGGGGAGGATCAAAGCCCCACCACCAAGTTAATAATGATTATTCCTCATCACTCCACCATAATAGCTTGGTGAGCTATAAAATGAATCTCGAGCTATTTGTTTCACAATTCAGCCTATGTAGAGCCTAAGGGATTAAGGAGTTGTTTTTACATATCACTAATTTTAGAGGTCTTAAAGGTAAAATCATCCTTTGGTCTAAAAGGGAAAATGCACAGAATTTTCCCACACTCCTAATGGTGATATTATCTTCCCAATATGGAGGTGTTTTGAAAACATTTTAATTCATGAAAGTCACATCAATGTTTGGCATCCATCTAGAGTCTTTGTCAAGTGTGTCATTCATCTAAGGATGATTATTGAAGACTCATACTTTTGTGATGGTCACTATCAATGAGTGAACTTAGATAAGTTTGTCTTCATATTTCCAGTTGAGATTAATCTATTGGATGTTGATCACTTTATTTTATTTGGTTTAGATTCATGTGTAATCAGCTAGGTATGTGATCATAAAGGGTGGAATCCCTATACCACTATCATTATGCGAATCCTATACAACTATCATATGGGTACTCAGATCAAATAGGTTCCCTTGTATCCAGATTTAGATTCATCTCTTCATTGTATGTTTTTACTAGTTTACAACTCTGAAGTGTAATGAATCAATTCATAATAACCCGAGACGGATCATTTCGAACTCATTATCAATTTCTTTGTAATGTTTATGTTTTCTCATTTTTAATTGCATTTCCCATTTAAAGTTTATAATATCAATGGAGTAAAAATATAAAAGTGCCTATAGTGGTTTATGACAGTTAGATATATTCAAACCTACTTTTGGATCACCAAAGAACCTCTTACGGGAACTTGTTCTGCAAGAGAGCTCAAAACATGATTTTTATTGGGTCACACCAATGTTTCTAACCTTCATTGTTGATTTCTTGTGTGTCGTGCTATGTTTACAAAATTCACTTGTAACATGCAAAACAAACAATCTCCTTCAAAACCCCAAACCACATTAAATCCTAAAAAGGAAAATATGTAAATGGGGATTCAAACTAACCCAAGAGGTCACCCAATAGTGTGAAATTACAAGCCGAGCATTGTACTACATCTCATAATTCATTTATTTTTGTGTGCGTACGTGTAGAATCATGCCCTAGGAAGCTCTTGTGTAAGATGAATTTGATAGCGAGCAATAACTAGATGTAGTAATGTAGAAAAATGTGTGGATTTCAAAATGAAATTCCCCTCCTATGAAGTGTATGTAGATTAATGTAGTTCATTTTCCCTTGAATGATAGCTAGATGGATGCTTTGATGCTCTTAGAATGCCTTTGGATGTAACCTTAGGTGATGATAGTAGATGCTTAGAGCTTGGTAATTTATTATGATCACATAGATTTGTATTTATATGATTCCCTTGGTTGAATTTCATAATTGAAAACTAAAAGGCCGACCCACAAGAAAACAAGATGCCCAAAAGATAATTGAATCCCAAAAGGGTCGAGATAGATACAAAAATTTTGGGGGCACCCGAAGGAATGAGGGTTCTGAACTGACATCTTGGCTAGGCGCTGGTGTCTATAATCAATAAAGATAAAACAACAAAAATTAGAAGCGGGTTATGGGGTGTGTAAGACTAAAGAGGAAACCAAAAAAAAAAAGAGGTTAAAGACATAAAAGATAGTGTGTAATCTAGCAAGTAAAAAGATAATATAGGCTGTGAAAATTGGGTTGCAAAGATGGGACATCTTTCATAATGTCCCAAGACAATCATGACCGAAGCAGCCAAAATAATATAGGCAAGGAACAATTAAGACATATGGAAAATCCCAAAAACAGTGGCGTAAAATGGAAAATAATGGAAAATAGTGGCAAGAAAAGTATCGGACAACCATGGTAGCAAATAGTTTACAGTAAAGAAAATGCTACACATGAAACACCCATTACCATGTTAGGAAGATAAAAATGATTTCAAGCCATGTACATATCGATAAAGCGGTTTGCTAGTAAGAATAAGAAGTATAAAATGGGCCAATAACACCTGTAGTGTGTATGAAAGTAGATGTCCTATGAACCTCAATGGGACTGGTAAGAGTACGATTTCGAACATCAATACTGCATGTGAGGATCTGTGTAAGGTATGTATTCGAACTAGAGAAAATTGAATGGATGTGTGTATATATAAAAGATAATGACATACGAAATATCTTATTAGCATAGTAAGCAAAGTGTACATGTGAGCATAAGTAAGCAAGAGTAAATGCAACCAAGATATATAATATTATGTGAATGAGTGAGATGGAATGGTATGCAATGTGAGTGTGATAGGAGTAGTGTTCCCCTTGAGCGGATGTGAATGAGCATGAGTGAAATGAGTTCATTTATAAAATACCCCTTAATAGTCAATAATGAACCATAAAACAAGAGTACGTCATCAGAAAATGGTATGAATTGTATGCACTATAAAGATATGATCAATGAAGCCTAGAGCATAAATAATGTGAGTGAATGTGGTTAGGATCATTTTAGATTTATACCCTCAGTAGTCGAGTATGAACCATGGAACTAGAGTGCATTATAGGTTATTATGTCAGAGATAGGTTATTATGTCATGACACATTCATGACACATTACACTCGACACATAATAACTCTAGAAAGATGTGTCATGAATGTGTCGAGTGTAGAAATGTATAGTGTGTGAATTTCATGTTGTAGTATGCCCTCAACAATCATTTGTGAACCATAGCACAAGAGTGTGTCATAGGGTAATGATGATATAATTTTTTTTATCAATGTGTGCACGATGGATGAGAAAGACTAGATATGAAGCATGATGCGGAAAAATAAAAATGTGAGACACCTAATAGTGCTATAAGGGGGATAGAGTAAGCATGATGCCCTCCCAAGTGTATGATGTGAAGAATAATCAAGTAACATCATCTAACAGATCATAATTTTCATAGTCAAAGGCAAATGGAGAAGCTTCAGATACTTGGTAAGAAATTATATTCGGTTGATCATATTGGTAGTCACAAAATCATGCAAGTTAGATATTATTTATCCTAGTCTCATACTATTATTTAGAATGTTTTTCGGTGAAGAAAGTACTAATTAATCCTCATCTTTTGGCCTTCTTATTTTATTTTATTTTGTCATTACCGACCTTTGACATCCATATGCCTAGTTTGTTTCAATAATTTTCCATTATTTTATCCTCGACTTGGGCACTAAGGCTAATACTAGGGTTCTCATGGGCACCATGTTCCCACCATGGGTGCCCCAATCCTTCTTGAACTTTCCCACCACTTTTTGGTTTATTTCTAGCCATTTCTCCTTCTTATTTTTGTGGTTTTCCATTTTGGGGTTAATTATGAAATTAGATCAAGAGAACCCTATAAATATAAAGTTATGAGACCATAATGAGGGACCTAGCACTAGTCATTACTATCATCCATCTAGAGTTGCATCCATCTATTGCATTGGATATCACTTGCATCCACATAGCTCCATCATCAAGGCACAAGGCTAGGACATTTGCATCACACTTCATAGGGGGAGATTCTATTATATTCTATGCACACATGCTATTACATTTTCTACATTTAGTTATTACTCGCTACTTCACAAAGTGCAAATGACATAAGAGCACCTAGGGCACATTATGCACACACTCACCAAAACTACATTTGGTTCTAAAATTTAGTGTAGTTATCGGTTAGTAAGCCTTTGTTGTGGCATATGAGGTCAATCTGACCCATTCATTTACATTCTTCTTTTTTAGGGTTTTGATACTCCTTCTTGGTCTTTTGTAGGTATTTTCATCATCTTGGAATATCAGTGACATCTAGAGCAGTGCAACAAAGTTAATGTGATAGACAACGAGGGTTTTAGATCATCTTCCAAACCTATGAAGATCATTTTCAGATATTTTTCATAGACCAAGGCACCCATTTTACAGACTAGAGAACTCGTAGGCACCCTAGTCCACCCAAATACTCTAGATCTGTCCTTTTCGGGGTTTCTACATAGTCATTCCTGCTTCCATATTTTCTAGTCACCTCTGTGATACAATTCTGCGAGCATATCCTATTCAATTGAGTTCTTTTATTTTCCCTCTTGCACATTAGGGTTATAATTTCACTTTGCATAATTTTTTAGTTCATTTACATACTTATTTACTACATTTATTTATTTACGATTTGTTCATAGCTCATATTAACTATAGATATATCCCATTACATACTCTTCATCGGTGAAAGGTGGTAGTGGACATCCATGTGCATACCAACAAGTAAGATTTTAAATATCCAAAACTGAATAATTGCAAATAAAAACATGACCAAAAGGTATGGGGAATGAGATATTAATTATATCGGGATCCAAAGTGCCTCAAATGTGGTCAAGCCAATCTTGCCCAAGTATGAGTGGAGAAGTGTGAGAAGTACGTGCAAGAAATACTAAAAGATGAAAGACATGAAGACCATAAATAACAATGATGTGAACATTTCCATGTTAAAAATGATAAGGCGAGGTGGAAGGGCCCGAGATCATCAAGTGTGAATATGAGCGATTCTATCCATCATGTGTGTAAAAATATAAGAACTAGTATGATCAAATGGAACATGTGGCCAAAAAGAACTATTCTTGAAAAGAGGAGCTGTTGATGTAGGTTTCTCATGAGAATATGAGGAAGGTGGAATGATGTACAATTTATGGACAAACCACCAATAAAGTACCATAACATTAGTAGTAGGAGGGGAGGAGTATGATGTGAATGGGACAATGCCTATTTCATAAACAGTTCCTTCGAGTGGAGGTAAGTTGTATGGATAGTCTATGGGTTACAGATCAACAATAAGATGCATAGTAGAAAAAGTGGGAATAGGTAATGCAATGACTAGATCTAGGTGGAAATATTGAAATGGGCTATGATTAGCGAAAATTGTATATTCAAATCCCTCATGTAAGAATTTAACACAATGGTGAACTGTAGAAGGAACTTCTTGCATGATGTGAATCCATGGCCTACCAAGTAAGAAATTATACTGAACTGGGATATCAATAAAAATAATCTTTGTAAGAACCATTTTTGGCCCAATGATGATAGGAAAAGTAATAGTGCCTATGCATGGACATGTAGAAGAATCATATGCTCGGAGAGAAATGGATGTTGGGCTAAGAAAAGTTACAAAAGCCTAATATTCGAATGAATGATAAAGTACAAATATTGAGCTCAAATCCATTATCGACTAGATTTCACTTGATACCCATGTTATTGATGCATATCTGTATATATAGGGAGGATCATTATCATAAACAAAAATATTGGCAGCTATATCATATGGAAAAGTAATTTGTTGAGAAAATGCATCTATGAATGTTTGATATACTATGTTCGGATGAGTAGTAAAAGGAATGTGAGTATTATCCAAGAGAGTAATGATTTTAGCATGACAATCAGGATTGGATAGTAAGAATCATGAATGGAGATATCCATGATGAGAGGATCATAGGAAAATGAAAGAAGTGATGAAATGAAGACCCAAGAGTGTTCGAATGAGATGGGTTCACCAAATGATTTAAAAAATATTGAATTTGTAAAACCCTAATTACAAAGTCATATGTTATTAATAAAGAAATAAAGTACATATCTAACATAAGCAAATAAGCTGGATTAAAATGAAACCCTAGGTGTAAGAGAGGGAATAGAAGAATTAGCTGATTTCATGATAGATCCCGAAGTATGTTGGGCTAGAAAAATGATGAAATGGGAAGGTAGACTATCACAATTGTGCTGATAAATTCTAGATTTGTTGAATATGTTAGGACTAAGGCACTTGGAATGGGTTGATGACGTCTAGGTGTCAAGGATCTCTTCCACGGGCACTGTGACTACTCAGAATCTTGAAATCCGATTTTTATTGTGTCACACCAATGTCACTAACCTTCGTCATTGATCACTTGTGTGTTGCACTATGTCCATAGAAATTTCCTGTAACCTGTAAAACAAATGATCTCCTATAAAACCAAAATTACATCAAATCCTAAAAATAAAAAAGATCCAAATGGGGAGTCAGACTAACCCCAACATTCACCTAACATAGTGAACTTACAGTCAAGCTTTTCACTACATCTCATACTCCATGTAGTTATCTCTCTCTGTGTGTGTGTGTGTGTGTGGAATTGTGCCCTAGGAGGCTCTTGTGTAAGATGCACTTGATAGTGAGCAATAGCTAGATGTAGAAATGTAGATAGATGTGTGGATGTCAAAATAAACTTCCCCTCCTATGAAGTGTATATAGAAAAATGCAGTCCCTTGTCCCTTGAATGATAGCTAGATAGATACTTTGATGCTCTTAAAATTCCTTTGGATGCAACCTTAGGTGATGATAGTATATGCTTAGAGTTTGGTCCTTTATTATGATCACATACATTTGTATTATATGGTTCCCTTAGTTGAATTTCGTAATTGACAACTAAAAGGCTGACCCATAAGAAAACAAGATGTTCAAAATATAAAAGAGGCCCAAAAGGGGCAAGCAAGATATAAAGAGGTCGGGGTTCCAAGAGGGGACGAGGGCACCTAGGTACTAACATCCCGGCTAGACGTTGGTGTCTAGAGTTAATAAATATAAAATAATTAATATCATATTATGTTTTGGGGTGTGTAAGACCAAAGAGGAAACCAAAAAGATATAAAAGAGGCCAAAGATAGATGTCAATTACTAGTTTTCTCACTTAGGAATCATATGAATAGTAATATGTGATTAGGACCTAGAAATGTACCCAAGTGCATGATTTAGTGTCTGAATTAGGTGATGGTTTTAACGCATTGAGATTGCTAGGGTTCTTAATTCGATGCATGGTGATGTGGTCATTGAGCGATCTTTTCAAAATTTCAATGACATGTTTATTTTCTTGTGATGCCGATGGAGTAATATTAGATGTTTCTGTGGGAGTAGATGTGATGGATTTTGAGGGTGAGGAATGGATGAGCTTGAGGCTTGTGTAGTGATGTTTTCTAGAGAGTTTGATTTTTTCATTTGGGGTGTCAATCGTATAAATTGATGATGTGTTGGGAGCGATTAAAAGTTCATGGATGGTATTGAAAATGTGATGGGATCATATAACATTGGTTTTAGGTTGGTGCATGAGTGTGAAGATGGTTTGGAAAAGGTTGTTTAAACACATCCAAATTTTTATTAGGAGGTGCATTAGTATTATCAAGTTGTAACTCACCTTGGTCAATGATATCTTGAAGGAAATTTTTAAATGATCATCTCCTTTCGATGTCATGCCCTCAGACTTGGTGATATTTGTAGTAGTCATTTTCTTTGTACCAAGAAGGTTAATATGTGGAAAGGTTGATAGGTCGAGATGGGAGGAAGGGTGATCATATAAGTGGTAAGAAGTTTGTCGAAGATATAGCTATATGATTCTATTAGGGAGTATATTTCCCTAAGGTTGGGACTTGTTAGAATATGTTCGGTTTTAGGATGTAGTTTTCAAAACAATTGCATTTATGAAGCCTTTGGATTTTTTTGTGCTAAGAGGCTTTGAAGGAGGGGTATGGTTTTGGTTTCTTATACCGTAGCTTTATTATCCTCAAGGGCTTGGAGTTACGAGTTTTGGGCCATGGTTAATACTTTAGCAAAGGTTTGGAATGCTTATATTTTTAGTGTGGATGATATATGTTTAGTGCGCAATCAAGAAAATAAATTTATTAGTGCATTTTTGGAAGGAAAATAAGAGTTGATTGATAATCCCTTACCATGTGGTGACATAATCAGTGATAGAATCATCTTAAAATTATTTGATAGTGTAGATTTTGGTGATGGATATCTTATGGGATATGTTAAAAGAGAAGTGTTCCAAAAACAATGGTGCTAGTTGTGTGAATGAGAAGATGGCATGTTGGGGAATACTATTGTACCAGTTGAGAACAAGACCACCCAATGACATGGGAAAGGTCCTCAACATAAAATCTTGATTGTGGGTGATGAGGTAGTAGGCATGATGAAATTATCGGATGTGTTGTTGTGGATCCTCCTTACTATAAAATTTAATAAACTTAGGTAGTTCCCAATGAGAAGATATGATTTGAGTGGTATGAATGGATTGGTAGGTTCATTACATATTTGTTCATAAGAAATAATTCTTTTTATCCCATGGTAGCAACTTCAAGGCTTGTGATTCTACTTATTAATGCCTGCATGGGATCGTTTTGAAGAGGTTGTTGGATATTTGAAGAGGATGGGTTGGATTGATGGTAGATATGGGGATTAGATTGTTGATATATATGGTATGGTAGAGTATGGTACTAGATAAGATGTATACCCCTTGGAATGTTATGAGGTTATTGGGAGACTAAGGTTTTGTAAATGATTGAATATATTGATATGGTTGAGAGACAGGGGTGAAAATGAAAGGTTGTGATTGGGGTGGATTATGATGAGGAAGGATGTGTTTGTGGTATGAAAAACCTTCCAAGGGGATATCTTTGAGAGAAAATATGAGTGTTGGTGATGGAACTTGTATTGATGGGTGGTAAGGACGTGGCGATGGACATTATTCAATTTTGAATTGTGGATATAGGTTGTTGTGATATGATGGGTTGTGTGATGGGTATGATAATAGAACATGTAGGGGGAGGTAGAGGGACAAATAATGTGAGACTAATTATAGGAGCCGAAGTGACAACGAGTTTTGGAATCCCTACGGATTGATCGAGGATGTAGAAGTCACAAGTTCTAGGTGACTAACTAAAGGTGATGTAGTGATGGAAGGATTTTGAGTAACCTAAGGACTAATTGAAGATGTGGAAGGTGTAGGAAATTGTTGGATAGTTAAATTTTGTGATTATATGGTGTTAATTTCAAAACTAACATGGAGATCTGGTGAAGTGACCATGGATATACCTGAGTCACTAGAGGTAGGGTAAGGAGTAATATATTCGGTAATTAGTTGATAGTCTTAATTGTGGATTCTAGAATAATTTTAAGTGGTAACTTTGGAAGTTACCACTTAGCGAAAAGGTATCTATAAATGGTAATTGGATTTTTGTTTAAGATTTATATGAATACGGGGTCACCACTCTAGAAGAACTACAAAATATTGAGGCGGTCACCTTTGATGTCATGGATTGAGTATTGGGAGAATGTAGAGGCTCCAAGTTTATTTCTAAGGTTATATTTTTCGTGGTTAGGATGTTTTGAATATGGGATGAAGCAAGTCAGCCATATTTCAATAATTTTGAAAGAGAGATTGTAGTCTAATTAGGACCATTAAATAAACAAATAGTTCATAAATAAATAAGATATGGTTGTCTTTAAAAACTAACGACCACACAATCAGAAGAATTTTTTGATTATCTTGATTAACTTATGAAAAATTGAAATGAAAAGAAACTGATAGAAGGGAACTAGAAAATCCCAACTAAGGCTAGTGTCATGTGTGCTAAGGTCAGATTCCTTGATATACCTGAAATTATGTGAGATCTGAGTCTATGTTGGTGTCAACACAAGGTGTGGTATTGGGACCTAAACCCTCACCATGGTCCCACAGGTGATAAGAGTGTTAGGTTCATAGCCTATATACTACCCACCAATTGTTTATAATTGGCCGGGACATCAATTTAGATTTTCTCCTTGGTGATAAAATCCAAGTAGGTCCACCTACAAGGATTGTTTAGATTAAAATTTGATTGGAGACATGATTTGGTTGTGTGTGAAGGGAGTTTTTTTAATGCAATCGTTTAACACCTAATTAATCTATGTGAATAAGTTTATATGAAAGTTCATTTTAAGACCTAAAAAGAAGTATTGATTTCAATGAAGATAGATCAAACAAAGTGTAATAATGAAAGAAATTGAAAGAAAAGAGATGTACCTATATTCTCTTTTCCTTTTTTCTTTTGATTTAAATTTTTTTACTCATTTTCAAAAAGGTGATAACAAGGTGGTCCAAGTTACAAAGTTAAATGATATCGAAAAGAAAAATTAGGAAGATATAAAATCTAATGAAAAGGGAACTTTGGTCCCTCCGGATTTCCGAATGTTTGTGGTGCTTTTTTATTTCTCAATTATAGTGAGAAAAACCAAACAATCGAGATGACATCATGGTTTAATGATACCTACACCGATAGCGCAATTTCCATATGATGGATGTGCAACGAACGTGAGGCTCCTTATTTTTATGAAGAACTTTTATGCAAAGATAAATGAACAAGATAGAGATTAGGTAGATATTTTATGAGTTACTTGACAAAGGTCGATCCCAGGAACCAATGGGATTCCTCAAATGGTGTCAGCTCATTGTTGAAATTAAGTGATAAAGATGAGAAACTGATAATTAAAAATACAAGGAATGATTAAAATTCTAGGAGAATTGAGAGATCATGTTCCTCTTAGTAGGTGTCCCAAATGAGGGCTACAATGAGCTTTAAGTTGAAGAAATATTTGAACCATAAATTTTCAGCGGTGTCCCATTCTTCTTGTATGATTTCAAGTTGATATTCTATGTCTTAAATTTCAAGTGTCAAGGCAATGGTGCAAAGTATGGATTTGTGTACAATGTCAAAATGTTCCTAGATGAATGGTTTCTATATGATCAAAAGATCATAGATACTGGTAATGGGATGTGATTCACCTGACACAGTCATCTACAAGGAGACATATCTTGAAAATAGACTAATTGCACAAAAATAGAGTGATGAAATGACTGAAAATATGCATATGTGATTAAAATGGTAAAATGATAGTAATCATTAGTGATTCTAGCAGAATCGTTGGTGATTCAAACATAATCATTGACGATTAGTGATAAAGATGAATTATTTGAACGAATGTAGATTGGACGTGGAATGATTAAAAAGGTTGAATTTAAATAATAAATTATGTTTGAAGAACTTAGAAGGTAATTTGGATGGAGATACTTACATTATATTGTGTAAATAAGTAGACAAAGATGCAACCTTATATATTTTTTGGATGTTCTAAGGTCTTAATTGATGTGTTGAAAGTATATGGATGCTTGTAGTGGTGTCATCTAGGTCTTAAATGTAACATAGCTTTGGTAAGGATGGATAAGGATTGAGAGAGTGAGGAAGTATGAGGATCTAGAAGTAATATGTGCACATTAAGGAGGTTGCACTTGAATCGAGAAGTGAATTAGCTTCAAGATCAAAGAAAGAATTCAACCACAAAAAAATGTGCATGCATAAAAAAAATAGGTCTAGAATTCTCATAGATCAAAATGAAAAGGTACAAATAGGAGTGTTGTGTAACTCCCATGCATGACCCATTATACCTCTAGAAGGGAGAGGGAGAGTTAATTTCCATAAATGGAATGTAACTCATATATGACACATACTGACACATATGAAAGATTCTATGACACAATATGTCATAACTCCTAGGGATCCTAATGACCTATGATCTCACCTAAGAAAGATGACTCACCATGGGTGAGGTAAATTCACATAGTAAATAAATAGAGGTGAATAATATATCTCATACCAAAAAGGATCCCCTTTAGAGAGGTTTTGTGATCTATTTATAATTTTTGGTGATCCAAGAAATGTGAGGAAACCCATTTGGAAGTTGTTAGTGGTTTTAACCACTTCCAAATGATGTTTCTATTGTTTTTTTACTGTAAATTCTTGGGGAGGTTTTGGGAGGTTAAGAGGTTGGGTGGTAAGGATAAAAATGGGTTTATATAGGTTAAGGTTGGTTAGGGAGGTTTATGATAGGTAAACAGGTCTTACAGGTGGGGTAAAATATGAAGTTATGGGGGTGGAGTGATGGTTTAGGGTGATGAGATAGGTTTAGGGATTTTGAATGAGGGTATGAGGGGTGTAGCTAAAAAATAAGTGTCTATAAAAGGATAGACAAAAATAAAATATGAACAATTCAAATCAACAAGCTCAAAGAAATATCCAAAACTCTCTCAACAGAGTCTTTCCAGATATCTCTATGAGGGCTATAGATCCATGCTAGCAGTAGATAAATTCATGAGTAGAACCAAATGTATCTCTATCGATATTATGGATGTCGGGATGGTAGTAGATAAATGCATGACTCAAACCTTATCTTCCATTATTCATAATCCATAATAGATGTTCCCCTACATACCTACACATTGGCTAGTGTGTCCTCATTTATCACTTCTTCATGGTTATGCCTCAAATGGAAATTTACTCACATCTACACACATTGGATCTCAATGAAATGACGGGATATTATGTCACATTGTGTTTTATAGATTTTTTTCAAACTGTTGAGTTTCTCCATGTTCATCTCACACGCATTGTTTTCCATCCATAAGTCCTAATGTACCTATAGTCATTGTGTTACATCCACTCAACATTAATAAAATTATCCATTTTTTCCATTTCATATTGTATATCCCATGGTATTTCACATCAATAGTCATAAAACTCTATAAAATACAAATAATAATAATAAACATTGGTTAACCATTGCACATATCCAATTTATAATAAAACCACAAGCACACACACACCAAATGAAAACAAGATGAATCATATTGTGCCACAAACAAAAGGGTGAGATAAATGTCTCATCTATATATATCCATCATTTTGTACATAAAAATCATGATCACATGTCAATATAACATGGGTCCGGGCCTACATCAAAATCATGCCTATTATCACTTATATGTGATCTTGTTGGATGCATTGATCCACTCCTAGGAGGACCCATGTTGTTTGTATGAGTCATATACATATAGCTTGATGATCTCAAAAATGGTTTCAATGCAACATGTGGGGATGCACGCATAGTAGTGCCTCATATTATCTAGCATATTCACCCTCTCTAGAAGTATCCTGACTAACATGAGAAAATGTCTCCTCTATGATATCTCAATAAATTTTCTCACACTCTATATTTCCCATTAATTCATTGCCTTATTTTATTGTTGGCGCATCTTATCAATTTGTTTAGTGACATTCCTACAAAACTATTTCATACATTATGTGGTTTTGTCATGGATAATTTTTTTGATGCATGTTATGTATGAGGCATTCCAATCTACTGTTGTGATTTTATTGCTATTTTTAGTGATGTTGTTATGGATATTATCAAGATGTTATTGAGAAGATTTTTAGTTGGTATATGAGGGATTTATGTCATTCTAGTTAATTATCTCATTACGGATATTAGTTGATTACCTAATTTGGATTGTTTATCCCGTAACTAATTTAATTATTAGATGTATGTGGTATTGTTTTACTTGGTTTATTGTATCGAGCAGGTATGATGACATATGAATCAAGTGTGCAAGTTGTAGGTTCACACAGAGAACGTGGGACTTAGAGTTGTACCACCAAGTTTGTAAAAGTGGCCATCTGGGCTAAAAACTCACCTTCCTTGTTAATTGATTGGCCTTTTCATGATTGGTTTCAATTTGTTTTGGATAAATCACTCTCCTTGTGTATGTGTTGTGAATAATCCAGACACCTTTAGTTGTTTCCTTCTTGACTCATTTTTGGATTAATTTATCTAAACCTTGTTTAGAGTTATTTTAGGGGCCTAATGGTCCCTACTTGTGTTAGTGATGTTTTAATTTTTTAATCTTGTTTTTAGAGGTGTGGGACCACTTAAACATGAGTTGGGTGGGCCCCACTACCTCTCTTTGTGTGTCACTTTTCCCAAACTCGAAATTGGGATAAAAGTGGAAATTGGAAGGGTTTTTTTCACTTTGGGGGTCTCATTTACATGAAAATAGACCCCTTGGACCCTACCTATGGGTAGGGGAACCTTTTCAAGGGTCAAATGGGATTTTCCCTCCCATTTGAGCCTCTCTTGTCTCCATATTCTTAATTAACTTGTTTTGTGTGCCTTCTTAGGATTTTGGGATGAATTTTATTTTTGTTTTTGTTAAATTTTTAGAGATTCCCCTCATTAATACCCTTGTCTTATGCATGATGTATACCTAATGGAATGTTGGGTTATTGAGGGAAGAGGGTGACACATGTAACCCTCTCATTGGTAAGGATCCTTGAGATTCCTCCACTTTTCTTTCAATTAGGAAATGACATGGACATATTTTTTTAGAGGTGGAATATATGTTGGATACTTTCAAAGACCTCAAGGATTACAAGAAAGTGTTGATAGATTGTTAGGTTATTGGAAAGTACACATACCATGTACTAAGAAGATAGAGGATGAGAGAAAGAAGAATAAAAACGTGCTACAAAGGTAAATGGAACCTCACTACTAAGGTTTTCTTTTTCACACCATTAATATAGACCTCCATGAAAGATTAGGAGTTTTGAATCGATAAATAAAATAATTTATAGTTAGAAAATATCTCTCGGGCCCTGTATACAACAACTTTAGGGTTTCTAAGGTAAAACCCCAAGATATTTTGATTTTACCCTTGGAATTAGTTAAAATTTTTATAAATGACCATGAAGGATTGTTTTAAGTGTTTTTAAGGTATTTTAAAAAATTTGTGCCCTAGTGAAGAGATTTTGGTGACGGTTCCTAGATAATCTTGTAGCTTGTTTTCGAGACCTAATGGAGTCCGAGACAATAAGAATTGGGGAATATTTTGTTAAGAAGAAACCTATGAGTTTGATCACACCTAAGAAACAACCTAATGGGTATTCAAAATACTATTTAGTTGGTGAAATAAATCCCCCATAGAAAGGATATGATTAAATCATTCTTGGGGTAGGAGAAAAGAAGGAACTAGGCTTGTGAGGGAGCTTTGTAAAGGAAATTGCAAATAGCTTAAAATTTGAGTCAATAATTTTCATCCACACCTCTGAATTAGAAAAGGGTGCTCATAAATTCTATTTATTTGATCAAGTGACTAGTGGAAAGCTTTGTCTCATACCATTCCAACAATCTAGTTCTCAAGATAACTAGAAGACAAATTTTGTAAGAAGTGACCTTAATGGTTAAACTCTTATAGTGTGGACTAATTTTGTGGATGGTTAGCATGGATTGAATCTCTTAAACCTATGGATAAAGTTCTAATATTCCATTTGGTCATTTAATCCTAGCATTACAATCTTTTGAGGCATTTTGAGTTGTCAAAAATAAACACTAGTAGTGCATAGTGATAGAATTGAAGCGGGTTGAACTAATTGAGTCTATCTAGAAGGTTGTGTTGTCTATTTTTCCCATTGGAAAAAATAATAAAACTTGAAAAAATGGACTTAGAAGTTGGAGAGGTTTTACGTAATGTATCCGGGGAAAAATAGTTAGTAAAAAATCAAGAAAAATGAGAAAATGGCTATTTTAGTGTATTGTGGGTCTATGGTCATGGATGGAAAAAGTGTAGATGGAACAAGTGTGTATGGAACAAGTGCGGATGAAATAATTATGGGTGGAAAACAAGTTCCCCAACTTTAATTTGGAGTGCATGGTCAAAAGGAAATAGAGTTTCGCGGAAAAATGAGCTTTTGGAGGCCCACACGGTATAAGTTCCACATGGTCTTGGGTTCCCGATTTTACTAAATTGAAAAGGGGTCAGTGTATTGCGGGTTCAAGGTTGATTTTAGGTACAGAGGGCTTGGATGGTATAAGGTTCCCGGAAAACATAGTTCTCCACATCAGCTATTGATATGTAATTGAAGGATATTGTGTAATGCGAGATAAATTAGATTTTAGGAGCCTAGATGGTACTTATTCCATGGGGATGTGACTTCCCCACCGGACCAAATTTTCTAAAATACAAAGGAGGTTGGGATTCCTTTATTGTGTGGGTAAGGTGTGATTTATGGGCCCATGAGACTCAAGAGGAACAAGTACCGTGGGGACGCAAGTTCCTCGTGGAGCTAACATACCCACAAAATAAAGGAAAAGGTAGTGGGGATAGTATAATGCAAGGAAGGAAAATATTTGGAGCCCAAATGACCTTGTTCCCATGTATCACCTAGGACATGAAAACCAACAATACCTACAAATCAAAGGAAAATATAAACAATGTTATGTGGATGTGTAATTAATAATAAAACAAAGGCCGATACATTTTAATATGTGCTCCACGACCCTCTAAGTCTGCATCACCATATATTTATCCATACTTCACAAAATTGGAAAAAATATATCATTAGAATTAGAAATCAATGTATTACATCACGGGAATAGTAAATCGAGATAAGGTGGAGGTAGGTGGCCAAAAACAAGGAAAACGCTCCAGCTTTGAATTGAACACGTCCCGGAGCATGTAAACGTATTAAATGAAGATATGGAGACATGGAGGCAAGTTTCTTTATCTAAAAGTAAAGGTACGGGATGGGATGGATTTTTAGAGGTGATCCATGCTTTTTGTAGGTCAATAAATGAATTTTTTTGGTAGTTGATGGAGAATTTTGAGTTCTTTCTTTCTTTCTCTCATTCATTCTTCCATATATTGAAAAGAGAGCTCATTTATAAAGAGGTTGGACATATTTTTGATGTTTCTCTCTCTCTTCTTCTCAGCTTCTCTATAGATATGGGGCTACAACCATTTATTTTTAGCTTTGTAATAGTGAATCATGCCTCTTACCTCTAAAATGATGTATTGTGCAAACTATTGGAGCAATAAAACTGGTGTTTGTGATTATTTCTCTATCCTTGCATTGGTTTCTATTACTTTCTCTTGCCTTTCTTCATGCTTGCAGGTATATTGTGCATTTTATTATTCTCATTACATGCTTAGATGTTGTTGTGCTTAATGAAGATGGTGTATTGTATGTGTTTTGGTCTATGATTCTTGTCCATCCTCTCCATTTTCATCTTTCTCCATTTTCAAGCATTGTGAACTATCCAACACCCCCTTTTCTTGGTGTTATCACCTTTTACTATAGGATTTTCCTTTTTCATGCAGTCTTTCTCTCCCTATCCCCTTAGAATTGATAGATTAGGATTTGTTAGTTGTATTTCCTTCCTTAGGAGTAGTTTATTTCTAGGATTAGGTATAGGAACCAACATTCTCACGGAGGTCCATCTCAAGTCTACAAGTCCCACAACTTGAGATATGGTCCCATGTTTCCCAATTACACTAGTAGCTCATACACACACATAACAAATCGAGAGTGTTGTAATTTGGTAATAAGAGTTTGTTAGGAAAAATAAGAGGATAGTGGAAGATTGGAAAGGATTGAAATTGATCCTTTATTATTTTGGAAGTTAGAAAGTGCTGAGTTGCATGATTTTAGGTGTTGAGAAACCTTTCTAAACAATGGTACACAATATAAGGAGAACTTGACTTTTGATGGTATT
This sequence comes from Taxus wallichiana var. yunnanensis, assembly GCA_018340775.1. Taxonomy (NCBI): domain Eukaryota; kingdom Viridiplantae; phylum Streptophyta; class Pinopsida; order Cupressales; family Taxaceae; genus Taxus; species Taxus wallichiana. The sequence goes on along the minus strand of CM031242.1, from coordinate 352,087,448 downwards.
CAAATCACTCCAAAGGTGATATTGACAGGGGTTGAGAATAAAACCATGTTGTAGAGGTTGTTATATGGGAATAAGGGAGAAAAAAAAGAGTTGTCTGATTATTAATAGTTAATTAACTTGAATGAACAACTAGTCTTAAAGACCTTAAAAGGAAAATTTGGGTTTTGTATCAGTTCTAACATGGTGAATTGAGATATATTGAGTGTTGAATACATCATTAGTGGTATAAGAGTAGTTATATGATAGAGAATATAAATTCTTTAATTGATATTTTTATATGAAAGGAAAAAGTGTAAAATAAACAAGATGAAGATGGAAGAAAGAATCCTATATTTGTTACAAGGTGAATTGTTAGCAAAATTCAATGAAATCAGGTGATGCTTAGTGAAGAATGTAAGAAGAAATTAGAACATTGGGGTCAAGAATGACTCAAATGGAAGCTATAAATGTAGAAATGAAGATGATGGATGGAGAATACAGTGGTAAAGGTGATGAAAATTGATTGCTTATGAGAAGAGTTTTACTATAGCAGCAAACAAAAGAACTAGTGCATAGGAGAAGCCTTTTCAGGACTATATGAAAAAAAAGAGGTAAGGTTTGTGAAGTTATCATTGATAATGGTAGTAAATATAATCTTATTTCTGAATAAATGGTTAGGAAATTGAATCTAAGGAGACTAGCGCATCCTACACCCTATAGAGTAGCTTGGGTGTAAAGAAATCATCAGGTTTTTGTGAATGAACAGTGTAGATTCTCTTTTCAAATTGGTAGATTCAAATATGATGTTTTTGTGATATAATTCCTATGGATTTTTTCATCTATTTTTTGGCAGACCATCAAAATTTGACAGAATGTTATATATGATGGAAGAACCAATACTTGTGATTTGGTGAAATATGGTGTAAAATACACTTTGTTTCCTTTTAAGGATCAAGATGCAAGGAATGATAAGATAATCATGGTGTTTGGCATGAGAGAGATATTAGGAAGAGCTAAAGAACAGGTACAAGATTTCATGAATGAACTCAAGGGAGATAAAAACAAGGTGAATGAGTCCTTGAGAGGACAAGAAGGAAAGTACAACAGTATGGAAGAGGTACAACAGTTTAAGTCCTATATGAAGGACCAAGAAGCAAAATAATGTGCTAAGGAATAATCCCAAGTGAGGCTAATGAGGAGTGAGAAGACTAGAGAGCAAGAGAGTTGTGAAGAAGAGGGAGGAATAAGGTTTAGTTGCAGGTATGAGAGAGATAAGAATAAGAAAGAAAAGGAATATTGGGCATGGAAATTATCCCTTGAAGACCTCATGGAAGGTGAGGAAAGAAAATAAGTCATAAGAGAGAAACATAATGAAGAAAGAAATCAGGTTCAGTCAAATAAATTAGATAAAGAGGAGGTACAAGGAGAAATAGTGAAAGAGGAAAAGTTTCTTATACTAGAAGCATTTAAAGAGGTACAAAATATTTCTCATTTCCAGTCTTATTTATTATATGAGAAAAATATTGTAGGTCTAAGAGGACAAAGAAAACAAGCTTTCAGTATTGGAAATGACAAGGAAAAGGAAAGTTGGTATCTATAATTTGAGAACAAACTACAAGGTAAACAACAAATTCAAGAAGAACAAAGTAAATATGAAGGAATGGAACAAAATTTGGACTTGAATATGATGATATCATATATGAGGTCAACTAATGAACTATTAGAATTTTTCATTCTAAAATAATTCTAATAAGTTGCGAAAGAAGATGAATATGAGACAAGAAATCTAAAACAAGACGAGTATGAAAAAGTGAGAACAAACAAGAATGTTGAATGTTTCAAAGAGGATTGTGAATAGAACCAACAATTTTTGGTGATGGAGAATCCAAGAAGGAAAAATAAAGGGAAAGAAAACAAAATAAATGAATTCTCTAATGTGTTTGTTGAGTGTGAAGGTACAATGAAAAGATAAGTCAAGAAATTTGTTCTTCATCATGACAAGGAGCATTCAAATATGGAAATGAATAAAACAATTCCAAATATAATGAAAATGTAGGTTATAATGAGAAGGAATTGAAAATAACAAAGAGATTTGAGAAATAAATTTACAGGCCAAATAAGGAAGACAAGAAACAAACAAAGAGTCCAAGAAAGAAGAAACAAGTAAGAGAAAACAAGAAAGATCAAATACAAAATATGAAGATGAAATGGAAGACAAAAGTTAAGGTACAGTCAAAGATGTCAAGGATGAAGATAGGTAAGAAGATAAAGAGCAACTAGAAGAAGAAGAAAACGAAGACAAGAAATATTATGTTCAGGTTAGGAATATGAAGCAGGAGCATCACTCCTAGGGATGATATAGTTATATCTAGTCAAAATTTAGATTGTGTAGGTCTTAGAAGTTGTCATTTGATGGTCCTTTTAGCCTTTGGAAGTTCAAAATTGGAATTTGGAGCTTTTCATTTGTCCTATTTAAAAATTTGAATCTTCTTGGAGCCAATTATGGATTTATAGGTGGTGTAAGGGATTTCTAGCATGTCATAGGTTGTTTTTAGTCAATTTGTGTTAATGGAGCCTCCTTTTGTGGTGCAATTGGTGTAATAAGCTCTTAAAATTTACATGTAATCCCCTAGTGGAAATAGATAAGACTCCGGATGACCTCTTCAAGAGGTAACTATCATGTAGACTATAGGTTACATTGTGGTTAGGTGGTTACAACTCTAGAATGGAATACATAAGGATGTTTGTAACTTATGTAAATTCATTGATCACTCAATAAGAACTCGAATTTGGAGCTCAAAGAATCTAGTTTGAAGAAGAGTTGTTTACAAATAGTCAGGAAAGAGTTTGTAATATTTGTATAGATCCTAAATAGCTAATGAATCTCATTTGTGTGAGAAAAGAGAAGATTCAAAAAGTTAATAATGTTTGTTTTCCATGTGATTTAATCATTTGGTGGATGTACTATTGAAGGAATGCATTATATAGTGTAAATCTAACCTGTCAGGATCGAGTGTTTCACAATTGAAGTATACCTTATTAAAGAAGATATTTCAATTTGGAAAGGGAATGGATGTATTTTTTTACAGGTGGAATAAATTTTGTAGAATCTCAAAGACCTTAAGGATTACAAGACAATATTGATAGATTTTTAGGGTATTGGAAATTCAACATACTCTACACTCGAGAAGATAGAGCATGAGAGAAAGAAGAGTAAAAACTTGCTACAAAGGTAAATGGAACCTCACTAGTAATATTATCTTTTGCACACCATTAATACATACCTCCATGAAAATTTAGGAGTCTTGAATTGAACACTAGAAGAAGTTATAGTTTGAAAAACTTTCTCAGGGCTTATCTATGACACAATTAGGGTTTCTAAAGTAAAACCCAAAGATATTTCGATTTCACCCTTGGAATTAGTTGAAATTTTGTATAAATGACCATGAAGGAGTGTTTTAAGTTTTTGTAAAGGTATTTTGAAAAATAATTCCCTAGTTGAGATATTTTGGTGACATTTCTTATAGAATCCTATACCTTGTTTTAGAGACCTAATGAAGGTCCGAGACAATAAGAATTGGGGGAATATTTTCCTAAGAAGGAACCTATGAGTTTCAGAAAAATTAAGAACCAACCTAATGGGTATTCAAAATACTATTTAGTTGGTGAAATAAATCCCACAAATAAAGGACATGATTAAATCCCACAAATAAAGGACATGATTAAATCATTCTTGGGCAAGAGAAAATAAGGAACTAGGATTGTGAGGAGCTCTGTAAAGGAAATTGTAAATAACTTAAAATTTGATTCAAGAATTTTCATTCAAACCTATGAATTGGAAAATGGTGCTCATAAATGATATTAATTTTATCAGGTGACTAGTGGAAATCTTTGGCTCATACCATTCCAACAATCTAGTTCTCAAAATAGCTAGTACACAGATTTTGCAAGAAGTGGCGTTAATGGTTAAACTCTAATAGTGTGAACTAATTTGCTGGGTGGTTAACATGGATAGAAGATATTAAACCTATGGAAAAGTGTCAATATTCCATTTGGTCATTTAATCCTAACATTGTAATATTTTGAGGCATTTTGAGTTGTCAAGAATAAACACTACTAGTGCATAGTGATAGAATTGAGAAGGTTGAACTAATTGAGTCTATTTAGTAGTTTTTTTGGCATATTAAGGGGATAGTGGAAGAGGGGAAATGGTTGACATTAATCACTTATTATTTTAGAAGTTAGAAAGTGCATAGTTGCATGATTTTATGTGTTGAGAAGCCTTTCTAAGAAATGGTACACAATATAAGGAAAACTTGACTTTTGATGGATTTCAAATCACTCCAAAGGCTATATTGGAAGGGTTGAGGAATAAAACCATGTTGCGAGAGGTTGGTATATGTGAATAACATACAAAATAAGAATTTTAATTATTAGCAAGAGTTATTGAACTTGAGTGAAAAACTAGTATTGAATAACTTAAAAGGCAAAATTGGGTTTTATATCAGTTCTAACATGGTGAATTGAGATAGACTGAGTGTTGACTACATCAGTGATGCACAAAGTAGGATTTTGAGACTTTGAAGGAAATATTAACTATTGCACCCATATTGTGCTTTGCTTCTTGGAAAAAACCGTTTCATGTGTATGTTAATGATTTTGGTACAACTATTGGTGCAGTCTTGGCACAACCTAGAGATGGAAATGTTGATCATCCCATATGTTTTGCAAGTAGGAAATTGACACCCACCGAGCATAATTAAACTACCATGGAGCACAAATCATTATCTATGATCTACACACTCCATAAGTTTCATCAATACTCTTTTGATACATTATTTATTTTTATACAGATCATATGGTATTGAAATATATGGTCAACAAGCCTATTTTGCAAGGGTGCATCTATCGATGGCTACTTCTCTTTTAGGAGTTCAATTTCATAGTTGTTGTCAAGCTAGGTAAGAGAAATTCATGGCCTGATCATTTATCAAGAATAAATTCTAGTGAGGATGCCTAATGTGCAATTTCTTAGGTTGAATCAAGTGCCATCATATTTGGAGGATATATCAGTATTTCTGCACTGGATTGGTGCATGAAGGTATGAAACCATTGGAGAAAAATAAGCTTGCTATACACATAATTACGTATCAATTGATTAGAGGAGATTCATATAAGTTGGGTCGTGATGAAGTATTATGCAGGTGTGTACTTGAACATGAGATCAAATTCATTATAGAATAGGCTCATGGAGGTATTATAGGGGGAAATTATGTAGGTGATGTGGTACTGTGTGCAAGATCCTCATGGCTGGAATTTGGTGGGAAACATTGTATAAAGATGTTAAGGATTTTATGAAAGATTTTAATCATTTTTAGCACATTGGGAAGCCTAGAAATAAATATGATATGCCACTTAGACCAATTACAAGCACAAAACCTTTCGAGAAGTGGGTCATTGACTTTGTAGGATCTATTGCACCACCCACACGTAGGACTAGAGTGCACTATATAATCACTTGTCTTGACTATCTCGACAAGGTGGGAAGAGGTTACACCTACAAAGGATTTTACTATAACCACAACAACAAGACTCATATGGGAAAACATTATTAGTAGGTATGGATTTCCATTAAGCTTGAATAGTGATAGAGGAATTCATTTCTTGAATGAGACAATCAAAATTTATTGGAAGAGTTTATAAAGGCACACCATAAAACTACCCATTATCACCCTCAAGCTAATGGTATTGTAGAGGCTTTCAAAAAGATCTTGAGCCATATTTTAATGAATATTTGTGATGTTGGAAAAAAGGATTGGGATGATAAAGTGTCACTTTACTTTGGGCTTACAGACCACATATAAAAGATTGAACAAGGAAACACCCCTTCATTTGGTGTTTGGTTCAGATGGGGTATTACCAAGGTAGAATTCATGTTACCATCCACATGTGTATTGTGTTTGCGAGGCCGATTAGATGATAAGAGCATAGTTCAAGAGTGCATTGAGAAATTAATGTAATTAGATGAGCCATGGACAATTGTGATTGGAGCCGAGAAACTAAGAAGGCATGACAAAAGGCTTGACATGATAGGCATATAAAGAAAACGGCATTTACAATGGCTAAATTTTTCCTTCTCTATGAATCCAAGTTTGGGTGCCACCCAGAAAATTGATGGATGATTTGTTAGGAATTTTCATAGTAACAATTACACTTGAATTAGTCACATGTCGATTCACAGTGCTAGATGGCACCATGTTTCTTGGTTAATTTAATGGGAGTAGGATGAATCCTTACTATAAATAAGATTTTTGGTGTTTGTAATTAGGAAGTATTTCCACCTAGATTAGGTTTCCCTTTCATGTTTTACTTTCTCATTGTTGGTTTCATTTTCTTGTTGTTGTAATAAGCGCGTTTACGCACATGAAGCTGATTACTATATATTGATTTCATGTGTAAAGTATTTTGCATACTTTTAGTGTGGGGTGAACCAGGTGAAAGTGCATGAAAGAGAGATCAATTGGTGTTGAGACTTATATGTAGATTGGCACACTTGGGAAGGTTGACATAGGTGCATATGTGAAGTTTTGAAATAAGGATTATCTCTGAAAGATGCACACAAGAGAAAGGTGCTACACATGCTAAGGATGAGGGTACTCCTAAGGAATTTCTCGGATGAAGATCACATTTTGAAGAGGCCACACATTGTAATGCATGGTAGGAAGTAACAAGATGGACTACTTAGTGGAAAACATAGAGGAAATATTTTTAGTAGTGTAGGGAAGTTTGCGCGAATATGTTTGAATCTTGGTAGTAGTAGGTGTGCCATAAGGTTATGACTGCAAAGTATAGAAGAAATCAAAGGGAAAAGCACAAAAAGGAAGAAAATCATAATTAAATATTTTGATGTACAGGTGGTGGTTGGCGAGAAATTAATACTGGAAAATCATGAAAATTTATAAAAGAGGAGAATAACTTCATTCTTACCTTACATGATAAAGTATTCGAGCCTTAAAGATTGAATGAAGTTCAAACCAAAGGCAAAATATTAAGTAGAAGAGAGATTTTAAAACCCATAGGAGATTTGGAATGGCCTAAATGGAAGCTCCTTCGCAAGAAGTGTGTGAAGGGAAGAGTAAGAAGTTTAAGCATTGAACTATGGGGCTAGGGTTTGGAAAATAGTATTTGAAAATAGAGCAACATGGGTTAGGAGAACAAAAAAGGAAAAAAAAGACAAGGAATTTCAAGAGTAATATGTGGAAGTTGAATATGACACCTAAAATAGCACCTACAACAATGACCGTAAAGAAGAAGAAAGAGCTAGAAATTGAAGTCGAAGAAGCACCCGAGGAGAGGTTTTCTGAAATTCAAGACCTAGAAGGGGTTATAATGGTACATGAATGAGAGTCCTACTTTAAAAATGTAATTTGAGCAACTATAATCATCGTTCTAATGAAAATGAGAGTCAAATAGGCAATGATTTGGTGGAAAAGATCAACTTGAGGGCTAAGGATGACAAACCCATTTATAATGATAAATGGTATAATACCTTATAAGGCATAAGAGTATTACAGTCTATGAGTTGCAATACTTTGGAAAACCAAAGCACCTTTACCAAAGGGCTCGTGTCAAGATTCCCGAGGAATTATTTTACTTTGCGAGGGAGACGGGTGCGTATCACCGGGTCTATGATTGGGAAAATTCTAGGGTTGCGTAACTTAGGGAGTGAAATTGCTACAAAGTTGGATGATGAGGTAGGAGTGGAGACTACTGCGCAGTAGAGTTGATATATTAGAAAAGAGGGAATGTGATGGATGTCTCTAAGTTCATTGACCCTATTGTTAATATTTTCACGCACTTGTTGACCAAGTTCAATTCGAAGGAGAGATGGGGCCGAGTAAATAAGAAGTGGATCCATATTTCTAAGCGAGATGGAAGAAGGAATGGTGTATAACCTTAGTAATTTCATTGTAGAAGGTATAATTTAGTAAGCACGTGTGGGTGAAATAATTTCATGGGGTGCAATTCTCCTATCTATTGTGTTCACAGAGATTGGAGTCCCAAATTTCCCTAAGAAAAAAATATAGAAGTAATCACTAGAGAACAAGTCCCTTGCCAAATTATTCTCATATTATACCTACGATGGGGTCACATGCACATATAAACTAAGGGTGGAGATGTGGTATACGAGAATGCACGAGGCTTTGAGCACGAATGGCGCATTCCGAGTAAATTATCATCAGTGTTGGAAGGGAAGGTGGACTTTGTAGTTTATCAACAACATTTTAAGATTATACATGAAGGATGACAAGAAAAACCTTGGGGTAAATTACCATATACCTTCATAGCATGCTATTTTTAAGTAGAAATAAATATATTCTTAGAAGCACTTAAGTTAAGGTTCGATGCAGATAAGGTAGACTGTGACTACCATACAATGCGAAAGATGTACATGTACATTGGAAAGGTGGCCTACATAGAGACCATGATATCATCTAATATCAACATCAATTCTTCAACTTTGGTAGTAGGGAATGAAGAGGTGGAAAAGGTATACATATACTTGAAGCCTAAGTTAGTTAATGGTAAATACATTGAGGATGTGTTTATAGTCCTAGAGCCACCAAAGGGTAGAAAAAAGTTGGGACAAGGAAATCACGTAAGGCCACTCCTCGGAGGTAGGAAGAGAGAGAAAGGGCTAAAGATGAGGAGAAGGAAGAGGAACATAAAGAAGATAGTTTTTGCTTGACCATAGAACTATAGGAAGAGTTAAAAATATGCATGAAGAGAGAGACAATGGCATAGGGCCCTCTAAACCTATCAATTCACCAACTACCTCAAAACCTAAGATAAGCCCAAAGAAGAATAAAAAATAAGATGAAGGATGGTGTGAAGGGGTGATATCGATGAGGAGGATGTGGTAGAGAAGATTCACTAAAAAAGGGAGGTTAGAGAGTAGGAATCCCTAGTTCAAGATGTAGAGGAAGAATGGAATATAAAATAGAGCTCCATGCACAATGAAGAGATGTGTGAAGTACATGAGGTGTAAAAGGTCCATGAAGACCATCCAGAGCATGAAGATGAGGAAAGAGGAGATAAGATTCAAACCAGGATGAAGCGTTAGGAGGAAATAGTGCGTGCACAAAGAACAAGCAATATTTATGTATTGAGATGTAGACTATAGGATGGAGGAAGAAGGATGAGGTCATGTGCATGACTCAAGTAAGCTACATCGATGACCAATCAAAGGTGTTATGGGTGTGATTCTAAAGCACCATGGAAATGGAGAATTTTTATGGGGGAGGTCATCAATGAATAAGGTGTGTCCATGCATACAAGGAAGATGTTGTTTTGGAGCATGTAAACACATATGGATGAGCCAAATTTTGAGATTGCAAGTGATGCATTTTCCATGTAAAAATTAAAGAAGGATCCAAATAAACCATTAATGGTAAGCCTAGCATAGCTTATTGATGAGAAAGAAAGTAACGCACTAAATAATATGACAACAAAAGTGGTGCACAATAATTTGGACAAAGTGGCCACCATCCAAACATTGGTGGAGAACAAAAAGACAAGGCACAGAAGTCCAACGGCTCACTTAGGAGAAAGGAAAAGTAGAGAGGCGCACAAAGGCTATCCTGGACATTGTAGAAGATATTTTTAGAGGTGTGCCCGTGTTTTGAAGAGAAGACTAAGGAAACATATCCCTCAACAATGCACTACTTGTAGGATTTTGTGCATATGTTATTACAGTAGAAGCCAAGTATACAATGGAAAAGTGAAGGAGATATAACAACCGAATAGGAGAAGAATAAGAATATTATAGCACATAAAATTGGGGAATATGAAGCCATGTTACAAAAAATAAAGGATGATTTGAAGAAGGCAAGATGGTTCTTTGACCATTGCAAAAAACTTGATCCCATTCTTAAAGCATATAAAACACGGGAAAATGTGGATTTAGTAAGCGCACAAGTTTCGAAAGAAGGAAGGGAAGCTTTAGTAAGAGGAACTCCTAGTTGAGATTGCATAGAAGTGAGACACCCCGAAGCTAGTAAGTGAAACACATGAAAATGGGGTTAAATATCTAGGATCCCTCATCACACGTAAGATGGATGGCTTAGAGGAGTTAATATCAGACCTAGCTAGAGTGATAAAGGAATTGAAGCATAAGGGTGAAGACATGACCCCGAGGAGATGTTGGAGAAAGGAAGGTTAGTCAAGATATAGCTACCAAATTCTGATAGAGTGGGGTGAGTTGGAGGAACCCTTAATAAGGAGTTCCCCAAATTATTGCAGCTAATTGAGAAGTAGATGATCAATGTGTGTTGAATATTCTTTCCTTCTTTCTACTTTATTATTTTTATCCACATTATTTATTCTTTGGTGTTCTTTATTCATTCATTTTTGGAGGGATAAGTCGAGTATCTCCATTAGCAAGGACGGAAATATATTTATTGTGGGGTAATGTTAAGGAGAAAAATTCCTAATTATGAAGTGTTTGGAAGATTGGGGCATGTGAGTGAGGCACGGAGGTGTGTGCGGCAGTAAGGTAGAAATACCGCACGGGAGGTTCACGCCGGTAGACAAAATCTAGGACTTAGCCAATTTTTCCAACCATGGGATAAAAATAGAAAATAAGGATGGAGTGCCGACCAATAAAGGGGATAAAACATGAATAATTTGTGGTCAAGAAAAGGATGTTTTGGGAGAATGAACATGTAGATCAAACACATGCATAGAGGCTATTAATAGGATTAAAGCAAGTTTTATTTATAGGATAATATATTATTAGTTGTTATGGAAAAACATGCATGTAGTCTATTTTTGGGAATGCCTATTATTAGGAGAGTGCATGGGAGGTGAAGGGAAAGTCCCCACCCCTATATATACCTATTGTAAGCCACAGTTGTGGTACTAGTCTTTAGTTCTTAGTTCTTGGAGTCTATTATGTTTTCTAGGTTTAGGGTTTTGACATAGCATGCATGAATGAGCATTTTGTTATATCTTTGTTATGTATTCATATTCTATTATGTAATATATTTTTATAATGGATTATGGTGGATGGATTATGATCATTGATATGTCTAAATATGGAGATCTCATGGTGTAATTGATATTGGTTATTATCTGATTTGTTATGTTTCCTTATTACATGTGTTTCCAAGATAGTCTGAATGAGTTGATTAACTTATAAGAATGAATACTTGGTTAAATATCATTATGGTTATGCATGATAACTTTCTGGTAGACATAACAAAGGAGGGACACAGGTAGTTGCACACACTTCGATTGAGCATTCAATCTTGCTAAATGAAGTTCCAACCCGCATAGTATTGGTTTGAAAATAAATAAAGAGTAGAAGGATATTTGCAAACACCGAGAAAAATAGAAGCACAACAAAGAAAATTGGTCAATACGGCTAAAAAATTGTAAGTGCTTATAAAGAGAGTGAAAATTAAGAGCTTAGCAAGATTTCCTTGTAGATACCTTCAATTTTGAATTCTACTCGTGGAAAAAAGTTACGGATGAAAAATAATAGCTAGGGTAAGTGGGCATAGCTTGAATTCACTTTTCATAGAGTTCAAATTATTTTTTATAAATGACTTAGCTTTGGTTTATATTTCCCTAATATTTTCTGTGAATGTAAAAAAATATCGAATTTTATTAATGACAAGGATTTTATCTTGGGTTAAATTGACGAACCAACTCGAGATAGAAATACATAAGGGTTCTCGTGAGTTCCATCGGGAACCAAAAAGTTAATTTTATTATTTATGTTTTTATTTAATTTCTAGAAAGAACTTGGTAATAGTTCCATATGTGTCATTTTCAGCCAATTTCATTGACAAAATCCATGCCTAATTTATCATTGGAACATCGGTTAAGCCACCCCAGAGAGGCCAAGTGGAGTGAAGGAAAGGTTCCATGAGTTCCACTTATAACCAACATAGCTGGCATAGATTCAAAACAAAAAAAAATCCCAATTTATTTTTACAAAAGGTTAATCAGCTCACCAACCCCGAAAGAGAATAAATGAACAAAAAGAGAACTTCCACTTACTCCTCCCATAGGATACAAAGCCTATTTAAGGCATAAAATCTAGAAAAATGACTAGTCCCAAAATAAAAATGTCAAGGAGGACCCAATTTACTCAATAAAACAATGTCTATTAAAAAATTGATCAAATTTTTCACGGTTATCCTCCTATGTGATAACAGATTGGAAGAAGCAAAGATGACCTCATTGTTTATGTTAAACAAGAAAGTGAATTTTCCTTTCATAATATTATATGTAGATGATATGATATTAGTGGGAAATAATAAGGAAATGACCAATCAGGGTAAGCAATGGATTTCATCTCAATATAATGTGAAGGATGTAGGTGTTAAAAATTAATTTTTAGGTATGGAAATTAAAAGAGATCATGTAAACCAGAAGTTGTGGTTAAATAAAATTAAGTATGTTGAGATGGTATTGCAAAGGTTTAAAATGTAGGAAATTGAATCTATAAGTATTCTTTTTCTATTAGTAAAAATTATATGTCTAACAATTTCCTTAAAATGAAGAATAAATTGAGGACGTTTTAGATGTCATATGCTAGTGTGGTTGGTAGTTTGATGTATGAATGGTGTGTGCCAAGATAGGTGATGCTCATATAGTATTAGTTAGCATATTCATGTCAAATACTATAAATTATCATTGGATTGAAGTAAAGAATATATTTTGGTATCTATGTGGGACATCTTATTATGTTAGTGTGGTTGATAGTTTTATGTATGCAATGGTATGTACCAAAACTAGTAATGCTCATGTAGCATTAGTTAGCATGTGTTACATTCATGTAAAATATTATAAATGATTATTTGACTGTTGTGAAGAATATCTTCTAGTATTTATGTGGTACATCTGATTATGCATTTTTATTAGGGAAATCCTAGTGAAAGCAAGATATTGAATCTACATGGATATTTGGATTCAAAATGGGGTGGAGATATGGATATGTAGAGATGTAAGTTAGATGATTAAATGTTGAGAAAATATTACAATCTCCACCATATATGTTGAGTACATGGAAGTTACTCATGTAAGAAAGGAAGTGGTTTGGATTCAAATGTTGATGTTTATACCCTAATTATATGATACCTACCGGTTTTAGTAGATTATTACACTAAAGGATGTAAGGGTTAACAATAGGTGATTATTCTAATTAATTAACTTCCAACATTAATTAAAAATATCAAAATAATGCATCAATACTTGTAATTGATATGCTAAACAAGATACAAACTTGAAAACATAAAGGAATGAGTGCACTTAGCTGATTACAAATGATTTTGGGAAGTTTTGGGAGGATGCAATATTGAAATAAATAAGATCTAAACCTAATGCTACTTCATTCTAAAGAGCATGATTGGAAATTTCCTTGTTCAAGGCTATACAAATCTTCTAGGATCATACCATATGGTCTTGATCCTTCATGTATGGTCTTGCATCTACTTGGATTTGGTATTTGTAACTTCCGATATGGTCGATCGCTTGAAATTGTTTTTCATTTCCAAACCCTAATTTTTATCATATTGTGAAGCTCTCTAAATACTCTAATCATGATCTCAAATTCTAACCATGGATGGAAGTCTTGGAAAAAAATAGTTATGTTTTGGGCACACATGTGCACCACTAACATTGGCACTACTTTGAAGAGGCATTAAACCACACATCGTTCTCTACCTAGCATGTGATATTTTAATGAATGTAACTACATTTGACAACCACCTTTGACAATTTTTGAGATGAGATCTCTTGTTAAAATCTTTGGGGAAGGGATGTTTGAGTACTTGTAGATGAGATATATTGATGTCTTAACCTGGTAATAAAATTCATATCGGTAGCTATTGTTTAATTAATGATTTTAGGTGTGCTCATGTGAGATTTAGGGAGGCTTGAGTGTATTTTACAAGTTTTGTAAGTGAATGTATAAATCTAGTGCCATAGGATTTCCAGATTAGAAAATGAGGTAGTCTCTACTTGTTTATATAGGGTTTAGTAGATGATTTATATAATAAAGGATGACCCAAAGGGATTATAAGGACCAACTAAAGAATATGAATTTAAAATCATAGGTTGTGAACATGTTGGTCCAGATCATATAAATTGGCCAAGACTGGATATAATATCATGACTAAACTATACAACCTTGACCAAGGATGGAAAAAATGCAATATGAATTTTAGAACTTATTACTTGATGTTTGTATATGGATTTTATGCTTTGTATTCTTAGAATTTGATGACGTGTTATTGTGCAAGGATAAATAAGCTAAACAAAAGAAATTGAAATGTTAACATGAGTGAGTTAGATTGTTTTCATTGATGAAAAATCTAATTAATGAAAAATAAGATGATATAGGAGTACTATAAGATGATTTTTGTGATGGCGACATGGAAAAACAAGGTGTGGTATGGTTGCAAGGATGAATAAATTCGAGAATGGTTGGGTCTAATAGGACTAATCGGGAGACCAAGTTAGCCTAGGTGATAGAACATGATGGTTTGATTTGCAAGGTAGATTTAGGCGCATGGTCAAGGTATGAAGAACATGAGAATAGTGTGTTGATACATGTGTATGAGTATCGAGTGTAGGTACATGTGCAATCGGGTTTACCGGTGTTCATCTAGATCTATTGTATGTGCTTAAAGAATAAATAGATCATAAGAGTGATTTTAAGGGCTATGTGAGCTCATCGAAACATATAGAGGTGTGATGCATGTTTTATTAAGTAGGTTAGGACTTTCGAGATATTGGAATAAGAGGTGTTGTATTTATCTACTTTGTCTAGGCCTAAAATAAACCTAATTTAGTTCTTTGTGGCCTATTGGTGCATGATTGTCACTTTCGAAGTGTGTGAGCCCTTGGAGATACTCATAAAGATGATTCAATTAAATTTTAGTATGTAAATGAATTTATAAGAGGTTTCATACTTTGTTTTGGTGTTAGAACACTTGATTATGACCTAAACTAGGAAAAACCCTAAGGCCTAGTCATGCAAATGGGATAGGTAGTGATACTACGAGAACTATTTATGATAATATAATGCTTGGATATGATGAAGAGAGGTTTTATAGAGGTGTGGGAACATTTTAAAGTTATCATGATGATAATTTGTAAGATATGGTGTTTTGAGAAAAACAATGTTTAAGAAAATATGTTTTCTAGCTCGATATGAGAGAAATTGATTTGGTTGGCACATGTAACATTTTCATGGGCCCCTGATTATTTCAAGGATGTTGAAGCATGGAACTAAGAATATCTTAGAGTTGGAATGAGATCAAATGAGGCCCTATATTTTATGAACGAATGTTAAGAAGGTAAGAAGGTCAAAACCCTTCTTAAACCCTAGTTTGATAGTGATGGAGGAAAACTTATTTTTTTGAGCCTAGAATGGATTGTATCATAAAAATTGATTATTTTATTATGGATAGGACTCTCCATATTTCAGATGGTGGTGGTTTCATGTCATGACATTTAGTGGAGCCCACTCAAAGTCCTTATTTTTAAGAAAGAAGGTTTTACTCTCAAGTTTACCATTAGACCCTATGATTAAATTAGTGTTCGAGATGTGTGGGAGCTAGTATGCATGTTTGAAAATATTTAATATATTGGTGAAGTGTTTTGATGATCTCGAATGTCAAAATAGGTTTATCGGTTTTGGGCTAAAAGGAAAGTTTTAGCAACATGGTGAATGAGTGTACTTGTGAAATTGTGGCCTAATTTGATGATGAAAATGGATTTGAAAGTGTTTTAGACATCCTATTTGACATATTTCATGTTTTTCTTGGATTTACAAATGATTTTAGGTGGCATTGTTTAGGTCACAAATTGACCTAGTTTTACTTTTATAAGACATCACTGCTTTGGTGAGAAGATTGGTCTTGAAGACCGATATTTTGGATTAGTTGATGATGGATATACACTTGAGAGTGATTTTTTGATAGATTTAACTATGTTTTTTGGAGTCTTGGTATTAGGACTCACATCATGTCCTTAGGGCTTGAAATTTGGAAATTTGTGTTGGATTGATATACAACTCCCTCAACTCTCCCAACAATTGTTACGGATAAAAACCTATTAGTTATAACTCCAAGGCTATGAATGCAATCATGTGTGGTATAGATGAACCAGAAATTGTGAAGGTCATTTATTGCACATCAAAAAAATAAATGTGGGAGAAACTCCAAGGAATTTATGAAGGATATTCCAAGGTAATAATAACTAAACTCCAAACTTTCAAAAATCATTTTGAAGAATTAAATATGAGTGAAGAAGAGTCCATTGCTGCATATTTTCTTAGAGTTGATAAGGTTATCAATACCATGAAAGGAATATGTGAAGAAGTGAAGGAAGAAGTTATGGTAAAAAGGTATTAAGGTCTCTAACTCCTAAATTTGACTCTAAAATGTATACTATTGAGGAAGCCAAGGATTTTAAGATCTTAACAATGGATGAGTTACATGGAACCTTGATTGCATATAAGATGAGGGTTATTGAATCTAAACCAGTCAAGAAGGATATTTATTTCAATATTTATATGAACATAAAGGGAAAGAAGGTAAGGGATGATTGTGTTTCTATTGAGATTAATAATGAAGAACTCTTTGCAATGATTTCTAGAATACTGAAGGTTGGATCAGGTAAGTACAAATGAAATTTTCCTTTCAAATCCTTTAACTATGGTAAAATAGGACATTTTGATAACAAATTCCTTCACAAGAACAAGGATGAACATGATTATTAGCATGAGCATGATAAAGACCAAGACAAGAAGACTCACGTATTTGACAAACGAAAGAATAATTTCAAAAGGTTTGATAACAATAAGAAGTTAAAGAAGAGTTTTCCTAAAATTAATAAGAATTTTCATATGAAGTAAGTAGTTTTGATAGTTTCTCTGATTCTAATTTTAAATATGAGAATGATAATTTTGGCGATGAGGTTTTGTTCATGGCCAAAGATGCTCTGAGATCTATGAGTGATATTTCCATCTTGTTTAGTGATAACATGAAATCTAAGGATGAGGAAGAAGGATATGAATATGAAACTGAGATAATGTGTATTCATACTAAGTTAAATCATGTTGAGAAGAATAATAAGAATTTGAAGGAAAAAATCAAGGAGTATGAAGTAAATATTTGTAATCTTGAAGAGAATCACTAATATGAAACTAGTAAGTTTGAAGAGAAAATCCAAATGTTATAGATGTAGATGAATACCAAGAATCACTAATCGAAACCAAAGTAAGTTTGAAGAGAAAATCCAAATGTTATAGATGTATATGAATACCATGACTTTGAGCCTATAATCTAAAGAGGAATAATTTCTCAAGAAATAATAATAATTGATGATTATGAAGACATGGCTATATAATGCAACTGGAAGAGCTAAGGCCTTTCGAGGTTAGAAAAGAGCACTAAAGATCGTGATGATCTTATTGGTAGTCAAAGATCTGTGGGAGACAAAAAAATTGAGATTCAAGGATGATAACAAAGGAAAATAAATCATGTAGGAAGACATTGTTGTAGGTAATAATATTGAAGTTCCAAGCACCAAGGAAGAGTAGAAGGAGAGAAATCCCAAATACAATGTGAATAAAAAGTTAGTTAGGAAACCTAATGCATCAAGGTATGAGAGATATTTTAATGGATATTGTTATACTTGTAATGGATTTGGACATAGGGAAAATGAATGTAGGAGGTTTGATAAATATGATTACCCATGGATGGATGGTAGAGATGAGCAAAAAGGAATGTGGTTTTCTCTAATTGTCATGAGAAGGGACATATTGTTAGGTTCTATCTATTTTATCCACCTAGTAATTGTTGGTGAGATGAATGTTTCAAAGGTAATATAAATTTTATAGGCTAATTGAAATGAATTTGGTCATGTTCTCATATATTTTTATCATGTTTATTCAAGACAAATCAGGAGGTCTTAGAGTTATAGAATGCAAGAAAGGGGGAAAAGTAGGTCATGGGAGCCAAGAGTGAACAATAAGATTCTACCAAGAGTAGATGATGATAACAATCAAGGATATTATTAGGGTACAAATTAAAAACAAGAAGGAAGAGGTGATTTTCAGGTGTCAAAGAGGGCTTGGGACATCTTCAAGTCACTCTTCTAGATTCATTATGAAGATGGATGTCTCTAATAGGATTCTTAGAGGCATATTCATCCATATGAAGCTTGGTGTGAAAGGGGGAGCATGAATGGTTGAAGTATGACATTGTAGATGTGTTGTCAAGATGTAAAGGTAAGTTATTTATGTTATTTAAGGTACTTATTCTATTTTGGAGATGTTCCAAGCCTGTCATGTTGCAGAATGTTGGATTCGAGAGAGGAAGATGTGTTTTCAAGGTCTAAGATAGTAAAGGGTTTCTGTTATGGTTGGTTATGACTTATATTTTGATGGCTGAAATTGTAGTTATATATTAATGAGAAAAAGATATGGTTATTATTATCTTAAATTTATTTAAAATGTTTTGGAGTTGTTTTAGACAACGGAAGGGAGCAAGGAAACAAGTTTCAAGAAGAAGAATTCAGTCATTCAACATGATGACTTGATCAGACCATCTATAACAGGTGAGAAGGTGATATTTTGTTATGCTTGTGAGTTGAATTAGTCCATATTATGTATCTCAACCCTTGAGTTATGGTTTGGGTCGTATCAATCTTGGTTATATATCATGAATATAGTATAATGGAGGATAAATCAAAATAAATCTTTGAAAGTATGGAAGGTGAGTTTCTCTGCTATTATACATTGGCTCAAGTATGTGAATGGATATATGGGTCTATATGCTTGGTTATTATCCCTTGGGACATGTTTGTGATGTCTCTGTAGTATTCATGCATCATGGAGAAAGTCAAAGTACTATAAAGATTGTGAAGTAATATGGGTGAATCTCTCGGATGATATGGATTGTGTCAAGATTGTGCATGGTTGTTTGAGGTCTATAGTGTTGTTTCAAGTAGGAGTTTAGAGTCTCAAGATATTTTTCTAGATAATTTATGCCTCGTAATAGAGAGTTGAATCTTGATGAAGGTCTATGGAGAATGAAAAATTTGTGGTTCTCTATGATAATCATGTGTGTGTGTGTGTGTGTGTGTGTGTGTGTGTGGTTTTTAGAGATATGTATTGTTGTCTCATAAAAGGATGTGGTATGTTAGATGGTTTACAAGGTTACCTCCCCCACCCCTATATATTTGGGTCTCCCTGTGATGTAGGGAGGATAGGATATATTATAGAGTATATTCTAGTCTATCCAGGGTGAGCCTCCTATCTATATCCAAAGAACACAAATCTAGATAGGGGACCACCCACCCAAATCCTAGGTCTCTCTAGATTGGATGGGGTTGGGGTGGTTGGGGTCGAGGAACCGGCTATTACATTTAGTTATATTGGGCATATTGACTCTGTTTGTTGGATTGATAGGAGTTCCTTTTTTCCGAGGCCAAATGAATTATTGTATATTATTTCAATGGTTGAGTTCATCAATGAACCATTTCGATGAGAACCATCCAAAAAATTTGTTTGAATCTTTCACAGATGCAATCCCCTCAGTTGGTATAGTATTTCCCGGTATATTGATGGCCTATGTTCTATCTAAACCTATTAACATCTTATCACAAAATGTACATAATAAAACAATTAGGATTATCTCAGACCAATCGATTAATATGATATATAATTGGTCATATCATCGAGCTTATATAGATATATATTATGACATAATCTTAACTAGAGGTCTACGAAGATTAGCTGAAAAAAGTAATTCATTTGATCAATGGGCAATTGATGGAATCCCAAATGGAGTAGGGATTTTAGGTCTTTTTGTAGGAGAGGGAATGAGATGTCTAGGAGGAGGACGTATATCTTCCTATATATTTGTTTTTTTATCATGTATATCTATATATATATTAATATATTATTATTCATATTAATAAATAATATTTCATTCATCCATGTCAAAATTGACTATAACCAAAAAATTAATAGTTCATTTAAATCTTCCAAGAAACCTTTGAATGGTGCCACCGCTCATTCTCCTAACTTTCCATCCAAGCTAACCACTATCTTCCTTAGGTTAGTTTGATGCCACCTAGTTTAGGATTCCTTAGCATTAACAACCATATCTTAGGACCTTAGTAATTCTCGTTATTAGCTTAGGGTAATTTAATATCAATGACTTAGGATAATCCTTTTAGAAATTAATATCCTTCAAAAATATAATTACCTTAACTTACGTTAAGGGTAAAGTAAATAATCAAATGCATTTAGATTATTTAGGTTTCATACCAAAAATCAAAAGACATTACTTTAAGAAATTTTATCAAAACCGTAATTAGATCACATAGAAGGATGCATCCATAAGATGCTACAGATGCCCCAGTGATCCCCCAAACAAAATCTTGAGTACGAAGACATCTCAACAATAAAATATGATGACCTAGCTTAACAAAATGATCAAAACATTATAGTAATCATAGACATGCCTTGGATCACTGCAATTGATCCAAGGTGTGTTTATTCTTGTATTAGCAATGAAATAGACCGAGAAGTAGTTCTATATTGCAAATTAGGAAATGAACTGGCATATTCTTATAAGACTTAATTTATTTCCTTCACCAATATAAGAATGTATTTCAAATTTTAGCATAAAGAGAATGTGAAATACATCAATATCAATTAAGAATTTCCATAGTATGACTATATCCAATATTTAAAAGATAAAACATATCATCTACGATAAACATGATTAATCAATTTTAAAGAGTACATCATCTTGAAAATAATAATCAACTATTAATGTTTACAACTTTAGTTACTGAAGCAAGAAAGGACATCAACCATGGAAGAGGCATTACATACCTCCCCTCTAAAAAGCATCATCGTCCCAATGATTAACTTAATCCACATTCATATTCAAGAAAAATAATCATAATTATAATTCTTCTATCCACAAAATTTTCAAATAGAAAACAGATTTGTAGAAATTCAAGTCTTTCATAACTTATTACAACATCAAAATTTGTTGTCCCGGTACTAGAAAAATATAGTACCTACCCAAAGATGGAAAAAATTAAAGATAATTAAATTTCAAGTCTTTGATTATCGAAAAAATAAGAATTAATTATGTTTAAACAAATGAGGAAAAGTAGTTTTCATATCCTCAAGGTTTTTCCATGTTGCACTTTCTTCATTAAATTGGTCCCACTGGACCTTGCATTAACTGATTTCACAAGTACAATCAAGCGAGTTTTCAGACACTGATGGGTTCGACAATGATTATTCATAGGTCTTAGACACTGCAAGGAATCCCAATTTAATACATTTGATAAATCTAAAACATATTTATTAAGAAAATAAATATGGTAAAAATCATGCATTTGTTCCAAGGTTGGAGGTAATGCTAAATGATAAGCTATAGGGTTAATCACTTCTACAACCTCAAAAGGTCCCACAAAATGAGGTGATAATTTAGCTACCTTTCCAAAGGTAAGAGAGATATTATTAGGATTAACACGTAAAAATACCTTTTCACTAAGTTCAAATTTCCTATCGACCCTTTTCGATATGCATAACTTTTATGCTTATCATCACCTTACTTTAATTGTTCACAAATTACTTTTACTTGCTATTCCATTTCAAAGAAAGATTTCAGCCCAATTGCCTATCTATCTTCAATGTTATCCCAACTAATCGGGTAATGCACTTCCTTCCATATAATTCTTTGAAAGGTGCTATTTAAAGAGAGGAATGATAAGAATTATTGAAATAAAATTCAACTAAAGGAATTTTTCTTACCATTTGTATTGTTGGTCCATACAAGTACATTCTTAACATATCTTCCATAACCTGATTTTCTCTCTATGTTTGATGACCTTTATTTGGATAGTATGCGGAAATAAAATTTAGTTTTGTTCCTAAGGTTGAATTTAGTGTTTTCCAAAAATGAGATGTCATTCTAGGGTCTCTATCATATATAATCAATTCAGTACTCCATGTATTCTAAAAATTTCATACACAAATATTTTTGCTAAAACTGGTGAATCAACTTTAAGATTACAAGCAAGAAAATGTGCTACCTTTGTTAATTTTTCAACCACAACTAAAATAATATCATGCTTATTCTTAGACATAGGAAGCCCTTGAACAAAATCCATACTTATTACTTGCCACTTATATGATGGTATGCTATGATGATACAATAAACCATACGGGTGCAAATGTTTAGCCTTAACTCTCGACATTCAAGGCAATGTGAAACAAAATCATTTATGTCTTTATTCATCCGTTTCCAAAAATGTAGTTATTTTACATCAAAAACACTTTTGTAACTCCAAGATGTCCTGAGTAAGGTGAATTATGAAATTCCATCATTAACATTTTTCCTTAACTCATTTTCCAAAGGTACATACACTCGATTCTCATATCTTAAAATTCCTTCATTATCAAAGTTAAAACCTTTGTATCTTGCATCATTAGGATCTGTAGCAAGTGTTGTTTTTATATGCTAAAAATATGAATCAGAATTCATGGTACTCTTTACTTCATCCTTAAACTAAGTTCTCAAAGTTACAAGTGTGGAAATATGTTTCCTATGAATTAGTGCATCTACCACTCTATTTTCTTTACCTTTAATGTAACTTATGTCAAAATCATATTGTGACAAGAATTCTAACCGTCTTCATTGTCTTGCATTTAGATTTGGCTGAGTGAAAATATACTTCAGCCCAAGGTGGTCAGTTTTTAACTCAAAAGGTCTACCTAAGAGATAATGTCTCCATACTTGAAGTGCATGAACTATGGCATCAAGCTCTAGGTCATGGGGAATATAATTCAACTCATGTATCTTGAGTTTCTTGCTCTCATAAGCTATAACATGATCATTTTGCAACATTAAACCTCTCATTCCTTCTTTGGAAGCATTTATTACTGTTGTAAAGCTTCCATTTGGATCCAGAACAGTCAAAATAGGTGCAAAAGTTAGTTGTTCCTTTAGAGTTTTAAATGTTCATTTGCGATTATCATTCCACAAAAAAAAAATTGTCTTTCTTTTGTAACAAAGTAATCGGGGCACCCACTTTTGAAAAGTCCTTACCAAATTTTCTGTAATATCTGGAAAGCCCCATGAAGCTCCTAACTACATATACATTTATAGGTCCAGGGCATTTAGTTATGACAACAATCTTTTATGGATTAACTATGATTCCATCTTTGTTATGACATGTCCTAAATAATGCACTTTTGTTTCATAAAAAGAACATTTGGAAAACTTACCATACAATTTTCTCTTTCTCAAAATCTCAAATACAATTTTCAAATGCTCCTTGTGTTCATCAATTCTTTTATAATAGATAAAAATATCATCCAAGAACACAAGTACAAACTTGTCCAAGTATTCTTGAAAGATATTATTCATCAGATTCATAAAAGTTGTAGGTGCATTTTTCAAACCAAAAGGTAAAACAATGAATTCATAATGTCCATACCTTGTTATAAAAGTTGTTTTATGAATATCTTCATCCTTAATTCTCAATTGATGATATCCATAACAAAGATCTATCTTTGAATAAACTGATGCACCACGCATCTGATCAAACATATCATCAATCCTAGGAAGAGGATATCTATTTTTGATTGTTTCTTTGTTTAACATTCTATAATCAATACAAATTCTAAGTGTTCCATCCTTATTTTTCACAAAGATTACCGATGCTCCCCAAGGTGAAACACTCAGGTCTTATTAAGCATTTATAAAATAGTTATTGTAATTGTGCCTTAAGTTCTACTAGTTCAATTGTAGTCATGCAATAAGGTTCCTTGGAAATAGGTTTAGTTCCAGTTTGATTTCAATTGTGAAGTCAAATTCTCATTTAGGCAGAAGACCAAGTAGTTCTTCGTAAAACACATCGTGAAACCCCTAACAACAGATACTTTTCCAAGAGATTACTATCTCCTTTTGCTATTTCAGAAATTTTTTCTCGCATACAACTTGACCTTTATTTTTGGCCTTCTTAAGCTGCATAGATGGAAATTTCCTAACTGAAATTTCTCGTTTTACCCCTTGAATATCTATTTTTTCTACAGATCATCAAGGCATCTAATGTCTTTTTCAAAATAATCAACTTTTTCCTTATGTTCAACAAGCTAGTTAACACCAATAATGGCATCATATGACCCCAAAGGAGCAACAAAAAGGTATACTTTAGTAGAAAAACATGGTAATTCTAAAACTTCTCAAAACAACCATTTATTAACAGTATGGACAACATTATTACCATCATGAACATTCCAAGATTTTTTCATTATTCCAACTTTTCTTTTTAATTTTGTGGCTAATTTATTAGAAATGAAACATTCTATAGCACAATTATAAAAAAGTATAGTAATGAGTGTACCAAATAATGTACATGGCATTTGTATGGGCATAACTTACTTTTCAAATTACTTATCAGCTACTACAACATGTATCTTATGATGTCGGTTGTTGTCATTATTCTTTAGAGGGCACTAATTTGTGTAGTGATTCTTACCATAGTTAAAACAACCCCCTATAGGTCCCATTTTTGTTTCAAACTTATTTCTGGTCTCAAAATTACTATTTTTACCTCCATAAGATTTTTGCTCATTATTGTTATTCTTTACAAAATTGTTTCTATTATTCACAACATGTTTATTTTTTGTTGTTTTCTTATTTTTATTAGCCACAAACTTGTTTTTAACTCCAAAATTTTCCATGCCACCTTCTTAGGTGCAAGTGACGAAGAAGAGTTGGTAATTCTCTTTCGATTCTCCTCTTTATGTGCAGAAATTGCCTTCAATTTCTGTTCTTTCCTTATGGATTTTTCTACAACCCCTTCCATGGTGGTTGGGTTGTGTACATCTACCTCTCCTCCAATGATAGGATTCAACCCCATAATGAACTTGTGTATCCTGAATTTTTTTCATTTGATACTGTGGAACATACTTAAGAAGTTTGGTAAGCCTCTCCCGATGACTCGATTCGCTTAATTTTCCTTGAACTAAATTCTAAAATTCTAACATTTTTTTATCATAATAGAGTTGTGGCAGCCAACATTTCCTAAAGTAGCCCTTAAACTAATTCCATGTAATTCTTGTTTCATCAATGTTCATTTCAGCCTTACGGTTGTCCCACCAAGAGGATGCTTCATGGGAAAGCTGGTAAGCTCCCCATATTGCCTTTGTTTCTTCCAAGAAGTTCCTTATTGCAAATTAATTCTCCATTTTGTTGAGTCAATTCTCAGCCCCATCCCCTAGTTTAGTGCCATCAAACTTTGGTGGAATTATCCTTTTATGTCATTAGTAAGTTCAATTGCCAATCTTGCCTTTTTATTTTTAGGCGATTAGATGCATTTGCATTTACATTTATAGCGCTATTATTGGCATTTGCAACATTGGTATTTACTACATTATTACTATCAACACCTAGATTTCCAACATTAGCGTTTTTTCTAGAGGTGGTTGATTTTTATTATCAACATCATCTTCCTCCTCTTCATTGCCCATTACTTGTTATTCAAGTACAACAAGACGATCTCTTGTGTCCAACAGGGCAGAAAGAATCTCATCAATTTTTGTGTGGTAGCTTCCTCTCCACTTGGAGGTGGATTATTTGTAGCACCTCCCCTTGTTCTAACCATTTTCTATTAACAAAGAAATTAAGTTTTTATCAAATATGGACTCAATAGGTCCAAGAGCTATAACCTTCAGCTCTGATACCAAAATGTAACATCCAATTTTATGACTTAGAAACAAGGGATTTTTTTACATAATGTTCTCTGTTCTAAATTCATACAATTTAGAACACACATTCCTGTCATTCCATCTCATAATAGAAAACCATATGCTATTGTAATGACTCAAGTAACACCAATCTCTCGTTTCTTAACTCGGTATTAAATAGATATCTCATGTTTTAACTTGTTCTTGTGTATACAATGTATACGTTGGTTCCTTTACCCATTACGGGTTACTCAAGTGTTCTGTCAAAGAATCCTATTTTATTATCCATTACAGATACTCATATGAAATATCACAACTTAGACTAGGTGACATAAGACAATGCAACTAGCATTTTGTGATACTTTGGCCAAAGTTTTAAACATGTTTACATTCCAATATTTCATACTCGTTGAAAGGAATATTTATTTCACCCCACTCGATATGTTATCTAGATTAGTATTCCTTGACTTCTATCAACCAAATCTAAGTCATAGTTTCACACTAATTAGGGAAATCTCACATACACTAGTGTTGTAGTCCACTCATGGTGACTAAGGATAAATAGACATACTTAAATTGACTCTCATTGATTTGAGTGTGTTTATTTACCCTAGGTCAACATGAGTTGATGAATACACTTGTCCATATGCTTATCTTAGTTTAGAGTAAAACTATGAACCGAAGTTCCACTTATTATAGTTGAGTTAGATGAGTTGAGTGGGTTGTTGAAGGCTAGTGATTGTTTCACAGTATCCTCCTAATGAATTCCGTCATTAAGAGGGTACTCTACAACAGCAACTATGTTGCAATAACCTACTAAGTTCCTTTAACAAAATTGACATATTTAAGATTCATTAAAATTTATTTACCTTCATCTTATTAATTGGTTTAATCAATTATTGCACATCATACCTAGGGCTCCATTAAATACGTATGATTGATCCAATAAGAAAGTATCTTAAATGCACTTTTAAACCATTAGAAGGTATGCAGATGAAATCTACGTTCATGCTTATGAAATCTTTAATCCTTAATCATTCTTTCATTGAACATTATATCTCAATCTAAATCAGAAATGCAATAATTAAGTCTTTTTACTTTAGTTAACAATGTAAACAATCTTGATTGAAAACTCGTTAATTAAACTTAGTGTTATTATAATTTTTGAAACCATCTTACTAATTCTTATAAGCTTCCCAATTTTCATTTATCCACCAATCAACAATATTGATTTATACTTTATCACATAAATAAGGATAACATACTTGCTTTTAATTAATGATCATAAGGACATATTCTCTTCTTCCTAATTAAGGACTATTATCCTATTGATGAATTCGGAAAGCATAAAGAGAATAAATTTAATAAGAATTCCACATCCATCTTTATAGTATACTATTCTAATTCCCATTTCCAAATAAGGGTTTATATATTATGATCATCGTAGTCTAACCATTATCTCTTAATTAATTCTCTCGTATAAATAGTTTATTACCCAAAAAAAAATTCTTTAGATAACTATTAAGTCATTTATGTTAATATTTTAGGAATATTAATTAATCTAATTCATATATACTACATATATCATCCAGCTTATCACAACACAATCACATAACAATTCATTATATCGTAAAAGGAATTCACATTATTCCCGGCTTAATAAATATTTCATAGAATTTAAGAAAACATTTCTCAGCAGACAAAATACTAATGTGATATGCTCACAATTTCTCCAATAAATTCCTTTCAAGAGCAATACAATACATTAAGTATCCGAATAAAATGAATGACTTTGTTAGTAAACCAAATACAAATTTTTATAATTCCTTATCCTTTCACTTTTCACGAAGTCCATCTCGCAAAATTGTTAGCATGAGTCAATTCGTAAGAACTAAGCATGATAAGCGCTAAAACATTAAAACAATATGTTTTTTTATCTATAAGTTTTCTAAAAGGACATTTTTGTTAATGAAAATGTTCCAAGTACCCAAAATAAGAACAATTAAAAATTCTTCCCGAAAAGCCACAATGTCGAAATAGAAAGGAATTCATTTAACTCTCTTTAGGAACCAATTTCCCATAAATAAGTTAAGTAATAAAAAATCAATTCCATCTATGTTACATTCATGATAATCATTTCAAACATGATAACATTTAAAACTACATCTAACTATTAAAGAAGAGAATTAATAAAAATTCATGATCAATCCTCATCAATATCAAATTAATTCACCAAGCCTTAAGTTTCCACTATATTACAACTAATTCCCTATCACCAATCTAAAAGGGGCTATATATAAACAAGAATGAATCGACATGGATAGAATATTGTCACAATAAATCCCTCTAACCAAATTCCTTTCACTATCCCATGAGAGGATGCCATTAAAACAAGGAAAAGACTTGACAAGAATAAATATACGCACCATACATTATACAAGAGGGTTCATCCATCCAAAATTTGAAATGAATTTGAATATAAGATAAGAACTCAAGAAGAGTCTATTGTACATAAATAAACATACATCTAAAAAATTGATCAACAAAATTTTTCGTGCCTATATTTTACACACCTAAATACAACAAAGAAAATACCAGGATAATTTTTTTTACTTACATTGCTCACTACACACAACACAACAAGGGATCCAAGTACAGAAACTCGACTCACATACGACAATCACATAAGTCATCGACTCACATAGACCCATGAAATGACATAGGCATGTCAATGCCACACTTTTCCCAAAGAACGAATACTAGCAATGACCCAACCACAAGAGACATGACTTCAAGAACAAAGAACCCACAACACATCATTTCTTTAAATGTATTTTAGTTACAGTTAACATTCCAAGAACATTATTGAGCAAGGATAAATTTCTCATTTTTCCACCCACATATTCTTAAGTTTAATCCGCGTTTTAAATACAATTCAACCATCTTAAGTTGAGTTTTTATACTTTATAAAATTTCCATAATTAACATACATATTTGGCATAAATCAAATTACATACAAAGTACTTAATAATCTTATTATTATATTAAGAATATTCTTCTCCAACATTTATTCGACGTCTACGCTTTTACCTTATAACTCAAGCAAAGTGACCGATATCCGTAACGCAATAAAAGGATTTAACGGGGATTAAGATACAAGGTAGCTTTTTACCAAAAACATTCCTCGATCACAGAATAGCTATTTCCCTACCATATTTATTCTAATTCAATGACTTGTGAAAATCCATTTTGATTTAAATATGTATTTATTTTCTCGAAGGATGACCACACCAAGACAATTTGTATTCTTTCAAACAAATGAATATATTTAGTTGAGTTATAATGTCTTCAATAGTAGCCTTATTCCGAACCTCGACTCTCGTATTTACTCTTATATAATTTATTTTCTACGTCACGAAAAGGTCTTATTATTAGCATTGTCTTATAAAAGGAGTTACGAAGTGCGTGTCTAACCTTTTGAAGACATGAATGATTTGAAGACTTGAAGCTACACACGAACCCTATGTTGACATCCAAATCAACTGAGGGTTTGGATCAATTCCCAAACTTCACCTAAGGGTCTACCCCTCAACTATACATGAGTTTTAAGTGAGAGGAAAATTTAAGCTAAACCACCTTCTAGGAGGGGCCAAGGTGTAATGTTGAGAGACACCAAGGTAACACATTTAGCTGAGCAGAGCAAAGGAGTTCATTAAAAAGAGTTTAAGGCCTAGAACAACTAAGTCACAACCTCCATCTATGTTGTCTGGATCCAACAGGTTATTAACTCGATGAAGAAACCTTAATTTTAAATCTATCTTCAGATGAAAAGGTAGTCCGCTAGGATACGAAGGAGGAGTTAGCTTTACACACTCCAAGAAAAGTTTGACTATGTCACTCCTATCAGACGGGTTTAAGATAATGTCACTAAACATTCTGACTAAGACATTAAGCCCATTCTCGAGCTCTTGTTTACTCTAGATTAGGATGTTCCATCGAGTGCAAAGATTTATTTCATCCTACGGTTTTCAATGTCTTCTACGGTAAGGAGTATCGCGCAAGAAAAACAAGTTAAGTCCCGATGTTGGACAAGGGTAGAGTGTTTTCGATTTAATTCTCTTTATTACATTTACAAAGTATGAATGCACAAGATGACTCATTAATCATTTATTGAACACTAAATATGTACTATAAGATATTACTTCAAATTCATTTACCTTATATAAATATTAAGCTTTTTACCATGTGTACTAAAATCAAAATTGAACCTATGATTAAATGCATATTTCCTAGATGTCCTCAAAACCAACATCTCATACATAGCAAAATTTATCAAATATAACCTTTCAGTAACATGAGACAACATTATACATTTATTCATTTAACAATGAACTATATAAATTACAATGATACTAAATGAATTACACTTTGCCTTTTCGTCGTCATTCTTTCATCCTGCAAAACCACGTGAGCATGATATCAATGATAATTCACTGGCATGGCATCCACCCTAATCTAACATAATTATCATTTTTCAGTTTTCCCATTTACATTTGATAATAATTTTAATTTGCAATCGAAATAAAAAGGTTTAGAGACATGTATTCATTACATTTCATTTTTTTTAAGTTTGTAACCTAGGAGAGAGAAAAAGAAGGAAGAGAGAGAAAACACCATTTTGTCAAAAGTTCTATTTCACACAAAAAGTTACACTATAGAGTTTTAAATAGTTATTTGCATGTGTTAAAAGTTTCCAGGGTGGTTTGGCAACCCTACGAGGGTCCCGCAGCTTTCTATTTTTACATTTTCTCACTAGCTACAAAACGTTCAAAATGGGCTTGGAGGCTAAGAAACCACTTCCAAAAGTTATCTTCCAATGAGAACGCACACCATGATTAAATTTTTACGTGTCCCTAGATATACCAAGAGTTCATAGCAACTGATGGAAATGGGAAAGAGCAAACAATTTGCATTTGGCGGCTAGTTCTTCTAGGGCCACTGGTCATAGTTGACCCAGTTGCAAATGAACAAAATTTAGCTTAAGGGCCTAGAAAACCATGTCCATAACTGACGTTCAATGGATGACCACACAATGAGACACTTCCTACAAGTTCCCCTATATGAGGAGAATTCATCAGAGTTGATGGGATTGAGAACTAGAAAACCATTTTCAAACGGCGATAAGTTTTCTAGGGTGACAAGTCAAAATCGGTCCAGTTTGACCTCATCAAACTGCGACCAGAGGCCTAAAAAATGGCTTTTCCAAATTATCCAGAAAGTATTTTCCCTAAATTAAATGTTCCATGTAATTTTCTAGTATAAACACTAGAGGTTTGCAAAGATGGGAATTAATTTCTCTATCCAGGTTTCAAATGGCGGTTCAAAACGAAAGCCAACTTTCTAGATTTAACAACTTTCTACTACTGTAAACCAGTGTAACAGGGCTCCTATAAGAGTGTCAAAAAGATCTCATATGTTCGTTCGGGGTCAATCCAAGGTCAAGGTGACTCCTCACATACCAAGGTACACGAATGAAGCTTAACATCTCATTTTCAGAGTTATGAAGGGTACTTAATAAATCTCTAAAAAGTGCAAAAATTAACTATTTAAACGGGATATGATCAACGTTATTACTGGGAAGTCAATTTCATCTGGTCGATAAAACCATGTTGTAGTGATCTAGTTGGATAGGAATTTTTTTACATCACCTCAAAGAATGAGGGTGGAAGTTCATGTTTAATGCAAACGGTTATTTTGACTTCGTGAGTTTTCAAGACATTTCATTGTTTTTGCAACAAGTTGAAATAAAAATTAAGCTGTATTAAAATCCTAATATTTTAAAAATTACTTTAAGTTGTAAACAAAAACTAAAATATGAGAGTTATGAAAGATGAGGGGAGGTGAACCATGTTTGGGAGGAACGGAGTTGGTCAAACCCGCAGGCTTCGGTTTAACATCTCACTAGGCACTTCATCAACCAGTTCACGAGCCTAGATCTAACCTCCACCATGTCACACCAACCTCCTGATCACTTGAAGTTTTCCAACAGAATAAGTAGTTACTTGTGCATTTCTAAAACCTTTTGAATAGATCCATTATGTGCATACCCTGTAATCCTGCATTCCATGAGACACCATTTCTTTGAGGCATTCCAACAAACAGTTCACACGCCTTTTCCACAAATCCATTTTGTGCATATCATGAGATCATGGCACTCCATGAGACCACATTTCTTTGAGGCATTCTATCAAACAGTTCATGTTCCTTTCCAACAAATTCATTTTCTACATATCCTGCAGTCATTGCAGTCCAGGAGAACACATTTCTTTAAGGTATTCCGTCAAACACTTCACGTGCATTGTCCATGCTACCACATTTTGCATACATTACTAGGGGAAGCGCCAACTACAAACTATGACATAATTTTTCTAACCTTTTATGCTTTGATGGATGTCTATTCCCTGTTCTAAAGCTCCCATTTTGGCACAGGTTGGACGTACGCTGGCAAAGGAAACTCGGCAGGTTGGAGACCTATTTGTTGCATGGTGAAATAGTGTGTCCTGTCCTCACGAGGACCCATGTCCTTCCCCGCCCAGCCAAAATCATGTCCCATGAGAAGTTGTCTCATTTTTTCATTTGGTCAAACCCTCAAACAACACCCCCAAAGTATTTATAAACTACAACATCTGACAACATCCCTCTATCCTTTTATGCTTTGCAGAGGTGTCCACACCGGCGAGGTTGGCGTGTAGGCCTGGGAGGATGGCAGGAGGCCGCAAACCCCCCGGCACTCCATGAGAAGACATTTGGTGAGGCATTATTTGAAAAAACAACAAAAATGCCCAAAGTAAATGGGTAGAGAAAAAAAAATTGCAACCAAGCATTAAGTGGAGCCACATTTCTTGCAGCATTTTTCCAACCGGATGACCCCTTCCCTGTGCACCCACATTTGTAGTGAATGTGTCACTCCATATGTTCAAAATGATCCTCATTTTTCTCCACCACCCCAAACTCACCCATTCCAAAGCGCAAAAGAAAACAAAACCCTAATTGAACGTTTTTGAGCTTTTTTTTCGCCCTACCTCCAATTTGTTTTATTTTATTTTATATTTTATTATATATATATTTTTATTGAATTAAGTGACTGTGTAAATTTATGTGTTTTCCATACATTCGCTCATTTGGTCTATATGGCATCATATTTATATTTATTTATTTTTAAATTTCCTTTTTACAAAAGTATTTAATACTCGACATTTCCTCTATTTATTTATTTCTTTTTTAAATAAAGTTTAAAATTTGTGAGATTGGGTTCTAGATTGACTCGACCAAAGTCATCTTCGAGATTGACAAGGTAAGATTGAAACCATGCCCTAGCGATAACACTTATGTGTTCCAAGGTTCTCGAGGTCCGGGCGCGAAGCAAAAATATGGCATAAAAAGTTTGAAACAATCACGAAGCCAAAAGATGACCCTCGGAAAGCTTTCCGACTAAGTGTGGCAGGCAGGGATAGTACAAACATGAACACGCCAGAGACCAACTTGCTAAAAAAAGGCAAAAACAATGAGAATAAGGGGGCACTACATCTCCCTCCCCTTACAAGAGCATCATCCTCGATGCGACACAACACTAAAGCTCAAAAGGGGGTACGTAGGCAAGAAGCTAATAATGAAACACGTTGGGTAACAAAACAACTAGTTGTTAAAACATGACCACAAGGAAGAAAACTAATTTTGGCAATATCTTAACTTATAATGTTCTGTGAAGATTGGTAGTTCCCTCTTATTCATTATTTCATTAATCTCCTTCTATTAACATTATTCTTAATTTAAGTCCTTTAAAATTTCATTTTTGTAGAATTTTAGTTTATTCATTCCTGTGGGTTCCCATCATGAACTACAGTCACAACACCCTACCAAGGTCATACACAACACTAAAATTTCACAAGCATACTTTTACATACTTTCATGACCATATCACATCACAAGGGTTTCACCAAACCATGGATGGAACATACACGTTCCACATAACATAGTATTAGTCACACATATATGACTGACACATAGAATGATCATGCCGATGCATATACAACGGGTATTACATGACCCAAAATCCATGACTGTACCAACATAGTGCCAAGACAATATCCAATAGTCCATACCAACCAAGGGGAGAGTCAAGCCACCAATCATAACAAAGTCTAACCAGACTCACAAGAGTACACATAACTCACTATACTGACTCCACACATCACAAGGCATCATGAAACAACTCCAGATATCTCCAAAAGAAACAAAATACAACTCCATATACCTCCCCAAAGCATCACCAGATAATCTCCATATACCTCTCATAGAGAAAGAATCATAGTGTCAAAACCAAGCCGGGTCACTCAACCATAGAGCCCCATCAAGAATATCAGGTCACTCCACCACATAGTGCCATAAATAATAATAGATCACTCAACCATAGAGGCCCGTCTCCTTTCTCCTTTTAATGAGGTCGGGTCACCCTATGGCCCTAGGTACATAGAGCCCGTCACCCCCAACCCAAGTGACATAATAACTCATGGTTCAACAACCCATTAGTTATTTGTAACTCCTTGGGGCATACCCCCATACAACGAAGAGGGTCCATAGGTTCAACCACTCTATGGTTAATCATGATCCTACTCCAACACATTACGACATTAGAACCAACATAACAATCACATCAAATGCCAAGTGGCAAAATCAAAATCCTTGGGCTAGGCTACAAAACTTTTAAATATGACAAGAAAGTTTTAAAACTAAAAAAAAAAAACGGCTAATCAGCCATGGTTAGTGCAAAATCCAAATGTTAATGCAATAATTAAATAAATACCCAAAATATAAGAACATGTCAATCAAGAAAACGGTTGGTTAGCTAAAAGAGATAATGATCTATTTACGAATAAAATATGTATTGAGAAAAATAACACATTACAATCACTATGTGGCCTCATATCACCACCAAAGGGGTACTCATCGAGTTGCTGGCACTCGGACATCGAGCCTCACCTAGCTTGTAAAAATATACATGTAACTAGAATGAGTATATCAAATAATGTAACTTGTCATCATCTCTACCTGAATCATTCCTCCATACTCCCACAAGGATCAACATAGTCAAAATCACATAGGATTATTCAATGAACAATCCAATAGGAAAGAGTAGGGAACTCTAGTTGCATAAGTTGAGCCTAAGGTGGTGCACACCCACAATATATTAAGTAAGCTCGAAGTATACTAAACAAATAGAAGTGGGTTTTCAGTCTATATAAGACTCCACTTCCTCACTCATACTTGGCTCAAGATTATGAAAACCTAGTCCACACCTCCTCTCTCCACACATACACTCTTGACAGTTTATCCCCTTAGGGTCGTCTAGTGTAAGGTTCACAACATACACATAACTACATCACTAACACAATGGTGATTCATGCACATTAACCATAACGTCTTGCGCATGGTATATATATATATATATATATATACATAACATATCATTACTTTCACAAGTTACGATACATCACATTATCACATTCTACAAATGGAGTGCAATCACTATACCATAGGGATCATACGCTCACCATATGCCCCTAAATCATGACGTAAATCATTACACATTATACCAATCATAAGTATGATGAACACAATGTCTAACATTACAACATATAGTCAATTACAATACAACATGATGATGCACACAACTAATCACAATACGGTGATGACATCACGATGAAATGTGATTCACTTTACATCAATTTTGTCATGCAATACATCAATACACCTTCACATCACATAAATCCAACATGTTTTAACCCTCTATAATCCACAATAACATTCCATTCACAAACAACAAGGTGGTACATCACACATGGATTCCTCATTGAATCAACAACATAGAGAGTGAATACTCTCATCACAAGCACATCAATATGATAACAAATACACACTAAGTGACATGCACAACATGTGCGTTCACAATTTCACAATTACGACATAGTTCACATCATGCATATATCACATTACTCTTCCAATATCCACCACCATCATGCAACACCATCACAACTCCAATCCATCCCAGAGGTTCGAGAGCATGAACCTCCGCTCTGATACCATATGTCATGCCCACATTTTACACACCCAAATACAACAGTAAAATACCAGGATAATTTTTTATTTTTTATTTATTTTTACTTACATTGTTCACTACACACAACACAACAAGGGCTCTAAGTATAGAAAATTGACTCACATATGACTCACATAAGTCATCCACATGACCCATGAAAATAGGCATGTCGATGCCACAATTTTCCCAAAGAAAGAATACTAGAAATGACCCAACCACAAGAGACATGACTTCAGGAATGGCGAACCCACAACACATCATTTCTTTAAATGTATTTTAGTTATGGTTAACATTCCAAGAACATTATTGAGAAAGGATAAATTTCTCATTTGTCCACCCACATATTCTTAAGTTTAATCCATGGTTTAAATATAGTTCAACCATCTTAAGTTGGCTTCTTATACTTTATAAAAATTTCCATAATTAAGATACATATTTGGCATAAATCAAATTCATACAAAGTACTTAATTATCTTATTATTATGTTAAGAATATTCTTCTCCAACATTTATTCGATGTCTACAGTTTTACCCTTACAACTCAAGCGAAAGTGACCTGATATCCAAAACGTAATAAAAGGATTTAACGGAGATTAAGATACAAGGTAGCTTTTTACCAAAAACATTCCTCGATCATGGAATAGCTATTTCCCTACCATATTTATTCTAATTCAATGACTTGTGAAAATCCATTTTGATTTAAATATGTATTTGTTTTTTGAAGGATGACCATACCAAGACAATTCGTATTCTTTGAAACAAATGAATATATTTAGTTGAGTTATAAGGTCTTCAATAGTAGCCTTATTCCGAACCTCAACTCTCGTATTTACTCTTATATACTTTATTTTCTACATCATGAAAAGGTCTTATTATTAGCATTGTCTTATAAAAGGAGTTACGAAGTGCGTGTCTAACCTCTTTTGAAGACATGAGTGATTAGAAGACTTGAAGCTACACACGAACCCTACGTTGACATCCAAATCAACTGAGGGTTTGGATCAATTCCCAAACTTCACCTAAGGGTCTACCCCTCAACTATACATGATTTTTAAGTGAGATGAAAAATTTAAGCTAAACTACCTTCCAGGAGGGGTCAAGGTGTAATGTTGAGAGACACCAAGGTAACACATTTAGCTGAGCAGAGCAAATGAGTTCACTACCAAGAGTTTAAGGCCTAGAAAACTAAGTTACAACCTCCATCTATGTCGTTTGATCCAACAGTTATTAACTTCGATGAAGAAACCTTAATTTTAAATCTATCTTTGAATGGTAAGGTAGTCTCGCTAGGCTACGAAGGATGGAGTTAGCTCTACACACTCCAAGAAAAGTTTGATTATGCATCACTCCTATCGATAGGTTTAAGACAATGTCACTAAACATTTTGACTAAGACATTAAGCCCATTCTTGAGCTTTTGAATTACCTAGATTAGGATGTTCCATCAAGTGCCAAGATTTAGTTCATCCTACGGTTTTTAATGTCTTCTACTGGTAAGGAGTATCACACATGAAAAAAACAAGTTAAGTCCCTTATGTTGGACAAGGGTAGAGTGTTTTCGATTTAATTCTCTTTATTACATTTACAAAGTATGAATGCACAAGATGACTCATTAATCATTTATTGAACACTAAATATGTACTACAAGATATTACTTCAAATTCATTTACCTTATATAAATATTAAGCCTTTTTACCAGGTGTACTAAAATCAATTTGACCTATGATTAAATGCATATTTCCTAGATGTCCTCGAAAACCAACATCTCATACATAGCAACAATTTATCAAATATAACCTTCTGTAACATGAGACAACATTATACATTTATTCATTTAACAATGAACTATATAAATTACAATGATACTAAATGAATTACACTTCACCTTTTCGTCATCATTCTTTCATCTTGCAAAACCACGTGAGCATGATATCAACGATAATTCATTGGCATGGCATCCACCCTAATCTAACATAATTATCATTTTTCAGTTTTCCCATTTACATTTGATAATAATTTCAATTTGAAATTGAAATAAAAAGGTTTAGAGACATGTATTCATTACATTTCGTTTTATTTCATTTTGTAACCTAGGAGAGAGAAAAGAAGGAAAGAGAGAGAAAACACCATTTTGTCAAAAGTTCTATTTCACACAAGTTACACTATAGGGTTTTAAATAGTTATTTGCATGTGTTAAAAGTTTCTAGGGTGGTTTGGCAACCCTACGAGGGTCCCGCAACTTTCTATTTTTACATTTTCTCACTAGCTACAAAACGTTCAAAATGGGCTTAGAGGCTAAGAAACCACTTTCAAAAGTTATCTTCCGATGAGAACACACACCATGATTAAATTTATACGTGTCTCCAGATATACCAAGAGTTCATAGTAATGACGAGAAATGGGAAAGAGCGAATGGTTTGCATTTGGTGGCTAGTTCTCCGGGGCCACTGGTCGTAGTTGACCCAATTACAAATGAACAAAATTTAGCTCGAGGGCCCAGAAAACCGCATCCATAACTGACGTTCGATGGATAAGCATGCAACGAGACACTTCCTACAAGTTCCCCTATATGAGGATAATTCATTAGAGTTGATGGGACTGAGAGCTAGAAAACCATTTTCAAATGGTGACAAGTTTTCTGGGGCAACAAGTTGAAATCGGTCCAATTTGACCTCACAAACCGCAACCGAGAGGCCTACAAAATGGCTTTGCCAAATTATCTAGAAAAGTATTTTTCCCTAAATTAAATGTTCCATGCAATTGTCTAGTATAAACACTAGAGGTTTGGGAAGATGGGAATTAATTTCTCTATCCAGGTTTCAAATGGCGGTTCAAAATGAAAGCCAACTTTTAGATTTAACAACTTTCTACTACTGTAAAATAGTGTAACATGGCTCCTATAAGAGCGTCAAAAAGATCTCATATTCATTCGAGGTCAATCCAGAGGTCAGGGACTCCTCACATGCCAAGGTACACAAATGAAGCTTAACATCTCGCTTTCAAAGTTTCCAAAGGGCACTTAATGAGTCTCAAAAATGCAAAAATTAACTATTTAAAATGGGAGATGATCAACGTTATTACTAGGAAGTCAATTTCGTCTGGTCGATAAAACCATGTTGTAGTGATCTAGTTGGATAGGAAGTTTTCTACATCACCTCAACATGAGGGTGGAAGTTCATGTTTTAATGCAAACGGGTTATTTTGACTTCGTGAGTTTTAACATGACATTTCATTATTTTTGCAACGAGTTGAAATAAACAATTAATTGTATTAAAATCCTAATATTTTAAAATTATTTTAAGTTGTAAATGAAAACTAAAATACGAGAATTATGAAAGATGAGGGAGGTGAACCATGCCTAGGAATGGAGTCGGTCAAAACCGTAGGCTTCGGTTCAACATCTCGCTTGGCACTTTGTCAACCAATTCACGAGCCTAGATCTAACCTCCACCATGTCACACCAAATTCCCGATCACTTGAAGTTTTCCAATAGAATAAGTAGTTGCTTGTGTGTTTCTAAAACCTTTTGAACAAATCCATTATGTGCATATCTTGTAATCTTGGCATTCCATGAGACAACATTTCTTTGAGGCATTCCAACAAATAGTTCACACGCCTTTTCCACAAATCCATTTTGTGCATATCATGAGATCATGGCACTCCATGAGACCGCATTTCTTTGAGGCATTCTATCAAACAATTCATGTTCCTTTCCAAAAAATTCATTTTCTACATATTTTGCAAAATTGCGATCAGAAGAACACATTTATTTAAGGTATTCCATCAAACACTTCACGTGAATTGTCCATGTTACCACATTTACATACATTACAAGGGTAGTTCCAACTTGCAACATCTAAATAATTTTCTAACCTTTTATGCTTTGATGGATGTCTATTCCCTATTCCAAAGCTCCCATTTTGGCACATGGTTGACGTACGCTAGCAAAGAAACTCAATAGTTGGAGACATGCTTTGTTGCATGGTGAAACAAAGTGTGCTCTGCCTCACGAGGACCCACATCCTTCCTACCCATCCAAAATCATGTCCCATGAGAAGTCAGTCTCATTTTTCATTTGGTCAAACCACAAAACAGACACCCCAAAGTATTTGTAAACTACAACATTTGAAAACATCCCTCTATCCTTTTATGCTTTGCAAGGTGGCCACGCAGTAGGTTGGCGCGGCTGAGAGGATGCTGGCGCAAGCCGAGGCTGGAGGAGGCCGCACAACCCTGGAACTCCATGAGAAGACATTTGGCGAGGCATTCTTTGACAAAACAACAAAAAATGCCCAAAGAAAATGGGTAGAGAAACAAAAAACTACTACCAAGCATTAAGTGGAGCCACATTTCCTACGTGCATTTTTCCAACCGAGATGGCCATGCCTGTGTGCGCCACATTTGCAGTGAATGTGTCTCTCCATATGCCCAAAATGCTCCTAGTTTTGCTCTGCCACCACCCCAAACTCGCCCATTCCAAAGTGCAAAAGAAAATAAAACCCTAACCGAATGTTTTTGAGCTTTTTTTTGTCCCTACCTCCAACTTGTTTTATTTTATTTTAGATTTTATTTTATATTTTATTATATATATATTTTATTGAATTAAGTGACTTTGTAAATTTATACGTTTTCCATACATTCACTCATTTGGTCTATATGGCATCATATTTATATTTATTTATTTTTAAATTTCCTTTTTACAAAAGTATTTAATACTTGACATTTCCTCTATTTATTTTGTTTCTTTTTTTATAAAGTTTAAAATTTGTGAGATTGGGTTTTGGATTGACTTGACCAGAGTTCGTCTTCGAGATTGACTAGGTAAGATTGGAATCACGCCCTAGCGATAACACTTACGTGTTCCAAGGTTCTTGAGGTCCGGGCACGAAGCAAAATATGGCATAAAAAGTTTGAAATGGTCACAAAGTCAAAAATGACCCTTTTATAATTCCCTCAAAATGATAAAAAAATACAAAGCTCCCAAATCTCTTAAAACCAATTCAAAATATGAGCACAATCTCCATTGAGACATTTTTCACAATGATAAAATTCAATAAGAACAAGTTTCAGTCACCAATGAATATGACCCCTAAAACAACTATTGACCCAATATCCACAAATTCTCCAAAATTTAAACAAGAATCAAATACCAACATTGACATCTAGCCCATGAAACTCAACAACAAATAAAGCTTTGAGAGAACCTTTCAAACAAAGAAAAGAGAAACCCATGAGCTAATAACATGAAGACTTGGGACGATTGATAACCAAACGAAACTCCAGACTAAATCCGACCCAAGAAGGGTAGTTAACAAAACAAAACACAACTAAAATGGGATAGGAAGCTTTACCAATCACCCCTTTCCATTACAATCGACCCGAGAAGGGTGTAAAACACAACTAAAAAGGGAGACATGAAACTTACCCGACACCCTCACCATTATGCCTTCAAAATGAATTTGAGGCATCCCTATTGTTGTGTACCCATAATGGGTCAATATTATTTCACCAATTTTATAACAAAAGAGAAGTCACAAATTCAGAACCAAAAATATTGATCAAAAGAACTCGAAACAAGATCTTGTATCACACATTGAGAAGTCACAAAAAAAAATAACTATTTTTCTCAATACCCAGTTCCACAAGAAAACTAAATCACCAACAAAATTCTAGGAAGGCTTTGACTTGAACCCAATGCTATAAGTTAACACCAAAATATTGCAAATACAAGGATATATATCTATCAGAAGAAAAGATAACACAATATCCACTTAAATAATCATTCACAATTTAATATTTTACAATCACAGTCATTTTCCAATCTTTTCCAAACCCAGTTTCAAATTATAATAGACTTCATACAATACTAAGTTGTTTCTATCAACAATAAACCATAACTTTCATGAAAACCCACAAAAAAAGGAAAAGAAAACAACACACGAAACACAAAACCAAATCTCAGAGACATTTTCATGAAGAGCAGAGTTATTTTTATGAAATCATTAAATAAAGAAAGAAATCTTAAAGAGATAGAGCCTATCATGCCTGGTAGTGCTCCTATTTCTTTTCCATGCTTCAAAATTTTCTTTGTGAAGCTTCCACTGAAAATATCTTCACCGAAAACTCCAACCAAATCTTCTAAAAATTCCCCCATCTTTCCTTTATAGTTTCCACAATAATTTTTTGCCATTATTTCACCATGCAATGGAAATATTTAATTTGTAATAGAATCAAACTAATAGTTTGAAAAATTAAAATACTACATGCAGAGCCATGGAGCTCAAAAAATTTGAAAATGCCAAACAAAACCAAAACCATTCCTTTTTCCCCAAACCCATCTTGCCAATTCCTAGGTGGTTTTCACTCAAGGGTCGAGACTCATTAATGTCATCCGGACTTCCAGTGGCCTCCAATATTCCCACCAATGCCAACCCATTATTTAGTTACCACTTAACAGTTAACAATTCCTTTACCCAAGCTTAGAAGAGTTATATTTTAGCACATTTCTTCATAACCCATGCCTCACCAAAATTGGCGGTAACCAAACATTTAATGATTCATTTAAATATCCCAATATGCCTTTGGAATGGTGCCACTACCATTATCCTAACTTTCCATCCAAGCTAACCATGGTCTCCCTTAGGTTAGTTTGATGCCACCTAGGTTAGGCTTCCTTAGCATTAGATACAACCATAGCTTAGACCTTAGTAATTCTCATTAGTAGCTTAGGGTAATTTAATATCAATGACTTAGGATAATCCTTTTAGAATTAATATCCTTTAAAAATATAATTACCTTAACTTAGGTTAAGGGTAAAGTAAATAATCAAATGCATTTAGATTATTTAGGTTTCATACCAAAAATCAAAATACATTACTTTAAGAAATTTTATCAAAACCAGGTAATTAGATCACATAGAAGGATGCATCCATAAGATGCTACGGACACCCCAGTGATCCCCAAAATGCAATCCTAAGTATGAAGACATCTCAGCAATAGAATATGTTGACTTGGCTTAACAAAATGATCAAAACATTATAGTAATCATAGACATGCCTTGGATCACTGCAATTGATCCAAGGTATGGTTATTCTTATATTAGCAATGAAATAGACCAAGAAGTAGTTCTATATTGCAAATTAGGAAATGAACTGGCATATTCTTATAAGACTGAATTTATTTCCTTCACTAGTATACAAATGTATTTCAAAGTTCAACATAAAGAGTATATGAAATACCTCAATATCAATTCAGAATTTCCATAGTATGACTATATCCAATTTTAGAAGATAAAACATATCATCTACAAAAAACATGATTAATCAGTTTTAAAGAGTACACCATCTTCAAAACAAGAATCAACTATCAATGTTTGTAACTTTAGTTACAAAAGCAAGCAAGGATATCAACCATGGCGTAGAGGCATTACATACCTCCCCTCTAAAAAGCATCATCATCCCGATGATTAACTTAATCCACATTCATATTCAAGAAAAATAATCATAATTAT
Source organism: Taxus wallichiana var. yunnanensis (assembly GCA_018340775.1). Lineage (NCBI taxonomy): Eukaryota > Viridiplantae > Streptophyta > Pinopsida > Cupressales > Taxaceae > Taxus > Taxus wallichiana. The sequence goes on along the minus strand of CM031242.1, from coordinate 352,043,998 downwards.
AATTCTTCTATCCACAAAATTTTCAAATAGAAAACAAATTTGTAGAAATTCAAGTCTTTCATAACTTATTACAACATCAAAATTTTTCCCAATACTAGAAAAATATAGTACCTACCCAAAACTAGCATAAATTAAAGATAATTTAAATCAAGTCTTTAATTATCACAAAAATCAGATTAATTATTCTCTTTCAAATAGATGAGGAAAAGTAGTTTTCATATCCTCAAGGTTTTCCATGTTGCACTTTCTTCATTAAATTGGTCCCACTGACCTTGCATTGACTGATTTCACAATTTCACAAGTGCAACTGGTGAGTTTCCAACACTCTTATGGGTTCAACCATGATTATTCATGGTCTTTGACCTACAAGGAATCCCAATTTAATACATGTGATAAATCTAAAACATATTTATTAAGCAAAGAAATATGGAAAACATCATGCATTTGTGCCAAGGTGGGAGGTAATGCTAAGTGATAAGCTACATGGGCTAATCACTTCTACAATCTCAAAAGGTCCCACAAAATGAGGTGATAATTTAGCTACCTTTCCAAAGGTAATAGAGATCTTTTTAGGCTTAACACGTAAAAATACCTTTTCACCAAGTTCAAATTTCCTATCGACCCTTTTCAAATCTGCATAACTTTTTTACCTATCAATAGACTTCCTTTAATCATTCACAAATTACTTTTACTTGTTTCCATTTCAGTAAGCATTTCAGGCCCAATTACCTCTCTATCTTTAATGTTATCCCAACTAACTAGGTTCTACACTTCCTTCCATATAATGCTTTGAAAGGTTCCATTTTTAGAGAGGAATGATAAGTATTATTGTAAGAAAATTCAACTAAAGGAAGGTATTCTTCCCATTTGTATTGTTGGTCCATACAAGTACATTCTTAACATATCTTCCATAACCTGATTTACTCTCTCTGTTTGACCATCTGTTTCCGAATGGTATGCGAAACTAAAATTTAGTTTTTTTCCTAAGGCTGCATTTAGTGTTTTCCAGAAATGGGATGTCATTCTAGGGTCTCTATCAGATATAATCAATTTAGGTACTCCATGTAATCTGAAAATTTCATGCACAAATATTTTTGCTAAAATAGGTGAATCATCTTTAAGATTACCAACAATAAAATGTGCTACCTTTTTAATTTTTCAACCACAAATAAAATAACATCATGCTTATTCTTAGACATAGGCAGCCCCTAAAAAAATCCATACTTATTACTTGCCACTTATATTGCGGTATGCTATGAGGATACAATAAACCAACTTAGGTGCATATGTTTAGCCTTAACTCACTGACATTCAAGGCAATGTGAAACAAAATCAGTTATGTCTTTCTTCATCCCTTTCCAAAAATATTGTTGTTTTACATCAACAAGCATTTTTGTAACTCCGGGATGTCCTGAGTAAGGTGAATTATGAAATTCCATCATTAACTTTTTCCTTAACTCATTTTCGAGGGTACATACACTCGATTCTCATATCTTAAAATTCCTTCATTATCAAAGTTAAAACCTTTGTATCTAGCATCATTAGGATCTGCAAAAGTGTTGTTTTTACTTGCTTGAAAATACAAATCAAAATTCATGGTACTCTTTACTTCATCCTTAAACTGAGTTCTCAAAGTTACAAGTGTGGAAATATGTTTCCTATGAATTAGTGCATATGTCACTCTATTTTCTTTACCTTTAATGTAACTTATGTCAAAATCATATTGTGACAAAAATTCTAACCATCTTCATTGTCTTGCATTCAGATTTGGCTAGTGAAAATATACTTCAGCCCAAGGTGGTCAGTTTTTAACTCAAAAGGTCTACCTAAGAGATAATGTCTCCATACTTGAAGTGCATGAACTATGGAAGAAAGCTCTAGGTCATGGGGAGCATAATTCAACTCATGTATCTTGAGTTTCTACTCTCATAAGCTATAACATGATCATTTTGCAACAATATACCTCCTAGTCCTTCTCTGAAGCATATGATACTACTACCGTAAAGCTTCCATTTGGATCCGAGAATAGTCAAAATAGGTGCAAAAGTTAGTTGTTCCTTTAGATTTTAAATGTTGATTTACATTTATCATTCCACACAAACTTTTTGTCTTTATTTTGTAATGAATTAATCAGGGCAATGAATTTTGAAAAGTCCTTAACAAATTTTCTATAATATCCGTAAGCCCCATGAAGCTTCTAACTTCATGTACATTTTTAGGTGCAAGGCCATTCAATTATGGTAGAATATTTGATGGATCAACTGTTATTCCATCTTTTCTTATGACATGTCCTAAATAATGCACTTTTGTTTCATAAAAAGAACATTTGGACAACTTACCATATAATTTTCTCTTTCTCAAAATCTCAAGTATAATTTTCAAATGCTCCTTGTGCTCATCAATGCTTTTAGAATAGATAAGAATATCATCCAAGAACACAAGTACAAACTTGTCCAAGTATTCTTGAAAGATATTATTCATCAGATTCATAAAAGTTTAACAGGTGCATTTGTCAAACCAAAAGGTAAAACAATGAATTCATAATGTCCATACCTTGTTCTAAAAGTTTTTTTATGAATATCTTCATCCTTAATTCTCAATTGGTGATATCCATAAATGAAGATATATTTTTGAATAAACTGATGCACCATGCATGCATATCAAACAAATAGATCATCAATCCTAGGAAGAGGATATCTATTTTTTATTGTTTTTTGTTTAACATTCTATAATCAATACAAAGTCTAAGTGTTCCATCCTTCTTTTTCACAAAGATTACCGGTGCTCCCCAAGGTGAGACACTCGGTCTTATCAAGCCTTTAGAAAACAGTTCTTGTAATTGTGCCTTAAGTTCTACTAGTTCAATTGTAGTCATACGGTAAGGTGCCTTGAAATAGGTTCAAGTTCTAGGTTTGATTTCAATTGTGAAGTCAAATTCTCATTTAGGTGGAAGACTAGGTAGTTCTTCCAGAAACACATCACTGAAATCCCTTAACAATGGATACTTTTCCAAGAAATTACTATCTCCTTCTATTGTTTCAGAAATTTTTACTGCATACAACATGCAACCTTTATTTTTGGCCTTCTTAAGTTGCATAGTGATAAATTTTCCTAACTGAAATTTCTCATTTTACCCCTTGAATGTCTATTGTTTTCTATAGATCATCAAGGCATCTAATGTGTTTTTCAAAATAATCAAATTTTTTCTTTATGTTTAACAAATCCAGTTAACACCAATAATGACATCATATGACCCCAAAGGAGCAACATAAAGGTCTACTTTTAGAAAAAAACTTGGTAATTCTAAAACTACTCCAAACAAACATTTACTAACAATATGGACAACATTATTACCATAATGAACAATCCAATATTTTTCCATTATTCCATATTTTCTTTTTAATTTTGTAGCTAATTTATTAGAAATGAAACATTTTGTAGCACCAGTATCAAAAATATAGTAACAAGTGTACCAAATAATTTACCTAACACTTCTATGGGCGTAACTTGCTTTTCACTTGCTTTATCAGCTACTGCAGCATGTATCTTATGTTGTTGGTTGTTTTCATCTTTCTTTAGAGGGCACTTGATTTGCGTAGTGATCCTTACCACAGTTAAAAAAATCCTACAGTCCCCTTTTTTTTGGCTCAAACTTATTTCCGGTCTTGAAATTACTATTTTGACCTCCATAAGCTTTTTGTCCATTATTGTTATTCCTTACAAAATTGTTTCTATTATTCATAACAGGTTTATTTGTTGTTTTTTCTTATTGTTATTAGCCAAAAACTTGTTTTTAACTCCAAAATTTTTCCATGCCACCTTCTTAGGTGTAAGTGATGAAGAAGAGTTGGTAATTCTCTTTTGATTTTCCTCTTTATGTGTAGAAATTGCCTTCAATTTATGTTCTTTCCTTATGGATTTTTCTACAACCCTTCCATGGTGGTTGGGTGTGTACATCTACCTCTCCTCCAATGACAAGATTCAACCCCATAATGAACTTGTGTATCCTAAAATTTTCATCAGTTTGATATTGTGGAACATACTTAAGAAGTTTGGTAAACCTCTCCCAAGTACTCAGTTACAGTTAATTTTCCTTGTACTAAATTCTGAAATTATGTCATTTTTATCATAATAGAGTTGTGGTAGCCAATTTGCCTAAAGTAGCCCTTAAACTGATCCCATGTAATGCTTGTTTCATCAATGTTTAGTTCAGCCTTACGGTTGTCCCACCAGGAGGATGCTTCATGGGAAAGCTGGTAAGCTCCCCATATTGCTACCTTAATTTCTTCTGAGAAGTTCCTTATTGCAAAGTACTTCTCCATTTCACTGAGCCAATTCTCAGCCCCATCCCCCAGTGTAGTGCCATCAAAATTTGGTGGACTTATCCTTTTTATGTCATTAGTAAGTTCAGTCTTCCAATCTTTCCTTTTTATTTTCAGGAAGATTAGGTGCATTTACATTTGCATTTTAGCATTATTATTGGAATTTAAACATTATTATTTGTTGCATTATTATTATCAATGCCCATATTTCTAGCATTGGCATTGTTTCTTGGAGGTGGCTGATTGTTATTATCAACATCATCTTCCTCCTCTTCATTTCCCATTACTTGTTGTTCAAGTACAACAAGATGATCTCTTGTGTCCAATAGGGAAGAAAGAATCTCATCAAGTTTTTGTGTGGTAGCTACCTCTCCACCTAGAGGTGATTATTTGCAACACCTCCCCTTGTTCTAACCATTTTTGTTAACAAGAAAAATAAAGTTTTTATCAGATATGGACTCAATAGGTCCAAGAGCTATAACCTTCAACTCTGATACCAAAATGTAACATCCACTTTTATGACTTAGAAACAAGGGAAAAATTTTTTTACATAATGTTTCTCTATTCTAAATTCATACAATTCAAAACACATTCCATTTCTAGTCCATCTCATAACAAAAACCATATGCAGTTGTAATGACTCGGTGTAACACCGATCTCTCATTTCATGACTCATTATTAAACCATCTCTCATGTTTTAACTTGTTCTTGTGTATACAATGTATACTTTGGTTCCTTTACCCATTATGGGTCACTCAAGTGTTTTGTCTAAGAAGCCTATCTGAGTCTATTATTAATACTCATATGAAATCTCACAACTTAGACTAGGTGACATAAGATAACACAACCAGCAGTTTTGATACTTTGGCCAAAGTTTTAAACATGTTTACCATGTTTACATTCCAAGATGGCATACTTGTCAAAAGGAATATGTCTTTCACCCCACTCAATCTATTATCTAGATTGGTCTTCCTTGACTTTGTCAACCAAATCCAAGTCAAATTTTCACACTAAATAGGGACAACTCACATACACTAGTGTTGCAGTCCACTCATGGTGACTAAGGATAAATAGACATACTTAAATCGAATCTCATCGATTCAAGTGTGTTTATTTACCCTAGGTCAACATGAGTTGATGTTACACTTTTCCATATGCCTATCTCAGTTTAGAGTAAAACTATGAACCAAAGTTCCACTTATGACAGTTGAGTTAGATGAGTTGAGTGGGTTGTTGAAGCCTAGTGATTGCTTCATAATATCCTCCTAATGACTTCCATCATTAAGAGGGTACTCTGCATAAAACTAACTACTGTAATAACCTACTAAGTTCCTCTAATGGAACTAACATACTTAAGAGTCATTAAATTTTATTAACCTTCATCTTATTAATTGGTTTAATTAATTATTACACATCGTACCTAGGGGTCCACTAAGTATGTATGATTGATCCAATAAGAAAGGATCTTAAATGCACTTTTACACCATTTGAAGGTATGCAAATAAAATTTGTGTTCATGCTTATGAACTCTTTAATCCTTAACCATTATTTCATTGAGCATTAAATCTCATTCTAAATCAAGAAGTAAGATCATTAAGTCTCTTTACTTTAGTTTAACAATGTAAACAATCTTGATTGAAAACTCATTAATTAAACTTAGTGTTATCATAATTTTTGAAACCATCTTACTAATTCTTATAAGCTTCCCAATTACCATTTATCATTCCCATAAAGTAGAGCATACAACCAATCAACAATATTGATTTATACTTTATCACATAAATAAGGATAACATACTTGGTTTTTAATTAATGATGATAAGGAAGTATTCTCTTCTTCCTAATTAAGGACTATTGTCCTATTCATGAATTCGGAAAACATAAAGAGAATAAATTTAATAAGAATGCCACATCCATCTTTATAGTATACTATTCTTATTCCCATTTCCAATAAGGGTTTATATATTATAATCATCATAGTCTAACCATTATCCCTTAATTAATTGGTTCGGATAAATAGTTTATTACCCAAACAAAACTTTGTGCTTTTTAGATAACTATTAAGTCATGTATGTTAATATTTTAGAATATTAATCAATCTAATTCATATATGCTACATATATCAGCCAGTTATCACAACCCAATCATACAAAAATTCATTATATCAGAAAAGGAATTCACATCATTCCATGCTTAATAAATATTTCATAGACTTTAAGAAAATATTTCTCAGCAGTAAAAAATACTAATGTGATATGCTCACATAGTTTTTCCAACAAGTTCCTTTCAAGAGCAATACAATACATTAAGTATCCAAATAAAATAAATGACTTCGTTAATAAAAAACAAATGTAACTTTTATAAGTCTTTCTCCTTTCACTTTTCATGAAGTCCATCTACAAAATTGTTAGCATGAGTCAGTTCACAAGAATTGAGCATGATAAGCAAAACATTAAAAAATATGCTTTTATCTAAAATTTCATAAAAGGAACATTGTTGTTTATGAAAATGTTCCAAGTACCCAAAATAAGAACAATTAAAAAGTCTTCCCAAAAAGCCACAATGTCAGAAATAGAAAGGAAGTCATTTAAGTCTCTTTAGGAACCAATTTCCCATAAAAGAAGTTAAGTAATCCAACAAAATTAATTCCATCTATGTTACAGTCATGATAATCATTTCAAACATGATAACATTTAAAACTACAACCAACTATTATAGAAGAGAATTAATAAAAATTCATGATCAATCCTCATCAATATCAATTAATTCACCAAGCCTTAATTTCCACTATATTACAACCAATTCCCTATCACCAATCTAAAAGGGGTTGATATATAAACAAGAATGACTCAGCATGGATAGAATACTGTCACAATAAATCCCTCTAACCAAATCCATGTCACTATCCCATAAGAGGATGCCATTAAAACAAGGAAAATACTCGACAGACCGAATATATGCACCATACATTATACAGGAGGGTTCATCCATCCCAAATTCAAATGAATTTGAATATAAGATAAGAACTCAAGAAGGTTATTTTACATAACATAATGAAACAAGATCTAAACAAAATTGATCAACACAATTCAATTCAACCCAGTCAATAAAAGGGTTATAACTAGACCATGAGAGCACCAAAGATTCAACCAACAGTTGAAGTCACAAAACAACTCTCACAACAAAACTTACAGATGATAAAACCTAAACAACAAAAAGTTCAAATGCACAAAGTACTGCCTTCACCTATTAATGTTCAGGGTCCCAGACTTAGGGATTTATAATTCCCTTAAAAATGATCACAACAAAATTCACAACTCCTAACTCTCTTAAAACCAATTCAAATACAAGCAAACATCTCCACTGAGACATTTTGCAAAATGATAAAATTCAATAAGAACAAGTTTAGTCACCAAAGAATAAGGCCCCATGAACAACTGTTGACCCAGTATCCACAAATTCTCCAAAATTTAAACAAGAATCAGATACCAAACATCGACATCTAGCCCACAAAACTCAACAACAAATAGAGCTTTGAGAGAACCTTTCAAACAAAAGAAAAGTGAAACCCAAGAGCTAATAACACAAAGACCTAGGATGGTCGATAACCAAACAGAACTCCAAACTAAAGCCACCGAGAAGGGTAGTTAACAAAACAAAACACAACTAAAAAGGGACATGAATCTTTACCAATCACCCCTTTCCATTACAAGCCAACCCAAGAAGGGTGTAAAAAACATAACTAAAAAGGGAGATAGGAAACTTACCCACCCTCACCATTATGCCTTCAAAATGAATTTGAGGCATCCCTTTTGTGTACCCAGAATGGGTCAAGATTATTTCACCAATTTTATAACAAAAAAAGAGAAAGTCAAAAATCAAACCAAAAATGATTGATCAAAAGAACCCGAAACAAGAGCCTGTATCACGCATTGAGAAGTCGACAAAAATAACTATTTTTCTCAATACCCGAGTTCCAAAGCAAACTGAATCACCAAAAAATTCCAAGAAGGCTTTGACTTGAACCCAGTGCTATAATTTAACACCAAAATATTGCAAATACAAGGAGATATATCTATCAAAAGAAAAGATAACACAATATCCACTTAAATAATCATTCATAGTTTAATATTTTGCAATCACAAGTCATTTTCCAATATTTTCAAAACCCAATTTCAAAGTATAACATACTTCATACAATACTAAGTTGTTTCTATCAACAAGAAACCATAACTTTCATGAAACCCACAGAAGTAAAGGAAAAAAAAACAACACACAAAAACATGAAACCAAATCTCGAGATGTTTTCATGAAGAGCAAAAGTTTTTTTATGAAATCGTTAAATAAAGCAAGAAATCTTAAAGAGATAGAGCATATCATGCCTGGTAGTGCTCCTAATTTATTTTCCACTTCAAAATTTTCTTCAAGCTTCCACTAAAATATCTTCACCAAAACTCCAACCAAATCTTCTGAAAATTCCCCATCTTTCCTTTATAGTTTCCATAATAAATTTTTTCCATTATTTCCACCATGCAATGGAAATCTTTAATTTGTAACAAAATCAAATTGATAGTTTGAAAAATTAAAATACTACATGTAGAGCCATGGAGCTCGAAAAATCCAAATGCAAAATAAAACCAAACCATTCCTTTTTCCCCAAACCCATCTTGCCAATTCCTAGGTGGTTTTCACTCAAGGTCTAGACTCATTAATGTCATCCAGACTACCAGTGGCCTCGATATTCCCACCAATTCCAACCCATTATTTAGTTACCACTTAACAGTTAACAATTCCTTTACCCAAGCTTAGCAGAGTTATATTTTAGCACATTTCTTCATAACCCATGCCTCGACCAAAATTGGTGGTAACCAAACATTTAATGGTTCATTTAAATCTCCCAATACATTTTTGGAATGGTACCACCACCCATTCTCCTAACTTTCCATCCAAGATAACCACGGTCTCCCTTAGGTTAGTTTATGCCACCTAGGTTAGGCTTCCTTAGCATTAGATATAACCATAGCTTAGGACCTTATTAATTCTCCGTTAGTAGCTTAGGGTAATTTAATATCAATGACTTAGGATAATCCTTTTAGGAATTAATATCCTTTAAAAATATAATTACCTTAACTTAGGTTAAGGGTAAAGTAAATAATCAAATGCATTTAGATTATTTAGGTTTCATACCAAAAATCAAAAGACATTACTTTAAGTAATTTTATCAAAACCAAGTAATTAGATCACATAGAAGGATGCATCCATAAGATGCTTACGGATGCCCCAATGATCCCAAAATGCAAGCTTGAGTATGAAGACATCTCAACAATATAATATGTTGACCTAGCTTAACAAAATGATCGTAATCATAGACATACCTTGGATCACTGCAATTGATCCAAGGTATGGTTATTCTTGTATTAACAATGAAATAGACTAAGAAGTAGTTCTATATTGAAAATTAGGCAATGAACTGGCATATTCATATAATACTAAATTTATTTCCTTCACCAATATACAAAATGTATTTAAAATTTCAGCATAAAAAGTATATTTAAAAATGTCAATATCAATTCAAAATTGCCATAGTATGACTATGTCCATTTTTAGAAAAAAACATATCATCTACCACAAACATGATTAATCGGGTTTTTAAAGAGTACACAATCTTCAAAACAAGAATCAACTATCAACATTTGTGAATTTAGTTACAAAGAAAGCAAGGATATCAACCATGGCAGAGGCATTACATTGTATTATATATATATATATATATATATATATATATATATATATATATATATGCATATATATATGCATGCATGCATGCATGCATGTATGTATGTATGTATGTATATGTATATGTATATACATACAAGCCTAAATGAGGATGTGCATCTTGATATAATTCCATGGAGATTGTGTAGAACCTTTGAAAGCTAAAGGTATGTTTTGGATTTATGTTTTCCTTAAGTTGATACAGTACCTCAAGGAGAAGTATATAACAGTTACAAATTTTATTTGAAGAATCACGATGTCTTCTATGATGGTATGTGTTGAGGGGGAGATTTAGTGACTATTACACTTGAGATGTGAAGACAATTAGGTTACAAGGCTAGTATGTTTGGATAAATGCATCATGTTTGGTATCAATATAGTATTAATCCATAGGGATCTAGAAAAACACACCATTGCATCAGATCCATCAACACCAAGAAAGAAAATTGATGAAAAATGAGGAAAAGGAGGTTATGTTTGTGTTTTACAAGATCCGCTACTCTGCAAGCGCATAGTGACGGTTGCAAAATTTTTGCTCAACCTCGGGCAACGGTATTGTAACCACTTCCTAGCTAGGGTAGTAGTCCTGTAACTCAGTCGATCTACACCGGATGACAGTCCTGAAATTTTTGACAGGAAAAATAAAATAAAGGAACAAACAGTTCAAAAATTTGAAGAGATGGTTGTCTCTCTTCCCTTCCATTCCCTTTCACATTCTCATGGTTCATTGGAGGACATGGTAAGGCCTATAAATACATGAAAGGAAGAGGAGAATCGTAATTATGAAGATCCAAAGAGATCAAGAGAAAAGTTTGAGTCATGAGATCTAGTGAATATAAATTCTTCAGTTCTGGAGTGGGATTGTAGGAGCAAGGTGTAAGAAACAGAGCAAGCAAGTAACTAGAGGGGAAGTTAACATTGTTGTTTTTCTCTATGATTATTGTAATCTGTAATTTTTAAAAAATTGGCTAGTAAAAGTGGTAAGAAACAACATTTTTCCCTTCTCGAATGGTTTTCCTCCATTGGAGGTTTCCAGGATAATTTTTTTGTGTTTGGAGTTTGAATTCATTTCACTTATCTCTAGATTCCCTTCTAACGCACTAGATAATCAGTCACTAAGGTTCTAATCTTCATCAAATATGTCATTTTCCAAAGAGAAAGTAGAACAACATATTTTTGTGATTTTATAGATTTTGAAAGCTAGAATTTTATGTATCATTTTTGTATCGTAGCTTATTATATAAGGTATGTGGTATTTTATTTTTTCTTGTGATTTATATGATAGTGAAAAGGTCCAAAGGCAAAGAGTTTTTACCTTGTGAACCAAATATTTTTACGAATAAGTTGAAACAAATAATTCGAGCTCAAATGGAGGAAGATAACTTGGTCCGTAGAATCGAGATGCTAGAGACCATGATGGATAGGTTGCATAGAAAACAACAAGATCTTTCGGATCTGTAAAAGACGACTTACTTCTGCATAAGCAAGATTCCATGGACTCAATGGTTCAAGCACTAGCCAAAACATTCGGTATCAGCAAGAGCCACGTTGAGGATGATTTGGAAGGGTGTGAAGAAGTGGCTACAACTGTAAGAGAGAAGGTAAAATCTACTCATACTCCTTTTAAAGTTGAAATAAATAATTTTAAAGGACAAGTAGATGAAGAATTATTAAATAAATGGCTAAAATAGTTGGAAGTTTATTATAGTGTGCATAATGTCATTGAGGCATAAAGGGTCACCTTTGCAAGTCTCAAAATGGAAGCTCATGCTCTGGTTTGGAGGAAAACCCATCCATCTAGTTGTGAAAAGAAGAAACATTCTATTTTTAGTACTGGAAGGTTTTTAAAGAGTTTCTTACAGCTTAATTTATATCTTATCGGCCATAAGACTGACCATATGATTAAGTGGTAGTACTTTAGGCAGGGGAAATAGTCAAAGCGTGTAGGAGTATAATGCGGAGTTTCAGAGACAAGCCATGTTTATTAATATGGACGTGGAGGATGAGGACATTTTGACCAAATATTTAGGAGGATTTCACACTCACCTTTAAAGGAAGGTAATATCCACAAATCCCAAGGATCTTGATGAATCTTACGTGCAAGCATAATGAAAACACAACACAACAGCTTTATACAATGAATACTTGATATATTTCTTCTATATTCTCTGTCAAACATGATTACATGTATATAGGATTCACATATCCTATAAACTAGGAAGTTGCTCAACAATACTCCCGTAAATCACAACTTCCTCAACAACATACTTATTTGCGTACACTAATATATTATTGTTACATAACAATAATATATTACTAATTATCAAATAATTACTAGTTACTGTTGTAATAATCTCATGTTATTACAATCACATAATTATCAACCTATAATTAATAATGTCACTACTATAAATTCCTAACATTCACCCCCTTAGTGTGAACATTATTAATTCTCAATATTCACCCCCTTAATGTGAACATGGCAAAGAACCATATTTGAAGAAATTGAACCACCTCCTAAAAGCACTTCTTAGACCAGGTACAAACTCCATAGATTATCTCTTTACCATCGTAAAGGCATAGTGTCGAGCCAAATTATGCAGGAATGCTCCCTTCCTCTTTGGGTTCCTGTGGGACTTTCCCTTCCTCCTGGGCGCCCACCTCCGAATCTCCAAGATCCAAAAGCTTCACACTAGCCGGATAACCATCCTCGAGTCTACCTCAAAATCTTATACTGCTCCCAAAAGTGAGTATTCTGAAAACATGACTCCTCCAAAAATCACTAAAAAGGGTTTATTCAGCAAACCATCACACTGCAAACATGACCACTGAAAATAGAAATCACACTGCACACATGTCACCAAACCATCTATGCGGCCCCATCATTGGTGATCGACAATAGGTCGCCGAATGACCTCCATCCTCCTGTGCCTCCATCCTCCATTTTCATGCTGCTAGTTCAACCGGATGTGATCATGAAGCTCAAAATACCTTCAATAATTTGGATGTCACATATAAGCGAAAATACGTCCAAAATTGAAATGCGGGCAATTTTTTTATTTTTTGAACTTTGGAAGATAACACTTTTTACAATAATATTGACCCACAATAAAATTTTGACGACTAAACAAAAATCGACTCTTGACTTGACCGCAACTAACCTTTACATTGACACTTATAGACAAAGACTATTGAAAAAGAGACTTTAACTTATTTGACAATAATAATAATAAACAACTAATGAGGACCTTTTAAATATCACTTATATGATATAGTACAAACAATTTGATAGGCACAACAATATGTAACACGTAATCTAAAACTTCAAATAGGGAAACATAAAAAGAAAATACTATAACATTCGAATGACTCACACGAGAAGTTTTATGTTATCAACTAAAACTAAAACTTGACTTATATCACCGATGGCATGATTACAATGGACAATACCTAGTTAACTTGTTTTGCATGAATTTTGCTTTGAAAATTTTTTACACACATCTTAATTTTGCAAAATTGATGAGGTGAGGACGTGTCACACTTGGGAATTTCAATTCCAATGCAAACTAATTTTTCCAGTGCCAATCCTTCAAATGTCTAGCCAGCATATGTTCACAAGATTGATCTAATGCAATTACTCAACGAAGAAATGGTCTGAGCCGTGTTGAATAGATCTGTTGTATTTAATACAAACCTTTTGACATGTCTGTCCATACCAAACCGTATCCAAGGCGCCTTCTTGCTTTTGTAGAAATGAATGCAAGTTCCAAATCAAAATATCTTGGATAACCGTGTTGATGCTGAGACAAATTGATTTGAACTGAACTCGTACTAGAGGATATCAGACGTGGATAACTGGAATGAGTGCAGATGCAGGTCGTTGGTATGAGGAAACGTAGGTTGAATGCAATGAGGCCTGGTAAATATAGTGAAATAAATGACAACCACACAGTATGAACTAGAATCTACTGAGATGGTGTTTTCAAAGACTGAAGATCCAATCCAAATATGTAGATTCTTCTATCTGTGAATGCATATTAAACCAAACATGTAGGCTACGTGATGAGGCTGATCAACAGGTGACAAAACGATCTACGTATAAAACATTCGACTGGGAAGGCCGATCATGCAGAATGAATTAACCTGTGACCTTGACAGTATAGCTACCACGTAGATTAATAGTGACTGAATCAATCTAAATTTTAGCCTGATAAAGAAGCTAATTCGATAGGCATATTGATGCATGAACGTGGAGTTCCACAAAAGAAACAAGAATAAAAATAAATACCAGGTCGGGCTTGTTTCGAAGGCACCAATGTGAAACGAACACAGATCTAGTTTCTGTAGGCTTCCACACGACGGTACAGGTATGTGAATGTGCGCAAAAAAATTCAGACTCTCATCAAAATGAACCTTGCTCTATACCAAATGAAAAGACAACACAACAGTTTATACAATGAATACTGATATATTTCTTCTATATTCTCTGTCAAACATGATTACATATATATAGGATTCACATATCCTATAAACTAGGAAGTTGCTCAAAAATACTCCCATAAATCACAACTTCCTCAACAACATACTTATTTGTGTACACTAATATATTATTGTTACATAACAATAATATATTACTAATTATCAAATAATTACTAGTTACTGTTGTAATAAAATCACGTTATTACAAACATATAATTATCAACCTATAATTAATAATGTCACTACTATAAATTCCTAACACATACTATATTGATTATGAGAAGAAGTAAGGAGAAGTAGAGCCAAAGGAAGACTAGTAAACAAATTAGTAGCAGAAGGAGCATGGATCAACAAGTTGCAAAGTTAAACAAAATGATAAACATGTTGACATTGCTTTGCATACTTGTAAAGATCCTAAAAACATTATGTTAGAATTGCGATATACATGGGTATACTGATACCACATGTTGGAAGTTGCATTTGGAATTGCACCCAAAGCACCAAACCAAGGATTCCAAGAAATATATGGCCACTGTGAAAATAGAATAATATGTGGAGATTGAGGATGATTCAGAGGTAGACGAGAGGCTAGGATGCATGACCACTAACATTTATGGGGGAAGAGAAGAAGAAGAAGAGATGGGTAAGATATTTCAAATTAGAATCCAAATCAAGAAGACTAAGTTAAATGATTTAGTAGATTCTAGTTCTCAATTAAATTTTATTTCTGATACGGTTGTAAAGAGCTTGGTCTAGAAACTTACAAGCATCCACATCCATACCCATTAGGATGGGTAAAGAAGGGTGTAGAAATCCAAGTAACAAGAAAGTGTAAGTTCAAATTTGGGATAAATTCCCAATACATAGATGTATTAGAGGTTGATATCATTCCACTTGATGCATTTGATGTTGTCTTTAGAAGTCCTTACTTGTATGCCAGGGATGCTATATTCACAAGGAGGGAGAACCAATACGTGGGTCAAGGATGGAGTTGATTTCAACATCCGAGCACACTAGAGAAAATCAAAGAAGGATATGGTAAGTGTCAACCAAGCACAAAGAATTATTTAGGAAAATCATCATTTTTTTTTACTTTCATTGGAAGAAAATAAAAATGGAGTAGAGAGCATAGATGTTTCTAACCAAAGGATGGAGAATTTAGATAACACTTGTCGGGCCATGCGAAAGAAGCCACAACATGAACTTCTCATTCAAGGAGCAATACAAAATTTAGTTATGCGAACACCGTATCTACTCACTAATTCACCGGACTGACAAAGATGGAAGCAATAAAAGGAGGAGATACAAGGAACAATGGTGACTATAGTAGCAACACACATGGAGAGGATCTAGAAAATCCATCTCAAGAGACAAATTCTACCACACTTCATGCGGATGCACTCAAGACAAGTTGCAAGAGCTCACACCTCTAGGGTCATCTATGCATGATAAAGAAAACATATAGAAGCTTCCTTCTAAAGAGGATTGTACTTGAGGAAACTCGAGAGGAGGATGTAGCACTAGAGAAGTAAACCAGAGATCCACAGGAGTCTTGGTAGGTTGGACGAGAAGAGAAGACGCCAAGGGAAACCCGGTGGTACTCGAAGGAGCAAGAGAGGGAGTTGATTCCTCTACCACTCCCCCACTAATATTTTGTGGGACCAAAAGCCTCCTAATTAGGGGAGGTATGATCCATATGGATCTAAAAACACACCATTCCATCAGATCCATCAACACCAAGAAGGAAAAGTGAAGAAAAATGAATGAATAAAAGGAGGTTATGTTTGTGTTTTAATAAAATCTTTGTTACGTGCAGTGAGCGGTTATAGAACCACCGGCTAACTTGGGTGGTAGTTGTGTAACTTCCGTCTCGCACTCGGTGGAAGTATCGACACTTTTACAGAAAAATAAAATCAAGGAACAAACAGTTCCAGAATTTGAAGAGATGGTTGTGTCTCTTCCCTTTCATGCCCTTTCACATCCTCCAGTGCATGGGAGGACATGGTAAGGCCTATAAATATGTGAAAGGCAGAGGAGATGGAATTTAGAATATCCAAAGAGATCAAGAGAAAATTTGGAGTCATGAGAAAAGAAAGACAGTTTGTGTAGACACTAAATCACACATTTGGGTACATTTCTAGGTCCTAATCACATAATACTACTCATATGATTCCTAAGAAAAAAACTAGTAATTGACATATACCTTTTGCCTCTTGTCTATCTTTCTTGTATCCTCTTTGGTCTTGCACACCCAATAGCCCAGTCTAATTTTTATTGTTTTATCTTTCTTAACTCGGACACCAATGCCTAGCCAAGAAGCCGCCGCCCATGGACCCTCATCCCCTCTAGGTGCCCCGACCTCTTTATATCTTACTATCCTCTTGTGGACCCCTTTTATCTTTTGGGAATATTTTTTTCTTATGGGTCACCTTTTAGTTTTCAATTACAAAATTAAAACAAGGGAATCATATAAATATAAAGCTATGTGATCATAATAAAGGACCAATCTCTAAGCATCTACTATCACCACCTAAGGTTGCATCCAAAGGCATTATAAGAGCATCAAAGAATCCATCTAGCACTCACTCAAGGGACAAGGGACTACATTTTCTACATACATGCATAGGAGGGGAAGTTCATTTTGACATCCACACATCTATTTACATTGTTACATCTAGTTATCACTCGTTATAAAGTGCATATTGCACAAGAGCTTTCGAGGGAATGATTTTTTACACACTTCACAAGAATTACATGGATTCTAAGATGTAGTTTAGCACTTGGTTGTAAGTTCAATTTTTCGTGTGACCATCAAGGTCAATCCAACTCCCCATTTACATATTTATTTTTAGGATTTGATGTGTTTTAGGTTTTTGCAGGATATCATTTATTTCGCAGGTTACAAGTGAGTTCTACAATCAAATAGCAACATAAAAGTGACCAAAAACAAAGGCTAGCGACCATATTCTAACACAAGAGCAATCATAGGTGCTTAGCGAGGGGTCTACACCACCTAGGATACCCTGACCTAATCCAAGCACCCCAACCCAAGAATATTTGGAAGTTACATAATTTTTTGAGTGTGGTTGCGATAGTCTCCTCCTCATGTTCATCAGTTTTCCAAACTAGAACACTTTGGGATTTATTAATAAATTATCTAAGTCTTATATTCCATCTCTTACACCTAGGGTTTCATTTTTACCTAGCTTATTGCTTGGGTCAAATCTTTACTTTAGCATTTTATTCATCATATGTGACTCTGCAATATTAGGATTTTAAAAAATCAATATTTTTAAAATCATTTAGCTATCCTCCTTATCATCTTGCAAAATATTAAGGGCATTTATATTGCAATTATCATTGAATCAATGAACATAATGATAACGATTGTTATGTTCTACACTAACAAATTGGCCACCTTAAGCATTATGGTATTATCTCATTTTCTGCACAAATTAATATTGCTACATCTCAATGGGTTCCTAAATATGATTCATATATATCTCATGAGCATCATACCAACATTACTAATGGAACTCAATAACCTCCTAAGTGCATTCCTCTAAAAATTAGTCTAACTCCGCCTCCACTCAAGTCATCTATAACATTACCAAGTCAAACTAAGATACCACCATTCAAGATCCCTCCCCATCATACTCAACTTTTGTTTCCAATTCATTTTTTCAAAAAAACTACTCCTTATAATGATGGCCAAGACACATTTCAAACTCCACCACCATGGCATGGTCCTACTGTTTCTTCTACCTACCATTGTGTTGGTTCTCTCTCTTATCATAACACGTATAAAGTTATCCCACAATGGCATGATATCTCTCACATCACCACATATATATATATATATATATATATATATATATATATATATATATATCCATCATTAGCACACTTGTGGGGTATCATGTTTACTATCCCCATCCTAGCATTATCACTGCCTCTCAATTCTAGCATTACACTCTATGCTTCGCACATAGTCTTCCTCATGCATCATAAACACATTGATAAACACAATTTGTGTCATCATTATATTATGATGCACTCTCTTTCTAAGCTTCACACTTGATTTTTTAGGGCATACTACTTACATGAACCTCACATCATACACATGATGCATTTCATACTCTGCACATTCATGACACATCTCTCGAGCATCACATTCTCACACAACACACTACCCTATGACATAATCTAGTTTCGTAGTTCATACTTAAATTATAAGGGTATAAATCTGAAATGAACCTCACCTCATCTCACACTATTCATTCTCTATACATCATTGATCTATATTTCTAGTGCACAGCTCAAACCTTGTCCCGATAATGCACTCTTGTTCAATTTTGACTATTGGTGGTGTAAATTAACTTGAAAAAATTAATATGTTGCTCACTAATTCACAGTCATTTAATCATCAAACCAAGGAACACAAACTTTCAATAATTTCAGTGTTGTATGCACACAATAAATTAATGAGGTATGGAAATAAATAGTTGTCACTACTATACTTAAAACAACAAAGCTTGAAAGTATAATGCTTGAAACAAAACTCAAAACTGAAAGTAAATGGATTCTAACACTATGATTAACAAAGAAAGATTGTAAATTTAGAATAGAGATAAAGAGGTAAATTTCTTCTCATCCTAATAATGAAATAAAAAACAAAAAAACTGGAGGGGTTTAGCAGACCACGAGTGGGCCCTGCCTTGGGTGCTAATCCCTCCTAAGGCTTGTAACTAAAAGCTACTTAATAGAACTCAAATTCTTTATTGAATTGGAATGAAGATTACATTTAGGAACAAAGCAACTTCTTTATCTATGTATCCTCTATTATCTTATTCTTTTTCTAGATCTCTATATCCATTTTCAGTATTAATCTCTTTCTTTATACTCCTTAAGTACAATGAAGTGAGAGAAGAAAAATTTGACTAGGAGTTCAAACAGACTAAGTAAAATATATTCTGAGAGACAAGTGGAAGATCTCAAATAGATCAACAAGAGTTCCAACACATGCAACATAATTAATTAACAAGTGTTCAAATATCAAACACATAACTCAAGTAACCATTAAGTTCCTTAGATCACATGTTTAATTGATCAATCAGTTCTTCAGTGAGTTGCAATGAATAATCAAATCTATTTGTTGAGTTATCTTCCAATTCTCATGTCCTAGTTATAACTACCTCTTCCAAAACATCTAAAGGCATGGATTTTCGTCCACAAGTTCTAAGAGTTATTCATAATTATGGCTCCTTTGCTTTAGGTGATATTCTTTTGTTGTATGTCATTCCCGTGGGGAGGTCCTTTAACTATGGATGAGTGGCTACATGAGGTTCCTTAGTTGTAGGTGGATCCCTTTGGCCATGGAAGGGTTTCTACAAGTAATTCCTTCATTGCATACAATTTACTACATATAACAATTTTCTTGCAAACATAAGTGACATCACACAAAGCATCATTCAAAGAACTTATTATAACCATAAGAATACATGCATACTCAAAATACCACAAAATAAAGATAATTAGCCATAACTATATTAATTAATATTCATGTCATAAGTTCAGGTTATGATGGTGATGTTTAACAGTATAACTAGGAAATAAAAGGACATGGCCTTAATGGATTAACAAAATACAGAAGATGAGTTGTTTATAAAGGGAATTTAAACAATCCATAAACTTTCGACAGTTTTTTATAAATGAACCTCATCTCATACATATCATCCACATTCGCTCGGGGCACGTTTCTCCTATCAAATTGATCTGTAAAATCTCTATTTTGGAATAGTTCACATAATAAAAAATAAACGCTATTGTTCTACTTTCAATGAAAATGATAGTTGAGCTAGTGATTAAATCAATTATACTTTAAAACAAAAAAATTTAGATAAAGAAACCATACCTAAGCTTAAGAAAACCAAAATAAAATGAATCCTGGAAACCTTTAGAGGAGGAAAACCAGTTGACAAGGGAAAAAAAATCTATCTTCCCTTTTTACTTTATTGGCCAATTTGCAAAAAGATACATACTTTACAACAAGTGAGAAAGGAAGTAGACACTGTTTAACACCTCCTCCCATCTACTAGATTGCTCTGCTCTCAAATTCATACAACTTTAATTCTAGCATTAGAATTATTGCTCACATACTCTCATGCTTCTTTGATGATCCATTCCTTTGCTCCTCCTAAGTATTTATATCCTTCCCCATGTCCTCCCGTGCACTGGAGGATGGGAAAATTCATGGCATGGAAGGGACAAGGTCGGATGCTCAAAATTCGTGTCCATCCACGCTCCATTTATTTTTCTTTACGAAAGTGACAGGACTACCACCCACTATATACCGTGGTGGTCACAGAAGTGTCACCCTAGCTAGGCGTGGTTACAAGAACAACACCTAGGTTGGGTGGTGGTTCTATAACCACCAATCTCTGCATAGAGTAGTGGTTTTGTTATAATGCAAACAAAACCTCCTTTTCTCCATTTTCCTTCTTTGGTGTTGTCTGATTTGATGAAGTAGAGTCATATAGGATCCCTATGGATCACACCTCCCTTGCTTAGGAGGATTTTGGTCCCACAAAATCTTAGTGGGGGAGTATATGAGGAAATAATTCCCTCACTTTCTCTTTCGAGTACCATCGGGAATTCCTTGGTGTCTTCCCTTTTAGTCCAACCTGCCAAGACTCCTGTGGACCTCTTCTCATATCTCGACCTTATGTTGCGCAATACATACTCCTCAAATATGCCTCATGATTCCAAGATGCAATCCTTGATGGAAGGTAGAAACCGTAGTCCTTCATCTTTATCAAGCATGGATGGCTCATATAGGTGGAAATTATCACAATTCACTACTGAGTACATCCATAAAATGGTGGAAAATCAAGCCGAAATAAATTTTCTCCAACCTGATCTAATATGGTGAAGGGTCCATATCATAGTGGCTTGATCTTCCATGCCTGGCATTGTAGTCTCTCCTTCCTCAAGTAAATCCAAAATTTGTCTCCAATATGAAGCTTATGTGCCCTCTTGTGTTGGTTGTGTCTAGCCTTGTACTTGGCTTAGGATTTCTCCAACTATTCTTTAACTTTGTAATGGATTTGTCGAATCCTCTCAATGAATTATTTTTCTTTTCACCTATGTGTCTCTTGTCTCCTCCTCATCCTAATGCCCAACTCGCTATGTCAAACGTATTTTTAGGTAGATATCCTAAGCATGCTTCAAATAGTGACTTCATGGTGGTTGTGTGTACTGCATGACTATAGGAGTGTTAAATGTAGGCTAAGGACTCATCCCAGTGTCCTTGGATATTTGTTGTTGTACCCTCCGATCAACTATACCAAAGTCCTTCTCACCATCTCTATCTGTCCATATGTATGTGGATGGAAAGTCTTGCTCCTCTCAGTAACTCGGTATCCATCTTGTCCCACAAAGTAGTCCAAAATTCCCTAAGAACTTGGAATCATTCTAAAAAACAATAGACTCTGCAAGCCAAAATGCACCCATACATTAACAAAGAAAATATTTGCTACCTCATGTGTGTTTACTGTCTTTTTACATGCCGAAAGAATACACATCTTACTTGAATCTATCAACAACAACATAGAGATAATCATGACCATTTATAGACATAGGTAATCCTCCTACCAATTCCATAGAGATGTCCTCCCATGGACTAGTAGGTACTGGTAAAGGCATATACAAACCCTCCTTCCTAATCTTAGGCTTGCTAGTACAACAAAGTTTACATCCACGTATAAATTTTGATACTTACTCTTGCATATAGGCCAATACATGTACCTTTACAAGTGGGCTAGGGTCTTACCAACACCAAAATGTCCCACTACTTTTGAGGTATGTGCTTCCCTCATCAATAGAATCCTTTCTTCTTTTCAAACATAAAGCTTCCCCCATTGGTAGATCATCCTATCCTTGAGATAAAAATCTTCAATCCCCATCCTTTCAGCCCCTTGGGACTGCAAATTCTGAAATTTCACCCCAAAATCTCTGTCCTAGGCATATACCTCTTTGTAAGCTTACTTCGTGAAGGGATTGATTTGAGAGATAGTGGCCAAGCAAGATATTTTCTCCTATGTAGCCAGCCTAGAAAACATGTTTGCCACCAAGTTTGTATTACCCTTCTTGTATTTGATCACCAGATGGAACTACTAAAGGAACCCCATCCATTTGTAGTGCCTTTCCTGCTACAATTTAGACTGTGCTTACAAATACTAGAGAGGTTTGTGGTCAGTGTGCACAATATTTTCTTTACCCAAAAATAATGCTTCCATTTTTTAATTGCCTAAACTAGTGCATACATTTTCTTATCATATACTGAATATCCTTTAACTGCTAAAAAAATGTTTTAATGATAGCATATGGATTTACCTCCCTGAAGCAACACTGCGCCCATAACATAATCATTGGCATCTATTTCTACTTCAAAGGGTTGCTGAAAATTAGGAAGAGAAATTATTGGCACATGACTAATATTTTATTTTAATAAATGAAAGGATTAATCTTGTTCCTTACCCCAGTCAAAACCCTTATTCTTTATGTCCACCGAGTGTAGAGTTGTTGTAGTCGTGGAGAATCCTAGAATGAACTTCCACATCTACTTGAATGCTCCCTCAAAAATCCTAATCTTGATGGATCCTATTGGTGTTTTCGAGTTGGTGACAGATTTCACATTCTTTGGATCCACTTGTAGCTCTCCTCCTCCAACCACATGCCCAAGATAGACAAGTGACTATTTGGAAAATTCACATTTCTTCATATTGCATAGCAGTTTTTTCTCCTTGAGAACTTGCAAGACTTACTGCAAATGAGTTAGATGTTCCTCCCATGTGGCACTATGAATCAATATATCATCCAGATAAAATATGACACATGAATCTATGAAATCCCGCAATAAATCATTCATCAATCGCATAAATGTAGCGGGTTCATTACATAAAAAATGGAAGTATTAACCATTCATACAAACCTTGTTTTGTCTTGAAGGAAGTATTTCATATATCCTCCTTCATTCTAACTTGGTGGTAACTTGACTTTCGATCCAACTTCGTGAATAATTTGGCAAGATAAAGTTGGTCCAAGATATCATCTATGTGGGGAAGTGGATATTTGTTCTTTATGGTGATATTTTCCAACGCGCAGATAGTTGATACACATTCTCTAAGAACCATCCTTCTTCAAACCATCACAATATGCGAACCACATGGTGAGGTGTTTAGGCGTATCACACCTTAGTCTAGTAGTTGTTGGAGTTGTTTCTTTACGTCAATACTCTCCAGAAGGATTTCCTATACAACTTGATGTTCGGTAGAGGGGACTCTAACAATAGCTAAATCTCATGCTCTACCTCCCATTTTGGTGGTAACCCACTGGGAGCCTGAAACACTTCTTGAAAAGACTGAATAATACTATCCAAATCCTATTTTCCCTGGTTATAAATCTCTGAAACTTCTACCCCATCTTGTTTATCCTTTAACAAAAGTAAACAAAATTGATTATGATTTTCCTAAATAAGTTGTTTTGCTTGGTTAGCACTCACCATAATAACTTGTGTCTTACGTTGGTGTGCCCGGATGTTGTAGCTGATCCCATCCTTGACCCATCTGTATCAGTTATACCTTCTCATAAATATATCATCCCAGATATACAAGTAAGGAATCCCAAAAAAAATATCAAATGCATTAAGTGGAATAACTTCAGCTTTCTAATACATCAATATATTGGGAATTTATCCCAAACTTGACCTTACATCTTTTTTTACCTGAATTTCAACACCCTTCTTCACCCAACCCAAAGGATAAGGGTGTAGATGCTCATAAGTCTCAAGACCAATCTTCTTTACAATTGCTTCAGAAATCAAGTTAGAATAAGAATTGGTATCATCCAAAGCATTTATCTTAGTTCTCTTGATCTATATTTTGATCTAGAATAGTCTACTCATCTCCTCTTCCCCGGTTTTCCATGTTGGTGGCTATGCATCCAAGACTCTCTTCTACATCAGATTCATCTTTGATTTCCACCTCCCCTTCTATCTTCATAGCTGTCATGGAATTATTTGAGTCCTTGGTTTGGTTCTTTAGATGTAACTCTAGATGCAACTTTCAAGAGGTAGTGTCAGTATGACCATTGATATCACCGTTCTTAAAAAAATTCTTGGGATCTTTACAAGTATTTAAAGTAGTGGCAGCTTTTTTACCTTTTCCTTTCTACTTACCTTTGTTACTGGTTTTCCCATGTTATTTCTTCTATTCATTTATCGATCGTTTTCCTTTGGCTCTTTCTCCTTACTTCTTCTCGTCATCATCTATATATAGTATGCCTACACACATGTATTGTTGAGATATTTGGGCTTCATGGAGATGAGTATTCTTTGAAGGTGAGTGTGAAATCATCCTAAGTACTTAGTCGAATATTCTCATCCTCCAAGTCCATATTCAACAACATGGCCTACCTCTAAAACTCCATAGTATAGTCCTACACACTTTAACTAATGACTTGTCTAAAATACTGCCATTTAATCGTTTGGGAAGTCTTGTGGCCAAGAGGATAGAAGTTAGCTCCAAGTAATTCTTTAAATTCTTGCAAAGATTTCAAAATAGGACATTTCTTCTTTTCACAAGTCGCTAAATGGATTTCAACCAAACCAGAGCATGTCCCTCCATTTTGAGACGTGTAAAGGTGATCTTCTATGCCTCGGTGACATTATGGACACTAAAGTAGACTTCCAATTGTTTTAGCCAATTATCAAGAAATTATGCATCTGCTTGTCCTTCAAAGCTTTTAGTTTCAACTTTTTTCAGCTTTAAAAGGAGGAGGATGATCATTTTTTACCTTCTCTCTTGCCATTGAAGTATCTTCTTCATGATCTTCCCCATATTCTTTCTTATCGTGGCTCCTCCCTATGCATAATTTTTCGACTAAGCCTCAAACCACTGATTCCATGGAGTCTTACTTAAATGAATCCATCTTTTAAAAATTTGTTAGTTCTTCTTGTCTTCTAAACATCCTATCCATCATGGTCTCCAACATCTTGATTCTACGGACCAATTTCTCTTCCTCCATTTAACCCCAAATTCTCTATTTCCACTTCCTTGTATAAATATCTAGATTACAAGATAAGGCCTCTTCACCTTTAGATCTTGTCACTATCATACAAATCAAAGAATGAATACCACGATCCTAGATATTGTTGGCTCTAATACCAAAATGATCTCGTAGACTCTCAACTTTTGAATAGTTCACAAAATAAAAAATAAGTAACATTGTTCTACTTTAAATGAAAATGACAGTTGAGCTAGTGATTGAATTAATTGTACTTTAGAACCAAAATTTGTAGATAAAGAAAACACACTTAAGCTTAGGAAACCAACAAATTTTTTATCCTGAAACCTCTAGAGGAGGAAAACCAGTTGGGAAGGGAAAACAACTCTTTCTTCCCTTTTTAATTTATTGGCCAATTTGCAAATAGATATAGACTTTATAACAAGTGAGAAAGGAAGTAGACAATGTCTCACACCTCCTCCCAGCTACTAGATTGCTCTGCTCTCAAAATCCTTCTTCTACAACTCTAATTCCAGCACTAGAACTCTTGCTCACATACTCTCATGCTTCTTTGATGATCCATTCCTTTGCTCCTCCCAAGTATTTATAGCCTTCCCCATGTCCTCCCGTGCACTAGAGGATGGGAAAAGTCATGGTAGGGAAGGGACAAGGTCGGATGCTCCAAATTCGTGTCCATTCACGCTCCATTTATTTTTTTGTCTAAAAGTGACAGGACCTCCGCCCAGTGCTGATCGGTGGTCACATGAATTCCACCCTAGATGGGATGTGGTTACAAGATTGTCACCCATATTGGGTGGTAGTTCTGTAACCACCACTCTACATAGAGAGGAGGTTTTATTATAATGCAAATAGAACCTTCTTTTCTCTATTTCCTTCTTTGGTGTTGACTACTTTGATGAAATAGAGTCATACAGATACGATTTTGTATGTAAAGTTTAAAAAAATTATGAGGCATGGAAATAAATAGTTGTCACTACTATACTTAAAACAATAAATCTTGAAAATACAATGCTTGAAACAAAACTCATAACTAAAAGTAAATGGCTTCTAACACTATGATCGATAAGGTAATCTTATAAATTTAGAATACGAGATAAAGAGGTAAATTTATTCTCATTTTAATCATGCAATAAAACAAAACAGCAAAACTATGGAGGGGTTTAGTAGACCACAAGTGGGCCCTACCTTGGGTGTTAATCCCTCCTAAGGCTTGTGAATAAAATCTACTGAACAAAACAAAGATTCTTTATTGAATTGGAATGGAGACTACATTTAGGATCAAAGAAAATTCTTTATCTACATATCCTCTATTATTTGATTCTCTTTCTATATATCTATATCCATTTTTATTATTAATATTTTTCTTTTGTACTCGTTAAGTACAACAAAACATGAGAAGAATAATTTGACTAGGATTTCAAACAAACTAAGTAAAATATCTTTTGCAAAAAAGTGGAAGATCTCAAATATATCAACAAGAGTTCCAACACATGCAATGGAATTAATTAATAAGTGTTCGATATCAAACACTCCTTAGATCACATGTTTAACCAATCAATCATTTCTTCAGTGAGTTACAATAAATAATCATATCTATTTGTAGAGTTATCTTCCAGTTCTCATGTCCTAGTTATAACTGCCTCTTCCACAACACATACAGGCATAAAGTGTCATCCTTCAAGTTACAAGAGTTCTTCATAATCATGGATCATTTGCTTTAGGTGATATTCTTTGGTTACATGTGAGTTGTTGCGGGAAGGTCCTTTAGCTTTGGATGAGTGGCTGTAAGAGGTTCCTTAGCTATAGGTGGATCCCTTTGGCTGTTAAAGGGTTTCTACAGGTAAGTACTTTTCTACATACAAGTTACTACATATAAAAAAATTCTTGCAAACACAAGTGACATCACACAAAGCATCATTAAAACAACTTATTTCAACCATAAGAATAAATACATACTCAAAATATCACAAAATGAAGATAATTATCCATAACTATATTAATTACTATTCATGTCACATGTTCAAGTTATGATGGTGATGTTCAATAGTATAACTAGGAAATGTAGGGACATGGCCTCAATGGCTTAACAAAATATAGAAGATGAGTTATTTATAAAGGGAATTCACACAATCCATCAATTGTCGAGGGGTATGTTTTTAAATGAACCTCATCTCATACATCTCATCCACATTTGCTTGAGGGGCACATCGCTCCTATCACATTCACACTACATTCCATTCCACTCACATTCACATCAAACTACATATCTTGGTTACGAATATTCTTGCTATTTATGCTTACATGTACACTTTGTTTCACATGCTAGACGGATGTTTTGTATGTCATTATCTTTATTATATATACATGTGTGTTCATTTTTTCTCTACTTTTGAATCTAGACTTCCTACAAAATATTTTCATGCAACATTAATTCTTGAACTATACCTCTTACAACTCCCATTGAGGCTCCTATGGGAATCTACTTTCAAATACATACTACGTGTCCTATTGTTTCATTTTATACTACTTCCTATTATTACTAGTACACTAATCTATCGGTATATACACGTCTTGACATAATTTTTATCTTTCTAACATGCTAATGGGTGCTTCATGTGCAAAAATTTATTTGGAGGAACTATTTTCCACCATGGTTGTCCTTTCTATGCTTTTTACTATTTTTTGTTATTTGTCATTGTATGCCATTGTTTGCAGGCTATGCCCTATGTCTTGTTTCATTATTACTTGTATGTTTGTAAATGTTTTGGCCCCGATTTTCTTGTGACATTATGAGTGATGTCCCATGTTTGAAACTCACTTTTCATGGTCTACTTTGATTACATTTTCTTCTATTGCATGCTTGTTACTTTTTCTACTAACACATATTTCTAGCCACTTTGTTTGCATATTCCTTGGTTTCTACAATACACATTATCCCCTTGTAGGGCTATGATTCCATATTAGCCTTCGGTCTTCTCCTTTGGGTTGCATCCTCCTATCAATGTCACATGCACCCCAAATAAGGGGGCATACATTAGGTGAATTAGTCACCCCATACAACAAATCAGAGCTTCAATACATGCCTGCATAAGTACATAAACAAAATATAGTTACAACAAAAGAACATCCTAGATTCGACTTGGGTCCTTAATTTAGTAAAGACATCAACACCTAGATAAAGACATGAGCACACAGGAGCTCCCGAACCTTCATGGGTACTTATGACCAGGGGAAATTACAATAATTTTCTCATATTAGGACATTTTTCAATTAGTTTACATGGTATAGGAAAAGTCCTCCAATAATTAGAATGCATTCTTCCTTCATTTTCTACTTGGATCGAATGGATCAAACATGAACAAAGCAGGATCACACCATCTATAGTGATGTATAAATTTTAGGAAGTATTCAGGATGGATAATAAAACTAGACCTTTCTCCCTAAAACTCTATTTTCATGGCATGAGATTGCCCTAACAAATCGCTCTTGGCATGAGATCACCCAATAAACTTGTTTTTCTACAACATCCTCGGGACATTTTATATTCTTCTCACTCATCACGAGATCAGGTGTACGTGTTCCTTTTACTACTTTTTCACATTTTTTACATATTTTCAAATGGTTTTTACTGATTTTCATAACACGTGACTTTTACTACTCTTTTGTTTTTATTTTGTAGGTCCATCCTTAATACACAACAAGAAGCAGCCCACATGATCAAATTACAACAACGAAAAACATGTATAAATATGGCACAACACACATGTTTCACCCCTAGGGTCACTTCCTTTTCCTTATCTTCCATGCTTCATTTTTATCACTCCAAGATTTTATTGTCTCTTGGGTACACTTTTTTACATCAATCTACATGGTTATCAAGTACGCATATCTTATATACTTTATGTTATCAAGTATTTACTCAACAACATAAAGTGGATTAAAATGTTGACATTAAATCACACACTTGGGTAAATTTGTAGGTCCTAATCACATACTACTATTCATATGATTCCCAAGTGAGAAAACTAGTAACTAACGTCTATCTTTGGCCTCTTGTCTTTCTTTCGTGTTTCCTCTTTGGTCTTTCACACTCCACATCCCATTCGATATGCATTTCATTATCTTTCTTCACTCTGGATGTCAGTGCCCAGGAACCCTCATCTCCTTTGGGCATTCCGGCCTCTTTGTACCTTACTCGTCTCTTTTAGGCCTCTTTTATCTTTTGGGTATCTTTTTTTTCTTATTGGTCGGCCTCTTAGTTTTCAATTACAAAATTAAAATAAGGGAATCATATAAATACAAAGGAATGTGATCATAACAAAGCACCAAGACCTAATCTTATACTATCACCACCTAAGGTTGCATCCAAAGGCATTCTAAGAGCATCAAAGCATCCATCTAGCACTCACTCGAGGGAAAATTAAAAGGGACTGCATTTTATGTATACATGCATAGGAGGGGAAAATCATTTTTACATTGACACATCTATTAACATTGCTACATCTAGCTATCACTCGCTATCAAGTGCATCTTGCACAAGAGGTTCCTAGGGCACAATTTCACACACACTTCATAAGAACTACATGGAGTCTAAGATGTAGTGTAGCGCTCGGTCATAAGTTCACTATATTGGGTGACTGTCGGGTCAGTTTGACTCCCCATTTACATCTTTTTTTTTAGGATTTGATGTTTTTTGGGGTTTTGCAAGATATCATTTGTTTTGCAAGTTACATGTGAGTTTTACAATCAACCAAAGACATACAGGAGACCAACAACGAAGGCTAGCCACTATCTTGTGACATAAGAACAATATTTTTTTGACCATTTTTTGCGAGTTATAGGTACCCGGTAGGGGTTTCAAATAACGAGGCACCTCTCGACCTAATTTAGGCACCCTAATCTAGGTATATCTGGTAGTTATAGAATTTTTTGAGTGCGGTTGTGAGCTCATCCTCCTGTTCATCAATTTTCCAATCCTGAACACTTCATGGTTTATTAAAAAATCAACTAAGTCTTATATTCCCCATATTTCACCTAGGGTTTCATTTTTACCTAGCTTATTTCTTGGGTTAGACATGTACTTTAGCATTTTATTCATCATATGTGACTATGCAATATTAGAGTTTTACAAATTCAATATTTATTAAATCAGTTTGTATATTTGTGTGAATAATTTGGTTTATTTTTTCAACCAAGAAGTGATAGAATTATGCTAATTAGGATTAATACCATGTCCTATAGGTATGATTTTTCATTAATGTAAAATACGGGAAAAGAATTAGGTTGTTTTCCATCAATGTCAAAGGGGGACATTGTTAACATGAGTGAGTTAGGTAGTTCTCATTAATGTAAAATATCGTTACTAAAAAATAGAATGATCTAGGAGTGATAGAATATACTTGTTGTGATAGAAACATGGGAAAACAAGGTGTGGTATGGTTTCAAGGATGATGAAAGTGAGAATGGCTTGCCTAATAGGCCTAATCGGGAGACTTGGTTAGCTTAGGTGATAGAACATGATGGTTTGAGTTGCATGGTGGTTTGAGGAGTTGTTGGAACCCTAGAATATTGAATAAGTATAAAAGGCACGTAGGCGCGCAAGGTCCCAGTTAAGGAAAGGCATGCAAGGGAAAAGCACGTAATGCAGGGTTTAAGAAAAGGGTTTAAGAAATCTTGTGGCATGCGACACATGTAGACAGAACCAAGGGTTTGGGACTTAGTCAAATTGGACGTTCAGGGCATAACACATGAAAAGCATGACTCATTTGTGCATGGATAAGGTGCCATCCTGACGAAAGGTTGGCCCAAGAAGGAGCATGCTTGCGGTAGAAGCTTCTAGAAGCACATCATGGTATAAAGTGGAAGGCTCAGGCATGGAGGAGCATGCTCATATGGAGGACCACATTTAGACACTTGGCATCGGATATGAGGGCACTGGAGGATGAGTTGGTAGCCCAAAAAGATATAAATACAAGCACCTCAGAGTAAACAGATATACTTAGAGAGTGGGTGGAGCTCTGCAGAAATACTGCAAGAACTCTGCTAGTGGGTAATTGTATTGGGAAAGGATGTATGGGGCAAGGGGATTGTAATTTTTCTTTTTGGTAGCATAGTTACATTAGTCTAGTTGTAATGCATGACTACATGCTTCTCTATGACACTCTGTAATGGCTCCATGAATGTAATGAGGTTATTAGTTATATATATATATATATATATATATATATATATATATATCAATGGTTCTGATGAATACATCTTGCTCATAGGTCTTCATTCATTTATGTTTATGTTAAGTATGGATGTCTGTATACTTCTTTCTGTTATGATACAAGTTATATAATCTATTAAGTGTACCATCATGAATGACTACAAGGATCTAGAGGTCATTCTGAGCTCTATGGTTCTTGTATGTCTTAAATCCTTTTGAAATATCTTAAACACAAATAATAGATAATGTTTCCCATAAAATCACATAAAAGAGAGACTTGGTACTCACGTGTGCCTCGGGTGAGCACCCATCTTCTCACTGGGTGATAGGTCGGTGTGCATGGGGTTCCTTTCTTTTGTGATAGGGGTAAAAATGACTACATCTTGGTTTCATTGCGAGACCTCTTTTCAAATTTGTAGTGGGAAATAACATTCATCATGATCTGTGTAATGAGTAATGATAGAGTGGTTAACATTGGAAAGTGTTGAATCATGGTTCAATAGCACAGAGGATGAATTTGCTCGGAGATTCAAAGACCGGACCTGATTTCGATGCATGTAGATGGGTAGAAGAGAACCTCTACCATGATCTGTATGAAACTTTTTTCGGTTCTTCCCAAGAAAAGCTGTGTGAATGGCTCTCAACCTATGCATCTAAATCAAGTTGGCGTTATGGATCGTGTGTGTGGACCCAAGAAGAATACTAAAGGTCAGCCGTAGGATGCGAGATCTGATGTGGACTGTGATGTGGATCATTGGTGGAAAGGAGTATTGGCTAGCTACACTCTGGAGTACGCCATTTCCACATATTCTTGTTCGGAGGTTGTTGAGTTTGAGTTTCTGTGGGAGCCTAGAGGATTGTTTCTACATGTTGTCCCTCTGGATATGAAAATCTTGATGGTTACCATGAGTTTAGAGGCATTCCTAATGGCCGGCTAAACCATTCTAAGCACTAGGCAAGGAAGCTAGGGTGGAGGAAGATGGCAGATGTTGCGATGGAGAAAGAAAGGGAGGAGAGATGACTCAAGTATGGTGAAGCGCGTGAAAGGGATATTGCTAGAAAACGTGAGGTTGTAGGTGTGATGGATGTATGGTAGCAGACATTGTGGGAAGTATTTGAGGTTCACACAGAGGACATGGAACTTGAGCAGTCTTTGTGACCCCATCTTGGCAAGCACGTAAGAGAGACCCCTTCAGCTTCTGATGAAAGTTAGAGACACAGAGAAAGAAGAACCATTGGCGTGCATCTAAGCCCACCTAGTGACCAAACCCTAGCACTTGATTTTCCAAATCAATGGGTACATATTGCTAGTCCAGTTGGTTACATTAGAGGTGATTGGTCTGCACCCAGGAGGTAGAATTTCTTATTTGGGCCTTCTATGGCTGCAAACACCAACCCAGTGTTAAGACTTTTGGGTAAGGTATAGACACAAAAGTTTTTGGTCTCATGTCTAGGAGTGGCACGGGGTATACTATTGGCAGTGGGGCATTACCACAAATCATAGGCACGCAACTCGGTGGAACTACGGGGACCTTGCACGACCGGTTAAGGACCCGGTGGATCTCGATGGCTTTGGTTGGTTAGGACTTGGTGGATCTGGTAGTTCTAGTGGTTTAGGACCCGGTGGGTTTAGTGTTTCTAGAGGAATATGAGCTCTCGGGTCTAGTGGATCTCGGTGGTTCGGACCTAGTGGACCTAGTGGATCCGGTGGTTTAGGACTTGGTGGACCTAGTGGATCGGTAGCGAAGGAAACATAGGTAGAAACCAAGGCTCTGGCTTAGGATGATTTAGGCCCCAACCACCCCCACAAGTTTTCTTTGAAATGTCTCTACATTTTCCCAATTATAGAGGTATTGAGGATGTTGCAGAACATGTTCATGTTATCCAAAATGTGCCCCTGCTCATTTTTTGTGGCTAACTCCTCTCATTTTTTCCTCTCTTGTGCCTCAGTCATAATATTTTGCTTTTTAGGCACTCAAAACCTTCTGGAAATGACACCATTGGATAGAGCTCTTTCTCAGCTTTCCAGAAAGGTAAAGTTTTCCTCCTAACTCCATGTATTTTTGAAGTTATGGCTCAGCGAAGTTTTTTGAAAAAATTTCCCCTGAAAGGCCCGCGGCCAATGAGATGCCACCACGTGGAACCTAGAGTGGCGAAGTGCTTTGGAAATTTTGGAAAATTTTCCAAATGACCAAAAAGGTAAAAATTCAAAAAAAAATTCCCACTGACTGATTTGGCCCTGTTTTGCCCTAAAACTTCAAATCGCCATATCTTTCGATCCGTGAGCTTAGTTTTTACATTATTTATATCAATGGAAAGTCTGGTAAAATTCTCTACAAGATTCTAGGGTCATTTTTGCATTTTGATGGATTTTGGAGAGAGAAAATAAAAAACGCTTCACAGCGTGGTCATGAACAGAAATGACGTTTCAACCACCATTTTTAATGAAGAATGGCTCCCATTCTCTCCCAGCATGGCTTTAATGTCGGGGATGGGTCCGTAAGGATGCCCATGCTGTTTTTTGAATGTGTTTTGGTCAATGGTTGAATCCCTTCCATGTTTTTCTACGTTTCTCTCTCACAGGCTCGTCCTCTTGACCGTAAAAGCCGATTTGGCTCATTTTTCAAAGGTTGAACATTTTTTGTGTATTGTATGCCCCCTTTCTCACCTTGGAAGTGATTTTGGTGGAATATTAGACCTTTTCTAAGAACTGCAACTCATTTTTGCCTCCCAGGTGTTGTAATGCAAGTGATTTTGATGTTAAAATAACAATACAAGCCCTGTGATTAATTTTTCATCCTCTGCTGGTGTTGTTTGACTAATTTCTGATTCTTCATTACAGTTATCAGTTTGTGCATGTTGTTTTGTTGCATTTTATGAATTGTGTCAATCTGCAGAAGTGAGAAATGCTCACCACTCCTTTGGTGCATCACCTATTAGCATTAGTTTTAGTTTATCTGCATTCTCTATCTATGTCTCCTTTGGAATTTAGGGTAGGATAAGAAATTTAAACCTCTGCAACTTGTAAGTGATAAATTTGATCAGAGGAGTTGAGGAACCAACCTCTAATCTGGAGATTCCTTTCCCATTTTACAAGTCCCACACTTGGGGAGAGGATTCAATGTTGTGCAATCACATTGGATGTCTAAAATATCAAACTAGAAATCTGATCAACATCCAGGGGTGCTGCTGATTTACAACAACAGCTCATAAGTGTGAACTAATATGGCACACAAAGGGTATCACAACACCAAAATGAAAGTCTAGTTAGTTTGCAACCATGTTGCAAGGGCGTGCGCATATAGCTGGTATAGGAAATATGACCCCCATCAAATAGTGGTGGACTATACTACTTTAAAGAACGCTTTCTTGGTATAATTCCACATTCTTGAGTTTGAGTAGAAGAGCATCGATGTACTTTGAAGGATATTTAGTAAGTAATGATAGAGAATGTGTAAGAGTATGATGTGTGCTTTAAAACTCTCTTATCTAAATTATCATATGATATTCACCCTTCGCAACATGCTCGGTGGTTTATTGGAGGATTGATCACCCATTTTAGTGAAGAGCCTTACTCATAAAACTTTTACGACCTACGTGATGCATTGGAAGCTTCTTTATGTGCCGAGGTTGTTAGTAGTGTTGATCACGGCATTATCCCGTTCCTAGAGGCTCAGATTGCTTCTATGGCCAAGCAGTTGGAAAAATTGTCTACAAACTCAGCCCATGAGACTCATAGTGTTTTGTGGTTGTGAAGTAGAGGGGCACGTTAAGGATAGTTGCCTCCGGAGGAAATTATGCTCTGTGGTAGTAGATTGTGAAATTTTTCATGGGGACCATGATGCAAGTAGATGCCCCTTACTACAATGCGCAATCGAAAGAATGTGTCTTGTTACTGCAAGATTTACACCTCTACAACCCATGATACTAAGGATTGTAGGCTCATTGATCAGATCCATGAGGCCATTGATCATGGGGTGTGCCAAACCAACATTTCCAGTAGTTCCAAGGGTGATGATTGCTATTATGAGGAGCGTGCAGATGGAGGTGCACATGGAAGAGGTTTTCGAGGAGGATTTTGGGGTCATGGTAACTGCGAGAGGAGGAAGGAGTGAGTTCCCGCATGGAACCTATTTCAATTGTGGATCTATAGAGCATTACAAATGAGAGTCCTGGACCTATTATAGTGCTCATGGTGTAGAAAGAAGCATAAGTATGAGGAGTTCCCGAGTTGTTTGAGCACATGAATCAGTAGCACCGGAAAGACAAGGGCACTGCAATGGTCAGTATTAAGAAGGTAGACATACAGTGGATGCCTCAGGTAACATGGGATGTAGGTTTGGAGCCTATCTTGGTAACAACAAGGGTAGAAGCCATGCACACAAGAGAGATACCAAGACAGAAGAACCTAGTTTCAAGGGAGGAAGTAGTTCATGGAAAGTACCTAGACCCCGCATCAAAAGGAGGTATATTAAGACACCATGGATGTCATTCAGATTTTACAAGGGGAAATCCAGTGTCTAAAGGAGTAATCCAAGAGGGAGGAACAAGGGAGGAGATTCGAGGTGCCAAAGGATGACCTGGATGAGGTCAAGGAGGTGTAAAATGTTAAGGCAAGAGAATATCATTCCCTTGCTAGAATCATGGTTGAGAGAGAAGGTACCACGCGCTGGAGAAGAGAACAAGAGGTGGGTCTTTCACTCAAACCTTCCCCCTCATAGCCTTGAATATGACAAAGATATCACATTGAATGCAGTTGTATATGGATAGCTCCTTAGTAATATCCTCATTGACACAGGCACAGAGGTTAATGTTCTAACTTTGGATGCATGGCATCAGATGGGAAGACCTGTGTTACAGCCATCTTCAAATGTGTTGTATATGGAAAAAAAGACTAAGGCAATGCCCATCGGTGTCTTAAAGGATGCAGCTATCACTATCCAGGGAGCTAAGTTTACTGGGGACTTCAAAGTCTTGGTGCTCACCGAGGTAGACAATTTCCCAACACTACTTGGGTGCCCATGGTGTTACAAGAACAATGCGGACCTTCGGTTCAACAAAGGGTACATTAGCTTTGAAAATAAGGAGGAACGGGTCATTATACCCTTAGCTGATGGGAATTCAACACCCTATATTGAACCTTTGGGGAAGAAGTTCTGGACAGGATATATGTGCACTCAATCAGGGACCCAGAGATAATACATCCTACCAATGGAGTTATCCAGTTTGAGGATGCTCAATCAGAAAGTGATACCACCAGTCTAGCATGTGAAAATTGGGCACATGGAACTTATGAATTGATGGGATGGCAGTTGAGAGGGTTGGTGACCAAGGTGACAAAGGTGTGCATAGTCCGGTGCCTAGGAGGAAAGGAGCTGCCTAAGTATTCAAGAGGATCCTTCCCTGAGATATTTTTGTAGGAAATGGAAGCTCAGTGGAAGAATGAGAAGGAACAAAGGGGATGTTAAGTTATGTCCTACTTGGCATAGCTACATGGTGGTGGGCTACACATCAGGAGAGCCTTTTGGAATGGCACGAGGTAAGAATTGCTCTCTCTATCAGATTCTCTAGGAGAAATGTGCCCACCACCATCAAGGACTACCATGGGAAGGAGCCCGCCTCTTTCCATATCTAGGAGTGTGAAAGGATCTGGAGAGAAGGCACGGCTTTTTCACCATCCCTTTGGGTGCACAAGTTATACTCTACACTATAGGGTTGCGCGCACGCATGGTACATTCATTCGAGACATGCCGCCAGATAGGGAATTGGCAAGAGCTTGCAGATGACCTTTTTCAAACCTTTGAGTATCGTAGTACAGAGCCATCGGTTGATAAGGACTTGTAGGCAATCAAGTGCCTTACCATGGGGGATAGTGACATGGCGGAAGATAGGGTATTTGGAGTTACTAGGTGGAACAGGTTTGGAGGTGTGTTTTGAAGAAGTAGAGAAAAAGAAGAGTTACAGACTTGAGCGCGTGTGTTTGGAAAAGGAGAAAGGGAAGTTGGTGTATGTAATTGATGGTGAGGAAGTAGAAAATTTTGATGTTAACCATTTTGTAAGGATGTGCAAGGTAGTGGATAGTGTTGATACTCACGCATGCGCCTACCATGAGCCCTTAAAGATAAATAAGGTTAACATCAGTTTAGGAGAAGAACCTAAGGAAGCTATTATTGGAGATTACTGGTCAGAGAAGGAAGTCTCTAAGATCATTGATGATTGCGTGAATTTGAGGATTTATTTCCACACGGGTACCATGAGCTCAAAGGTGTTCAACATTCCTTGGGGGAGATGAATATAAAACTGAAGGATAGTGCATGCCGATCAAGAAGAGGCCCTACCAGATGAATCCCAATTTGTGCATAAAGGTTAAGGAGGAGATAGACAAAATGATAGCTTTTGGGATCATTGAAGCAGTGGAAGAATCGGAATGGATAAGTTCAATGGTAATCAACATCAAGAAGGATGGATGGATTAGGATCTGCATGGATTATAGGGAACCGATCACGCTTGTGTCATTAAACCTTTTCCAACCCCCTTTCTTGAAGAAATTTTGGAAGGAGTCGCTAGGCGCGAAATCTATTGCTTTACGGATGAATATTCAGGGTACCACCAAGTCTGGATTGCAAAGGAGGACCAAGAGAAGACAACTTTCACCACCGAGTGGGGAATTTTTGCATATATGGTCATGCCCTTTGGGTTAAAGAATGCGCTTTTTTTTTTTCACACATCATGGTGCAAGCATTCCAGGACTTCATCCATAAGTTTCTTCATGTCTATTTTGATGATTAGATAGTGTATGGTCTAGTCAAAGACCATTGTGAAAATTTGAGGTTGATGTTTGAGAGGTGTAAGTAGTTGAGGATATCCCTCAATATTAAGAAATGCATATTTGCTACACCCTTTGGCACGTTATTGGGGCATATCATATGTAATGAGGGTTTGTTGGTACATCCTACTACAATTGCAGTTATTGTGGGGTTAGGGAGCCTACTAGCCAAAGTGCAAAGGTCTGCAATTCCTTGGGCATATGGGTTATTACAGGAAATTCATCAAGGGGTATGCTAAGATCACCGCGCCTTTAGAGGAACTACTTAGACATAAAAGTGCCTTCCATTGGGAAGAGGTGCACCAGAGGGCATTTGATACATTAAAGGATAGGCTTGTCACCGCATCTATATTACGTTTTCCCTCTTAGGACAAGTCCTTCCATGTCCATGTAGATGCCTCAGAACCACTATTGGAGCAAAGTCTTTGGCATAGCCAAGTGAAGGAATTGCTGATCATCCTCTATGTTTTTCAAGTACACGAAGTGACACCGACAGAGAAAAATTACACCATAACTGAGCGTGAGGCATTATCAATGATCTACGTGCTTTTCAAGTTTAGACAATATCTGCTGGCAACACCCTTTGTGTTTTACACCGACCACATGGCATTAAAGTATTTGGTGAACAAGCCCATTCTACAAGGGCACATATGTTGGTGGGTATTGTTATTTCAAGAGTTTGAGTTCACCGTAGTAGTGAAGCCTGGAAAAAGCAATTGTGGACCTGATCATTTGTCAAGAATTGATTCAGGGGAGGATGCACAGAGTATTGAAGAGAAAATGCCAGATGTGCAACTATTTAGGTTACAGTGCATGCCCTTAGATTTGGAGGAGATTGTGGTATTTTTAAAGGAAGGTGTGGTGCCAGAAGGAATGAAGGCATTAGAGAAGAAATAGCTAGCCATACGCATCGCACCCTACATGTTGGTCAGTGGAGACTTATACAAGTTAGGACATGATGAAGTTTTGCACAGGTGTGTATTAGAGCATGAGTGCCTCGCCATCATGGAGGAAGCACATGGAGGAAGTGTGGGTGGAAATTATGTAGGTGATGCCACCACGTATAAGATATTAATGGCAAGTTTGTGGTGGGAAACCCTGTACAAGGATTGTAAAGACTATTGTAAAGTGTGTGACCATTGTCAGCACATTGGCAAGCCAGGAAAGAGAGATGAAATGCCTTTGCACCCTATCCCTAGCACGGAGCCTTTTGAAAAGTGGGCAATAGAATTTGTAGGCCCTATTGCACTAGCGGCGCACAGGACTAGGTCATTTTATGTCATCACTTGCACGAATTATCGACAAGGTTGGCAAAGGCAGCCCCAACTAAAAATTACACAGTAGCCATAATGGCAATATTCTTTTGGAACATTATCATAAGGTATGGATGTACTTTGAGTTTAACTAGCGATAGGGGTACGCATTTATTGATTGAGACCATGAGGATCCCGTTAGCAAATTCATGGTGGATCATCACAAGACTATGCCCTATCACCCATAAGCAAATGGAACCGCAGAAGCATTCAAAAAATACTTGAGTTATACCCGACCAAAATTTGTGATGTCGGAAGACAAGATTGGGATGATAAAGTATCAAAGAATATTATGGGCTTACAGAAAAACTTATAAAAGGTTGAAAAAAGCCACATCATTTCATTGGTGTTTGGCATGGAATTTTTTCTCTGGTTGAATTCATGCTACCTTCTCTACTAATAACATGCACAGAGGGTTGGATGATGAGCAAGCACCGAAGAAATAATTGACGAGTTAATGAAGTTGGATGAGAAACAATCACTCACCAAGTGGAGCCAAATAGAAGAGAAAGCAAAGCAAAAGGCTTGGCATGATTGCCACATAAGAAACAAGAAGTTTGAGGTTAGGTAGATGGTCTTACTTTATGATTCTAAATTTCTGCGCCATCCTAGAAAGTTGAAAGTCCATTGGTTGGGTCCTTACACAATCTCATACATCCTTGATTCAAGCATGTGCCGATTCTGAAGCCTTTGGATGGGACGAAGTTACTTGAAACTTCAATGGGAGTAAGTGAAGCCCTACTATAAATAAGTCTTCTTGGTGTTTGTAAATAAGGCGGTTTTACCAGATAGTTTAGAATTTTCCTTTACTGTTTATTTTCTTGTGTTTCCCTTTTACGTTGTTGTTTTGTTTTGTGCCTTGGGCGCCGGTAACCTTATTGCTACTTTTTGAGAATCATGAGTGTGCAGAGGACCACACATCATTTTAGTGTGGGGTGGAGTAATGTGAAGGAGCACATGGTTAAAGTGCCAAGGAATTTTGTGTTAAAAATCCTAGTTGAATGGCCCAGGTGAAAGAGGTGTATGGAGAGAAAATATGGAAAAAGGATGGTTGGTGTCAAGATAAAGCTACTTGTAGATCCCACGTACAAAGGAGGAGAAAGCACATTAAGCAACATGAGGTAGGTGAGAGAAAAAATCAGGATAGAAGAAGTGCCTTCGGTGCTGGTTACGCGCATGCAAGAGTCTCATGTCATGTTGGATTGGTTGCGCGCTAGAAGGTTGGAGGGTTGTCCATGTAGGTTGGGCACGTGAGTGAAAGCACTGAAGATGGGCTTTGTTTGAAAAATTTGCATTAAATGAAAAAGGTATGGTGGTAGGTGAAGTATCACTTAATGCTCAAAAAGGGAAAAACTATAAATAAAGGGGTTAAGGCACTTCATTTTTCACTTTACGTATAAGGAGAACGAAGCACTTTTTGCACCTTTACAAACTAGGGCTTCCAAAAAATTGATCCGTGTGAAGAAAAATTTAGAGAGATTGAAGCATGGGTAACTAGTTTAGATTTGTGAACCAAGAGGAAGGGATTTCACGGGTGTAGGAGAAGTTGTGAGAAGGCACCATCTTGTGAAGGGAGTATCCCAGTTAGGGTTTGAAGAACTAGGGCACGGATTTAAGAAATTTTCTTCACAAGTTTGAGATCTAAGGTTGGAGAGAGCGGAAGAACAGTAAGACAGTGATTGAAGTGGGAAGAAGACCTAGAAAATGGCACCCAAGAAACTAGCTAGTACACCCAAGAAGGGCAAGGGAAATGGCAAGGGAAAGCAAGAAATAAATTAAAGCAAGCACAAATGAAGAGTGGTATGCAGAAATGCAGTACCCAGATGGAGTGTTGTTGGGGAAGGAGTGGGAGTCCCATCTTAGGGACATGTCTGTAAATGATTATAATCATCAAAAAAGCACAATCGAAAAGGAGTTAGCACTAGAATTAGTACACCCAACAAACAAGAGGACACTAGAGGGTTTTCCCATTTATAATGATGACGTGAAGGTCAAGTTGGAGAAGGCAGGGTTATTACAACTCTTTGAGTTTCCCTACTTCGAAACCTGAGTGACTATATTAGTGGCTAATGTCGTGTGTGCATGAGGACTATTTCCACTTCGTAAGGTGCAAGTTGTGCATAACTCAGCTAATTTCACATTTCACATGCCTCATCTGTGAAGGAGATGGGTTGGAGGATGACTTGACTGACAAAGAAGCGATTAAGGAAACTATTGCTGCTTTTGCATGCAAAAAGGGGTCAAGGTATTATGATGTCACAGACATCAAGGATCCAGTGATGAAGATGGCCACGTACCTAGTGTCAAAGCTAAATGGACAGAGAGATGGACCCAAGTCAATAAGCCATGGTTGAATGTTTGTAGAAAGATTTCAGAGGGAACCATCTATAATTTTTCCGCATTCATCGCGGATGAAATTATCAACTACGCGAAGGAAGGTGATAGGATCCTTTTTGGAAATGTGTTGTTAACCATTATGTTTTCAGAGATCGGGGTACTAGATGCATCAGATAAGTTTGTATGGGAGTACCCTACTGAAGACCCCTCACCCACCAAAAGGTTTGAGAAATATGCTTGTGACACTATGACAACAGTGCACAAGGCACACTTGGAAAAGTGGTACATGCACCTAACGAACGTGTTTGAGGTAGAATGGAGAATTCTGAACAACTTCCAATAGCCACCAAGGGAGAAGCATAATTTACTATGTACCAACATTTTTTTTTAGGAAGATTTAAACTATCAGATGGGACATGGAGCCCATGGTGCAAGATCCCCTTTGCCTTCATAGCTCAATACTTCCAAGCGGGAGTAAACAGGTTCAAGGAGTCTAAAACATTTAAGTTGGAGCTTGGTAATCTAGAGTAGGAACATAGGGAAATGTGCAAGGGTTGGTGTACCCGACAAGCGCACATACATGGGGCAATATGTATTGCATGAGGTAAAAATGACAAGGCCCATGACTCTGCCCATTGCAGAAGGATCCGCGGTGCACGTATACATTCGCATAAGACCCAAGTCAGAGAAGGGCACATATCTAGAGAACAAGGTATCTATACCTCAGGATCTAACTAGGAGGAAAAGATCCATGCCCAAATGGGAGGAAAAAGAACTAGAAGAAAATCCCAAGTGTGGTGGAGACACAGGTAATAGGTTCCCCTGGGAAAAGTGCCGAACCAAAGCATGTACACGTGCAAGAAAAATCCC
Source organism: Taxus wallichiana var. yunnanensis (assembly GCA_018340775.1). NCBI lineage: Eukaryota > Viridiplantae > Streptophyta > Pinopsida > Cupressales > Taxaceae > Taxus > Taxus wallichiana. The sequence goes on along the minus strand of CM031242.1, from coordinate 352,000,781 downwards.
ATAGTAAAAGAGAAGACTCCAGAGCTAGAAGAGCCATTAGATAAGGAGTCATCAGAAGAAGAAGAAAGAGTCACCTACACCAGAATCTCTGGTTAGGAAGAAGTAGAGGGTAGAAGAGGAGACCACCTCGGAAGAAGTTGGAAGTTTGGACAAGTGCATAGGAGAGAAGGATGGTAGTGGAGAAGAAGTAAGTGGGGAAGAGGACCCTAGGAAAGATCAAGGGCTGCCTATTTTCAATATACATGATTTAGAGGAGGAAGGTGGAGAAGAAGAACAAGGGTTCCTTTTTGTGCGGTGCAAGGATAGCCAGGTAGGAGGAAGCACCTAGGACATGGGAAAAGATGAAGAGGCTAGCACGTAGAAGCAAGAGGTTCCAAGCTCAGCACAAGAGTAGACAGCCAAGGTGGTAGAAGAAGAGGAGACAAGGGACATTGAGACCCTGGTGGAGGAAAAAGTGGAACACGGTGTTGAGCCAGTGTTAAGAAAAGAGAAGGAGAGCACGGAAGAGGAATGCGACAACACTAGAGGCCCGGTTTTAACTATAAGTATACCCAAAGGTACACACACGAGAGGAAGGTGTGTAGAGGGGGAGGCCAGAGATGGGTTATATTGATGACCCTAAGAAGGTGTTTCACGTGTGGTTCTAGAGTACACTTCCAACGGAGGAGCTTGTATGCATGTCATCTTTTGACAAGGAGGCTACCTACCCGAGAAAGGAAGATGATCTCTTGGGAAATTGAGTCCCACCTTGATGAGCTAGAGTTTGAGGTAAGCCACGGGAAATAGTAACATTTCCAAGACCAAGAGAAGATAACCCAATGGTGGATACCCAACAGCTCTCGGATGAACAACTGTGCAACGTGCTTAATAAAGTCTTCATTGAGATAGAGGCTAGACTCTTTAGGTGAAATGATAGGATCAGGGATCTAGAAGGGGAGCTGAAGGAGAAAGAGGAAGAGCTAGCTACATTGACCAAGGAGATGAGCCAAGAAAATTTAATCAACACCCAGTGGTAGTGGGAATTGAAGGATGAAAAGGCCAAGGTGAGCGTTGTGTATAAGAAAGTAGAATCCATCAACGGGGCCATACTATTAAAGCATCCAAACCTAGCATCACCCGCGTAGAAGTATGGATCTTCCTTGGGATGCTTGGAGGATTTAACAAGGGTGCTCACCATGGAAAGACAACTGCTATCCTTGGAGTCTGCAGAGGAAATGGTCACACATTTGGAGAAGGAAGATAAGTTGAAGATCGTAGGGCTTGTCGTAGAGTACAAAATAGTGCTTGTTGATGTAAGGGCTGCTTCCTAGACTATTGAAGCTATGTATGACAATTACGCAAATAGAGACAAAGTGGCAGTGCCTTGGTCACCACTCATGAGGTAGAACTCAAGGAGTTCTAGGAGAAAAACAAGGGGAATAGGGTGGAAAGAGACAAAATCCTTGCCGAGGTTGAGAAGAAATCAGAGGCCATTAAAACCTTAAGGGCTTCAATCAAAAACCAGTTGAAGGAGCTATATCCGTGTATCACACGAAGAATGGACACGTTAGAGGATATATGCAAGGAATTGGAGAAGATCATGGATACTATGAGCGCACAAGGAGATGGACTAAATTTTGGGGAGGTGAGCACCCTCGTCGGCAACCTCTATCAAAGAGCGCAGGATGAAGTCGATGCCTGGAATAAATTAGAGTTCGACTTGAAAAAGGATTTTCCTAGTCTGTTGTAGTGATTCTTTCATTTTCCCATTCTTTCTTCTTTCCCCATTCTTTATCCTTTCCCCATTCTTTCATCCCCTTATTATTTTTCCTAGGCATATGCCTATTGTATTCTTTCTCTCACTAAGAGGACTGTTCCCACAGATGGAGAATAGGCGTAGTGTGGGGTGATTTTGAGCCCCTAGAATATTGACTAAGTACAAAAGGCACACAGGTGCATAAGGTCTCAGTTAAGGAAAGGCGCGCAAGGGCAAAGAACGCAAGACAGGGTTTAAGAAAAGGGTTTAAGGAATCTTGTGGCATGCACGATACGTGTAAACAGAACCAAGGGTTCGGGACTTAGTCAAATTGGATGTTTGGGGCAGAACACATGAAAATCATGACCCGATTGTGCATGGATAAGGTGCCATCCTGGCGACAGGTTGGCCCAGAAGGAGAATGCTTGTGGTAGAAGCTTCTAGAAGCACATCATGGTATAAAGTGGAAGGCTCAAGCCTGGAGGAGCATTCTTGGATGGAGGACCACATTCAGACACTTGGCATCAGATTTGAGGGTGCTGGAGGATGAGTTGGCAGCCCAGAAAGCTATAAATACAAGCACACAGAGAGTAAACAGATATACTTAGAGAGTGGGAAAAGCTCTGCAAATACTTCAAGAACTATACTAGTGGGTAATTTTATTGGGGAAAGGATGTATGGGTCAAGGGGATTGTAATTTTTCTTTTTGGTAGCATAGTTACATTAGTCCAGTTGTAATGCATGATTGCGGTCTGCTTCTCTGTAACACTCTGTAATGGCTCCATGAATGTAATGAGGTTATCGGTTATATATATATATATATATATATATATATGAATATCAATGGTTCTGATGAATACATCTTACTCATAGGTCTTCTTTCATTTATGTTTATGTTAAGTATGGATGTTTGTATACTTCTTTCTATTATGATGCAAGTTATATAATCATTAAGTACACCGTCTGGAATGACTGCAAGGATCTAGAGGTCATTCTAAGCTCTATGGTTCTTGTATGTATTAAATCCTTTTGAAATATCTTAAACACAAATCATAGATGATGTTTCCCACTAAATTCACATAAAAGAGAGACTTGGTACCCACGCGTGCCTCGGGTAAGCACCCAACTTCCGCTGGGTGATAGGCCGGCGCGTATGGGGTTCCTTTCTTTTGTGATAGGGGTAAAAATGACTACAGGATTATGGTCAAGGCATGGATAACATGAGGAGAGTGTTTTGAGACACTCATGTGACTATCATATTGAATATACATGTGTAATCAGGGTTTACAGGTGTTCATCTAGACCTAGTCTAGGTACTTGAAGGCCAAATAGAGCATGAGAGTTATTTACAGGGCTATGTGATCTCATAGAAGCATGTAGAGGTGTGATACATTTTTCTTAAGTGTTTTAGGTCCTTTTAAAGAGCTTGGAAGTAGAGGTATGGTGTTTATCTACTTGGTCTAGGCCTAAACTAGACCTAATCAATCTACTTGGTGGCCTATTGGTGCATGATTCTCACTTGCGAAGTGTGTGAGCCCTTAGAGATGATTGGAAAGGTTAGTCACATTAGTTTCATTATGTAAATGCATTTAGAAGAGGTGGCGTGATTTTTACGGTATTATAATACTTTATAGTGACCTAAACTAGGAAAAACCCTAAGGCCTAGTCATGCAAATGAGTTAGGTAGTGAAAATTTAGACCTTTTATGATAATTTAATGATTGGATATGATTCATATATGTTTCTTAGTGGTGCGGGAAAATTTTCAAGTAAACTTTATGGTGTTTTGAGAAAAACAAGGTTCAAGAAAGCATGTTTTATAGCTCGATATGAGAGAAATTGATTTGGTTAGCACATGTAACATTTTAATGGGTCCTAAGTCTTTTAGGTATGTTTAATCATCTAATTAAGAAGATATAATATTTGGGATGTGATCAAATGAGGCCCTATCTTTTATATACAAGTGTTAAGATGGTAAGAAGGTCAAAACCCTTCTTAAATCCTAGTCTAATAGTGATGGATGAAATTTTTTTTTTTAGTCCAAAATGGATTGGATAATCAAATTTTATGATTGGGTGATGGAGAGGAATCTCCCATCTTTCATATGGTAGTGATTTCATGTCATGACACCGAGTGGAGTCCACTCAAAAGTTCTTATTTTTTAGGAAATTAGGTTTTACTCTTAGGTTTTCCATTAGACACAATACCTAAATTAGTTTTATGATATGTGTTGGATCTATGATACATGTTTGAATACATTTTAGATCTTGGTGAAGTGTTTTGATGACCTGTATAGGTCAAAATATGTTGACTAGTTTTTAGCAATCATGGTGAATGAGTGTCCTTAAGAACTTATGACCTAAGTTGATGATGAACAATGAACATGGATTTGAAATTGTTTTATACATCCTATTTGACATTTTCATGTTTTTAAAGCTCTTAAAATGAGTTGATGTAGCATGGTTGAGGTAATAAGTTGACCTAGTTTGACTCGTTCAAGACAACACTAATTTTGGAATAAGATTGGTCTTTAAGACCAATATTTTGGCTTAGATGATGATGTATATCCACTTGAGAGTGATCAGGAATAAATTTGATCCTATTTCATGTATTTATAATTCATTATCAGCAATGGTTTAAGAAGGTATATTTTCCAAAAACAGTTCTGGGAAACTCAATTTGTTAAAGGGGAGAAGTTGTTCTATTTGAGTTTTTGGATGATTCATGAGGTATAACATGATTATAAGTGTTCTTTAGGTCATTTTATTTCTAATTAGTGGATACATGTTATAGTTGAGTTTTTTTGTGTGATATTGGGCTTAGTTGTTGGTGACTAGTTCCTAGAGGTGTTTGGTTTGAGTAGGAAACAATCCTACTTGGTGGTGATGTGAATGAAATGGATGGTGAAGAAGTTTTGAGATGATGGAAGGTGTTTATATATTTTTTTTTTACATGTGTGAATCCTTTGGAGGCATGACATAGCTGGAGTGAGTGTTTGGAGTCCTCAATGAGCTCGGTGGAAAATAAATCAGCTACTTGTTATAGTTGTGCAAGTTTGAGAGTCTTGATTCATTATCGACCCATATGGGTCTTTCATGTTGATTTATATGAGTATCCATGTGTTTTTATGTTTTACATGACAAACCTTAAGGATCATGGCTGACCTAGCTATGTTTAGGATTTTATTCAAGTATAAAAGTGTATGTAATTGATCATTTTGAACTAGTGTTGTGAGAGGGGGAGAATGTGAGCTAGGTATGAGTGTGAAAGTGATATGAGGGCATCAAGACAAAGATAAGAGAGTGTGTGAATTTATAAGGAGTTTTGAATAGCTATTGTGTAAGGATAATTGTCCAAATTAGTCCATGAAAGAACAAGTTTGAGAAAAGTAAGAAAAGGTGAATTTGAAGATGATTTTAAGGTGTATGAGCTGAATTTTGTGATCACTATATGTTGTGTGAGTAGCATTTCATTAGTGGTCTTCCATTTTCAAAACTTATGTGATGAGTAATATTCATACAATTCCTTTTGTGCTCATATATAAATTTTCCATGCTAAATAAAAATCTAATACCTAGTAGCTTCTAAGCAATCAATCAAACCCTATAGAACCATAAAGATAAGAGATTATGAGAAACAACTTCTTCAATGCATACACAATATTAAATCAAATGCTAAGCTATTTCTTACTCTCTAGATTGCAAATATAATAAAATGAACCTATTTACATCACTTCTAGAAATCAAAGGGGAGTGGTTCCTCAAAGATTGAAGATGGAATCTCACCAAAACATGGCTATAATGCCATTTTGGATCTTCCCATGCTCTTCAATTTGAGAGAATGGATGCAAGATGAGGAAGCTATTTCCTTCAATGGAATGGCTCAAGATAAAAATTCCTATAGTTTATCCTCGGGAAAATAAGGTGTAAGAAGAATGGTAAGGGGAGGGTTTATTATATAGCTTGCATGCAGAGGAAAGGCTAAAAAATTGATGAATGTGGGATAAACCCCAAAGAGGAAATACAAAGGCCATGTATGTTTAATAAAGTATGTGCACTTTGTGGGAGTTGAAAGGGGGTTTAATTAATCAAAGGTGATTAATTAATAGAAGGGGGATTCCTATAGAGGCTTTAGAAGAATGTTAGTATGATTTGTAGGATTTAAAGAGAGGAAATGGTTTAATAAATGATGATTTATTGATTTAGACTAGTAGGCGTAATTAATTAAGAATAATTAATTGACCTAGGTAGAAGTGGATGTTAATTAACGAAAGGTCGTTAATCGACATCCTAAGTGATAGGAGGGATAATTAATTAGCGAAATGTAATTAATTAATGATAGTAGAGGGATACTGGTGGGTTATTTATAAAGTGTCGTCAATTTATAGAAAAGAGGATAGTGCAATTTAGGTATTAAAATTGCTTGACCAAATTTTGGGTGTATACATTTTCCCCTCTTTGGGGTGGTGTAAGCGATGCCACTTCAAAGATAGTAGACAAGTGTGAACAAGTGAATTTTTTGAAGGGATAGAAGAAAAATTAGTAGAGTGAATGATGTCCCCTCGAGTGTTGGTAGGGTGATGAAAGAGTTTGATCAATGATCGAACATATGAAGAGAAGAGACCGAAGCAGGGTAAAATCCCATTATAGTGGGAGACAGACAATGATATACCGATAATCAATATAGAGGAGAAATTCAGGCTTTGATCCCTGCATAATACCAGTACATACTTTTTTTTTGAAAATTTCATGGGGGTATCGTTGTGAAGCACAAGATATGATTTTCTTAATATATATTCTTGGAAATGATTTTCAACAGTGATCCCTATTTCCCAAGTGAGTTGGAAGAATAGTGTTAATAGAAGAGAATGATATGGAAGAAAAGGAAGATGAAGGGGATGGAAATAGCTTGCATCTAGCTGATGTAAAAACCACATTATGTCATCATGTTGCAAGTGATCTACATCATCGGTCCTTATTAAAATATGTACGCATACAAAAAAAGTGTATAATAACATGGAAAGATATAATACAAACATTTTTTCATTTCCAAAACACTAACTCAATGCAACATACATAATATAATGCAATACGAGAAAGTAAACAAGATAACCTAACAGGGAAACAAGTATAAACACACATACTCAAACAAACAACGTTCAAGACAGTTGCACAAATGTTTTTGTTATTAAATTGTGATTCTAACCTATGCCAATGAATGAAAGAGGATAAGAATGATGTGAGGTGAATAAATGAAGTAGAAGTCCAATAAAAAATAAATCGAGCCCTAAGAGACTCGCCCCAAGAAATGTGTTCGTGCAAAGGAAAACAGAGAGATAGCGAGCAAACTAGCTTTTGTTGATGGAGGGTAGATCCAAATGATCCGCGAGTCACGTATAAGAACAAGAGAGATTCAAAGAAATATGTTTTATAGGACAATTTTTGATGTTCAAGTACAATGCATTTGACACATATTTTAGCTGCGTGCATGTCGTTTACCAATTTTTGAAAAAATTGATTTTTATAAAAAAATGGATTTTTAAATGATTTTAATATTTGTTTGGATTTTTATTTTTACAAATTTGTAGGATTTTTTTATTGTTTTAGAAGAATTATAGGAGAGAAGATCACTGAAAGCAAGAAAAAGTCCCCAGGGATAAAAAATGGTCGCTAGGTAGCAAAAAATATGCCCCGACTAGGCGAAACGGGTGAAAAGTGATCATTTAGTAAAAATAATCCTTGCAGAGTATTGGAAGAAATTAGTAGAATCATGTCGGCCTTAGAGCACTATGGGAGCAAGAAATGTGATGAGTTAGGGCAGCACAACTATAAATAATAGGTTAGAGAGGGTAAAATCTCACCACAAAGAATTACTATTACCAGACCCTACTATTTTTACCATTGATTATGATTTGATTTGTGGGATACATGGCTCAATCTTAGGATCGTACGAGGTGCGTGGACATTGTTCGAGAGTACATGAAGCTCGCAGGATAGTGACCAGGTATGTAAATAAAAAAATCCTTTGTTTTGACCCTTTGTCTTGCATTTATTAGGGGTAGGAAAGTTAGGCGACAACACTCACGCACCCTTGGGGCGCGTAAGCATTGATATGCATGATTTTCACACATACACTACCATGCAAAGGAAAAAAGGGTAAAGTGGGGTCTGCATGCGCATATGCATTAAAATCATGCATACATGGGTGCGATGGCACTTCAAGGGGCATGTATACACTAAAAAGAGAAAAAAATTAGTTTTTGGACAATTTAGAAGATTTTTGGAATTTAAACAAGAATGTAGGAATGTTAGTGTTAGAGTAGGTATTTACCTTAGCTCATGTTCACCTAGGTATTTTAATTATATTCTATTTTATTTATCCTCACCCACTTATGTGTGGATATTTCTTTTATCTTATTTAGATATTAGGAAAATATTGTCTAGTTATTATGACTAGTTCTTTCCTAAATCTATGGTCTTGATTAGTTATTTGATGACTAATTTTTTCCTTGATTTATGGCTTGATCTATGACCTTGACTGGTTCTTAGATTGATCTTCCTTTCCTATATAAGCAAGGTCCATTCTCATTGTACATATGAGAGTTCCATAATAATATATGATATTATTGTTCTTTGTTTGCAAATTCTTTTGTAAATTTATTCTAGTGAATTTCTTTCATCTTATCAAATGTGGTGTGCTATGATCATCTAAGATCTTCATGGCTTGGAACAATCTTCTTATCATTCCTTTCATGGTATTAGAGTGATAGATGATGTAGACATGCATCTATAATTTTTCTTTGCAAGCAATGGTTTATTGTTTTCATGTATTCTAAATTTTTTATCACTATTTTGCAATATGCATTTTTATGCAAAATGGAGTGCATCATTGGATTTAGAAGGTGTCAAAACCCTAGAATCGACTGTAAACTCGACCATGTTCTGAGATAGTCGAATCTGGTCATTTTTAAGGGTTTTTTTGTACATTTCTCCACAAATTTGTACAATTATGTACAAACAATTTTTTTGACACAAAAATTATATCAAATTTTTGGTTTTTTCGAGAAATTTTTTGGGTTTCTCTCTTTTTTTTATACAGGTGCTAGAAAAAGATATATTTGCAGTCTAAGTTTGTATTACCAATTGTACTTTTGGGTGCATTCTTTTATCATTGGATGCATATTAGTACTTACGGGTGCATTCTTTTATCCATTGAATATATACGTGCACCCTCTAGATGCAATGATTTACCCTCTAGACATGTAGGTTTTGGGAATAGTCTTTTATCCTTTGGTCACAAGTCTGTATCATGTGGATGCACTTATTTACCCTTTGGAAATTTGGGTGTCACATGTGTACCTTTTAAAAAAATCAGCATTAAAATATTATTTTTAATAGAAAAACCTTCTAGAGCTCATAACTTTTGATCTGTAGCTCAGATTAAGGTGATCTTTTTTAAATTGTGTATTTTTTTGAGATCTCCACATTGGTGACATTTTTATACACATATTTCAAATGTAAAAGGTACTTTTACTCATTGTAATATTTACACGCACTCAATTATAAAGTGCCAAATTTGGGGGTTGTTGTAATCACTTGTGGACATAATTTCGGTTGAGCCCGACATCCTAAACTTTTGGGTTTTTTGTTCTTGTATCTATCATAGATTCTGAGAATGATATGCTTTGTCAAATTATGGAGACTTCAGGAGGATATGGTCAAATTTTTGGAACAAAATAGATCACTTAAAAAGAAAAACTCTCTTCTTCATAACCTCATTTATGAGAAGGATACACTAATACACTCCCTACAACAGAAACTTTCTCACTTACAACATCAACCTCATATTGTGGACATTCATATTCATGCTCCTAGTCCACTTACAACTATTTCTCATGTATCCACTAACCTTAATCTATCAGTTTCTAAGTTTTCTCCTGCTCCTCAACCTATTAGGCTTGTTACTGCATGTTCTTCTACATATGTGCCTATTATAGTTACACACTCTGAGTATCCCACATCAGCTCCTTCTACTCACATGCATGGCTCTTTTGAGAAGCATACCACTGCATTCGGTTCTCACATGCTCTGTTCTATGGGTTTCACTAGCGGAGGTATTGACAGACATTCACAGGGTATTGTTTCCCCTATTCCACATGTTAAGTGGAATTATTTTCATCAATTGTTTTTAGAGTAGGTACTTCATTGGGATCACACATGTATAGAGATCCTATTTTTTTCACTCAACTCTTTCCGAGGATCATGAGCTATACATGAGTTATTCACTTTCACTCAGGCTTGAGAAACCTAAGACTTCAGTTATTAGACATGATCTACCTGACACACATTCTAATGTTCATTTGCATGAACCCATTGTGAATTTCACACAAAGTCATCTACATACATCTTCTTCATCCATCTGTGTTGATTTGGGGTGAATATCGATCACTCATGGTAGCGACATAGGGATTCGTTGAGAGGAATCTACAGTGTAGCTCCTCCACCATTCATCCTCTTGCTCCACTTTCTATACCTTTTTCATTGTAATGATCTTTGTTTTGATTATTTTTCTTTAGCAAGTGTAGTGTATCTCTCTTGTTTGTTGAGATATTTTATATTTGTATTTTTGACATTTTTGGCATGTTGAAAATATCTCTTATGGAAAAGTTATTTTGGTGAAGCTCAATTTTATTTTGTCGTGTTTGAGTAGTTGTTTTGACAACTCATATGGATTTGTATCATCATTCCACCCATTCGAGAGTATGAGAGGGTGTGGATTTACACCCGATTCTTCGGGTTTTGTGTCCTTGCCTTATTACCTTGGCTTTTCTTGGATCGTGGCACTCCTATTTCTTTAGATCTTGTGTCCTTGCCTTGTTGCCTTGGTTATTGTTCTTAGATTGTGGCACACCTATTTGTAGTAGTTGATTGAATTATGTTTGGTGTTTTTTTGCACTTTTGAAATCACTTCGTTGACAATCTCCTTGTATGGAGCTATTCTGGTGAAGCCCAATGTCAGTTGTTTTTGAGGTTTGTGATCGAGTAGAGGATTCAAACCACAGTGCACACCAAGCTTCTTCAACATTGTAGGAATTTTTTTAGTCGAGCTTTTTGGGATGCCTTGCAGCGGGTTTTGATCTCTCTACTTTGTTATTACTAGTTTTGGGTACCTTCCAATGTCCCTTTTTCCCTAGTTACTATACATGAGTACCTCATCAATCCTAATTTCCAAGACTCATATTATGGATACGTTACTTTTATTTTAGGCCCCTAGCTTCACTTAAAGGGGTGCTTAGAGTAGGTATTTACCTTAGCTCATGTTCACCTAGGTACTTTATTTACCTTCTATTTTATTTATCCTCACCCACTTATGTGTGGATATTTCTTTTATCTTATTTAGATATTAGGAAGATATTATCTAGTTATTATGATTAGTTATTTTCTAAATCTATGGTCTTGAATAGTTCTTTAATGACTAGTTCTTTCCTAAATCTATGGTCTTGACTAGTTCTTTCCTTGATTTATGGCTTGATCTATGACCTTGAGTGGTTCTTAGATTGATCTTCCTTGCCTATATAAGAAAGGCACATTCTCATTGTACATATGAGAGTTCCATAATAATATATGATATTACTATTATTTGTTTGTAAATTATTTTGTAAAGTTATTCTGGTGAATTTATTTCAGCTTATCAAATGTGGTGTGTTATGATCATCTGAGATCTTCACGGCTTGGAATGATCTTCTTATCATTCCTTTCGGTTAAAACATTATAAGGATGTTTAGAGGAAAAATAGATGAAATTTTGTAGAAGTGATAGGGATAACATGTTTGTATGGTTATGCAAGAGAAGCAAGAGCGGCATGCACGCCCGCGTGCTTATCAAGCTACGTATTCCCTTCATGATTGTATCTTCCTGGAGATAACCTTAGATGTCACGGTATTGTCATACATCACGTAGATTCCTTCAATTTCCTTTGGTCACGATCTCCTCATAGCCTTAGCGGAGAGGTGGCACAATAAGAGCAAGTGTTTCCAATTTATGAGTAATGAGATGACCATCACTTTAGAGGATCTATGGAAGATACTTAGAGTTCCAATCCAGGGACGAATGATTAAGTGTAATGGAGACAATACCCATATTACATAGTTCCTTATAGACATTTTTGGTGTAACTAACATACCACACCATGGGATGTCCACTCGAATATCTAGGTGCTTCACATATCTTTGTCTTTCTTGTGTGCCCATTTATTTGATCTCTTGTGAGTGGCATTTTGCTACTTGACAAGACTGGAGCATTGTTTCCTTTGGGCCTTATTAGACTTATTCATGGCCTCATCAGTGGAGAGGTGTATTATTGGGGACAATATATTCTTTCTCATTTGTACTAGGATCTTCATCTGATTTCCTATTACAATCGAAAGGACCTTGGGGCCGGCCACGTTGCTTCACATATGGGCCTAGGACCACATTTCTATTGGTCACCCTTTATGATTTTGTGATCTAGGGCTCTAGATGAGCCATCTATGATGGGTTGGGCACTAGATTGGGAGGAAATCCATGGCCACATTAGAGATACATATTGTTACATGTGTTATTTGGATGAGATACAAATCCATATGGTTAGATGGCGGTCATACAAAATGTATCATTGGGCTGATGATGTTGTAGAGCTTAGAGAAACAATTGTTGAGCACTTATTTATTGGAAGTAGAGACTATATCACATAGTGGTATAGGTTGGATCACGTGTAGAGGAAACTTGGTATAGTTCAGGGTATCACCGCGATGAGATGTGCTATGGTCATCGATCCAGGGAGACATTTGATATTAGCTCACGTATCGAGACCATGACGGGTTAGGGACAGGTTTCAGATAGGTGGTAGTGAATCCTTAGGTTCGATTACTACACATTGTTGATCCAGTGGAGACATTAGATTACCATGCATGGTATGTTAAATTTAATGACCTTTCCGTCTTGTGATACCATAGGTGGCTATCGATACAGTATTTCAGCAACATCATAGGGTTTACATGGTAGGGCCATAAAGGCCAAGGCATAGACACGATCACTCCACCGCAAAGATGGTCCTTTAATACAAAATCATAAACATCAGCAGAGGTGCCACCGTAATAGGGTCTCTGCATTACTACAATAGCAGTGGTGCCACCACATCGGTGTCCTTTAGTATGACATCTTGTATAGTAGCAAACAAGTGCCACCACAACATGCACCAATACATCAACTACAACATGTGCCATAACCACCACCATCACCACCACCCATAGCTAGTTTGCATCATGATGGAGGAGGTGGAGGAGATGAAAGGGATGGTGGATAGGTATATTCCTTGAGGAAGCAATTACAACAGTGGTAGTCCTTCAGCTCTAGGCCTCCAATGAGAGAGATCGGTTGGCTACTCAAAGAATATTGGGCTATTAAGAGAGTGCAATTGATTATAGAGAGAGATTAGTTGGCTGAAGAGAGACTTCAATGTGCCTTCGAGACGGTTCAAGCTAAGGAATATGTTGTTAGACTCAGTAGAATAGCTCACCGTGTTGAGACAGCGAGACACAACATCAACTACCCCATGTGTTTATTGATTTATCCACCAAAGTGGTAATGCAACATATTATAGGGATTTATATCATGTTGTTTTCCTAGAAGGGCAACAAGCTATTCCATTCAGTTAGTTGGCCATCAATAGGTCAACATCGAGATCAAAAATACCATCTCACTTCATGAGATCAGTATAGGGTCCTTCAATACAACATGCAGCTTCGTCCCATCATATGCCACCTCCATAGGGTCCACAATAGATGCCACCACCTACTAGTAGACCGAGTAGTCCGCATATGGGAGAGAGTCATAGTTGACTCCTTTTATTGATGTATATTTTTTATGGATACCTTGATATGAAGGCACATTTTTTTATCAATACCCATGATGGCATACTATGTATCCGATGATTTTTACAGAGACACATTGTATATGGACATTGACATTTTGACATATTTACATGTAGATGATGATGGACTTTATTATGATGTATGATTATATCACATGTGTTTGATTTATGAGATAACATTAGATGATATCACTTTTTTTATGAGATACTTATGATTGTCCATGTTTTTAATTTTTGATATGGGGAGGGGGACATAAGGTTGTCCCTATTGCCCCATTAGTGATATGACATGATGATAGTAGCTTAACATACATGTTGGATGTTTATTTTCATGATTATGTAGCTTAGTTGTTATTGATGAGATATATATGATGTATGTGATGTTAGATGTGATGATATAGATGATGATGTGATAACAAACAAGAACAAGAAAAAGTTAACAAATCTACCAAATTTACACACTAATCAATTAACAACACAATTATGTACAAATATATACAAGCATGCAAAACACATTGAATATAAACAAGCAAGAATGAATCTAATATAAGTAAGAAAAGATCAATTAGAGAAAGTATGTTAAGAAACACACTATACAAAATGTACAAGAAAGTAAGCAAAGATATACAAAAATGTACAAATAAACAAGCAAAGAAAGAAAGAAAGAAAGAAAGAAAGAAAGAAACAAACAAACAAGCAAACAAAGTAATACTATGTTTTTGTGAGACAATTTTTGATGCGTTTTATACTGTTTTTGGGAGTTTTGGGAAAATTTTGGGTTTATCCAACCATATTTGAATGTTTTGAAATTTTCTTACATATATGAATGTCTTTTGTGATTTTCTAATAGTTTTCCCAAGTTATGTATAGAAAATTGGCAAACATGGATGCCCCCAGTGTTAAATGGGAATATACAAGGGAATATTCCATGCATTATGTCTTGGAGAGTAAAGATATGAAGATTTCCCCAACGTTAGATGGGAATGTACAAAGGAAATCTCTTCACATATTTACAAGAGGATGATCAGCCAGATCAAGGCTTCGAAAGGACATGCTCAAAAGGAATCTCATTGTAGGAAAATAAACTAGCTCTAGAAAAAGAAAAACTACCCCCGATGTGAGATGATTGTGAACAACGAATCCTCCTTAGGTGCTGAAAACCATTTTTCACCTAGGGACCTGTCCAAAGTGCCACAATTGCGTGGTTTTCACGCTTGGATGACCTATTTTTTCTTTACTTTTTCTCATTTTTTGATTTTTTGGTTTTTGTATTTTTATACTATTTTGGTTGTTTGTGAACTTTGTGTACCATATTCAAGCATAGAACTTCTTGAGGTGGATGGTGTTCATAGGTTCACATAGCTCATCTCCATTAGGATGGGCAAGTTTGTATGCTCCTGACCCATATTTTCCACTATCACATAAGGTCCCAACCAATTAGGTTCAAACTTTCCCTTCTTTTCTCTTTCTTTCATAGTGTTGAACTGGTTTTCCTTTAGCACAAAATATCCTACCTCAAATTGACGAGGTATGATCCATTTTTTGTAGCTATGGGACACTCAATTTTGATACACTTTTAAGTGGTTGAGTGTGCGAAGGCGTATTTCATCTAGCAATTCAATTTATGCTAATCTAGCCATGTGGTAGTCTTCATCTTTATCTAGATAGTCTTTGAGAGATATTCTCAGGGAGGGAAGCTCAATTTCTAGGGGGATGATGGAATTAGTTCCAAAACTAGGGAATAGGGTGTTGCACTAGTAGGAGTGTGAATGGAAGTCCTATACTCCTAGAGGGTGGGATGGATCTGCAAATGCCAATTGCGACCAATCTTACTCACCATCTTTTCCATGATTTGAACAAGTGTTTTATTAGAGGCCTCTTCTTGTCCATTACCTTGAGGGTAATAGGGAGTAGACCATTTTAATCATATTTTAAAGCATTGACATAGGGCCTTCACAGTCTTCTTCTTGTCCATTACCTTGAGGGTAATAGGGAGTAGAAAATTTTAATCATATTTTAAAGCATTGACATAGGGCCTTCACAATATTCTTCTTGAAGGACTTACCATTTTCTACTACAATGGTGGAAGGGATGTCATACTAGAAGATTAGATGATTCATGATAAATTTTGAGATCTACACCCCAGTAACATATGTGAGAACAACTTCCACCCATTTGGTGAAGTATTATGTGGCAATTATGATATGGGTATGGCCATTTGAGGAGGTAGGGGTGAGCTTCCCTATGAGATATAGTCCCCACTTAGAGAATGGACATGGTGTTATAATCATTGCAAGGGCTGCAATGGAACATGAATGAGGTTTTCATACTTCTATCATAATGTACACTTCTTTATATACTAAAGAATAACTGGTTTCCATGGTAGGCCAATAGTAGCCTACTCTCAATAATTTCTTCACCAAGACCATTCCATTGGTATGGGCTCCAAAAATCCTTCGTGTACTTCCTTGATCACTTGGACTAACTCTATTACATCTAGACAATGTAATAGATTCCCATCATAGCCATGAAAATAGAGGGTGCCTCCAAGGAGGGTGTAGCAGGTGCTATCTTTTGGATAAGGATTTTCTTTTTAGAGTGGGTTATATTTGGTGGAAAGGTACCATTTTGTAGGTATTAAAATATAGGATCATACCAAGGGGATAGAGGACCAACAATTTTACAGACAGTCATGATTTTGGCATGTCGATACAAGTTATAAAAATTTTCAAAAAAGAATGGCATGTCATTATTTTCTCGGTAGAATTCATAACATAGAACACATTGTTGCCATGGCATTTAAAGATTGATTTTCTGCTTTTGGGATCTATTCAAAGGTGATATGCAGAAAATACTCTTTAAGAGTCTCTACTAACTTTTTATATGGAATGAGATTCTCATCCTTGACCTTATATTCATTGTTGACATGTTTGATGATCAATTGCGAGTCTCTAATGACCTTAAGTTGGTGGATATTCCATTTGATAGCTAACTTCATCCCAGCGATGAGTGCTTCATATTCCAAAATGATGTTTGTACATGGAAATACAAGGTAGAAATCCCGTCCAAAGTCCACCGCAGGAGTGACTAACACTACTACTCCTGAACCATGGAAATTGAATGACCTATCAAAGTGTACTTTCCACATGACAGATTCCTCAATGTACATTAATGATGCATCTGGTAGATCCAAACACATTGGCTCTATTCCAGGTAAAGGTGCCTCAGCTAATTGGTTTATAAGTACCTATCCCTTAACTGATTTCTGATGCACATATTCAATATCAAACTCACTGAGTAGGATGATCCAATTAGCCATCCTACCAGTGAGTGTTGGCTTTGATAAAAGGTATTTCAAAGGGTCAACTTTGGATATAAGCTTGGTTTTATTATTTAATAGGTAATGGAAAAGTTTTGAAAGGTAAAAATGACATTCAAACAAGCTTTTCCAATTTAAGGGTAGTTGATCTCATAAGTGATCGTAGTACAATCGAGATAGTATACCACTTTTTCTTTCTCACTTAGATCGTATTCAGCAAGGAAGGATCCAATAGAAAATTGGGTTGTGGATATATATAGAAAAACTAGTTTTCCTTGGGTTGGTAGTATGAGGGCTAGAGGATTAGCCAAATATTGCTTGAGCAAGGAAAAGGCTTACTGTTGTTCAGGTCCCAAAAAGAAGTCAACATAATTTTTTAGCAGATGAGTGAAAGGATGACATTTTTTTGCAAGCTATGATGTGAAGCGGTGAATGGCTTATATCTTTACCTAAAAGATACACACAATGCTTGAGGTTTTGAGAGGATTCATTTAATTAATTGTAGTTACCTTGGTAGGGTCAACCTCAATCCCTCTTTTGGACACAATAAAACTTAATAGTTTACCTAATATTACCCTGAAGAAAAATTTCTTCGGATCTAACCTAACTTTGTATTCTCTCGATACGTTTAAATGTGTCTCAACACTTGGGGTGGTCTAATCTTGTCTATGATTTAATAAGGATATTGTCAACATAATCCTCCATGATGTTGTTAAGCATGTCATGGAATAATAGTGTCATTTCTCGTTGATACATCACACCAAGTGTTTTTAAGGCCAAATGGCATCACCTGATAGCAGAAAGTCCCCCAAGGGGTTGTAAAGGTATTCTTATACTAGTCATCCACCATGATCTTAATCTGATTGTAGCTAGAAAAATCCATCCATGAGAGATATCCTTTCATATCCAATAGTTGAATCAACAATCATGTCGATGTTGGGAAGTGGGAAGTCATCTTTGGGACATGCCTTTTTGATGTCTCTGAAGTCATTATAGATTCTGATTCCTATAGGGTTTTTCTGTCATCGACTATTGGATATCCATTCGAGCAATAATTGGTTTGATAAACCCATCTGCTAAGAGTTTTTCAAGCTCTTCTTTGACCAAAAGGGCCACTCGCAGATGCATTTTTCAAATCTTTTGTTTAACGGGATTTGCGTCTGCATGCACAACAAGGTTGTGCAAGGATGGATCCAAGCTCAACATATATTTATATGACCAAGAAAATATGTTTGATAATTCTCTCGAGGAGCATTATGAAAGTTTTTTCTATTGTCTTGAAAGTGAATCTCTCATCTTCACTATTTTCGGTTGTTCTTCTATGCCAATGTTGACATCAATAGTTTATTCTAATAAAATCTTAGACATATCCTCCATACATGTAGGATTAGGAGGGAGGTTGAGATATTATTCCAAGGGCATCTCAATGATATTTTCACCCTCGGCATGGTCACTTTTTATGTCCTTGGATTTTTTGATTTGTTTTTCATCCAGTGCCTCAAAGAGATTTTCACTTTGCGACTTGGAATTGTTTTTACCGAGGATTTTTAGAGGAAAATTTTCCTCAATTTTTCTTAAATTTTTCTTACCACGTAACTCATCCTCCTCCCGAAGTATGCACATGTATCAAGGTCAATGTAGAAGCCTTTTTATGGTCCCCGATAGGAATATTGTCACGAATACCCATGAATTATGCAATTGCCTCATCATTTTTAAAGAGTTCCATAGGCATGTGAAGTTTTTGGTCCCAATCAACGAGGGTGGGATAAAAAATTTCAACTTGAGACTTAGTGGAAGTTATGGTAAAGAAAATGATGTCCATGAATAGGTTCATTTAGGAAAGATCCTTTTATTGGCTATGAATGGAATTTGTTTCATTATCAAAATAAGAAGAGCTATCCTCGCGTTTAGAGGAAGTAACATCTCGATCCATGAGGTGAGATTCATAAGGCCTAATTACTACACAATATCTTTTTTTTAAAGTGTGGGATTGGAACAAGTCTTGTTATACCTTGTTCAAGTTTTCCACATCTGTGTCATTTATATCCCATGGAGTATATCATTATGTTAGATTTGGTGTACTCTTGATTTTGGTAGCAGAAAGGCATAGTTTCTTTAGGGACCCAATTGTGTGAGGATCCAACAATTTTTCTTCTAATAATAGGCCACCAAGCTGGAATTTCCCAATGGTTTGTTCATCTCTAGGTCATTTTAATCTTAAATTGGGATTTCCTCATGTCTTGGGAGATAAGGATAAATCGAGACCAAGAGGTCTTGTTCAATATCATATACTCCGCAACCGTATTCAAGAATCTTCATCTCCCATGTATCAAAGGGAGAAACTGACGTAGAAGAACCATGGTCACAAGAGCTTAGTGTATCCAAATCTAGATGCAAGGTAAGAGATTCAAAGCGAAGTAGTATGGCAATGTCGGTATAGGGACATTCATAGGAACCCTTTCATGCAAATTTATTTAGGGACTGCAGTGAGAAAAGGGTTCTGGATCTCCTTGAATGGTGATGGTGTGTCCCTCATGATTTAGTTTAATGCACTGATGGAAGGTTGATGGTATGGCTTGCATGGCATGAATCTATGGGCGACCAAGAAGCATGTTATATGGAAGCTCCAAGTCTAGAACATAGAACTTCGTGTTATGACAAGTAGGTCCTACTTCCATCGGCAATGTTATGGTGTAAGCCAATTTGCACTCCTCATTGTCATATGTTGTGATTGTGATGATGTGGGATTCTATATTTTCTTCTGATTGTCCCAGCTATTTGATTAGCTTTAAGGTACATATGTTCAACCCAGACCCGTTGTCCATAAGCACTCTCTTTATCTTTCTATGGGTAACAAATACTTCAATGTAAAGAGGAAATTTATGTGTGTGATCTTTGTTTGAGATCTCATTATGGCTAAAGGTGATGTGTTTACTTGGTGCAATATTTTCCACCATAGTTTGAAGGTGGGAAGGATCTACATTTGTTGACACTCCTAACCCCTAAAGTTTTTATAAAGGATATATTTGTGTACGTTTGATATCTTGAGGATATCTAAGATTGAAATCTTAGCAGAGGTCTTCTCAAGTTGTTCTAAGAGGTTGTACTGACTATCCTGAGGGGTAGATAGAGGAGGTTCTGGAATCATGAGACGAGTGTGTCTTTGTGTTACCATAATATGATCTATGTTCTTGATTTTGATAGTATTTACATGCTCATCACAAGAAAAAACACATTCAATAAGTGATTCCTATTGATTGTTGTCAGATTGGGTGTAAACATAGTTAGCAACTTTATAGCTCTTGGAAGACACTCTACGATCTAGCTTTTTTCCACTTGTTTACCATGCTTAGGGAAAGTTTCCTTGAATATTCTCATCTTTTGATTTGGTGTTTGATGGATTTTTGTGAATCAACTTCTATTTCTCCACTATCGATGAGGTCTTGGACAAAGTGTCTTAATTTTAAGCACTTGTCCATTTTATGCCCTTTGACACGATGGAAATCACAATACTCGTAGTATTTTTACCATGATGGTTTAGGTGTGTTTTCATTAAAGGGTACTATTGTAGGGTATTGAACCATGTTCATTGCATCTAGTTGTTTTAGAATCGTGGACAAAGAGTGTATGAGAGGAGTGAACACTCAATGTTTGGCCGAGGCATGTTCACCGACTCCTCATATGTTTTTGGCCATGCCTCGATATGAAGGCATATTATTGATTGAGGTCGGTGATGGCATACTATGTATCCGATGATTTATACATATATTTGGAAAACTTGATTAGAAAATCACAAAACATTCATATATGTCATAAAATTTCAAAACATTCAAATATGGTTGGATAAACCCAAAACATTAAGAAAACATCTTGTGGAAAATACAAAAATAATAGAACATTGTTTCCCAAAAACTCCCAAAAATAGTATAAAACGTAAAAAAATGGTCTCACAAAAATATAGTATCTCTTTACTTGTTTGTTTATACATTTTTATATAGATTTGCTTACTTTCTTGCACATTCTTTATAGTGTGTTGCTTAACATACTTCATGTGAGTGATATTTTCTTGCTTAGATTCGATTCATTCTTGCTTGTTTATATTCAATATGTTTTGCATGCTTGTAAATATTTGTATATAATTGTATTGGTAATTGATTAGTGTGTAAATTTGGTAGATTTGTTAACTTTTTCTTGTGTTTGTTTGTTACTTGTAAATTGTTTTTATCACATAATCATCTATATCATCACATCTAACATCACATACATCATATATATCTCATCAATAACAGCTAAGCTACATAATCATGAAAATAAACATCCAACATGTATGCTAAGCTACTATCATCATGCCATATCACCAATGCAAAAATAGGGACCTCCTTTTGTCCCCCTCCCCAATATAAAAATTAAAAACATGGAAAATCATAAGTATCTCATCAAAAAAATGTGATATCATCTAATGTTATCTCATAAATCAAACACATGTGATACAATCATACATCATAATAAATTTCATCATCATATACATGTAAATATGTCAAAATGTCAATGTCCATATACAATGTTTCTTTGTAAAAATCATCGAATACATATTATGTCATCACATCAATAAAAATGTGCCTTCATATCAAGGCATGACAAAAAACAATACATATACATCATGTCAAAAATGTGCCTTCATATTGAGGCATACATAAAAATATACATTAATAAAAGGAGTCAACTATAACTTTCTCCCATATGCGGATCGCCTAGTCTACCACTAGGTAGTGGCATCTTTTTGAACCACCGGTGGTGGTATCTATTGTGGACCCTGTGGAGGTGGCATCTGATGGGACAAAGCTACATGTTATAATTGAAAGACCTCGTATTGATCTCGTAGACCAAGATGGTCTCTGTGATATCGATGAAGACCTACGATGGCCAACTGATTGAATGGAATAACTCATTTTCCCTCTAAGAAAGCGGCATGATGTAAGGCCATGTAATATTTTGCCTCACAACTGGTTGTGTATAAATCAATAAATACATGTGGGGTAGTTAATGTGTTGAGGCCACCTTTCTCGAGCATAGTGAGCTCACATGAGTCTAGCCACATGAGCTTGAGCCCGAACCCTTTCAAAGTCCACTAAAGCCTCTCTGACCATCTAGTCTTTCTCTATAATAAATTGTGCTCTCTTTGCAACCCATTGTGCCTATTGAGTAGCCAACCATCTCTCTCATTGGTGTCCTGGAGCTAAAGGGTTACCACCGTTGTAATTTTTACCTCAAGGAAGCTACCTCTCTACCGTTCATTTAAGACACCCTATAAAATTGAAGGTGGAAAATACATGAATATCCCATGTAACCACTTTGCCATCATGGCGAATTTCCTGATATTAAAAAACAAAATTTTACTTTGGTTTTCAAAAATGCTAAATCAGAATCATTAAAGGCATTTTAAGTCACGGGCGCGGCAAAATTGAAGCTCCTAATGGCGTGCGACCTTTGGGCGACACTAGATCGTAATGGCGCGCGACATTGTAAACAAATGGCCTGCGCGACACGACCCACAAAAATCCTTAAAGACGCACGCGACATTGTAAACAAATGACGTGCGACATTGTAAACGACATTGTAAATCAAATGACGACATTGTAAACAAATGACGCGCGACATTGTAAACAAATGACGCGCGACATTGTAAACAAATGACGCGCGACATTGTAAACAAATGACGCGCGACATTGTAAACAAATGACGCGCGACATTGTAAACAAATGACGCGCGACATTGTAAACAATGACGCATTGTAGCGACATTGTACAAATTGGCGCGACATTGTAATCAAATGACGCGCGACAACGTAATCAAATGACGCGCGACACTCTAGACAAATGGCGCGACACTATAACCATTGTTGGCGACGACACTATGAAGAAATGGCGCGCGACATAGCAACCTATTGGCGCGCGCGAAAAGCAATCTATTGGCGCGCGACACTATAATCAAATGGCGCTTGCGACATTTGCTTCCTATTGGCCGTCATTTGAAGCAAATGGCGCGTCGATAAAGGCGATGGCGCTATATCTAGGTTATAAATACCCTTATTCCGCTCATTTTCTCGTTTACGTTTTCCTATTCTTGAATTTTTGCGAGTCGAAATCTTCTTCAAAGACGCAATTTCAGCTCTGATATCGACTTCACATGCCTCCCAATTGCAAGTTCAGCAAGAAAATGAAGAGAATCCAAGTCAATCGATTTCCAAGATAACCTACGAGAATCCCTTATGCCCTCACATCCATACGGCTTTAAGGATGTCTCGAATATCAAGGTATAATAGAAGAGTGTGGATTTACTGGGTTAGTTAATATGCCCCATTTGAAAAGATCCGATATTTTGAATTACCTTGTCATGCTACAATTGAGAGGGCGGTATATTTTATGTGACTCACGAGCGATGGCCACATGTTCCAATTCTCTATCGATCCGAATGACATACATCGGTTTACCGGCCTTCTATCGAAAACTTACCAAATGTTCTGACCAAAGCAACACTCGTGGAAGAAAACAAGAAATTTCTCGAATCAAATCACGGTTTCCATGTTGATTGTAAGTAATTTATTACATTTTTTATTACATTTTTATTACATTTTTATTACATTTTTATTACATTTTTATTACGATACTGATTTGCTTTGTTATAAATTGATGCTAATTTTCTTGTTTTAGCATTTGCAGGCCCATGTCAATAAATCCGGGCGTGGTGTAGATACACAATCAATTGCACACCACTTTCTTGCTTGCACTTATTGCATTTTTTCAAGCCAGAATTGTTATGCAGGGTCGCCAAACAGATATCCCAAATTGGGCCATTGCATACATTTGTGCCACTATCTCAAAACAACAATTCGATTGGTGCACATTTATATCAAAAAAAATTAGAGCTGACATATCAAATTCGAAAATGTCAGAAAAACCTTTCATTTATTCAACCAACTATCTCCTCGGCCTACTTATGAGGCACTTTTAAATTTAAAAGCTAAAGAAATTCCTACTTGCTCTGATGAGGCTTTGATGAAATTCTCAATTCCATTTGCAGAACAACAGGTATAAACTTTTTAGTTTGTAAATTGTATTACAATTTTCTTCATTACAGTGCGAAGTTATTAAAACTTAAATTTTAATGTTTTGCAGAGAAGATATCTTGAAGCCATTCCCAAAAAAAAAAAGATGTCGAGAGGAAGAGGCCAACTACACGCGGAGGCTTCGGGGGACTCCCATTCCGAAATGGAAGCTCACTCCTCTCCAGACCCTCAACAATTTGAACTCGTTAAACGCCAGAGAAGTAATACATTCTCATATATTAATTACAAATTCCAAAGTTGCAGATTTATTTTTCAATTTAAATTTTATCAAACTGAATTGACAACACTTAATATTGATGAATAGCAGGGACTATGGAACCTTCTTCCCCAACTCACTCAATACAGTCCCATGCATTGATATCTTGAGCACCACTTGAGTACAACTCCTACTGAGGCCACCGTGCAAGAAAAAAACAACCCCTCGGCAATGAGTCAATTTTTGTATAGAGCGTTTAATTTCGTAGTTTTTAGTTTATGAAATGTTTTAATATTTTTAATTTTTTCTTGTACTTTTCAGCACATGTCGAGTCATGAGCAAGCCACGGCAAACACACCCACTCAACCATTAATTTTTAAAATGCCACCGGAGGAGCAGTGAAAAAGACCATTGGTAAGCGAATGCCTTTTGCTCCGGCCCTAGTGGGACAACGAACCTTGACTCCTCGTTTGAATTCCATCTCTCTCACTTGGTGGCTTGCCCGATCTGTGGCATGTCATATCTGTTTTGAACAATATAAATTTAGATGAAGATTATTTGGGCATTGATAGCATGATTTGGTTTCGATACCAGCGAGATGATTCAAGGCCGGCGGTATACTTGATCTTAATTTCAATTTTAATATTCTTTACAATTTTTAATTACATTACGATTTATCTAAATCTAAATATTCGATTTTCAAATTTATTTATCTAAATCTTGATTTATTTTTTCAACAACGAGGATCAGCCCACCCAAAGAGAAACAAGGAGCGGTTGATCTTGGTCATGGTGAAAGCCCCCACTCTTCTCGGCCAGATCTTACGCATCAGTTCGAGAAAGTGAAGAGTTTCCACATTTTCCTTTGGAGAACCTAATTGGTAATGATTGTCAATCCCATGTCGGTGAGTTTATAATTCCTCAAATCTGACAGACTTATAGAATGGGAAAAAAGGGCTAAAATTCTTATCATGAGATTATTAGTCGTTATGAAAATTATTGGCAAAGGGATAGTTTATCTGTGCGATCCAGAATCAACTGCAAAGATGGATTCCCTACTTACCCAAGTAAAATGTGGGAATTTGTCACTTTTAACAACGACTATAAAGATGGCATTTTAGATAAAGCACTAAGCAGTTGGAAAATATTAGTGCCGAGGCCGAGGCATATTTTAACAAATGGTCAAAGGACAAGGATTTGGTATCAATCGCAAATGCCGAAAGAGATAGAGCGGTTGTAAGTACTATTACATTCTAACAATCATTTTTGTTAATTTGAAATTTTGAATTTACATTAATACTTTGAATTGACGTTACTCTTTTTGTGCAGTTGAAATATGAAAATTTGAAGAGTCAGGCGAAGGTTTTGCAAGTTCACTTGGAAACAAAAAAAACGACTTATCCGCATGACAAAAATTTGAAGCAAAATATTGTTTTGGTTAACAAACAAAACAATACACTAAAGCGGATCATTAAAACACACGGTCTAAACCACGACATCTTGTTGAAGCCAAAGCGATTTGCTGATCCAAATTTGCTTTGTCTCATGGAGATGCAACAAATCAAGAAGAAAAAGAATTATAAAAAATGCAGGGCAGTCTTTGCGAGAAGATCTTATAAGTTCGGGGGTTATTTACTGCTTTGTTGGGGAAAGGGTTACTGACCATAGTGGAAGAAGCCGTTGGGGAAGGGAGCGAGTTGTACAAGCTTGGATAAAGAAAAAGAGGGTTGAAAACTAGAAACTTTTATTATTATTGGGGAAACTATAAATATTGAGTTTGAAAACTTCTAATATTGAGTATGGTATTTGAATTTAATTATATACAATCTTAAATTTTGATTACATTAGATGGTTGTGAAAATTAGAAACTTTTATTATTGACTAAACTTTTAATATTGAATTTGAAAACTTGACTATTGAGTTTGTACTATCTTTATTTGAATTTAATTATATGGTGATTAGATGGTGATTATCATGAATTATATGTATGTTTCTTGTTTACTTGCATTGTCATGAATAGTATGTGGACGTAGATGATGAATGATGACAATTGATAATCAATGATAGATGATGATGAAATACGATGATCGATTTAATGTGTATAATCTAAAATTTAGTGCACGAATATCTTGTGGGACTTTAATTATCTTTAAAATTATGTCGTGGGACTTTAATTGTATACGTGGGGTTATCTTGTCTATGAAAGTAGACTTAAGGTTGATAGGTTAAGAATCTCATTTGTACTTATGATTTTCAACGTGTTGAGGACTTCAAAGTGTGTTTGGATTTTATGAATGACCTTTATCAGTCTAAAATAAAGATAGCCAAGTCAATGATGCTAAGGTCTAGCAATCTGTCCTGTTATCTAGTTGGTAAAGCTCAATCAAATGCAAGTTACTCTGTCAGTGCTTCAAGCTGACTCAGTCCTAGTTGGTGATGAAAATTCTCTAAAAGTGGTATAAGTGGTAATTGGAAACAGTCTCTTCCAGTACAAGAAGATTCATGGTGTATGGTCAGGTTATCTAAGATGAGCTTTGTAACTTTGTTTGACCCGAGGAGTGCAGTGGAAAAGTTTAAACAAAAAAAAAGATCTTAAGAAAACTGATGGAACCAAGGGGGGAATTAATTGATGTTCCCAAACTTGATGCAAATCAAGCAGGAGGGAAGAATTCTGATCAATGTACTTTAATATTAACGGAGGGTGACTCAGCCAAGGCTCTTGTGGTTTGAATCAGGGAAATGTGAATATTGAATTTGGTAGTATTGTGACATGTTTCGACATCACTTTCCAATTTAATTTTTGTTATTTTAGGTATCCTTATCTATCAGTGGCGGGAATATCTATTTTTGGGAAGCTACCACTCACCAACAAATGGAGAATAAAGAGATAGTAAATAGAAAAAAATCCTTGGTCTACACAGGAAGATAAAATATATTAAAAATAAATAAAATATAATTCTAAGAAATCAAAAAGAATCATCAACTTTGGTAAGAAATTAAACATAATTGCAAATATGCTAGGATTTAGCTTACCTCTTGCGTATTAGATTCTTTGTGAAATCATCAAGGGTAACGTCTTTAGATCTTTGTTTCACATGACATTGTAGATGGAGGGGTGAGTTGCTTGACATTGTCAGTCCTGAGAAGTGCCAGCAACATCTTTAAATATATAGACCAACAATATCTTTAAAGGTCAAGTAAATATAAATATTATGTTGAAGAAGATACCTATTTAAAATTGAAATCATCAACGGTAATGTGCTAGATCTTTGTCTTAAAAAATTCAACACAAAAAATTGATTAGTAGATAGATGGGTGAGTTGCCTGACGTTGTCAGTCCCGAGAAGTAAAAACTTCCTCGGACGGATGTCAACCCACGTTTTCAAAAAATAAAAATTTTGTATTTAACTAAATGTAAATACATACACCTGTAACATTTTTAATTATAACCAGAGTTGAAAAAATGAATAGTAACAAACAATAAGATTAAGGGGAAAAAGATACCTGCTTAAAGTTGAAATCATCACTGCCACTGGTAACAATATAGATCTTTGTTTTAAAAAAATCCAACACGAGAAATGGATTAGTAGATAGATGGGTGAATTGCCTGACATTTTTAGTATATAGACCTGTAACATCTTTAATGATAAAGATAAAAGATAGATAAAGAAGATACCTACTTAAAGTTGAAACAATCCATTATCAGTAGCTTCATCAAAGTCGATGTTGTCTTCTGTAGAATGTGACGAAGAGCCAACTACACTCTCAAGGTTAAGGGGAAAA
The DNA here is from genome assembly GCA_018340775.1 of Taxus wallichiana var. yunnanensis. NCBI lineage: Eukaryota > Viridiplantae > Streptophyta > Pinopsida > Cupressales > Taxaceae > Taxus > Taxus wallichiana. The sequence goes on along the minus strand of CM031242.1, from coordinate 351,972,716 downwards.
AGATACTTGCTTAAAGTTGAAATCATCACTGCCATTGGTAATGAGCTAGATCTGTGATTTAAAAGAATCCAACACGTGAAATGGATTAGTAGATAGATGGGTGAATCGCCTGATATTTTTAGTATATAGACCTGTAACATCTTAAATGATAAAGATAAAAGATAGATAAAGAAGATACCTACTTAAAGTTGAAACAATCCATTATCAATAGCTTCGTCAAAGTCGATGTTGTCTTCTGTAGAATGTGACGAAGAGCCAATTACACTCTCAAGGTTGGGTATATTTGTACTTGTAGCTGTATTATTTACACCTCTTCTTTATGAAAGGAATTCCGGTCTGCGCATTGCTCTGTCAAGCGGAAGGTTTCGAGGAGTATCGTGAAGCGTAACACCTCATGCACTTTCGATTTTTATCAACTTTGTTTCTCAGTTTTGATTTTATAAATGACAATGCTCTGAAAACTCTTTCATCCTCCACAGACCCCAAAATCATTGTCTGGCATAATTCATATAGTCTGAAATACTCACTGATATCTTCTTGTAAGATAGAACTTTGATAGATTCCTCTCCACAGCCTTGTAATAGCACCACTTTCAGAAGGTTGATCTAAATTCTTATATTGGTTCCTCATTGTTGTTGCAAAATTGGTTGGCTGAAACTTTAATAAATCGGCATTCAGTATACCTTTGATTTCCGTACCCTTGAGCTCGGCGTCTTAGTAAATTGTTCCATTATTGTACCCATTGATTTATGGAAATGCTTCTTGACAAAGTCTGCTGACCACCTATACGTATTCCAAAAATTCGGATTCATCACACCCATGGCTTCGAATTTTATCTTTAAAGCGTTCCTAATTTACGGCGACAAGGTTTCTGAAATTTTTTTAAGCTTTATTCTGGTTTCAACTATCACAGACTCAAACAAATTACGTGTTACAGGAACATCTTCTCGCTCCGAACCTGTAATATCTTGACGTCTTTGCAAAATGTGCATAGGTATTTCCTTCCCATTAACAGAGATGCATAGGTGATCGTGAATATTAAATCTCAAATAGGTGTTAGGATTTTTAAGATCTAATAAATCTCTCCAATTTTTAAAAACAGGTGCATCAAAACTATCCTGCGAACAATACAATATATCAAGACTTTGACATACCATTTTCCTCATCCTTATAAAATCCACAATATAGATCAATCTGCCCTGTGCATGCTTCATCAGTGTATTGATCTCCTTTAACATTGGAAGAATACCAAGCAATGTAAGCAAAGTCTCCAAATCAGTTAAGCGGAACAACGGGTCCCTTGCCTATCAACTTCATGGCGGTATTTGTGCATGAAACCAACCATGAAGGATACTCCTCACGAACTCTGCATCTTTGGTTCATACAAAGAGATCCATCTAGTCTCCACATCCTTGAAGTTTTTGCCGTCTGTAATTCCAATTGCAAATTTTGGAACTCCGAAAAGCGTTTTGGGCTGCTTGACATATAGGCATGGAGTTCTCTTATTATGTCTTCTAATTTAGCAACATTTTCATGGTTGCTTACCATTTTATACGCTAAATTCATTACGTGAGCCATGCGGTGAATTGGTAGCATATATGGGGCCCTTGTTTGTTTGTAATCTAACACAGAGCCTGTTCGGTGACCTGCTGCATGTGGCAGATGCACCATCTGCTCCAACGCATACCAACCGTAGCAATTTCATAATCAGTCATACAATGACATCTTTCAAATGAGAAACAACTATTTTGTATAGGTTTTCAGCATTGCGATTTTCAACCATTTTCATAACACCCAACGAGATGAGGTGTCCTTATATGATTTTCTAATGTATAGATGTGGATACATACCCATGCGGTGTTGTCATTCTTTGTCACTTCATCAATTGAAACAGAGATAAAGTTTGCTTTTTTACATTCTCTTTCAAATCTTCCTTCTCTATCATCGAGAGGCATTTTGCCATTTCCCATCCACTACTCTCGGACCAATGAGGTGAGGTACATTCGACATTAGTTAAATTGATACAAAACTTTGAAATCAAGGAAATCGACATCGCCCTTCCTTTTTAAGTATTTGAAAAAGAGTAGAAATTGTATGAATTTTGCATGTAGATTTGTTTCTTTCATCTTACCAATATGTGATGTGATTGTTCCTCCCTTTTCCAACGAGATGTCGTGTTTTTACGCTCTGCCTCATATTCCATTGCGTATCGACATGCATGCACTCCTTTTCGATTTTCCACCTATGTGTTTTGATTTTACGGCCATCCGCCCACTATTCTGATTAAATATTGTTTTCCACAATGTTTTTCTATTGTGTCACTTGATTGCATTTTTGTTGCTTTCCCAATTTCCACGTACATATTGTACATGTACATTCACATGGGATTTCTTGAGAATTTGATGATTGTACGGGTTGATAAATGGAAATTTAGCTGCCCAATCAAACTTGTATGTCCTGCGATGGTCCACATATTCTTGTTTGTTTTGATGCTTTACTTTTTTGAGTCGAATTTTGAGCAATATCGCATCACTGGTTTCCTCTTTCTTGGACGAGTTTGATATTGATTTACTGTCTTCCATTTTGCTCGGTGTTTGTATCTGTGATATCTATTGCATTACAGTTGCACCCCAACAGAACAATATCTTGAAGATCGGCATATTATCGTAGGTTTCATTTGTTTGGTGTGATCTTTGTGCGGAAATGCATGTCCACCTCAATAATGCCTTCCACACGATCGATGTTCGATTCTTTTTGGTGGCATCTATATGATTGGTATTTACATTATACGTATCCGAGTTTCCAAAATACTTGAAGAGTGATTTACGAGATTTCTTACTTACTTTTAGGTTATTCGTATTCTTTGAGGTGGCACCTTCCATTATTACGAAAAGAGTGTGTGCGTCGTGCAAAAAGAACCAAGCGACTCTGTCTGGTCTCGAGGTCTTGTCGCGCGTGAAGCGTCGGATGTCGCGCGTCAATCTTGCCCGTCGCGCGTCGAGCCTTCATCATCGCGCGCGTCGAAGCCTTCCTCTGTCAGCGTCGAGGCCTTCCTCTCAGCGCGCGTCGAGCCTTCCTCATCGCGCGCGTCGAGCCTTCCTCATCGCGCGTCAAGCCTTCCTCTGTCGCGCGTCGAGCCTTCCTCTGTCATCGCGCGTCGAAGCCTTAGCCCAAGTCGCGCGTCGGTGTTTTCTCTTGTCGCGCGTCGATAATGCATTTGTCGCGCGTCGAAACAATCACGGGATAACGATGTCTGAATCTACGGTGCAGAAAGGGTATGCGAGTTCAAATTTCACGGTATTGGTAATTTGGTAAGCTACTTGAGGTATACTACCGTGAATCAAATAGGTTTTTATAGGAGATGTTTTCAAATGAAGGCGAAGCCGACCCCCAAAAAAATATACTTTATATTTTAGGCGAACAGGACAGGCCCACTCAGAATAAAATTCGCCTTCACTTACACCACCCCAAAGAGGGGCAAATGTAGACACCTAGAATTTGATAAAGAAATTTTAATACTTAAATTGTGGTCTCTCTCTGCATCTTTCACCGACTATTCTCTTCCAAATATTCTAACATTTGATGACACTTCATCAAATAAACACCACTTCTCCTCTCATTGGGTCAATTAATAACACTTCTATAATTAACCACGATCTTCACTCTCTTTTGGTCAAATGATGACACTTCCTTCAAAAACCACCACTTTCCCTCTCTTCCTGTTACTTAATTACATTTTGCTAATTAATTATCCTTCCTATCACTCAGGATGCCAATTAATAACCTTTCATTAATTAATGTATGCTACTACTTAGGTCAATTAATTATTCTTAATTAATTATGCCTACTAGTCTAAATCAATAAATCATCATTTATTGAACCATTTCCTCTCTTTAAATCCCACAAATCATACTAACGTTCTTCTAAAGCCTCTATAGGCATCCCCCTTCTATTAATTAATCACCTTTGATTAATTAAACCCCCTTTCAACTCCCACAAAGTGCACATACTTTATTAAACATACATGGCCTTTGTATTTCCTCTTTGGGGTTTATCCCACATTCACCAATTTTCTAGCCTTTCCTCTTCATGCAAGCTATATAATAAACCCTCCCCCTTACCTTTCTTCTTACACCTTATTTTCCCTAGGATAAACTATATGCATTTTGATCTTGAGCCATTCGATTGAAGGAAATAGCTTCCCCATCTTGCATCCATTCTCTCAAATTGAAGAGCATGGGAATATCCAAAATGGCCTTGTAGCCATGTTTTGGTGAGATTCCATCTTCAATCTTTGAGGAACCACTCACCTTTGATTGCTTGAAGTGATCTAAATAGGTTCATTTTATTAGATTGGCAATCTAGAGATTAAGAAATAACTTAGAATTTGATTTAAGATTATGTATGCATTGAAGAAGTTGTTTCTCATAAGCTCTTATCTTGATGGTTCTATAGGGTTTGATTGATTTCTTAGAAGCTACTAGGTGTTAGCTTTGTTATTTAGCATGGAAAATTTCTATATGAGCACACCTTTGGTGTGAGTAATATAAACAAGGGTTTATAGGGATGGGTGTTCCTTGAAAATCTTGTGTGATGTGTCATATTCATGCAAGTCTTTTGGTTTGAGTAATATAATCAAAAAATTTAGTGGGTTTTCTTCCCCTTGAGGATTTCCCACTTACATCTTGTGTTTTTGTGCTCTTATGAATGGTTTTTATATGATGTTAAGCACACAATATTGTATGGTTGAATGGTAAATAGTTTAAGCAAGTTAATTTGAATTTTTTGAAGGTTTGAATAAATTTCAGAGCTTGGTGAAGTGTTTTGATGACCTAAACAGTCAAAAGAGGTTGACTGATTTTTGAGCTAAAAGGACAGCTTTTTACAATCATGGTGAATCATTTAAATTGGGCACTTGTTACCTAATTTGATTATGCAAATGGCTTTGAAAGTGTTGTAGAAATATTATGTGACATGTTTCAGGGTTTTTTGAGCTCTAAAAATTAGTTGAGGTTGCATGGTTGAGGTCACATGTCGACTCTAGTGTTATCTTATGTTTTACAATAGAAAAATTCACTTGAAAACAAGACAACTATACCCTAGTGTAAAAAAATCATTGTCAACCTTCCCTGACACCCCCAGTCAGACCATCCCTTATTCTAGGCTTATCCCCATCCATATAATTTTTTTATCCGTCGTCTCACCCTCACCCATGTGTGGAAAAGAAGAAAACAATTTCAAAGGATTCTTTCAAGACAATGCCTTTCAAGGTGGATCTTTCAACAGGCTTGGGAATGATTATTTTTAGCCTTTCTCAAGAGGGTGCACATTCTTCGAGACATGATTTCAAGCCCTAAAGTCACTAAGCCATTATATTTATGAACCAAGATCCTTGTGCAAGTTATTTAGGAAGATTTAAGAAATATTTAGAGATTGTGGAGAAAGTTTAGCAAAAGTGGGTTTTGAGGTCAAAGGAGCTTGCACTGCTGAAAAGGAACCTCAGATTCAAGAGATAATTTTAGGAGCTCCAGAATGCATTAGAGGTAAAAAAATATCAATGTAAAGCTGATTCAATTCCCTACATGGTGGTAATCTCAAATTTTTCACAACACCCATGCATTTCTTTCCACAACTCATTCTTCGCAAGAACAACTAGAGGTCCCGATCATAAATTCCATTTTTGAGATGGTTTCACACTGAATAATATACCTTGAGACCCATCCCATCCTTCTCAAAAAAATTCTAGTCAAAATCATATAAAGAAGTGCCTAAAAATTCATCTGGGAGCTCCAACAATGTCATTTTCAATCTCCTCTCCAAGGTACAAGCTCCGTACTTAGCCAAATTTTTCAGTGACACGTGTCACCATGAGGCTAATGTACACTTTTTGTGTCCCTTTGTACCTTTCCAAGGGTAAAAGGTTGGAAGAAAAATGTGCCCCACCCCACCTTAAGCCTCATGGACCCTCCACATGACCCTGGGGAGCTCCGATAAGCACCTTTCACCAAATTTCTAGCCCCGCTCCAACTCCCACATGCTTGACACTTTTCATCACTAGGCTAATGTGAAATTTTGATGTACCCATGTGCCATTTCAAAGGGACAAGGGGGAAGAAAAAATTTCACCCCCACCTTAAGCCTCATGGACTCATCATATGACCCCGAGACCTCTGTTAAACACTTTTGGCTAGTTTTTGAGTCCCCTCTCCTCGTTCTGCATAGATGCCAAGTGTCACCAAAGGATAATAAAATTTTTTTTGTCCCCCTTTCCTATTAAAAGGGGAAAAGGGGGTAAATGTTCCCCCTTCCCATATCTCTCTCTCATGCCTATAAAACCCAACACTTAGCCATTTTCTTCACTCCCCCATATTGCTCCGTTTCTACCCGAACTCGGTGAATTTTTTCCAGAATTCCTCCACCCTTATTTTTCACTTGCATTCATTCCTACATGTTCCCATGATTTTCTTGAGAGAATTTTCATTAAAAAAACAAAAAATTTAAAGGCTTGGGCACATTTTTCAATGTATTGACTTCGTATCCTACGAAAATAAAATCTTCATAACTTGAAAACCGGTGGAAGGATTGACACAAGATTTTTTGCATTTTTCCACATTTCTAGGTTCCTTTAAGACCCAATTAAAAGAAATTGCATGCATAGATCAGATTTTTATGGTGAGAAAACCCCGATTTCATACCCTCAAATTTTAAAATTTTATTTCCCATTGTTCCAGAGATCAAGTTGAGCTAAAAATTGTATGTGAGATAAAGAGGAAAAACTCATATCAAAAAGTTTATTTCATTGAAATACGAGGTCATGAAATCCACTTTCCAAAAATGGTAAGTCTCTACTTGGGTACTTACTATAAATAGAAAAGTTTCACAAGAAGGCAAAATTTTAATTGTAATGTGTAAGAAGAACATCAAGAGGAATGAGAAAGGTGATCGAAGGTGGTAAAAGTTAAAAAGGTGAAAACTCAATTTACTAAAAATAGTAAATTCCCATTTTGGACACAGAGAAGTTCTAGTGTCAACCATGAAGTTCAAATTTGTAGGCCTTGAACCAGTCTCAACTCTCTCTTCTGAGTACTCAGTTGTGGGGGACAGTAATGTCACCCACATGGACCTCAAATATCTTAAAGACCAAATGTTTGGAGGACCGAGAGAGCTAGTGGAGGACAAAGTTTTCATGAGCGGACTGTATGTGGTAGGTGGACATCCAATCTCATTGCAGAGTGTAGAATTGGTTTTGGCATGTTCTCACCACTATGAACCCAAGACCAAAACCATTTGATCGATGATGGCTCAACCCTGACAGTACTTGCTCCCAAATCCATCTCCCATTCAATATAGATCCCAATTTGGAGCAATATGGCCATCATTTCAAAAGAGGTTGCAGTGAAAGAGTGGACCAAAATAGACTCATACCTTCGAGCCTCACTCTTGGTTCATGGTTAAAACAAGTGAGAAAACCTTCATAGGTTCCCAGATCTTTCCTGTAAGGTGAATAAGGATATTTAGATGTAATTATCCTTCTTATTTGGGTGATGGGAGAATAAACCTCAAAGGAATTTCAAGACTAGATGGCTCTTTTCATATTCATGATCATGGAAGACAAACAGAGGATTGATTGGGGATAGATCATCAATCAAAAACTGTGCCACTAGTTACTTTAGGTACCAGTCTCGAATAATTTTACAATGAATTCATATATGGTGTACTCTCCTACAAGCTCAAGACCTTTCAAATGGTTGGCACTTGCTCAAAACATCTCTCCCAAGGCCCCAACATTCAAGAGATATCCTCAGTTGGTTTTGAAGGAGAGAAATTAGCACTTCACAAGGGTAAATGATTCCTTCACCATGTTCATCATCAGGAAACTAGAAGGGAATCTTCACTCAAGGTTGTCACCACAAGCAGCCTCCTTGGTCAAAAAGTATGGATCATATTTCACATAATTTTCCACTTTCTCCTACATATAATTTTTTGGTTATGATCTTTCCCCGCTAAGATTACCTTGGTATCTTAGCAACAAGATTGTATTGTTCGAGCTTTGCAAACATCTTTCCCATGTTCATAGTAAGCTCAAGAACTAGAAAAGGAAGAATGTCTCCTTTCCCATCTCACTTGGAATCTTCACCTATAAGAGTGTCAGTGATGCATCACACCTGGAAGTCTCCTTCACATCCCTAAGCTTGTATTCATATACATGGAGGACAAACTTTGAAAGCTAAGGTGAACCTAAAACATTCTATCTCCCATAGTCATATCATGTACCACAGATTGAAGATTATTGGGTGAATTACATAGATGAATTTGATGTTAGGGAAAGAGACTATATGTGGATGATAGTTAGAAAAATGAGGAGATTCAAGTTCAACTGGTATGAAGAGGGAATTCAAGATGATGGAACAGAGTTGTATGATCTGGAATATAAAGCAATGAAGGCTTCACCTCTGCCATAGGTAATATGGAGTGTGTGTGAGATGGGAGATATAGGTGAGTGGACCAAATTTGTAATCAAAAGATCAAAATAATGGTTCAAGAAGAAGAAGGATGCCTCCATCACATCGGGAAGTTTCCCCACCCTTCAAAGACAGTATCTCACTACTTTTCATCAAAAACAATGGAGAATACTTTGGGCTCACCCATTCCAGCACAGAGATCAAAGCATAAATCAGTGGAGTCAAAGGCACCCTACTACAAACCATAATTTCGTTAAATATGGAAATTTTACTAAGAATCTAGATTTATAGTATTCTTATTTTTGGTTTTATAATTGTTGAAATTGGATTCCTAAATTTCCATTATTGGTTTTTATCTAGTGTGATATTGGATTCCAATATGTTTATTATTGGAATTTAAGTAGTGTAATATCGGATTCCAATATTTACATTGTTTCATACAAGTATGTTCCTAATTCTATATTGATTTTATGAGAATGGGAATATGCCCATTCTCAACACACTCATAATACAACTATGTTCCTAATTATTTTTATGTGTTTCTACTTTATCTCATTTTTTCTATGATTCCTATATGAGGCATTTTGATCCCTTTTGAAAATTAAAACAATGTGATATGGGTACATGTTGTATGAAATAAGAAGCAACTATTGAGTCTATGAGAATGGACATATGCCCATTCTCATCACACTCATGGTACAAGTATGTTCCTAATTATTCTTATGTCTATCAAATTTATATCTATTCTTCTTCTATAATTCATATATGAGGGATTTTGACCTCTTTTGAAAATTTATATCTTGGTAGACAGTAGGTTAAGTCATGGTGCATTTCCAAACACTCTTGTTGAGAGCATTAAATAATATATATTGGCACTCCCAATACTATAGTTTTGCATTCAAGAATTAGGGGATTCTAGGCATATAATTTAGTATGTACCTTTAAAGGTTTGCATTTTATAAATTTTTAGAACAATTAAACAATAAGTTATCTAGACTTATGCACATAGCTTTAGGAAAAGACCATATAATTTTGTTATAATGAATGCATAAATCAAGACTAATTCCTAGAAAAATCAAAAGCATTAATCTTTTGAAATGAATTCCTTGTAAATCACATCCAACTCCCTTTAAATCACAAGATCCAACTCCCTGTAAAATTACTTAGAGCATAATAAAGGATTTTTTTCAAATTAAATTAATTGCATGGTGGAAATCATATTATTAATAATAAATTAATAAGATTCAAGAGTTCCATAAGCAACACAATGTTTTATAGAATTATTATGGAAAAATATTCCAAAGTAATATAATACTCAATCTTTCATTTAATTATCAAATAATAGTACAACTATAAATTTTTATAGGACCAAGGTTTGGAATAATAGATTTTTTTAACATCCGGGCCAAGATGATTTCACATAAAAATTTATGAACTTCAATAGTTTCTCCAAGTCAACATTCCTTATCCTATTCAAGTAGTTCAAGGTATGATTTAATGGCCACATGTCCTTTATCGGGTATCTTTATGGATCCACTTTTCCAATTTTTGTTTGGTGTCCATGCCCAGATGATGTTATCCACATCGATATTTTCTTTAGGTTCGTTTGAGATGGTCCAAGTTTTATTTGGCTTTAAAAATCAAATACAATGTTATACCTTCTCCTCTCCCTGTAGGTTTCCAATATTGAACTCTCATCTTTTTAATTACATCATTTCCTTCCTGTTTAAGGAAAATATCCCCATCTTCTCTCCCCATCCATATATTTTCATTATCATTTCCTAGTCGTATAAGTAGCATTTGTCCCTTGAAAATCCTTCAATGATTGAATTCTTGGTTAGATCTTCCACAAACAGGCCCAATGTAAATATCATTATTACTTGGGATATGTTGACTAATGTAGTATTCTTTGTGAATATGTGTGGCTCCTATTATTTGGTCATATATGTCTTTCTCCTGTATTTTTTGGCCAAAAACAAACATCTGACCTCCTACTACAATTTACAAATGGTCTATCCAAAGCACGTAAAACATTTTCCCAATACGTGATCTTTAGAAGCCAATAGTCACTACCTTCTCCTATTGTACTTTTCCCCAATGCTCAATATATGCTTTTATTCCCTTTTTTAGATCTTCCATTTCTTTGAGTTCCTTGAAAGGTGCCAAAGGAGGTTTCCCTTCTAGAAAGCTTGGTTCACCATTATCCTTTGTATGCCATATATGGATAGAATGAGACCATTGTTGATCCTTTAATGTTTCTTTGTACTCCATCACCGGTATGTCATCCACAACATGGAATCTAAAAATTTGTTTTTTGATACCCACTATCTTATGGTTTCCATCCAACAAGAATGGCTCCACAAATTCCTTGAAGTTGTACACTTCCTCAATAAGATAAGGAGTGAATGTACTTGACCCTTGTTGGCATGTTTTGTAAGATTCCATGATATGTGGCAAAGAAAATGTGTCTACTTTATGTAATGATGTTTTTAATCTTCCAAAAGTCCCATCTATATCCTCATGGGTGTGTCCCACTGGAAGGAAGCTTACATACACAATGTTGAATACCCTTTTTCTTTCAACATTGATACAAATGAAAATAATGTATGATTCTTGTTATCACTTGAAGCATTATCCAATTGCAAGTAGAGGATTGGTGGTTGCTTTATGAAATAAGTATTCATGCTAACAACACTAATTGATTTTGAATGGTCAAATATTTCCTTGTACCTTTTACATTTTTCATGCACATCATTTTGTAATAATGCATCATGTAATGGTTGTTTGGATGATCCACAATGATACAAAAAATCTCCATACTCATCAATTACATGTTCTTCAAGATTCCTAAGACACAAAGCTAATGATGTGACTATATATTTTGTCCACGTTCAACAAATGATAGGATAAAATGGTCAAAACCCCTGGTCTTGTGTCCATGTGTGAGCATACCAATCAAAGTAACTAGTAGGTTCATAACATTACTTATTGAATTTTCTTTTTTACCCATCCTTGGTATGAAAGTTTTCATTTTATCCATTTTATCATGCACAATGCTCAAGAATCCATGAGGTTTTCTTATTTACTGCAAATCTATGGGAATAGTAAGTTACATGAAAACTTTGAATATATTCATTGTGCCATGTTTGTTCCTCCTCAATATTTGTGAGTGCTTCTAGGCATGTGGTGGCTCTACATGTTTGTTGAAAAAAATTGTGCACTCATCACACTTGGAAAAGAAATTATTTTTACAATGGAAACATGTGGAAAACTTTTGTTCATTATGTTGTTGAAGCTTGACTGCAACACCTAGGAAGTTTCAAGAATTCAAGCTCCTCATTGCATTTTTTTCATAGTATATTTTGGGTATAGAATGAAGGAAGAAACCTTTGGGAAAATTTTACTCCATCCTATCCTATAGAACAAGTTAGATGTGGAGAGATATCTAAATTTATCTCAACAATTCTTGATATGTAGGCAATTTTTGCAGCAGTGTTTGACCTTTGTTTCTCTTTTCCAGTTTTTCATTCATTGTAAGCCTATTTCCACTTATCCATTTAAATTTATGTTTATATAAGGAACTCCTTGGGTACCCATATACTTTGTGTCATGCATTCTGACAAACATCCATCCCATCAAATTTCATTTTATGTATCTCCATAGTTTTCTTACCAACATTGAAGATGGCATTTGTTGTTAATGCATCAAACACAAAAAAATTTTTATCAACTTCATTCAAGGCTCTAGTTGTGTGCCACAAATTTTTTTGAATTCTAACTAAAGCAAGAGGTAATTTTTGGAGACAATTAGATTTGTAAAAACTAAACTCCGCATTTTCCACTTCTTCTAAAAATATTGACCATTTTCTATCCTCATCATAATTTTGATTTGATGGATTGGCTTGAGGGGTATCTAGCTTCAAATGTTTTGTAGCATTATAAGATCTTTTTATCACTCTGTTGGATTGATTGTGATTAGTGGCATCATATGAAATTGGATTAAAAAATTGAGGTTTTCACTCTTCTAATGCATCCCACATGATGACCTCAACCTCTTTTGGGACTTCTTTGAATCTAATATCCATCTGAGAACTGTTTATGTCATCCAATTGCCTAACAAGCCATTGTATGAGAGATCCTTCAGATAGGCAACATCCTTTGCAAGGAGGGTTGAATACTCTATCAATATGCACACCAAAGCTATTGGCATCCAATCTATTAAAATGTACCATGTCTCCTTCAACTACATTTGTAATTGTTCCCTTTGCTACAAATTTACACTCAATCGAGCAGTAATGGATTAATTTTGTAACATCTCCTTGAACTTCAAATTATGTTGATCATTGTGTATACAAGGTGCAAACATTGCAAAACCCATTTGATCAACTCACTTGCTTAATCATAATGAAAATTCTTGCTTCATTGAAAATCAAATGTTTTATTGGACAAATAATTGATTTATTAGGGATTTTGAGCATTTTGAACACATATTTATCACATTCTCTATGCATACACCAAAATTCAAAGGACCCAATCTCTCTCCATCAATTTCATGAACTTCTAGCACATGAGTTATATAACCCATGGCTATGTCATTTCTCTCTAATATTTTTGTTTGAGAATGATATTGTCTATGAAAAAAATCTTTTCTATCTTTAGGACCTGTATTGATGGTGCTTTCACTGTCATCATTACAATCTATGTCACTCTCTGCATTGTAATCCTCTAAACCACTACAAATTTTTTCACTTCCCAAATTAGGGGGAATTGATGAATCTGCATGCTTTGATAATTCACTCTCTTCCCAAGAAATGTAGTATCCTTTATTCCTCATCATACTCAAGGTTTCAAATTCATCAACTTGAGGAAAGGTAATTTTACTGTCCCATCCAATATTGTGTTAACACTGACAAAAAAAATCCTCTTCCCACATCTTTGCAATGTAGTGTCTTCCTACTTGGATATACTCTTCCCTCTACAACTTTGGTTCCTTTTGAAAAAAATCCACATGATCATCCTCTACAAAAAAAATCCCCTAACTGTTGGCATTGTAACAACATAAAATATCCCCATGACTTACCGATGATTTACAATCCATCTCGGCTTAACCACCATCCCCATCCAATATGCTCCCAATTAAAATTATCTCCATGTCACCTTCAAAGTATATAACTAATCTTCTAATAAATAGCTCAAACTTCTATAATTTAGTAAGGTTTGGAAATACTTCAAAATTATTATATAATTAAAATTGATGTTTATAAATGATCTTGATTGAATTGACTTAGTAACATGAATTGGAGAAATTGATGAGGAATTACACACCGAGATCAACCATCCACATAAAGGCTGGAATCCTTAACGAAAAAGAAGCATGTTGAGGGGTTAGAAATTGATTGAAAGATGAAGTTAAAAACTTGGCTAAACATGCAAAAAGGTAAGATGTAAGAAGGAGGAGGAGGTTGATCTTGACACATAAACAAGTTGAGGGTATATTCAAGTATAAAAACTGAACTCCCATGACCAAACCCGATCAGGAAAGCAAAGGAAATCATCATGACCATAATATGGCTATTTTTAGTGCAATAAGAGACTTCCTTGAGCAAAGCATGTCCACATACAGTGTCTCTACTCTCGGTGAAATCTCTGATCAACTCTATGGGGCACTAAAAAGAAAGCAAATTAGACAATTGAAAATTTGGATGCTTCTGATGACCTCTACTAACATGACCATATTGGCTTTGTTTAACTCTTTCAAAACTATCAAATCCAAAATTCGCCAAATTTTGAAGTAAATGTGGATGCTTCACCGCTAATTCACTCTCTTCCTTCGTGAATTTTGTCCTTTATTCCTACTTTTCTCTTAGTTTCTAAATTCATCAATTTTTGTGATAATTCTCTTTGGTTACCTTTGGTTCTTATGAATAACTTAAATCCTTCTTGATCCTTTTGTAGTGCTTCCTAATTGGATATATTCTTCCTTTTAGGCCTTTCTTTTTGAAAACAAGTCCACATGATCATCCTCTACAAATGCAAAATCCTATTTACCAATAATAAAAAAACATAAAATACAAAGTTTGCGTGAAATGATGGAAAATATATTAAACCATTGCATAAAATAAATTAAAATTATCATGTATGTACAACCATAAGTATATTGAATACACATAGCACATGAGCTGTGAACTTCTATAATTCAGTAAGGTTTGGAAATACTTCAAAATTATACATATAATTAAAATTGACATGAATATATTTATAACATGATTTCCAAACTATGATTGAACTTGACTCATTTGAATTTAATTGATGAGAAATAAATAGATGAGGTTGAATTTAAATGATGAGAAATAAATAAATAGAGGTTAAATAGAAGTTAATTAGAAACTTGATTGTTAACCACTTCATCCAAATATCTTCATCATATTAACATAACATATATTAATTTTACAAGAATTCCTCATACTTCCCATATTCACTGACTATGAGAATGGGCATTTTTCCATTTTAAACATTCTCATAAAAGGATCTAATTGTCATTCATTCTTTATGTTTCACGTAGGAGAATTTTTCTTTCTTTCTATATTTAGTTTATGAGAATGGGCATATGCCCATTCTCATCACAATGATAAAAATATTTGTTTGTATGAGAAATGGAATATCCCCATTCTCATCACAATGATAAAAATATTTTTTTGTATGAGAAATGGCATATCCCCATTCTCATCACAATAATAAAATTATTGTTTTATGAGAATGGGCATATGCCTATTCTAACCCTTCTAACTTATTGAAGCAATATTGAACTTAATCATTTTAATATCACTATAAAGGATGTGAGAATGGGAAATTGTCCATTCCAGAACAAATTAAATATTACCTCTATTTTTTTCTATGATTCTTATATGAGAATGGGCATATGCCCATTCAATACAACATAAAAATGTTTGTTTGTATGAGAATAGACATATGCCCATTCTGTCTATGTGTATTGCCTCAAGATAATACCTCTATTTTTCTTCTATGATTCTTATATGAGAATGGGCATATGCCCATTCAATATAAGATAAAAATGTTTGTTTGTATGAGAATGGACATATGCCCATTCTTCTATGTGTATTGCCTCAAGATAATAATAATTTTTTTCTCAAAAAGGAATAAAAACTAATTCTCTAAATGTTCTTCCAAGGTACTATCTCATTATTTAGAACATCTAATATTAACCTTTGATGTGATTACTATAAGTTATATAGTTTTTATCAATTTCACAACCATATTATAGTATCAGTGATTTTAACACAAACACATATGGGAGATGTAATTATTTTCAAGTACATTCAAGATATTTATAATGAAACTTGATAAATATCAAGATACCTATCAAAATATATTAAAAATACAACTCAAGGTTAAATGTGACAAAAAATCCAAATAAGAAAAAACTTAGATATCATAAAATATGGTATTAATACCAAATAATAGGATTTTCCTTTGTAATCAATGAAGAAATAATAATATATGTTTTGGATCAATCCGCCCCATCCCCTCTTTCTATTTAAGTCGACATTCCCATCTAGAGTTCAGGGAGTGGTTGAAGCAAGTAAATGATTCAACATTTGAGTGATTTCATGAAAACCACGCATCATATATAGTTTCCCTAACTATCCCCTCTCTAGTATAAATTAGTATCAATTAATTTCAAATGCAAAAAATAACCTAAAACATGGCTATGATAATGTTTAAAAATTATATTTTATTTTAAATGTAAATAACCTAAATCATGACTATGATAAAGTTTAAAATTTATATTTTA
Source organism: Taxus wallichiana var. yunnanensis (assembly GCA_018340775.1). Lineage (NCBI taxonomy): Eukaryota > Viridiplantae > Streptophyta > Pinopsida > Cupressales > Taxaceae > Taxus > Taxus wallichiana. The sequence goes on along the minus strand of CM031242.1, from coordinate 351,956,443 downwards.
TTTATTTTTATATGCAATAAACCTAAAACATGGCTATGAATTTTTTTAAAATTTAAATTTATTTTAAGTGCAATTATTAAACCTAAATCATGGCTACCATATTTTTTAATATTTATATTATTTTTGACCATGGAATAATGAGACCATTAATTTGCAAATAAATTGTTTTCCACCGTTAATTTTTTATTAATTGAAAGTACTTGTTTTTTATTAATTGAAGGTACTTGTTTTCAAACACGTCTTTGACACCCATTGGAGGGAAATTGGAAAAATTAATGGAAATTAATTCACACCACTCCATGGCACTATAGAGAGAATGACAATGGTTATTGTTTTTGATGATGGGATAGGTCTTGGGAATTATGCAGGTTTATCGTGGGTTAGCAAGCTATCTCTTTCTTGTTCATCCTTTTCACTTTCTTTTTCATCTAGTTTTGATTTTTTTTTTATTTTCCTTCCGCTTTGGGCTGCTGTTTCATTAGACCATTTTTCCTGTGAAGCAGAATATTTGAAGAATATTTCTGAGATATTGTTCTCTCTTCTCTAAAATTTTGTTGACCCTTACCGCTTTGGGCTCCCTCAATTTCTTAAGACTATTTTGGCATGTGATGCACAAGATTTGAAGAAAATTTGAGGCATGAATTATTCTAACTCTTCTCTGTTGAATTATTATGAGATGAAGAGTATCATTTGGTTTTCTTTCCCTTATATTTTGTTTTGGGTTTAAAGATAATGCCCTTTTTTATCTTCTATATTTTTGATCTAGGTATTAAGAATATCACTTCAATGTTTTGAAAGACATGCATAGTTGTTAACCAAATCATAGTTGCTAATACGGGAGTTATTTGTTATGATTTTACTAAACTACTAAGTGGTCTTACCACCAGGCGGAATTTATTTTTTTCCGAGTTGTGTAATGGCAAGTTTTTCCATTCATGAGAATGATTCATTATTAGAAGAAGAATTTACTTTTTTATAGTGAAGAAAAATTTTACTTCTTTTTTAAATTGAAGATAAGTTTTAGAGATACTTCTAACTCTTATCTGTTGATTTATTATGAGATGAAGAATATCATCCTGCTTTCTTTCTCTTGTATTCATCCAAATTTGGGTATGAAGATCATGTCATATTTTTGATCTTTTGTATTATTGATATGTGTTTTAATAATATCACTTAAATCTTTTGAAAGACTTATATAGTATTATCCTCCATAGTTCTTAAAGATCCCTTTAAAATGACTATTTCTTACATGTTTTAGAGTGTGAACAAGATCATTCCCTTACATGAAAAATATTTTTGATTCTAAAAAAATTCTTCCAATCTTTCATGCTAAGATGGGGAGTTAATTTTTTTATTACTAAAAGGAACGATAACCAAATTGTACCAAGCCAAGAACATAGATGATAATCAAACACCATGATCAATAAGATGAAAGTAATTCTCGAATAACTTTACATAAACCTTTTCAAAAAAATGAGCAGCAATATCATATATTATCATAGAACTCAATGAAATATAATGAGAATGGGTGTTAATTATACAGCAAGGAGTAATAATCTAAGAACCGAGTTAAGGTCCTAGATCAAGCCATAAATCAAGGAAAGAACTAGTTAAGTCCATAGATTTAGGAGTAAACTAGACATCATTTTCTAGTGGTCTTACCATAGATCAAGGAAAGAACTATACCTAACAACTAGATAATATCTCTAATATCTAAATAAGATAAAATAAATATCCACACACATAAGTGGGTGAGGATAAATACTCCATGGTAAATGTAAAATAATGTACCTAGGTGAACATGAGCTAAGGTAATTACCTACTACTAGCACGCCCCCTCAAGTGAAGCTAACGCCAAAATAGAAGTAGCATGTCCACATTATGAGTCCCAAAAACTAGGCTACGATGAGGTACTCATGTAAAATAAGCTGGGAAAAATGACACCGGAAGGTACCCAAAACTAGAACAAAGTAAAGAGTAAAAACCCAAGCGCAGGCATCCTTATAAGCTCGGATCAAAAACTCATACAATGCTATAAGAAGTTTAGTGTGCATTGTGGTTTGACTTGAATCTAGTGCTCTATCACAAAACTAAAAAAATGACCTTTAAGCTTCACCAAAATAGTTCCATATAAGGAGACTATCAGCGAGTGATGTCGAAAGTGCAATAAAAACACCAAACATAATTCGATCAAGCTTTGACAAAAGGTGTGCCACATTTATCCAAGAAAAATAACTAAAGCAACAAGGTAAGGAAACAAAATCTAGAGTGTGATGATCTAAGAAAAGCTAAGGTAACAAGGTAAGGACACAAAACTTGAAGAAGTAGGATCAGCACCACACCCTCCCATCTTGTTGAATGGGTGGAGTGACACCATAGATTTTGGCTGTATGAGTTGTCCAAAATCAACTACTAGAACAACGAAAAAAATAACATTTTACCAACGCTTCACGTAATAACTCCCCCACAAGAGGATCATCAACATGCCAAACGTGTCGAAAATACATATACAAAATCTCTCAACAATCAAGAGATGATACACTACACATGCTTAAAGAAAAATTCTCAAAACAATAAGCATTACTGATGCGAAAGGTATAGAAAGTGGAGCAAGAGGGAGGTCAATGGTGGAGGAGCCATGCATGTAGAGTCCTCTTAACGAATGCCTATGTTATCTTTGCCATGAGAGATCAAATATCACCCCAAATCAACACCGATAAATGAAGAAGATGTCTTCATATGACTTGGATACAAAATGCATAGTGGGTGCATGCGAAGGAACATCGAGAATGTGTGTCAAGTTGATCACGTATGACAGAATAAAATCTCAAGTTTCGCATCGCTTGAGTGAAGGTGAAAAACTCATGTGTTGCTCATGATCCTTAGAAATAGGTGAGTGAAAAAAATAGGGACTCTATCAATGTGTGATCCCAATGAAGTATGTACTCAAAAATCAATGTCATGGTGAGAATTCCACTTAACATGTGGAATAGGGAAATAATACCATGTGAATGTCTACCAATACCTCCACTAGTGAAACCCATAGAATGGATCATGTGAGAATTGAATGCAGTGGTATGCTTCTCAAAATAGCCATGCATATAAGTAGAAGTAGGATACATAACATGTGTTACTAGAATAGGCACAGATGTGGAAGAGCATGCAGTAACAAGCCTCACAGATTAAGAGCAACAAGAGTAGACTCTCATTATGCAAATCTTTTCATATCAATGTCATTGGGTACAAGAGCAACAACTTTAAGTGGACTAGGAGTATGGACATGGTTGTCCACAATATGATGGTGATGTTGTAGGCTAGCAAGTTTTTTGCAGGGAGTGTATTAGTGTATCCTTATCTTGTGAATGAGTGATTGTAGAAGAAAATTTCACTTCTTGAGAGATCTATTTTCTTCCACAAATTTTACAATATCCTCTTAAAGTCCACACACTTCAAAGAAAATCATATCATTCTCAAAATCCATGATATATACAAGAATGTAACTCCCAAAATTACTTCCACATTTGATTACAACAATCCTCCATATTTGGCACTTTATAATGAGTGCATATTACAATATGAAACTTTATAATTATAGTGAAATTCTCAAAATAAATATTTTGAATGGAAATAACATGATAAAATAATCACTTTTACAAAAAATGGCACTCAAAACGAGTTACCGATCAAAATGATACAAGTTTTTCAATAATATGTTTACTTTTTTATTTAGTTACCACTAAAACAAAATTGCTCTTGCCTTCACCACACAAAAAAAAAAATGAAAGGGGGCTAGAGTTAAGCACCTATCTATTTATTAGGAATCACAAGATTTAATCTCTCATTCTTTACCATACAATATGACCAGGGTATAAGATAATATCATAAATCTTTTGTATAATATAGTCATCAAAGAACTAGTTAATTCCATATGTTAGGAGAGAACTAGACATCAAGTATCTAATCAATACCATAGATCAAGGAAATAACTATAAATAACAACTAGATAATATATCCTAATATCTAAATAAGATAAAAGAAATATCCACACACATAAGTGGTGAGGATAAATACAATAAAAAATAATGTACTGAGTGAACATGAGATAAGGTAAATACCTACTCTAACATTACCAAAGTACAGTGTGGGGTTACCACCTAGGCAGCATTACTTATTTTTTGAGTATGGGTGGCCTAGCTACGTAGGTAAAGATGGGTGGGTGAGATGCACAGGATGAGATGAGGGGGTGAGCCACGCCAGGTTAAGCTTGGTGAGTGGGTGAGCCGACCTCCGATCTCGGTGGGTGAGCTGAATTCATCGGGCGGTGAGCGACATTCACCTAAGGCTCGGCAAGCGAGCTGATCTATTGAGCTAGAAATTTTGCTGGCCTATCAAGTTTTTGGTCAAGTTGGTTAGTTGAGATGAGTGGATGAACTAACCTACCAAGTTAAATGGGCGAGCTGACCTGCCGAGATGGGTGTGTGAGTTGAATTTCTGAGCTGAGCTGGGGGCTGACCTACAGAGCTAGGTGAGCTAGTTGACCTGCTAAGTTGGGTGGGTGAGCTCACTGCCAAGCTAAGCAATATTGAACTTAATCATTTTCATATAGGAATTAAAATGATTAATTTTAATGGTGTATCTAATGAGAAAATTTCTATTCTCAAAATGGGAATCATAAAGAACAAAGATAAAATCTAGATTGTTTTATAATGGACAGTTGCCCATTCTCACAACCCTTCATAGAGTTATTGAAAAAATTAAGTTCAATATTGCTTGTATTACAATGATTAGAATTGGCATATGCCCATTCTCATATAAACAAAAAAATTTATCTTCCATTCAATGGTCAGGTATCCATACCTATAGAGGTATTAAAATGTTTAAGTTCAGTATTGCTTGTATTAGAATGTTTAGAAGGAGCTTATGCCCTTATACATACAAACAAGCATTTATTTCTTGTATTGAATGGGAAGATTCCCATTGTCATATACGAATCATATATGAAGGATATAGATAAAATAATAAATTTAATTTGTTTTAGAATGGGCAGTTTCCCATTATCATATAGGAATCATATAAGAAAAATAGATCAAATTTACTTTGTTTTTGAAGTTCCCCATAATCACAACCTTCATAGGTATTAAAATGATTATGTTCAATCTTGTATTGAATGAACAACTACCCAATCCCATATAGGAATCATAAAATAAGAATATAGATAAAATCTAATTCATTTTAAAATGGCAAGTTTCCATTCTCACAACCATCATATAGTTTTTAAATTGATTAAGTTAAATAATTCTTGTATTAGATTGACCATTGCTTTTCACTCTTATATCTTATTACTTTTCCCATTAGTAATGATCAAGTTCAATATTGCTTGTATTGCAATGATTAGAATGGGAATATGCCCATTCTCATACAAATATTTTTTTATCTTGAATAGGTAGATGCCCAGTCTCTTATAGGAATCATTGAAGAAGAATAGAGATTAAATTTAATTTTTTTTGAATGGGAAATTTCCTATTCTCGTATTCAAATCATATATTAGGAAAAATAGAGAAAATTTACTTTATTTTAGAATGGGTAGCTCTTCATTATCATTGTCTTCATAGTTATTAAATTAATTAATAAGTTCAATCATGTATTGAATGAGAAAATGTAAGTTCTCATATAGGATTCATAAAATAAGAATAGAGATAGAATTGAATTATATTTAGAATGGCCAGCTGCCCATTCTCACAGCCTTCAAAGAGTTATTAAAATGATTAAGTTCACTATTTATTGTATTAAAATAAAAATAATGGGAGAATTCCATGGAAACATCCTTTAATTGATTTCCTATAATCATGTCTATAAGGAAGGGAACAAGGTTATTGTTTACCTTGCAAACAGAGGTTAAAGAGGTTGAAATTTTTGTGTCATTGTAATGATTGAAAAGCATTCTCTGTCATTATTGGGTATGAAGGAAGAGTAAGAAGTAATGAGGAGACATGTTAGAGGTTGGATGATATAAGTGCTTGCGTTGGGTTTAGAAAGGACATTTGGTCTAGACAAGGGCTTGATAAAGTACGATCATTGGTTTTAGAATGGACAAGAAGGTTTCAAACTGGGTTGGTTTTATTTCCATTTTAATAGAGAAACAAAAATGGGCGGTGAATTGGTTCATCTAGAACTTGATTTGACCAATGGGATTAGTAGAAGAGTTTGGATGATGCTAAAAAATGCAGGTATGTCATCTCTATTTCAAATTTTTAAAGGCCACAAGAATCCTGAGAAAGGATTTTTCTACTCATTAGAAGGATGGTCGGGCTAGTATAAGGGGTTTTTCTATAAAAACTTCTATGGATTTTATTGCTATAGTGGTTAGGATGAACAACAAGGGGAGGGAGATTTACAAACCGAAGAAAAAATGTGATGAGGAGATGGGAAATTTGTGTAGGTTTTGAGAGAGATTATTTACCTAATCCTTTCAATGAAATCACCCTACACTTGATGTAATTTATCACCTTAGAGGGTAGGTATAAGGTAGTTTATGCCCACCATTTCCCTATGTTAAGTCATATCTACCATGATGGTATGCATTATAATTTCCCATTCTTTCTCAGTCATTCCCTACACAAATCAATCGAGAATTTCCAAAAAGGAAAGTTGAAAATCCCTCTTCATCAGGGATTGATGATGGCCTTATTCCATTTGGGTTCTATAGATTTCACCAAATCTGAGAAGTTTAGGGGCTTGTTGAATGATGATGTAAAGCATGTTGAGGATGAGAAGTATATGGAGCAAGAGGATTATGAGGATTCCTCCTCTTCGGGATCAGATGACATAAAATATTCTTTTATGTCATTAATAAACACTATAGATGTTGTTGGTAATATGGAGAGGGAGGTTTTGGAGGACCTAGATGAATTTTGTACTCTGGTTGAATGAATGAATAAATTGAGGAAGATGAAGGGTATTGATACTACGGCTGATGTTTCTATGTCTGATATCAAAGGGGAACCTTCCAAAGGAAAAGAAAATTTGGAGTCTAATTAGAGTATGACATTGGAAAAAAATTCCTCAAGATTCTGTAACTAGAAAATAACGTTGATTCCCTCGATGAGTATGGGGTGGCCATGGTGTTGGTATCCAAATTGATTCTCTTGTGAGGGATGAGCAGCATCACGAAAACTGGTATGATGCTTAGAGACAGATGAATCATGATATGAGTTATTTTGTAGCTAGGGAGGGGATTTAGCTGACTCTTTATCACTCAAGTGTTGGAGAAATGGATAACACCTCACTAAGGGTTTGATCTACCCTCACTACTTTAGGTTGTGCCTTTAACTAGGGTGAGAGGACCCGTTCTGTAACCTTTTTGGTGAAGGATATTAAGAGATCATTCTTTGCACAATCTTAATGAGAACCTTGAGAAAATATGATCAATACAACACAATCTAACTCTCACGAGTTGTCACACTAGAGAGTGGAGATGTTTCTGGAAAAGTTTTGGGTTACTAAAGACAATAATTGAATCCTGATTGTCTCTACATATTTTGGCAGTGGAAATTGTTGAACCTTTGTGGATACATAGTACAAATAGGGGTAGTTCCTATAGGATTCATCGTTTGAGAAATTTTTGGTGGGAAGTTAAGCAAGATAAATTTGACTATACCAAACCTTTGAGAACCTTTACAAATATTTGAGAACTCACAGACAAAATGCTTCAAAATAGCTAAAATTTTCCTTGACTTGAGAAGGTGTGTATCAATGGAGGCCCCGAGAGATGCACGGTTTCATACACTATTTAAGAATTCAACATAAAGGCTCATCTTTAAAGAGGCAATTAAACATTTAAAGTCTTTGATTCTTCACGCCTAAGATACACTCATAGACTTACAAACAATCTTTATCAACATAATGAAAGTAAAGTGATTTTAAATTTTTATTTGCATCATAAGATGAAAGCTATTCTCACAATGAAATTGAAAATGCCACAATACTAACACATGGACGAGATCTTGTGTGATTCAGAGGGATTTCAACATAAGATTGCAACAGGAACAAGAAAAACTATTTGAAAACATTCTGAAATGAGACAAACACAATAATGCTCATGATCAACACAAATTCATTTCAAGGTTCATTAGATTCATCAGCAGGGGAGATTTTTTTAACAATCTCAAAGCTTGTCAATGGTTGTACACTTGCAACCATCTTGACGTGATCAAATCTAAAACATAGGAAAATAAACGGGGTTTACGAGATGGTCTCTCAAGAAAATGGTTTTTTTCTCAAGATTTCTCAAATAAATTAGCCCCCGACCATTTGCAAGAGTATTCTCATTGTATTTATAAAATTTCACTCGCTCACTCATCCCAAATTTCCCCCAAAAGAAGAATATTTGAGGAATACTTTGTTTGTTACATATTTGTTTCAGAAAGTGATATTTAACAAACTTACACCCAAAAGCTGCCAGGTGTACAAAAGATAATATTTTTCAATTATTTCCACTTATTACTTTATCTGGGGCGTCTGGTCATCTCTTCTAGAAGCATGTCCATCCTCTTTCGATCCTGTAGCTTCCTTCTCTTCATTCTTTTCCTCTGCATCTTTCTCTACTAATAATTTGTTTTTCTGCAGGTGCTCGAGCAACTCTGTTTCAAAACTTCAACTTTTGCACTTCTCATATTTAAAAATCAAGCTCCACAATCAATTTGATTGCACTTCACTGACATAAATGATGAGATACCATGGAATTAACCAAAAATGATGAAAGCAATCGAATCCCTTAAGGTGCTTGGTTTGCGTAGGAGAAATAATGGTGGCAAAACCAGATGCATTGTATCACAGCCGTTAACTCTATCTTTCACAAATTCAAATTTGAGCCGTCTAGGTGGAAAATATTTGAGTTGAAGCGGGACTGGGGGTGATTTTCACATTTTGTATCACTTAATGAAAATGAGTAATTTTAGACAATTTGGCCCACTCACCCGATTTTAATATGGGCTCTACATGTGGCTTTCTGGTGTAAAATTTGATAGGGAAACATGACCATGGATAAAATTTGACAGGGAAACACGACCGTGGAAAAACAAAATGTAGGGGAAACTTCACCATTCGCACCTAGAATTCAAAATGTTCCTCATGGAAAGAGAAATTACAAATAATACATGGCTAAATGTGATCCACGACCATAGAGAAGGATTATAAACGACATATAAATGAAGGAGAAGTTTTCACGTGTCCATACAAGGAGACAAAAAATACTTCAAACCAAGCGGACTGATTTTTTTTGAGAAAACAGGGCAAGATTAAATTCAGCACCAACATCGGTTTTGACTCTAGGATGGGCACTCCTGCGAGTGCAGTAAGAAACAATAGACCATGTGCAAATAAATCCATTGGGAAATAGAGTTAAGAACAAGCTTACAAAGTAGAAAAAATAACTAATCCTCCCAAGATCAAGTAGAAACCAACAAGAAGCTGGTCACCGGGGGACCAGGAGATCTTTGAAACAAAAAACACAAAAACAAAAGACTATACACTATACAATGATGCGTACCTTGATTATGATAAATCAATCAAGGAAATGTTTCAAGTGCCTACCATTAATAGGACTCAAGCAATTCCCCATCTAATTCTTTTAGGAAAAAGTGTGCTCTCCAATCTTAATATCAATAGAATAAGGGCCCATCCATAATGCATCAAACTTTCCATGTTTTCCCTTATCCTCATGTCTGCTATCCCACAATAGCACAATATCTCCCACTAAAAGCTCTTGGAGTTACCTTTTTATCAAATAATTTCTTCAATTTCTCCCTAAACTTCACATGTCTTTGGTGGGATTCTCTTCTCTCTTCATCTAATTCAACAATTTGATTAATACGAGCATCATAGGGACTGACCTCCTGGTCCTCCAATTATTGATAAATTGATAAGAAGATAATTGCATATGTAGGGGAAGTAGAGCTTGAGTTCCATACACCAACTCAAATGGAATTTTCTAGTAGCTCTTTTGATAGTAATTCTATCATCCCAAACAACAAAATTCAATTGCTCACCCCACTTCCATTTGTTTACTTCCAAGGTCCTTCTGATTATCTTCAACAAATTTGTGTTTCTTGATTATGCTTTCCATTACCTTGGGGATTATAATTTGAAGCATATGCTAAATTGATCCCATACTCATGACACATGGCTACCAAAGGTTTGGCTCGAAAAATCATAGCATTATCAGCAACTATCTTAGTAGGCACTCCAAACCTACAAATTATATGATTCAGAATGAAGTCCATAACAATTTGGTGGGTAGCTTTCTTGGTAGGGATTTCCTCCACCCACTTGGTGAAGTAATCAATGGCCACTAATATCCACTTGTGGCCTGCACTTGAAGAATCTGAAATCTCACCAATGAAGTCCATTCCCCACTACTTAAATGGGGCTTCAATTGATACAGGATGCAAAGGGAGGGAGCCTGAAGCTTTCAATATTCCTGAAAAATGTTGACAACTCTCACACTTTCTTACCAAAGAGTTGTATCTTTAAAAAGAGTTGGCCACTAGTAACCAACCCTTAAGATTTTATGAGTTGTGACTCTTCCAGCAAAATGCCCTCCACAAACTCCTCCATGGAAATCATCAATTATTTTTGGGGCTTCATCCTCAGTGATACATCTTAAAAGAACTCCCTCAGGGTTCTTCCAAGCTAACCCATAATCAGTGATGATGTATTTTGGGAGGCTAACTTAAGTGCTCTTTTTTATTCTTGCTTAAATACTCGGGCACTTGTAGATGTTTGAGATAAAAAATAATATCCTTGTACCATTAAAAAAATTCAATTTCTCAAGAATATTCAATCTTTCTTCTTCAACCTCATTTATCTCAACTATTTGCAGGTTGCTTTCTGCCATTATCTTTGCTAGGCCCAATCCTCTGACCAATTTTGTAGTTTGGATGTCCATATCATATTCTTGCAATTTATTTTCCCATCGACATCTTTTACTTGAAATTTCCATCTCTAATAGGATATCCTTAACCATGGTATGGGGAACATAAGCTATGACTTTAGATCTCAAAATATATGGCCTAAAGATTTTTGTGGCCCTAACCAAAGCAAATTCATGTTTCTCCATGATAATATACTTCAATTCTCTCCTAATGTTTTACTAAAGAAAGCAATTGGTATTTCAGCTCCTTCATCATCCTTTTGTAACAACACAGATGTAATAGTATTCTCTAAAGCAAAGGAAAACATTTGGAAAGCTTTTTATAATCAGGAGCTACTAAAATAGGGGCATTCTTCAATGCTTCCTTAATCCCAATAAAGGCTTGAATAGTTGTTTCTTCCCATTTGATACTCTGATCTTTCTTCAACATATTAGTGATTTGGATAGTCAATTCAAAAAGTTGGAAATAAATATCCTAATAAAATTTATTTTCCCGAAAAAGGACTGAATTCCCTTTTTGGTTCTTGGAATAGGAACTTTACTAATGGCTTCCACTCTCTCAAGATCAATCATGACCCTTTCTTTTGACACAATATGTCCAAGATTTTCCTTTTAAACCCCAAAATGACACTTCTTGGGATTCAATGATATACCATATTCCCTACATCTTAACAACATCTTTTCTAAATGTTGTAGGTGATCACTTATTTTCCTTGAAAAATTGTCACATCATCCTGATACACAACAATGAAGTCATTTATATATCCAGAGAATGCTACATCCATTTCTCTTTGAAATGTGGCTCCGACATTCATCAGGCCAAAATGACATTCTGACATACACATAGGTTCCCCATGGAGTGGTGAAAGTGGTTTTGATTCTCTCTGACTACTTCACAACCACTTGGTTATACCTAGAAAAACCATCCAAAGTGGATAACAACTCTAGAACCTGTAACTAATTGCAACATGTTATCCATATTTGGCAAGGGATAGTTGTCTTTAATTGATGCCTTATTTAAATTTCTGAAGTCAACACACAATCTTATATCCCCATTTTTCTTTCGAATAGGTACCAGGTTTGCTACCCATGAGGAGTATCTTGTAGGTTGTATAATTCCTCCATCCCTTAACTTTTCAACTCTTCTTGCATTTTTGAGGAAAGGAGGGGATTAATTGGTCTTTGTTTCTACCTAAATGGCTTGGCATTGGCTTCTAGGGGTATTTCATGCTGAAAAAGGTCTTCCCTATATGCCTTCAATTCTGAATATGACCATGCCAAGAAATCCTGGTACTTTTTTAATAATTGGATATATGACTGCTTTTCTTCTTTATTCAAATTTCTACCTAGCCATATTCTCCTAGGTTTATCCTTTGTGCCCAGGTTATGTTCTTCAACATCCTCGAGTTTGACATGTGTCTATTAACAATATGTAGTCAACATTATCAAAATTTGATTCCAATGTAACCAAACCTCTGGGAATAGTATTAGTTTTCAATTGGATAATGTCCTTACCAAATAAGGTCTCTTTTCCTTCATTTACACAAACCATTGGTTCCCAATCCATACTTTGATTGGAAAATTCTCCTTTATTCTGTAGAAACCTTTGGACCTGAGCATCATCTTCAAACACTTTCCAGTGCTTGATATTGTTAGGGATAGATGACTTGGTCAATATTTCAATATCATATTCATAATAGGGAGACATTGTACAATTTTCAAACCTAGATCCCAATACTTCCAATTTTCTACTATAGTATTATAGCTCTATCATGATGTATTATATTGAAAGAATCAAACATTTCAATGAAGTCCCAAACTGCATGTTTATACTTGTTTCATTCTTTGATTCTTTGTTGCATATAATTTTCTAACTTGCTTGACTATCATCTCTGAAATCCCCTTTAACAATAATATCCTTGACACCATATTTCCAAGAAATCCTTAAACCCAACAATAGTGCTTCATACTCTACAATATTTTTTGTACACTCAAAATTGAGTTTAAAAGAAAATTTAAAAACCTCTTGGCTTGGAGATATCAAAAAAACACCGGTGCCATTACCAAATCTAGAACATGCCCCATCAAACATCAAGTCTAAGGAGAACCAACCTACTCAGGATACTTGCACTCCTCAATTTTGTATGCTCCTTACAATCAGCATAGCCCACAAAGTTATCGACATCAACATCTGTGTACAATACTTCATAAGAAGCATTATTAGGATCCTCAATGAGATGTAACATTTTCTTCTCACCATATAACTTCACAAGGTTCCCTCAATTGGTATGGTTGCATATGACATGTCCATTTGCACACTTCCACCCACACTATCTACCCATTTTCTAGATAATAACATCCCCCATTTGGCAGGACAATCCATAATAACCACATTCATGGTTAAGCATTTTCTTGGATAAGATGCTAATTGTACTACTAATCCCTTGACATATCCAATTCTTTACTTCTCTTGAATCCATAGCAATACATTTCCCAAAATTTTTTTACCTTGATATTTAACTCATTCATTACCTCAAGAGGCATTACATTACATGAGGCTCTTGAATCAAACATGTAGTTATGTACCAACCTATCTTTAATAATCAAAGTGGTAAAAATGGATCCACATCCAAGTTGAGATTCAACCAGAGAAGTTCCCAAATACACCTCAGATGATTCACCCAGTTCCTCCAATTCTTGTGGTATTTCTGATTCTGCAATAATATGAGGAATCTCTATATTATTAAAACGTTTTCCCTCGAGTAATCTTTTCTTCCTTAAATCCCAAATATTTGAATGCCCTTTTCCTATGCTCAGGGATCCTAAGTAATTCAACAATGGGAATAGTGACCTTGATCTGACTCAAGATTTGGGCTATGTCACAAGGAACATATTTGGGTAGGGCAGTATTAGGAGGGAGATTCACCACTTCCTCTGATAGTATAGGAGTTTTCAGAGTCTAGGCATGGGTAGGAGCACAAGTTTTATTTGGGGTAGTTAGGCCTTTTCCAGATGTATCTTTCTTAGGGTTTCCCTCGGGATATTGGTAAGAACTATAAATTTTGGCTTGGTTTGTGGCCCTCCCCTTTGACAACCTTACTTCTGGTGTTATATTCTTTCTCTAAGCAACTACTACATTCATCAATAGTTTCCTGTCCTCTTCAAAAGGGATCCCTCCATCATACTTTTTAATCATCAAGGCCCTTAAGTATTCAAAATCATGATTAGGAAGATCAAATTCTTGCACCATATCAATTTCAAAAGTATTAATAGGAGGAAGAGGTAATACCCGGTGAACACAATCCCATAAATATTTAACAGTTCTTGGAACTTATCAATTCAGTTGAGGTTTCCCCTGCCATGAATTTGTAGGGCATTCCATCATGCACACATCATCATATGTCTCATCATCATCTACTTCCTCAACTTCTTGATCTACATCACATGGGAGTGTGGTAATAAACACCTATCACACCACTTGATAACATTGGCCTCCTCCATAGTAGAACCCTAGCCAGTCAAGGATCAGGAACCAATCTATTTTCCCTAGGGTTGAGGCTGTTTATTTCCACGATCCCATGAGCCCTTTCCCTCTTTCATTTGGTATGTGATCACCTCTAGGATGATTTCCAAATCTCTCCTAACCGTGTGGCTTGTGCTACCCTAGGAAATTTTTCCTATCCCTTTTTCTTCTCTGGAATGTTTATAGGATATCTCTTTAACTGCTCACCAAAGTTTTTACAACCTCTTCCAGATCCATAACTTTGTTTGATTGAGGCTTTTCAAGATTGATCAACTTAACACCTTCTCTCTTAGGAGGCTTTCCAACTAATTTGATGTTATTTTCTATTTGTAAGGCCATGGTGAAATCCTACCTCAATGTTCTCGATTTTTATCTCTCAAGTAATAAGAAACATTTTTATCAAAAGCATCAGAATATTTTATCAAACAGGACTCATCACTTGGCCTTAGGATTATAGGTAGCCTATTCAAGGTCTTATTGAATCAGTATTGAAATCATGGACATATTCATTTGGATTTTTCTTTATATTTTCAAATTCAAATAAAAGGAACCTGGGATCTATCTTATCCCCATATTGCAATCTAAAGGCATTTTTCATCTCGGTCCATGAATCTATTGAATTATCTAGTAAAGCCTTGTACCAGTCACGTGCATCTTCCTCAAGAGTATGAATAAACAACTTTATATACACGTCTTCAAACTCAATTTCAAAATCTTCCATCATATTGACAAAGAGTCTTAAATGGTGGTCACCAGTGATGGCATTATTCCCTTGAAATTTTGGCAACCTATTTCTGACATCTTGTGGCACCATATTAGGATATCCATCCATACCTCTGAAATCTATAGGTCCAAAAGTGTTGACAACAAAAGGATGTCTAGGTGGAGGTTGGGCCATATTTCCTTGAGGAGGTGATCTTACAGGAGAATCAAAATGATAGGGAATGAGGGTCTTTGGGCACAGGAGTATAACTCTCAAAGTAAATATCCTCTAATGACTTAGTTTCTTGGAAAACCTATCAACCTTGGAAAAACAGGGGAAAACTTGAGAGGCACACTTTTCAAACACAAATGATGGCCCTCTCTAGTTGGAGAACTCAAATTTATATAAATATTACTTGGTTCAAAATCACTTGAAGATGTATGGTAATATTCAACCACAGATTGATCACCTTTTCCACAATTAGAATCTCTTTTTTGATTCTTGATCTCCTACTACTTTCCAGATTCATCTTCCTTCTGAATTTTCCTTTCCCAAGTTCTGGAAATAACTTCCTAGTAGGATCCCTAGTGAAGAAAGATATTCTTCCCTCCATCTTTGCAAATTAATGAAAAATTTCACTTGACATAGGTTAAGACACTGGTAATCATCAAAATTTCAATTCAACATGGAGTTGCCACTAAGGATTTTCACCTTAGTTGTGTAGATGCACTATAAGTAACTTGTCAAAGTGTCTATCAATGCTTAATTTTTGCAAAGCTTAATAGATCCAGACCTTCCTTTACCCACATTTATCACTATTGATGCAAATTTAGTGCAATAACCACTAGAAACTAGAAATATTGCACAATGAACTTGTAATCTTGCACAAATCTTACAAATCTCAACAAAGGATGATGTTTAAACAACTTATTTGTACTTAAACCATGTAAGAAACATTACCAGGGTCAATATGTGTATGCATTTGTAAAAATAGTCCCCAAAAATGGTGCCACTTGGTGTTGTTTCCACACAAATAGTTGTATCCTATGTTCAAATAATTCCCGAAATGACACCAATAGGTCATGTTCAAATAATCCTCAAAAATAATCCTGGAAATTGTGCCACTTCGGGTTAGGTATCCAAATTGATTCTCCTCAAAAATAGTGAGGGCTAAGCATCATAATGAAACTGACAAGATGCTTAGAGATAAAAAATCATGATATAAGTCATTTTGTAGCGAGGAGGGGATTCAGCTGACTCTTTGTCACTCAGGCATTGGAGAAATGGATAGCACCTCTATTAAGGGTTTGATCTACCCTCACTACTTTAGGTTGTGCCTTCACCAGGGTGAGAGGACCCATTTTGTAACCTGTGTTGGTGAAGGATATCAAGAGATCCTTCTTTGCACAATCTTAATGAGAAAACCTTGAGAAAATATGATCAATACAACACAATCTAACTCTCACGAGTTGTCACACTAGAGAGTGGAGATGTTTCTAGACAAGGTTCGGGTTACTAAAGACAATAATTGAATCTGATTTTCTCATATTTTGGCAGTGAAATTTGTTAAACCTTTGTGGATACACAGTACAAAAATAGGGGTAGTTCATGTAGGATTCATCATTTGAGAAGTTTTTGGTGGGAAGTTAAGCAAGATAAAGTTGATTATACCAGATCTTTGAGAACCTTTACAAATATTGGAAAAATCATAGACAAAATGCTTCAAAATAGCCAAAATATTCCTTCAACTAGAAGGTGTGTATCAATGGAGGCCCAGAGATGCACGGTTTCATACACTCTTCAATAATTCAACATAAAGGCTCATGTTAAAGACTCAATTAAATGTTGAAAATCCCTGATTCATCATGCCTAAGATACACTCATAGGACTTACAAACAATCTTTATCAACATAATGAAAGTAAAGTGATTTTAAATTGTTTATTTCATTACAAGATGAAAGCTCTTCTCATAATGAAATTGAAAATGCCACAATACTAACACATGGATGAGATCTTGTGTGATCAGAGGGGATTTCAACATAAGATTGCAATAGGAACAAGAAAAACTATTTGAAAACATTAAAATAAAACAAACACAATTATGCTCATGATCAACATAAATCATTTCAAGGTTCATTAGATTCATCAACAAGGGGAAGTTTCATTAACAATCTCAGAGCTTGTCAATGGTTGTACACTTGTAACCATCTTGACATGATTAAATCTAAAAACATAGGGAAATAAATAGGTTTCTTATATGGTCTCTCGGGAAAATGGTTTTTCTCAAACTTTCTTAGAAAAATTAACCCCTCCTATTTGCAAGAGTATTATCATTGCATTTATACAATTTCACTTGCTCACTCATCCCAAATTTTCCCCCAAAACAAGAATATTCGAGGAATACTTTTTTTTTAATCATGATTTGTTCAGTGATATGATTATTTAACAAACTTACACCCAAAATTTGTCGGTGTACAAAAATAAGCTTTTCAATTATTTCCACTTATTACTTTTGATACAGGGCATCCGGTCATCTCTTCTGAGCAATGCGCATGTCCATCCTCTTTTGAGCTTGTAGCTTCCTTCTCTTCATTCTTTTCCTCTACATCTTGCTCTCTTTGACATAATTCGGTTTTTCTACGGTGCTGCTCGAGTAACTTTGTTTCAAAACTTCAACTTTTACACTTCTCATATTTACAAATCAAGCTCATAATCAATTCGATTGAACTTCATTGAAAAAAATGACAAGAGACCATGGAATTAACCAAAAAGGATGAAATCAATTGAATCCCTTAAGGTCCCTGGTTTTCATAGGAGGTATAATGGTGGCTAAAACCCATTGTATCCTCCATTAACTCTATCTTTCACAACTTCAAATTTGAGCCATCCACGTGGAAAATATTTGAGTTGAAGTGGGTTTGGGGGTGCTTTTCACATTTTGTATCACTTAAAGAAAATGAGTACTTTTAGACAATTTGGCCCCCCCCACTTTTAATATAGGCCCTACACGTGGCTTTCAGGCATCAACGGGGCTGCGGCTTACTTTATGACTTTTATTCTTTTTCAAAACAAAGCTGAGAATCTCAAAATGCCCCGGCGACCCACCTCTCCACTTTTAACTTTTGATGTGGGCCCCAACAAAAGGAGTCATCTCACTCACTTTATACTTTTACTTCATTTCAAAATAGAGCTTAAAAACTCCAAAGTGCTCAAAACGACCCACATCCTCAATTTTGATGTAGACTCAACATGTGTCTTTATTGGGCATTAGCAGGGCCATGGTTCACTTTTATACTTTATTCCTTTTTCACAAAACAAGCCAAAAAGTTCAAAGTGCTCACGATAGAAACCTTCCCACTTTTGACTTAAAAGTGGCCATGTGTTCTCTTGTGGGCCTTAGGCATTTCTTTTACCTTTTTACTCTTTTTCCATAATGCACTTAAAACAAAAAAAGAGCCCACTTTCCCACAACTTCTCAACTTATGACATGTGTACATATTTGGGGCAAAGTAAGAAATTTTCTTTGCCACTTCATAACTTTGACAAGCCAATTAGAAATCAACCGGCCTGGGGCCAATTTGACATTTTTGCAAAAGTGATAAATTCACCAAATAAACCCACCATGCCTTATCCAATTAGATATTAACACGTATCTGCAGATGTTGAGATAAAATTTGACAGGAAAAACACGACCGTGGAAAAATAAAATACAGTGGAAACTTCACCATTCACCCCAAATTCAAAATGTTCCTCATGGATAGAGAAATTGCAAATAATACATGGCTAAACGTGATCCACGACCATAGAGAAGGATTAACAATGAAATAAAAATGAAGGAGAAAGTTTTCACGTGCATCCATACGGGAGGAGATAAAAATACTTCAAACCAAGCGGACTGAAAAAATTTTTTTAACAAACAGGTGAGATTAAATCGAGCACCAACATCAGCTCCAACTTGGGATGGGCACTCCCCGAGTGAGTGCCATAAGAACAAAAGCAGATACCATGTGCCAAAAATCCATTGGGAAATGGAGTCAAGAACAAGCTTTCAAAAAAAAACAATAACCAATCCTCCCAAGATTGAACTAAGAAACCAACAAGAACTGGTCACCAGGGACCAGGAGAAACCAAAATACAAAAATGTGAAAAAAAAAAAACAAAAGACTATACACTGTACTGATGATGTGTACCTTGATTAAGAAATCAATCAAGGAAATGTTTCAAGTTCCTGCCATTAATAGGTAACTCAAGCAATTCCCCATCTAATTCTTTTAGGAAAAAAGTGTGCTCTCCAATCCTAATATCAATAGAATAAGGGCCCATCCATAATGCATCAAAATTTCCATGTTTTCCCTTATCCTCATGTCTTCTATCCCAATAGCACAAGATCTCCCACCTTTGAAAGCTCTTGGAGTTACCTTTTTATCAAATAATTTCTTCAATTTCTCCTGAACTTCACATGTCTTTGGTGGGATTCTCTTCTCTCTTCATCTAATTCAACAATTTGATTAATACAAGCATCATAGGGACTAACCTCCTGGTCCTCCAATTGTTGAATAAATTGATAAGAAGATAATTGCATATGCAGGGGAAGTAGAGCTTGAGTTCCATACACCAACTCAAATGGAATTTTTCCAGTAGCTCTTTTAATAGTGATTCTATCATCCCAAATAGAAAACTTCAACTACTCACCCCACTTTTGTTTTTTTAATTCCAAGGTCCTTCTGATTATCTTCAACAAATTCTTGTTGCTTGATTCTACTTGTCCATTACCTTGGGGATTATAATTTGAAGCATATGCTAAATTGATCCCATACTCATGACACATGGCTACCAAAGGTTTGGCTTGAAAACTCATAGCATTTTTAGCAACTATCTTAGTAGGCACTCCAAACCTACAAATTATATGATTCAAAATGAAGTCCATAACAATTTGGTGGGTATATTTCTTGGTAGGGATTTCCTCCACCCACTTGGTGAAGTAATCAGTGGCCACTAATATCCACTTGTGGCCTACACTTGAAGAATATGAAATCTCACCAATGAATTCCATTCCCCACTTCTTAAATGGGGCTTCAATTGATACAGATGCAAAAGGAGGGAGCCTGAAGCTTTCAATATTCCTTGAAAAATTTTGACAACTCTCACACTTTCTTACCAGTAGAGTTGTATCTTTAAAAAGAGTTGGCCACCAGTAACTAATCCTTAAGATTTTATGAGTTGTGACTCTTTTAGCAAAATTCCCTCCACAAATCCTCCATGGAAATCATAAATTATTTTTTGGGCTTCATCCTCAGTGATACATCTCAAGATAACTCCCTCAGGGTTCTTCCAAGCTAACCCATAATCAGTGATGATGTATTTCTGGGAGGCTAACTTAAGTTCTCTTTTTTGATTCTTGCTTAAATACTCAGGCATTATAGATGTTTGAGATAAAAAATAATATCCTTGTACCATTCAAAATTTGTCAATTTCTCAAGAATATTCAATATTTCTTCTTCAACCTCATTTATCTCAACTATTTATAGGTTTCTTTCTACCATTAGCTTTTCTAGGCCCAATCCTCTACCAATTTTGTAGTTTGGATGTCCATATCATATTCTTGCAATTTATTTTCCCATCAGCATCTTTTACTTGAAATTTCCATCTCTGATAGGATATCCTTAACCATGGTATGGGAACATAAGCTATGACTTTAGAGCTCAAAATATATGGCCTAAATATTTTTGTGGCCCTAACCAAAGCAAAGGCATGTTTCTCCATGATAGTATACTTCAATTCTGCTCCTTGTAATGCTTTACTAAAGAAATCAATTGGTCTTTCAGCTCCTTCATCATCCTTTTGTAACAACACAGATGCAATAGTATTCTCTGAAGCAAAGGAAAACATTTGGAAAGCCTTTTTATAATCAGGAGCTGCTAAAATAGGGGCATTCTTCAATGCTTCCTTAATCCCAGTAAAGGCTTGAATAGATGCTTCTTCCCATCATCTTTCTTTCTTCAACATATTGGTGATTGGGATAGTCAATTTGGAAAAGTTGAAATAAATCTCCTAATAAAATTTATTTTCCCAAAAAGGACTTGAATTCCCTTTTTGGTTCTTGGAATAGGAACTTTACTAATGGCTTCCACTCTCTCGGGATCAATCATGACCCCTTCTTTTGACATAATATGTCCCAATCAGCTTTTCCTTTTGAACCCCAAAATGAAATTTCTTAGGATTCAATGAGATACCATATTCCCTACATCTTAACAACATCTTTTCTAAATGTTGTAGGTGATCACTTCTTTCCTTGAAAAAACTATCACATCATCCTGATACACAACAATGAAGTCATTTATATATCTTGAGAATGCTACATCATTTCTCTTTGAAATGTGGCTCCAACATTCATCAGGCCAAACAACATTCTGACATACACATAGGTTCCCCATGGAGTGGTGAAAGTAGTTTTGATTCTCTCTAATTGCTTCACAACCACTTGGTTATACCCAGAAAAACCATCCAAAGTGGATAACAACTCGAACCTATAACCAATTGCAACATGTTATCCATATTTGGCAAGGGATAGTTGTCCTTGATTGATGCCTTATTTAAATTTATGAAGTCAACACACAATCTTATATCCCCATTTTCTTTCAAACAGGTATCAGGTTTTCTACCCATGAGGAGTATCTTGTAGGCTGTATAATTCCTCCATCCCTTAACTTTTTCAACTCTTCTTGCATTTTTAGGAAAGGAGGGGATTAATTGGTCTTTGTTTCTACCTAAATGGCTTGGCATTGGCTTCCAGGGGTATTTCATGCTTGAAAAAGGTCTTCCCTATATGCCTTCAATTTTAATATGACCAAGCCAAGAAGTCCTAGTACTTTTTTAGCAATTGGACATATGATTTCTTTTCTTCTCTATTCAAGTTTTTCCTAGCCATATTATCCTAGTTTTATCCTTTGTGCCCAAGTTATATTCTTCAACATCTCTCGAGGCTGACATGTGTCTATTAATAATGCGGTCAACATTATCAAAATTTGATTCTAATGCAACCAAACCTCTCGGAATAGTATTAGTTTTCAATTGGATAATGTCCTTACCAAATAAGGTCTCTTTTCCATCATTTACATAAACCATTGGTTCCTTTCCATACTTTGATTGGAAAATTCTCCTTTATTTTGTAGAAACCTTTGGACCTTGAGCATCATCTTCAAAACTTTCCAGTGCTTGATATTGTCAGGGATAGATGGCCTGGTCAATATTTCAATATCATATTCACAATAGGGAGACATTGTACAATTTTCAAACCTAGATCCCAATACTACCAATTTTTTTGCTATAGTATTATAGCTCCTATCATGATGTATTATATTGAAAGAATCAAACATTTCAATGAAATCCCAAACTACATGCTTATATTGTTTCATTCTTTGATTCTTTTTGCATACAATTTTCTAACTTACTTGACTATTCGCTCCAAATCCCTTTAACAATAATATCCTTGACACCATATTTCCAAGCAATCCTTAAACCCAACAACAATGCTTCATACTCTGCAATATTGTTTGTACACTCAAAATTGAGTTTAAAAGAAAAGTTAAAAACCTCTTGGCTTGGAGATATAAAACAACACCAATGCCATTACTAAATCTAGAACATGCCCCATCAAACATCAAAGTCCAAGGATAACCAACCTACTCAAGATACTTGCACTCATCAATTTTATACTCCTTACAATCAGCATAGCCCAAAAGTTATTTATCAACATCAATGTCTACAATACTTCATAAGAAGCATTGTTAGGGTCCTCAATGAGATGTAACATTTTCTTCTCACCGTATAACTTCACAAGGTTCCCCTCAATTGGTATGGTTGCATATGACATGTCCATTTGCACACTTCCACCCACACTAGCTACCCATTTTCTGGATAATAACATCCCCCACTTTGGTAGGACAATCCACAATAACCACATTCATGGTTAAGCATTTTCTTGGATAAGCTGCTAATTACACTACCATTCCTTTGACATATCCAATTACTTGGCACTTCTCTTGAATCCATAGTAGTACATTTCCCAAAATTTGTTGTTACCTTGATATTTAACTCATTCATTACCTCAAGAGGCATTACATTACATGAGGCTCCTGAATCAAACATGCAGTTATGTACCAGCCTATCTTTAATAATCAAAGTGGTAAAAAATGGATCAACATCCAACTGAGATTCAACTAGAGAAGTTCCCAAATACACCTCAGATGATTCACTAGTTCCTCCAATGCTTGTGGTATTTCTGATTCTACAATAATAGGAGGAATCTCTATATTATTAACACTTTTTCCCTGAGTAATATTTTCTTCCTTAAATCCCAAATATTTGAATGCCCTTTTCCTATGCTTAGGGATCTTGAGTAATTCAACAATGGGAACAATGACCTTGATCTAACTCAAGATTTGGGCTATGTCACAAGGAACATATTTGGGTAGGGCAATATTAGGAGGGAGATTCACCACTTCCTCTGATAGTATAGGAGTTTTTAGAGTCTAGGCATGGGTAGGAGCACAAGTTTTATTTGGGTAGTTAGGCCTTTTCCAGATGTATCTTTCTTAGGGGTTTCCTCGGGATATTGGTAAGAACTTGAAATTTTGGCTTGGTTTGTGGCCCTCCCCTTTGAAAACCTTACTTCTGGTGTTATATTCTTTCTCATGAGCAACTATTGCATTCATCAATAGTTTTCTGTCCTCTTTAGAAGGGATTCCTCCATCATAATTTTTAATCATCAAGGCCCTTAAGTATTCAAAATCATGATTAGGTAGATCAAATTCTTGCACCATATCAATTTCAAAAGTATTAATAGGAGGAAGAGGTAATACCCGATGAACACAATCCCAAAAATCTTCAGTAGTTCTGGCACTTATCAATTCAATTGAGGTTTCCCCTTGCCGTGAGTTTGCAGGGCATTCCATCATGCATACATCATCATATGTCTCATCATCATCTACTTCCTCAAATTTTTGATCTACATCACATGGAGAGTGTGGTAATAAACACCTATCACACATTTTATAACATTGGCCTCCTCCATAGTAGCAACCCTGGTAGTCAAAGGATCAGGAACCAATCTATTTTCTTGGGGTTGAAGTTGTTTATTACCTGATTCCATGAGCCCTTTCCCTCTTTCATCTAGTAATTGATCACCTCTGGGATGATTTCCAAATCTCTCCTGACCGTGTGGCTTGTGCTAACCTTGGGAACTTTGTCCTATCCCTTTTTCTGCTCTTGCTAGCTTATAGGATCTCTTTAGCTGCTCCAGCCAAATTTTTCACAACCTCTTCTAGATCCACAACCTTACTTGACTGAGAATTTTCCAGATTGATCAAGTTAACACCTTCTCTCTTAGGAGGCTTTCCAACTACTTTAATGTTATTTTCTATTTGTAAAGACATGGTGAAATCCTGCCTTAATGTTCCTGGGTTCTTATCTCTCAAGTGATAAGCAACCTTTTTATCAAAAGTGTTAAAATATTTTATCAATCAGGACTCATCACTTGGCCTTAGGATTATAGGCATCCTATTCAAGGTCCTATTGAACCAAGTATTGACATCATGGAAAAATTCATTTGGATTTTTCTTTATATTTTCAAATTTAGATAAAAGGAACCTAGGATTTGTATTATCCCCATATTGCCATCTAAAGACATTTTCATCTCGGTCCATGAATCTATTGAATTATCTGGTAAAGCCTTGTACCAGTCATGTGCATCTTCCTCAAGAGTAAGAATCAACAACTTTACATACATGTATTCAAAATCAATTTCAAAATCTTCCATCATATTGACAAAGAGTCTTAAATGGTGGTCACCAGTGATGGCATTATTCCCTTGAAATTTTGGCAACCTATTTATGACATCTTGTGGCACCATATTAGGATATCCATCCATACCTCTGAAATCTATAGGTCTAAAAGTGTTGACAACAAAAGGAGTTCTAAGTGGAGGTTGGGCCATATTGCCTTGAGGAGGTGATCTTATAGGAGAATCAAAATGATAAGGGATGAGGGGTCTCTAGGGCACAGGAGTATAACTCTCAAAGTAAATATCCTCTAATGACTCAGTTTCTTGGAAAACCCTATCAACCTTGGAAGAAATAGGGGAAAACTGAGAGGCACACTTTTTAGACACAAATGATGGCCCCTCTCTAGTTGGAGAACTCAAATTTATATAAAGATTACTTGGTTCAGAATCACTTGAAGACGTATGGTAATATTCAACCACAGATTGATCACCTTCCACAATTGGAATCTCCTTTCCTAACTTGTGATCTCCTACTACTTTCCATATTCATCTTCCTTCTGAATTTTCCTTTCCCAGCTCTGGAAATAACTTCCTAGTAGGGTCCCTAGTGAAGAAAGATCTTCTTCCCTCTAGATTTTCAAAGATTAATGACAAATTTCACTTGACATAGGTTAAGACACTGGTAATCATAAAAATTTCAATTCAACACAAAGTCGCCACTAAGTATTTTCACCTTAGTTGTGCAGATGCACTCTAATTAACTTGCCAAGTGTCTATTAATGCTTAATTTCTTCAAATCTTAACAGATCCGACCTTCCTTTACCCACATTTATCACTATTGATACAAATTTAGTGTAATAACAACTAGAAACTTGAAATACTACACAATGAAATTGTAATCTTGCACAAATGTTATAGATCTCAAAAAAGGATAACGTTTCAACTTATTTGTAGTTAAACCATGTAATAAACATTACCAAGGTCGTTAGTATGTGTATGCATTTGTAAAAAATATTCCCTGAAAGCGGCACCATTTCAATGTTGTTGCTACACAAATAGGTCCTGGTGTTCAAATAATTCCCCAGCAAGAGAGCCACTTCGGTGTTGTTGCGGCAAAAATAAATCCCCAAAAATGACACCACTTCGGTGTTGTTGCCGCACAAATAGGTCCCTAGAAATAGCATCACTTCGGTGTTAGAATTCAAATTGATTCTCTTACGAGGGCTGAGAAGCATCATGTAACTAGCAGGATGCTTAGAGATAGAAGAATCATGATATGAGTCATTTTGTAGCCGGGAGGGGATTCAATGACTCTTTGTCACTCAAGCATTAGAAATGGATAGCACCTCACTAAGGGTTTTATCTACCCTCACTACTTTAGGTTGTGCCTTCAACCAAGGTGAGAGGACCCGTTCTATAACCTGTGTTGGTGAAGGATATCAAGAGATCCTTCTTTGCATAATCTTAATGAGAACCTTGAGAAAATATGATCAATAAAACATAATCTAACTCTCACGAGTTGTCACACTAGAGAGTGGAGATGTTTCCTGGAAAAGGTTCGGGTTACTAAAGACAATAATTTAATCCTAATTATCTCTACATATTTTACCATTGGAAATTGTTGAACCTTTGTGGATACACAGTACAAATAGGGGTAGTTCATGTAGGATTCATCGTTTGAGAATTTTTGGTGGGAAGTTAAGAAAGATAAAGTTGATTATACCAAATCTTTGAGAACCTTTACAAATATTGGAAAACTCATAGACAAAATGCTTCAAAATAGCCAAAATATTCCTTCAACCAGAAGATGTGTATCAATGGAGGCCCAGAGATGCATAGTTTCATACACTCTTCAAGAATTCAACATAAAGGCTCATGCTAAAGACTTAATTAAACGTTGAAAGTCCCTGATTCATCACGCCTAAGATACACTCATAGACTTATAAACAATCTTTATCAACATAATGAAAGTAAAGTGATTTTAAATTGTTTATTTGCATCACAAGATGAAATCTCTTCTCACAATGAAATTGAAAATGCCACAATACTAACACATGGACGAGATCTTGTGTGATTCAGAGGGATTTCAACATAAGATTGCAACAGAACAAGAAAAACTATTTGAAAACATTCTTAAATGAGACAAACATAATAATGCTCATGATCAACACAAATTCATAAGGTTCATTACATTCATCGGCGGGAGAGTTTCTTTAATAATCTCGAGCTTGTCAATCTCTGTACACTTGTAACCATCTTGACATGATTAAATCTAAAACATGGGAAAATAAACAGGTTTCTTAGATGGTCTCTTGGGAAAATGGTTTTTTCTCAAAATTAACCCTGACCATTTGCAAGAGTATTCTCATTGCATTTATACAATTTCACTCACTCACTCATCCCAAATTTTCCCCCAAAAGAATAATATTCGAGGAATACTTTTTTTGTTACAGATTTGTTCCAGAAAGTGATATTTAACAAACTTACACCCAAAAGCTGCCAGGTGTACAAAAGATAAGATTTTTCAATTATTTCCACTTATTACTTTATCTGGGGTGTCCGATCATCTCTTCTAGCAGCATGTCCATCCTCTTTCAAGCCTGTAGCTTCCTTCTCTTCATTCTTTTCCTCTGCATATTTCTCTACTGATAATTCATTTTCTGTAGGTGCCCAAGCAACTTTGTTTCAAAACTTCAACTTTTGCACTTCTCATATTTACAAATCGATCTCCATAATCAATTCGATTGCACTTCACTGAAAAAAATGATGAGAGACCATGGAATTAACCAAAAAGGATGAAAGCAATTGAATCCCTTAAGGTCCATGGTTTGTATAGGAGCAATAATGGTGGCAAAACTAGATGCATTGTATCACAACCATTAACTTTGTCTTTCACAACTTCAAATTTGAGCCATCCACATGGAAAAGATTTGAGTTGAAGTGGGTCTAGGGGTGCTTTTCACATTTTGTATCACTTAAAGAAAATGAGTACTTTTAGACAATTTGGCCCGCCCACCCACTTTTAATATAGGCCCTACACGTGGCTTTCCTGGGTGTCGATGGGGTTGTGGATTACTTTATGACTTTTATTCTTTTTCAAAACAAAGCTGAGAATCTCAAAATGCCCCAGGTGACCCGCCTCTCCACTTTTAACTTTTGATGTGGTCCCCAGTGGAGTCGTGGATCACTTTTATACTTTTACTTCATTTCAAAATAGAGCTTAAAAACTCCAAAGTGCTCGGTGACCCGCCTCCCTTTTTGATGTAGACTCAACACGTGGCTTTACTTGGGCATTAGCGGGGCCACACTTCACTTTTATACTTTATTCTTTTTCACAAAACAAAGACAAAAAACTTCAAAGTGCTCTGATAGCCCGCCTTCCCACTTTTGACTTAAAAGTGGCCATGTGTCCTCTTGCGGGCCTTAGGCATTTCTTTTACCTTTTTACTCTTTTTTCCATAACGCCTTAAAACACAAAAAGGTCCGCTTTCCCGCAACTACTCAACTTATGACATGTGTACACCTTAGGGAAAAATAAGAAATTTTCTCTGCCACTTCATAATTTTGACCAGCCAATTAGAAATCAACAGAGCCACGGGCCAATTTGACATTTTTTGCAAAAGTGAAAAAAGTGACAAGTTCACCAAATAAACCTACCATGCCTTGTCCAATTAGAGATGAACACGTATCTGCAGACGTTGAGATAAAATTTGACAAGGAAAACACGACCGTGGAAAAATAAAATATAGGGGAAACTTCACCATTCACGCCCAAAATTCAAAATGTTCCTCATGGATAGAGAAATTACAAATAATACATGGCTAAACGTGATCCACGACCATAGAGAAGGATTAACAATGGCATACAAATGAAGGAGAAAGTTTTCACACATCCATATAGGGAGACAGAAAATACTTCAAACCAAGTGGATGGAATTTTTTGAACAAACAGGGCGAGATTAAATTGAGCACCAACACATGGTATGTACTTTAATGAAGTATATTAAGGCCTTGAAGAAAAATTGTACTTATCAAAATTCCATCAGAGAGGAACTGCCTGGGCTTAAAATATGGTTATGGATATTCAGAGGAGGCTAGATCAACTGGAGAAGGGAAGAAAAAATCACAAGCTTAAGCTTTACCTTAGTATCTTAGAGGAGGACGAGATGGTGAAGGATGATATGAGGGACATTATTGGAAAGGAAGAAAAAATGTGGAATAATAACTTTATATGAAAATTATAATTTAGAAACTACATTCTTATGCACAAAGTCAGACTCTTATAAAATGATAATATTGAAGTAGTGTTGTTGAGTCTTATGGGTGTCCTTTAAGTTCCAATATAAGTGAAATTTTGATAATAATGTAAGACCTATGTTAATGTAGCCAAATTAAGAACAAACCAGATATGCTGCAAATATTATGAACTCCAAAAGAAAATAGATCTCCTTCTTTGTTATCAAATAATGAATTACAATGTTTCCTAAATAGGAAAACAACTCCCAACTCAAGTTGCCAAGTAAACTCTAGCTAACTCTGACTAAATCTACTCTAGGTGGCGGAAATTACTATTTTTAGCAGTTTACTAGAACCTGCTATTCTTAGTAAGTTCGCATGCTTATTCCTATGGGCACAAAAATTGCCACGCATCTTCTACATCCCTAAATTAGAGGAATTTCCAACTTTCTAACTCATAATGCAATTAATAGACTAAAATTAACTAATGCTCAAAAATAGGAAAAAACCAAACTATAACTTAAATCCTAATTTTTGGCCTCAAGATGGCGGATTTAGGGCCGAAAACATGTCGAAAACTTGCCCCAACTGGTAGGGTGGGTTTCCTGCATTCATCTCATCGAAACACGTGGTTTCAAAAAAAAACTCAAACGGACACCCGGAACTCAAGTTATGACCTTGTCAAGTTCCTACTAATTCTGGCGCATCATATGTTATTCAAGTAGCATTATAATATGAGTGAATATGAGATTTAAAAAATTATAATAATGAAGTAGCGTTGTTGATGGTTTTTGGTTTCCATCATGTAGCAATCCAACTGAATAGATGTTACATTTACATTTGGTATTGAAAAGACGTTACATTTTTGTATTGAATAGATGTTATATTTGTATTTTGTATAGAATGGGAGTATGTCCTTTGTCATATAGAAAATACGGAGGAAGAAGATGTTGCTTAATATATGAAAATGATAAAAAAAATCTATTATAAAAATGGTTGTAATGAGCAGAGGCCCAGTCTCATATAGGAAACATAGAATAAGACTAGATGTTTAGAAGAGGCATATGCCCATTCTCATATAAGAATCATAGAAGGATAATAAAGACACAATTTACTTTATTTTAGAATGAAAATATGTGCATTCTCACAGCCTTACTTTATTTTAAAATGGAAATTTTTGCATTCTCACAACCCTTATAGATAGAAAATATTACTAGTGAAAGAATCTTTACAATGGGAAAAAGGCCATTCTCATACAAACATACATTTTTTGTTTTTGTCATTATTAATAATTGTATTATACTAGCTGGACTATCCTGGCAGAGCCAAGTGATGCACTACATACCCTCGAGAGGGATCAAGGCTTATGTAGTTCTCATCATACAATATATTTATATGATTGTAAACATTTTTAGAATGGGTTGTGAGAATGGGAAGTGTGTTTATAAAGGCAATATTGAATGTAAGCATGTTAACCGTTGTCAATATCTCTATAGTGCCATAGAGTGGCGTGAATTAATTTTCATTAATTTTTCCAATTTCCCTCCAACCGCTATCAATTGAAGACGTGCTTGACAAAAAAGTACCTTCAATTAATAAAAGGTGGTAAACAATTTATTTGTAAATTAATGGTCTCACTATGCCATGGTAAAAAACAAATATAAATATTAAACAATATCATAGCCATGTTTTAGGTATATGATTCCTATATGAAAATTGGCATCTGCCCATTCAATACAAGCAATATTGAACTTAAACATTTTAATACCTCTATAGAAATGGATACCTAACCATTCAATGGAAGATAAAAAAATTGTATGAGAATGGGTGTATGCCAATTCTAATCATTGTAATACAAGAAATATTGAACTTATTCTTTTCAATAACTCTATGAAGGATGTGAGAATGGGCACTTGTCCATTATAAAATAAGTTACATTATAAAATAAGCTACATTTTATCTTTGATATTCTTTTATGATTCCTATATGAGAACGGGAATTTTCTCATTTCGGTAGACTGTTTCATCTTGTGAAGCACAAGATTTGAAGAAAATTTCTGATATATTGTTTGATCTCTCCACTTTTTTTTTTCTTCCTTTCCACATTGGGCTCCTCTATTTCATTAGACCACTTCCTTGCATGTGAGATATTTTATTGTGTATTGTTTATACTTTTTATTTTGGGTTCTCTCTTTCATTGGACTGTTTGGCTTGTGAAGAAAAATTTATCAAGTAAATTTTTGAGAAACACCAATCCATTCACATACATGAATTTATCTAACTCTTCTCTATTGATTTATTTTGAGATGAAGAATATCATATGGTTTTCTTTCCCTTGCATGGTGGATAATTTCCCATTGTGAAAAACTTTATTTTTATCTCTAATATTATTCTATGATTCCTATATGAGAATGGGCATATGCCCATTGTATATTCCCACTCTCACATAGGAATCATAACATAATAATAGAGAAAAAAATATTTCACATTTTTAGAATGTAGTAAATTCTATATCTATTCTTCTATGATCCCTTAATGAGAATGGTCATATGCCCATTCTCACATAGGAATCATAGTAGAACAATAGAAAATTAAATTTCATCTATATTGATTCTTGTGATTTATTCGAGAGATGAAGAATATCATTTGGTTATTTTTCCTTACATGGTAGTGAATTGGCCATTGTAGAACAAAGTAAAGTTTATCTCTATTCTTCTATGATTCATATATGAGAAAGGGAATATTCCCATTCACATATAGGAAGATATATTGAAGTAAATCATTTTGAGAGCTATATAAAGGCTGTGATAATGGGGAATTTTCCATTCTGAAAAAAATTAAATTTTATCTCTATTAATTCTTGTGATGATGTATGACTTTTGTTTATGTAAAATATTGACTATGAAATGATCTTATTTAATGTTGACATTTGTATCATTATTAGATGCTACTATTACCTTGTTTTCTATATTGATTATTGTGATGATGAATGACTTTTTTTCTTGCTTATCAGATTTGTAGTTGTCTATATGATTATAAAATTAGGTATTAAAATTTGTTTTTCAACGAGAGATTGCATTATTACCTTGTTCATTGATATTATGTACTATGTAGATAAAAAGGATAGTTAACCATTTTGTAATCTTCATTTACTAATAATTCAACATGATTACGAGTTGAAAATTCATGCCAATTCATTGAACTAACATGCATACAATTTATTCTTTTTGTATGGTATGCAAGAATCAGAGTAATCATTACAAAGTGATACATTGGATTTGATACACCTACAAAGGTGGTGATATTGGGTAAGTTCCCATGCTAAACAAAGTAAATGTTATCTCTATTCTCTTTATTATACTTATTCACATATCTTTATGAACAATAATGGACTTTCTCTTATGAATCCTATTAAAGAGAATAGGCATATGCCCATTCTTCATATTCTAATGTTATCTCTATAATTCTTTTTATGATATTTTCAGTTATCTCTAGTATGAACAATAATTGACATTTTTAAACGATTCCCTTATGAGAATAGGAAAATGCCCATTCTAAAATAAATATTAAAGAGAATACACATATGCCTTTTTACATATTCTAATTTTAGCAATATTAAACTTAATCTTTGAGATACCTCTATAATGGATGTGAGAATGAGAATATGACTATTGAATACAAGACAAAAATTATCAACTGCCCACTCTTTAATACGTATTTAACGGTTGTGAGGGGGCATCTTCCCATTTAATACAAGACAAAACATATTTGTTTGTTTTAAAATGAGCATATGCCCATGGGAATCCTATATGAGAATATAGGATTAAAAATGTGATGCCCATTCAATACAAAATGAAACAATTTTGTTTGCATGAGAATGGGCATATGTCCATTCTAAACATTGTAATACAAGAAATGTTGATTTTATGAGATTGCTCCTATTATTCCTATTTAAAAATTGTGATAATCTTGTTTAATCCATACTCTTCTTAGTATTCTTCTATTATTCCTATCTACCCAAGAAATTCTTCTATGATTCCTAAATGAGAAGGGGCATTTTCCCATTCAATAAAAGACAATGCAAAAAAAAAAGTAAATTTGATTATTCATATCATAAAGAGAATATGTCCATTCTAAACATTATAATACAAGTAATATTTATTTGTTTGAGAATGGGCATGTGCACAGTCGTGATTGAATAATATTTGTTTTATGAGAATGGGCACATTCTCATATAAGAAATATTTTTATTATTCCTATCTACCCAAAATAAGATTCCTATATGAGAATGGGCATCTGCCCATTCAATAAAAGACAATGTAAAAATGGTCAATCAAGTTCATACCTATTTAAAAGCTATGAGCATGTATAATCCATACTCTTATTTTATCATTCCTAATGCCCAAGCAAGTCTTCTATGATTCCTAAATGAGAAGGGGCATCTTCCCTTTCAATACAAGACAATGAAAAAAACTCCATCAATTTCATATCTCTTTTAACAAGATGTGAGAATGGGTGCACATTCTAAAACAAAGTAAATTTGATTATTCCTTTCATAAAGGGCATATGCCCATTCTAATCAGGCATATGCACGTTCTAAAAATTATAATACAAGTAATTTTTTTATAGAATGGGTAGTGCCCATTCTAAACATTCTCATACAAGAAATACTGATTTTTATGA
Organism: Taxus wallichiana var. yunnanensis; assembly: GCA_018340775.1. Classification (NCBI taxonomy): domain Eukaryota; kingdom Viridiplantae; phylum Streptophyta; class Pinopsida; order Cupressales; family Taxaceae; genus Taxus; species Taxus wallichiana. The sequence goes on along the minus strand of CM031242.1, from coordinate 351,922,589 downwards.
CAGTGGCCATGTGTATTTTCTCTACATAACATTCTCATACAAGCAATACTGATTTTTATGGCAGTGGCCATGTGCATTTTCTCCGCATTCTCATACAAGCAATATTGTTTGTGATTCCTATCTACCCATGTAGGTCTTTTATGATTCATATATGAGAATGGGAATCTTCCCATTCAATACAAGACAATGTAAAAATGCTCAATCAATTTCATAACTTTATACAAGCCATGAGAATGGGTTCCCATTCTAAAACATAGTAAATAGGAATGACAATAAATTATACTATTTAAAATTCCCATTCTAAATAGGAATATGCACATTCTAGAAATTATAATATAAGTAATTTGTTTCTTTCTTTAGAATGGGCATGTTCCCATTCTAAACATTCTCATACAAGAAATATTGACTTTATGACAGTGGGCATGTGTATTTTCTCTACATTCTCATACAAGCAATATTGTTTGTGATTCCCATTTTCCCAAGAAGGTACTTTAGGATTCCTATATGAGAATGGGCATATGCCTATTCAATACAAGAAAATGTAAAAATTCTCAATCAATTTCATAACTTTATACAAATCGCGACAATGGGTGCACGTTCTAAAACACTGTAAATAGGAATGATAATAAATTATACTATTTAAAATTCCCATTCTAAATAGGCATATGCACATTCTAAACATTATAATATAAGTAATATGTATTTTTTTTAGAATGGGCATGTGCCCATTCTAAACATTCTCATACAAGAAATATTGATTTTATGACAATGGGCATGTGCATTTTCTCTACATTCTCATACAAGCAATATTTTTTTTGATTCCTATCTACCCAAGCAGGTATTTTAGGATTCCTATATGAGAATGGGCATCTTCCCATTTGATACAAGAAAATGTAAAAATGCTCAATCAATTTCATAACTTTATACAAGCCGTGAGAATGGGTGCCCATTCTAAAACATAGTAAATAGGAATGAAAATAAATTCTACTATTTAAAATATCATAATTTCATTATTTATTATTGCAGGATAGTTTCAAAAAAACTTTAACTTTATACAGGACGTGAGAGTGGGTGCCCATTCTAAAACACAGTAAATATGTAAAAATTACAATGTATTTAAATTTCATTATTATAAAACATATATTTTTACATATATGTTTCATTATTCACATAGTTATTTAAAACATTTAAATGGGTCCAATAAATTCAAATATCTAAGCATATTAAATCATATTACAGCATATTAAAGCATTAATAGGTGGTGATTTGTTAATGTATTATATATTCAAAATATTAAAGCATTAAAAGGTGGTGATTTGTTAATGTATTATATATTCAAATTTTGAATGTATGTACAAAAATAGCACTATGTATTTTTCATTATTCTAATACATTTTCAAAACATTTAAATGTTTCTAAACATTGGGATAATATGACATTAAAGCATTAAATAAATTTAAGCATTAAAGGTTAGTGATTTATAATGGTCGAATAGATTCAAATTTCGAGACTTGTGATATTAGGATACTAAAAGAATTTAATCATTAAAGGAGGGTGATTTATTATGGTAGGTTAAATTCAATTTTGAATTTTTGCACCATTTTTTAGAGGAAATTTTTCTTGGTCAATTACTATATAAAAATATAGATTTTGAATGGCTAGGGTTTTTATTTTATTTTCTCTTACGAACGAGTTTTTTTCTTTGTTAGGGCCGGGTTTTTTCATTCAAAGATTTTGTATGAGAAAGAAGAAGTTATGCGAAAGGATTTGGGTTGATTGAAACAAATATTATTGAAAAATAAACTTGTTGCAGCGGTAATAAAAAAATATAGAAAGATAATTGTGGTACTGATTTTAACAAATTGTTTTTCTTACGCAAAAGGATTTGGCGAATTAGATACGAGATTATTGAAAAAGAAACTTGTTACAGAGGTTATTAAAAAAGACACAGAAAGAGACAGGTGGTACTTAATCTATCTAATCATTATTTTCACACCATAAACAAGTATGCATTTGAACGAAATAATTTTGATTTGTATATTTGGTATTTTTTATGTTTACGAATGTAAAGAAATTGATTTCTCTATTTATTTACTGTTACGTTTACGAATGGAAGCAAATCAATAGATTTTTCAGGAATAAAATAAACGAGATATATCGAAAAATGTTTAGATAGTCTATTGTGAACTAAAATATCTGTGCTTATACATTTTTTAGGATTTAGAAGTAAACATGGAAAAAATGAGATATAAAAACTTGGAATAGCCTGCTCTACCATTGTTGTTTTCCCTTCAAGAAATCTTAAAAAGTCTCCCTTCAAAATCATTGTATCAACGGCTATTTCTTCTTCTTTCTTCTGCAAAATCTCTGTATCTTCGTATCTCTCCTACTATCAACAACTATATCTTCTTCTTTCTTCTAATTTTTTTCTTTTTATTTCTCTAGCTACATCTACGTTCTTCGACTTTCCCCAAGTAAATCTTTGAATGAAAAAATATCAATCACAATAGAGAAAAATCAAAACCCAATTCATTCAAAATCATTATTTTTATAATGTACTTGGCCAAAAAAATCCTCATAAAAAAGAGCACCCAAAATTCAAAATTTGAATCAAACCTACCATAATAAATGACAAAATCTAAAAAAAGAGTGCTGAAATTTCAAAATTTGAATCAAATATACCATAATAAATGACCATTAAGAGCCTTCTAAAAAAAGCACTAAAATTTTGAAATTTGAAAGAATCATGTTAGTATTATTAAAAATTAATTAATCAATGACAAAAATAATAATAGAATTTAAAGTGTTTCTAATCAAGATATGATATTATATTTTTATTAGATAGGGTAAAAACAGGATCGTCTCCTAGAGGTCAATACATGAAAGATAACAACGTGAAAGCTCACAAATAGTAAAAAGAGGAATAGGACCAAAAAGGGTTAAAAAAGATTAACCCCAAGACAACAAGGTCTAGAAACCCAACCAAAGTGAGAGAAATAGAAACTACATAACTAAACCAAAAAATAGAGACAGTTCACCAAAAAACCTCCTAAAGTTCAGGAGCAACACCATTAATTTTTCTTTTGATTCTTGGAGGGTTTGGCCTCCATGGTCTCAGTCTCCTTGCTGTGCTTGAGTTGTAGCTTCTTCTGAGGTGGCTCCTCCTCTTCATCTCCCATAGCATCCTCCTTTGTCTCGTCCTCGTCCTCCTCTTCTTCATCAAAGTTGGTGACCCTAGAATATTTTCTTTTCCTCTGCTCCTCTTCAATGCTTCCAACCGAACCCTCATATCCCAAAAATTTTATCCAAACCATTGATTTCCCCCCTAATATTCTTCTGGGCCATGAAAATTTGTTTGGTGGCTTTGATGTTATCGATCATACCATTCCTAACCACCGAATTCACCTCCTCCATGACCTTGAACCATAGTCTCCAAGTACTACACTTTTTTCTTCAAGTCCTTGTGGCTTTGCTTGAGAGCTACAGAGAGAAATAAGAAGAGATAGATAATTTATCTCATATTATTCTGAAGAGAACAATGCACACGTCCAGTTTATATAGGACAAGAACTGAATCGACTTCCTAACAATGTCTTTGGGAAGATCCACAAAAGTGGCAGAGAATAATGTGATAACAGGATAAGAATAGACAGCTAAGAAATAACCAACGTATCCTATAGCTAATAAACAACGTATCCTAACATTCCCCCCCTTATTACATTATTCTTGCAAATGTGACCTCTGAAAGATTCAAATTTCACTTTTCCAAGAGATTTAGTGAGAATGTCAGCAACTTGTGCTTCAGTAGGACAGTACTGGAGCTGAATTTGATGGTTCAAGACGTGCTCTCGAATGAAATGGCAGTCAATTTCAATATGCTTTGTTCGTTCATGAAAGACTGGATTCTGCACGAGCTTCAACACACTCTGATTGTCGCAATAGAGAATAGGTGACTGTTTTTCAGGAATTCCTAGGTCATCCATAATGCGACGTATCCATATCACTTCGCACACAGCTCCTCGTGCGGCGTGATATTCTGCCTCTGTGGATGAGATAGAAACAACATTCTGCTTCTTGCTTATCCACGAGATTGGTCCAGATCCGAGATGAAATATGTATCCTGTAGTTGACTTCCTATCATCAACAGATCCAGCATGGTCCGAGTCGACATATCCCTGTAGGAAGAATTGATCATTCTTTTTATATTCCAGACCATAATTAGTTGTTCCTCGGACATATCTCAAAACATGCTTTGCTGCATTCCAGTGACATTTCTTTGGCTCTTGCATGAACCTGGAAAGATAGCTGACAGCATAGCAGAGATCTGGTCTGGTGTATGTCAAATAGATGAGCCCTCCAATCAATTGCCTGTAGAGAGTAGCATCTACTTGAGGTGAGTCCTGGAATCTTGAAAGTTGCAAGCCTTTTTCCATGGGAGTGGATATAGGTTTACAATCAGACATTCTATACTTTTCCAGGAGTGTCTTGGCGTACTTTTTCTGGGAGACAAAGATGTGATGCTCCTTTTGCCAAATTTCCAAGCCAAGACAGTAATGTAGTAGCCCCAAATCTGTCATGTCGAAGGTTCTTTTGAGATCATTCTTTACAATATCAACCTGGTCTTCTGAACTACCAGTGATCACAAGATCATCTACATAAACAACCAGAATGATAATTTCTTTGCCTACCTTCTTTATATACAGATTTGAATCTGAGGGACTACGAGTGAACCCATGCTGCAGAAGGTGATCGTTGATCTTGATATACCATGCCCTGGGAGCTTGTTTCAGTCCGTAAAGAGATTTGATGAGACGACATACCTTTTTAGGCTGATTTTCATCAACAAATCCTTCAGGTTGGGTCATGTATACTTCTTCTTTCAGATCACCATTTAGGAAAGCACTCTTGACGTCCATCTGCTGAAGTCTCCATCCTTTCTGTGCTGCAAGTGCGCAAACTACCCTGATGGTCTTCATCTTCGCAGTGGGTGCAAAGGTTTCTTCATAGTCGATGCCTTCTTTCTGAGCATATCCTTTGGCTACAAGTCGTGCTTTATGTTTGTCGATGGATCCATCTACCTTATATTTTGTCTTGAAGACCCATTTGCAGCCTATGGGTTTCTTTCCTGTAGGCAGATCAACAAGTTCCCATGTCTCGATTTTTCATGAGTGAGTCATATTCTGTTTCCATAGCTTCCTTCCACTGAGTTTGACTGAGTGCTTCACGAACATTATCTGGCTCGGAGCTATTCATCAGTGAACTCATGAGTGCAAAGTTTACCTCATTTCTTGTTTGACTCCTTGTTTTGACTCCGGATGATGTATCTGGGAGTTGTTGCAAATTTGAGTCCTTGATAGTTCTTTGTACCCACTTCGGATGAGAACTTGACTGCTTTTGAGAAGAACTGTGTCGTTGCCGTGAGGATTGATGTGGAGTCACATTCTGCAGTTCTCCAAGGTCAACAAATAGTTCTCCTGGTAGCATTTCTTTTCTCTGAGTAGTCTCCTCTAGCTCATCATCTGATTCAGAGACTAATCGGTGAGATGTGTTTGGAAGTGGATCTTCTGTTGATACTATTGAGTCAAAGGATGACTCATCACAAACCACATCCCGACTTTCGTATACTTTCTTTGTCTCAGGATCCATGAGACGATACGCCTTCGAGGTAGTACTGTAGCCAAGAAGGATACACGGGAGTGTTTTTGGCTCTACCTTCTTTCTCTTCTGAGCTGGAACATGCATGTATGTTGTGCAACCAAATACTCACAAATGAGAAATTGATGGCTTTTTACCACTCCATACCTCTTCTGGCGTCTTGTTCAGTAGAATCTTTGTTGGTGCCCTGTTGAGAAGATATACAGCCATTTGTACTGCTTCAGCCCAATAGCGTTCTCCTAGCTTTGCAGTTGATAGCATGCAGCGAGCCATCTCCATCACTGTGCGATTGCGACGCTCAACAATGCCATTTTGCTGGGGTGTGTAGGGAGCAGTCAGGTGCTGCTTAATGCCGTGATGGTTTAGGAAGGCCAAGAACTTCTTTGATGTGAATTCCCCCCCTCGATCTGAGCGGAGTAGAAGAAGTGGTTGTCCAGATTCTTTGACAACACGATGATAGAAGTTCTGAAAGTGTTGAAGAGCCTCACTTTTCTGCTTTAGGAAATATACCCACATCTTGCGAGAGTGGTCATCCACGAACAACTGGAAGTATTTGTATCCTGAAAATGAAGCAGGCAATGGGCCGTTCAGATCGGTATGAACTATCTCCAGACACTTCTTGGCATGGAAGGTGCTCGCTTGAAACGGATCTCTATGTTGTTTTCCTGCAAGACAACCAGGGCAAATAGGCAAGGAACTGGACAATTTGGGTAGTCCACGGACCATTGCTTTTGAACTCATCTGGTGCAGTGAACCGACCGACAAGTGTCCATATCTATAATGCCATAAGGCAGTTGATTCTATGTTTGAAGCAGATAAAGCTACTGCAGAAGATGAAACAGTATCTAAAGCAAATAACTTATCTTTTACAAAGGCTTTAGCAAGAATCGTACCTTGTCGGGAGATTAAGCATGATTTAATGCCATTTTGAACAAGAAATTCAACTTTAAGGTGATGATTCAAGAGCTGAGTAACTGACAAAAGATTGCTAGTCAAGCCAGGAACATATAGTACCTTTGTAAGTGTACATTTTCGTGGCCCCAGAGGAATGGTCACATTCCCTATTCCTTCTGCAATGTACTCTTTGTCATCCGCTATCCGAACTCGATCTCCAGTTGGCTCTTCGTGTAGTGAATCAAACAACTTCTTGTCACCTGACATATGCTTGCTTGCACCAGAGTCTATCAACCAGACTTTCTTCGTGGGCTGAGAAGTTTGAGAGACGAGTACAAGATTCTTACTACAATGGGCTCCTTCTGATGTCTCGTCATCAGATTCATCATCCTCTTGTTGGGCTGCAAGATGTCCTTTTTGCTTTCTCCAGCGGGGACGTCGTTTAGACTTTTGAAAATCTTCGCGCCCGGATGTGCTTGTATGGCTTGAAGACCCTTGTTTCAGGCTGTTGTGCCAACAGTGATCAGTGTCGTGAGTATTGGTTCTGCAAATGTGACACCATCTCTTTGACTTTTGATCTTTCTGTTTGGATTGCGCTGGATTTGGCTTCTCTGGGGGACCTTTCCGATTCTTCTGGCCACGATTAGGCTTTGAGAACAAGGCTTTGTCCTGAGTCTCCCCATTCGATGAAGTGATAGCTTCTTCCTGCTGCAGCAAATTCACAAGCTCTTCGAATGTCACTGTTTGTTTAGACACATTCAGTGTTGTAACAAACACTCGAAATTGAGAAGGGAGTGCTCTCAAGGTGATTGGGACGAGTAGTTTATCGTCTACCATTTCACCGAGCGCCAATAACTCCGATCTCAACTCAGCCACGCGACGCAGGAATTCCTCCACTTTCTCGTCAGACCCCATAGAGAGGGTGTGCAGCTTCGACTGAAGATGAAGAATCTTTGTCTGATTTTTGGCTTCATAAATGGTTGCCAACTTGTCCCAGGCCTCCTTGGGTTTCTCCGCATTCCGAACATGCGGTTGCACGTCATCACTGATACTGAGCATTATCAGCATCAAGGCTTTAGCACTAGCCATGTCATATTTTACTAGTTCATCGGGGGCTGTGGGAGCAGGCACAGACCCTGTGACAATTCCCCATAATCCTTCAAACTGAAGGATTGTCTTCATTTTTGTCTTCCAGGCCGCAAAATTAGGCCCTTTGAGCAACTGAGCATCAGACAGAAGTAACTTCGGAGCAGACATTGTAATAAAAATATTTATTTATTTGAAAAACTTATTACAATTTGGACTCACTGTCGAGAATGATTGGCTTGTAGATGCTCGCGATATTCGCGTGCTGTGAGACGGCGACGCTTTGCAGGGCGTTCTTCTTCGTCGTCACAATCTGCGTCGTATCCGGCTTCTAATTCTTCCCGTACTCGCTTTGCTTGGCAGCTGACGTCGAAAAGAAAGTACTCAAGGAGTCCTTCTCGAACAAGTTTGTCGAATGCAAGATTGCCGCAATTTTTAAGCTCGTTCAGCAAGGCAAAGTAGAACCCGGAGCTCTCAGGAGCTTCTCCACGGTGTTCTCTGGCTGGCGAGTTGATGTTGTGGCTTTCAGCTGTAGCGACCGTGTTGTTGACGCTTTCAATCGAGTTGTCTACACTCGACATTCGATGTAGTGTAGAAGAGACTGATTGTAGACTCAAAATTACCTCGAAAAACGTGCACGTGCTGCCTTCCTTTAGCAGGTGACTGAGTAACTCTTCACGTGGCAGCAAGATTGTTTTCACCTCCACGCGGCACACTCTTCCACGCAGCAGCAACTGTCTCCACGCTACAGCAGGTGTCTGTGCTGTAAAAGCTTCAGGCACCTTCAACACTCAAACACTGACGTCTTCAACGCTCCGTTCTCAGATCTCTGGCTCTGCTGGCCAATGCAAGGTTGCCACGCCTTCTCCTCACGCACTCCACACGTCTGTAGCAGACTGAAACAACGCCTCCTTTGTATATTGCGATCTGCTCAGTGGGAAGGGCTAAGTCGAAGTGGCACAGGCGGCGGGCAGAAGTCTTTGATAAGCGTGGTGGTGACTGTCACCTATGATCCCAGCAGCCACACCACTGCGGATCCTCCTCCGCCTGGCGTTCCAGTCTGTAGCATCCGCCGCAGCTCACACTGATACTGAACAGCGCCGTGCTCAGCTCGAACAGGTCGCCGTAGGTTCTCTCCCTACGTTTTATATGGAGCAGGCCGCAGCAATAGATCTCCACGTCCAGCAGCAGGTTTTCCAGGCGCTCAGAACATCATCGATGACAAAGATCTTGGCTTGCAACCAGACCGAACGTGCTCTGATACCAAACTGAGAGCTACAGAGAGAAATAAGAAGAGATAGATAGATTTATCTCATATTATTCTGAAGAGAACAATGCACACGTCCAGTTTATATAGGACAGAAGAACTGAACTGACTCCCTAACAATGCTGGGAAGATCCACAAAAGTGGCAGAGAATAATGTGATAACAGGATAAGAATAGACAGCTAAGAAATAACCAACGTATCCTATAGCTAATAAACAACGTATCCTAACATTGCTCATCTTCCGAGATCATTTTTCCTTTACCTTTTGAGGACCCAACTTCCTGAATCTCTAATCCCACCACATTCTTCCCCTCCTCACCTCTGTTATGGCCCAATTTTCCCTCACACATCTTAGTAAGACATTCAACCAAAGTGATATCCTCCTCCGCCTCGATTAGGGGCATGGGTTTTTCTGGCACAGTTTACCATTTTGAAACAAAAGGAGAATGATCCCCTCATGAATAGGGGTATCCACCTTACCCCGCTGAAAATATTTCACAGAGGTAGTCAAAGACATGAAAAAAGAAAGGGATACTTAACATTTTCTTATGCCTAAACATATTCAGGAGAGATAAGTGATGAGTGTAAATCTTACGATACTTTCCTTCCAAAGTTAAATACTTCATAATGTGAAGGAAAACCTCCCTCCACACACTAGGGATGTAGGACCGAGAAATGCCATCAGTGAAGTAATGCACCTTTTCCTTTCCAACAAAAAAGGTGTTAATTTCATGCTCACATCTATTCTTGTCCTTAAAATTTTTTAGGCCATCCATATCCATACCAATAATCCAGAAATGGCTTCCTCCAAGGTCTCAATTTCCATACCCCTGACCACTACCTTACCATCCTTCCACACCAAGCCAAACTCCCTAGTTAATGAGGGATCATGCCCTTGCAACTTTATGATATACTTTTTGAATCCCCCAACCCAGAGTATGTGCCACATAGAAGGGTCATCCACAATATTTCCATGGCTAGATGGTTCCACCCTGACTCTGTCTCCTCCCATGGTTGCCAAAATATTTTCTAGAATCCCAACTAGACAGTTCTTGCAAATTTTGGTGTTAAAATGACCTTTCCAAAGTGAAATAAAGCCAAACACGAGCTTTTTATTTTGAAAAATGGGCCAATTTTCCTCGCTCGCGTGGACGGTAGTGAAATTATTATGATTTTTCATGGTGTGTAATGTCATTAATTGGTGTGGGGATGACATCACCTTTATGCCAAACTTTGAAATCATTATAATGTACCCCCTCATTAGCAAGCCTATCCGCACATGTGTTACCAAGGCGAGGAGTATGTTTGATGATGAAAGAATCAAAACCTTTAAGATGCTCCTTAATATCAAAAATAATGTTACCCAAAGCCCAATTGTGGTAATTATCCTTTTTAATGGAATTGATAATGAGAAGAGAGTCCCCCTCTATTAAAATATATTTGATACCTCTTTCCTTAGCTAGGCTAACACCCCGAGTGTGTGAGCCTCTACCACATTTTTCTTTGAATACCCAAAGGCCCAACATAGGCAAGGATCTAGTCACCTTCATGATCTCTAATAATGCCACCTCCCCCTGCCATGTCAGGATTACCTTTAAGCCCCATCAAAATTGAGTTTGACCCTACCTCTTTCCGGTTTGGACCACTTGATATGAATAGAAGGAAAGACCACTTGAGGAGGACTATAGGAAAATTGTTTGAGGACTTCCTCTTCCTTGCTAGAACAAGCCTTTTTAATCTTACCTTTGAAAATTTTGGAATTTTCTTTAATAGAGGAAATCAAACAAGCACTGACCTTTCTAATGTTAGCTTTCTGATTTCTAAAGATGAGGGCATTCCTTTCCTTCCATAAGCACCAAAATAAATGGGGAAGGGCCATCTTCTAAGCAGCAATAAGAAAGGGAAACCTGAAAGGGAATTCCCATTACAAACAACAATCCTCAATGGAATTAGGAAGAATCCACTACACTTGGAACAAATCCATCACCTTAGTTAAGACCACTTGAGAGAAGGGGCACGAGATGAAAAGGTGGTTGACACTTTCCTCCTCTTTGTTACAAAGGACACACCTATTAGGTAAAACCATTCCCCATTTCCTCAAGTTATCAACAGTGAGGATTTTGTTTTGCGCCGCCAACCAAAAGAAAATGTTGACTTTAGGTAGAATATATTTCACCCAAAGTCTACCCCAATAGTCCTTTTGGATAGAATCCTTGAAATTAAGGTAGTAGGAAAATTTAACAGAATAATTTCCCGAGTCCTCTTCCTTCCAAAAATAGAGTCCTCATGTTGTTGAAACCTCGGGATATAGAAACTTTATAATTTAAGGTTGAGAGAAGAAAAGGAGAGCCTATCCCCAATGAAATTAGGGGTTGATTCAAAGCCTCCCAAATGATATCATCATTAGAAAAAATCCAATAGTCTTTAACCCACACTTTTCCCCTTGTCTTCAAAAACTACGTCACATATCTCCAAGGCTCTTCCTCTGCAAGTAGTTTCTCAGACAACCAGCAATCCCTCCAGAAGCGAATCTTGTTTCCTTTCCCAATATTCCATTTAATACCCCTTTTCGAATCTCCCTAGAAGAAAGAAAATATTTCCAAAAAAGAACCACAAGGGAGATTGTCAAGCAAGAAAAAAGTCTCTATTCTGCCAACATTCCCTAAATATTTCCTTTTGATGATGTCATTCCATAGACCATCTTCCTTTATCACTCTCCATCCCACTTTGGCCACAAGGGCCTCATTCATGTATCTCATATTCTTCAAGCCTGACCACCACATTCCTTGGGTCTAGTAACTTTATCCTAGGCCACAAGAGGGAATTTGAACTTCTTCTCTCTTTGACCCAAGATATGATATTAGTAATTAATAGTACTATAATAAATTAGTATTGCTACTAATTTAAATAATTAATTAATAATATTATAATTAATTAGTAAAAATTATCCTATCAAATAATATTAAATACAAGAATTATTATTACCAACAAACTTACATTACTATATTAACTAGAAACATATTAATAACATCTAATTATATTATTAAATTTTATAAATATAATGCTTAATTAATTATAGTGCATTTTAAAATTATAAAAAATATAATAAAACTTTATAAAACTAATTAACGACATTAACAACATTATTTCAAAAATTAGAAATTAAAGAATATGTATTTAACATATGATATTAGGATTAAAGAAAATTAATTAATTAATAATACTAATAAATAAATACCATAATTATTATTGCCAACAAACTTACATTACTATATTAACTAGAAAAATATTAATAACATCTAATTATATGATCAAACAACAATTAAATAATATTAAATAAATATAATTAAATTTTATAAAACTAATTAACAACTTTATCACCATTATTTATAATGCTTAATTAATTATAGTGCATTTTAAAATTATGAAAAATACAATAAAACTTTATAAAACTAATTAACGACATAAACTCCATTATTTCAAAAATTAGAAATCAAAGAATATGTATTTAACATATGATATTAGGACTAAAGAAAATTAATTAATCAACAACATTAATTAATAATACTAATAATTAAATACAAGAAATAACATCGTATCATTTAATAATACAAATAAATTTCAAAACTTCATATGGGCATCTGTCTACTCGAATGGGCATGACATGAAGATGAAGTGGATTGTGCCCCATTTGGCAATGAAAGGAAAAAGAGATGTTATTCTTCACATTATTTTTCATGAAGAGAGAGAGACCAAAAGCTAGAGAATAAACACTATAAAGGTTGTCAGAATGTGCCTTTCCATTGCAATCGTCTTCCTTCCATGCAAAATGGGGAACAATCCAATAGTAAATGTTTGTTTGTTCGAGAATGGACAAATGCCCATATTTCTAAATGCCTACAACTATTCCTAAAACAAAATAATGAACTATGTAAGGCTTGATCCCCCTCGAGATGGTCTTTAACAAAACATGTTAATTACTCCTATATGAGAATGGGCATCTGCCATTTCTAAATCAATTTAATACAACTATGAGAATGGGCATCTACCCAAGGGTATGTAGTGCAACACTTGGCAGAGCCAAGATACCCATTCCTAAAACAAAATAATAGAGTTATGCCCATTCCTAAAACAAAATAATAGAGCTACATAAGGCTTGATCCCCCTCGAGATGGTATTTAACAAAATATGCTAATTACTCCAATATGAGAATGGGCATCTACCATTTCTAAATCAAATTGATACAACTATGAGAATGGGCACCCCCTTGAGATGGTCTTTAAAAAATATGTTAATTACTCCAATATGAGAATGGGCATCTTCCATTTCTAAATCAAATTGATACAACTATGAGAATGGGCACATGCCATTTCTAAATCAAATTAATACAACTATGATAATGAACATCTTCCATTTCTAAATTGAATTGATACAACTATGAGAATGGGCATCTATCATTTCTAAATCAAATTAATACAACTATGAGAATGGGCATCTACCATTTCTAAATCAAATTAATACAACTATGAGAATGGGCACTTGTCATTTCTAAATCAATTTAATACAACTATGAGAATGGGCATCTTCCCAAGGGTATGTAGTGTAACACTTGGCAGAGCCAAGATACCCATTCCTAAAACAAAATAATAGAGCTACATAAGGCTTGATCCCCCTCGAGATGGTCTTTAACAAAATATGTTAATTACTCCAATATGAGAATGGGCATCTGCCATTTCTAAATCAAATTGATACAACTATGAGAATGGGCATCCCCCTTGAGATGGTCTTGATCCCCCTCGAGATGGTATTTAACAAAATATGCTAATTACTCCAATATGAGAATGGGCATCTACCATTTCTAAATCAAATTGATACAACTATGAGAATGGGCATCCCCCTCGAGATGGTCTTTAACAAAATATGCTAATTACTCCAATATGAGAATGGACATCTGTCATTTCTAAATCAAATTGATAAAACTATGAGAATGGGCATCCCCTAGAGATGGTCTTTAACAAAATATGCTAATTACTCCAATATGAGAATGGGCATCTGCCATTTCTAAATCAAATTGATACAACTATGAGAATGGGCATCTTCCATTTCTAAATCAAATTAATACAACTATGAGAATGGGCACATGCCATTTCTAAATCAATTTAATACAACTATGAGAATGGGCATCTGTCATTTCTAAATCAAATTGATACAACTATGAGAATGGGCATCTACCATTTCTAAATCAAATTAATACAACTATGAGAATGGGCATCTTCCATTTCTAAAAAAATAATAGAGCTACATAAGGCTTGATCCCCCTCAAGATGGTCTTTAACAAAATATGCTAATTACTATGAGAATGGGCATCTGCCATTTCTAAATCAAATTAATACAACTATGAGAATGGGCATATGCCATTTCTTAATCAAATAAATACAACTATGAGAATGGGCATCTACCCAAGGGTATGTAGTACAACACTTGGTGGAGCCAAGATGCCCATTCCTAAAACAAAATAATAGAGCTACATAAGGCTTGATCCCCCTCGAGATGGTCTTTAACAAAATATGCTAATTAGGAAAAATATGAGTATGGACATCTTCCATTTCTAAATCAAATTAATATAACTATTCCTAAAACAAAATTATAGAACTACATAAGGCTTGATCCCCCTCAAGGGTATGTAGTGCAACACTTGGCGGAGGCATAACATGTTTCGCTAGGGATAGTCTAGCCTAAACGATACAATTGTATTCAAGATAAAATGAAAAAAATGTTTGTTTTTTTGTATGAAAGAATGAAAAATGGGCATTTGTCTACTCGAATGGGCATGACATGAAGATAAAGTAGATAGTTCCCCATTTTGCAATGAAAGGAAAACTAGATGTTATTCTTCACATTGAGAAGAGTTAGAAATATTCATTGTTGTTTTTCATGAAAAGAGAGAGACCAAAAGTGAAAGACTAAACAACAATTAGAGATAGAGGTTTGATATCCCTTTAAGGGTATGCAGTGCAGCACTAGGCTCCTCCAGGATAGTCCAACCAATATGATATAATTATTAAGTCTATAAAGGTTATCAGAATGTTTTTACACTATAATTCTTCTTCTAATATGGTCCTCCTTCCATTGCAATGGTCCTCCTTCCATGCAAAATGGGGAACTACCCAATAGTAAATGTTTGTTTGTTTGAGGATGGAAAAATGCCCATATTTCTAAATAGTCCAATACAATTGAAAAAAATATGGCCAAAACAAAATGTTAGAATGTCTAGAGAATGGGCTAATGTCTATTCTCATTATTATGAGCGGTCCAAGTCTTGTTTTAAAACAATTACCTTTAATTAATAAATACACGGTGGTAAATAATATATTTTCATGTTGGTATTGATATTTCATGGTCTTAAAAATATATGTTAATTTCTCCTATATGAAAAATGGGCATCTGTTGTTTCTAAATAAAATTAATAGAACTATGAGAATGGGCATCTTCCCAAGGGTATGCAAAGATAAAATTAGAAAAATGTTTGTATAAATTTCTTGTAGCATCTTGATAATGGGCATATGCCCATTCTAATAATAGGAATAACAAATAAAAATAGGCATAAGGAAAACTACATATGCCCATTCTAATAATAGGAATCACAAAGAAAAATATGCATAAGGAAAACTACATATGGGCATCTGTCTACTCGAATGGAAAAGACATGAACATGAAGTGGATTGTTCCCAATTTTTTTGTAATGAAAGGAAAAGCAGATGTTATTCTTCACATTGAGAAGAGTTAGAAATATTCATTTTTTTCATGAAAAGAGAGAGAGACCAAAAGTATAGGGGTTATTTGTCAGGGATAGTGCAGCCAATATGATACAATTATTAACTCTATAAAGGTTTTCAAAATGTTTCCTTCCATTACAATTTTCCTCCTTTCATGCAAATTATGGGAAACAATCCAACAATAAAAAAATTTGTTCGAGGATGGAAAAATTCCCATAAATATAAATATTCCTATAAAAACTATAGAACTACATGGCGGAGGAAGAACTTGGCTCCACCAGGGATAGTCCAGCCAAAATGATATAATTGTATTTCATGACATGAAGATGAAGTGGGTTGGGCCTCATTTTTCTTTTGAAGGAAAACTAGATATTATTCTTCACATTGAGAAGATTTATAAATATTCGTTGTTGTTTCTCAAAAATTTCCTTGATATTCTTCATGAAAAGAAAGAGAGCCCAAAAGTAAAATAATAAACAACAATTAGAGATAGAGACTTGATCACCCTTTACTGGTATGCAGTGCAAGGCACTAGGCTCCGCCAGGGATAGTCTAGCCAATATGATACAATTAATTACTCTATAAAGGCTTTCAGAACAACCCAAAAATAAATGTTTATTTGTTACAGGATGGAAAAATGCCCATACAAAAATGGGCAGAGATTGGGCATCTGCCATTTCTAAATCAAATTATTAAGAATGGGCATCTTCCCAAGGGTATGTAGTGTAGCACTTGGCGGAGCCAAGATTCCCTTTCTAAATCAAAATAATAGAACTATATAAGGTTTGATCCCCCTCGAGGGTATGTAGTGCAACACTTGGTAGAATCACAACTAGTCTCTATCAGGGTTAGTCCAGCCAAAATGATATAAATGTTTGGTGGCATCGCAATATGACTAATTCTAGTCATAGTCAAAAACCCTATTTAAAAATATGGAGTGACATGAAACATAACATGAGACCAATATTTTTATTAAAAAATTACCAAAGAATGCTTTAATGCTTCGGAAGTTTCCCATTCTCACAGATTTTATAGAGGTATAAGTTCTCACAGCCTATACAAAGGTATTAAAATGATTAAATTATTTTACAAACTAACTTCTCATTCTCACATCCTTTATAGAGGTCTAAAAAAATTGAGTTCAATATTTACTTGTATTGAATGATAAGATGCCCCTTCTCATGTATGAATCAAAGAAGAAGTTTTTTTAAGAATATTTAGAATTAAAATTTATCTTGTGCCCGTTGTAAACATTCGATACCCAATACTATACAATAGAAGATTTTTTTCAGCAAGGTAAGATCATAGTAATGGAAGTGCAGCATTTAATCTCGAAGGATAAACCATGTGTACATTAGCCTTGTGTATGTGGTAAATCATTCAAAAATGTAAAGAGAAACATATGATATCAAGGCTAATAGACATGACATGATTCACCATTAATGCAAGGCCAAGTAGCAAATGATTCACCATCAGGATAAAATTCCTTACTTGACATGATTCACCATTGATGCAAGGCCAATTTACAAATGATTCACCTTCGGGATAAAATTCTTTACTTTTATTAATATTATCTAACCTTGATGAACATCGATCATGAACAAAAATATCATTTTATGGATGAAAGAAGAATTATAGAATTATCATTTAATTTTTATTAGATTTCATGCCTAATGTGATGCCTCCCAGTGGTGGTAAGCCCACTTTTTACTTTGGTAAAAACATAACAAATAACTCCCTGTCTTAGCATGAAGGATTGGAAGTGGATTTCTTAGGTAACTCCCCGTCTTACCAAGAAGGAGAATCATATACATTTTTGCAAGGGAATGTGATTATGTTGAGACTCTGAAACATGCATGAAACAATCATATTTAGATGCAATATTTTATAACTATGGAGGATAACAACTATGCAATTATTACAAAAGTTTGAAGTGATATTTTTAAAACCCATATCAAAAATAAAAAATTTATAAAATATGGCATTATAATTTATCGCTATGGTCTAGAGACTCGAGAATACATCGTAGAAGAGTTAGAAGTATCTTTGAAACTTATCTTCAATTTAAAAAATAAGTAACTCCCCATATTAGCAACTATGATTAGGTTAACAACTACGCATGTCTCACAAAACATTGAAATGATATTATTAATACCTAGATCAAAAATACAGAAGATCAAAAATAGGGCATTATCTTTAAACTGAGAACAAAATATAAGGGAAATAAAACCAAATGATATTATTCATCTCATAATAATTCAACAGAGAAGAGTTGAATAATATATGCCTCAAATTGTCTTCAAATCTGGTTCTTCACAAGCCAAATGAGTCAATGTGTGGTGTTATGTCCCACTTGTTTTCCCAAAAACATGAGTAGGGAGTGTTGTGGGGTGGGAAATTAGGGGTGTTCGTGCGAACACCCCCTTCATGCGAATTTCCATGTTTGCTATGACTTTTCCACGTATGGCACGGAAAGGGGTTTTCATGAAAGGGGTGTTCATGTGAACATCCCTTCTCCCAAACCTCCTTTGCATGAACCCCCTTTATATATTGGATGTAGTGTGGAGGAATTCACTTTCCTCCACCCACCTCCTTCGCATGAAGACTCCACAAGTAGAACCAATCACGTGAGCCCCCATTGGTGAGCATCAAGCCCGAACAAGCCCATCACCAACCTATGTGACCCCATTGGCAACTAGTGAGCACACACATGTATGAAATAACTAGTTTTTGTGAAAATAGAGGATCCCATGTTGTTGGGAACAAATTTACCTTAAAATAATTGAAACCCTAGCTACGTAGTACTTAACCATTTACTTAAATCTCTTGTATCATGACCAAGATTCACAAATTTTGTTGTTCATTGGGCATCACGAGTATGTTGTGGTTTTATTTTAATGTGCTTATTAACATGGCGCTTCTATTTTTAGGAACCTAACAAAGCAGTCCTACTGTTATAGTTGAACAGAGTGTTCATTTTTCCATTGAAAAAATGCAATTAAGAAACCAATTGTTGACTATTAAACAGAACAATCCCCACTATAAAATTTATGCATTGAAACTCTGAATTTAACCTTAACATAGATCTTCTTCAAATTATATGAACTCGCATAGTCTATGGAGTAAGAACATATCTACGGTCATTACAAGCATGTCTCAGACTTGAGTTATCCAATCACATATCTTGAGAAAACACAACTTACATGCCTGATAGAGTGACCACATAGGCTTCCCCTACCTTTTGAATCTCTTGAAGACCTATAGTATTCAACTACACCACTATATCTTCTTAAACTCTAGGATTCCCATTATATATGCCTTCAAAGCCTTCTTGTTGCTCAAACACCAGTAGTATCATAATTTCACAAAGAAACAAATTAAACTTGAACAGAGTAGGTCTTCAATACAATCCAATCTTTACACACAAATTTGAGCATTCGGATAGTTCTCATGAGTACCAAGTCTAAATGAGTTCTATATACGGGTAAGTGCACGAAATTGGGGGCCAAAAAGTGGACAAGAATGTGAAAAAAATCAAAACGCACTCGCATTTTAGTTTGTTTGGCTCGGGAATCACCAAAGCATAACGTGTACGCATTATATAACACATACATGTTACATAACGCATATGTATTATGTTGACTATAAACAAAAAAAGATGCCCGAGCCTCTATCATTTTTCCTCCCTCAAACGCGAGTTTCAGAGCTTGTTCGTGCCCTCACGTTTTTCCATTCAGCTTAGATCTCAAGCTCAAAGGATTATTTTAGGATCTCCAGAAGATCTAAATCAACGATGGTGCCATGGAGAAGAGGTAAGCACGTTTATTTTCTCAAAATTGCATTGAAATATGATAATTATAGATTAAAATTTGAATTGAGTACATATTTTTTATTGTTATAGTTAGAGGTTGAGGGAATCAACCACAACAAAACCCTGTTATTCCTAACATCCCTCCTAACACTCCCATAATTGCTCAACATCCCTCGGGTAGTCAAGAATATTTAGTATCCCAAATAGTTGAAAACAAAATTGAAATTGAGGATTTAATCAAAACAATGAGGGATGCACAATCTACAAACCCCCACCGTGCCTCTCTTGCAAACACATTGGAGGCATTACTTGTTCAAATTGATGTGGAAATGGGGCAAATTGATCATTGGAAAACTTACAGAGAGGGTTGTAGGGTTTATTATTCCAACAAATTGTCATATGTGGATGTAAAGAAAAAAGAAATTTCAAAAGAACTCATATGCGCCTTATTCACAGACCCCTGCACTAATCTTACTATTCTCGTTGACATGTAAATGATTTCCCATCCATTGGTGCAATAATAATTTGATTATAAATTATTTCTAGGACCGATGGTGCATGGTGTTTGATTTTCCACCTTGTAATAAAAATGAGGTGCCACTATACTTTCTCGAGGAAACTCTATTGAGTTTATCCTCAACGAAATCCCAAATTATTTTGATTTCGAGATTTCCAAAGCCGAGGAAAAGGATCTACACATGATCAACCAAGTGCACAACGTGAACCTATTCAATAGGGTATATTCCCCACACAAAATCCCCTCACCCCGAGATTGTCCCTTAAGAAGTGAAGGAGACAAGAGAGATTGATACACTCCACACGCTTCTGTGGGATATCTCGTGACCCTTATTTGACATACGAGGGAGATTTCTAAGCCATATGCTCACAGAGGTACACAGTAGTATTCCCTCGGAAGTACTAGCATGAGGCCAAATTTTTGCTCGTCATATGGTAGCATATGTTTGGGGCTCGAGGAGGACGATACTTTCATGCATACTAATTTTGGTGCACCTGGTGCTAGGGATGAACACGATAATGTCACTATGTCAGATGTCCTTTTAAGTGATACATTTGGATTACATTCATCGGTGTCACCTTCATAGGTAAATTTGTTATGTTTTGTTATGTGTGTTACAAAATTTTTGGAGTACTTGATTTACTTATATATGTTAAATTTTTGAAATAATTATATTTGTACATGTACATGCATTGATATTACAGTGCGCGGGAGGTGTATCTTCATCCCGACCACAAGCAACAAGCACCATGCATACACATACATTCACAGAGGTGATTTAGAATGTTAATTATCTGAAATTTTCACATACATGTGTATATATATATTTGCATGTGTATATATATATTAGTTTTGAAGTCAAATATATGCATGTTATTGTATGTCCATCTAACTCACGTGATATACATGTTTGATAAAGATGTTGACTTCACTAGACACCCCACCATCTCTCGTGACAAGTAGATAAAGGTGTTGCCACATGATTTCATCTCACAAAGAATCGACCGAGGTATTCAAACAACACGTAAATTTTGTTAAATTTCTCGTGTAACTCATATTATACTAAATTACATGTTAGTAATTGTCTTTCATTGTGGAATTATTAAATTATGTTAATAATTTCCTTCATTGTGTGTATGCAGGAGTTACCTGTGACAGGGCGCAGCCCTGTTCATTTGATTCACAGTGTGTGCGGGGTAAAAACAATAGTTCTATATTGATAAAATTAGTTAAAATATTGTCATTATGTAGATACATGTACTTAGCTCTATTTTCACTAATTTTGATGTTAGATTTTCTGATCTTATGTGTATGTAGGGAACTTCAACCCCCTTCATTTTGACTTCGAGGGCACGGACTCCTCCATCTCATCATCTTCGTACCCCCATTCATACTTGTAGAGAGCTCCCGATGACTCATCTAAGCATGAGATGCAAATTCGGCATGATCAACAACTTGTGGTAAGTTTGTGTATTTATGTAAATACTTTCATTCTAGCATGGTCTTAAATACATGTTGAAAACATATATAAATTAAGTTTTGACAAACAAATTTTTTTGTATTTACAGGCTGATCTACAGCAAATATTCAAATGGAAGAAAACTCAAAGCATGGGCTCGGATGATCCAAATTCATCTCATGGATCTCCATCTTCGCCTAAGGGAGGGCCTTCTTCGAGAAAGGCCAAGAGAGGGATAGATTTTGATGAGTAAGAAATATATATGTCTTACATGACATTGTTTTTGTATACCTATGTGCATGGCATTGTATGTAAGCCTATATGGCATTTGAACTTGATGGTATATGACCTATTTGGGCATTTTTGTATTTATTATGCACATTAAAATACTATTTAGAACTTGATAATTTTGTATGAGACCTTACATTTCTGAGATTATTTTCGCATGAATCTAATATGATGTGCACTTGACAATATTTAAGACATTATGGATTATTTTTTCATTTATTGGTGATGTACATGTACTAGCATTTTCAATGTATAATATGCATCAAAATTTGGAAATTAATATTTATATAATGTATGTATATAAAGAGTTACCTAATCTAAGTAATTATTCATTCAATTTATCAATGTGTACATGTGTATTTATCTTACTTGCACTTCTTCTTTCTTATGGCCTCTTTGTACTGGTTCCTATCTTATCATGCACTTACTACATTCTTCTATGCTTCGTATTATTCTCCCATGTTAAAACACCCGATACCATCACAATTTGATGCCTTTCATCTATTGATATTTTGATAATGTCTCTCCATTTACATTACTCCAATGCTTGAGAATGTCTCTAGATGCAATGACATTCTGATTCAGACACTCAATGATTCTTGATTGTCTAATCTTGTCCAATTCATGGTACTACCTTTAAATCTATAGGAATTTCAAGTTGTTTGGAAATCACATCACACCCTTCACTAGGCTTGATGACTACCCATATCCTTTTTAAGGCACGTTTGAAAGCATCCATGGGTTTATCATAACATAAATTATCAATGAATGGAAGGTCACTAAGTCGTAGGCCAGCTGAATCACGATTGATAACTCCCATGTGTTCTTAGAAATACCCCTATCAAATTCATTCATAAGCCAATCTAGTCATTAAGGGCTCTTAAGTGACTATGCCCGGATGGGGTAGCCCTACATTGATTGAGACTCCACTATTTCATGCATTTACAAACAATAGGAAAGCAAGAGAATCGGATGGAGATGGAAAATACTACAAGAGGATTTCATAGAGGGCTCCGACGTGGAGCTCTCAGATCTGATGAGACATATCTAGGTGCCACGAAGTCCAAGAAATCACATGTCAAAGATATGGCGTGTTTGGGCCTCAGAGCTCTTAAGCGACTACGCCTAAATGGGGTAGCCCGAAATCACATGGAGCATAAGGAACAAAAATTAAGCCTTCACTAGCATTCACGAGGCCACCCCGACGTGTTGGCATAGTTGTTTTTGTCCCACGAGCTTCCGTTTGCAAACTACAACCTCTGGCAACCCTACACTGACTCAGACTGCACTATTGCATGCGTTTACAAATAATAGGATAGCGAGAAAACAAGATGGAGACAGAGAAAACCATGAGAGGATTTCATAGAGGGCCCCAAATGGAGCTCTCAGATTTGACAAGATGTCTCTAGGTGCCACGAGTCTAAGAAATCACATGTCGAAGATATGGCTTGTTCGGGCTCTCACAGAGATCTTAAGCGACTACACCGACGGTGGGTAGACCGAAAGCACATGGAGTGTAAGGAACCAAAATGAAGCCTCCACTAGTGTTCACCAAGCCACCCTGATGTGTTGGCATGTTGGGTTGGTCCCATGAACTTCCATTTGCAAAATACAAGATTTGGCACCTTACACTCGAATGAGACTGCACTATTTCTCATGTTTACAAACAATAGGACAGCGAGAGAACCAGATGGAGACAGAGAAAACTGTAAGATTATTTCATAGAGGGCCCTCGACATGGAGCTCTTAGATCTGACAAGATGTCTCTAGGTGCCACAGAGTCCGAGAAATCACATGTCAAAGATATGGCGTGTTTGGGCCTCAAGGCTCTTAAGCGACTACGCCTGGATGGGGTAGCCCAAAGCACGAGGAGCGTAGGGAACCAAAATGAAGCCTCCACTAGCATTCACTAGGTCACCCCAAGGTGTTGGCATAAATGGTTCTATCCCATGAAATTTTGTTTGCAAACTATAGCCTCTCGCGATCCTACACGACTCGCATCGCACTATTTTGCACATTTACAAAAATAGGATAGCGAGAGAACCGTATGAATACGGAGAAAACTGTGAGAGAATTTTGTAGAGGGCCCCAACATGGATCTCTCATATCTAACAAGACATATCTAGGTGCCACAGAGTCTGAGAAATCACATGTCGAAGATATGGCGTGTTTGGGCCTCAGAGCTCTTAAGCAACTACGCCCAAATGGGGTAGCCCGAAAGCATGGGGAGAGTAGGAAACCAAAATGAATCCTCCACTATCATTCACTAGGCCACCTTGACGTGTTGGTGTAGTTAGTTTTGTCCCATGAACTTCTGTTTGCAAACTACAACCTCTGCAACCCTACACTAACTTTAAATCGCACTATTTCTCGCGCTTAGCAAATAATAGGACAGCGAGAGAACCGGATGGAGATAGAGAAAACCAAGAGAGGATTTCATAGAGGGCCTAAAAATTGAGGTCTCTGGATCTGATGAGACATATCTAGGTGCCACGGAGTCCAAGAAATCACATGTCGAAGATATGGCGTGTTTAGGCCTCAGGGCTCTTAAACGACTACGCCTGGACGAGGTATCCCGAAAGCACGGGGAGTGTAGGGAACCAAAAAAACCTCAAATAGAATTTACCAAGCCACCCTAATGTGTTGGTGTAGTTGGTTCAGTCCCACAAACTTCCATTTGTAAACTACAACCTCGGCATCCCTACATTGACTCGATCGCACTATTTCGCGTGTTTACAAACAATAGACAGCGAGAGAACCGGATGGAGACGGAGAAAACCATGAGAGGATTTTGTAGAGGGACCTAACATGGAGCTCTCAGATCTAATGAGATAACTCTAGGTGCCATGGAGTCCGAGAAATCACATGTCAAAGATATGGCGTGTTTGGGCCTCAAGGCTCTTAAGCAACTACACACACTGACGGGGGTAGCCAAAGCACGGAGAGCATAGGGAACCAAAAAAAAACCTCCATTAGCATTCATAGGGCCACCCTGGTGTTTTTCGTAGCTGGTTTGGTCCCACAAGCTTCCGTTTGCAAACAATACCTTTGGCAGCCCTACACCGACTCAGACTGCACTATTTCTTGTATTTGCAAACAATAGATGACAAAGAAAGAACTGGAGGAGATGGAGAAAACTACTGAATATTTTATAGAGGGCCCCGACATGGAGGTCTTAGATCTAACGAGACGTCTCTAGGTACCACAGAGTCCAAGAAATCACCCGTCGAAGATATGGCTTGTTTGGGCCTTAGGGCTCTTAAACGACTACACTGACTTAGAGGATGTAGTTTGCAAACGGAAGCTCATGGGACCGAACCAAATATGCCAACACGTCAGGGTGTCCTGGTGAATGCTATTGGAGACTTATTTCTGGTTCCCTATGCTCCTTGTGCTTTTGAGCTACCCCGTCTGGGCGTAGTCCCTTAAGAGCCCTTAGGCCCAAACACGCCATATCTTGACATGTGATTTCTCAAACTTCGTGGCACCTAGAGATGTCTCGTTAGATCCAAGAGCTCCATATCGAGGCCCTCTACGAAATCCTCTTGTGGTTTTCTCCATCTCCATTAGGTTTTCTCGTTGTCCTATTATTTGTAAACATGCGAAATAGTGCATCTGAGAGTCAGGTGAGGGCTGCCAGAGGCAGAGTTTGCAAACGGAAGCTTGTCGGACCAAACTAACTACACCAAAACGTCAGGGTGGTCTCGTGAATGCTATTGGAGGATTTTTTTTTTTCCTATGCTCCCATGCTTTTGGCTACCTCATCGTCAGTGTGTAGTCGCTTAAGAGCCCCGAGGCCCAAACACACCATATCTTTGACATGTGATTTCTTGACTTCGTGGCACCTAGAGACATCTCATTAGATTCGAGAGCTCCATGTCGATCCCTCTACAAAATTATCTTGTAGTTTTCTTCGTCTCCATCCGGTTCTCTCGTTGTCCTATTGTTTGCAAACACGAGAAATAGTGCGGTGAGTCGCGTGAGGGCTGCCAGAGGTTATAGTTTCTAAACGGAAGTTCATGGGACCAAACCAAATACTTAAACACATCAAGGTGGGTAGGTGAACACTAGTGGAGGCTTCTTTTTGGTTCCCTATGCTCCCGTGCTTTCAGCTACCCCGTCCGAGCGTAGTCGCTTAAGAGCCCTGAGGCCCAAACAAGCCATATCTTCGACATGTGATTTCTCAGACTCTGTGGCACCTAGAGACATCTCGTCAGATCTGAGAGCTCCATGTCAAGGCCCTCTATGAAATCCTCTTGTAATTTTCTCCATCTCCATCTGGTTCTCTCGTTGTCCTATTGTTTGTAAGTGCACGAAAATAGTGCACCCGAGTCAGTCAGTGTAGGGTCAGCGAGGCTGTAGTTTGCAAACGGAAGCTCATGGGACCAAACCAACTATGCTAACATGTTGGGGTGGTCTGGTGAATGCTATTAGAGGATTCATTTTGGTTCCCTATGCTCCCCGTGCTTTCAAAGTGCTACCCCATCTCGAGCATAGTCGCTTAAGAGTCCTGAGGCTCAAACATGCCATATCTTTGACATGTGATTTCTTAGAATCCGTGGCACCTAGAGATGTCTCATTAGATCTGATATCTCCATGTCGGGGCCCTCTACAAAAGCCTCTCACGCTTTTCCATCTCCATCCGGTTCTCTCGATGTCCTATTATTTGTAATCACGCGAAATATTGCGGATGAGTCAAACAGTAGGGTCGCTGCCAAAAGTTGTAGTTTGCAAACGAAACTCATGGGACCGAAAAACTATGCCAAAACATCAAGGTGGCTTGGTGAACACTATTGTAGGCTTCGTTTTTGTTCCCTACGCTCCCGTGCTTTCGGGCTACCTCCTGTCTCAGCGTAGTCGCTTAAGAGCCCCGAGGCCCAAACACCCCATATCTTTGACATGTAATTTCTCGATTGCATAGCACCTAAAGACATCTCATCAGATCTGAGAGATCCATGTTAGGGCCCTCTACAAAATCCTCTCGTGGTATTATCTGTCGCCATCCGGTTCTCTCGTTGTCCTATTGTTTGTAAACGTGAGAAATAGTGTAGTCTGAGTCAGTGTAGGGCTGTCAGAGGATGTAGTTTGCAAATGAAAGCTCGTGGGACTGAACCAACTATGCCAACACATCGGGGTGGCTTGGTGAATGCTAGTGGAGGCTTATTTTTGGTTCCCTACACTCCCGTGCTTTCGGGCTAACCCATTCGGGTGTAGTCACTTAAGAGCCCTGAGGCCCAAACACGCCATATCTTCGACATGTGATTTCTTGGACTCCATGGCACCTAGAGATGTCTCATCAAATCCAAGAGCTCCATTTTAGGGCCCTATATGAAAGCCTCTCGTGGTTTTCTCTGTCTCCATCCGGTTCTCTCGTTGTCCTATTATTTGTAAACATGTGAAATAGTGCAATGCCCGAGTCGGTGTAGGGTCACAGTCGAGCCTCGTAGTTTGCAAAGGAAAGCTCGTGGGACCAAGCCAACTATTACAACATGTCGGGGTGGCCTGGTGAACATTAGTGGAGGCTTTTTTTTTGGTTCCTTATGCTCCCCGTGCTTTCGGGCTACCCGTCTGGCGTAGTCGCTTAAGAGGCCCGAGACCCAAACACGCCATATCTTTGACATGTGATTTTTGAATCTGTGGCACCTAGAGACATCTCATCAAATCCAAGAGATCCATTTTAGGGCCCTCTATAAAATCCTCTCGTGGTTTTCCCTGTCACCATCCGGTTCTTTTTTTTCCTATTGTTTGCAAACGCGAGAAATAGTGCAGTCTGAGTCAGTGTAGGGCTGCTAGAGGATGTAGTTTGCAAACGGAAGCTCGTGGGACCAAACTAACTATGCCAACACATTGAGATGGCTTGGTGAATGCTAGTGAGGCTTCTTTTTGGTTCCCTACACTCACAGTGCTTTTCGCTAACCCGTCCGGTGTAGTCACTTAAGAGCTCGAGGCCCAAACACGCCATATCTTCGACATGTTATTTCTTGGACTCTATGACACCTAGAGATGTCTTGTCGATATAAGAGCTCCATGTCGGGGCCCTCTACAAAATACTATCATGGTTTTCTCTATCTCCATCCGGTTCTCTCGATGTCCTATTTTTTGTAAATGCGTGAAATAATGCAAAATTGAGTCGGTGTTGGGTCAGATGTCAGTATTTTGCAAATGGAAGTTCATGGGACCAAACCAACTATGCCAACATGTCGGGTGGCTTGGTGAATGCTAGTGGAGGCTTATTTTTGTTTCCCTACACTCCCCTTGCTTTCGGGCTACCTCGCCCGGGGCGTAGTCGCTTAAGAGCCCTGAGGCCCAAACACGTCATATCTTCGACATGTGATTTCTCGTACTCTGTGGCACCTAGAGATGTCTCATCAGATCCGAGAGTTCCACATCAAGGCCCTCTACAAAATTCTCTCACATTTTTCTTCATCTCCATCTGGTTCTCTTGTTGTCCTATTATTTGTAAACACTCGAAATAGTGCGGTCATTGAGTCAAACAGTAGGGATGCTAGATGTTGTATTTTACAAACAAGTTCGTGGGACCGAACAAACTACACCAACATGTAGGGGTGGCTTGGTGAAAACTAATGGAGGATTCATTTTGTTTCCTACGCTCCTCGTGCTTTCGGGCTACCCCCGTCCTCGGCGTAGTCACTTAAGAGCCCTAAGGCCCAAACATGCCATATCTTCAACATGTGATTTCTCAGAATCTGTAGCCCCTAGAGACATCTCATCGATCTGTGAGATCTATGTTGGGGCCCTCTACGAAATCCTCTTGCAGTTTTTTCCATCTCCCTCTGGTTCTCTCGTTGTCCTATTGTTTGTAAACGCGAGAAATAGTGCAAAATGAATCAATCGGTGAGCCGCTGCAGGGTCAGTAGTTTGCAAATGGAAACTTGTGGGACCGAACCAACTACGCCAACACATTGGGGTGGCCTGGTGAATGCTAGTGGAGGCTTCATTTTAGTTCCCTATGCTCCTCGTGCTTTTGGGCTACCTCGTCTCAGGCTACGAAAGCCTCTCGTGGTTTTCTCCGTCTCCATTCAGACTGAGTCAGTGTAAGGTTGTCCATTTCCAATCACCTGAATAATATAGGTGGTTCATACAATATAGGTGGTGAAATGAGAATTTTAATAAGATATTTTTACAATATAGGTGGTGAAATGAGAATTTATGTTTGTTGTTCCTTTCTAATATTTAATTTTTCTTAGCTTCACTTGGCTTCGAGAATAATAAATTCTCTACTGATAGTGCCAACCATGTGAAGGTGGAATATTTTTTAGCACCACTAACCTACATAAACATGTTAGTAAGCAATTAAATAGAATTTTAAATCATACAAAATTTAAACAAAATAATTTAAGTAAATATTCAAATTAAATTCATGAAGAACATACCTTTGTAAATTCAATCCAATGAACTACAAGGATCAACTCTATTCTTGACAGTAGAAAGAATTGCTTCATGATCTGATTCACGAACCTTCCACAAATTTTTTTTTGATGGATGACCTCGATATTTTGATCAATTTAATATTTTTTTAAGGATCAAATGTGAATAGTGAAGTATCTTCCGATGTACTTCATAGTATTCAAACAACTAAATGTTTATTTTTTGATAGGATATCATCGAAGCCAAGTTCCAGTGACTACCATTGATCCAGTGGGATACTCAAGGTCTTCACCATCAATGACTGTGGAAGTCAAATTTTTTCCCCTCTACACAACGAGATAAGAAGTAGTTTGTTCCCTCTTCGTTAAATTTCATCGCAATAACTACAAAAACGTGCCCTATGTATCACAAAGTAAAACTGTTCAGTCAATTTATAAATACATTAAGAGTTGACCATTTAATAATTTATAAATCTAAAACATGGCATGTACATATATGTATGTACCTTGTTGCTCTAAATCGAGACTTGATCAAAGTCGGTGATGTTTTCAATTGATCTCAAGACCCCGCAAGTTATAATGCTCGTGGAACTTGACGTGTGTCAAGTGGAATTAGAGGTCTACAAGTCCACTCATCCACCCACTGTTGTGACTCACATTCATTCCACGCAAAATCAATGCATGATATACAAAAATATGTCATGCACCTAGTATAAATAGTCCAAGAATTTGCATCTGAACTACGGAATGAGTGCATATCACTTGATCCTGCAACTATCATACAATCTTCAAAGCTTGTCAGATGTTGTTTCTCTTTCAACCAAAAATATCTATGAACCATTGATCTCTCTTGAGATTCATGGCCTATATTCTTGACACACCAATCAACAATACTTTTAACATCCAAATTTAGCACCATCCTTAAACTTTAACTCTTCTCTTGCAAGTTATCTTTTCACACATGCTCCTACACCATCATGCTCTACTTTTCCATGCCCCGCCTCGGTAAAACTCCAAAGATGTTGTACATTTTTTTCTTCGTGCATCCTACTTAGCCAATAAAACATCTCGTGCATTCTTGAATTGTGATGTGCGGTTTGTCGACCAAGTTTAATGTTGATCAAAACTAATGTTCCTCTCATTCAAGTTCACATAAAACACCTAGAAACACCCTTGTACATATTTTGTAGAATGTGTCCAATCATCACTGATGTAGAAATGATACTCTCTTAATATTTTTTGATCTTTCTCAGTGCTTTCTGGAGAGTGCATGAATGTTATATGCACAAAAATAGAAACTTGCACTAAGTTATAATATTGAGACTGAACCTCCATTTGTGGTTGCAATGTGTAATTCTCTATGAAGTCAACTACTGAAACAATAGTACCAAGTGGGAATGTTTCCTTACTTAACTTGAATTTTTCATCCAACCATCGAGCTCTATGTGTGTGCCTTGCATACTCATAAAAAATTTCCTCTCTAATTTGACCATATATTATGATACAGGTAATTGTTTTGTAACAAGCTCACACCTCTTAGATTTTTTTCCATCTTTTAATTGATATGCCACTGATTTATATTTGGTGAAATCAACCAATTCTTTTCCTATTGAAGATTCACTCTCCTTATGGATACAACTTTTCAGATTTGGCAAGCCACCGCATACATTGCATGTTCCATCCAAACATGCTTTGTTATAAAAAAAAATTGTCAAGTTGATTTTTCATAAAATAGTGTCGAATAAATTCCCTTGAAGATTTGTGTGGGACATTTATTCCACACTCCTGCAACATGATGTCAGTATGCAAAACACTACGTATTTGAAAAAAACATCATAATGCATTAAAATTCAACATGATACCCGCAATAAGTGGTGCGTGAGTGATTGATTTTCACATAAAAGGGTTTGTTCATTTCAAAGAATCTTTCACTAATGTTAATTTATGGATTTTCATTTTTAAACTTAGAGAACATTTTGTTTGAGTCATATCTAAGAAATGTTTTACACATAATTCACGATTACGAGAACCTATTCTTCTTTTACCGTATCTTTTCTATTCAAAGTGACACCCTTGTGTTCTCATTCCAAAATTTTACAATTAATTCTTGTAGAATATTAGATGTATTCTTGTCTTTTTGTGGAAGTCTGCTAGAGAAATCCCAATAGTCGGTGTTATTGATCGACTCAAGACGTTTACGTCTCTCTATTGATTTCATTAGTGTCTTTTTGTTTAGCTTTGAAGCACTACTTGTTTTTCTAATCAAGAGTTTATTAACTATTTTATCACTTACTATAAAATTATTTAGTGCACGTCATGTAGCATTACTATCTTTGGTGCGTCTTTTCCACCTACAACTTGTTATGCTTTATGTATTTTTTCAACAATTGACGCATTTTTGTCAACATTAGATGTTCTTAACCCTGTGGTCTTCATTATAGGTCTCATCTTAATTAACTTCATCAATAAAACAAATAATTGACATCTATGTGCATCATTTAAATTCTCAAAGTAATTATCCCAAATTCCACTAGCTTTTCTTCTCACATTTCTTTCAGGACATTTTGTTAGGCATTGGTTGTATAATGTTTTCATCAATTTCAATTAATTGAATTGGTTTTCTTCGTGAAATGGAAGGAGGTGTTCTTAGAGGTGAAGATTTGTTTACAAGGTTACTTTCTTCATTCAGTGTTTTCATACAAATTTCAGGGTTAACATTTGGATTCTCAAGTAAGGGTTCAAAAATTGGATTCATATCAATTTCTTCATCCATACCAACATTATCATTCAATTCAATATCATTATTCATTGCAAAATCATTATTCTCTACATTTTCATTATGTATTTCATCCCAATTTTCTAATACATTAGCTACATTTGATATAGCGGATGTACCTTGCCCTGCTCGAAGTTTTTGCATTCTCTTCAATTTCTTTATTCTCTTCTCTTCCAATTGCTTCGATGTCTTATTCTTGACTTTCCTCTTGTCCTTAGCTCGACGTTTATCGCCCATGATTAGAAAAAATCAACTAGTGGGGTAGGGGACAAAATGAAATACTAAAAAATCGTGCAAGAATGTAGAGAATATTACAGACAAAACATAATGTTTATAGAATTCTGTGAAAGAGATGAAAGGGACGTTGGGGGGCCACAAGATATAAAACAAAGCAAAATGCATACGCGCTTTTTTTTTTTTTTTCCAAGCCATGCCTCAAGGCTTGGGATCCAGCTTGATCCTCAAGCCGAGGCATGGACTCTGCACAAACACAACAAACAACGAGTTTTTACAAGAAAATGTAAAAATGACACTTCCTCTATGATAAATCAAAATAAAACAATCGATCCATTTTAAAAAAATTATACCACGACATAGAGTAGAGTCTCTTCTTTCTTAAAATATAATTTTCCAAATTTTCTAACTAATATAAGGTATCCATATTATTTATTTTCTAACTATTCCTTTTTATAGCTATTTTTTGAAGTGTAAATATGTCTATCTTTCATGGTGTATCTTTTTTTTTGGGTGATTGAAATTTAAAAAAAAATTATACTAGCCCAAACTAGGCATAATTCTATACATATTCAAAAAAAATAAATCTAATTTTCGATATTTTTTTAGGTAGTTGGGGGCATGGTCGAGCTTAGTTATTTTTCAAAACATAAAATTTTTGTCCTAGAAAAATCATAAATAAAAAAATATTCGCTAAAAAAATCTTTTAAAATGGCATCCAAACTAGATGCTCCTAGCTATCTTTCTACCAAAGGGTTTTCAAAAATACTAAATGGTGCTCAAAAATGGTGGGGGGCACGAAAGTCACTCTATTATGTTTTTAACAAAAACAAGAGCATCTGTTGGTATTTTAGTTGTTTGACCCACTTAAAATTATTCGTTTTCAATAAAATTTAGTAGCTTAGAAACTAGACTCAAAATTCTACGATTCATATTTCTACAACATCTTCCAATTTTGAGTGTAACTATTTCAAAAACTCGTATAAGTTAAAGTTTTTTTCAGAAAAATGCGTCCACTTAAGACCCCCTTTTGGCCCCCAAATTAGTGCACTTACCCATACAGTCCTTAATGTTTTTCTCTTATTCTCTACAACTTCATCAACCTTGATGTATATTATTCATAGTTTTCCTTTGTCCTAAGGATATCATGTCTTCATTATCATAGTTCCCGATTCTTCAAGCATCGATATCTTCATAATTGTGATGCATATCAACCACACCATCAACATGAATTATCAAAAGTTATTGTACAACATTCTTGTCATATGGGTGTACTAGCTTAACTCCTCCCTGGGATAAGGATTATTTTGAATCTATGTCATTGTTCACAAGTCTCACATACTCCTTTACTTGTAAAACTAAATTGATTGCACCTTAAAACAAATTTATTGAAATCTCAAACCACTAAACATTATTCCTTTAAATATTTCACCTTTTAGACTCTTTCATGATGTAAGAATCATGTTTGACCATCTCTGTTATATGAAGTCTTATACGCACCTATATACTGTTATTTTTGCACTTACAAAATTGTTGATAGAAAGTTTTTTCATATTTTTTGAGAATAAGGGTAATATTACAGTTTCTCCTTCTAAAGAAACAAGGCATATTATTATGTAACCTTGCATTACTCATAATTCACATAGTATTACATCAAATCAACATTTGTAAATTTGGCAATTTCCTACATTATCTCACAACATTTACAAATTCTTGCAATTTTATGTAATTTAACTACCACACCTCTCAACTTGAGTTCAATTTCACATTACCTTAAGAGCATGTTAAGTCTCATGCTTTAATTTCACCTAGTGACATCTCACACCGTGCATAGAGCTTTCCTTAACAAAATTGTATCACTCATAGCTCCCCAATCTTGCACCAAATCAACGTTTTCATTTGTTTCAATGTCGTGCAAGTTACCTCACAACATTTTTCATCTTCTCATAACATGTTGTGCAAGGCAACTAACAAACCTCTTCACTTGAGTTTACTTTTTCATGCCTTTCTTAGTGTGCCAAGTCTTATCACCTAATTGTGTATGTTCATAATTTTACATAGAACTTTTGCACACAAATGTCGTTTGGTCCTTCTCATGCTTACTCACAAAACCATACATACTTTGTGCCATGCATAGAGCCTCAAATCCCCACAACATTGATTGACATATTTTGGTGCATGCCCAAATATTATCACCTCACAACCTTTCCATTTCATCTCCATTGATGTCATTCCTAGGGAGAAAAATCAACTAGAAGATTCAATGGTTTCCTCTTGTTCATATTTTTTCTTGATGTGGAATTTCTATAAATCAAGTTTATTTTATCCATAAGGTTAGAGCATTTGATAAAAAAATAACACTAAGCATAGTGATCCTAACGTATGTAGAAAATAAGGATGAACCTATTATCATTGAATTTATCAAGAATGATATATTAATTCTAGATTTAAATGCACTTGTTTATTTTAATTCTTTTAGGATAGTTTTACATAAATAGAGAATACATTTTATAAGTGTTTGTACTTCTAGTCATATTGAAAAACTTCATCTTGTCTCCTAACATGATATTTCATTGATTTTTATGCATAGTAATAAATTTGTTCCTTTAGCAATGACTTTAGTAGTGACTTCGAAAATGTATTTTTGTGATGTATCTCTTTCATGTACTTTGTCTTGAACTATGACATTTGAGGTTGATTTACTATGTGATCTATTTATAATGGAATAACTTAGATTTTACATTATTCTATTTTTGAATGGTAATTCTATGTTAGTGAATTTTTATTACAAATGACAATAATATATGAAATTTCTTATTTTCTATTATTTACATTCAAGCTTGAAAATCGTATTTCTATTTTCATTAAAATAGGAGAATATCTTAGGAGGATTTTTTCATTAAAAGTATTGTAAATTTAATTTTACTTTTATTTTTTTACAGTCATGAATTCTTCCGCTCCTAATTTGTTTGAGAGGACCAATTTAGAGATTGAAAAATTGCAATCTATTCTCGAGGATCCAACTACATTTGGACACTATAAATCCCATTGTGAAAAAATATTGGTTGATCTTCGTAGAATAGAAACAAGTTTGAAAACATACAACCCATTTAATTCTAAGTCAATAAAAAAATTATGGATTCATTAAAATCAAGTGTCTCAGGTGATGTAGGATATAGTGAGATTCAGTTATGAATTTCCGATAAGGAAGTCATTAAGAGGTCTTGTTGGAGTTTTTATGCAGACATATTGAAAGTAAGGGCATATTATGTAAACAAATTTTCATGTCCCCTATGTGCACCTTTGATTTATCCTAGATTTGTGGCCTCTAAAGGCCAATTTCTGAATAATGAACAATTACCATTATACTTCATATTAATGTTACATGTTGAGGTTCACCTAAACCTAAAGGTGAACTATTTAGAAATCCCTAGTTATTTGGGGTAGGGCCATGGCCATATTATCCACAAGGAGGCATATTGAAAGGAGGGATCTCCTGTAGTTGTTGACACACGCTAGTTTTTACCAAGGCCATGACCATTCTTATCAAGATTTCAGGATGTCGCAGTGCATGTCGTTATGACTACACACGAGGGGGATATTTAGGGTCTTGTGGGAATTTCTTACGAGACCCGATCAATCTCTTCTGACCGTGTGGGTTAGTACCTTCAGAGACGCGGTACTAGCAGTGGAGGTTTAAAACTTTTCCCATGAACCTTTAAATAAAGAATTTTCTATATGTTTTTCTAATCTCCCTAATATCTTTCAATACCTTGAGTCATGTAGTTTTGAAAAGAAATAGTATTCAAAACCTTAAAATTCTTTATCAAAATTGTGTAGACCCTACTCTAAAATGTGAAATCTATTTGGTAAATCTATATTAAATACTTAATTGTCTATCAAAATTTAGAAATATATATAATCTGCTAGAACTTTCCCCAAAATGGAAATTTCAATAAGGGGCCATAATGTCTATCATTTTGCTCGCATGAAATTTTAAATGAAAGTTAGATTTATATGATTACCTAGTGTAAAATATAATCAATTCATATATGAAAATAATGTACAAGACACTAAGAACTTGTTTCAAATTATTATAAAAGATTCCAAAAAGAGAAACTAAAATGAGGAAAATTAAAAACATAAGAGTTGATGTAAACATTTTGAAGAAAGAAATGACTTATATCTACATATTCGGGGGTTTTGAATTTCAATAAAACAACATGATAGTAATAGTTTTTTGATAAATCCTTTTCAAACATTCCATTAGGTAATGCTTTATATTGGTTTCATCATGTCCGTGGTGTATATATTTGAGCACATTATTGGAGCTTGAAGAAGAATTGATAATATATTATATTCAAAATAAGATTCCAAGAGTTACATATGAACACTTAAAATGTTACATCAAGGAAACTCAAAATCAGTGCGTGAGTACATTATGGGGTTTAATACTTGTATACAACAACTAATATATCAACCATCTGATTTGGATATACAATACATCTTTTTTAAGGAATTATCTACCCTCACAAAGAGAAGTTACTATATGATACATATTATACATTCCTCTTTATGTGATTTCAAACAATTCAAACATAAAAATAAATTTCTCTTTCAAAGGAGAAAGCATATGAAATTGCATGTCTCCAACACAACTATATAGGACATAAAAAGTGATGAAAGAATTACAAGAGATACAACTCAAAAGTTTGGTGAATAAAAATTCCTACATAGGGGCCTACTTAAGTTACATAAAAAGTGATGCAAGAGTTACATCCATCCATGAGCGAAGAAATCATCAACTCAATTTTTGAAAAATGGTGATGTCATTTTACATGTACACAATATCTAAAAACACCATCAATACAAGACATGTTAGGTAGACCTAGCACCAAGTTTTTTGAACTCATTTGTTATATATATGTAGTTCAAGTATCCAAATCCTTCATGATAAAGTTTTCTCAATGATTCAACATGAGAAATTAGTATGTCCCTTAAGAATACTCAAATCCATAAAACACATAGAAGTGTGAGCTATGATCAACACCACCATAGGAAATCACCACCTCTATATTATGTAAATCTCTTATCAAAACATTATGATAAGAAAACTCCACATTCTTCCCATTTATAGAATAAAAAAATTGATATATATGGAAATAATATTATTGGAGATACTAGGGAACAAAATTATATCTTTAATGAACCCATCATTAATATCATATAACAAGAAAGTTGTCAAATATGTATACCAAATGAAAAATAAAATAGATAAAATATTCTATTCTTAGAAGACATCAATATATAATATTATAGGTCCTTCTATATAATACCAAGTGGCTCAGCTCATTGTTCAATGACCTGTAAAAAAATTTCATGGTCTTCTACATCTAGTCTCCATTTTTTGCATTGACCACTTTTAGTCTTCACCTAATGCAATTGTAACCTATAGAAATTATGTGATGGGTGTAATGATACACATTTTTGTTTGTTTTATAATCAACAAAGTGAATCCCACTTTTGAGGGCTTTCACTTGTTGTAAATATGTTCCATGCACTACAACCGAGCCAATATAAAATGTTGTCTCCTCACTTGTTATTTCAAATGTTAGCTTTGTTCTCTCTTCTGTGCAATGCAACAAGTAGTAATCCACTTTCTCCATATTTTCTTCTTCATCAACAACTACAAATACATCACCTACAACAAAATACAAAGTAATATTCAATGATATGTATACTATAAATTATACATATTAATTCAATGATCAAATTATACAATCATTTTAAATAAAACATACCTTGTTTAACCAAATCCAAATATATCATCATAATCAAGTGAAATCAATGGCACATCTTTAAAAATATCATCATGATCTGATCCATATATGTCATCCACAACTAAAGGAACTTTCTTCCACTCACCTACATACCCATGTTTTTTACTATTACACTTTGAATATGATTTGTTCATTCATTCATAACATAATCATCACAAAGTGCAAAGACCTAGAATTAGGAATCCTTTCACATCCATACTTTTTCCTTCGATCAATAGCTTCAATTAATCATGTACAAAATTAATAAATTTAAAAAAAATCAAAATTAAGAATTTTTTTTTAAAATTTTGTAACTTTTAGTTAATAGATCACATCAAGATACATGTGTATGTTTTAAATGCGCATACCTGTTGTCTCCCAAAACACTATGTGTGGTGTTAAAGCCTGTGAGGTTGAAGTGTGTGAGGTTGAAGCCCGAATCGCAAAATTTTTCTTACACCATTCAACAACGGTGTGGGCATCAATCAATTGATCTCCCTCACAATCAAAGCTTTTTTTTTCTGGAGCACATTTGATACATACACCGCACCATCGTATTCTCCCTTCCCATGACCACTTTAAAAAATCCATAAATGAGGTATTATTTGATGACGATGATAGTGACTAAGTGCAAATAAAGGGCGAAAGGATTTGAATTGTGATGCGAACCATCCAACCAAACAAAAAGTTGATCTATTTGTACTCCTCGTTGATGAAGATATTGAAAGAAAAAACCAAAAAAAGGCTACACAAAGTGGGTGTCATGTTCCTTGTCATCACTTATATAGAACTGATACTCCTTGATCACTCACTTCACATCTGTACTTTCAACCCCATCCAAATCCAATTGTGCATGCCTCAGTAAAATACTTGAACCCAAATGGTAATTTGCTCAAGATGATAATAATGTGTCTGAATATCTTTTTGATGATAAAATGAGTAATTTTCAAGAAAATTAACCGCGTATAATATGGAACCAATAAAGAATGTGTCTCTATTAGTCTTGAATTGTGTGTAGTCCGCCACTTTGCATAGTGAGAATGTTTGATGTACGAACTAATTAAACTTTAGAAATTTCACATGAATGCAAAGAATGGGGATTTCCTCTTCTACCAAATCCAACTTGGTTGCATCCTTTCCAAGCCGTGTTGAGTATTTTATGTATTTGAACATAAAAATCAATACATAATGGACAAATTGTCATATGAACATTTAGCAGT
Source organism: Taxus wallichiana var. yunnanensis (assembly GCA_018340775.1). Lineage (NCBI taxonomy): Eukaryota > Viridiplantae > Streptophyta > Pinopsida > Cupressales > Taxaceae > Taxus > Taxus wallichiana. The sequence goes on along the minus strand of CM031242.1, from coordinate 351,883,400 downwards.
AAACATAAAAATAAAAATAAAATATGTACATCCAAATATATGTGTGTGTGTGTGTGTGTGTACATATATTTACATATATACGAGATATATACATACATATATATATATATATATATATATATATATATACATATATATATATATATATACATACACACATATATTTACATATATACATATATATACATACATATATATATACATACATACATACACACACACACACACACACACACACACACACACACACACACACACACACACATATATATATTTATTTAATCACCTCGTGCAAGAAGCCACCATTTGAACTGGTGTCCAAATCTTCATTTTTTCTAGCAATAATTTCAAGTCCCCACACTTTTCACATACACCTTTGATGCAAGCCATACGATCGTCAACATGATCATTGGATATTTTGCAAAGAATAGAAGCTATGAATTCACTAACACATGTAGGGGGAATTTTTAGAACCATTTGATGCTTCTCGTAACTTTCTATACACCTGAAAAACATAGATTTTGAAATACATTAATTTTAAATCACATCTCAAAAATAAAATTTAATCAAATTTCTAGAATATATAGATATAAATGAAAGCACACCTCAATATATATGTAATATAAATTTTTTTGTACACGATAGTAATAATCAAACTCAACGTGATAACATAAACAACATGTATCAAGGACTTTATCATCTTGCACATACCAAGGCTTCAAATTCTCAAACATTCATTGTCAATCTTAACATCTAGATGTTCTTCTCGTAAACTTGATGTACATCTCATGTTCGATTATTTCGAGCCAATGTTTTATATGTTCATCATAGTTATTGCAAGCTATCATGTGTTTTAAAACATCCATCATATTTAGAGAAGGACGATGTTGGAACATAATGATTAAGTGGCCTAGCCAACCGTTAATGTATATGGGTCCATCACTAATCTATAGATTAATATTTAATAATATGAAATATTAATATTTCTATTATTAAATATGCTAACCTATGTATATACTTTAAGTTAAATATTTAATATCATGAAATGATTATATTTCTAATATTAAATATTATAAACCTAGGTGTATATGTCAACTATTTTAGGTTGAAAAGGTGGGTCGGAGACATACCCGATCACCTTATATAAAAAGGACTTTAGGTCCTCATTTGATATATTCAAGAAATATATCAAAGGTGTGTAAATCAAGTGATTTGGTTTTACCCTTGGTAAATAGGGTTTCAAAGGAGGAGGTGATCTTCTTGGATGTAAAATAAGTTCTCTGAAGTAAAAGGTTATTTTCAAAGTGGTTTTTACCCTATTGGGGTTTTCACTATAAATATTGTGTCATATGTGTTATTTATTTCCTGTAAGTATTTCTTTATTTACTTATGTTATGATGTAATCTTTATTTAAATATTTATTGTAACATTATGTAATATGTAAGTTGATTAAATCTGTATTTATTAAAATCCTCAAATTCTAACATGGTATTAGAGCAAGGTAAATTAAATAAATTAAGATCAAATGTTTTGTATTTTATTTATTTAATTTTTACGGGTTTTTTCAACCAACCCAAAAGGGTATTTAAAAATATCTGGTCCCCTTATTTTTTTTCTTCAATTTATTTTGAAATTACATTTGTGCAATTAAACTCTCGGTAAAAATTTAGGGTTTTTCAATTTTAAATCCCTAATTTTTGGGGGAAGATGTAATATGATATGATTCTTAATTTCATTTACATTTTGTAAATTATATGGAATTAATGTTTGTTTGGAGATTGATGTGTGCACATGTGAAAGGGACTTCAAATATTTACCTGCGTGAAAGTCACATACAAAAAAAGAAAGGATTTATTACTATATGAAATAATTTTTATGTTTTCTATAATTTCAAATGTTTGCAAGTTAAATATTTCAGAAGGTAAATTCATACCCATGTTCTTTGGTCCCCTCTAAAAGGATTTGATTTGAAAAACTATAGTTTATAGTTAATCTATAACTATATCCTATATAATTTGAAAACTATATTATTATTTTTAAATAAAAATATATAGAATATAGAATAAGGTTTATATAATAATTTATATAAACATCATATTAAAATTTATATAGTTTTAAAAAAACTATATATTAAAAGCCTTAAACCATATTAAAATTACATGGGATTGAGGGAAGAGTCAACAGACCATATTCTAAGCCTAAGTTTAAATCATATTTAAACTTAACTTATAAATCTAGGCATATATAGTTTTTTTTTAAAAAAAAAACCTAAGTTTGAATCATATTTTATATATATGGTTATTTTAAACCGCTTAAAATATAAATTTTATTAGATTTGGTTTATATATGTTTAAAAAAACCAAAGTGCTTACTTTTTTTAGTAAAGGGGCATGTGTTTATTTATTGACCATGAAGGGATTACTTTTTAAATCTTAATACTTATTAAATAAAACCTAACATGTGTCCCTAACCATTTATATTATCCATGTAAGGGGGCCCCATTCATTTATATCTTATAGTTTATAAAAACTATATAAATAAACCTATTTAAAGGTTTTCTTTTATATAAGAGTGGGAGTGGAGAATAAAATGAGATAATATCTCAGGTATAAATGTGAAACTCTTAAGTATAAATGGAGAATTAAAAAAAGGGCTAGTTTATTGGTGGCCCACGTGAAGTGTGATAAATATTTATTAAAATATTGGTAGTTATAGCCACATAAAAGTTTTAAAGTTTTTAGCTTGCAGAATTATATAAAATATTTTACAATATTTCCATACTTTTAAATGTGTACGGGGTAAAATTAAGAGTAAATAAAGGGAGGACACAAGGTTCATGAAAATAGGGATTCCAATTTATTTTATTGGTCGGGTGAAATTACTTGTCCCCTCTATAAAATATGCAGGTTAATCTATACTCTCATAAATCTACTTACACTGTAAAATTCGTGTAACTCTGTCTATGTCCTTTTTAAACACCTTTAATAAGGGTTATGTGTTTTTTTAATATAAAAATAATATATTATAGTTTATAATTTTTATGAACTATATGTTGTTGCTTTTTTTTAATAAATTATAAACATTGTTTTATAAAATATATATATATATATATATATATATATTATACATTATAAAATTATAATAGGTTATTATAATGTGTTAAAATATAACCTCTCTAATATTATACGTAAGAATAAATTCTGGAATTTTACATTTTAGAAATACACAACAAGTTTTGGCTTTATTAAATTTGACAGTCAAATGACCGTCATGGTAGACTAAACATAAGACAATATGACATTCATTTAGATGTAAAATTTAAGCTCGTAGGTTCTAAGGAAACTTTAACTATGTTAAAATTGAAGGTCAAATGACCGTCGCGATAGACCAAAAAAATAAGCCATTATGACGGTCATTTAGACGTCAAATTTAAGTTGGCGATTTTTTCTCGCATTAATTTTTTTCAAAAATTTGAAGTTGTTATGCATTCTTAGGGGTCTCTTCTTCACTTCTATATGGTCGAAATATTTTTATATAAATCTAGGGTATAATGCAAAGCCCTTTATAATGTGGGTTATTATTTTGATCATGGAAGGTTAATTAGTATGCATTGTAATGACAAGAATTAATTCGATCAAGTAGTTTCTTTAGATCGATTTTATTAAAAATGTTGTTTTTATCGATAAATATGTATCTAACTCTATGGTACATTGTATATTATAATGGGGTGTGTTTTACAGTTTAGGAAAACAATGACATCCAACTATTTCTATCTTGACAAAACCTAGATCCTGAATGAAACCAACTACAACATTTGGGTCAAAATAGAATTTATGGTGAGGAAACTATAGATGATTGTTTTTAGATCTGAGGTTACTCCCATTGGTCATCAAGAAATTATAGATAACATGAATGCATTTTTGCAACGAATGTAAGATGCTCTTTCTATGTAATGTGAACAATGAGTACCTTCTACACATTGGTAATATCGAACATCTGAAAGAGGTATGGACACAACTAGAATCCATGTATGAAGGATATTTAGTATATCAAGGATAGTAATGAGAGTATAATAGCTAAATGAATTCAAATAAATGATCTATATATTTTTGATTATTTCTCTTTTGCATCTTGTTTTATATCTCAGAGTTTGAATAATTTAAAACTATGGCATGAAATATTAGGACATGTTAATTATCGAAACTTATATGAAATGTATAGATATAGTCTAGTGAAAGGTTTACATGTGTTTTCTTCTTCTCTCTGAAGTTATTTCATTAAATGCTTCTAAATGATGGTTTTGATTCTGATTTAATAAATGGTCATGATGATGTTTTGATATTATAGATGTTTATGAAACTCTTATCTTCCTAGATAAAAATTAAATTGGGCTCAATCTATGTTAGAAAAATCAAATCCTATTAACCTTATGAAAATGACCAGAAGCCATCATATGTACCATGCACTAATTACCTTGTATGAACCTGAGCCGTGAAGTATTATAGGGTCTAGGTGGATAGACAAAGTAAAATATAATGGTGATGGTAGTATTAACAAACATAAAACTAGACTTATTGCTAAAGGTTTCACTCAGAAGCTTGGTATTGATTATGTTGAGACATTTCTTGTAGCTAAAATGAGGACTGTTATGGCCTTATTTGTAATTGCCACTCAATTTGCATGGGAAATCCACCAAATGGATAAGAAAAATACTTTTTTGAATTGTGATTTAAAAGAACTTTACATGTTTTTTTATTATTGGCAAATAGTTTTTTGAAAGGGACTATACCCTTGAGTACAAAAGATGGCCTAGGAGCCAGAATAGGAATGAGAACTAGAGAGAAAAGGATCAGAATCCAAATGTGACAATGAAGCTCAAAGTAGCCAAAAATAGCTACCCAAACGAGACAAAACAACAAAAATACTGCAAAAAGCGTATAGAGAGACCGCCGCAAAAAAGCATAAAAACATACAAGAACAATTAAAACATCTCTACTACTTTTTGGCAGCTTTGTCAATGTGGAACATAACCAAATTTTCATGTGGGCAACGCGTATTATTTAACTGTTTCTCAATGGTCCTTTTGCTTTCCTTATCGTTACCCCAAAGTGTTGCCGGAACTCCGCCGAGGTTGGAAACACTTTTAACATGTTGCTCAATGAACTCCTCAATCACCCTAAAGATGGCCATGTTGTAATCATGTCAAGTTTTGCCTTCCTAAACGGAGTCTAAGGAGTTCACTTCTTGTAGATATCATCAATGCAGTTGCTTATCAATATCCACCTCCTCCTTTTTCCTCTTACCTTTCTGCTTTTGCCAAGTTCTTAACCTCATCCTTCAAAGAGCTTTCATATTAGCCTCTAAGGCATCCAAATTTTTGAAGAGCTTTCCATATGCACATCCCGGGACTGCACCTGCTAATATTCAAGGTCATGTGCAATTTCAATTTCATGAGGCCCCTTCTCCATAAAGCAAGAGTCTCAAGGTTAAGCTTTCTAGAATCCGTGGTAACCCCCAGTCATCGAGGTGGAGGCGAAGTGGGGGTGGGAACAGCAGTAGGGGAATGGAAGAAGAAGCTTGACTACTAAGGTGGCGGGGTAGTGACAAAGAGTGTGGCGGGGGTAGAGAATGGAGAAACAGTGGCGGCAGCAGCAGAACCCTACAGAGTGGGAACCGAGCTAGGAGAGGATGGGAGACCAGGATACTTAAGAAGACAAAGATTTATGTAGCAACAAAATAAGCCCTTGGTGTAAAGGAACCACCCGGGTATGCTTCAAACTCCAAAATGGAGCGCTCAAGAGAGTTCAAGCAAGTAATGGGAAAACAAACCAAGCGATTCCTACGGAAGTAGTTAAGAAAGATAAGATGCTTAACAGAATGTAAATGACAAACCTTCCTTCCAAGGAGATGAACCGTATCATCATGCGAGTAACCTCATCATAAGGTGGAGGGATCAAGCTAACAAGTAGGCTCATTTGTAAGATAGATCGGCTCTTCTCGAGATCCCTCCACAAATCTCTTCTCTTCAACATCTCTGTTAACCCTTTTGTTAAAGAAATGGTAGCCCTCCAAACTAAGGCCTGGTTGCTTCAACAATAAGTTCTTCATTGACCAAGATCTTCTCGCCCCCATATTCAACAGCTTCACTCCTTCCAATCCTTCACAAAACGCACATGAAATGCTTTGATCATGCCCCGAACCTTCTCCATGAAGTTGGTGATGCCACCCTTGCACGAGCATGCTCCATAGCTCAATATTATCTTTCCAAATCCGGGTTCGCACTAGGCTCAATTTGGCAAGGGGGACCCCCATCTTCTCTCATGCTTAATCAAGCTTGCAACAAATTCCCAAATTCTTGTGCGTGCTGAAACCAGTCCGCTTTTTGCTATTGTAATCCGCACAATATTGGAAATGAGAGCCATTTCTTTTCCCACAACAATATGCGTGTTTGCGATCTGAGCCTACGGAAAATCACATGTGGGAATAGCCCGCTCCTTGTCATCAATCACATTATTACTCATCTTCGATTTCCGTGGAGCTTTGATCCGGCTTTTAGCAGTCGCAGGTTTTATGCATATGCAGCCCACATGCGTGATTTTCAAATAAATGTAACTCCACTTGGAATTCCCCATATATTTCACACTATCTTGTTTATTTGACATGATTTGTGTCATCATATTCTTTAAGTCAACACGTGTGGGAGTATTATTGATGCTTTGATCCACACCCAAAAATCATAACTCAGCTCTAGATATTTCTTGCAGTATAGAAATCCGCATGAATGCTATTTTGAAGCTATTAGGGATGCTATTATTATCCCAAACAAACAGGGTTAACATTAATGTCATAATTAGCCAAAAACGCATCCACCAATTTATTACCCTCCGGTAAGTATGCATGATCCCGATGTTATTGAAAGTATGACTAATACTTATGGACTCTGAGATAAAATCCTTGATGCTCCAACTTGGAGATGAGCACTTGTTTAAGAAGATTAATGATATTCAGGGAGTCCCCTTCAATAATGAGGTTCTGAATATTTTGAGTTTGGGCAATTCTCAAGCCCCATAGAGCAAATAATGCTTCGGAAAATGATTAGTTTAAATTCTCATTTTCCCAAAGATACGCATCAATCGATTACCTTTATGATCCCGTGACGCTCCTCCTCCTACCGCAATCCCGTGGTTTCCTTAGAGGCCCCATCAAAGTTCAACTTATACCAATTAAAATCGGGAGGATGCGATTTAATCGAAGATCTATCAATGCTATTCCCATGATTGCTCCGATTGTTGATAGTTCCTAACCATTTAATTGGATAAGATGTATTCTCCATTCTCTCGGATATCTCTTGTTCTTGGGGTTTAAATCTAGCAATATTCTCTTTGATACCATTAGAAATTTTACCAATAATAAGTTTATAGTTTTTTCTTATTTCTAAAGATAATATCATTTCTATCCTTCCATATCCTCCAGATTAAATGAGGGATAACCAACTTTCGATCCTTTTAACAACACAATGCCTAAAGGGTGGGTTCCATTGAGTCCATAGCTGATTAAGATCCTTCGGCAACACCCAGAGAGCTTCAAATTTAGAGAGGGAAAAACTCCATATTCTAGTGGCATACTCACAATGTATGAATAGGTGGTGAGAACTTTACATGTTTCAACCTAAAGGATTTAAAGAAAATGGTAAAGAAAACTATGTTTGTAAGTTAAAAAATCCTTGTATGGTTTAAAACAAGCGCTTAGAGTTTGGTATGCGAAAATTGTTTCCTTCTTTAAACAATTAGGTTTTGTTAATTGTTCTTCTAACAATGATATATTTATCAAGCAATAAGGCTCGCATATTGTCATTATATGTATATATGTTGATGATTTGCTTATGTCTGGTAAAAATTCTGATTTAATTCATAGGATTAAAGAGAAATTAAAGCAGTACTTTTAAATGAATGAGTTAGGTCTCTCACATCATGTTATTTGTATGATTGTATTTCATTCTATTGTTATTTTTCAAAACACAATATGCAACCATTGTATTGAAAAAGTTTCTTATGATTGATATAAACCATTTTCTACTTCAATGGAAATTGGAATAAATATTGATCATAAATCTACATATAAAAAAGGTTGATCTTATTTTATATACATTGTTAGTTGATAGTTTGATTTATCTAACTATAACTAGATCAAATATTTCCTATACAAAAGGAATTACTTCAAGGTTTATGCAGAACCTTTTTTAGAGATCATTAAAATCTTGCAAAAATAATTTTTAGATATTTGAAAGGAACAATCAATTATGGGTTGCATTATAATAAGAATGAAAATGCTATCTTATATGGATTTTGTGATTCTAACCATATTGATGTTGTGTTATAAAATATACTAGATATGTGTTCAAGTTTTTTGGTGTAGGAACCATTACTTGGAACAACAAATACAATCAACAGTCTTCATTTTTTCTACTGAGGCAGATAAGTACAATGGAAGAAGTAAAGAAGCCATGTGGTTGTAACGGTTGTTGATAGAGATACACATGGAAGCTAAAGGAAGTATTTATTTTCTATGTGGTGGTCAAAGTTGTATTACTCTTGATTAAGAATCCAGTTCAACATCATAGGAAAAAGAACATTGAAATACATATACACTTCACCCTTGAGAAGGTGCAAAGTGATGAGATAAATCTCAAGTTCATGTTGACTAAAGAGCATGTTGTTGATATCTTCATAAAGTCCCTGAGTGCTGCAAAATTTTATCACTTTCGTGAAAAGCTTTGATTGTCGGAGTTTCCATTGAGAGGGGGTGTGCATGAAAATGTCACCTCCTAATGGAACTTGGTTTTTGTAAAAAGACCTTCAGACATTTGTAAAATACTTTCAGGCAAGTGTAAAAATACTTTCGGGCATGTATACCTCATCGACTTCTTTTTTAGAAAGAAGTGTAGAAATATCCTAAAGGCAGTCTTCATAAAATCTTTAGTGTTATTGAATTTACTTGGCAAACGCCCAATACAATAATATTGTTAAGGGTGTCCTTTGTTTTAAAAGGCTCCTATATGCTTGGGTTCAATAACCTTTTATAAGAACCTATGAGAACATGTAAAACTCACAAATCATACTTAGCCACTGATCATGGGATGATCTTTGGGATTCCAAATCCTTTTGTACCAAAAGGTAAATTGAGTATGATGAAGGTGTTATAATTCCTTCAACCGATATGCTAGCCTAAAACCTTTATGGTTTAAGGATTGTAAATCATATAGTGTACCACAGGCAGGTAATCTATTGGCATATGTTATGTTATCCCACTTAACATTAAGGGGAGTGTTGGAACATAATGATTAAGTGGTCTAGCCAACCCTTAATGTATATGGGTCCATCACTAATATATAGGTTAATATTTAATAATATTTATATTTATATTTCTATTATTAAATATGCTAACCTAGGTATATACTTTAGGTTAAATATTTAATATCATGAAATGATTATATTTCTAATATTAAATATTATAAACCTAGGTGTATATGTCAACCATTTTAGGTTGAAAAGGTGGGTCGGAGACATACCCGATCACCTTATATAAAAAGGACTTTAGGTCCTCATTTGATATATTCGGAAATATATCAAAGGTGTGTAAATCAAGTGATTTGGTTTTACCCTTAGTAAATAGGGTTTCAAAGGAGGAAGTGATCTTACTTGGATGTAAAATAAGTTCTCTAAAGTAAAAGGTTATTTTCAAAGTGGTTTTTACCCTATTGGGGTTTTCCATTATAAATATTGTGTCACATGTGTTATTTATTTCCTGTAAGTATTTCTTTATTTACTTATGTTATGATGTAATCTTTATTTAAATATTTATTGTAACATTATGTAATATGTAAGTTGATTAAATCTGTATTTATTAGAATCCTCAAATTCTAACAGATGAGTCCTCTCATCCAAAAATTAGAAACTATCTTCACAATATTATCCTCTATTTTATCGTAACGTAGATTTTTACATTAGTGCATAATTTCCTTCAATAGTAGAATCATCCAATGTCTTCCTCCTCTTTGCATACCTATTGACCGTATTTCTAGATACACCTAATACCTTGGCAATAACGGTAACATGATGATTATTTGTCATATCTTCACTTACAATTGAAGTTAAAAATTATCTATGACAAATACTCTTATTAGTGGACCTATTTTTGTACCCAAAGAACTTATTCCTTTAGAAACATTCCGAAAAAATTCTTCTTCCATACATTTTGAATTTTCCCATCCAAAATCTACACCCAACAATTCTAATGTTTCCATCATATTAGCATGATTCAAGAATGTAACCAACAAATGTGATCTAAAGAATCGTAGTCAAATTAACAAATTCACCATATATTATCTATACATTTTTTGTTGTTTTCTTTCGTGATAGTGGTTCTTATTGGGAAAATTATTTTAATTTTTGGAAATCCATCTTCACCAAGTGTTTCACATTTTTCTTGGGAAGCAATTATATAACTTTTGTTATCACTTCATCATATTGCTTCACATCTTTATTTATTTCCATAAACAAAAATTATAAAAAAATAACATACACATGTGATTACACCATTCATGAATGATTTAATATGTATATAAGAGCTTATTTAGGAACATGAATATATTAAAATATTTTAAGTTGATAAATAACTTACTATCTAGAAGATGTCGATGGGGTGGGAGTGGTGCGGTCAAGTCACATGGTTGTGTGCTTGCCCACCCGGTTTCAAATCCCCCCGAGGCACGATCCTCCTTGGAGGTGGTTTCGCCACTAGAGGTGGCATCTCTGCTCGTGCTGACACTGGTGATTACTCCTCACTGTTGACACTGGTGGCTGCTCCTCTTGTTGTCGACGCTGGTGGCTCCTTCTCCTCTCGCTGCTGATGCTGGTGGCTGCTTCGCTCACTGTTGTTGCTCCTCTCGCTGCGGTCGTGGCTGCTCCTCTCGCTGCTGACACTTGTGGCTGCTCCGCTTGCTGCTGATCCTGGTGGCTGCTCCTCTCGCTGCCGACGCTGGTAGCTGTTCTAAGTTGTCCCACTCGCTGCGGTCGTTGTCGACGGTCGCTGCATCTTCACTTTGGTTTCATGGTTGCTTCAATTGGGTTCCTAATAAGTGGTCCCCTTCATTGTAACCAGGTTGTGGATCCTCTCAAAAATCCTCATGTGTACAAGGATGTGGGTCCTTTCAAACACCCTCAATTTACCCTCAATCCAAAAAAAAAAAAACTTACTATCTAGAAGATAAACTACTATTATAATTCATCAATTCCTCCCGGATATAAGTACAAAAATGATTTTTATACTCTTTGTTTACCTTTAATCTTGATAGGATTTACTAAACAAAAATAATATCTAGATTAATTACATGCCTTTAAACATAATTTTGAAGGGAAATATGTATACACTTTAAGGAATATGAATAAATTTTCATTTATTACATACACAATCAAGTAGGAGGAGGATTATTCTTGAGAGTTCTAAACTAGATTTTTTAATAGAGATCGAGTTTCCCTTATTGAGATATTGTTTGTTTTTTTGTAAGGATTATTTCACACCTTAATTTTTAATTTTTTTGTAATTAGGCACTTTTGGATCCTTTCTATCTTCCTACATTTTAAATCCATAACGCAACTAGCTCATAATTCACACCCATACAATACAACTATAGTTACAAGTAACCAAAATAGGAACTTGGCAGTCTTTCAATCCCATAAATTTACATTCTTACATATATTTGTAACTCATAAAAATATTAACATCCACATTGTATTTTTTCATTTTACATGCATCCCAAATAAGTTTAATTTGTGAAATTCTAGACCAAGATAATTATATTTAGATACCACTTCATGAGTTCCTTCTTGAAATCTACTAAATAACAATATAATTTTTCATTTGTATTTCAGGCCTTTTCAACTAAGTGTTTGAGTGTGATATACTTATCTATTATTGATTACTTTGGTCTAAAACCTACTTTCCCCTTTTCCCACTTTCCTTTTTATTAAGCCTAATTGATAATATTGTGTTTTATCATGATCCCAAATATATTTTTGAAGAGGTGATTGATCATGATAGTTTGGTAGTTTGAAGGATTATTAACATCTTCACTCTAAAACAGAGGCAAGGTTAGGCTAGATATCTACTCTTTTAGGTAAGGGTTGTGAGTAAGGGTTCAAAGCAAGGTATAATGGTTACCGTAACTAATAGCCCGGGTATTATGGAGGAATCTCTCTCACCAAGGAATCAACCACTACAAATGGGGATTAGAGACCAATAGGTCCTACCTTCTAAAAACATGGTTGAGCTAGTAACAAATTTAACATTAAGGAATCACATAACACCGCTTAGTCCCCGTACATGCATGCTCAAAACCTATAAATAAAGGGAACATTGGAGCATATGGGTTCAATGGATATAAAGATTTATATATCCTCAATGTATAGGGATCCATCAAAATACCAATATGTCATAGCATTCAAACATAACATCATCAAAAGTGATTACAATACCAATTTACATTAATGCCAAGAAATGTTATGGGATTATAAGGCACCGGAAATATGGGCGTGAGAAATGGATATCAAGAAAAAAATATAAAAAAATAATGGGGTTATAATCACATAAAAAAATTAGTTGGTAAGAAACTACAATGAGCGGTTTTATGTATTCATGACCAAAATAAACAATCAAAATCTCGAGCGGTTCAAGGGAAAGAAGTACACTAGAATCAAGTCAAAACAACAACAACAAAAAACAGAGATACACCATTGCATTTAAGGAAAAAATCATAAAAAGATGCAAAAAACACATAACATGGAAGGCATATACCACCAAGTAGAGATTGAGGATGTTGACGAAGCTTACAACCCCACAATGACTCCACTCATTTTTTCATCAAAGATCTGTGTGCAATAACTAAGGAGCTTGAAAGAAAGAATAGAACACGTGGAAGTAAGGGGAAACTAGAAGATGTTAAAATGGAGGATATGATAATTGTCACACAAAGGCTAAAAGAAGAAAACAACATGCTTAAAGAAAATGTGAAAACTATAAAATATCACGAATGTTGGATAGTACATATGAATGTTACACCCTAAATCAAGCCATCCACTCTTCAACAAAATCCAAGGTATGGGATGAAAAGGAAAGTACAATACAAATAAAATAAGTGCAAGAAACATTTCATAACATAAAAGAGAGAGAAAATGAGCTACAAAGTTAGAAGAGGCTAAGACATGCACACAAGTGATAAAAGAACCATTAGGAAAGCATCGGGAGTTAATAGAGAGGCGAGTCAAGAGTAAAATTATAGAAGAGAGATAATGACATGATAATTATAAAATATAATTATAAAAGGGCTAAAATATTAGGGAGAAGGCTACAATGGAAAGGGAAAAACAAGCAAGCTAGTAGAATTAGTAAATGTGAGATGGGGAAGGGATATGCATATTCATGTAACAATCGTAAACTAAGTGGATAAAGCAAGAGTGAAAAGAAATAAAGGTATGTTGAGAGGATCATATTTTTATCTAGACAAAGACAACCTTTTGGCATCTGAATTAGAGAAACAATGAGTGGAAAAAGGTGAGGCTAGAAAGGAGAAAAGGATAGAAGTATACCTAAATAATGGGAAAACATATATTACAAATAGATAAACAATAAGTTATATGACCCGCTTGGAAGCATCTTATGATGGTGAGATAGAATTTAGAGGCTACCCTTGACAAAGAGGAATTGGGTTAAGGCCCATATCCAGAGATAGATAATTATTTTGAATGGAACACATAAGCACGATGGGTGAAAAATGCCAAATTTTGAAGGATATGAGAAGGTAAAATATAGAATAAAGAAACAAAATTTCGAGGGGTTAACTATAGAGACATAGATGGGAGGAATACAAAGGTTCTTGTTTTTGAGAACAACCCAATTATGAGGATTAAGTTAGAAAGGTGTTGGTGGGTATCAAACAGAGTCTCTCTAAGAGGTGAGAGAGAGGATGTTGAAGAATGGAAGTTGATGTTAAATAGAAACCCTAGTTTTAACTAAGAGATTAATTCAACCATGTGTGCTAGAGAGTAACAAGCAATACGAAAACAAAGCATATGGCTAGATCAAGATATAAATTATAATATTGAGTAGTTGCAATATTTTTTACCATGTTTTATATTTAGGAGATCAACTTGATATTTTGTTGATATTTCAATAATTAGTGTTTTGTTGAATGATGTTTCTGTGTGGAGCATTTTTCGGTATGGTTGGTTCTTAGGTTTTTTTTATTAAAGTCTTTTATTTTCACATATTTTTTCTATTGTTTTAGGTTATGGGATCCTATCAAAACCCTTACCTTTACCCAATCTAAAATATATATTAAATCAGATTTACCCTAGAAAGAAAAATAAAATTATGATCTATTAAGGGTTTCAAGTATGTATGTACCAATTTTTACAACCTTGTCTTTCTCTATTTGTGTCTTCTCTCTCTTTGTTTGTGCCTTCCTAAAAATGACCTTTTAGCACTCTTCTCTGCTCTCTATTCCTCACTATATTTTTGTTTCTAATTTCCCATGATTCCTTCACTTTAATAATTTTCACCCACACACACAAATTGAGCTAGATCTTAATTTCTAAGAGCAAATTCAATAGAACATTTAACTCTTATTATATATAAATATCACTAGAACTTAGGTTAGAAATTAGTTTATTTTTAATGCCACCTTTTATAACTTTAAAACAACTTTTCTAATTTTGATATGATTTAAACTTAATATATTATTATTTAATTTTGTAATACATTTTAAAATAAAATAACTATATGTTTTAAAGTTAATTGTATTATATATAAATAATAAAAAATATTTTTTAAAAATATAATAATATATTATATATTTTTATCAAAATCAGTTTTAAAAAAACTATAATTGCTTTAAAACTGTAGTTTTAAAAATAAAATTTGTAAAAACTAAATTTAAAACATGAAAATTGAATAATGTTATTTTAAAACTATAGGTTTAAAAACACATATTGAAAACGACCAAATTTGGAGGAAAGCATATGGGTGGCATTCGGTGGCGGAGTTGGCGATTAAAGGGGTTCACGTGAACCCCTTTATGTGGCACTGGGTGGCATATTTTGGCGCCAAATCCATTTGGAGGATGATTGGAAGCCAAAATCTACCACTTAGGTGCCACATAATTAGGGTTAACGAATTAGTTAAATTAAAAAAATTAACACAAAATTCAAATTTTTATTAACTTTCAAAAAATATAATTTTCATTTTTTAAAAATTTGTTTTACTATTTATTTTTAATTTTTTGCTAACATATGGTATTTTAGGACAATCGATAGTACACAATCTTCCCAATTTGAAAAATAGCAAAATATATCCAAAAAAATTGAAGTTTTTTTACTATTTGTTGAAGTCTTCTTCGTAGTTTGTGAAAAAAAAAAAAAAAATCAATTTCGATATAAATCTTAAAATTTATTGGCATAGACATATGTACACCATTTATTTGAAAATATCTTCACTAAATAATTAATAAAAAAATATATAAATAAAAAAATATGAAAAATTTGACAAGACCTCAATATTCGAATCTAGAACATATACCTAAAATTTCATGGTGAAAAAATAAGTTTTCATTTAAAAACACCATCGGGGATCATTCGTTCCTCTTTTATAACATAAGAAACAACGTAAAAATAAAATTAATTAAAAAACCATATTTTTTACTATATTTTTTTTTTAAAAATATGCATGTATTATACACTCTAAACACAACATTTCGTTAGTTTGTGGAATTTCATGAATGTGTACAGTTTTATGGCTATTACCTTTATAAATTCAATGAAACTGAACATTCATGTTTATAAAGGTACAAAACATACAAAAAAGTGGGACATTTTATTGTGATTTGACTCAATTTAATGGTCTTACGAAACAGAGGGAGCCCAAAGCGGAAAGGGTCAACAAAAATTTAGCGAGTGATAAAACAATATCTCAGAAATATTGCTCAAATTTTCTGCTTCACAGGACAAAATGGTCTACAGGAAAGTACTTTCTTTTATAATGAGAAGTTGTACTTTGTGACATCCTTTATAGAATTTGTGCACATTTATAATGGGCACAAGACCATTCTCATATAAACGAACATTGTTTGTTTTGTAATAATTAATAATTGTATTATATTAGTACCCTCTCCTAAAAGCTTAGTTTCCCTACACCCCCTGAATGGTTAACTACATAGAAAAAATGAGAAATCATTCAATCCATGTGTGTGTGTCTATATATAAGTATTTATATTTTTACAAAATATAGGCAGCCCAAAAAATTGGAAATTGGATGAAAAAGAAAATAGAAAGGATGAACAAGAAAGAGATAGCTTCACCGACCATGGTTAACCTTACAATTCCCAAGATCTCTACCATCATCGAAAATAGTAACCATCGTCATTCTCTCTACCATGCCACGGAAGAATTATTTGCCATTAATTTCACCAATTTCCCTCCAACGGGTGCTCAAGATGTGTTTGAAAAACAAGTACCTTCAATTAATCAAAGGTGGTACACCAATTTATTTACAAATTAATGGTAAACAAGTACTCTATGAAGGCTATGAGAATGGGAAACTATGTCCATTATAAAACAAGCTACATTTTATCTTTGTTCTTCTTTTATGATTCCAATTATGAGAACATGCATTTTCTCATTAGATACATCATTTAATATTGCTTAGCTTGGCAGGTGAGCTCTTCCTCCTAGCTCAGCCACTAGCTAAGCAAATCAGCTCATCCACCCAAATTTCGGAATGTCAACTTTCCCTTTGATCTCGGCTGGTCAACTCAACTGGCGCACAACTCGCCCGCCCATCTAGGCCTACGCAACTAGGCCACCCAACTCAAAAAATAAGTAACCATGCCTAGGTCCTTCTTCTTTGGGTTGCTATATATTTAAAATACGATAATTATTACACACACACACACAGGATGATTCACTACATTGAATGATTTCTCATTTTTTTTGTGTAGTTATACATTTTTTGCAAGGGAATGATCTTTTTGAGACTCTGAAACATGCAAGAAATAGTCATATTTAGATGCATCCTTTTATAACTATGGAGGATAATACTATGCAAGTCTTACAAAATATTGAAGTGATATTCTTAAAACACATATCAATAATACAAAATATCTAAAATATGGAATTATCTTTATACCCAGACCAGAATACAAAAGAAAGAAAGCTAGATGATATTCTTCATCTCATAATAAATCAACAAAGAAGAGTTAGAAGTATATCTGAAACTTATCTTCAATTTTTTTTAAAAAAAAAATTCTTCTTCTATGAGTCATTCTTCTTTCATGATTTCTATATGTTAAATGGGCATTTTCCCAATTCTAAAAAAAAATATTTATCTTCCATATGCCTCTTCTAAACATCTTTGTTCTTTCTTCTATGTTTTATATGAGATAAAAAATGCTCACAATTCTTCTATGATTATTATTTGAGAATGGACATATGCCCATTCTAAACATCTATTCTTCTTTCGTCTATTCTTTTACTTTTTTATACAAGAATGGGCATCTTCCCATTTCGAATGGGATTGACATGAAGATGAAGATTACTTTATTTTTACAATGGGTCGCTCCTCATTTTTCAATGGAATACATGTTTCAAAACAATTACCTTTAATTAATAAATAAATTGTGTTAAATATATTTATATATATGAGAATGAGAATGGGCATCTGGCAATTCTAAAAATAAAAAATAGAACTACATACTATGAGGATGGGTGGATGTCATGGTGGTAAACAATATATTTTAATGATTCCTATATGAGAATGGGCATCTACCGATTCTAAAAATAAACAATAGCAGCCAAAACGAGACAATTATAAACAAAAGACGCAATGCTTAGTCCAGCCAAAATGATTGAGTTCAATATTTCCCACCCATTCTAAAACTAAATAATAGAACTACATAAGGCTTGATTCCTCTTGAGGATATGTAGTGCAGCACTTAGCGGTGCCAAGCACTTGGCTCCACCAAGGTTAGTCCAGCCAAAACGATAGTAATAATTATAAAGGCTCATTTGGTTCATCTGTTTCCCACCACATGAATATGGATAAGGAATTGGGCCAACAAAATTACATTCAAAAATGTTTACCATGCTAAGAAAAATATGTTTACCATGCTTAAAAGACAAAAATTATCTATGTTGGAAAAAGACATTTCAGAATCACACTTTCAAGAGGTGAAGCGATCTACAAAAGAGAAATTATTATTAAAACAAGCTCAAAATAGATTAAAAGATTCATCTTTTTTATTTGATGAAAATTCATTCAAAATTGATATTGGTCATTTCCATGTAGCTCCTGCAAAATACCAATATAGATCACTTGATTTAGCAAGTGTCAGTTTCCTTGTCCACTCTATGTTATGCAACCCTGTACCTTTTCAACGGGATGTAATTTTGCTTCCTTTCAAAAAAATTATTGGTGTTATTTTTAACAAGGAGTTTGAGCATGAAATTCATGACATTGAAACTCATTTCTATATTATTGATGGGCAACATACAATGGAATCCCAAAAAAATCCTTACAAATCCTGATTTTCCATCTATTAGTTATATAAAAAAACTACATGAGAGTGGTAACTTCCCATGTTAAACTTAAATTTATCTCTATTCTTCTTCTAATAGTTATATAAAATAAACTACATGAGAATGGATATATATATATATATATAGAACTACATAAGGCTTGATCCCTCTCGGGGGTATGTAGTGCAACACTTGGCTCTGTCCAGTATAATACAATTATTAATTACTTCAAAACAAAAAAATTTTGTTTGTATGAGAATGGGCTTGTGCCCATTATAAATGTGCACAACTTCTATAAAGGTTGTCACAATGCACAACTTCCCATTCCTTTCCATGTTAAAATAAAGTAAATACAATATGTTGAAAAGTGGAGAGAGTAAAACTAGCATAAACATTTTCTTCAAATCTTGTTGAAACTGTCACAATGCACATCTTCCAATTCTATTCTATAATTCTTATAATACCATTCAAAATATCTATCTTCTTCTATGTTTCCTATATATATATATATATATATATATATATATATATATATATATATATATATATATATATAATAAAATGAGAACTACATAAGGCTTGATCCCTCTAGAGGGTATGTAGTGCAGCACTTGGCTCTGCCAGGGATAGTCCAACCAATATGATACAATTATAAACAATTATGAATTATGAATGCATAAAATGTATTTCAAGGGATGTCAAATATTTTTTCCACATATGGTGTTCATACTTCAACTAGTATGGAGGTGGAAGATGTGACAATGGATTTGGATTGGCAACATTCAGAGCCCTTGGATATTATCAAATTGAATGAAATTGGAGTTGTCATCCTTGAACATTCTTTCAAATGATCGAGATCAGTGCATTTTTGGGAGCACATGATTGAGAGATGCAACTCTAATGTGTCCCCCATATTAATATTATATGGTGGGACAAATGCATTAAACAAATAATTCCTCACTTATCTTTATGGTGGAGAATCGGAAGTAGGAGATCATGCTCCAACAATATTATAAATGTCTAACTACGCCTCCAGGTGCATCCCCTCTACGATTTTTGTGTTCTTTTTATTATAGTCATTATGTATACATTAATTCTTAACAATGTTTACTTTGTTCAAATATGTTTCTAAATATTTAGAGGTATTAAAATGATTGACTTCAATATTGGTTGTAGTTGAATGTTTACAATGGGCATATGCCCATTCTCGACACAAAAAAACATTTTAATACCTCTAAATATTCACTTTGTTTTAGAATGGGAAGTAGCGAATTCTCACAACCTTTGTATTGTATTGAATGGGTAGATGCCCATACTAAAGCTACATCAAACCCTTCACCATCAATTATGACAGTTGGCTCATGAACAATTATCAAGTATTTTTAAAATTTAATATTCTTTTTTACTTGTCAATATTAGTTTGAATTGATTTGATAAATATATATTAATTTTAATTTTTATGTGCAGATACAACTGGAGAATATCCAAAAATATATATGTAAAGAAATAGGTAAAAATATTAAACCTTTTCATTTGTCAATATTAGTTGGAATCAATTCGATAAATATATCCTAATTTTAATTTTTATGTGGAGATACAGCTGGAGAAATTCTAGAAATTCTACAACTAACAAATATGTGTAAAGAAATAGGTAAAAGTATTTTTGTGAAATATTATTATCGTATTTGAAATACATACAAGTTAATAATGAAGTTTAATAACGAATGTCTATTTCCAAATTTCTAACTTTTGTATCTAAAGAGTTTTATCAAATTGCATTCTCATGGTCTACGTTGGATACAGATGCCAATGTAGAAAAACTAGCACGAAACTGTTACACACAGTTAAAGTGGATGTGCATCCTTTGTTTTGTTTGGTATGGAGCATTGTGAAAAAGGGAGACATATTTATTAAATATTTGGAAACAATTTGGAAAACACCAGAATTTCCATACAAATGTGAAACTACGGTTGTAGTTAATGTAATCAACAAAGGAGTTCCTGAAGAAAATTTTTTGGTGTCTCCAAAGGTTTTTGACAAAGACTTTAAAAATAATAAGTGGCTTATGTCATCATTGTTTATAGAACTATTCTTGGTAGGGGTTGTGGATGATGTAAGAGACATCTTAAAGGGATGTTCTCTATTTCAAACAATAGTGGAACAAATCAATATATAAAATTGTGTTTATTACATTTTTCTAGTTCTTTTTCCCATTTTCCATTTGAAGTGATGTTATTGATGGTTATTAGTATGTAGTGCTCAAAATGTGTTTATTACAATTTTTTAGTTCTTCTTCACATTTCATCCAAATGATGTGATTAGTATATAATGCTCAAATCTAGCTTTGACAGGTTTATACAAAGATCTTTTTCCATGAAAAGAAGTTATTGGTTTTGGGGGTGGAAATTTGAATGCATTATAGAAAAAATTCACACTTAATATGTACATGGTTAAATCATGTGGGTTCACACCCAAATTTACATCGGTCTTCGGAAACATTTAAAAAACAATTATTGAACTTGATTGAGTTTATATAGATAAATTTAGTTTTTTTCTTTTTCTCATAAAAATTCATTAATATTGAATTTATTACCATCATTTTATGCAAAAAAATAATTATGACTTGTATTATCTCATAACAACACATTTCCATGATTACTTGAAGCTTGATTGAGTTTACTTGTTACTATTATGTTGATTAATAAATATAAATTAATTGGCTTGTTTTTTTGTAGTCTATCTCATAACAATATATTAAAATTGGTCTTTTTTATAGACTATCTCTTAACAATTCATTTATTACCATCATTTTATGTTGTAAATATTTCATAACACATTTCCTACCTTCATTCTATGCAAATAAATCCACGTTATAATTAAACATTTGTCACACAAATATATATGATCAAAATATGTAAAATATACAACATTCAAATGTGCACTACCCCATAGTTAAGAAAAAATCACATCTAAATTTTTCTTTCTTTCTATATTGAGTTTATTTTTCTTCTATGATTCTTATATGAGAATGGGCATATGCCCACTCAATACAAGATAAAAAAGTTTGTTTGTATGAGAATGGACATATGCCCATTCAATACAAGATAAAAATGTTTGTTTGTATGAGAATGGACAATATAAGTATTTGTTATGCATTGCAATGTTATAAATGTATTAATTATTCCAATAATTTTTTCTTAACATTACTATAAAATTGTAAACTCCTAAAATGAAAATCCCTCATACATGATATATAATTCCAAAAAATCCTTTTTGGATTCCAATAATAGCCAAATCAAATTCCAAAAGCCCTTTTTGGATTCCAATAATAGCCAAATCAAATTCCAATATTTGGTATAAGAAAAACCAATATAGTTGATTTCAGTATTTAATCTAGATTGTAAAATTTCCAAATTTAACAAAATTATGGTTTACAAAAGATTTCATATGAAGGTCAAATCAACAGAGGATCTTGTAGTAGAATTAGAACTTGAAGAGAATGAGCCAGTTCACCTCTCATGTTTTTCACTAGCCCCAAGGTTTCCCACCTTCCACAACCACTCCTACTCTTCTTGTGCATGATGCACCATCTCATCATGAGCAAAGCAGATGATAGTCACATTATTTTTATCCTGAAAAAGATGATATGTTTCCCTATATGAAGGAAATGATCACAAAATAAGATCATACGAGTTAAGCGGTGACGGTCACTAATTTTTCAAAGGTGATATCATCATTGACCAAGGGGAAGAAGAAAAATTTTACTTAAGCGGATTCACACTTTTTCAGTGGTACCATGGGAAATCAGATGTGTAATTAGTCATTCGATGGTAATCAATCCTATCGAAGAGATGACACCATCCAACTACGAAATGAACACCATTCCCCTAGGCCTAGCCACTCATGAAGGAGATGCACACATGTTCCAAGAGTCTTCCACTCGCCTCCTCGTGAGGAATCAAGAGTATAAGGTGAAAATTGATTAGTTGGAAGACCAAGTACAAACACTCTCCTCATATGTGCAACACTTAACGTACCTAAATACTTCATCATCACTCCCAATTGAATAAGGTACCCCAATCGAGTAATTCGATGGGGAGTCCATTAAGAAGGTGTAGGCCTTCACCATACAGGGACAAGAAAATGACAAATAGATGAGCATGATCATAAAGAAATGAAAAGTAATGATTCCAGAGTTGATCTCACTATACAAGTACATGTGCACCACTGCAAACAAGGTACAAATGATAAGGGAAGGATTGGAAAAAGAAAAATAACATTAGGACCAAGTTCATCCACTAGTGATGGAGATGGGAGATGCTCACTCTCAAGTGTTGGTGATTAAAAAAGTATTCAATTATCCATCGAGGACTTGTCACATGTGTGGGAGAGAACCCTTTCCTCTCGATACAAAATGTTGAATTAGGCCATTGATGAGCTGGACTCAAATGAGGAGTGTTCCTTCAAGATGCAAGACAATGTCAACATCGAGAAAAAAACTTGGAGTGCCCGCCCTTGATGAGAGAACTACCGTAGATGAGTTGTTGAGGCCATTTGAGGAGTATGTTCAGAAAAGGTTGGGGGCCCCTTTTCCTTCAACAAAAATACATTAGAGTCTCTATCTCGAGATCGAGCCACAATTTTGAACATTGCAAAGAAACATCCATTGTGGTTCATGAAGAGCAAAAACATAAATGATATCTCATATGGTTGGCTTGAGTCTTTGAGTTGTGTCTGCATTCCTCAAGTGGAGAAGGTAGAAACTTCTGTATCTTGGTACATTAAAGAGTTCAAGGGAGTGGAAATATTTCCAATGGATCTTGGAAAGGATCAATCGGTGGTAAGGTAGAATCAGAAGAAGTAACATCTTCATCAACATAGTTCTCTCTCCTTCTCTCTCTTTCTCTCTCTTCTCTTCCCTCTCTCCCCCTCCTCCTCCATGTTCTTTTCCTTCATTAGGGGGTTGTAATTTTCATTTTTTCTTATTCCTATTTTTTCTTATTCATTTAAATGTGACTTTAGTTTGTAATGTAATAAGTCACCCTTAATTAATAAAAGGGGGCTTAATTTTATCTCTAGGAATATGAAAATTCACATGTTGTAATGGGACAAATAGAAATTCATGTGTTCGGTAGGAGAAGAGTCATTCTCAATTATATAAAATGTGATGGCACCCTCATTCTTAAGGGTTTTCAATTTTGTATGCTCAAAGAGAGATTGCTACTTGAAGTGAAGCAAAAGAGATAGCAAAATTTCCTCTATTCTCCTCCTCTATATTCTTCTATTTTCTCACTATTTATAAATTTTTCAAAACATCAATGATTAAGAAAGAGTTTATTTCCTTTTTTAATGAGAGAATTACTGGAACTTTGTGTTCCTAATTCTACCTTGTCTTGATGCAAGTAATAAATTTCTTTTCTTTCTATATATATGTTTGTTGAAGTACTCTAATTAATGTAAGTAATCTAATTTTCTACTTGAGATATTAATCTCCCCTTCCTTTTTCCCACTCCCTTTCCTACCTCCTCAGCAAATTCCTCCCTTGCAAGAAATTGCAATATTTTTCCATGGGTTCAATAGAGTATTCATGTTGGATCCGTGGCCTTTAGGACACCACATATTTTAGTTTCATGCATGCATTATTAATGGAGTTACACCATTCAAGAAGAGGGACCTAGAATCTCAGAGTATTGGTGGGTATCCACAAATTTGTCTACCCAAAAAAATTTCTCACCAATAGTTTTTGGTACCCATCGTGTGGAAGACTTGGGAAATTTTGCACCCAAAATACAAATCACGAGAAAATACAAAAAAATCTTAAAAAATTATAAAAATGGAATTTAAAGAGCCACAGATCCTTATGTCTCATATCCATGGATATTCATGGTAACCTTCCTCCCCAAATACTTGAATTACTTTTCCACATTCAAGAATATCTTGTATCCAACTTGAGGGAAGATTTCTAGAACAACAGAGAGAATTTTTCACACTACTTTATAGCTACCAAAGTGTGTTTGATATAGAATAGCAACATGTGGAAGAAAGAGAAAAAGTGATACAATCCCAACTGCAATAAAGAAGAACCTAAGTTAATATCAAGCGTACAAGTTAGGCTGATTGCGGATACACCGGGTCATAGAGATAAGAAGGATATCTTGATCCAATTTTTGAAGAGCTACAAAGAAGGCAAGAACTAGTAAGAATTTCAAGGCACTCCCCTCATCCCAAAATTACTCCCACTAGTGGTTCAATTTTTTTCAACCCCTCGGACATAGATTATTCTAACCTCGGTGAAGATTTCAAATTTTTTTTGAAATAGAAACTAAAGTAGAAGCCAAAGAAAAAGTACTCGTAGAATTTGAAGAAAGCAAGAGCTAGAGCATGAGCGAAGAAAGATTCACGAAATAATAGAAGTAATAGCAAGGGCCAAAGTGGAATCTAAAGCCATAATTTTTACAAAGAGATACCACAACCTATTGTGTCATGGGGTAGGAACACAAGCCCACTTTCAATCACATAACCACTTCATGAGTTACCATGAGATTAAGAACAAAAATTCCCAAAATCATAGGAGATGGCTCACAACTCCTAGAAGAACATGTGGCAGCCTTCATCATCTCCTGTGGTGTGCTAGGATTTGAACAAGAATATCTATCTATCATATTGTTTGTGGATTCGTTGCAAGAAAAAGAAACAAAATGCTTCTACCTCCTACCGGATAGATCAATCACCTGCTGGGATGATACAAAATTTGTTTTGAAGACAGATTCAAGTCTACTGAATACTGTCATGACCTCTTGGTTCAATTAGTGCACATGAAGAAAGAATCCAACAAAGGTATGATACATTTTTAGCTAGATATAATAGATTGATCAAGAGGATACCTATTGAATATATTACTTTAGATGAATCCATCAAGAGATTCTTCATAAATTCCCACTACCCAAATTTGGGATTTTTCTTAGAATTTCTCGGCCTAGGACTTTGAAGGAATCTCAAGACTATGCCATCAAGATGGAGGATGATCTGATTTTTTCTATCAAGGTAAAGAATCCCAATGGTGAGTAAAAGGGTCAAAGTTATAGCTCCACTCCCACATAGCCTATGATTCAAAAGATGGTCAATGATATAATTTCTCTCAAGAAGAAACTCGCTCAAAGAACCATGAGAAATGTGCCAAAGAAGACCAATCTCCCAAATAGGACAAGGATAACTCCACCTCCTCACGAGAATTTCTGTGAGGCACCACCAATAAAACTGTGATGTGAAAGAACTAGAAAAATAAGAAATTGAAGAGCTAGAAGAAGAATAAAATAAAGATGACAACATCCTTGAGATTTAAGAAGTAAAGGGTGATACTCAGAATGGTCTCATCGAATACCACTCGAAATTGAAGATGATCATGATCATGATGTTGATCATGATCATGATGAAGAGGTACCAAGCTTCACATGTGTTGTGTTTACTGCTCCCAGTATTAGAAGGAGATTCCTCCTTGGAGGCCACCGCAAAGAATAAAAAGGAGGATTGTCCTATGGTAGTCCCACAAAAAAAAATAATCGGTGAAGGATCTCCACTTCTATCATTAATGGAGTTAGTGTTATCACTGAATCATAACACCCTATGGTTTGCACAAGTGTGTGTGCTTGAGATCACAGTGTGATTGGATAACATGGGTACTATCTCCAAGTTGTGGGACTTTCTACTTGAGATAGACCTCTAGAGAAAGTTGGTTCTTTCTCCTAAACTACCTACCACAATCTACTCTAATGCAGAAAAAATATCTAATCCTAATCTAACCTTCCAAGGGACCAGGGAGAGAGAGTGCATGAAAAAAAATCCTACACTAAAGTGGTGATACACCAGAAAAGGAGGGTGTGAGAATAGTATCCAATGTGTGAAAAACAAAAGCAAAGTGCATACTAGAAGGGGTGATAACAATTCTCCACAATCTAGCAACAATGCATTCACAACAATATTTCATGCACACAATGATAATGAATCCCTGTAGAGTATAAGGTAGACACAATATATTTGTAATAAGTTTGAAAGGGAAAGAAGAATGCAAAAAAACACAACAGGGGAAGAAGTATCCACAAACTTGTATCTATTGCTTCATTGATATGCACAATCCAATCTATTATAGAATAAGGGCCTAGATCACCATGTAAGGAGTCCACTACAAGGTCCTGCAGCACATTGGCTTCAAAAATAATTTTTACAAAGTTTTGCTACTCAAAACTATCTCCCTTTACAATGAGCCCAACACTCCAATTTATAGAAATCTAAGAAGAGAGAGAGAGAGGGAAAATGAAAATCTTGAAATCTATCCTTAAATAACCTACAATATGTATTAAATGGAGTGAAATTATGTTATGTTTCTTGAAAAAGGTCCCCATACTGCCCCATAACTTGCAACAATGAAATATGTCAGCCCATGCTTCATTAATGCATCTCAGCTACCAAATAAAATCATTGTTACAACTAGGAACATTTTTGTGAAATATCAATCAATTACTCACCAAATTATTTATTTCTTGATTCATGTTCATTTTTATCGGAACCATTATTCCAACGGTACCAATTTTGTGCATTTTCGTTGAGAAATGCAAAAGTTATGGCCTTCTGAGTGCGGGCAACTATTTTGGGTCTGCCAGACATTTCTGTCATTTAATGGGAATGAGCATTTGATTGAATGGGGCTGAATATTTTTCCTTTATTTTCATATACCTAACCTTATTAAAAATTAACAAATCTATTTTTTTGCGTAAAGGGCGTGTGCTGCTCCGAGAAAGTCAAATTTCATGAAAATCGGAGCTCGAGGTCAAACGTTATGGCCGTTTGAAGTTCGGGAGGGTCAAACATTGAATTTTCCTTTACATGTGGCTATTTTGACTATTTAAAGTCTTGGTGTCCTAGATTTCCCTTGTGTGACTTGGGCCGAAAACATCCGCTTCATCCACATCACACTTGACCCACTTTTTAAATCAAAAAAATCGGTTTTTGGTGTCCTGCTTGTCCCAACGTTGACCGGGCCATGAGGGCCGTTGACCTCTGCATTTGCCACATCTCCTTTGTAGTCGGCTATTTCAGATATTACAATTCTTGGTGTTCTAGATGTCCCAACTATCCCACAGATAGTGTGGGACATTTTGACCCAACTTTGCCTATTTTCTCATAGTGCGGCGATTTTGGCCTTTCAACAAACTCGTGTCCTGCTGTCCTGCAGATCGTCAGGGCCGTGAATACCCAACTTTGTTGATTCCCTCTACCCGTGGTGTTTTCGATTATGTGGGTCCTAGTTTTCCGACGTCCTAGGGACCCTCCAAGACAAAAATACCTGATTTTTCCACAATACACTAAAAGAGCCATTTTTTGGAATTTTTCCATTTTGTCGACTCCTTGAATTTTTTCCTTGGATGGAGGGTTAGACAAAAGCCAAAGGGACCTTCAAAACCTGATTTTTTTCATTTTACCATTTGTGTTTGCTTGAGCTCGAGGAAATTATGCAAGCTATCTAAATTACCTTGAGGGGTGAATTTGGGATAACAATCAACAAAGGAGAAACCGAACTCCGATAGTGAGCAAGAACACAACTATCATGGTAAGTAAGTTCTCTAGTATTTCCCCTAGCTCAAAAATACCCCTAAAGTTAATCCTTCACCCAAATTCAGTCTGCCAAAGCCTTCTAATGCTCAACCAAATTCAACCACTCCTTTCGAACTGCTACCTCATCCATCAAAAATACTCAAGCTTCCAAGGTAACACCTTCTCCATAATGTAAAACCTCTATTAATCCCATAACATCAAGTTCATCTTCCTTCGCTCCATTTGATATCATCGATCATACAAACAAAACCAAAGTTCAAATTTACAAACCCACGGAGCATTTTGAGGGTCTAGTCAACTTCATCAAGGGTTGTGTAGCTTAAATCCTAACACTCCAAACCCTAATCTTAAGGGTCTACCGTTAACACCACCTACATATCCTTCAAAAACATGTTGGCACTTAGTACATCCAAAACCAATAAGGTGGAACCCTTATACCTATCCCTCCTAATCAAAGGCTACTAGTTACACAATTATATCATAGACTCTAAAGTCTCGATAATGTCATGCCCATCAAGGTAGTGAATTACTTAGGACTTACTCGATCGACATGTGCAAATAGCTCGTATTACTCTATGGAATCTAAGGAAGTGTCATTGGTGGGAAGGATCAAAGATGCATAAGTGGCCTTGGCGGGCTTCCCAGACAAAAAGGTGTTGTTCATAATCTTGGTGGCGTATACATCAACGTCCTTTGGTATATTGTTAAGTAGAAGTTTCTACAAAGACCAAGTTGATAAAATTTGAATGAATTATTCCTCTATGACCATTCCAGGTAAAGAAGGGGAAATGAAGAAATTTTTTCCCGAGTGTGCAAAATGAAGTATACAATCCGAAGGTAGAAGATCCAAGAGAAAATATCTTGTTCTAAGACATTGGGATGGGGAACTACTTCCTCGCCTCCGAAAGGTATGAAAACTTTCCTCATCTCACTAAAGGTGAAGAAGAACGGATATGGACCATGGAATTTTATGGAATCCATTCAAGTGCATGGTCTAGAGTTGGCATTGTCCCGACATCTCCCTCAGTGAACTCTTCCCATTTGCATACAAGCTGTAATTTTAAAATGCTAAAAACATTGTAGAGTATGAGGCTCTCCTCCTCGGAATGGATGTCACTGAGTCCATGGGTATCAAAAATATCAAGTGTCTTGGAGATGCTAAAGTAATAGTCAAGCAAGTGAGAGACCATTATCAAGTCAAAAACCCAAGACTCAAGCACTATAGAAACATATTTTGGGATTACATTGAATATTTTTATGTTTTCTCCATTCAAGCCATTCCTTGTGAGAAGAATGAAAATGTCAACTCACTCATAGTCTCAGCTTCATTAGTGACTCCTCACCCATCCTTTGATAAGGACAAGATGACTTTAGAAATGGTTTTCAAACCAAGTGTGCTAGACAATGCAAACCATTGGTAAGTATTCAACGATGACAGTAAACTTCTCTATTTTTTGGAACAAATAGACCACTTCAGTAGTCTCTACTACAAGGGAAGTGAAAATCCTCATCATGGAATTAGTAAAAGGAGATGAAAAATAAGGAATTGAAGGAGTTGACTCAGAGGTAGTAATCAAATTTAAAGGGAACAAGATTCCAAAGGGCCTAGTGTTACTTTGGAGAATCTGTTCAACAAACATGACATGTTCATCAAGGAAAGAACAAAACATTTGTCACAATGCATAACCGAGTTTGAGAAAGAAAACATTGGCACTAAAGAGCAGCCTAGAATGGTGAATATTGGAAAGTGTTATGCACATGAAGAAAAAATAAGGTTCATCTCACTATTGAAAAAATATTTTGATGTCTTGGCCTCTTCCTACAATGAAATCAAATCTTTTCATCCTAAGGAAATACACCACTCCAGTCCATTAAATCCTGAATCCAAACCTTTTAGGAAAAGAAAAGAACCTAAAATCTGAAAAATAGAAGATACCATTAAGGAGGGGCTATTGAAGATGCTAAATGTAAGAATCATCTTTCCTATCCACCACTCCACATGGGTAGTGAACATCATTTCGATGTAAAAGAAAAATGGGGAGATAAGAATTTTTGTGGACTTTCACAACTTGAACTAGGCCTCTCTAAAAGACAACTACCCACTCCCAATCATGGATCATATCTTACAAGCGGTCATAGGGTCTGAAATTCTCTCATTGCTTGACGGCTTCTCGGGGTATAATTAGATTGAAGTATCAAAAGAGGATAGACCTAAGACAACCTTCACAACACCTTGGGGCATTTTTGCATACATCAAAATACCTTTCAGTTTGATCAATTTGGGATAAACCTTCTTAAGGGAAATGAACCTGTTAGTGCGGAATCACAAGCACCCCTGAGTGTCTGCAACTCGATGGGTTGAGACTCTCAGTACGATTGCATAACATGGAGATTTCCCAAGTGTGGGACCTTGCGAAATTGGAAAAGCTCTCCGGATGAAGGCCGGTTCCTATTCCTCTGTTCAGATGCACACGAAAAAAAATGCAGAGGGTTTACTCAAAATCTAATCTAACTTGCCAAGGAGACAGGGTAAGAAGATGCATAAAAATAAACCTAAACTAACAAAGGTGATGCACCGAGGAATGAAGAACACCTATCTTGCCAATAAACACAAACCATTAAAATGTGATGCAAGATCATGCACAGATAACAAAATTTGCAGTGAAAGATCAGGAGGATGCAAATGAACATAGAGAGGGTTGAGAATCATCCACAGACATGCATTACTTGCTCCAAAGATTGATACAATACACTACAAAATGCCAAGAGGAAAAGTTGCATTATAGTTTTAAATGGGAGGTTTGAACTCCACAAATTCACCTGCCAAAGAGAAGAAGGGAGGGGCAAAACAAGAATGTCCAACGCTTAGAAAGAAGCCCCTCCTTACAATTTATAGGAAGAATGAGAGAGGGAAGAGAGAGGAAATAAAAATCTACCCCAACCACCTCTAGGTTGCATTTAATTCATCTCATTATGGTGGTAGGTGAGAACCCTAGCAAACTTAAAAGCGGCGAACTGTATTTTGCATTAAAGCTGGTTGTTGAAACGTCATTTCTGGCCATTACCACATGATAGAGATGTTTCTTGATCTTCTCTCTCCAAACTGAACCAAAATGCAATATTTACCCTAGAATCATGTAGATAATTTCACCATCTTTCCATTGATATAAAGAACGCAAAAATCTAACTCTGATCGAAAGATATGGCGATTTGAAGATTTAGGGCAAAAATAGGCCAAAATCGGATCGGCGGGCAAAAAGTTTGAATTTTTACCCGTTTGGTCTTTGGAAAATTTTCAAATTTTCCCCTCGCTCCACCACTCCAGGTGCCATGTGGCACGTTCTGATTGGCCGAGGATAATCTGCTCCATTTTACTTCATTTTTTGCCTTTGGAAAACTTTTCAAAATTTTCCCACCGGGCCGATGAGGTGAAGACACGTGGCGGGCGCTGATTAGATGCGGGCCCTCTGTGAGAATTTCCTCTTTTCGCAAACACTTTGGAAAAATTCTAATTTTCCCCCGCACTCCGCCCTCCTGAGCCCTTGTGACACGTGGCATGACCTGATTCGTTGGCCGGGGCAGTGGGCCAAAACACTCCTTTTGGATTTTTGGTGAAACACTTAGCCAAATTTCCAACTTTTCCTCCGCCCTCCACTCTTCTCGGCTTCCTTGTCTCTTTGGTGGCCTTTTCACCTTTTCACGTCTCACGCATCATGCGCGTACCTTTGTCCCAACTGTCCCGGACTTCCTAAGTACGAATATCTCCGAGCCGCCCGAAATGGACTATCTTTTAAAGAAAGCAGGATGATTCGCATCCCGTGCGTACTTTTGTCCCGGCTGTCCCAAACCGCGCGAAACAGACTTAGGTGATTTTCCTTGCTTTTTTCCGATTCGGCTTTTCATGTCCCTCGCGTACCTCATGTACTTTTGTTACGGCTGTCCTGGTGTCTTTCGTGCAAACCGCCGATTCAAGCGTCCCCACGCGTACTTTTGTCCCAAACCGCGTGAAAGCAGACTTAGGCGATTTTCCTTACTTTCAGCTGATTCGGATTTTCGCGTCCTTCGTGTCCTGACGTCCCAACTATCCTGCGGATTTCCTGGGACTAAAATGTCTGACTTAGCTGATTTTCTTTGTTTTTTGGCCCCAAGCTTGGTACGAAGAACCTCAGTATGACCCGAACTGGTTTAAAACAGTCCTGCAACCTTATTTTTGCATCTTTTCCATTTTTTCTAACTCGTTGGGATTTCTTCTTGGATGGGGGAGTTAGAAAAAGGCCGAGGGGACCCCGAAAAACATGATTTTGGGCCTCGAATCAATCTTACTTGCTCGGGACTGAATAATTTGATGCATGTTATCAAAATTACCTTGAGGGGTGAATTTTGGATAACATGACCTAGCATTAAAAGACCTCAAGCATTTTATTAAAATCTGTATGGATGATCTCATAGTCTTCTCAAAGAGGCAAGGATACCATGTACACCACCTCGAACAAGTACTTATCGATTTCAAAAAATGGGATATCCTTGAATCCCAAGAAGTGCATCTTCGGGGTTACTAAAGGAAAACTCCTTGGGCACATTGTGAACAAGGAGGGAGAAAATATTGATCTGGAAAGAATAAAATCCATCCAAGAACTATCATTTATGATAAGAAAAAGGAGTACATTCCTTCTTTGGAAAATTCAACTTCCTCTAGCGCTTCATCCTAGACTTCGCCAAGTTGACTAAGCACATCACTATCATGATGAAGCCACAAGCTAACTTCAAATAAAACAAGGAGGGAAAAATGGATTTCTAAGTGATCAAAGAAGTAATGGAAAAGGATCCCACCTTGGTGTGCCCATATTTTGATAAGGAATTCATCTTGTATTGTTATGCTTGAGCACAAAATATTGGCCACGGGGTTCATTTTAAGAAGGTCCCTCTAAAAAATTAGTTTAGAAATTTTGGCAAATCTCAAAAATCAACTTTCAAATCGTTGGCAAATTTCTGAAAAAATGTTTTGTGGCAAAGGTGATTTCACAAAGAGCAATTTTCCCTGTTTCGCAAAGTAGGCCGGGAAGGTTAGCATGCAGGTTGGGTGGGAAGGTTGGTCGGGTGGGTTGGATGGTTGAAAATTGAGGGGTTGGGTGATTAAGGGTTGGATGGATAAGGGTTGGATGGGTAGGTTGGATAGAAAAGGGTTAGATGGGAAGGTTGGATGGATAAGGTTTGTATGAATGGGTTGGATGACTATGGGGTTGGATGGGTCGGTTGGACAGCTTAAGGGGTGGATGAGTAAGGGGTTGGATGAGTGGGTTGGACGGGGCGGGTTGGACGGTTAAGGTTTTAATGGTAAAGGGTTCGGCAGTATGAGGTTGGACAGTGGGTTGGACAGGTAAGGGTTAGAGGGTGGGTTGGGTGGGCATGGGGTTGGACGGGATGGTTGGTCGGTTGAGGGGTTGGACGACTAAGAGTTAGATGGCCAAGGGTTGGATGGGTGGGTAGGATGGTTGGGAGTTAGACGGCTTAGGGTTGGATGGGTGGGATGGATGGTTAAAGGCATTGGATGGTAGAGGGGTTGGACGGCTAAGGGTTGGGTGGGTGGGTTGGACGGTTGATGGGTTAGATGGTTAAGGAGTTGGATGGAAAAGGGTTAGATGGTGGGTTAGCTAATGGTTAGATGACTAAGTTTTGGATGGGTTCATTAATTATGGGTTAGGTAGCCACCTTGGCTAGCCAATACTTTTCAGCCACGTGTCCTTTGACCCATTTAGAACCCTATAAATACCCCTATAAGGTTCATTTCTTCACTTTTCTATGAAAATTTCCAGTGCTCTAAGCTCTCCAATTTTTAAAGTTCTTCCAAATTTCAACAATGGCAAGCACCACATCTACTCCTACACCCAAATTCCAATACAAAAACCTCATGTGCCCACAGATTGTAGCCCTTCTGAAAGCAAAAGATGCACAAAAGGATTGGCTCAAAAATCAAAATTTATCGGGCTTGTGGACATGCCCCAATTCGATATTGATACTTCAGTGCTTGATTACCTTCTCGCCTCTTACAACGAGAATGATGGAAAAATTTCATTCTCTTGGTGCATCCAAGACATTGTCAAATTTCATTCACAATTGAGCCCATAGACGTACATCGGTTAACTAGGTTACCATTCAAAATAAATCACCTTTACTACAAATCTTGTCCTCACAGAGAAGAAGAAAAAAGTGTTTGGAGTCACATTACGGTGTGCGAGTTGATGGTAAGTTTATTATTTTAAAATTCTTTTTCTCTTAAAATTTTTCCACCACCCAATCCTCTAACACTTTTTCTCATTATTACAACTTCTCTTAATCATTCATCATGAGGCCTACTTCTTCAAGGTATTACAAACCAATTATTTCTTGTAGTTGCATCACTTTTTCAGCCGGGATTGTATTACAGGAAGATCTCAGTAGACATTCTGTATTGGGCGCTTCAATGTTTATTACGAGACACTAGCAGGTCAGCAATTTGATTAGTGCACATATTTATCCAATTGAATAAAAATAGATGTCTCCTGCTCCCGAATGCCAATCAATCAAAAATCCAAGACTGTATTCTCTTATTGTAATTTTATTATTGCTTTCTATCAGGAAGCATTCTATGAATTTTAGAAAGTTAAAATTCCAACTGCAATCAATGATAAAATGATTGGTCTAACTCTTGAAGAACAATAAGTAATTGTTACTTTTACAGTTTTCTTGTTATAACGATTTCAAATTCAATATTTTTCAATAAAATAATAATTGTAATATTTTCTATTGTAGAGAAGAATTATTGTTGCAACAACTCATAAGGAGGCAATTGCTCGAGGAAAATCCCCACAGAGGTCTCTGTTGATTCTGACATGGATTCAGCAGAATCAACACTAGTAAGACCTCCTCATCAAAAGTGACCTAGGGGTTTCTATGTGCATCATGTCTACCATCACATTTAACTATAGGTATGAAGTTTTCTATTGATATAATTAACTAATTCAAACTAATATAGATTATGTAGGTAGTATTGTATTTTAATATTTCTACTATTCTTTTTACATTTATTGTATTCAGAAACTACTAAAATGGGTGATGATGATCAAACTCATTCTAATGCACAAGATCAAAATGTTACGCTTGTGTCTCTAAATGTGCAAGGTAAATTGTAATATTTAATATTTAGCGTGTTTTATTACGTTACTACTTTTAAGAATTTACAAGGTATAAGCATATAATGGCTTCTAACAATTTATTGTTTGCATCTTGCAGGTAATATATCTTCTGAGAACATTCCACTTGTAAGGAGGCCACCAATACCGCTAACATGTTCATTCCAAACAAAAAGAAGATCTCTAGGAAAGAATATAAGGTTTCTTGTAGAATCATCTACAATAGTTCATCCTGCAACAATAGAATTTCTTGGACTCTTGCTAGGAGGTGTTTTAAGTGTAATGGCCTCACATCTTTTCAACAACATCACCCTTGACGAGGAGTATTTGGGCTTTGATACTGGCGATGCTGACAAGGGAAAATATTTTGACACTCATGATATGATTCAATCTACTCCGCCTCAACCACAACGTGTATGATGTACTGAGACAAACGACTCTCCTCCTCCATCAAACACTCCACAAACAGATGATGAAAAGACACATTTTATATTAGAAAATATGATATTAGATAGTATGGGGGCAACAATTCAAGAGGTTGTAATGTCTGATGTGGATTTGGTGTGGTCTTGGGAGAGGAGAGAAATTTTTTGATAAAATAAATAAATACAAGATACCATAATCACACTCAAAGGCATTCATTGTTCACTGTCGTAGAGAGCCAACTGGCAAGGTAGGATGTTTTGCTAAATAAAGCTCAGTCAAGGAAAATTTCCTATACTAATAATTACAACGATGAAATTATAGACATAATGTTAAACAGGTTGGAGAATCTGAATGTTGAAGCATAGGCTTACTACAACAAATGGGAAAAGACAAGACAAATGTTTTAATAGCAAATGCTGAAAAATAAAAAGTTGTGGTGAGTGGGATTTATGTTTTACATGCAAAATCCTAATATTATAAGCATTGTAATATATTTGTTTAACTTATCTAATAAACTAAAAAAAAATTCTGTTTTGCAAGAAAAATATGAAAATTTAAAGAAAGAAGCAACTATTTTTGAAGCACATTTAAAGAATGCCCACAAAATCCTAAATTCATTTGTATAGTTAAAGGAAAAACTGATAGTAATAAATAAACAAAATAATACATTGAGAAGAATAATCAAGGAGCATAATATGGATCTAGAAGTCTTACCGAAGGAAAATACATATGCAGATGCAACACTTTTGACAAATAGGACGTAGCGAGGGAGGAACTCAATATTCTTGAAAATATCAATATTGTTGCATGAGATTTGCAGGCATCAGGAGTTATAGCAGATAACTCTTTACAGACATAGCAGATTCCTCCACCTCTAATGCAAGAAAAATATCAAGCTTCTTTTGCTACATAAGAAATTCAATATGTTAGTGAAGTTCACCATGTGATAGGTGTGTTGTCACAATTCTCGACACTGGCGTAGGAATTAAAAGATAGTGGCCAGCCAATTTTTTTATTTTTATTCCATGAGGTAGATGTAAGGAAAACTATGATTCAAAATCATAGGCAAAAAAGAGGATGACCTCGTAATGTGTCCTTATATGACATGAACTTGTCCTAAGATTTGACAATATGTTAGTGAAGTTCACCATGTGACAAGTGTGTTGTCACAATTCCGACACTGGCGTAGGAATTAAAAGATAGTGGCCAGCCAATTTTTTTTTTTTTTATTCCATGAGGCAGATGTAAGGAAAAATATGATTCAGAATCATAGGCAAAAAGAGGATGACCTCGTAATGTGTCCTTATATGATAGAACTTTTCCGAAGCTTTGAAATGTATTGACAACCCCCTTTTTGTAATTACATTGGCCTCTGAATGCTTTATGAATTTGTACTTTTCTTCATAAAGTAATCTACCACATGAGAGAACCATTTCAACAGTACTTTGGGAATTGAATTATAACTATATATTGTTATTCAATTTCTACATAAAACAAATGATGTTTCTGTCTCTTTGTTTATGTAAATGTTGCTTAAATTTACTTGATTTTTTTGTTTAAAATATTTGCGTTTTTGATTACTTGTAGATGTAAAATAACTCAATTAACATATATAAAAGATAGATATTTTCTTATTTCAATTTAAAAACCAAATATAACAAACAAATATTTAATATTACATTTATTGAAAGTTACAATATCTGTATGAAATACATCAATAGTTATAATTTATTACATTAAATTATTGTAATGAAATCAATGTGAATTGAAACAGTCCTGGATCAACACTTTCATTCGTGTCTGGAAATCAACTGTAGCATGATTTGTGGATGTGTCTCCATCCCCTAGGTCAAGCAAAATGTTACTAACTCCTCTTCTTTCTGCTAGTGAATTCCATAATGTGAGTGCTCTATCATAAGGGAAAGACTCCACTAAGTAACGTGATACATACAACCTCAAACATCTTTCTAGATTCTTGTCTAATCTGTTTTGAACTTTCAAT
The DNA here is from genome assembly GCA_018340775.1 of Taxus wallichiana var. yunnanensis. Classification (NCBI taxonomy): domain Eukaryota; kingdom Viridiplantae; phylum Streptophyta; class Pinopsida; order Cupressales; family Taxaceae; genus Taxus; species Taxus wallichiana. Next base: position 351,845,571 of record CM031242.1, on the reverse strand, counting down.
TTTAAAAAGGATAGTGCACTGAAAACCCTCTCATCTTTCACATAACCTAGAATCATAGTTTGACAGAATTCATACAACTTAATATACTCACTCAAATCTTCACTTAGAATACTACTGGAACAAATATCCTTCCAAATCCTTTTGATGGCACCATAATCCCGTGGGTTTTGTAGAATTTGAACTTGTCTTATCTTAGTATTAGAAAAATCTATTGACTGGGAACTAAGTATTTTCTTTTAAAATACCTTCTATAGAAACTCCATTTATCTCTTCAGTCTTAGAGAAATGGTCAGTTAGAACACTCATGTTTTTGACAAATAAAGGATTGATAGATGTATAAGGTTTGCCCTAGACAAATTCCAAAACTATGGATTTACAACTCCCATTGCTTCAAGAATTTTATCATTTTTGAATCTTTCCTAGATCTCTTTAGCTAACGATTCAGAGATATTTCTCAACTTATTCCTAGTTTCCATTAATACTTGCATCATATAAATTCCGTGTCACTTTTACTTCTTCTAATTCCAAGATAGACATATCAACTCTTTTTTGGAATGTATGAAGTGGAATCTCCTTTCCATGTGTTGTAATACACATATGATCATGTATGTTTTATTTTAAGAAGCTCCTGGGATTTTTCAAATGTGTCAATGCATTCTAGTTTTCAAAGGCACACCTTGAAAACTCCCATCGAAATATATAAACTTTCGAGACTCCAAAGACACACATCTTCTAAGTGTTATGAAGTCTATTATGTAGAAATAATGATCTTGTACATGTTTCCTTAAGATATTAAGCTCCCTCAACATGGGAAAAATACCACAGAGTGTGGTTAAAGTTTCTATGTTTTTTAGATGAGACAATAGATCTTTAGCTTTATCTACATCCCTATGGTATTTATACATAAATCTTGTCATTGAAGGATATTCATCAAATATTATACAGGTAGGTTCATACATAGATATCCATCTAGTATCTACATCTTTGAGAAGATTTTTCCCTCATGTCACGAATCAATGCAAATTTTTGAAATTCCAAAATCTCTTTAATTTGCTAGAATAATAAGCATCCAACTCACGTATCAATTCCTCCACTCTAGCTACATTTTCAAATGTGCTCACAATTTTATAAGACAAATTCATTCTGTGAGCCATACAATGGACAACAACCATATACGGAGCAACAATTGTTTGAAGTCTAACGCAGAGACCATTTTTTCTCTCTCATTATTATAGTTGCACCATCGGTTACGACACAAAAACTAATTTTTCTACAATGGCAAATTCATCCATTCTGGAGACATCCTTTAGATTTGAGACCACCAATTTATAAATATTTTCAGAATTACAATTCTCAGTCATTTTATGAATTGTTAAGAGGTGTGGAGTTCTTATTTCATTAGCAAATGTATAAACATGAATACAAATCCATGAAGTATTATCAACTGCAGTAACCTCATCTATTGAAAGGGAAATATACTTAGCCTTTTGAACACACGGTTTCAGATCCTCATATAAACATTTTGCAATTTCCCACCCAGCTGGTATCGACCAAGGAGATTGAGGAACATTCTCAGAGACCAATAACTTGATACATAATTTTATTTTCTCGAAATCTGACATTGGTCTTCCCCTTTTCAATATATGGAATACGGTAGCAAACTGAATACTTTTTGCATGTATTTCTACCTCCATAGCTTTGCTCAATCTTGCTACTATGGTCCCACCTTTTTCATTCACATATTTCATACATTTTTGTTCCTTTTCATATTCTTCTGCGTATTTGACATGTAAGCAATCTTTTGCATCTTTCCATTTATATGTTCTAACTTTGTTGCCATCCTTTTACTTTTGGGAAATGTATATTTTCCCACAAGGATTTTCAATTGTGTACAGTTTGAGCTGGATTGTGTGATCCTTCCCCTATTTCCAACCACATATTTTGCATTGACATTGTGTTGGAACATCATTACCATTTTCAATGTACACATGTTCAATAAATGGATATTTTGCAGCCCATTCGAACTGGAATTTCCTTCCAATTTTCCATTTTTTCCTCTTTCTTTTGACATTTTTCTTTTTTTTTCTTGGGGTTCAACTTCTGCATCTGGGATCTTAGCAGGAATATCTTGATTCTCATGTCTCTTTTTCTTGAAATAGACCTTAGAGTAGAAGCTTCCTCTGCTGGTGTATCATGAGAATTCGATGAATTTTCTTGTACTTCTATGTCATCAAGGGACATAATGTTTTCCTCAACATATAATGGATCATCAATATCTTTAAATTGATTATTTTGTGAAGGAATTTCTGAAACGTCTGCATATAATTCTATAAAATTGTTACAAATATAGTATTAATTTAATCTATAGTTAATTTTTTACACTGTACAAAGAGTTCCTAGAGCGGTATGAAAAACATAATTATTAAATATTGTAAGATTAAATAACATGTAAATAGCACATGCCACATACTAATATTTTTAGCTGATGCAAAAACCCCCTTAGTTTTTGTGATTTTCCAAAATAACCAAGCAAAGTATTTCTAGTATCCATGGTTGAATTAGTAACCTTCTTACCCTGATTTCTAGTATCCATGATTGCTTAGGGATGACTCTTATGTTTGAAGGCTCTGAGATTGGATGGTTTAGGGTTAGACGGTAGTGGTTAGATGGTAAAGGGTTAGACAGAAAAGGCTTGGATGGATTTGTGGTTGGATGGAAAAGGTTTGGACGATTGAGGGGTTTGACGGATGAGGGTTGGATGGCTCAAGGTTGGACAACTAAGGGTTGGACGGCTCAGGGTTGGATGGCTTAGGGTTGGATGGCTTGGGGTTGGATGCATCGGGGTTCGAGACGGACTTAGGGTTGGACAGCTAAGGGTTTGGACAAGTTAGGCCCTATGGTTTGGACGGTCAAGGGTTGGACGGCTCAAGCTTAGATGGCTCAGGGGTTAGATGGATTAGGGTTGGATGGCTCTAAGTTGGACGGTTGAGAGGTTTCTTATGTTTACTTTGGTGAATATGCACATGAAATGATTCGAAATGGTGGTGAATTACATTCATAAGATCTTATATATGTGTAAAATCTAGGTGAAATGAATAGTATAAGGGACATGTCGGTCAAATTTTTGGTGAATAAGTCGGCTACGAATCATAGAATATTTGCTAATTCAAATTTTCATAATCCTCGATTTTTGTGAGATTACGAAAAATTTATAACTAAAAATTTCCTGATTAGCCATTTTAGTAGAGAATAATGAAGAAGGTCTTAAAGCTCACATTGTTTTCATGAGCTTTCCTCTCGAAGAATCATAAGTCAAAGTATAATCAAAGAAGTAAATAACTTTAGGTTCTACATTCTCAAGTCACACATTGTGGGAATGTTGTCGGGGATCTACCATTAAGTCAATTCTCACCCAACATGATCTAGTAACCAAAAGAGGAAATTGGGTGGCAATAATCCAAGAATATGAATTGGATATTAGACCTTCGAACCTATTCGGAGGAAACGGGTTGTGCAAGTTGATTTTACAAGATGAAACACTATCAACATAGGATGATAAAGGAGAACACTTGTGTTGTGAATGTATAGGCAAGGAATTACCTCAAGTCCTTTTTGTAAGCATGACAAATGAATGGTATGCAAACATTTCTTACTTATTGACCTACGGTGAGTGCCCTCCTCACCTTGATCATAAAAAAATAACACTCAAGCTAAGGGAAGCCAAGTATGTTATATGGAATCACGTGCTCTACAAAAGAGGATTTGATGGGTGCTTTTTGAAATACGTGGATAAAGATAAATAGGAGCGATTGCTAAAGGCATATCATGATAAAACATGTAGATGACATTTTTTACGATGGTGACAACTCACAAAATCCTCTGCAATAGATACTACTGGCCTACTTTGTTCGTGGACGCCCAAGAATGGGTCTCCAAGTGTGAAGTGTGTCAATAGTTCATCAGGAGACCACAGCTTACTACACTTCCCCTCATACCGGTGGTGATTGAAGATCCTTTCCAATAGTGGGGTCTATATTTCATTGGATTTCTAAATCCCCACTCAAGTGCAAGTCATACCTATGTACTCACATCAACCGACTATTTTTAATTGTGGGTAGAAGCCATCCCAACTAAGCAGGCCAATACCGAAATAGTGTGCAACTTCATCAAAGATAACATCATTATTCATTTCAGTATCCCACAAAATATCATGGTCAATAATGCCACATATTTTTACTCTAAGGAGCTTATTGAATTTTTCTATGGTTATGGAATCTCTCTCATACACATTGGACTATTACTCGTAAGGGAATGGTTAGGCAGAATCAAGCAACAAGAACATCATGACCATAGTTCGTAAGTCGGTAGATGAAAATCAAAGGAATTGGCACAAAAATCTCTACGATGCATTGTGGGTGGACAAAATAACTCCAAAGAAAGAAATTGGTATGTCTCCATTCCAATTTCTCTACGGATCGAGGTAGAGATTCCAATCACTGTGGATATGCAAACACTTAAATTTCTCCAAGCAATGGAAGATGGGAAATATCATGATGTTGTTGATAAAAGAATTTTGTTTCTTGAAAAGCTTGAGGAAGATAGGTTCAATGTGGTGGATAGAATCAAAGCACAACAATTGAAGGTTAAGAAATTGTTCAACAAGAAGGAAAAGGCTTGAGAGTTAAAAGTTGGAGACCTCATTATAATTTGGGAAAATCAAAGAAAACCAAAGGGAATCCATGGAAATTTTGACTCTTTGTGGCTCGGTTCGTTCAGATTCGTGAAACTTTAGGAAAGAAGGCCTTCTATCTATTTTATTTGATGAAACATAGTTGGAGTTTCCCCACGGCGGGAAATATTTGAAATTTATACGAAAAGTGAGAGCGGATTGTCCCCGTATTGTACCATAGGTGATTTAGGTGTGTGTTTCCCTTTCCTTTTGTGTGTGTTCTTTCCCTTTCATGTGTTGTGTGTTTCCTTTTTTTCTATACTCCTTTCAAGCTATTTATTGTTAATGACTCTATGAAGCCCAATGGATAAGGCACTAGTCCAATTTGTAAACTAAGATTCTGGAGTTCCTTCTCATCCTATCCTCACTTTGTTCGATCCAAAATGAGTCCCCAAGTGAGATCCAATTGTTTTCATGTGTTTTTGTAAGGGCAAAATCACTTGAAAATAGGACAACTATACCCTAGTGTCAAAAAATTTCATTGTAAACCTTCCCCGACATCCCTCCAAGTCAGCCCATCCCTTGTGTCGGATTATCCCCATCCTTGTAATTTCTATTTATGTGGTCTCACCCTCACCCATGTGTGGAAAATAATAAAACAAGTTCAAAGGATTCTTTCTAGAAAATCTCTTTCAAGGTGCACATTAGTTTGGAGATGACTTTAAGCCCTAAATTCACTTTGAGCCATTATATTAATGAGCAATGCTCATTTTGTAAGTGACTTATGAATATTTGGGAAATATTTGGAGATTCTGGAGCAATTTCGGAAAAGTTGGTTTTGGAGGTCAAAGGAGCTTGCACTACAAAAAGGAACTGAGCTTCGGAGATGATTTTGGGAGCTCCGAAATGAGTTGGAGGTCAAAAAAATATCAATGGAAATCTAATTCAATTTTCTACATGGTGGTAATCTCATATTTTTCACAACACCCATGAATTTATTTCCACAACTCATTCTTTGCGAGGCATAATGGTAGTATTGATAAAAAAGTACCTTTTTATACGGTTATAAGATGAATCAGACCTTGAGACCCATCCCATACTTCTCAAAATACATTTTATAGTCATAACCATATATGGAAATGCCTAAAAATTCATCTAGGAGCTCCAACAATGTCATTTTCAATCTCCTTTCCAAGGTACAAGCTTCGTCCTTAGCCAAATTGTTTAGTGACACATGTCACCATGAGGCTAATGCACACTTTTGGTGTCCCTATGCCCCCATGCTAAGCCTCATGGACCCTCAACATGACCCTAGGGAGCTTCGATAAGCACCTTTCACCAAATTTCTAGCCCCGCTCCAACTCATGCATGCTTAACACTTGTCATCACCAGGCTAATGCGTACTTTTGGTGTCCCCTAGTCCTGAACTCCAAGGGGACATGGGGAAGAAAAATGCACCCCCAACCTTAAGCCTCATGTCATATGACCCCGGAGACCTCCAGTCAAACACTTTTTGCTAGTTTTTGAGCCCCCTCTCCTCGCTCCGCATGCATGCCAAGTGTCACCACCAGCTAATGCACACTTTTGGTGTCCCCTTGTCCTGTTCCAAGGGGAAAAGGGGGAAAGAAAAATGTGCCCTCTCTCTCTCTCTCTCTCTCTCTCTCTCTCTCTCTCTCTCTCTCTCTCTCATTCCTATAAAACCCAACATTTATCTATTTTCTTCACTCCCCCACATTGTTTTGTTTCTACTCGGAACTTTGGCGAAATTTTCCAGAATTCCTCCACCTTCATTGTTCACTTACACTCATTCCTACATGTTCCCATGATCTTGGTGAGATAATTTTCTTAAAAATCACAAATTTTAAAGGCTCGAGTACATTTTTAACAGATTGACTCTATAGCCCGCAAAGAGAAAATCTTCATAACTTGAAAATAGTTGCATGGATTGACATGAGATTTTTGCATTCTTCCACATTTCTAGACCCATTGAATACTCAAGTGAAAGAAATTACATACAGGCCCTATATTTTTAAGGTGAGAAAACCTCTATTTCACGTCCTCAAATTTTAAAATTTTATTTCATGTTATTCCAGATATCAGGTTGAGCTAAAAATTTATATGTGAGATAAAGAGGAAAAACCCATATGGATTTCGTCAAAATCCAAGGTGATGAAAGACACTTCCCAAAAATATTAAGTCTCTACATGAGAATTTACTATAAATAGAAAATTCTCACATAATGAAAAATTTTCAAGGGCAGTGTGTACGAGGAACATCCAGAGGAACGAGAAAGGTGATCGAAGGTGGTCAAAGTTGAAAAGGTGAAAAGATAAATTTACTAAAAATAGTAAACTCCTATTCGGACACAGAGAAGTGTCGTGTGTCAACCATGAAGATAAAATTTGAAAGCCTTAAACCAATCTCATCTCTCTCTTCTAAGTACTAAGTTGTGGGAGTGTAATGTCACCCATATGGACCTTGAAGATCTCAAAGATTGAATGTTTAGAGGACCGAGAGATTAGTTGAGGACAAATTTTTCACGAGTGAATAGTATGCGGCGGTGGACATCCAATCTCGGTACGGAGCGTAGAATTGCTTTTGCATGTTCTCCCACTATGAACCCGAGACTAGAACCATTTGATTAGATGGTGGCTCAACCACAGATACTTTCTCCCAAAGCCATCTCACATTTAATGTAGATCCCAATTTGGAGCAATATGGCCATTATTTCAAAATAGGTTGCAGTGAAAGAGTGGACCAAAACAAACTCATACCTTCAAGGCCTCGCTCTTGGTTCATGGTTAAAACAAGTGAGAAAACCTTCATGGGTTCCCAAGTCTTTCCTGTGAGGTGAATTGCACAAAGGATATTTAGATGCAATCATCCTTCTCAGTCGGATGATGAGAGAAGAAACCTCGAAGGAATTTCAAGATTGGATGGCCCTTTTCATATTCTTAATCATGGAAGACAAGAAGAGGATTGATTAGGGGTGGATCATCAATCACAACCTTCATCACCAATTGTTTTCAGGTATCGGTCTTGAAGAAGTTCACAATGACTTCATATATGGTGTACGCTCTTGCAAGCTCGAGACCTTTCAAAGGGTTGACACTTGCTCAGAACATTTCTCCCAAGCCACCAACATTCAACGGATATCCTCTATTGGTTTTGAAGGAGATAAATTAGAACTTCACAAGGGTAAATGATGCCTTCACCATGTTCATCATCAAGACACTAGAGGGGAATCTTCACTCAAGGTTATCACCACAAGCAACCTCCTTGGTCAAAAGTATGGATCATATTTCACACAATTTGTCACTTTCTCCTACATCCAAGTTTCCTTTTATGGTCTTGCCCCACTAAGGCTACCTCGGTATCTTAGCGACAAGATCATACTATTCAATATTTATAGACATATTTCCCATGTTCACAATAATCTCAAGAAGCATAAAAGGAAGAATGACTCCTTTCCCATCTCACTTGGAATCTTCACCTGCAAGAGTGTTAATGATGCATCACACATGCAATCCACCTCCGCATCCCTGAGCTTGTGATCATATACACCGAGGGAATACTTCAACATTTGAGGTGATCTAGAAAATTTCTATCTCCTAGAGTCATATCATGTACCGCAGATCGAAGATTATTGGGTGAATTGCATAGATGAATTTGATGTCAAGGAAAGAGACTATATATGGATGACAATCGGACAAATGAGGAGATTCAAGTTTGACTAGTATGAAGAGGGAATTCAAGATGATGACACGAGTTTTATAATCCATAATATAAAGAAGTGAAGGCTTCACCTCTGCCATAGGTAACATGGAGTGTTTGCGAGATGGGAGATATAAGTGAGCGGACCGAAGTTGTAATAAAAATATCAAAAGAATGGTTCAAGAAGAATAAGGTTACCTCCATTGCATCAGGAAGTTTCCCCACCCTTTAGAAATAGGTATTGCACTAGTCTTCATCAAATGTCATGGAGAAGACTTTGGGATCAGTCCATTCCAAATAGAGATCGAAGCATAAAGCAACGGATTCATAGGCCCCCTACTACATTAGATTGAATAAGAAGGTCAAATCAATAGATGATCATGTAGTAAAAGTATAACTTGAATAGAACATGAGACAGTTCACCTCTCAGCTGCTCACTAGCTACAAGATTTCCCACCTTCCATTATCACTCCTTCTCCTCCTACGCAAGATGCACCATCTCACCCCAAGCGGGAGATGATAGTCATGTCAATTGTCGAGCTCAAAACAGATGTGATGTTTCCCTGGATGAAGGAAATGATCACCAAAGAATCTTGTACAATCCCAAAGGTGACAGTTCTGATTATTCAATGTTATCATAATCGCCAAGGGCAAGAAGAAAAAGTTTTCTCAAGTGACTTCGCACTTTTTCAGTGATGCCACGACAATTAGTGTGTAGAAGTAGTCAGTCTAAAGGCAATCAATCCTATTGAATATATGACACTGGCCGAATACATAATTAACACCATTCACCTCAGCCCAACCACTCACGAAGAAGATGCACACATGTTCCAGGAGTCTTTGACTTGCCTCTTCGTGAGGAATCGGAATTAAGGTGAAAATTGATCAGTTTGAAGACCAAGTACAAACACTCTCCTCATATGTGCAACACTTCATGGACCCGAATGCTTCATCGTCGCTCCCAATTGAATAAGTTACCTAATCCGTAGCTTCATGGGGAGTCTATTAAGAAGATGCGGTCCTTCACCATACGAGGGATGATAAAATGAAAAATAGATGAGTATGATCATAAAAAAAGAAAAATTAATACTTCCAGAGTTGATCTCACTGTACAAGTACATGTGTGCCACTACGAGACAAGGTCTAGATGATAAGGGAAGGATTAGAAAAGAAAAATAACATTGGGACCAAGTTCATCCACTAGTGATGGAGATGGGAGATGCTCACTCCCAGGTGTTGGTGATTAGAAAAGTATTCAATTCTCCATCGAGGACTTGTCACATGTGTGGGTGAGAACCCTTTCCTCTCGATACTGAAATGTTGAATTGGGCCATTAATGAAATGGACTTAAATGAGGAGAGTGCTTCAATATACAAGACAACATCAACATTAGAGCACAAAAACTTGGAGTGCCTTCCCTTAATGAGAGCAATCTTTGAGATGATTTTTGAGGCCATTTGAGGAGTATGTTCATAAAAAGGCTAGGGACTCCTTTTCCTTCAACAAAAATACATTGGAGTCTCTATATGAGATCAAAGCCACAATTTCAAACATTGCAGAGAAACATCCATCGTGGTTCGCGAAGAGAAAAAACATCAATGATATCTCATATGGTTGGCTTGAGTCCCTCAGTTGTGTCTGCGCATTCCTCAAGAGCACTGCGGTGGACGATATAGTAAATAGTTCAAGGAGGTGGAAATATTTCCAATGGAACTCGGAAAGGATCAATCAGGTGGTAAGGCGAATCGGCGGAAGTGACATCTTCATTGGCATAGTTCTCTCTCCTTCTCTCTCTTTCTCTCTCTTCTCTTCCCCCTCTCCCTCTCCCCCTCCTCCATTTTTTTCCTTTGTTGAGGGGTTGCACTTTTTCATTTTGTCTTATTCCTATTGTCTTATTCATTTAAATGTGACTTTATCTTGTAATGTAATAAGTCACCCTTAATTAATAAAAGGGGACTTAATTTTATTCCTAGGAATATGAAAAGTCACATGTTGTAAGGGGAAAAATGAAAAGTCATGTGGGGGTAGGCGAAGAGTCATTCTCAAGTCTATAAATTTTGATGACACCCTCATTCTTAAGGGTTGTCAATTTTGTATGCTCAAGGAGAGATTACTACTTGAAGTGAAGAAAAAGAGATCAAAAAAATTCCTCTATTCTCCTCATTTATGTTCTTCTATTTCTCACTATGTACAAATTTGCCAAAACATCAATGAAGAAGAAATGAGTTTATTGCCTTTGTTGATGAGATAATTACTGAAAATTTGCATTCCTAATACTACCTTGTCTTGATGCGAGTAATAAAGTTGTTTTCTGTGTGTGTGTAGAAGTAATTTGATTAATGTCTACAAGAATCTGATTTTCTACATGAGATATTAATTCCTCATTCCTTATTCCCACTCCCTTTCCTACCTCCTCATCAAATTCCTCTATTGTAAGCAATTGTAATCTTTTGTTGCAGGTTCAGTAGAGTGTTCATGTTGGATCCCCGAATTTTAGGCCACCACAAATTTTAATTTCATGTATGCATAATAAATGGAGTTGCACCATTTAAGCGGAGGGACCTAGTGCCTCGAGTGTTGGTGAATATCCACCAATTTTTCCACTGAAAAATTTTCTCACCAACACCTAGTTTGACTAGTTTAGGACAAAATCTGCTTTGGTGAGAAGATTGGTCTTGAAGACCAATATTTTGGCTTATCTAATGATGGTTATCCACTTGAGAGTGAATAGGGATGAAATTTTATACTCTTGTATGAATTTATAAGTCATGAAAGTGTCAACAATGGTTTAAGAATATCTCATTTCCAAAAGCTGGTTCCTAGGCAACTCAATTTGTTGAAGAGGATAAGTTGTTCTATATGATTTTTTGGTTGATTCATGATGTCTACATTGCTTAAAAGTGTTCTTCAGATCATTGGCTTTCCAATGAGTGGCTACATAGCATATTTGAGTTGTTTTGGTATGATATTGGGCTTCATTATTGGTGATTGGTTCTTGGAGGTGCCTAGTTTGAGTAGGAAACAATCCTACTTGGTGGTGATGTGAATGAAATGGATGGTGCAAAATTTTGTGAGCTAATGGAATCTGTTGATATGTTTTGTTTGACATGTGTTAATCCTTTGGAGGCATGATATAGTTGGAGTGAGTGCTTGGAGTTCTCAATGAGCTCGGTGGAGAAGGATGTAGGCTTTTGGCCTAGTTGTGCAAGTTTGAGAGTCTTTATGCATTGATGACCCATATATGTCTTTCATGTTGATTTATATGAGTATTTTGGTGTGTTTATGTTTGGCATGACTGACCTTATGGATCATGGCCCACATGTAGCTATGTTTAGGAGTTGAGTCAAGTATAAAAGTGTATGTAATTTTTCATTTTGAACTAGTGTTGTGGGAGGGAAAAAGTGTGAGCTAGGTGTGAGTGTGAAAGTTAGATGAGGGAATCAAGGCGAGCTGAGAGAGTGTGAAAATTTATAAGGATTTTTGAAGATCTATTTTTCAAGGGTAATTGTCCAAATCAGTCCATGAAAGAGCAAGTTTGAGCAAAGTAGGAGAAGGTGAATTTGAAGAGGGTTTTGAGGTGTATGAGCTGAAATTTTTTATCACTATTTGTTGTGTGAGTAACATATCATCGATGATCTTCCATTTTCAAAATTTATGTGATGAGTAATATGCATAAAATTCTTTTTATGTGAGTAATATCAACAAGGGTTTCTAGGGGTGGGTGCTCCTTGTGAAGTGGGTGCTTCACTAAACAAATCTTGTGTGATGTTTCATATTCATGCAAGTCTTTTGGTTTGAGTAGTAAAATAAAAAAATTTCAGTAGGTTTTCTTCCCCTTGAAGGTTTCCCACTTACATCTAGCATTCTTATGATCTATTGAATGGTTTTTATATGTTGTTAAGCACACATTAATGCATGGTTGGATGGTAAATGGTTTAAGCAAGTTAATTTTAATTTGTTAAAGGTTTGAAGGAATGATTCCATCATGGTTCGTGAAGAGAAAAAACATCAATGATATGTCATATGGTTGCCTTGAGTCCCTGAGTTGTGTCTCCGCATTCCTCGAGCAAAGAATGTTGCACTGTTATATCCCGAGTATAATAAAGAGTTCAACGAAGTGGAAATCTTTCCGGTGAAGCTTCGGTGAGGATCAATCGGGCGGTGAGGCGAATTGACATATTCATCACTATAGTTCTCTCTTCTTCTCTATCTTTTTCTCTCTTCTCTTCCCCTCTCCGCTCCATGTTCTTTTCCTTAGTTGGGGGTTGCACTTTTTCATTTTGTCTTATTCATTTAAATGTGACTTTAGTTTGTAATGTAATAAGTCACCCTTAATTAATAAAAGGAGACTTAATTCTATTCCTAGGAATATGAAAAGTCACATGTTGTAAGGGGACAAATGAAAAGTCATGTGGGGGGTAGGAAAAGATTCATTCTCAATTCTATAAATTGTGATGACACCCTCATTCTTAAGGGTTGTCAATTTTTTATGCTCAAGGAGAGATTACTACTTGAAGTGAAGCAAAAGAGATAGCAAATTTTTATCTATTCTCCTCCTCTATGTTCTTCTTTTCCAAAACATCAATGAAGAAGAAATGAGTTTCTTGCCTTTTTGATGAGAGAATTATTGAAAATTTGTGTTCCTAATTCTACCTTTTCTTGATGCTAGTAATAAAGTTGTTCTCTCTCTCTCTCTCTCTCTCTCTCTCTCTCTGTGTGTGTGTGTGTGTGTGTGTGTGTGTGTGTGTGTGTGTGTGTGTGCAGGTTGAAGTACTTTGATTAATTTCTATATGAATCTTATTTTCTACATGAGATATTAATCCCCCTTCCTTATTCCCACTCCCTTTCCTACCTCCTCGGCAAATTCCTCCCTTAAGCAATCACAAGCTTTGTTGAAAAGGATAAGTTTTTCTATTTGATTTATTGGTTGATTCATGAGATTTAGCATGCTTAGAAGTGTTGTTCAGGTTAGAGGCTTTCCAATGGGTGGCTACATGGTACATTTGAGTTGTTTTGGTGTGATATCGGGCTTCATTGTTGGTGGTTGGTTCCCGTAGGTGTCTGGTTTGAGTAGGAAATAGTCCTACTTAGTGGTGATGTGAATGAAATGGATGGTGCAAAATTTTGTGAGCTGATGGAAGGTGTTGATATGTTGTGTTTGACATGTGTGAAGTCTTTAGGGGCATGACATAGCTGGAGTGAGTGCTTAGAGTCCTTGACGAACTCAATGGAGAAGGATTCGGGCTTCTTAGCCTAGTTGTGCAAGTTTGAGAGTCTTTATGTATTGCTAGCCCATATAGGTCTTTCATGATGATTTATATAAGTATGTAGGTGTGTTTTATGTTTTGCATCTAAGCTTTGGGTCAGACTTGCACATGAAAATGTAGTTTCAACACACACTAATATTATGCTCTATATTATTTCATACAACAATATATTTCTTCTACATCTTTCATTCGTGATACATCGGCTATTATATAACCATTCTAATATCAAATCGACTTCCTATTTAGTAGGAAACCACACTAACAAATAACCCATATAAAAACTAAGCAAACCTATAATCTATTCGTGATATATTGTTGATTCAACAATATATACAACCACGGGGATTCACTTAGGAAAAATATGATATAACACGTGCGTTCAAAGGGTATTAAATAATACCCTTAATTCTAGTTTTTACCTCTAATTATTCAATTGATAATACCCCCTCCCGTTATATTATTAGAATGAAAATACCCCCTATTTTTTCCATGTACCTTACTTACCCATTTTTCCATTACAATTTTATTTACCCCTTTTTATTTCTACCCTAATATATTAAACAAAAATATATTATATTTCTCACTCAAATTTTTTAATATGCATTTCCTCTCGAAAGATAGTTTGAAGCCATTCAAGAATTATTACCAATTACCTTATAAATTTTAAGCTTTAATCATTTATCATTAGTTCTTCAAATAATTAAGATGGTGAAATAATATCACTTGTGTTGAAAAGCATACTCAATCCTAGTTTTATACCATCTTATTATTTCTTGGTTAAGAATCTTTTAATTGAGATTTTTATTCAAAAAGATATTATAATTTAACTTTATGACCACACTCCTTTTACAATTTTAAAGTAATTAGTTTTAAAAACTAGGGTTCAAATGTTTTAATTTTATATTAAAATTAAACCTCCCTTTCCTTTGGCCCACCTCTCTAACCTAACCCTAATACCTAATTCAAAATATTAATAAATTAATCCCTTTCAACCCCTCATGTATACCGGTATATTGAATTTACTTTTACTAATTTTAATTACCTCAATATAAACTCACGTGCTAGGATATTGCCTAGCTAATGAACCCCCATGTATACAACTAACCACCCAAACAACTATTAACCATTTACCATACGGTATGACCCAATACAATGTGAACATTAATTTTCCTAACATTCCCCCCCTTTAATGTTTACATGGTAGCAAACAATTGTCACACATCTTTTTGTAGCTTGTTGCTCGTGCTTACTCATGATCTTGGTATCATACTTGAATCGAAGGTAGAAGAAGGAACACACCAATTTATTATCAACCATGTGTTTTCGGGAACACATTTGACCGACGAGGATGGGAACACGCTCAAGAATCATTTGTTTATCAACCAGTCACTCTAGGGAACACATCTGACCTATCAGTGTGGGAAATCAAGCAGGAACACATTTGAACAACCTTCAATGGTTTTCTAGAGGCTAACCACAAACCTAGGTATGAACAGGAACACATCTGACTTTTCAACCTCTTGAGGACTCGTGATGCTACATTTCTCTATGTTATCTTCACTATGTTATTACATCAGAGAATAATGTAGGAAATAGTCACATACACAAGTGAACAGGGACACACCATATCTATTCTTATTTATCACACCACACCTTTGAAATCCACACCTAACAGAAATGTTGAAAGCAAACACACTACATGCTAAAATAAGGCACGCCACTCTACGAGAAAAAGCACACAAGTGCCACCAAATCAGTGAAGCGTCCCTGTTGTTGGCGGCCCGACAAGAGGTTATTGGTTGTCCTCCAGCCTCCAATGCCTCCGTCCTCCATTTATTGCTACTTAGCTCACTAATATTGACTTTAAGGCTTATTTGAAAATGCCCCCGCCCCCATGTTCAACTCAGACATCGGGTTACACTAAAAATGTGTCTAGTTGACATATAGGCAATTTTTTTTACAATTTTCGACTCTTTTCGATTTTGATGGACACACGTTTGACATAAAAATGAATCTACAAAAGCAATAACTGTTTAAAAAAAAAATACCTTTTATTAAATTTTTAGAGGACCCTATTAAGGACACGACTCTTAATAAATCAAGACTCTTTATTTTAAGAAAATCTAATGAAAGATTGGTTTTGAAATTTATGGATATGGACTCAATGAATTTAATGAAGACTATTTTAACTATAACTGCACTAATTATAAAGACCAAAATTAAAAAAACTTAAGAAAAAAAACTATACCTATGACAAAACTCTACAAAAATATTAAAAGACTAATTTGACACTTTAGATTTTTAAAACATAAGCTAATCAAAAGACAATTGATCACTACAAAATAGTTAATATTATCTATGAGATGAAAAACCTACGATGCACTGTTGAAAGGAAAATTGGTGTTTGGAAGATCGATGCAACAAACTACGCAAGCGATCACATGACATGATCTGGTCAATTCTGGTAGTGCAATGACCAAAGCCTGATATTCAGAGTCGAAACTGTTGAGCATAAGACAGAATGCAACACTAATATGTTGAGCAAACTATAGATCCAACAATTTCATTACGTCATTACTTGCAGCAATAGAAGCGTCTAGTTCGGCATAGGAGTGCAAATTTGTAAACAACTCTTGCAAGCAACAAATATCAACACGTAGCCAGCTGAGACGTTTGAGTGCGAGAACAACGGAGCATAAACAGATATGACTGCGTACACTAGGGAATCATGCACGATTAGGGAAGAGTTGATAAATGGATCGCCAATGTGAACCGACAATACAAGGCTAACAGTATTGTGGCATGAGTCTCCTTCATATGAATCAAGTTCATACACTTCTTCAGACTTTTGCGCCCCTCTACGAGCTCAGCTACAAGTATCCAATACCCTCCATGCACTAGATTTCTTACACCAATTTTGAGATCTATCCAACACAGAGATCTAATGCCTAACAAATGCTACAACATACGCAAAAAACCTAAATATAGAAAATGTACATGTGCATATGTTGAAAGCAGATCAAAACGCAGGGATGGAATCACAAGCAAAATTGTGATTGATTCGATACACCAGGAACAAATGTGAAGAGATTCGATTTGGAAAGACTCAATGCAATAATTTCTGCTTCTAGCATGTCTATATCAACTAAACCATAATCAATTAGATGTACCATGTTTCCATTACAACTTTTTTTTTCTTGAATTCCTCTCTGCAATGCCTATTGCTTTATAAAACAAAACAATCTTTCAGACTATGGTTACCATCAGCTGGGGAAATACAACACACGCCTACCCCATGCTCTCATAGATTTGCCCGATCCTATCTCTACTCTGATTTCTGTCAGTGGATTCACCTGCTCTGATACCAAATCTAAGCTTTGGGTCAGACTTGCACAGGAAAACGTAGTTTTAACACACCAATATTCTGCTCTATATTATTTCATACAATAATATATTTCTTCTATATATTTCATTTGTGATACATTGGCTATTATATAGCCATTCTAATAGCAAACTAACTTCCTATTTAATAGGAAACTACACTAACAAATAACCCGTATAAAAAACTAACCAAACCTATAATCTATTCGTGATATATTGTTGTTTCAACAATATATATGACTAACCACCCAAACAACTATTAACCATTTACCATACGGTAACTACCCAATACAATGTGAACATTAATTTTCCTAACATGGCATGACCGACCTAGCTATGTTTAGGAGTTGAGTCAAGTATAAAAGTGTGTGTAATTGTTCATTTTGAACTAATGTTGTGAGAGGGAAAAGTGTGAGCAAGGTATGAGTGTGAAAGTGATATGAGGGCATCAAGACGAGTTGAGAGAGTATTTGAATGTCTCGAGGAGTGTTGAAGAGTTAGTGTGCAAGTTTAATTGTCCAAATCAGTCCATGAAAGAGCAAGTTTGAGTAAAGTAAGAGAAGGTGAATTTGAAGAGGGTTTTGATCACTAGCTGTTGTGTGAGCAACATATCATCGATGGTCTTCCATTTTCAAAACTTGTCCTTTGTTATGAGTAATATCAAGGGTTTTTAGGGGTGGGTACTCCTTGTGAAGTTGGTACTCTACTAAACAAATCTTGTATAATGTGTCATATTCATGGAAGTCTTTTGATTTGAGTAATATAATCAAAAGTTTCAATGGGTTTTCCTTCCCTTGAGGGTTTCCCACTTACACATCTAATGTTTTTGTGCTCTTGTGAATGGTTGTTATATGTTGTTAAGCATGCATTAATGCATGGTTGAATGGTAAATGGTTAATTTGAATTTGTTAAAGGTTTGATTAGTCTATTGTGCTTCCAACATGAAATGTGCTCAGCAAGAATGGGAAGGTTGTATTTATCTTAGCAAGAATGGGAAGGTTGTATTTATCTTAGCAAGAATGCGTTATCAAAGCTAATAGTGTTGACAAGTGAATTGCCAAATTTGAGTGTCTCTAGTTCATTTTCACTATTGGGTTCACTTAAAATGTTAGGATCGATTGTGAGTCAAAGTGTAATTTGCCTAGTAAATAATCCTAAGTTCATGATGTTCATGATGTTCAATGCCATTTTGTAAGAGAAATAGTGGAGGAGGAAGAAAATATTGTTGGAGAAGGTGTACATGAAAGATTCTTTAATATTGTTTCAAGTATTGAGAAATTTTCTTGGTGCAAAAATAAATAGACATGCTTTATAGGATTTCAGACTTGTATAGATGATTTAACTTATTTTATTATATGGGTGTTTATGGTTAAATGTTATGAGTTGTATTCTTGGCCCATAATTTTGGTGCCCAGTTAATATTGATGTGAGAGTTACTTATTAATGTGAAGCAATGCTTGTATTTGTTTATGGGATCAAATTGGCAGTGTTGAAAAGAAGATCAATGCTCTTGCAATAAGATAATTATGTGCACGCACATGTATCATTTTTTCAATAATTAGCCTAAAAACATTATTTGTTTTAGCATTATTTTAATTAGTTTTAAAAGCCCAATTATGAATGCACCCGATGAGGTATTGGTTGGTATGTGAATTCCGTGTGATCATAATCATCATCATAGACCATAGTTGGGTTTACGGTTGCGATTGTCAGAGTTTTATCCACAGATTTGAATGCACCCGATGAGGTATTGGTTGGTATGTGAATTCCGTGTGATCATAATCATCATCATAGACCATAGTTGGGTTTACGGTTGCGATTGTCAGAGTTTTATCCACAGATTTGATCGTAGAGGCAAGCTCCTTTATGTACACTAGGTTTGCTGAAGCTCCAGATTGTTTTATCTTGCAACTATTTTATCCTGCTCAAGGTTATTACGAACAGTTCAGAAATTTGGTAACGATTGAGTTCAAATTATTAAACATGTCTGATAAGACTTCACCATTATTCTGGCCTGAACAACATTAGATAAAGCTTGAAATTTTTCATCCGGCAAGGGCTTTCACAGATTTGCTTGCAAATTTGGTTAAGGATTTTTGCTAAAAGAACGTTTGCAGTCTGTGCCCGTGCAGTGCCCTGCTGTAACCCTGCTACAGCTCCACTGGCATGGAGTAGATGAAAAGTTGAGAGGGGGGTTGAGAGGGTGGTTGTGCTAAATTTGTTATATAAAATTACAAACCTAAAAAGAAAAATCAAGAAACTCCTAAAACTAGTGAAAAATGAATAATATGCAGAATCATTCTTGACAGCGTTGGCAAGGAGCTGTTGCACACATGCAGCAAATAGATGATTGTGGGAGGCTAAACTGGGTGATTAGCGAAAAAAATTATGCTATAATTCAAAACATTTATCTTCATATGACATTTCTCTCTCCGTATTAGTAAGGAAAGATTCAACAGCTTCTATTTTAGTATGGTATAAACTATTAACCATTCTCGTAACTCAAAACCAACATATATTAATGGAAATATAATGAGGAATGTTTGTGTAACATCACATTGGAAGAATCAAGTGTGTCACAAAACCAATATACATTTAGTGCATCTATCTATGTCTTTAAAAAGAGAGATATATAGCTAAACAGCCTAAAGCTATTGCAACATCAACTAAATGTTGCTGCTGCATCAGATGAGATTACATTACATCTCCTGAAGTTCTTCTTCCTCGTCATCATACTCCCCTTCTTCATCTGCAGTGGCGTCCTGATATTGTTGATACTCAGAGACCAAGTCATTCATGTTGCTCTCTGCCTCTGTGAACTCCATCTCATCCATGCCCTCCCCTGTGTACCAATGCAAGAAGGCCTTTCTCCTAAACATGGCAGTGAACTGCTCGCTCACTCTTCTGAACATCTCCTGGATGGAAGTGGAGTTCCCAATGAATGTGGAGGCCATCTTCATACCAGTAGGGGGTATATCGCACACAGTGGACTTCACATTGTTGGGGATCCACTCCACAAAGTAGGAGGAATTCTTGTTCTGCACATTGATCATCTGCTCATCCACTTCCTTGGTGCTCATCTTGCCCCTGAACATGGCAGATGCTGTGAGGTACCTACCATGCCTAGGATCCGCTGCACACATCATGTTCTTGGAATCCCACATTTGTTGTGTTAACTCTGGAACAGTCAGTGCCCTGTACTGTTGGGATCCCCTGGAGGTCAGGGGAGCGAACCCAACCATGAAAAAATGTAGACGGGGAAATGGTATCAAATTCACAGCAAGCTTCCTTAGATCTGAATTCAACTGTCCAGGGAATCTGAGACAGCATGTCGCTCCACTCATGGTTGCAGAGATCAAGTGATTTAGATCACCAACTGCAGAGAAAACGAAACACCCAAATCAGATTACTTGGAAACACCCAAACCTTGCGTCAAGCATACGCCGTAGTCAAAATAGCTTCAACATGCTCCTAAACCCCTAATCCTTTTCCTCAAACAAACCCATAACCTGCATCTAAAATCTTAAAGTAAACCCAAGTCAAAGAAGCCTCCATCCTAAATCCTTACACCACACCCAAATCAAAAGGAAAACTCAAACTAAAATAACCACCAACAAGCCCTCCGAAGCCCTAAATCATACCTCCAATAGGTTTGTAAACCCTAAATCCTAGGGCATAAAGAAGCGAACAGAAATTTATAGAAGTGAAATGCTTACAGCTAGGAGTAGTTAGTTTGAGGGTCCTGAAGCAGATGTCATAGAGGGCTTCATTGTCGAGGACCATACACTCGTCTGCGTTTTCTACCAGCTGATGAACAGACAGTGTAGCATTGTAAGGCTCCACAACAGTATCAGAGACCTTGGGAGAAGGGAATACAGAGAAGGTGAGCATCATTCTATCTGGGTACTCTTCCTTATTTTCGATATGAGCAATGTGCCCATACCAGAACCAGTGCCGCCTCCCAGAGAATGGCATACTTGAAATCCTGCACAGCAGAAGAAGCTTATATAATAAATCAGCAACCATCCCCCGCACTAAAAAAACAGAGTGTGAAAAAATCAAACAAAGATGAAATACCTTGGAGACAATCACAATTCTCTGCCTCTTTTCTGACCACATCAAGCACGGCATCAATGAGCTCGGCCCCCTCAGTATAATGGCCCTTAGCCCAGTTGTTGCCTGCACCAGACTGGCCGAAGACAAAATTATCAGGCCTGAAGATCTGGCCATAAGCGCCAGACCTTATACTATCCATGGTTCCAGGCTCCAGATCCATGAGAATAGCTCTTGGAACGAACCTGCCACAACTGGCCTCGTTGTAGTAGACATTCACTCTCTCTAGCTGCAGATCAGAGGTCCCTTGGTATCTCCCTGTGTGATCAATTCCATGCTCTAAACACACCACTTCCCAAAATTTGGCACCAATCTGGTTGCCACACTGCCCTCCTTGAATATGCAGAATTTCTCTCATTTTCACTTCCGCACACACCAAAAGACAATTTTCACTAGCACGCGAATTGATCACAACAAATGGAATTGTGGAACAAATCTGCGCATACTCGCGGCTATAAATAATTAAAAAATCCCAACGGCTAGAAGATTCAAATCGTTGATGGTTAGAAATTGGAAGATAACCGTTGGGGAATGGCATCTTAACGGTCCGCTCATCCCACCCATGTAACGGCTATAATTTAATTTGGTGAATTGAATTTGAATTTTGTTTGTGGGGTCAAAACGGTTTTCCTCTAAAAAAGGCGGTATTAAGGGGTTAATGAGTAAGTTTTACCTTACAACCTTTTCAAATATTGGTCCCACTGCTTTCCCTCCCAAAATCCAACTAAAAAAAGTAAGGTCGTGAAATGCGTGTCACTTGTCTTGTGGTCATTACATAACCAAACGTGTACTTTACTTCAATATTTGTTATATAATATACATTTCTCCCTTCCACTACTAGTGGCGGGGTCCGCCTTTATTATGTACAATGAATATGAACATGCACCAATAGATGTGTACCTTTTGGTAAGGATGGGGTCTACTAAGTGGACTAATAATTTCAAATTAATATACTCGAAAGGACCCAATAAATGTGTATATTTGTACAAAATTTAAATCTTACAAAATCTTTATAAAATTTGAACAATTAGTACATTCTTTATTACAAAATATTATGAAGTGACATTCGGAATATTAATTTACACTCTAAATTAAAAGCCAACTTGAATCATTAAAATATCAAGATAAATAAAATAAGGGCATGGTCCCACGAGGGGGGCTCCATAAATATCTCAACATGTGTTTCGAGAGAAAATTTAGGTGCATTTTAGCAATGTTAAAGGCCGTGTTTTTTTATTACTTTCTTTAACAATACCCGCTAAGATATTATAGGATCCCATTGTAGTTTTATGATAATTTGCAGGTAAATAAAAATCATATTTCCCTCTAAAATCACCATAAATTATTGGCGGGAATGCATATTATGTTCTACAAAATCAGCCCAAATTGTAGGGAAAAACTCTCACCCCCTCCCTCCCCCTCTTGAAAGAACCTCTTAACTTTAGGGGCAAATAAAGTGGAGCTCCTATTTTTTAGGCCTAGATTCTATTATTTCTTATAGTTGGCTTCAAAAATAATCATGAGACCCCTCCATGGGACCATGCTCTAAGTACATTTGTGTACATAATCAAAAGTTCACTTGTTTATGCACAGGAACAAACGTGTTCACATTTACCCCATTTCACATATATTCAAGTACTTAAATGCACAACCTTTCAAGTTGTCAAGATGAAATTAAAACACATTTTAATTTTAAAACAAACAAATTTCTCCAGTTTTTTGATCAATAGTGTCCTTCCTTTTCTGAACCTTCACCTCATTAATTGTTGCAACTACAAAAAAAAAATTATTAGACTCATCATTTTTCCCACAAAAATCAAAATTAATGCCAAGTATTAAATATGCCTCCAAAATTTAAATAATCCCTCTAAAATCTATGAATTCGAATTCAAATGGGATGTAGTAATATGTATTGGATGAATATGGTTAACGATTCTTTTGTGGAAACAATTGACATAGCACATGTAATGCCATGTTCCTCGTTCTTCCTTGTCTTCTTCAACGACCGTGTCGCTAAGCATTTAACGATGTTGTACTCCTGCTAACCCTTGTTGGCTTCGCCTTATCGATTACCCTATTAAGGAAAATTATCTTTCTCGAATTCGATAGGTGGTTTGAAGGATGACTTGTTGTTGTTGCGGCGTGACCAACTAGAGGGAACACCTACATAATTATAATTATTATTTTGAATTGTTGATTATTTTGCTTATTATTATTTTGGTCAGGCTCATAAGTGGGTCCTTGTTAATACGATTAATAAAGTATTAATGAGTTGTAATAAAAATAATAATATTATTATTATTTTAATTATCGATGGATGATAACTTCATCATCGATTGTCGATTTGTTATCAACTTTATTGTTAATTATCGATAAGCGATTTTATTGTTTGGATTGGTCGCTTCGCGGATCGAGCCTCGATTCGTGCAAGAGGAGGGTATCCTGTTGCGACGTTGTGGTTGGTCCTTGTCTTGCGTTCATTTGAAACTCCTCTCTAGTTCCTCCTTGGTCGACCAGGCTTGCTTGCGTACTCGTTTTATTTGTCGATTTATGAGCGTTGGGTTTTGGCATCAAAATTTTATCAGATATTATTATGGATTACCTTAAGCTATGTTTTCATTATGTATTGTCTTCGTTTTAGGGTTTTTAATCTTTTTTTAAAAGTTAAAACAAACGAAAATAAATAAATAAATAAAATAAAAGATTTAAAATTTAAAAAAAAAAAACCTGTAAAAAAATTTGTGGGGCGGTTTAGGGCAAAGGGGGCTCGGGCTCCTTTGGGGACTGTTTCCATATTTTGGTTTACTGGAGAGTGAAGTGAAGCCGCCACCGCCATGGAAGGAGGATGAGAGCCCTGACCAAGTCTGCGCATCCACTAGAGGTTGAAGAATGCGTGGGGAA
Organism: Taxus wallichiana var. yunnanensis; assembly: GCA_018340775.1. Taxonomy (NCBI): domain Eukaryota; kingdom Viridiplantae; phylum Streptophyta; class Pinopsida; order Cupressales; family Taxaceae; genus Taxus; species Taxus wallichiana. The sequence continues at coordinate 351,821,526 of CM031242.1, read as the reverse complement.
AAAGCCTTTGAACCTGTGTGACCACCTCACAGATCACAACGTTGTTACAGGGTTTGACCAAATGAAAAAAATGAGACAACTTCGCATGGAGTATGGTTGCGGCTGGGTTCAGAAAATGTGGGGGTTTCCTTAGGGGACAGTCACACTGTTTCACCCATGCAACAAATAGGGCTCCAATCCAATGAGTTACATTTACCACCACTCGACTGTGCCAAATACGAGCCACAGGACAACGTATGGACATCCATCAAAACATATTGGAAATCTGATTTGTTTGTCACTTTGCTAGCTCCTCCCGAGCTGCGCCAAAAGGGGGATTTTACCAGTTTTTAATTTAGTTGTAAGTGCCCTATCAAACCAGTGTGCAAAACATGGGAGCTTTAGAACAGGGAATAGACATCCATCAAAGCATAAAAGGTTAGAAAAATTATGTCAGATGCTGTAGTTGGAACTGCCCTGGTAATGTATGCAAAATGTGGTAGCATGGACAATGCACGTGAAGTGTTTGATGAAATACCTTACGTAAATGTGTTCTCCTAAACTAATGACTATTTGCAGATATGTAGAAAATGAATTTGTTGGAAAGGAACATGAACTGTTTGATAGAATGCCTCAAAGAAATGTGGTCTCATGGAGTGCCATGATCTCATGATATGCACAAAATGGATTTGTGGAAAAGGCGTGTGAACTATTTGTTAGAATGCCTCAAAGAAATGTTGTCTCATGGAATGCCAGGATTGCAGGATATGCACATAATGGATCTGTTCAAAAGGTTTTAGAAATGCACAAGCAACTACTTATTCTGTTGGAAAACTTCAAGTGATCGGGAAGTTGGTGTGACATGGTGGAGGTTAGATCCAGGCTCGTGAACTGGTTGACAAAGTGCCCAAGCGAGATCTTTGGACCGAAGCTCAGGGTTTGACCGACTCCGTTCCTTCCAGGCATGGTTCATCTTCCCTTACCTCTCATAATTCTCATGTTTTAGTTCTCTTTTGCAACTTAATAGAATTTTAAAATATTAGGACTTTAATACCGTTAAATGTTTATATCAACTCGTTGCAAAACAATGAAGTGTTGTGTCATAACTCATGAAGTCATTATAACTCGTTGCATTAAAACATGAACTTCCACCTGCTTTTGTGGTGATTTAGAAAACTTCCTACCCACCTGGATCGCTTCAATATTGTTTTATCGACAAGATGAAATTGACTTCCCATTAATAAAGTTGATCTTCTCCCTATTTAAATAGTTAATTTTTGCATTTTTCGGAGACTCATTAAGTACCCTTCGTAACTCTGAAAACAAGATGTGAAGCTTCATTCGTGTACCTTGGTATGCGTGGAGTCACCTTGACCTTTGGATTGACCCCGAACGAACATATGAGTTCTTTTTGATGCTCTTATAGGAGCCCTGTTACACTGGTTTATAGTAGTAGAAAGCTGTTAAATCTAGAAAGTTGGCTTTCGTTTTGAACCACCATTTGAAACACCTGACAGAGAAATTATTTCTCGTCTTCGCAAACCTCTATTGTTTATACTAGACAATTGCATGGAATATTTAGTTTAGGGAAAAACACTTTTCTCGGATAGTTGGCAAAGCCATTTTGTAGACCTCAGGTCACGGTTGTGAGGTCAAAGTGGACCAATTTCAACTTGTCGCCATTTGAAAATGGTTTTCTAGTTCTCTGTCCCATCGACTCTGATGAATTCTCCTTATATAGGGGAACTAGTAGGAAGTGTCTTGTTGCGTGCTCATCCATCAAACGTCAATTTTGGACGTGGTTTTCTGAGCCCTCGAGCTAACTTTTGTCCTTTTTCAACTGGGTCAACTACGACCAATGAGCCCCGAAAACTAGCCGCCAAACGCAAACCGTTCACTTTTTCCCAATTCCGTCAGTTGTTATGAACTCTTGGTATATCTGGGGACACGTAGAAAGTTAATCGTGGTGTGCGTTCTCATCGGAAGATAACTTTTGGAAGCGATTTTTAGCCTCCAAGCCCATTTTGAACGGTTTGTAGTGAATGAGAAATAGAAAGCTGCGGGACCCTCGTAGGGTTGTCAAACCACCCTGGAAACTTTTAACACATGCAAATAACTATTTAAAACACTATAGTGTAACTTGTTGTGTGCATTAGAACTTTTGGCAAAACGGTGTTTTCTCTCTCTTCCCTTCTCTTTCTCTCTCCTGGGTTACAAAATGAAATGAAATGAATACATGTCTCTAAACCTTTTTATTTTGATTGCAAATTGTAATTATTATCATATGTAAATGGGAAATTGAAAATGATAATTATGTTAGGTTAGGGTGGATGCCATATCGCCATCCAATTATCGCGATATCATACTCATGTGGTTTTGCAGGATAAAAGAATGACGACGAAAAGGCGAAGTGTAATTCATTTAGTATCATTGTAATTTATATAGTTCATTGTTAAATGAATAGATGTATAATGTTTTCCTATGTTACAAAAGGTTGTATTTGATAATTTGTTGCTATGTATGAGATGTCTTTTTTTTCAGGGACATCTAGGAAATGTGCATTTAATCTTAGGTTCAATTTTGATTCATAGTACACATGGTAAAAAGGTTTGATATTTATATAAAGTAAATGAATTTGAAGTAATATCTTGTAGTGCATATTCAATATTCAATAAATGATCAATGAGTCATCTTGTGCTTTCATACTTGGTAAATGTAATAAAGAGAATTAAATCGAAACACTCTACCCTTGTCCAATATCGGAGTATAACCTATTTTCATGTGTGATACTCCTTACCGTAGATGACATTGAAAACCGTAGGATGAACTTAATCTCTGCACTCGATGGAACCTCCTAGTTTGAGTAAACAAGAACCCGAGAATGGGCTTATCGTCTTAGTCAGTATGTTTAGTGACATTGCCTTAAACCTGTCTGTTAGGAGTGACACAGTCAAAATTTTCATGGAGTGTGTAGAGCTAACTCCTCCTCCGTAGCCTAGCAGACTACCTTTTCATCCAAAGATAGATTTAAAATTAATTTTCTTCATCGAATGAGATCCCTGTTGGATCCAGACGACATAGGTGGAGGTTGTGACTTAGTTGCTCTAAGTCTTAAACTATTGTTACTGAACTCCTTAGTTCTACTCAGCTAAATGTGTTACCTTGGTATTCTCTCAACATAACACCTTGGTCCTTTCATGAAGGTGGTTTAGCATAAATTTGTTCTCTCGCTTAAACCTCATTTATAGTTGATGGGTAGACCCTTAGGTGAAGTTAGAATAAATCTGAAACTCAGTTGATTTGGATGTTAACTTAGGGTTCGCGTGTAGCTTCAAGTCTCCTAATCATGTATGTCTTCAAGAGGTTAGGCAAACCATTTCGTAACTCCTTTTGCAAGACAATGCTAGTAATTAGGTCATAACGTGACGTAGAAAATAAAGCATATAAGAGTAAACAATGAGAGTTGAGGTTCGAATAATGCCACTCTTGGAGACCTTATATCTCAATTAAATATCTTTATGTGATTCAAAGAATATGTATTGCACTGTTGTGATCAAACTACGAGAAAACAAAAGATATATATAAATATAAAAAGGAAGTCATTAAGTCATTGATTTAGAATAACTATGGTAGGGAAATAACCTTACCGTGATCGAGGAATGTTTTGTGGTAAAAAGCTATCTTGTATTTTAAATCTTAATATCGCAAAATGGACACTAAGTCACATTCACAAGAGTTGTAAGTGTAAAAGGTAGACATTGAATATATGTTCGAGAAGAATATTCTTAACATAAGAACAAGATACTTAAGTATTTTATATGCATTCAAATTATGCCAAATAAGTATGCAAGTTATGGAAATTTTTATAAAGAATAAGAAGCCAACTTAGAATGGTCAAACTGCAAATTAAATGTGGAATGAACTTAAAGTTTTGTAGGTGGACAAACGAGAAATTTATCCTTACACAATAATGTTCTTGGAATGTTAATCGTAACTAAAATACAATTAAAGAAAAGATGTGTTGTGGGTTTGCCTATCCTTGAGTCTTCTTTCTATGGTTGGGGCATCACTAGGATTCGTTTGTTGGGAAAAGTGTGGCATTGACACACCTATGATGTTTTCTTATGTCTATGTGAGTCGATGACTTATGTGATTGTCGTCTATGAGTCGAGTTTCTATACTTGGAGCCCGTGCTATGTTGTGTGTAGTGAGCAATGTAAGTCAAAAAAATAAATTATCCTGGTATTTTACTGTTGTAATTGTGTGTGTAAAATGTGGGCACTACAGACATAACTGGTAGAGTTGTAAACCAAATTCAGATTTGCAAGGAGGCCATATATACATGGGGTAAATGAATACTACCTTCTTAATATTCAATGTATTCAAGGAATGTATGAATATGTGAAGAATGTCAGAAAATAGATATAATGTTGAATACGTGAAGAATGTTTGTAGATGTAATTAATATTTGAATCACTTATCTTAACATCTAAGGAATATTTAAGTGTTGTCTTAGTTTATGCAGTTAATATTTGAATATCTATGGTTAACTTTATATTGAATAATTGAATATGTGAATGATGCTAGAAAATACACAAAAATATTAAATACAATATGAATGTTTACATATATACAATGCATATGTGAATCACTTACCTTAACAAATGTGGATTATTTGAATATAAATAAGTGTTGTCTTTGTTTATGTAGTTAATATTTGAATATCCATGGTTAACTTTATATTGACTGATTGAATATGTGAAGGATGTCGAAAATAGACAAAAGGTTAAATACGAGAAGAATGTCTACATGTGCAATGCATATGTGAATCACTTATCTTAACAAATGTGGAATATCTGAAGATAAATAAGTTTTGTCTTTATTTATGTAGTTAATATTTGAATATCAATGTTAACTTTATATTGACTGGATGTAAATGTGACCAATTTGAGAAAATAGACAGAATGTTAAATACGTGAAGAATGTCATTTATTTCAATGCATTTTGTTATTCCTTTGTTTGCCATGAACTCTTCTAATACAACGTAGTGATTGTCCAAAAATATTTTTTCACCCATGCGTCGACCTATTGTTTTTCTAACCAAGCATGCAAACTACTATTTTTTCAAAGTGTATATTCTTTTATCTCAGTGCATTTTTTCATTTATTGGAAATATAGTGTTGTTTGTGTAGTTAATATTTGAATATCCATTGTTAACTTTATATTGATTGGCTAAATATATACTGGAATTATTGAATATACATTGAATATACAATTGTAACTTTTTCATTTTATACTACACATTCAATCGTTTAGTGTGCAATTTGAAATTACTGAATATACATTGAATATGTTGTTAGTTCATTGCATGTTCTTATTACATTGCTATTAATGAATAAATACTTATATTTCTAGGGAGGCCACATATTCAGGTTGTAAATGACAATTGTCTTTTACTTCCCATTCACCAAAAATAGTGTTGTTATTGACCATAGACTATTGTTATTGAGTAATGGGTTTCATTTTGACTTGTTGTTTTCAACCATGCATGTTGAACTATTGTTTTTCAATGTATATTCATTAATTTCAGTGCATTTTGTTTATTCCTCTGTTGCCATGAACTCTTCTAATACAACGTAGAGATTGTCCAAAAATAAGGTTTTTTCACTCATGCGTCTTATAGTTTCAAAAAACAGTGTTGTTATAAAATATATATTGAATATATGGGAATTAATGAATATATGATAGTAATTTTATTATTTCAAATAACGCATTCAATGAAAAAATTACGGTATATATAGTCGATGTATATTCAATAATTTTAGAGTATGTGTATTCAATGTTCATATCGCCACAAACTCTCTCAATTCAAAGTAATTACCACTAACCTTCAAACTATATATTCAATAATTTCAAGGTATATGCAATATGTGAATGCAGTATGAGTTTGTGGTAATGTGAACACTGAATACCCGTTGAAATTTTTAAATTTTCATAGTTAACCAAAAAACCATTTTTTCCATGCCAAAAACTAATTGTATCCACATGGCAAGCAAACAAATTAGCATATATTCCCAAAAAAACCACATTCAATTCACTTCACATCATCCCCTACCACTCTGCTAGCCTCCATCGACCACTTTTACCAATGCACCATTTCGACATTCAATTTCGTAAGTAAATGCATGGCATTACATTTAGCAAGGCGCATGGGGCATATAGTTGAACATTCCCTCCCCTTCCAGCCCCTGCGACAAAGCCGAACACCCTTTCTACTACCTGTAATCGAACCGAAGATTAGGTGATCCCATTTCTACAATTTCTTAGATCTATTCTCTCCGGTTTCATAAAATGAGAGCATTCAAAGGAAATAGCAGCTTTACAATCGTATATTCATTCTATATTGAGTTGTTTCTATGCATGTTCTTGTTTAATCAAACATTACCAGTTTTACAAACATATATTCATTCATTATTGAGTTGTTTCTATGCATGTTCTTGTTTAATATTTTGTTCAACACAAACTTTGTTGATTCATCACATTTTAGCATTTTGTACACATTTCTACATAGGGTTATTTATTTTACTTTGTCCTAAATAATTGTAAGACACCATAGTATTCAAGAGGAGGCCTAGAAGGAGGAAGTCATGAATGGACCCTAAAAAAGGGGTGTTAAAATTGATTATATACCTGAATCGAGGAAGAGTTAGCTGAAGCTAATAAAAAACAACAATTTTTGGCCCAGCCAAATCACAAAACAGAGTTAAAACCAACACCACAACTAGAGGTAACTACTAATGTTAGCGGGCAATGCACAACAACATATAAAAAAGTTTGTTTCGAAACGAGTGGATGATTGAAGACATCGTTGAGCAACAAAATATGTTGAAGAGAATGGGTATTCAATTTGAGGTGCTTGCAGAAAAGTGGGGTGTCTCAACGGGTTCATTATCTAACTAGCTGAATGGTATCACAACTATGAAATGTAAAGGACCCCCAACCATTTTAATGTCTCAAGAAGAGTCTGAAATTGTACAATATTGTAAACATGTGGCTGATATGGGTCATGGTCTACAAATTAACTCATTAAAAGTGTAGACACAAAATCACACACTTGAGCCTCGAAAGCATACTAGGAATATTCCTTGGATTAGTGCTCACATTATTGTTTGTAATAGTTAAATGTAATATTCATATATTACATTAGTAAGTTAGTGTGTTAGTAAGATATTAATATTGTTATATTAATATGTTGTGCCCCATCCCTCATGCTCTTTTTCTTCTTCGACGACCGTGTTGCTAAGTGGCGAATGTCATTGCTTTTCTGTTAAACATTAGGGGCTTCACCTTGTCGAGCTTACCTGTTGATCGCTCTTATGCTTGGGCTCTTGATTAAGTGATTTCGTTTTGTCCCTATCGTTTAGATCCTAAAGGATTATTCGAATCCCTTTTAGGTGTGAGGGCATTTTAAAACATAATAAAAATAATTAATAAATGAATGGGTATCAATTATATTTTTATATGTGTATAATAATAATAAAATTTTATTTTGAATTAATTAAGCCTTTTCAGGCCCCTACGCATGCTTTTATCACAAAGTTATTGGCTATTTGACGTTTCTCGCCCACCAAAATTTGTAAATATGTATGGTCAATTTCTCTTTTTGCTTAGCGTGGAAATATGGGATTCTTTGTTTCCTTGGTTCCCGGAAAGTGGGTGCGTGGAGTTTAATGGCCGCCTTTTTGTCCTTGGTTTTCCTTTCTAGCTGTCTTCTCATTAAATTTCTAACCCGACTGCTGGAAGATGCTTGGCGTGGCATGTGTTTTGTGGGGGGGGGGGTTTTCACTGTGTTAGTGGCTTTTTGTTTTGTGCAGACTGAAATTGTGTGTTATGCACTACCCACCTTATTTTCTTTGGATCAATGTCCCTCCTTGTCTCTCCCTGGCTCGTGATTACGGCCTACAAGGATTTCTCCTGATGCTGGCCACGTGAAGAGTGTTGGTGCGCATTCCTTGATGGCTGGGACATTTCCTTTGTTGTCTCTGCATGCTCTAGTTACCCTGCTGGAGAGGACACCTTTGCACTTGCCAAATCTCCTCTAGCGCTGTCTGCAGGAAGGGTAGAGGCGACTGATCAGGTGACACAGACGTGGCAGATGTTGTAGTTGCTCTACTGCCCTGGTAGACATGTTCACACAAAACAGACGTGTAGGAGGCTGAAAGATGTTTGATAGAATGCCCCAAATAGATGTGGGCTCATGGAATGCCACGAGGGCAGGATATGCACAAATGGGTTTGTTGAAAAGGCCTTGGAAACTTCCAATCAAATGTATTTGGTACGTGTAAGCTAGACCTCCCAGCCACTGTCAAAGTGGGAGCTTTAGAACAGCGCATGGACATCCATCAAACAACATGGAAGATAATAGTTTTTTTTTATATGTCTTGTCAGGTGCCCAGTTTGGCACGTATGCAAAATGTGAAGGCATACACAACTCATGCGAGCTTTTTGACAAAATACCTGAAAGATATGTGGCCTCCTGGACTGCAATGATAGCAGGATTTGCAAAAAAAAATTGGGTCTGTTTAAAAGGTGTGGAACTGTTTGATTTAATGCCTCAAAGAAATGTTGTCTCATGGAATGCCATGATGGCAGCATATGCACAAAATGGATGTGTAGAAAAGGCACAAAACTGTTTGACAATATGCAATTCCAACATCCTTAGTGTTTGTGCCAAAATGGCAACGTAGGAGTAGGTTATGGACGTCCATGATAGTCCAGAAGACCACATAATCGCCCTGAAGCTCGGTGGTTGTTCCTTCAAATGCAAACACCTAGTGTCTTCATGGACATATTTTCCATTGCTAGTATATCCCAGACTATGTTAAAATGGGTGCTTTGAATCAAGTCGTATGGATATGGCCATTGCATGTAGTTGTAAATGCTTGGTTAGACCTGAATGCAAAGCCTGGAATTAGAGACAAAGCACATGAAGCATTTGACAAAGTTCCTCCAAGAAATAAACACAGATTAGCCCACGTGGATAGCTGAAATTTCATGCAAGGATGTGCACATAATGGATCTGTTTAGAAGGTTTTGGAAACGCACAAGCAACTGCTTACTCTGTTGGAAAACTTCAAGTGATCGGGAAGTGGGTGTGACGTGGTGGAGGTTAGATCCAGGCTCGTGAACCGGTTGGCGAAGTGCCCGAGCAAGATGCTGAACCAAAGCCTGCGGCTTCGACCGACTTCGTTCTCCAGGCATGGTTCTTCTTTCCTTACCTCTCATAATTCTCATGTTTTAGTTCTCTTTTGCAACTAAATAGAATATTAAGTTATTAGATTTTTAATACAGCTAAATGTCTCTTCAACTCATTGCAAAACAATAAAGTGTCGTGTCGCAACTCTCGAAGCCATTATAACTCAACTACTTTAAAACATGAACTATCACCCTCGCTTCAAGATGACCTAGAAAACTCTTACCCTTTTGATCGCTTCAATATTGACCGACTGACAAATTTGACTCTCCATTGATTAAGTTGACCTTCTTCTTGCTTAAAATAGTTAAATTTTGTAATTTTCGAGACTCACTAAGCACCCTTCACAACCCTAAAATGAGATGTGAAGTTTCATTCGTACCTTGGTATACAAGGAGTCACCTTGATTTTTGGTTTGACCCAAATGATCATATGACATGCTTTTGATGCTCTTTTAGGAGCCTGTTACACCGGTTTACAACAAGTGGAGAGTCATGTTAAAACTAGAAAGTTGGCTTCGTTTGGGACCACCAATTGAAACTCGGAAAGAGAAATCACATTCCGTCTTCGCAAACCACTAGCGTTTATACTAAACAAAGGCATGGAACATTCAAAGGTATAGGAAAGAGCATCTTTGGGATAGTTTGGCGAAGCCATTTTGTAGGCCTCGGTCGCAGTTTGACGAGGTCAAACTAGTCCAATTTCGTCTTTTCGCTCCAGAAAACTTGTCGCCGTTCGAACATGGTTTTCTAGTTCTCGGTCCCGTTGACTCGATGAATCCTCTTTATATAGTGGAAACTAGTGGGAGATGGATCATTGCATGCTTCTCCATCAAACGTCAATTATGGACACGGTTTTTCGGGCGCTCGAGCTAACTTTTGTCATTTTACAATTGGGTGAACTACGACCGGTGGCCTCAGAAAACTAGCCGCCAAACGCAAACCGTGCGCTCTTTTTCAATTCCGTCAGTTGTAATGAACTCTTGGTATCTCTGGGGACATGTAGAAAGTTAATTGTGATGTGCGTGCTCATCGAAAGATAACCTTTGGAAGCGCTCAGCCTTCGAGCCCGTTTTTGTACGCTTTGTAGCTATGAGAAAATGTAAAAGTAGAAAGTCGCGGACCCTCGTAGGGTTACCAAATCACCCTGGAAACTTTTAACACACGTAAATAACTATTTAAAAACACTATAATGAAACTTGTTGTGTGTATTAGAAATTTTGGCAAAATGATGTTTTCTCTCTCTTCCTTTCTCTTTCTCTCTCCGGGTTTATAAAATGAAGAAAAATGAAATGTAATGGATACATGTTTCTAGACTTATTTTATTTCGTTTTCAAATTATAATTATTGTCAGATGTAAATGGGAAACTCAAGGATGAAAATTATGATTGATTAGGTTGGATGCCATGCCAGCGAATTATCGCTGATATCATGCTCACGTGGGTTTTGCAGGATGGATGATTGACGACGCAAAAGGCGATGTGTAATTTTAATTATTGTAATTGTAATTTTTATAGGTCATTGTAAAATGAATAACTGCCTAATGCAGCCTCTTGTTACCGAAAAAAAATTAGAAATGAAATTTGTTAATATGCATGATATACCAGTTTAGGGATACTTAGGAAATGTGCTTCTAATCATCGGTTCAATTTGTTCTTAGTTGTGTATGGCAAAAAAGGGGGTTTGATTTATACATAGTAAATTGAAATTGAAGATAATATCTTGTAGTACCTTCTCAGTATTCAATAAACGACTAAATTAATTACTGGGTCATCTTCTTACCTTGTAAACTTAATAAAGAGCTTTAATGGGAACACTCAACATTAATAAATTATTCGTGCATAACTTGCCTGCATGTGTGATTCTTTTTTTACCATATAAGGAATTAAATCGTAGAACGACCTTAAACTTGCGCTCGATGCGACCTTCTAGGTTAGGTAAATACAACCCCTAGCTGGAGTTTACCGTCTTAGTCTTTATGTCTAGCGACATTGTCGTGAACCCATGTTTAGGAATGTCCTGGTCCCACCTACCCAGAGTATGCGGTTTCCTTCTAGATTTGGTAATCGTGAGAAGAATGTTCTCTCTTTAGGTCCAACACCAGGCTGAGTGGTGAAGATCACCTTGGAAGTCACCTTCTGAGTCCTTGTTAGAAGGAATGACTAAGCGGTGTAACCTTCCCATCTGTGGAGTAGGTAGAGATATTACTCCCTTGTATCCTATTGGATTTCGGGCCTTACGAAATTAGATCTAGAAATTAACTTCATCAGTGAATGAAATCCCTGTTGGATCCAAACGACCTAAATGAAGATCGCGATATAGTTGTTCTATGTCTTGCATTCTCGTTAGTGAACCCTTTTGTCCCTCGTAGATAAATGTCTTGTCTTGGGCTTGTGAAAATTTAGTGCCTTGATCTTTCACGAAAGGATTATAGGGTAAATACATTTTAACCTTAACCACACCTATAATAGAGATTGAAGCCCTGGGTGAAACTGGAATTAAGCTTAACCATGTGCTTCTTTAATATGTCAGACAAGTACTATCGTAACTCTTATGTTTAAAATGATAGTAATCATGAGACCCTAGTGCGACGCAAAAGTAAATCATATGAGAGTAAAACCAAAATTTGAGGTTGGAAATAATGTCACTGGGAGTCCTTATGACTTAATTTAAGCAACTTCATGTGTTACAAAGAATATGAATTGTCAAATGGTGTGATCAAACTTCGAGAAAACAAAGGATGTATATATATATATATATATAAATTTGGAATTCAGCAAGTTATTGTACTATAATAATAATGGTAGGGAAATAACTATTCCGTGATCGAAGGATGTTCTTGGGAAAAGGCTATCTCGAATCTATGTCTTCCTTAATCCCAAGATTTCATCTTGACATCACGTTAGATTTTCTTGTGTAGCAAGAGTAAATTTTATACATTAAATAAACGTTTGAGAAGCAAAATCTTAACATAAGAATGAGAGAATTAGAATCTTGTAGGCACTTTGAAATATGGAAAAATACTTATGTAAGTTCTGAAGATTGTCATAAGGGTAAAGAGCAAAATTAAATGGTTGAACAATAAGTGAATCGTGAAACGAATTTTCAGAACATGTAGGTGGAAAAAGGGAGAAAATCATTCTTATCTAATAATGACCTTGGAAAGTTAGCCATAACTAAAATACATTTAAAGTAACGATATGTCATGGGTTTGTCGTTCCTAAAGTCACGTTTCTTGTGGTTGGGTCTTTGCTAGTATTCGTTCATCGGGAAAAGCATGGCATCGACGTGCCGATGTCGTCTGCATGTGTCTATGTGAGTCGATGACTTATGTGATTGTCGCATGTGCGTCGAGTCCTGTACTTGGAGCCCTTGCTGTGTTGTGTGTAGCGTGTATTGTAAGTCAAAAAAAAAATCCTGGTATTTTACTGTTGTGTTTGAGTGTGAAATTATGGGCACTACATAATATCATATTAGTGTGAGAAAATAAAAGATTGTAATATTATTAATATAAGTCATAAAACAACTCATTATTAATAATATAGGATATTGTATTAGTTGTGAGTTTGTTGAATAAACAAGTCATGTAGATTATTGTGTGGAGATATTGGTGGGATATATGACAGAATAGTGGTGAGTGATCATAGGAGAGATTCTCTAGGAGAGATTAGTGGGATAATATTGGTAAGCCTCATCTCCTTGTTTATAGGAAATGAAAAGGCTATATATTGTAAGCTCTCTCACCATGTAATGTGCTCCAAATTATTCAATCAATAATATAGTGTGTTTATTATATTTTTGCTCTTATTTTGTGTTTATGTTATTATCTTCATTCTAGAACATTGTCTCTTATTGATTTGTACAATTATATAATGTAATTGTTGCTTATTTATATTAGATAAGCTATCAATTTGACATCATCCGTATCGAACAAATCCAATCCGAATGAGAGTCCTGTGAGGGAGAAGAGAATTGAAATTCCATTTATCTAAATGCAAGAGTGGTCTGACCATCTATTTACAATAGTCACGTAGCTGTCAAGATGCACTTGGATGAATCCACAGCCGAGAAAGACGTGGAAGTTACTGTCAACCCTACATCTATATTTGGTTCACCCACGTCACAATTTTTGTCAAGTTTTAGCTATCTCTTGCGCATGTTTGCATGATCGAATTGGTGCTTGTATCTCTATGCCATGCCTTGCTTGGTCTTCTCTTCAACTAAATATATATCTTCATTTCCTTAACGCTATAATTTTGTTCAATATTTATTATGGGTGCAGCCTGATTTTCCAAATGAACACTCACGAATTTTATATAAAGGAATGCTCACGGCTAGTTATATAGCATCTGCCATTACCTACTGGAGAATATCAAAATCCTAAAGTTCATCCACGTGGAGCATATGGATTAACAAATAATGTGAAAACCATTCATTATTTCTATTCAAAGTTTTTATTTTAATTGTGTAATTAGTCAATGTCAAGTCTCCCTATCATTTCTAGTTTCCAAAAACATAAAATAAAATAAAATAATCTATGGTTTAGGTTTGCTTTTATTATTTAATATGTTTTAAAGTTTTTCATAAAATTTGTTTTATATTGTTTTTTTTAAAATTTTGTTTAAGTAATTATTAAATAGTTTTTATTTTAATTATTTTGTTCTTTTTCTTTTTAGTTTTTTTAGATTATTTGTTAATATCATTTATGTGTATTGTCAATTTTATTGTCTTGTCAACGTTTTAACTAGTTTTGTATTTAAGTCTTGAAAAGTTAAATTGTGACATTGTATTGTCTCGGCATTGTCAAAGTTAGTCAAAATATGTGAGTCAAAAAGTAAAAAAAAAATTGTCTTACGGACGCATTTTCGTGTAATCCAACATTCGGTAATATTTTAACCTTATGGAGGTAATATTGATAAATGAGCTTCAAAATTACATCTTGAGTTAAGGAGTGACATAATGGAGGCTAGAGGCAACGAGGAAGGAGGTGTTTTAGCGACCTCTTGTCAAGCACCATCGATGAGGCCGCAATACTTTGCTTTGGTGGCCATGTTTTTTTAATTGTGTTCGGTGTGTTTTCTTTCAACATGTGTTGTAGTAAATAAGAACAGATGGATAATTCTGTTCATAGTTAGGAACATATTTTCCTATATTTTGTTCTCCTTTGTAAAATGTGAGTGGGGAAACATGTATGTTGCTATGAAAGTGGTTGGTGGTCCACTAGAAAACCAATTTGAGAGTTTGTGAATCTCTTAGAAAATCACATACATAGTGGTTAATGGTTCCACTAGAAAACCTATTGGAGTTGATGGTACTCTTTGAAAACCATCGGATTGTAGAACATGAGTAGGTACTAGACAAAACTCACCCATGTTTGCACTAAGGGGGGAATGTTAGGAATATTCCTTGGATTAGTGCTCACATTATTGTTTGTAATAGTTAAATGTAATATTCATATATTACATTAGTAAGTTAGTGTGTTAGTAAGATATTAATATTGTTATATTAATATCATATTTGTGTGAGAAAAATAAAAGATTGTAATATTATTAATATGAGTCATAAAACAACTCATTATTAATAATATAGGATATTATATTAGTTGTGAGTTTGTTGAATAAACAACTCATGTAGATTATTGTGTGGAGATATTGGTGGGATATATGAGAGAATAGTGGTGAGTGATCATAGGAGAGATTCTCTAGGAGAGATTAGTGGGATAATATTGGTAAGCCTCATCTCCTTGTTTATAGGAAATGAAAAGACTATATATTGTAAGCTCTCTCACCATGTAATGTACTCAAAATTATTCAATCAATAATATAGTGTGTTTATTATATTTTTGCTCTTATTTTGTGTTTATGTTATTATCTTCATTCTGTAACATTGTCTCTTATTGATTTGTACAATTATATAATGTAATTGTTTCTTATTTATATTAGATAAGCTATCAATTTCACATCAGCACTTACATGATTCCTAAGCAAGAAAAATAGTAATTGACAACTATCTTTGGCCTTTTTTATTTGTTTCTTTCTTTCTATTTTTTCTTACACGCCCTATAGCCCAACCAAAATTTTACTTATTTATCTTTTATGGATTTAGACATCAATGCCCCGGTAGGACAACAAAGACCCAGTGCTCATGTCCCCTCTGAGCGTCCCTGGCCCTTTCTCACCTTATTTGCTCCTTTTGGGTCTCTTTTATCTTTTGGGAATATTTTTCAATTATGGGTCGGCATTCCAATTGTAAATTATAAAATTCAAACAAGGGAATCATATAAATACATAGTTATGTGTTCAAAATCAAGGACCAAGCACTAAGCATTACTACTATCACCTAAGATTGCATTCAAAAGGCACCTTAAGCACTTCAAGGCATCCATCCAACATCCATTCAAGGGATAAGGGATGCATACTTCTACATACACAACATAGGAAATGGACATTCATTCTATTACATCCACACATTCTACTACATTGCTACATTCTAGCTATAACCCGTTATTAAGTGCAACTTGCAAAAGGGCATCCTAGGGCACAATTTCTACACACACATGAGAAATATATGAAGTCTGAGATGTAGTGTAGTGCTCAGTCATAAATTCACTCTTGGGGTGACTATCGGGGTCTGTCTAACTCCACATTCTATATTTTCCTTTAAAGGTTTGATGTGGATTATGGGCTTGTGCAGGTGAATTTATCTTTTGCAGGTTATAGGTATCTTCGACGATCATAGTGCCAATATCAAGTGATCGGCGAAAACAACTACAACATAGTGAAAACTAGATTCCGGCCATTTATGCAATCACGGGTGCCCATTAGTAGTCTCCGAACCTAGATGCCCTTGCCCTAGTGTGGGCACCCATGTATGGCTCTGTTATGAGTTACAAAATTTATACTAAGCATTTACAACACTCTACCCAACCTGTTCAAAACTCTTCCTAATCTAGATCAGTTCCATATCGAGTGTAAATCAGCTAAGTCTCTTCATCTATCTCTTGTGCTTAGGGTTTCATATATTTTATATCTTAGTTCGCTTATGTCATTTTTGTATTTTATCATTTATACATCAATCACTCTACAGTATTATATTTAATTCAAATTAAATAAACTCATTTGGTGAACCCATCGCTTGAACACAACCTTGCTTGTAGGAATTTTCTCATCTTTTAACATGGTTGGAACTTATCCACCTTTTACCGATAAAGACCTTCACGATCTCCAAGATCATCTTGCTAAACATCCACATGAATTAGATGATCTTTTATTCATTTCTCTTGAGGAGGCCACTAATTTAGCTGAGCTTAACCCTCCCACCTCTAATCTGCTTTCATTCCTATCGTAACGTAACCTTCTAACTCTAACCTTCCCTACCTCCACTATTACCATGTACATTCCTACTCCTACCAACCATTTCACTCCACCTCTTATTTATCACACACAAAAAGTATCCTCTTCGAGCACATAAGACCTAGCTTCTCTATATCATGATCTACAAGTTCAAATCCATCAATTACAGTAAGTTACTTCATGTTCCTCTCCATCTCTTGATTCCTCCTTACTTATTCACACCCCTTTTGCACCCACCATTTATGCTTATTCACTTCCTCCAAATTTTTTCACCCCTAAGTTGTCCACCTTCAATGGCCATGGTGATCCTCAAGAGCATCTTAGATCTTTTCATGTGGCATGTCTCGATTATGTGAATGATCATACATTTCTAGCTAAGCTATTTCCTAGAATTCTTCAATATTACGCCATGCGTTGGTTTTATGATCTACATGTTCATTCGGTAACTTATTTTATGCATCTAGTCGATTCTTTTCTTTCTCACTTTTCAATCAATATCGGCACCAAGATCTCTTATGCACAACTTGCTCAAATCAAACAAATATCTAACGAGCATCTAATGGACTATGTGTTACATTATAAGAACAATTTAGCTAAAATGACCAATGTACTTGTTGATTCTAAATTGTAAGATATTTTTTTCCAAATCCTCTTACCACCACTTCAGAGAGTGTCATATTTGAGACCTCTCCTTCATTTGATCAATTATTCCATACACTTAAAATGTGCGAATTCAAACTTCTATCTATGGGAAAACTAAAATATCAAGATACTCCTTCATCATCTTCTAATAGGTTTCAAGCTAAATCAACATTCAAGCCATCTCCTAAGCCCACTAAAGCAAAGACAATTATTAATGTCATCTCTCCTCCGAAAATCTTCAATGGAAACCTCTAAAGTGTACTTTCACCAAGTTACCATATGTACCTCATTTTCTATTGCCTCAACTTCTTGAAAGCAATCTAATCACTCTTCCACTGCCACTCAATCTCGATCCATCTCGCCCCCATGGCTGTAATTATGATGAAAATGATAAATGTGACTATCATCAATGCATTGGGCATTCTACCAATTGTTGTTTCAGACTCAAACATATCATTCAAGATCTTATTGACAATAATTCACTCGAGCTCCCTGAGCCATCTACTTCTAATCCAGTCAATGATAATAAAAAGATAAAAATATTCAATGACCCTTTTCCCAAACATGACATGCAAGCTCTTGATTCTTCATTAATCATACATATTGAGTCGTGCCCCCTTCTTCATCGAGGCCCCTTGACTTTCTTGTCACTTATGTTGATGCATCACCACCAATCATTTCATTTTTAGATCACGATTATCATGTTACATTCACTTATAATTCATTACATATCAATGCTTATATCAATTCATATACTATCAATAACACCATGATCTATCCAACTGGATCCTATTAGTGTGTGCTCAATTACACTTCTTATGGATATCAAATGTCCAATCTCTAATATATCACATATCTAGTTCCTAATTCTTTTGGCTACATTAGGATGCATGTTATAGTTGGGCATCTTACCATGCTTATGTCATTCATTGTGGCATCTTAAATTAAAGGTTGTGACATTGTTTTAGGTCTTCCTCAGCTCCGCATCACTCAAATTATTCCCTCTATGAATAATTTTTGCCTCAAGTTCATTCACAATATTCAAGTTATCACTATTAAAGGTGTTCCACCATGCACACCATTGCCTAATCCTAGTCCCAATGATATCCTTCCACCGATTACAATATCTCGACCTCCCGGGCCTCTCAAAATCTAAGGCACACTCTACACCTAGTTCTCTTATTCACACACGACCTACTTCATGACCTTGTCATCCTCATCAGTCCACTATCCCATCTCGTCATCCTAATTCCCCTACTCGGGTAGCCCCTTCACATAGGTGTTCACCACCTCCTTCACCACATAGGTCTCCTTCACATGTACATCATTACTCTCATACTCCACTGATCTTAGAGCATCATCACATGCCTTTATCTCCTTGGATATCGGGTGGAGGGCCCTTTCCCTTCACTATCATTAGATAGAATTATCTCTTTCTCAAACTCGGGGGGCATCACACTTTCTTTTACCCCCTTTTATCATCATCAGTTGTCTATAATATCTACTATCACACTTTTTTATTCATGTTTAATCTTTCTCAGTACTCTTGCACAACTTGATACACACCTTATATCGTCATTACCCTATGATACACTCTAGTTCCACTGTTCATACTCGACTGTTGAGGGTATAAATCTGAAATGAACCTCACTACATTCACTTTTCACGATCTATGCTTCATGATCTATCTTTCTAGTGCACATTCTCAAACCATTTCCTGATGACACACTCTTTTCCTATGGTTCATTCTTGATTGTTGAGGGGTATTTTATAAATAAATCTCATATCATACACATTCATTGGGGGGCACGTTGTTCCTCCACCCTCACACTTCTCATTCTATTCCATCACAATCATGTTCAATGTATTCTCATATATTGGTTGCACTTACTCTTGCTTTCTTATACTATTTACATGATGCACTTTGCTTACTATGTTATCCGGATACTCAATATGTCATTATCTTTATCATATACACATTTGCATTCACTTGGTATTTAGTTGTGAATGCATATCTCTTACAGGTTCTTACATGATGCAATGATGCTTACTACTATACATTTTACCAAATCCCATTGAGGCTCTGGGGCATCTACATTTCATACTCTAACACATTACAGTGATATTGTTTTATCATTTACTACTACTTTCTAGAACATGACTTTCCATTGATACATACATGCCTTGACATAATTTTTATCTTTCTAACATGATAATGGGTGCTTCATGTGTAAAATTTACTTTGCAGGACTATATGCCACCATGGCTATATGATACACTTTTCTTGTTATGGTTTTCCATTGTATGTTGATTGTTTATGGGCTATACCCTTTGTCTTGTATGCTCATTGCATGTTTTTGGCCCCTTCGGCCCTGATTGTCTTATGAAATTGTGAGTGATTTCCCATGTTTGAAATCCACTTTTTTTGGTCCACTTTGTTTGAAAACTTGTTTGTTACGTTGTATTATATTGCATGCTTACTACTTTTTCTACTAACGCATGTTACTAGACACTTTATTTGCATGTGACTTGGTTTCTACCATGCACATCCCCTCCCCCTACAGGAATATAATACAACACAACATCAGGTCCTCTCTTTTGGGATGCATTCTCCTATCAAAATTGCATGCACCCCAAACAAGGGGTCCATACATTGGGTAAACAAATCACCCATATAACCACTCGAGCTATAGTTTAGGTCAAGACAGTATAAGAACAAAACATCAACACAATCACATAATGACCCAAAATTTGACTTGGGTCCTTGGAACAACATAGACACCAACGCCCAACATTAGATAGTAGCACGTGGCCACTTGTGTTCTCCTCGAGTGTTAATGTCCGGGGGCACATACTGATCATCTTATTGGATTAACAAAATTTATAGAAAGCTTTAGAGTAGTTTCATAGTTACAGGCATAATCCTCCAATCATAGAATGCATTCTATCTCCTACATTCAGTACAATTAGAACAATTCAGAACTAATCAAGAACAAATCAGGGATGTACCATTTGCAGTATGGGTAGAGTCACAGAAGGATAGTAACACTAGACCTCTCTCCCCAACACTTTCTCTTTGGCATGAGATCCCCCAAAAACTTGCACTTGGCACGAGATCACCTAAAAAACTTGCACTTGGCTTGAGATTACCCAAAAAACTCACTCTTCACAAAAATTTTAGGACATTTTTCTATCCGTTTACACTCTTTTACATTAGGTGTGTTGGTGTAGGATATTTACCATGCACATATCTTAAGTACATGTGATTCCTCCACATAGGTGATTCACCATGCTTAGGTTTCTTAGGGTGTCATTATGGCCTTACATGCGTCATAGAGCATCATAGGAGTTTACATTTGATGCTATTCCGGAATGTAACTCCCACTTCTTGACAACTACATTTGTGGGGAGTTAGACACCCCACTACTATATGTACACCTTTCATCTTGAGCAATGGAATGGAATAGAGTATGGGATTTGAGCCATTTTCCCCTTAATGCATGCACATTGCTCTCATGGGTGATTTCTTTCTTTGATCTTGAAGCTACACCATTTCGCGGTTGAGTGCAACGTGTTGATGCTCATGGATTCCCTCCAGATCTTCATCATTCCTCCAACATGGTATCAAAGCTTGGGGATCGGAATTGTGTTTCTCACAATAGTTGCTTACTACTCTCTATCTCGTAGTTTCTTGTGCAAGCTCTCCTTTGCATGTGCTCTACTTGCATTTTTAAAGGGTATTTGGTTGATTTGCACTATTAGTTGCTGAGCTCATGATTGCTTCTATATTGCCTTGACTTTATTACTCGGTTTGTTGCATTCATTACATTCACCAACTCGTGCATAGTTCCCACATGCACTCCATCCATCCAACTTGGATCATTCAGCTCCTTCTTGGTTTGACACGGTGGTTTGGTCGTTTGGCTCTCATTCCTAGTTTTTTTCCTTGGCTCGGGATCTATTTCTGGTTCAAACGTGTGTGATTTGGCTCTATTCGTGGTTTTGAATTTTTCGGGCCTTGCATGCGTGTTTTGAGGTCTATCATAGTCTCAAGTTGCAGGTTTAAGGTTCCATATAAGTTCTTCTTGCAACATTGCATGGTGTTGAGGTTTTTTAAGAAAAAAACTGGTTTTTGGGCTCAACTCGGCCCCCACTCACCTTGGTAATGCTCCCCAACTCACTCGTTCACCTCTATGGTCATCCCATTCACCATTCCTTCGACTCACTTGCGAGTTTTCATTGGTTTTTTTTTTGTTGATCTTCGACCACTCGATTTGCATACTTCGCTATGCTACTACTTTGGGATCGCCCCTAGATCATGGTTTCTGTGTGTTGGATTTCAGATTGCTTTGCGTTACGTGGTTGAACACGTCTTACATAGCCACTAGTGATCTCGACCTCCTGAATCATATTCAACGTCGGGTCATGTTACACTTCCCCCCTGCGATTGAATCTTCGAGCTCATGTTTCCATAAATCACCTTGGTCTTCTCATTAAATCGGTTTATTTGCTTGTTTTGACAACGTTTTGATGGCGTGTTCATGTTTTCCCCATATGTTGCATTGAACCCAATCCTCGAATCTTCCTTGTTCCCATCCGGTTTGGACTCTGTGTGCTCCACCTCAATGTCCCATTCTCGGTGTTGGTCCTACATTTTGTGCCTTGTCTTCCATGCCTGCTCCTCACCAAGTTTGATTGGCCTCGTCTCAGGTTCTACTACGCACAGCTCACCCTGTCAAAGGAATTTCAACCTCTCACTACTACGTGGGATTCACTCAATGGCTCGAGATTGATGGCTACACCACTCTCCGGCACCGTGATGCCTATCTCACTTCTCCCTACATGAATTGGTCAACCTACCTCAGCGTTTTCTCTATTAGACTTCCCGACGGCTCAACCTCGATTGTTACCTTGATGTTGTTGACACGCATTCTTGCCACATCGAACTCCAACTCAGGCCTATCCAACTACTCAAAGCACATTGACTCCAAATCGGTAGAATAGCTCATTGCATTTGGCTCAGTTCTTGGCATGTAAGTCAGGCTTCTCCTTGAAACTCAACATTGGCTCGAATGACTCATGCTTCCCCTCAGCCAAATCACCATGAAGAGTCATCAAACAGCTTGGTCTAGCATCTCCATTCCCTTTTAGAATTGTTTGGCGGTCAAAACAATCCCTCCTTTTTAATGTTTTAAGGAAAAACATTTATTTTGGCATTGTAATAATTTTTGGGCTCTAATTTGCTTGTAATTATGTCCTTCATTCATGTGTCAAAGACGGAGGGTGAGGTTTGGGGTTGGCAGGAGGCTAATCCCCCTCGCAAGAAAAACAAACCCTACCTAAAATTTGATGCCATTTCCAACGAGTACCCACACGATACCCTTTGCACCCATTTCGAGCACTTTTTTAATCAATTTGCAAATCTTATTGACATTTTCCATCGATTCACGGAATCATTTTCTTCTTATAAATTTTGAATCATGCTCGCTTTTGAGCACTTCTTTAGTCAAAGTTGCATGATTTTTTGCACATTACATGATAACATTGTTAGTATTGTAAACGCACTACTTTATAAAGTGTTGCATTCTTGGGGGTTCACTAGTACTCTTGGGTTTTTACATGCAGACGCATTATCGGCCGAGTCTGACATCTTGCTTTTGTGCATCTTGCACTTTTTGATCCTTCATCATGGAGGGTACTCTTTCCAGACTTGAGCATCAGAGGATTGCCTTCTGACCTCCGCCACTTCTCACTAGGAGAGGGAACTATTCAGCTTGGCGTGCTTCCATGGAATGTTACTTCACTCATGAGGGTCTTTCACCCTTCTTACTTGGGCCAGTTCCTACACCCACTGATCATCATCATCTGGAGGACTTCCTTGACACTTGCGACCATGTTTTTGGTCACTTGATGATGCATGTCTTCGATCTCTCTGGTTTCACATGGCAGACTCAAATCCACCCCACCATGTCTGGAGCATTCTTTAGTCCCTCTATGGAGACCCTTCACATACTGCCACCATTGTTGTTGCTGCTGATCCACTTGTCTCCTCTTGTTCTTTGTGTGATGACAATTCCACTGACACAAACTTGCTTGGTTCTACTTCTGATGACAAGGATTGTGCACCTAGTTCTGATGTCAAGAGTACTACAGAGGACTCTTCTCCTCCTTCTCTCACTATTCCAGAGTGTTGACACATCCCACATCTCATTAGATATCGAGCAGTCTCCTACATACAGTCATCACACCCGCCTCTTTTCCACCTTTAGTGTGTGAGGCCCCTTTCACTCCTCTACCTTCATTGGATGACTCATACCTATCTGACATCACTCTTCTGTTTGTTGAGCCCCCTCATTGGGATGAGTATCTACCTAACCTTAGTCATCTTTTCGCAGAGTACACTTGTGATGTACTACAAGTTCCTCATCCATCTACATGTATTTCAGAGGATTTCATTATCTCTGTTGTTGGGAGTGCCCCTTTTGGGACTCTTACCACTTCCACTTTTCCGGAGACCTTCATTGATCCACCCTTGCTTATGGATCCCTTTTCTATTGTGGGGGTTATGTTACCTTCACATCACTTGGACATCCTTTTTGTGGGTGTTCACTCTTCACACTCTGACAGTTCTACACTCATGACATTACCTTGCACTCACTTGCTAGACCTATGTCACACTTTCATGGACCAGACTTAGAGTTTTTATGATGTTGCCTTTAGTTTCCTTCACGGAGTGGGCAGACTTCCAACACGTCATTTCTGTCCTTCCTAAGGGTAGGCACACAGTTTGGTGTGGGTGGCTCTTCTTCATCCAGAGATGTAGAGGATATTTTTATTGACATCTTAGGGAGACCTCTGCGATTTTAGATCCATCCATGGCATCTTTTGCATTCCTCTCATCTCCCACTTCTTCTCTCTTCTTCTTCTTTCCAAGAGATTGTCTCTTTGTACATGGGTACCTTTACAGGCTCATCTGTGGCCGAGACCCATCTTTGGCATCTTTCTTAGATTAGAGAGTGGACTTGTCTCTCTTTTGGGGGAGTTTTTCCCACTAGGTTTTCTCCTTTTACTCCACTTTTTGAGAGTTTCTTATACGTGGGTACCTCATCAAGCTTGTTGCTGGGACCCACTTCTCCTTGTTTTCATCTATGTGTCCACCTAAGCTATGCTTCAAGGGGGTGCTAGTGTAGGATATTTACCATGCACATATATTAAGCACATGGGATTCCTCCACATAGGTGATTCACCATGCTTAAGTGTCTTAGGGTGTCATTATGGCCTTACACGCATTATAGAGTGTCATAGGAGTTACATTTAACCGGCTATTCCGGGAATGTAACTCCCACCTCTTGATGGCTAAATTTGTGGGGGAGTTACACACCCCACTACTATATGTACACCTTTCATCTTGAGCAATGGAATGGAATAGAGTATGGGATTTGAGCCTTTTTCCCTTAATGCATGCATATTGCTCTCATGGGTGATTTCTTGCTTCGATCTTGAAGTTGCACCATCCCAAGGTTGAGTGCAATGTGTTGATGCTCATGAATTCCCTCCAGATATTTGTCATTCCTCCGATAAGGTGCACACTTTCCTTTACACACTTTTACATACTTATACACATTTTTCTCTAATTTATCATATACATGACTTTGACTACATTCTTTCTCTTCTTTTGTAGGTCCATTTCTATAAGAAGAAATAACCACAAGCTACAACAATAGGTACAAACACATACGCTTCACCCCTAGTGTAACTTTCCTTTCCTAGTATCTATGCTTCATTTTGCATCATTCCACACTTTACTTATCCACTCGACACACATTTTTCCGCTCGTTCTACATGGTTATCAGGTAAACATCTTCTATATACTTTGTGCTATCAAGTATTCACTCCATAACATAAACTTGGGGAAAATGTAGACACAAAATCATGCATTTGGGTACATTTCTAGGTCCTAAAAGCATACTAGCATTTATATTATTCATAAGAAAGAAAACTAGTAATTGACAACTATCTTTGGCCTCTTTTCTTTGTTTCTTGCTTTCTATTTGGTCTTACATACCTTATAGCCCAGTCAGGATTTTACTTATTTATCTTTTATGGCTTTAGACACCACGCCCATCCAAGACAACAATACCTAGGTGCTCCTGTCCCCTCCGGGCATCCCTAACCCTTTCTCACCTTACTCACTCCTTTTGGGTATCTTTTCACTTATGGGTCAGCCTTCCAATTGGTAATTAAAAAATTCAAAGAAGGGATTCATATAAATACATATTTATGTGTTTAAAATCAAGGACCGCGTATTAAACATTACTATTGTCACCTAAGCTTACATTCAAAAGGAACCTAAAGAACTTTAAGGAATCCATCTAGCATCCATTCAAGGGATAAGGGCTGCATACTTCTACATACACAACATAGGAAGGGGAAGTTCATTTTATTCCATCCACACATTCTACTACATTGCTACATTCTAGCTATAGCTCACTATCAAGTGCAACTTGCACAAGGGCATCCTAGGGCACAATTTCTACACACACACACACACACACACACACACACACACACACACACACACACACACACACACACACACACACACAAGAAATACATGGAATCGAGATGTAGTGAAACAATAGGTCGTAAATTCACTCTTGGGGTGACCACTGGGTCAATCGACTCCCCATTCTGCATTTTCCTTTTTAGGTTTGATGCGGTTTGTGGGCTTGTGTAGGTGAATTTATCTTTTACATGTTACGGTATTTACATCGACCATAGTGTGAATATTAGGTGATCAACAAGAAACAATTGTGACACTCTTGCAACACAGTGAAAACCAAATTTTGACCATTTATGCAATTACAGGGAACCCAATGATAGTCTCCGGTTCTAGGATCCCTTGCCCTAGTGTGGGCACCCATGTCCGACTTTGTTTGCGAGTTACATAATTTATACTAAGCATTTAGGACATTTTGCCTAGCTTGTTCAACACTTTTCACAGTCTAGATTAGTTCTAGATCAAGTGTAAATAAGATAAGTCTCTTCATCTATCTCTTGTGCTTAGGGTTTCATATTTTAAATCTTAGTTCACTTGTGTCATTTCTATATTTTATCATTTATACATTAGTTACTCTGAAATATTAGGTTTAATTAATTCTAATTAAATTATATAAAAAATCTCATGTGGCACACATATGTGAGACAAGGAATACTTCTTTTACTAATGGTATGTCTAACAAATCTTGGTGGGCATGGTTTACAAAGAGACACAAATATTTGTCTTTAAGGACCACAAAAGGCCATAATTGTGACAAGGAATTTATGCTTAGGCCTGACATAGTTTCTACTTT
Source organism: Taxus wallichiana var. yunnanensis (assembly GCA_018340775.1). Taxonomy (NCBI): domain Eukaryota; kingdom Viridiplantae; phylum Streptophyta; class Pinopsida; order Cupressales; family Taxaceae; genus Taxus; species Taxus wallichiana. The sequence continues at coordinate 351,794,948 of CM031242.1, read as the reverse complement.
TTATGACAAATTGGATCAAATGTATAAAACAAAGCAATATGGACCACAAAGGATATGAAACTATAATGAAACTGGTGTGTAAGCTGGTAGGAATTGTGGGATGAGGGTGATTACAAAGATGAGCAATAGAAGTGTACCCCACATACTCCCAAAGAGTAGAGAGTGGATCATAATACTTTGTTGTGTTAATGTAGCAGGTAGAGTATATCATGCTTCTATATTTTTAAATCACAATGGCAATTAGCTAACTAAATTTCCAATTGTGAGCATAGTGCATGTATGACAACCCAACCACATGCATGGATGACAAATGAATTATTTTTGAATTGGATGCACCACTTTTCTAGATCAGTTTTGGGTGGTGTTTCACCATCGATTAGACATCTACTCAATTTTGATAACCATAGCATCTCTATGGCATACGACACAATCTAAGAGGCAAGTGCATTGGGCATTGATCTAATTGTTTTACCTATGTGCACTAACTATCGACTAACCAAAGATGTACTAACCATCGACTTACAACCTTTAAATTTTATTGTGTTTTCACCATTTAAAACCTACTTCAAGGATGAAAGATCCAAATGGATGGTCAAACATCACAAAGTAGATGTGAGAAGATCTAAATTGACAATTCTTAGCAACAAGTATTTTAAGAGAGCATGAAATCCATTGAATATAAAATTTGGTTTCACGGGGACTGAAATATGGCCTTTGAATAGAGATGCATTAGTCAATGGCATGTGTCCTAGTAATGCATTCATGGTTGAGCTAATAGAGGAGGAAACAATTTTGGAGAGCATTATGGAGATGGATGGTTATAACAAATATGAAATTAAAAATTGTATCAGAGATAATGGAGAAGCAATCTAACAGAATGATGATCAAATCCAATAAAAAATATGCAGACAACCAACAACAAGCTGATATAATTCAAAATTCAAAGGTGGAGGTGAAAAAGTTAAATTAACAAGACACAACATGTTTAACTTAGATTGGGAAAGGTTGTTAAGTTGGAATCCGTGTTGAAGTCAAAGAAAGCACACCAACTCATTTGATTCATACTCAAGAACCCATCATGCCCAAACATGGGATGAGTATGCCAACACTAGTTAACCAGCCTAAATGGTTGAAATAATTTTCTATGAACTTGGGGATTCCAATAGACCTTTCCAATGAGGAGATTACTCTTTCCATGCCATCCCCTCCTCCTAACATGCCAAGTGGAGTATTCCACTATATATATTATAACACATGGGAAAATGAAAATGATAGTTAGCTGGATGCTCTGGATTTGGGGTGTTTAGAAATAATTGTACAAGACACAACATAACAACCATGCAATGTAGAAGTAGGAAATCAGGTTGGCAGTTCACTACATAACTTTCTTAAGCTTCCAATTGAAAGGATTAAGGAGAGATCAAAACATGCAAACAGAGGGAATCTAAGGTTGAGCATGTAATCACAAATTATCACTTCAAAAACTACTTTAAATTTCTTGACGAACAAGAAGCACGAAGGAAGGAATTAGAGGATTTGAAAGAAAGAAAGAAAGAGAAACTTGAGGAGTTAAAGGAAAATAGAATTATTGTAAAATAAAAAGGAAGATAACAAACGTGATTGAAAAATTAAAAGGTAGAAGAGAAAATAGGAAAATATAAAACAAGAATATGAAAAGGAGAAAAGAAGGGAACATGAGAAGCTACAACGGGAGAAGGAGAGGATAGAAAAATAAATGCAGTCTAGAAAATCCTATTCCTTCACAACATCCAATTATGATGGATTTCTACAACATTTACACTCTGAATTTTCCAAATGTGGTCAATTACCAAGTGAGCAACACATCTACTTCTACAAATCAAATGCAATTTCCTTCAACACCAGCAATGTAATTTCTGACAACACAATCTCCTTCAACTGCAACAATGTAATTTCCGACAACACCAATGAAGTTTGCTCACACATGTAATATGTAATTTTCTACAAGTACAATGCACATGCAATTTCCTACATCCAGTCCCATGCATGTGAATTCTATTAGCCAAATGCAATCATGCCATGCAAGCAATCAACAACTCCCATCACCAAACACAACCAACATGTCAATGACACCCCAAATGGAGAATGAAACAATACAAAACAACATAAGAAGTGACACAACTGACGAAATTGAAGAAGAATTTAGTTTTGGAACAATTTAGATGCTACCTTATTATGTGATTGGTATGCATAATTATAATATTATTATGCATAAGTTATAACCTTCATGCAAAAATATGAACTTAGTTTTGTAGTTTTTTTGGGAAATCATGCAAGTAGTATTTAGTTGTTTCCATCTAATCATTACACATAAGTATATGTAGTATATTCCATCATATCAATATAAAAAGAGTTTTGGTAATGTGTAAAAACATGAATTATCTTCTTATAGGTGTTTATAATTTTTATTATTCATTGTTTTATAAAATAATAACAAAAAAGGAAAATCAGTTCACTACCTAAGTAAGGTTGTTGATGACCTTACAGCAGAGTGAAGCATTATGATTTCCCGATGATTAAAGGTGTCAAAGACATAGTTAGGATATTCTCATCTCCCCCATATGACATTCCTTCATGAACCAAATTTTGATAGGGTATCTACAAAAAAATGGACCCAGGAGAAATGAGCACATTTATAAGCAACACTAATATCAACACCCATATATTCAATCTATGTTCAGTAATTCTAGTGTATATTCAAACAAATACTAAAATAAGAACTATGTTCACCTTATGTTTTTCTTTGCATATCAGATTATGTTTTTCTTTGCATATTAACAAATTGAAATTACTAAATACACATTGAAAATACGGATGTAATCTTGGTGTTGCATGTGAATGTGCTCAGTGCATGGAGAACATAAAGATGAATTGACATTGTAGATTAGAAGGGATCAAAAAGTGCTATCAAAGATGTTAGCAGGTAATAGTTTCTTTGAATAAAAAATTGTTGTGGAGTTAGAAATGACAGAGGAGGAATGTAGAGTGATAGGAGAAGGCTATGAACTAGTTTATAGAAGGGTGGGCCAAAAAATATTAACTGCATAAACAAAGAAAAAATTATTTATATTCAGATATTCCTCAAATGTTAAGGTAAGTGATTCACATATTCATTACATATACGAGACATTCTTCATGTATTTAACATTTTGTCTATTTTATGACATTCCTCACATATTCAGACATTCTCTTAATACCTTGAATATGAAAAAGATAACTGTCATTTACCACTTGAATATGTGGCCTCCCTAGAAATATAAGTATTTATTCATTAATAACAATGTAATAAGAACATGTAATGAACTAACAATGTATCCAATGTATATTTCGTAATTTCAGTGCACATTAAAGGTTTGTGTATACACCTAATTTTTCACACTTTCTATTTTTATACCTTTGCTAACAATTTTATCTTTTCAGTTAGAAGTTGTTAATGCATATATATCTAGAATGGGATCCTTAAGGGGCTTGTTGCGGATAGGGGTATGGTTATTCACGTAGCCATTGAGTTAGGGATTATACATGGAGAGAGAACAACTTTTGGTCCTATTTATGTCTTTCTTTCACTTTTAGCTTCTTATTTTACTTCTCACTCTTCCAAAATCTTATGACCTCATTTCATTTTCCTTGCATTATATTCGCTTTTGTGACACCTTCCACACTCCCCTTTGCATTTCCCTCCTTGGCCAATGCAATTACTCATGGGAAATTACATCGATGCAAACTCAAATTCCTTGCCCATACCTTCAACGGTGGAAATGACAATCGTATAAATACCATAACTTACATTTTGACATCATCATCATCATCATCGTCATCACATCATATCAACAGGAACTTGCCATTAGCTTTTCTCTCTTATGCCAACTTGCACTGCTTGTTTAGCTCTTGGATTTCTTACATCTTGAATCTTGGCTTGAGATTCTTCTTGCTTGGATTGGTTTTCTTGCACTTTTGGGTCATCTATAGTGAGCTAGGATTGGATTGTTTCCCCTTCTCCACCTGAAATTTGTTCTCTCTTTGTGTATGGTCTTTTGGGAGATAGATGCATCAATGAACACCCCCAACATGTAAGTGCTCTAACTCAATTTGTCATTTTGTATAGAGTAGTTTCCTACATTCGATATTTACTCTATGTTAGCTTAGTATTTTATGGACATGCTAGGTTAGCATATTGTATTTCAGTTCTTTACTTACTTATTACATCAATTCCATCTCGGTCTTGGTGTGTCGCAAGAGATGTCTATCTTTTTCTTCTTCTCGGGGGTTTCACATATGTATTTATAAAATAAAGATTTCAAAATATAAATACGAAATTTATAATAATTTTATAAATACGACACCTAGAAAGATGTGGAAGGTCACCAGCCTCGAGGGAGACGAGGTGTTTCATCTTCCAAGACTTACATGTGCACTAATTTTGCGAAACATACTATTTTTAGAATTTACTATTTTTAGACAACGATAAAAATCACAATTTCGGCCCCTTAAACGTGGATTTCGGGGTCAAACATTGCCAAACAAAGTTCAGCACCTTCTCATCACATTCTACACATTCCAAGCTTTCCGCTGCCTTTGAACGAGTCAATCGAGCTACGGTGCAAAAGTTATGGTCTCTCGGAAGTCCGCACTAGAATTGCTGCCTGGATCATTCCTCCCTCCTTCAGAAGCAATGGTCCCCATTGCATTAAGATGCCCCATCAGCTGTGGAAATTGCTTCTTTACCTGGTATGCAGTGAGCCATTCACCTTGGTGACTGAGATTTCCTTTCTTTATCACACGATAGAGTTGAATAGGTTGTCCTCTGGTGGTCTTAGTCAAATTGTCCACAATCTGATCTTCTTCAGCTGGGGAAAGACTTGCTGGATTGAGCTCAGAGATGTCCAATTGTTCTGCTGTGACTGAAGTATCCAACAAAGGTGGATGGTATGGCTTGAGGAGGTCCACATTGAAGATGGGGTGCAGACCAAGGTAGGGTGGAAGATTCAACTCGAAAGCATTTTCCCCTACTTGCTTAGTGAGAGTGTAAGGACCATACCAGAGAGGTCGAATCTTTCTGTGTGGACCTGCAAGCCGTTCCTTCTGAAGCCGCAACCAAACCTTATCACCAACCTGGAAATGATGTGGAATCCTGTGTTTATCATGGCGATTCTTATATTTTTATTCATTTTCTGTAAAATGTCATGGACTTGGTGTTGAATGTGCTTGGATCTGCTCAACAAACCTTGTCGCCTTTTCTGCTTCACTTTTTCCATGAAGTGTGAATTCCATGGTAGGAATTGGGATGCATACATCAATGGGAGCCATAGGTTGGAATCCATAACAAGCTTGAAAAGGACTGTGTTTAGTGGAGCTGTGCAGGGCTCGATTGTATCCATGTTGTATGTATGGCAGGGCCTCGTCCCATGTGCGGGAGTGCTTGGAGTGGTACATACGAAGCATGTGAACAATTAGGCGATTCACCACTTCTGTTTGCCCATCAGTCTGTGGGTGAAAGGATGTGGACTTCATCAACTTTGTATCTAGCATTCCCCATAAGGTGGACCAGAAGATGCTCAGGAACCTGCTATCCCTATCAGAAACAATAGACTTGGGGAGCCCAAAGTTGATCCATACATGACTGAAATAAATTTTAGCAGTATCTTCAGCAGAAATATTTTTCTTACAGGAAACCATTACAGCCATTTTAGAAAATCGATCAACTACAACAAAAACACCATCATTCCCATGTTTCGAAGTTGGCAAACCTGAGAGGAAGTCCATCGAGACAGATTCCCAAGGCTTGGTTGGTTCTGGCAATGGTGTACAACAATCCTCTTTTCTTGTTAGTTGGCTTAGCAATTGCACAAGGAGTGCAGGACTTAATATACTTCACCACATCAGTCCTTAGATTAGGCCAGTAGAAATGCTTCTGAAGTACTGCCAATGTCTTGTCCACGCCAAAGTGCCCTGCGGTCTTGCTGAAGTGTGCTTCCCAGATCATCTTCTGTTGTTCACTTGCTGGAACACAGATGTGTCCCATATGGCAGAGGAGATTATCCTGTAGATAGAAATCAGAGACATGTTTTCCTTCACGAGGGCCTGATATGTGTCTGAAAACTCATGGTCCTTCTCATACAAACTGCACCAACTTGAAGTCTCATGTCCACAGAGATCAAGAATAGTTGTGAGGGCTGCAATTGGAGGGTGGCTTAGGCAATCTACTGCTGAATTGGCACTTCCCTTCTTATGCTTTATTATCAGTGAAATTGTTGTAGGTATGTGGCCCATTTCTGGTGTCTCTCATTCCTCAACTTGCTTTGTGTCTGAAGGAACTCCAAAGGCCTATGGTCAAGCAGTGGATTACCGTCTCCTTCCCTGAATGTAGTGTTTCCACTTGCTTACATGCCCTGACAATGGCATAAAGCTCCTTATCATATATTGGGTACTTCCTGACCGTGTCATTGAATGTTTCACTATGGTATGCAACAGGGTGGCCATGTTGCATGATAATAGCTCCCAAGGCATACTCAGATGCGTCTGTCATCAGCTCGAATGGATGATGTAGATCAGGAAGGGAAAGGACAGGGCCGAGCATAACCTTTCTTTCAGCCCTTCAAATGCTTTCTGTTGTGCTTCCCCCCATTGAAATTTAGCCTTGTTCCCTCCTTTAGTCACCTGATTGAGTGCCCAGGAAATATGTGAGAAACCCAAGACAAACCGGCGATAGAAATTGGCAAGGCCCAGGAAGCTACGAAGCTCTGTAAGATTCTTTGGGGTAGGCCACCTCTGAATAACCTGAATTTTCTCTGGGTCGACATGGACTCCTTCCTCATCCACGACGTAACCCAAGTACTGGACCTTTGTCATCCCAAATGTGCACTTATCCAGATTTGCATACAGTCTGTGCTTCCTGAGGGTCTGAAGTACTTCTTGAACATGTTGCAGATGCCTCTCCCAGGTCGGGCTATAAATGAGTATATCATCTAGGTAGACCACTACGAAGGAATTGGTGTAGGGCCGCAAGATGTTGTCCATCATCCGCATGAATGTTGCAGGTGCATTAGTTAGTCCGAAAGGCATGACCAACCATTCGAATAGGCCTTCACGAGACTTAAATGCAGTTTTCCAAACATCAGTGGGCTCGACAGGATCTGGTGATAGCCAAATTTGAGATCAATTTTGGTGAAAAATTTTGCACCATGGAGCTGGTCCAGCAAATCATCAATCCTTGGGAGGGGGTAGCGATTCTTCACAGTGATTTTGTTCAAAGCCCGATAGTCTATGCAAAGTCTCCATGTTCCATCCTTCTTTGGCGCCAAGATAATTGGACTTCCACAAGGTGAAGAGCTTGGCCTAATATGTCCCTTTTGAATCAATTCCTGGAGCTGCCTCTTTATCTCCTCATTTTCAAGGACTGACCTGCGGTACACAGGGCTATTGGGTAAAGGAGACCCCGGGACCAAATCAATAACATGTTTTACCTGACACTGAAATGGCACTCCTTTAGGTGTCTGGAATAGATCATCATACTCAGTTATGATTTGGTTGAGCTGCTTCTGTTGCTGTATTGAGTGCATGTTCATGGAGGCTGCAACAATTTTGTTTGTAGGTTTTGGCCTGATCATCAAGACGACAAACTGTTTGGTTTTCTCCACTAACTTCTTACATTGTTTGGCACTGATGAGGGAGACAGATTTTGGGGGAATGACCTCAGGTATCCGATAACGTCGACTCCCAATGGTAATGGTGACCCTTCTAGGTCGTGACTCATAGATGCCATGTCTATCCCACATAAATGGCTGGCCTAGGAGCACATCACAAACATCTAATGGAGCAACATCACACATGACTTCATCATGGAAGGGCTTGATGGCATATGGAAGGAGGCATTGTTGTGTGACTTGGAGGTCTCTTCCTGGGTTTAACCACCCAATACTATATGGCTGGGGATGTGGCTTCACAGGGAGGTTTAGGCTCTTTACAACATCAACAAAAATTAAATTCTTCTGACTTCCACTATCAAGGATAAAATGCAGTGGCTTACCTTTTACCCAGAGCTTGGAGTGGAAGAGCCTTTCCTTCTCATCCATATTCTTGACTTTTGAGGTGGCAATGATCACATCTGGATCAAGCATCTATAATTTCATCATCTTCATCCTTGACCTCGGGGTCTGTAACTGCTGGTGCAGAGAGTGTTGAAGAAGATGATTCGGCGAGTAAGGACTTGATGGCTCGACATTCTTCCTTGGAGTGGCGATTTGTTTTGTGGAGGTCGCACCACTTCCCTGTCTTCTCCTTCTGCATCTTATTTCCTTGCGACTCCTTCTGTTTCCAACCTTGACCTCGGGTCTGGCCTTCTTTATCATTCTTCCCCCTCACGGGTTGGTTCCTAGCAGTCCTCCTTTTGTGCTTTTGTTCAATCTTGACTGAAAACTTGTATGCCTCACCGAGGGTTTGAAACTGAAAGAATTCCAAGTCCTCTCGGATGCTCCATTGTAGGCCACTGCGATATTTTAGAATCCTATGTTGTTCTGTGTCTTGAATGCCCAATCTTGCAGATAAAGAATGAAATTTGTCAGTATAATCTTGAACCGACTGGTCCTTACCTTGACGGAGTTGCTGCCACCGTATGTACAAATCATCATAGGCCCCAACAGGGTAATATTCTTCCTTTATGGCATCCACGAAATCATTCCATGTGGGTTCCTCTGTGATTCCTAGCTCATCCCTTTCGAGCCCATTCTTATACACACCCCACCAATTTTTGACAGCAAGAGATGATTTCAATAGAGAAAATGTTATCTTTTCCTTATCAGTAAATTGATTGATAGAAAAATATGAGGTCAATTGGTCCAACCAGTTCTCTACTGCATCAGAATTGATCTTACCTTCAAAAATAGGAATGTCAAAATTTACTTGCACCTTGAATGGAGTCGGGGCACCAAAGGACTGATTTACAGATGAGGAGGCATGATTTCCTACTTGTAGTTGTTGCAGAATTTGGGTGAATTGTTGTAGCATCTGATCCTTTTGCTCCCTAAGAGCTTCATTCACCATATTTTTGAGAGGATCATCCATCCCGGTGTTGTCCGCCATTGGAGGTCGCCTGCAGCGAACAGGCAAGTATTCTGAAGGATCGTGTGTGGACCACCCAAGCTTTTTGTATTCCGACCTCGTTCTGGGGATCATACACTCTCAAGACGACTTAGCTCTGATACCACTGATCCAAAACCGAGGGGTTTCAGACTTAAGGAACAGATTAACAAATGTGCCAAATGAATTGCAAAACAACTATCTCTGAAAAGAGATGTAAATTACTCAAAGACTTCAAATACATCAATTATCTCTGCCAAGAGATGTCTATCTCTTCTTCCGGTTACATATGTATTTATAATAATTTTATAAATACGAAAGGACACCTAGAAAGATGTGGAAGGTCACCAGTCTCGAGGGAGACGAGGTGTTTCATCTTCCAAGACTTACATGTGCACTAATTTTGCGAAACATACTATTTTTAGAATTTACTATTTTTAGACAAAGAAGATAAAAAATCACAATTTGGGCCCCTTAAACATGGATTTCGGGGTCAAACATTGCCAAACAAAGTTCAGCACCTTCTCATCACATTCTACGCATTCCAAGCTTTCCGTTGCCTTTTGAACGGAGTCAATCGGAGCTACGGTGCAAAAGTTATGGTCTCTGGAAGTTGCGCCACTAGAATTGCTGCCTGGATCATTCCTCCCTCCTTCAGAAGCAATGGTCCCCATTGCATTAAGATGCCCCATCAAATGTGGAAATTGCTTCTTTACCTGGTATGCAGTGAGCCATTCACCTTGGTGACTGAGATTTCCTTTCTTTATCACACGATAGAGTTGAATAGGTTGTCCTCTGGTGGTCTTAGTCAAATTGTCCACAATCTGATCTTCTTCAGCTGGGGAAAGACTTGCTGGATTGAGCTCGAGATGTCCAATTGTTCTGATGATTAAAGTATCCAACAAAGGTGGATGGTATGGCTTGAGGAGGTCCACATTGAAGATGGGGTGCGTAGACTCAAGGTAGGGTGGAAGATTCAACTCAAAGCATTTTCCCTACTTGCTTAGTGAGAGTGTAAGGACCATACCGTAGAGGTCGAATCTTTCTCGTGTGGACTCGCAAGCCGCTCCTTCAAGCCGCCGCAACCAAACCTTATCACCAACCTGAAATGATGTGGAACCCTGTGTTTATCATGGTGATTCTTATACTTTTTATTCATTTTCTGTAAAATGTCATGGACCTGGTGCTGAATGTGCTGGATCTGTTCAACAAACCTTGTCACCTTTTCTGCTTCACTTTTTCCATGAGGTGTGAATTCCATGGTAGGAATTGGGATGCATACATCAATGGGAGCCATAGGTTGGAATCCATAACAAGCTTGAAATGGACTGTGTTTAGTGGAGCTGTGCAGGGCTCGATTGTATCCATGTTGTATGTATGGCAGGGCCTCGTCCCATGTGCGGGAGTGCTTGGAGTGGTACATACGAAGCATGTGAACAATTAGGCGATTCACCACTTCTATTTTCCCATCAGTATGTGGGTGAAAGGATGTGGACTTCATCAACTTTGTATCTAGCATTCCCCATAAGGTGGACCAGAAGATGCTCAGGAACCTGCTATCCCTATCAGAAACAATAGACTTGGGGAGCCCAAAGTTGATCCATACATGACTGAAATAAATTTTAGCAGTATCTTCAGCAGAAATATTTTTCTTACAGGAAACCATTACAGCCATTTTAGAAAATCGATCAACTACAACAAAAATACCATCATTCCCATGTTTCGAAGTTGGCAAACCTGAGAGGAAGTCCATCGAGACAGATTCCCAAGGCTTGGTTGGTTCTGGCAATGGTGTGTACAATCCCTGTTTCTTGTTAGTTGGCTTAGCAATTGCACAAGGAGTGCAGGACTTAATATACTTCACCACATCAGTCCTTAGATTAGGCCAGTAGAAATGCTTCTGAAGTACTGCCAATGTCTTGTCCACGCCAAAGTGCCCTGCGGTCTTGCTGAAGTGTGCTTCCCAGATCATCTTCTGTTGTTCACTTGCTAGAACACAGATGTGTCCCATATGGCAGAGGAGATTATCCTCGTAGATAGAAATCGAGACATGTTTTCCTTCACGAGGGCCTCGATATGTGTCTCAAAACTTCGTGGTCCTTCTCATACAAACTGCACCAACTTGAAGTCTCATGTCCACAGAGATCAAGAATAGTTGTGAGGGCTGCAATTGGAGGGCGGCTTAGGCAATCTGCTGCTGAATTGGCACTTCCCTTCTTATGCTTTATTATCATGTGAAATCACAGTAGGTATGTGGCCCATTTCTGGTGTCTCTCATTCCTCAACTTGCTTTGTGTCTGAAGGAACTCCAAAGGCCTATGGTCAGTGTGGATTACTGTCTCCTTCCCTAGAATGTAGTGTTTCCACTGCTTACATGCCTGACAATGGCATAAAGCTCCTTATCATATGTTGGGTACTTCCTGACTGTGTCATTGAATGTTTCACTATGGTATGCAACAGGGTGGCCATGTTGCATGATAACAGCTCCCAAGGCATACTCGATGCGTCTCATCATCATTCGAATGGATGATGTAGATCAGGAAGGGAAAGGACAGGGGCCGAGCATAACCTTTCTTTCAGCCCTTCAAATGCTTTCTCCTCTGTGCTTCCCCCATTGAAATTTAGCCTTGTTCCCTCCTTTAGTCACCTGATTGAGTGCCCAGGAAATATGTGAGAAACCCAAGACAAACCGGCGATAGAAATTGGCAAGGCCCAGGAAGCTACGAAGCTCTGTAAGATTCTTTGGGGTAGGCCACCTCTGAATAACCTGAATTTTCTCTGGGTCGACATGGACTCCTTCCTCATCCACGACGTAACCCAAGTACTGGACCTTTGTCATCCCAAATGTGCACTTATCCAGATTTGCATACAGTCTGTGCTTCCTGAGGGTCTGAAGTACTTCTTGAACATGTTGCAGATGCCTCTCCCAGGTCGGGCTATAAATGAGTATATCATCTAGGTAGACCACTACGAAGGAATTGGTGTAGGGCCGCAAGATGTCATCCATCATCCGCATGAATGTTGCAGGTGCATTAGTTAGTCCGAAAGGCATGACCAACCATTCGAATAGGCCTTCACGAGACTTAAATGCAGTTTTCCAAACATCGGTGGGCTCGATAGGGATCTGGTGATAGCCAGATTTGAGATCAATTTTGGTGAAAATTTTGCACCGCGGAGCTGGTCCAGCAAATCATCAATCCTTGGGAGGGGGTAGCGATTCTTCACAGTGATTTTGTTCAAAGCCCGATAGTCTATGCAAAGTCTCCATGTTCCATCCTTCTTTGGCGCCAAGATAATTGGACTTCCACAAGGTGAAGAGCTTGGCCTAATATGTCCCTTTTGAATCAATTCCTGGAGCTGCCTCTTTATCTCCTCATTTTCAAGGACTGACCTGCGGTACACAGGGCTATTGGGTAAAGGAGACCCCGGGACCAAATCAATAACATGTTTTACCTGACACTGAAATGGCACTCCTTTAGGTGTCTGGAATAGATCATCATACTCGGTTATGATTTGGTTGAGCTGCTTCTGTTGTTGCATTGAGTGCATGTTCATGGAGGCTGCAACAATTTTGTTTGTAGGTTTTGGCCTGATCATCAAGACGACAAACTGTTTGGTTTTCTCCACTAACTTCTTACATTGTTTGGCACTGATGAGGGAGACAGATTTTGGGGGAATGACCTCAGGTATCCGATAACGTCGACTCCCAATGGTAATGGTGACCCTTCTAGGTCGTGACTCATAGATGCCATGTCTATCCCACATAAATGGTTGGCCTAGGAGCACATCACAAACATCTAATGGAGCAACATCACACATGACTTCATCATGGAAGGGCTTGATGGCATATGGAAGGAGGCATTGTTGTGTGACTTGGAGGTCTCTTCCTGGGTTTAACCACCCGATACTATATGGCTAGGGATGTGGCTTCACAGGGAGGTTTAGGCTCTTTACAACATCAACAGAAATTAAATTCTTCTGACTTCCACTATCAAGGATAAAATGCAATGGCTTACCTTTTACCCAGAGCTTGGAGTGGAAGAGCCTTTCCTTCTCATCCATATTCTTGACTTTTGAGGTGGCAATGATCACATCTGGCTCAACATCTATAATTTCATCCTCTTCATCCTTGACCTCGTGGTCTCAGAATCGCCGGTGCAGTGCAGAGTGTCAAGAAGATGATTCGCGCGAGTAAGGACTTGATGGCTCGACATTCTTCCTTGGAGTGGCGATTTGTTTTGTGGAGGTCGCACCACTTCCCTGTCTTCTCCTTCTACATCTTATTTCCTTGCGACTCCTTCTGTTTCCAACCTTGACCTCGGTCCGCCTTCTTTATCATTTTTCCCCTCGCGGGTTGGTTCTTGGCAGTCCTCCTTTTATGCTTTTGTTCAATCTTGACTAAAACTTGTATGCCTCACCAAGGGTTTGAAACTGAAAGAATTCCATGTCCTCTCAGATGCTCCATTGTAGGCCACTGCGATATTTTAGAATCATGTGTTGTTTTGTGTCTCAATGCCCAATCTTGCAGACAGAGAATGAAATTTGTCAGTATAATCTTGAACCGACTGGTCCTTACCTTGACGGAGTTGCTGCCACTGTATGTACAAATCATCATAGGCCCCAACAGGGTAATATTCTTCCTTTATGGCATCCACGAAATCATTCCATGTGGGTTCCTCTGTGATTCCTAGCTCATCCCTTTCGAGCCCATTCTTATACACGCCCCACCAATTTTTAATAGCAAGAGATGATTTCAATAGAGAAAATGTTATCTTTTCCTTATCAGTAAATTGATTGATAGAAAAATATGAGGTCAATTGGTCCAACCAGTTCTCTACTGCATCGAATTGATCTTACCCTCAAAAATAGGAATGTTGAAATTTACTTGCACCTCAATGGAGTCGGGCACCAAAGGACTGATTTACGATGAGGAGGCATGATTTCCTACTTGTAGTTGTTGTGCAGAATTTGGGTGAATTGTTGTAGATCTCGATCCTTTTTCTCCCTAAGATATTCATTCACCATATTTTTGAGAGGATCATCCATCCCGGTGTTGTCCGCCATCGAGGTCGCCTCGCAGCCGAAACAGTGCAAGTATTCTCAAGGATCGTGTGTGTGGACCACCCAAGCTTTTTGTATTCCGACCTCGTTCTGGGATCATACACTCTCAAGACGACTTAGCTCTGATACCACTGATCCAAAACCGAGGGGTTTCAGACTTAAGGAACAGATTAACAAATGTGCCAAATGAATTGCAAAACAACTATCTCTGAAAAGAGATGTAAATTACTCAAAGACTTCAAATACATCAATTATCTCTGCCAAGAGATGTCTATCCCTTTTCGGGTTACATATGTATTTATAATAATTTTATAAATACGAAAGGACACCTAGAAAGATGTGGAAGGTCACCAGTCTCGAGGGAGACGAGGTGTTTCATCTTCCAAGACTTACATGTGCACTAATTTTGCGAAACATACTATTTTTAGAATTTACTATTTTTAGACAGCAGTACAAAAATCACAATTTGGGCCCCTTAAACGTGGATTTCGGGGTCAAACATTGCTACAAAGTTCAGCACCTTCTCATCACATTCTACGCATTCCAAGCTTTCCGTTGCCTTTTGAACGGAGTCAATCGGAGCTACGGTGCAAAAGTTATGGTCTCTGGAAGTTGCGCCACTAGAATTGCTGCCTGGATCATTCCTCCCTCCTTCAGAAGCAATGGTCCCCATTGCATTAAGATGCCCCATCAAATGTGGAAATTGCTTCTTTACCTGGTATGCAGTGAGCCACTCACCTTGGTGACTGAGATTTCCTTTCTTTATCACACGATAGAGTTGAATAGGTTGTCCTCTGGTGGTCTTAGTCAAATTGTCCACAATCTGATCTTCTTCAGCTGGGGAAAGACTTGCTGGATTGAGCTCGAGATGTCCAATTGTTCTGCTATGACTGAAGTATCCAACAAAGGTGGATGGTATGGCTTGAGGAGGTCCACATTGAAGATGGGGTGCAGACCAAGGTAGGGTGGAAGATTCAACTCGAAAGCATTTTCCCTACTTGCTTAGTGAGAGTGTAAGGACCATACCAGAGAGGTCGAATCTTTCTGTGTGGACCTGCAAGCCGTTCCTTCTGAAGCCGCAACCAAACCTTATCACCAACCTGGAAATGATGCGGAACCCTGTGTTTATCATGGCGATTCTTATATTTTTTATTCATTTTCTGTAAAATGTCATGGACTTGGTGCTGAATGTGCTGGATCTGCTCAACAAACCTTGTCGCCTTTTCTGCTTCACTTTTTCCATGAAGTGTGAATTCCATGGCAGGAATTGGGATGCATACATCAATGGGAGCCATAGGTTGGAATCCATAACAAGCTTGAAAAGGACTGTGTTTAGTGGAGCTGTGCAGGGCTCGATTGTATCCATGTTGTATGTATGGCAGGGCCTCGTCCCATGTGCGGGAGTGCTTGGAGTGGTACATACGAAGCATGTGAACAATTAGGCGATTCACCACTTCTGTTTGCCCATCAGTCTGTGGGTGAAAGGATGTGGACTTCATCAACTTTGTATCTAGCAGCATTCCCCATAAGGTGGACCAGAAGATGCTCAGGAACCTGCTATCCCTATCAGAAACAATAGACTTGGGGAGCCCAAAGTTGATCCATACATGACTGAAATAAATTTTAGCAGTATCTTCAGCAGAAATATTTTTCTTACAGGAAACCATTACAGCCATTTTAGAAAATCGATCAACTACAACAAAAACACCATCATTCCCATGTTTCGAAGTTGGCAAACCTGAGAGGAAGTCCATCGAGATAGATTCCCAAGGCTTGGTTGGTTCTGGCAATGGTGTGTACAATCCTTGTTTCTTGTTAGTTGGCTTAGCAATTGCACAAGGAGTGCAGGACTTAATATACTTCACCACATCAGTCCTTAGATTAGGCCAGTAGAAATGCTTCTGAAGTACTGCCAATGTCTTGTCCACGCCAAAGTGCCCTGCGGTCTTGCTGAAGTGTGCTTCCCAGATCATCTTCTGTTGTTCACTTGCTGGAACACAGATGTGTCCCATATGGCAGAGAGAGATTATCTCAGTAGATAGAAATCGAGACATGTTTTCCTTCACGGAGGGCCTCGATATGTGTCTAAAAACTCAGGGTCCTTCTCATACAAACTACACCAACTTGAAGTCTCATGTCCACAGAGATCAAGAATAGTTGTGAGGGCTGCAATTGGAGGGCGGCTTAGGCAATCTGCTGCTGAATTGGCACTTCCCTTCTTATGCTTTATTATCAGGTGAAACTATTGTAGGTATGTGGCCCATTTCTGGTGTCTCTCATTCCTCAACTTGCTTTGTGTCTGAAGGAACTCCAAAGGCCTATGGTCAGTGTGGATTACTGTCTCCTTCCCCAGAATGTAGTGTTTCCACTGCTTACATGCCTGGACAATGGCATAAAGCTCCTTATCATATATTGGGTACTTCCTGACCGTGTCATTGAATGTTTCACTATGGTATGCAACAGGGTGGCCATGTTGCATGATAACAGCTCCCAAGGCATACTCAGATGCGTCTGTCATCAGCTCGAATGGATGATGTAGATCAGGAAGGGAAAGGACAGGGGCTGAGCATAACCTTTCTTTCAGCCCTTCAAATGCTTTCTGTTGTGCTTCCCCCCATTGAAATTTAGCCTTGTTCCCTCCTTTAGTCACCTGATTGAGTGCCCAGGAAATATGTGAGAAACCCAAGACAAACCGGCGATAGAAATTGGCAAGGCCCAGGAAGCTACGAAGCTCTGTAAGATTCTTTGGGGTAGGCCACCTCTGAATAACCTGAATTTTCTCTGGGTCGACATGGACTCCTTCCTCATCCACGACGTAACCCAAGTACTGGACCTTTGTCATCCCAAATGTGCACTTATCCAGATTTGCATACAAATCAGTGCTTCCCGAGGGTCCAAGTACTTCTTGAACATGTTGCAGATGCCTCTCCCAGGTCGGGCTATAAATGAGTATATCATCTAGGTAGACCACCACGAAGGAATTGGTGTAGGGCCGCAAGATGTTGTCCATCATCCGCATGAATGTTGCAGGTGCATTAGTTAGTCCGAAAGGCATGACCAACCATTCGAATAGGCCTTCACGAGACTTAAATGCAGTTTTCCAAACATCAGTGGGCTCGACAGGATCCGGTGATAGCCAGATTTGAGATCAATTTTGGTGAAAAATTTTGCACCGCAGAGCTGGTCCAGCAAATCATCAATCCTTGGGAGGGGGTAGCGATTCTTCACAGTGATTTTGTTCAAAGCCCGATAGTCTATGCAAAGTCTCCATGTTCCATCCTTCTTTGGCGCCAAGATAATTGGACTTCCACAAGGTGAAGAGCTTGGCCTAATATGTCCCTTTTGAATCAATTCCTGGAGCTGCCTCTTTATCTCCTCATTTTCAAGGACCGACTCATGGTACACAGTGGCTATTGGGTAAAAGGAGACCCCGACCAAATCAATAACATGTTTTACCCGACACTCGAAATGGCACTCCTTTAGGTGTCTGGAATAGATCATCATACTCTGCTTGATTTGGTTGAGCTTCTTCTTGCTTGTATTGAGTGCATGTTCATGGAGGCTGCAACAATTTTGTTTGTAGGTTTTGGCCTGATCATCAAGACGACAAACTGTTTGGTTTTCTCCACTAACTTCTTACATTGTTTGGCACTGATGAGGGAGACAGATTTTGGGGGAATGACCTCAGGTATCCGATAACGTCGACTCCCAATGGTAATGGTGACCCTTCTAGGTCGTGACTCATAGATGCCATGTCTATCCCACATAAATGGCTGGCCTAGGAGCACATCACAAACATCTAATGGAGCAACATCACACATGACTTCATCATGGAAGGGCTTGATGGCATATGGAAGGAGGCATTGTTGTGTGACTTGAGGTCTCTTCCTGGGTTTAACCACCCAATACTATATGGCTGGGGATGTGGCTTTACAGGGAGGTTTAGGCTTTTTACAACATCAACAGAAATTAAATTCTTCTGACTTCCACTATCAAGGATAAAATGCAGTGGCTTACCTTTTACCCAGAGCTTGGAGTGGAAGAGCCTTTCCTTCTCATCCATATTCTTGACTTTTGAGGTGGCAATGATCACATCTGGATCAGCATCTATAATTTCATCATCTTCATCCTTGACCTCGGGTCTGAAACGCCTGGTGCAGAGAGTGTTGAAGAAGATGATTCGGCGAGTAAGGACTTGATGGCTCGACATTCTTCCTTGGAGTGGCGATTTGTTTTGTGGAGGTCACACCACTTCCCTGTCTTCTCCTTCTGCATCTTATTTCCTTGCGACTCCTTCTGTTTCCAACCTTGACCTCGGGTCTGGCCTTCTTTATCATTCTTCCCCCTCACGGGTTGGTTCCTAGTAGTCCTCCTTTTGTGCTTTTGTTCAATCTTGACTGAAAACTTGTATGCCTCACCGAGGGTTTGAAACTGAAAGAATTCCAAGTCCTCTCGGATGCTCCATTGTAGGCCACTGCGATATTTTAGAATCCTATGTTGTTCTGTGTCTTGAATGCCCAATCTTGCAGATAAAGAATGAAATTTGTCAGTATAATCTTGAACCGACTGGTCCTTACCTTGACGAAGTTGCTGCCACTGTATGTACAAATCATCATAGGCCCCAACAGGGTAATATTCTTCCTTTATGGCATCCACGAAATCATTCCATGTGGGTTCCTCTGTGATTCCTAGCTCATCCCTTTCGAGCCCATTCTTATACACACCCCACCAATTTTTGACAGCAAGAGATGATTTCAATAGAGAAAATGTTATCTTTTCCTTATCAGTAAATTGATTGACAGAAAAATATGAGGTCAATTGGTCCAACCAGTTCTCTACTGCATCAGAATTGATCTTACCTTCAAAAATAGGAATGTCGAAATTTACTTGCACCTTGAATGGAGTCGGGGCACCAAAGGACTGATTTACAGATGAGGAGGCATGATTTCCTACTTGTAGTTGTTGCAGAATTTGGGTGAATTGTTGTAGCATCTGATCCTTTTGCTCCCTAAGAGCTTCATTCACCATATTTTTGAGAGGATCATCCATCCCGGTGTTGTCCGCCATTGGAGGTCGCCTGCAGCGAACAGGCAAGTATTCTGAAGGATCGTGTGTGGACCACCCAAGCTTTTTATATTCCGACCTCGTTCTGGGGATCATACACTCTCAAGACGACTTAGCTCTGATACCACTGATCCAAAACCGAGGGGTTTCAGACTTAAGGAACAGATTAACAAATGTGCCAAATGAATTGCAAAACAACTATCTCTGAAAAGAGATGTAAATTACTCAAAGACTTCAAATACATCAGTTATCTCTGCCAAGAGATGTCTATCTTCTTCCGGTTACATATGTATTTATAATAATTTTATAAATACGAAAGGACACCTAGAAAGATGTGGAAGGTCACCACCTCGAGGGAGACGAGGTGTTTCATCTTCCAAGACTTACATGTGCACTAATTTTGCGAAACATACTATTTTTAGAATTTACTATTTTTAGACAAAGGGCTACAAAAATCACAATTGGGCCCCTTAAACGTGGGGTCAAACATTGCCAAACAAAGTTCAGCACCTTCTCATCACATTCTACACATTCCAAGCTTTCCGTTGCCTTTTTGAACGGAGTCAATCGGAGCTACGGTGCAAAAATTAATCACCTAGTTATGGTCTACTGCATTGCTAGCATGGATATTAGAGGAATTGTCCCTTCTATTTCATATGATGGATCAATCAATCCTACTCTACACATTAAGGCCTTTGGAAACCTTTATAAATAATGGATCAAATTTAACTCTTATGCTACCACTAAAATTTTATCTAAGACTCTTATTGGAGATGCCTTAGATTGGTATCACACTTTACCCCCTAACTCCATAGTGGAGCTAGAATCTCTAGTGACAACCTTAGTTAATGAATTCCAATATCATGATTTACCTGAAAATAACATTAATGCTTTCATTAATTGCAAACAATATGAGAATGAATCATCTCAAGAATTCATCAAACATTAGAAAACCCTATCTACTAAAGTAGAACATAATATGCCAAATGATAGCCTTTTCCAACTCTTCCTTCAAGCCCTAGAACCTCACCTTCAATATAAGGTTAGGTCTTTTCTCCTACTTCCTTGGATGAAGCTTTTGAACAAGATAAATGAAAAGATTACCTCATGAGGGAGTTTGAGAATGCTCCTCCTAAAACTCAAGAAACAAAACATTTGACAATTCTCCAAAATGCAAAGAACAAGAATGCCACAGGATGCGAGGTCTCGATACCCTTTCTCTTATGGCTTCTAAAATTGGAATGTATTTAATATCAACATAAAAGGTAATAATAGTAAAAACCAACCTACTTACTATCATCAATTAACTAAGGAGGAATTAAGGAAACACATGCCTAAACCATTTATTTAGATCCTTAATCCTTATTGACCTATCCCTCAAAGGCATGATGGAAATAAATTCTGTTGGTGCCAATCAGGGCCATTGTCATGAGAATTGTTTTGCCTTTAACACAACTACCATTACTTTTTTATTAGGCCCTCAATTCAACCATGAGGCCATCTCTAGAGAGAGTTTGGTTGGGTAGTCAAGGCTTGTGATGCTCAAATGAAAAATGACCATCATAATACCATTAATCAAGCCAATGAAGAACTTAAAGTTTTCTTTGACCCTATGCCTAACCATAATTCACGTGAAAGCTCTAAAAACCAGAAAACACCACAAAAATGTGGTTGATCTGATTAATCTCCTAAGAACATAATAGCCATAAATGATGTGGAGAGTGTGATATCATATATAAAGCATGAATACCCTCTCGTTAGTTCAACCTTGAACTCACGAGTTATATACCATTATTCTTCCATGATAAGACTTATAAAGCTAAGATCCCATCTTTCATAGATGTCATCTTCCCTGTGAAAAAAATACTATAGGGATGAAGGTGTCTCAAATTATTTCGCCAAACAAAAATGCCTTTGGCCGGCCAATGGTGTCAAGCATAAAAAACATTAATTTATGAAATATCTCTAATCACTCCTCCATCTGATCCTATTTCGAGGATCCCAAACACTCTCAACTTGATGCTCGGTCTAGCCATGATGAGTGGGATCCTTTGGAAGCATTGTTTGATTCCTAGTCTAATTCCTTTTAGATCTCATGCACATGTCTCCTCACCATCGTGAGCATCTCATGACTGCATTATTTGATATGAACATATCCTTCCCTTCTATGTTGGGGTAGTCTCCTACACTACATGGTTCATAAGAAAGTATCTGCCATCAGTGTGAGGAACTCTCCATTTGTATGGAACAAATCACTGATATACAAAATTACATATGTTTTCCTATAATCGCTATGATTCTAGATGAACTTTTTCTTAGGTCGACTATGCTCCACTCTTTATATTTATACATATTGGTCAAAACATAGTCAAGCGTGCCCTCATTGATGAAGGTATCGACATTTGTGTGGCCTCTTTAGAATTTATTAAATCCCTCATATGCTCAATAGACAATCTCAAAACCACACGTACTACTTGTCAAGGGTATGATCATCGAAGATGCCTCCTATGGGTTTTATTTGGTTGTCCATCATTATCCCTCCTAGGACTTTGTGCATGTGAAGGTCATGGTCTTCAATTTCCATTTATCTTACAACATCCTTCTTGGTCGACCTTGGACCCACCGCATGCGTTGTTTCACCCTGGTCATTTTGTTGTCATTGATGTCAAGTGGCATTTATGAAAAATGAGTGATTGGAGAAGTGAAGGTCGAGTTAAAGGCATGAAGGTTGATTGGTAGTGTCTTCTCAATGGTTTAGTGAGCTTTCAAGATGGTTTTAGGATAGTTTCGTGTTCTACAGGATGGAAATTGTTGGTATGGATGTATCACATGTTTTATATGTCATACATGATGGTTTTATCATGGGAACAAGCTCTTACAGTGAGTTCCAAGTCATTTGGTGGAATTCTTAGTTCAAATTGGCTCATTTAGGCCAGTTTTAGAGCCTCATGAGGTGTGGAAGTTGGGTACATGTCATGAAATTAAAATGTGAGCATGGGGTTGCTTATAAATGTTATATAGGACATGTGTGAGTAACAACAAGGCTCGGTTTAGGTTCTAGAGGCAAAATTCAAAATTCACCAAAGTTGGCCTTGAGAACTGGAAGTGTAAGTTGAGGTAAGTGAGATAGGTTTGAATAGTACATGAATTTTTATGAAAAATAAAATATTGGATCATGTAGAGGGGTGAGTTTTGGTACTTCATGCCAAACTTCATGAATTCTGAAGAGGTACATGAAAGTTATGCTATCTTTGTTAAAACTAGTTCATTGAAAAATGTAAAATGAGTTGTCTATCTTCTTAGCCCCAAGAAAAATATGAATACTTATTTAGATAAATTGTATATGAACGCGTTTGGAGATAATTCCAAGACTGAAATGTTGCAAAATGTTTGAAGAAAATTGGTTAAGGTTCAAATAAGTTATGAGCATTCTACTAACATGTTTTCTCTCTCCTCTAGTCTGCTTCTTGAGGTGTTTGACTTGAAATGAATTATTATGATTTATTTTCAAGTTTGTGAAGTATGGAAACTACTCAGATCTTAATGATACCTTCTTCATGCCATAATGGTGACATGTATGGACTTGAGTTTAATCCTTTTAGCAAATCCTTCCCAGTCTTTGCAAGGACTTTCACATATAATCATGAGATTTAGAAAGTATAATCAAGTTTAGTCTTCAAAAGGTGTTTCTTCAGATATAAAATGATTCTAGTTGATGGAGAACTTGGTAGGGGTGATGAGACTTTAATCTCAACCACTATGTATCCTCATTATCTTGTGATGGTTTGTAATATTGTCAAGAAAACAACATTCAATGTGTACTCAGAACTTCTAATGACAAACTCTCTTGTTAAGTCTGTTCTAGAAAATGGTGTGAATTAGGTGTATGACCATTTCCTAGGTGGAAAAATTAAGTACCTCACATGTGAAATATAAGACAATATGGAGAAAAATGTGTATGTGTCCATTGATAATTAAGAATGTGAAGTGGACCCCACTATGAAAGATGATATCATCATAAAGATGCTTTAGTTTGTGTAAAAGTTGTGTTAGGTGCTCTAAGGATATCAAGAAGATATCAGTGACCATACATGCCAAGCCAAGAATCACTAAAATTCAAGTAGTATCTCTTGAACTCAACAAGTAATGCCTACTATTGTATTAGACCATTGTCTTGTTGATTTTTGAATTATGGGAATGTTTGGAAGTGTTTCAAATTTAGTGAATGCTTAGAGAAGATGGGAATTTTTCTTATAAATCCATAGCAAATAAAAATTTCAAATTTGATTAATAATTGAAGGAGAAATCAAAATTTTATGGGTCTCGGGCTCACATAGTGCCAAAACCCCGATTCTAGGGTTCGAAGGAGGAATTTGATTGAATCTTGATCTTTAACCAACCAAGATCTCTAATTTTTTGTAGAGAGGTATGTATGATTGATATGAGCTAGTTTCAAAAGTAATCAAGAGATTTCATCAGGGAATGAAGGAGAATTTTGTATCAGTTCACTTGTAATCAAGTTTTGATAGTTAAAAGAGTTTTCATCAAATTAAATGATAGTTCTTGAAAACAGAGATCTTATTCTTGATAAATTTGCTTCCAAGGAGGGTAAATGGATGTTGAAAAATCCTCTACATGGTTTTAATAAGCCTTCCATCATGTGACAATAATAAATTCAAGCACATTCTTCTACATTTTCTTACAACTAGGTGTAGAGGTTTAAATTGATGTTCTTATATGCAAATTCTTTATTAGAGAATGCACTAGACCCTCTTGCAAAGTGTTTTAGAACTCAAAGATGATTGAGGAAACTTTAAGGTGTGAGTGTTATGAATTAAATACTTGAATATTCTTGTCACAGTCTAAAACACATAATATTGTCCAAATTACTAAGTTCTTCTCTCCTTGTGAAGGTGAATAGTCTTGGAACTCTCTAAATCAAAGTCATGTGGTCCTTGATGAAGATCAAGAGTCACTAACTGTTATAATAACATGATTTTCATCTTCCTAGCTTGCATGAGTAGTTGAAGAGTCCATCTTTGATCAAGTAAAATTGAGAAGTCAAAAGGTCTAATAAAACAAGGTGTTGGATTTGAAAAGATAGTCTATGAAGTAAGTAAATTCAAGCAAAAGATAGAATGTGAAGAACATGTGGAGGTATGTTGAGGCAAGCTGAAGAGTCATGTTGATTTGTGCTAAAGGTGAAATAATACACACACACACACACACACACACACACACACACACACACACACACACACACACACACACACATCACTATGATGTAGAGAAGGTAAGTGTGAGAAAGAGAATAAGGATACTTAACTAATATATATCAAAGAGAAGTGTGTGTGTGTGTGTGTGTGTGTGTGTGTGTATGTGTGTGCCAAAGGCATGTGCGCGTGCGTGTGTGTGTTCATATTAGATATGTTGATGATGACTAAAATAGTGAAAAAATTGCCGATGAAATATAGAGAAAAAGTGTGTGATCCTAAGATGAAATACAGAGGTAGTAGGATATGTGAAAGTAAAATGTGAAATGGGTATGAATGCTTTGAGAAATTTTTTGATAAAGTGAAAAACAAAGTGTATTTGAAGAATGAACAATACAACGAGTTAGTAAGTGAAAAATATAGGTGAATGTTAATTGAGTAAACTAATAGAGACTCAAATTATGACCGAGACTAAGTATTTGAAGACACTGAATTTTGACCGTGAGACCTATAAACCATAGATGAATGCATTGAGTGAAGAATGAACAAGGTAGAGGACTAGTGAAGATGGTAAATTCTTCAAGTTGTCTATTAAATGGTGAAATAGGGTAGTGAGACTGAACCAAGAAGGAAATTGTGAAAAGTACATGTTGAAGCATGATGTGGATGGTAATAGAAACTTAATAATGATGAGAAGTTGACTGATATAAGAGTTCTTCAATATGAAAAGGATGATAGAAGGTGAGAAAATAATAAAAGCACTAAATTTTTCTTTGTAGAAGAAATATGTGTATTAGGACCAGGGATGACTATCGAGGTTTGAAGATATTTGAAACAAGAAAAATGAAAGGATTAGGATGAAGTACCACTACAGATTTTGAACATAGGAAAAGCAAAGGCAAGAGTGTTCTAATATAGCTATCACTATCAGTTGTAGGAGACAACAATATTTATATGAAAAAAGTTTTTTGAAGAAGTTTAAGTTGCAGCTTAGTAGGTGGGGAGTTGCAGCTTCCTTGTGAGTTGAAGCTCACTAAAGAACAATAGTAGCATGTTAAATTATAGGGGGTTGAAGCCTCCTTGTAAGTTGAAGCTTACTAAAGGTCAGTTGTAGCTAAACCAAATTTTGGGAGTTGAAGCTTCTAGAATGAGTAGCAACTTGGTCAAACTTTAGAGTTGCAGCTCTAGGTTGAGTTGAAGCTCAACCATGAAATTAATGTAACAAATATAAGACAATTTGGTCCTAAGCCTAGTTCTTGGTTTTAGTGGATTTTTTCCCAGTTTGGGTTTCCCACATTAAATTTTATGTCTCTGTGTGCTCTTCATTATTTTATTGTATTTTATTTCATGTGTTCATCATAACATGATTAAGGAAATGAAAATGTCTGTAAAAGTTTGATTAGACACTGATTCAACCCCCTCTTAGTGTCCTAGTTTCTAACAATTGGTATCAGAGCCCGGTCCTCCTGAATTGAGCCTAACAACTTGGAGGTGATCCTAAAGACACAAGCATGGGTACATCAGCAGATTCAATGTTGAAAAAGAGGTATGAAATTGCTCAAGCTCTTATAAATGAGTTAAAGATAGAAATCAAGCTCAAGGAAGTTAACCATGGTTAAGAACTAAATGAGATGGATTCATTTGTTGAGAAAGTGTCAAAGGATTTGAGAGACAAAGAAAATGCTTGCCTTAAATTTGAAGAGGAACTAAAGACCCGAAAATTGAGTTGGTACAAGTTACTAACTAGCTTGATAGCTTGCAAAGAAAACAAAGACATTCTGGTGAAGTAGAGCATGAGATATGCTAGGAAACTATTCAAGCCAAGAGTGAAGAATGTGAGAAATTAAATGCAGATCTAAAGACCCTCAGAGAGGAACTAGAACAAACAAGGAAAATGGAATTGAAGGCTGAATCAAGCCATGTATCTTGCTAAGAATTTTCAAAGAATAAGAGGAATAAAAAAGAACACAAGAATATCTTTAGGCAACCAAATGCAAGGATATTATCAGGTAAGTTTCATGAAATTTGTTTTTCATGCAACCTATTTGGACATAGAGCTAGATATTACAGGAGAAAGATATATGAAGACCATCCATGGAGAGATTGCAGGTTTGATTATGAGAAGAACATAGTATGTTTCAATTGCAAAGAACAAGGTCACATAGCCAAGTATTGTTTAGAAGATCCAGTAAGTCATTTTTGGGACAAGAACTAGGTTATATGCTTCAAATATCATGGGAAAGGGATTTTTCCAAAAATTTCATAAATCACCTAGATATAGTTACAAATTGAATGCTTTCTAGAGGAAAGACAAAAGAATCTTCAGAGAAAATACAAACTCTAAGAGAAAGATCAAGTCAGCCATAGTTGAGAGAGATATTGAGAAGAAGAAAGAAAAATGGATATACAAGGCTAAGGAAGAAAAGTTAGAAGTTGAAATAACAAAGAGTGATAAGAAGATGACATGGGTAGATGTTGAAGAGGCATAACAAGCTAAGATAGTCATAGGAGAAACTAGTACAAACAAGACATCAATAGGTGATGACGAAGACAGAAGAAGGAAGACAATTCTAGTGCAAAGAATAAAGAATTTATTCCTCAAGTAGTGTTGGAACAAGTGTATGAGCTGTTAAATATGTGCTTATCAAGTATTCAATCAGAAACAAATTACATATGTTATGTTGAGGTCACACCAAATAATGCATCCAAGGATACTAACAAGAGAACAAGGACAAGGAAAGAAAGAATTGATTCATCAGGTTATTTTGATGAATTTCTCTTATTCTGAGGTGACATGACAAGATGGTATGCCTTCTCTAAGCTTTTAGAAGGTATACACTAGTTGAAAGAAGCACCAGATTGAGGGTAATTGCTAAATCCATCATGTTGACAAGTGATATTTGGTGATTCGGTGTATTTTCAACCTTGTGATTGGTGATCATCTCTCGTAGGATGCAAGGGCATGATTCATAGACTATGTGGAGCATGTTGAATTATGATCCTTGAGTAAGGTACAAGGCCTTGTTGTTTAGGATATTGAAGGTATGCCATTTGATGCATAGGGTTTGGTTTGATGAAACCTTGAGTGGATTGGAACTATGAAAAATAGTGTGGAAGTCTTGTGCCCAACCTAACTTGTGAAATGTGAATAAGAGTTATTATTAGTTGAGTGAGTGATCGGAGTTGGTGGTAAGAAAACACATGGAGTTGGAACAATGTGACTATATCACATGTAGGGTTTCATGAAATACCACTGAACTAAATCTATGTTTGGTTAGATGCATCAAGGGAAGTCTATATTAGCACTTTGCATTTGAGAACCAGATACTTGGCATCATTGTGATGAATACACGAGTGAATGATTTGAGAAAATAGTGAAGTCTTCCCTCCATGTAATTGCCTAACTTTGCAAATTTTGCAAAATGACACCATATTTAACATGCAAGTGAACTTTTTTGTTTGTTTGAGAATGATATGTTCATTATTATGAGATAATGGTAATATATAACTAATAAATGAGGTGATACAAACCTTGAGAGTAGATTTAGAGTCATAAATCCAAAAAGGAAGAAAGATACAATCAATTCTCTCCTCTCAAAGTTACACCTGTAACCTACGGTCAAGACCTTACTAGGGAAAGAAGGTTGAGGACCCAAATCATCAAAAAGAGCTTGAAATTTGGTAGAAGTTGCTCTAGGGAGGTCCTTAAGATGAATCAAGAGGGATTTCATAGATTCGGTGGTGGATTTCAAGAAAATATTAACAGATTCACTTGGACTCAGTGTGAAGCAGGTAGGACCTAGTTATAGAGATCACTTAACAAAGAAACCAACCTAAACATATTGAATCAATCTCTGAAAATTCTAAGATATGTCAAATTATATAATGGGTGCTATAATATAGTCTATTTGTCCTGTGGAACCTCCGAAAGGTTGAGTTACTCATTATAATAGGTGGAAAAAGTGCTAGTTGGAGCTAGTAGACTACTAAGAAGAAAAAGGAAATTTCCTAGAGGATCTTAAGGAATCAAAAGATGATATTTGGCGTACATGTTGAGCATGATTAAAAGGTTTGAAAGAAATTGAGAAAACCTTACGAGTGGTTCTAGAATTTTGTATTCCTATATGGTACAATCATACTTTGTCTTAAGAGCCTAGAGAGCAATCTTGCAAAATAGTGAGAGATTGGTGTGATTGGTTAACTTGGGAGCATTTTGTGTGTAATATAACCTTCTTGTCATGGAAAACAGGCGTGAACAACTAAATAAACCACTAGAGACTAAATGAGTCCATTATTTATATGAGAACCATAGTGTAAAAGTACTAAGGGTAGTTTTGGGAGCAAAATTGGTAAAATCTTAGGCTTGATTTGTGAAGAGATAACTAGTATGGGTCCTAGTATGATTTGATGAGCACACCAGGGTAAAAATTACACCTGAATGACAAGGATCGGGATGAATAAGGGATGGAAAAGACTCATTCTTTTCAAAATCAAAGTTGCAGGTCTAAATCTCTAAACTATTGTGTTAATCATACTATGAGATGGATACTAACATGAATGTAGAGATTATTCTGCGCTGGTCTGAAATTAAGAGGTGAAGTCTTGACAAGATGTTCCCAAGTATGTAAAGGTTTGAAATCCTTAGGAAATTATTTGTGTGATCCTAACCATGTATGAACAGATACAAACTTGTGAAGATTATTATTTTGAAGAAGTCAATGCTCGATGTTCTCTTCAAGTGAATATTA
The DNA here is from genome assembly GCA_018340775.1 of Taxus wallichiana var. yunnanensis. NCBI lineage: Eukaryota > Viridiplantae > Streptophyta > Pinopsida > Cupressales > Taxaceae > Taxus > Taxus wallichiana. The sequence goes on along the minus strand of CM031242.1, from coordinate 351,765,748 downwards.
GTTCCCCTCAAGAATATGAATGGTGAAAGATTTCTAAAATGACTAGATACTATGTCCAGATTGGCCACTTTTGAATTAAGAAGATATGTAGGATTTTAGGAAGAATAAGCTACATATTGGTTGTAAAATGGATTATGAAGAAGATAAGGTGTCAAGAAATAGTGGAGGAGCATGGATAATGCCATATTGGTATGAAAAGTTGTAAGGCATGAAATGGAAAAAGTTGAGTCATTCTTATGGATGGAAGGAAAATGAAAATGGTACAAGCATTTTCACAGGGGAGATAAGTGATTATTGTAGGAAAAGAGTTAAAAAAGTAGTTGGTTTAGCATCTTATTGTATCTTTAGGAGCATGAGAATAATAAAATCCCGGGGGAAGCAGTTGAGCTTGGTATTGAGTATGGTGAAGTGAGATGACTGATATGGAGAGATTAGGTTCAAGGGGAGCAATGAGGTTAATTGGTGGAGACATTATTATATCTATTCCGGACACATGTAGCAAGATAGTGATGCTAATCCCAGGGGGAGCTTCTTGAGGTAAGCCAATTCTTTGTAAATAATCATTTGCTTATTGTTTATTCTATTGAATGCATGACCCTTTGTCATAGATGTCAAAGGGGGAGAGTGTTATTAGAAACTAGGAATGGTGATGTGAGATGTTGGTGTGTGTTTGCCATCAAAGGTTTTTGAGTATGTTTCCATCAATGAAAAAGGGGGATATTGTTAAACCCTAGTCATTGGTGTTGTCATTGATGTTAAGTGGCATTGATGGAAAATGAGTGAATGGTGAAGTGAAGCTCATTTAAAGGCATGAAGGTTGATTGGTAGTGCCTTCTCAATGGTTTAGTGAGCTTTCAAGATCATTTCGGGATAATTTTAGTGTTCTCGCAAGCATGGAAATGGTTGCTATGGCTGGATCATATGCTCTATGGGTCATACATGATGGCTTTAGCATGGGCACAACCTCTTATAGTGAGTTCTAGGTCATTTGGTGGAAGTCGCAATTCAAACTGGCTCATTTATGCATGTTTTTAGAGCTTGATGAGCTATGAAAGTTAGTTATAGGTTATGAAAATACAATATGAGCATGGAAGGTGTGTAGGAATGTTGTATAGGACATGTGTGAGTAACAAAAAGGCTAAGTTTAGGTCTTGGAGGTAAAATTCAAAAATTCACCAAAGTTGGCTTTAAGATCTGAAGTGTAAGTTAAGGTAAGTGAGATAGGTTTGAACAAGTACATGAATATTTATGAAAAATAAACTCATGGATCATGTAGAGGGGTGAGTTTTGGTACTTCATTCCAAATTTCATGAAGTCCTAAAGAGGTACATGAAAGTTATGTTATCTTTGTTAACACTAGTTCATTGAAAAATGTAAAATGAGTTGCCTGTATTCTTAGCCCCAAGAAAAAATTTGAATAATTCTTCAAATAAATCATAGAATAATTTTTGGAGATAATTCCATGACTGAAATGTTGCAAAATTTTTGAAGCAAATTTGTTAATGTTCGAGAAGTTATGAGCTAGCTACTAACATGTTTTTTCTCTCCTCTAGTTTGCTTCTTGAGGTGTTTGAGTTGAAATGAATTATTCGATTACTTTTCAAGTTTGTGAAGTATGGAAAATACTCAGAGCTTAATTATACCTTATTAATTCCATAATGGTGAGAAGTATGGACTTAAATCTTATTCCTTCTAGCAAATCTTTCCCACTCTTTACAAGGACTTTCACATACAATCATGAGATTTGAAAGTGCGGTCGGTTTCACTTTAAAAGGTGTTTTTGAGATAGAAAATGATTCTAGTTGATGTAATACTTAATAGGGGTGATTAGAATTAAATCTCAACCACTCTATCTCCTCATTTTCTTATGATGGTTTGTCAAGATTGTCAAGAAAATAACATTCAATGTGTGCTCAAAACGTATGATGAAAAACTCTCTTGTTAAGCATGTGTTAGTATATGGTGTGAATTAGGTGTATGAGCATTGACTTGGTAGAAAAATGAATTACCTCACATGCAAAATATAAGACAATATGGAGAAAAATGTGTGTATGTGTCTATTGACAATTAAGAATGTGAAGTGGACCCCACTATGAAAGATGAGATCATCATAAAGATGCTTTTAGTGTGTAAAAGTTGTGTTAGGTGCTCTAAGGAGATCAAGAAGATATCGGTTACCATCAAAGCCAAGCCAAGACTCACTAAAATTCAAGTAGTATCTCTTGAACTCAACAAGTAATGCCTACCATTGTATTAGACCATTGTGCACTTGTTGATTTTTGAATTACGGGAATGTTTGGAAGTGTTTCAAACTTAGTGAATGCTTAGAGAAGATGGGAATTTTTCTTATAAATCCATAGCAAATAAAAATTTCAAATTTGATTAAGAATTGAAGGAGAAATCAAAATTTTATGGGTCTCGGGCTCACATAGTGCCAACAACCCCGATTCTAGGGTTCGAAGGAGGAATTTGATTGAATCTTGATCTTTAACCAACCAAGATCTCTAATTTTTTGTAGAGAGGTATGTATGGCTGATATGAGCTAGTTGCAGTAAAAGGAATCAGGAGATTTCATCAAGGAATGAAGGATAATTTTGTATCAATTCAGTTTTACAATCGAGTTTTGATAGTTAAAAGAGTTTTCATCAAATTAAATGATATTTTTTGAAAACAAAGATCTTATTCTTGATAAATTTGCTTCCAAGGAGGGTAAATGGATGTTGAAAAATCCTCTACATGGTTTTAACAAGCCTTCCATTGTGTGACAATAATAAATTCAAGCACATTCTTTTGATTTTTCTTACAACTAGGTGTAGAGGTTGAAATTGATGTTCTTATATGCAAATTCTTTATTGGAGAATGCACTAGACCCTCTTGCAAAGTGTTTTAGAACTCAAAGATGATTAAGGAAACTTTAAGGTGTGAGTGTTATGAATTAAATACTTGAATATTCTTGTCACAGTCTAAAACACATAATATTGTCCAAGTACTAAGTTCTTCTCTCCTTGTGAAGGTGAATAGTCTTGGAACTCTCTAAATTGAAGTCATGTGGTCCTTGATGAAGATCAAGAGTCACTAACTGTTATAATAACATGATTTTCATCTTCCTAGCTTGCATGAGAAGTTGAAGAGTCCATCTTTGATCAAGTAAAATTGATAAGTCAAAAGGTCTACTAAAACAAGGTGTTGGATTTGAAAAGACAGTCTATAAAGTAAGTAAATTTGAAGCAAAAGATAGAATGTGAAGAACATGTGGAGGTATGTTGAGGCAAGCTGAAGAGTCATTTTGATTTGTGCTAAAGGTGAAATAAAATACATACATATACATATATATATATATATATATATATCACTATGATGTAGAGAAGATAAGTGTGAGAAAGAGAATTAGGATACTTAACTAATATATATCAAAGAGAAGTGTGTGTGTGTTCGTATTAGATATGTTGATGATGATTGAAATAGTGAAAAAGTGCGGTGATGAAATATAGAGAAAAAGTGTGTGTGATCCTAAGATGAAATGTAGAGGTAGTAGGATATGTGAAAGTAAAATGTGAAATGGGTATGAATGCTTTGAGAAAAGTTTGTGATAAAGTGAAAACAAAGTGTGTTTGAAGAATGAACAATACAAGAGTTAGTAAGTGAAAAATACGGTGAATGCTAATTTATTAAACTGACAGAGACTCAAATTATGACTAGGAATGAGTATTTGAAGACACCGAATTTTGACCACAAAACTTGTAAACCATGTATGAATGCATTGAGCAAAGAATGAACAAGGCAGAGGACTAGTGAAGATGGTAAATGCTTCAAGTTGTTTATTAAATGGTGAAATAGGGCGGTGAGACTGAACCAAGAAAGAAAATGTGAAAAATACATGTTGAAGCATGAAGTGGATGGTGATAGAAACTTGATAATGATGAGAAGTTGAATGATATAAGAGTTCTTCAAAGATGAAAAAGATGATAGAAGGTGATAAAAGTATAAAATATTTGAATTGATCTTTGTAGAAGAAATGTGTGTATTAGGATCGGGGGATGATAATCGGGTTTGAAGATATTTGAAATAGTAAAAATCAAAGGATTAAGCTGAAGTACCACCGTAGTTTTGAACACAAGAAAAAAAAAGGCTAGTGTGCTACTTTAGTTTACACTATCAATTGTAGGAGACAACAATCTTTATGTGACAAAAGTTTGTTAAAGAAGTATAAGTTACAACTTAGCAGGTGGGGAGTTGTAGCTTCCCTGTGAGTTGAAGCTCACTAAAGATCAATAATAGTTGGTTAAATTATAGGGGGTTGGAGCCTTCTTGTAAGTTGCGCTTTACTACAGTCAATTGTAGTTGAAAAAAAATTGGGAGTTGAAGCTTCCAGAATGAGTAACAACGTCGTAAAACTTTGGAATTGCAGCTCTTGGTTGAGTTGAAGCTCAACCATGAAATTAATGTAACATATATAGGAAAATTTGGTACTAAGCCCGGTGGTTGGTTTCAGGTGGTTTTTTTATTAGTTTGGATTTCCCACATTATATTTTGTGTTTCTATGTGCTCTTCTATTATTTTCTTGTAGTTGATTTCATGTGTTCATCAAAACATGATTAAAAAAACAAAAATGTTTGTTAAATTTTGATTAGACACTTTGATTCACCCCCTCTCAATGTCCTAGTTTACAACATGTATGTGGTTCCTCTTCTGCGTATCAATGTGTTAAGTTTTCACATCAAGGGGATATCTATAAAATCTAATGCAACCCAAACCCTTGGAATCATGATATTATCCAATAAAATGGAATGTATAAATTCCCAACCTTTCAAGAACTATCACCAATCCTATTCTCAGTGAATATCAATGCTTTAATTATCATGTGGAATATCTTTGTGGTAGTGTGGGTTATCCAGATTTGGTTGGGCACACGCCTCCCAATCTAATAGATTATGACAATGACAAGCCCGATGAGATTAGTGTTAGGATTAATATGTCTGATCTACCAAATCTTGTCATCTCACATCTTCCTCCTAGCGTATGACCCCGTAAGAAGGATCCATAAATTCCTCATTATTATTTCACATGCACCCCAACCTACACCCGAAAAAAGGGTTCAACCAAATACCATGGTCGGATCTTGCATGATAGACACCTCTATGATTGATTATGATGAAGGTTACACTTTGAACGATACCCATTTGGCCAACTATGCCTAGATTCGGGAAGAGAAGTCCGATATTACCAAAGAACCCTCTAAAGCACACTCTCTTGTGATGTGAATGCCATTCTTGTGTAAGAAGACTCCTCACATTTGGTCAATCCTCCTCCTAGCATATTGTTTCTTGAGCCTTATACGACTTCTCTAGCCCCACCCTTTTCTTGTAACTCGATCGTTAGATCACGTAACATACCTCCTCATCTAAAAGAAGGGGAGCGTATATCTGGCTTCGACTATGAAGCCGATGACCTTATGGATGATGAATCACCAAATGTGTCGACATCATCCATGTCAACCCATATTGGTCATTTACATCCTTCCCTACCTCTTTTCTGATGGGTTCTTGACCTTATAGGGAAGAGCCATCTTGTACATGACATGAGGATCCGAGGGCATGATATATTTGATTGTAGAGCCTATAGAAAACATGTGAAAAAAATTGAAGTTGAGGTTAGATGAGATGAAGCTCAAAAGGACACATGAAATTCTGCCTTAGCTCCATTATATTTCTCACACCATGGTTACTCCTCACATATTGATACAAATTGTCAGGTTATGCGCAATAGGCACCCGGTTCCTGAGTCCTCTTCAAGTGGAAAATAACGTAGATCAAACTCCTCTCAGAGCCACTGTAGATACAAAATCATGCACTTTGGGTAATTATCTAGTCTCGATTACATACTAATATTCTTAAGGTTTCTAAGTAAGAAAATTACTGATTAACCCATGTATTTGGCCATCTTTTGTTACTTTTTGTTGTTACTATTGTTGCAAATAAGCAGCACCCCTGGATGTTGATCATATTTCTAGTTTGATCATCCTAAGCATCCAGTGTGATTGCACAACATTGAATCCTCTCCCCAAGTGTGGGACTTGTAAAATGGAAGAGGAATCTCCAGTTTAGAGGCTGGTTCCTCAACTCCTCTGATCAGATATATCACTTGCACAATTACAGAGGTTTAAATTCCTAATTTCTACTCTAAATTCAAAAGGGACAAAGATAGAGAATGCAAAAAAGCTAAAACTAATGCTAATAGGTGATGCACCAAAGGAGTGGTGAGCATTTCTCACTACTGTAGATTGACACAATTCATAAAATGCAACAAAACTTCATGCACAAACTGATAACTGTAATGAAGAATCATAAATTAATCAAACAACACCAAAGAGAGGATGGAAAATTAATCACGGGGCTGTATTGTTATTTTAATGTCAAAATCACTTGCATTCTGACAACACAGAGAGGAAAAAATAGGTTGACTTCTTAGAAAAGGTCTATTATTCCACCAAAATCACTTTTAAGGATAGAAAGGGGACCTGCAATACACAAAAAATGTTCAACCTTTGAAAATGAGCCAAATCTGGCTTTTACAGTGCAAGGGACGAGCCCAGGAGAGAGAAACGCGGGAAAACGTGGAAGGGATTCAACCATTGACCAAAACACATTCAAAACAACATGGGCATCCTTACAGACCCATTCCCTGACATTTTTAACCATGCTGGGAGAGAATGCGAGCCATTCTTCATTAAAAATGGTGGTTGAAACGTCATTTCTGTCCATGACCATGTGCCAGAGGTGTTTTTCAATTTTCTCTCTCCAAAATCCATCAAAATGCAAAATTGACCCCAAAATCTTATAGATAATTTCACCATCTTTCCATTGATATAAAGAACGTGAAAAACTGAGCTCTGGGTCGAAAGTTATGGCCATTTGAAATTTTAGGGCAAAATAGGGCCAAATCGGGTTGGTAGGCAAAAATTTGAATTTTTACCTTTTTTGCATTTGGGAAAATTTCCCAAAAAATCCCCACGCTCCGCCTTTCCATGTGCCATGTGGCATGTTTTTATTGGCGCGGGCCCATCCTGCTCCATTTTCCTTTTTTTTGCCTTTGGAAAATTTTCTAAAATTTCCCCGCCGGGCGGTGAGTTGAGGACACGTGGCACGTGCTGATTAGGCGCGGGCCTGTCTTCCTGAATTTTCCACGGGCCGCTTTGATCATTTTCGACCTGGACACATGGCACAACTCATTGGATGTGGGCTTGCCCCTCCGAATTTTCCATGCGGGCTTTTCTTGATTTTTTGGCCACCACTGACACGTGGCGAGATTCTATTGGCTCGCATCTTGGGGCGGGCTTTTGCCTTTTAAATTTCCTTTGTTTTCCCTTTGGAAAATTTCCCAAATTCTCCCCACCCTCCTTTCTGAGACACATGGCGGCATTTCATTGGTCATGGGCCCTCCACAAGCATTTTAACTTTTGCACAAACACTTTGGGAAAAAATCCCAATTTCCTCTCGCGCTCCACAGGTCGACCCCTGGGGACATGTGGCGAAACATGATTAGTGGGCGGGGCCAGCGGGCCAAAAATCCTTCTTTGAAATTTGGCGAAGAATTTTGCTAAAAATCCAACTTCTCCTCCACCTTCTGAAACTCCCATGCCCGAGGACACGTGGCACGTTTTTATTGGTCGCGGGCTTTCCTCTCAAAATTTCCATGCACCAACACTTAGCCAAATTTTCAAATTTTCCCCCTGGACACGTGGCATCACCTGATTCGTCGGCGTGCCTGCGGGGAAAAATATTTCCTTTGAAATTTTGCCAAAACACTTGGTAAAAAACCAAGTTTTCCTCCGACCCCCACCACTTCCTGGACACGTGGCGGCTTCTCATTGGCTGCGGGCCTTCCAGGGGAAAATTTCCCACAAAAACTCCACCGAGCCATAACTTCAAAAATACATGGAGTTAGGAGGAAAAATTTACCTTTCTGGAAAGATGAGAAAGAGCTCTATCCAATGGTGTCATTTCCAAAAAATTTTGAGTGCCTAAAAAAAATAATTATGACTGAGGCACAATAGAGGGAAGAATGAAAGGAGTTAGCCACAAAATGAGCAGGGGGCACATTTTGGATAACAATTTTGGCGACTCGAGAGGGTCATCTACTGCTTGGATGAAATTACCGATTACTAAGCAATCCATTGGGCATGGAGTCATCGAATTCTCTGTTTGATACCCCAACCGACTAGAACAACGCAAGGAGGAAGATGGAATATCACTTGATGGGGCAAGGCACAAAACACATCTCCGGAATAGCAAGCTTGTGCCAAAGCACTTAGGGAAAGAAAACTAACCTACAACAAAACAATGTGCACAAGCACTTGGAGGAATGAAAACCTAAGCTAATATTTACAAGGTGGAGAATTTCCCTTTAGTAGCAATGCTTTAGATGGATTCCATTGACTGGAATTTGTAGTTCTTCACCATCCAATGAAGACAATTGGAAGGCATTGTTGTCCTTACACTTTGTGACCATGTATGGGCCACTCCAAATGGCATCAAATTTTGAATGCCTTCCCGGTTTTGCTCTGTCTGCATCCCACTTTAACACTAGATCTCCAACTTGGAAGGATCTATTCTTAGCCTTTCTATCAAAGGTCTTCTTTATCAAATCCTGATCCTTCTCCATTGCTTGGGATGCCTGATTTCTGATTTCTTGGAGCTCCATCAATTCTACATATCTAACCTCCATGGGCTCAAACTCCAACAACTCCAACTGTTTCATGAGTTCCAATGTTGGCAACTCAAGTGTCATGGGAAAAATTTCCTCTCTTCCATAAACAAGCTTGAATGGAGAGTTACTTATAGATCTCTTGGGAGTTATCCTATCAGCCCATAAGGCTGATTTTAGTTTAGTATGCCAAGACCTCTTATTTTCATCAAGAGTCCTCCTAATGATCCTCAACAAGTTCTTGTTTGTAGACTCGGCCTGGCCATTACCCTGAGGGTAATAGTTTGATGAAGTACTTAGGTAGATCCCATTCTTGACAACCCATTCAGTCACCTTGGATCCAATGAATGCCAATGCATTATCTGATATTATTGTAGCTGGTATGCCAAACTTGGTTACTATTCCCTCATAGAAGTCTAGGATACTAGATTCATTTGCCTCCTTGAGTGTTGCTGCTTCAGTCCACTTAGTGAAGTAATCTGTGGCTGTTAAAATCCACTTGTGCCCTTGGCTTGAATTGGGATTAATGACTCCAATGAAGTCTAAACCCCATTACATGAATGGCTGGTCAACTGAAATTGGATGCAATGGAAGGGCAGCTAGTCTCTCTTTACCTGTGAAGAATGCACAATTCTTGCACCTCTTGATCCATGCGTAGCAATCATTGAAAATCTTGGGCCAATAATAACCAGCCCTCATGATCTTTAGAGCTATCACTCTTGGTGCAAAATGACCACCAGCTGGTCCACCATGGAACTCTTCCAACACCCTATGAATCTGATTTGTACCAATGCATCTCAGCAGTACTCCATTCACATCCCTTTTGAACAGAACACCATCAACAAGGGCATATGGGACAGCCTGCAATCTGAAGTGTCTTCTTTGGGTCTTGTTCATCTCTAGAGGGCATAGACCTGTGCTTAGGAAGTGCATTATACCTTGGGTCCAGCAAGGAGTGGGGACACCATCATTCTCCTCTTGAGTGCTTCCTTGCTCATGGCTGTCTTGCATGCACCAAAAAAATAGGCTCCTTCTCATTGCATGCTTCCTTTTGTTTGCTTAAAATCAGCTGCTCACACAATCCTTTTCCTCTGACCAACTTGGTGACTTTGATCTCTATGTCATACTCCATGACACGAGTAATCCAACCTGCCCTTTTTTCATTCAAGTCTTTGTTGAGGAGGAAGTCTTTAACTCCCACGTGAGAAACCAACAACTGGACCTTGTTGTTTGAGACTAAATGCTTGAATTTCTTCAAGATTCTGATTACTGCAAGAACATGCTTCTCAATGAAAGAATATCTCACCTCATAGTCCTCCAGGCTTTGGCTGAAGAAAGCAATTGGCTGCTCATCATTGTCCTCGTTCTGCTGTACCAAAATTGCAGAAATAGTGTCATCCCCCAAATGCATAGAGGATGAAATCCTTGGAGAAATCTGGGTTAATGAGAGTTGGTGCTTGAGAGATGGCTTCTTTGATTGCTTCAAAACTCTCCTTGCCTTCTACTATCCATTTGAAAGCCATGCTTTTCTTTAACATCTTGGTGATAGGCTTGATAAGGGCTGCAAAATTTGGGACAAACCTCCGAACAAAATTTATTCTCCCCAAGAAACTTTGAAGAGCCTTCTTGTGGCTTGGCAATGGTAGTGCCCTTATGGCTTCAACTCTTTCTAGATCAATTGCTAATCCTTCCTTGGAGACAATGTGGCCAAGGAGCTTTCCTTCATGAGCTAGAAAAACACACTTTTTAGGATTCAAGGAGACTCCAAATCTTCTACACCTTTGGAACACTTGTCTCAAATGAAAGAGGTGGTCTGCTGCATTTTTTGAAAAAATAGTGATATCATCAAGATATATCAGCACTATGTTGTTAATCAAACCCTTGAACGCCATGTCCATTTCCCTTTGGAAGGTAGCTCCAGCGTTGGACAACCCAAATGGCATTTTCTTATGCATAAGTTCCCCATTTGGTTGTAAAGGCTGTCTTGAACTGATCTTCTTCCTTCACCATAATCTGATTATACCCTGAATAGCCATCAAGTAGTGAAAACCTCTCGGAGCCAGCAACAACTTGTAAAATTTGCTCCATAGAAGGAAGTGGGTAATGGTCCTTGAGAGATGCTCTATTCAGATCTCTGAAGTCAACACACAATCTGATTTCCCCACTCTTCTTTCTAACTGGAACCAAGTTGGCAACCCAACTAGAATGCTTGATAGGGAATATGATTCTTGATTCTATCAACTTATTCAATTCTTTTCTCATGAGGGGCTCCATGTGTGGATTGACTGGCCTTTGTTTTTGTCTGATGGGTTTAGTACTTGGATCCAACTCAATGGTGTGTTGAGCTAACTCGGGATTGAAACCTTTCAAATCTTCATAGCTCCAAGAAAACACATCAGGGAATTCTTGACAAAGTTGTATGAACTCATACCTTTCTTGTTCGGTTGTCATCTTGCCAACTTGGAGTGATTTGCCTTCTTCCACCGAGATGGACACTGAATCTTCTCCCTTGACTTGGATGTTTGCTTTCTCCTTCCTAAACTGATCATTAGGATTAAAAATGGACTCCAAAGTAATAAGTCCCTTTGGTAGTTTGTTGGTTCTCAGTTGTACCACTTGGTCACCATACTGCTGCTCCAACTTTTCCTGATTTTTACCTGAAAACTCAGCCTCTTCTTGCAAGAAATGAATGATTTGTTGATCATTTTCAAACACTTGCCAACTTACATTGTTGTCTGGCACTAAAGGCCTCACAATCACATGGATGTTTGGCTGTACCTTGTCTTTTTGAATGCTTTCAACAACGTCAAAGGCTGCCCCAACTGCTGCAAGCCTGTCAGCAGCTTGGTTCTCTTTTCTAGGAATGGATTTTATGCTAAAGCCCTCAAAATATTCAATGAGGTCCCACACCCTATTCTTGTAACATTTGAGTAGATCATTCTTGATAGCATGCTGCCCCTTAACTTGGTTGACAATCAACTCACTATCACCAAAGACCTGCAAGTTCTTTATTCCTCTCTTGATTGACCAATGCAGTCCTTGCACCAAAGCTTCATATTCAGCAGTGTTATTAGAGCATGCAAACTGAAATCTAAAAGCTGAATAATACTTAACTCCTTGAGGTGAAACCAGCATGGCTCCTCCTCCTGCACCTTGTCTACTCCTTGATCCATCAAAAAACAACTGCCATACCTCATTTTCATCCTTGTGGTCTGGCTTGGTGATGCTAGGAATAGGCTGATTTTCTTCATGCATGCAATAGACTCCTAGCTCATATTCTTCTATTTCTTGATAAGGATCAAAAGCATGCACCTTGTTTGCCCATTCATCAAGAGTTAGATCTGGGATGCTTCCAACCTTGGTGTCAGCTTCATCAGTGCTTGGATAATCTTCTTGATCAAACGTTGAACAATTGGCATTGATCTGACTTGGAGTGTAAGGCTCAATGTGAAAGTTTGCAATAGGTTCAGATCTGATTGTGGCCTTGGTTCCATATCTTGTTCTGAACAACATGTGTGACCAATCAACAGATAAGTAACCTCCAATCTTGGCTGTGAAATCCCTTGACAAACATAGGGCAAAGAGTGGAGGAAGGTCTATCACTGAGACATCTTGCAAAACAACCACGTTGGGACAGGCATGCAAAGTAAGACTTAAGTTTTTTATCACTCCAACTATTGTTACTGCTGTCCCATCCAATTGCACTACCCCTTTGGATATAAATTCATATTGAATTCCCAACTGATCAGCTATTTTCTTGGGCATTACTGAACTACTTGCCCCGGAATCAATCATGCAATTGTGTACTAGTTGGTTCCCAATTATCAATGAAACATAGAATGGAGGGGGCTTCAACATTTTACCTTGCTGTCCTCCATGATTCCCCTCAGGCTGGGCAGCATTTGTGAGCACCTTCTCTTGCATTTGGACTTGCTGATTTGAAGTTGACCAATCCTTCATGGCAGCTTGTAGCAAATCTCTTTGGCCTGGGATAGATAGTGATTCCCACATTGATATGTTTACATTTGTCTTCTTCATCTGATCAATGATATTGAATGGAGATGAAGTATCCCTTTGCTGTCCCTTGGCCTACACATTCATTCCTTGTGTATGGGCAGCAACAACTAGCATTTGGGCTGGCCTAGGAACTGTTTTAGGCAATCCTTGCGTGCTTGGGATTGCATTTTGCTTGCCAATAGTTTGTGGAGTGATGAAGGTTGTGAATTACTTGGAGCCAATGGCTGTTCTTCACCCAAATTTCTCCTTTTTGATCTTGTGTTGGCTGCAACACTTTGGGAAACCGTTTGATTCATGCCACAAAAATCTTCTACCTGCCAGTTTACAAGTGTGGTATCATTTGGAGCTGACTACTTTGCTGGAATGTGTCTTGTTGTTGGTTACTTCCTTGACTACCTTCACCCTCTACACCAGTTGTTGTCACCATTAATGCTTGATTCAAGGCACCGTTGAAGCACATGGATTGGTTATGAGGTTCATTACATGGGAAACACCAATCATACTCTTGAGCTATGTTGTTTTGTACTGGCACTAATGCTTTAGAGGCAGATGTAGCATTGGGATTATAAGGCTGAAATGGTCTATTGGCAGGAGGCCTTGCTTGATTTAGGTTTGCAGCTGGATTGGGTGGTCTTTGGGGTTGATATGGCTGCCTATTGGGCTGAGCTTGGGGCTGGAAAGAAGGTCTAAAGCCTTGGGCTTGCTGCCTCTTGAGTGTAACTAGCTCATTACCTAAATTTTGCAATTGCTTCATGACTTCTTGAAGTTCATTTGAGGCACTAGAAGATGAAGTAGAAGCTTCATTCGAATTCTGATTTCTAGGGGTGGGAATAGGAGCTAAATTAGGCGTTTGATTAGTGTTTGGGCTCTCTAAACTTGGAAACAATGGCATTGGAGGTCTAGGAGCTAGCTTGCCAGCTTGAATCAAACAATTTTCAGCTCTAATGGCAATGCTATAAGCAATGGGGATAGTTGTGCCTCCCATGGATTGAATTAACATAGAAATATCAGAATTTAAAGCTTTAAGGTAATAGAGGAAAGCACCTTCTGTTGTTGGCCTAACTGCCACTGGAATTCTCTCCCAAGTCCTTTGAAATCTGAAGTTAAAATCAGTCAGCTGCTCATTTGGAGCTCTCTTGATGGTTGTCAGTTGCTCCAAAAGGGACAAGTTGTCTCCCTTTTCCCCAAACTGCTCATGGAGGGCTATACATAGCTGATTCCAATTCTGGATAGATCCTGAGGCAAGACTCCTGAACCATTGCAAAGCTTTCCCTTTGAATGAAGATGCCAGCAATTTGATAGCAACTTGCATCTCATTGATCTCATGGATTGCACAAATGTTAGCAATATCCTTGACATGATCACCAGGAGTGGTCTGATTTTCTCCAGTGAAGTATGGAATGTTCTTCAATCTTTGCAACTGGATTGGATTTTTGCATTGAGAGCAAGTGGGCTGCTTCGGTGAAATTGACATAGGGGTTGTTTTTGTGCCATTCTGATTGGCCTTAGAACCCTTGTTGATTGAATGAAAGGCCTACCAGGTGGAGGAGTTGATAGAGTTCTGTTTGGTGGAGATGGAGACCTCTGAATTCTCCTCCCTCTTTGCCTTCTCCTTGGAGATAACTATAGATACTCAAAAAAACCTCTTCTTCTCCAGCTCTTGACCTTGTAGTGATTCTTCTCATGAGTTTTCAGGTCTGCACTACTAAAACCAGCTGATTCTTCTTCCTTGGAGTCGCCAGATGTGTAATTTATAGCTCTTTTAAGCAAGAAACTTGCAACAAATGCACATCAATTTTGTTGCAATGAAGATGAAGACCTCTAAGGTCCCACCGGTGTGCCAAAACTGTTGTTGCAAATCAGCAGCACCCCTGGATGTTGATCAGATTTCTAGTTTGATCATCCTAAGCATCCAGTGTGATTGCACAACATTGAATCCTCTCCCCAAGTGTGGGACTTGTAAAATGGAAGAGGAATCTCCAGTTTAGAGGTTGGTTCCTCAACTCCTCTAATCAGATATATCACTTGCACAATTGCAGAGGTTTAAATTCCTAATTTCTACTCTAAATTCCAAAGGGACAAAGATAGAGAATGCAAAAAAGCTAAAACTAATGCTAATAGGTGATGCACCAAAGGAGTGGTGAGCATTTCTCACTACTGCAGATTGACACAGTTCATAAAATGCAACAAAACTTCATGCACAAACTGATAACTGTAATGAAGAATCATAAATTAATCAAACAACACCAGCAGAGGATGGAAAATTAATCACAGGGCCTGTATTGTTATTTTAATGTCAAAATCACTTGCATTACAACACCTGAGAGGCAAAAATAGGTTGCAGCTCTTAGAAAAGGTCTGTTATTCCACCAAAATCACTTTCAAGGAGAGAAAGGGGACCTGCAATACACAAAAAATGTTCAACCCTTTGAAAATGAGCCAAATCTGGCTTTTACAGTGCAAGGGACGAGCCCAGGAGAGAGAAACGTGGGAAAACATGGAAGGGATTCAACCATTGACCAAAACACATTCAAAATAGCATGGGCATCCTTATAGACCCATTCCCTGACATTTTTAACCATGTTGGGAGAGAATGCGAGCCATTCTTCATTAAAAATGGTGGTTGAAACGTCATTTCTGTCCATGACCACGTGCCAGAGGCATTTTTTTATTTTCTCTCTCCAAAATCCATTAAAATGAAAAATTGACCTCGAATCTTGTAGATAATTTCACTAGCTTTCCATTGATATAAAGAACGTGAAAAACTGAGCTCTGGATTGAAAGTTATGGCCATTTGAAATTTTAGGGCAAAATAGGGCCAAATCGGGTTGGCGGGCAAAATTTTGAATTTTTACCTTTTTGCATTTGGGAAAATTTCCCAAAAAATCCCCATGCTCTGCCATTCCAGGTGCCACATGGCATGTTTTTATTAGGTGCGGGCCCATCCTGCTCCATTTTCCTCTATTTGCCCTTTGGAAAATTTTCCAAAAATTCCCCGCCGAGCGATGAGTTGAGGACACGTGGCACATGCTGATTAGGCGCGGGGGCTGTCCTTCCTAAATTTTCCATGAGGCCGCTTTGATTATTTTTGACCTGACACATGGCGGTGTCTCATTTTCTATGGGCTTGCCCCTCCAAATTTTCCATGTGGGCTTTTCCTTGATTTTGCAGCACACTGACACATGGCAAGATTTTATTGGCTCACATCTTGGGGGCGGGCTTTTTCCTTTTAAATTTCCTTTTTTTTTCCCTTGGGAAAATTTCCCAAATTCTCCCTGCCCCCCACTGGTCCGAGACACGTGGTGGCATTTCATTGGTTACGGGCCTTCCATAAACAAACACTTTGGGAAAAAATCCCAATTTCCTCTCGCGCTCTGCAGGTCCGACCCCGGGACACGTGGCGAAACATGATTAGTGGGCGGGGCAGCGGGCCAAAACTCCTTCTTTGAAATTTGGTGAAGCATTTTGCCAAAAATCCAACTTCTCCTCCACCCTCTCAGAACTCCCATGCCATAGGACACGTGGCACGTTTTTATTGGCCGCGGGCTTTCCTCTCAAAATTTCCATGCGCCAACACTTAGCCAATTTTTCAAATTTTCCCCCTGGACACGTGGCATCACCTGATTCGTCGGTGGGCCTGTGGGAAAAATATTTCCTTTGAAATTTTTCCAAAACACTTGGTAAAAAACCAAGTTCTCCTCCGACCCCATGACTTCCCTGGACACGTGGCGGCTTCTCATTGGGCTGCGGGCCTTCCGGAGGAAAATTTCCCACAAAAACTCTATCGAGCCATAACTTCAAAAATACATGGAGTTAGGAGGAAAATTTTACCTTTCTAGAAATCTGAGAAAGAGCTCTATCTAATGGTGTCATTTCCAAAAAGTTTTGAGTGCACAAAAGCAAAGAATTATGACTGAGGCACAATAGAGGGAAGAATGAAAGGAGTTAGCCACAAAATGAGCGGGGGCACATTTTGGATAACAGATTACTTTTAGTCTTGCACTTTACGGCCTAGAATTTCTTTTCACACTTCAATTTTACTCTTATTGTACTAGAGTGCCTAGCCAGGGATCTTAGTGCTAGGCGCCCCCATCCCCACTTTTTGGGCACTTTCTAGCCATTTGAGCATCTTAACTTTTTAGTGGTCGGCCTTTTCGGGGTTAATTACAAAATTCAAGAAAGGGAATCATATAAATATAAAGTTATGTGATCATAACAAGGGACCAAGCACTAAGCATCTACTATCTCCACCTAAGGTTTCATTCATCAAAGGAATCTATAGCTCCATTTTCATCCATCTAGATCCATCACAAGGTACAAAAGGCCGATTCATGTACATGCCACTACATAGGAGGGGAGTCTATTATTTCCATGCACACATTATTTACATTCTACATCTAGCTACTTTCTTGTTACTTCAAGTGCGACTGACACAAGAGCAACCTAGGGCACAATTCCGCACACACACACATATAACTAAATTGGGTCTAAGATGTAGTGTAACGCTCAATGATATTTCCATCATTTTGGTAGCTGAGGACAATCCAACACCTTCATTTGTATCTTTTTTTTAGGGTTTGATGTTTTGTTTGTGGTTTTGCGGGTGATTCACTCATTCCATATTTATAGAGACATTCGGTGGAATCAACGATATACACACGACAAAAGGAGAACAAGTATGAATATCTTACGACACCTCGGAGGATATTTTCTAAGCATCTATGCATACCAAGGTGCTTAGAATCCAGGACATGTTCCCATGGGCACCCCTATCCTTCTCTAGGCACCCTAATCTAGTCAAATATGCTAGATCTATGTTTTTCTAGGCTTCGTGTGAGGTTCATCTATCTCTATTTAGCCAAGATCAATTGCAACACACCCAACAACATCTCGTGAATCAGCTAAGTCTCTTCTTACCCTCTTTGCACATTAGGGTTCCATTATTTATTTCTTAGCTTGTTTGGGTATTATTTTAGTATTTCGGTATTCATTTATTTACTGAAAAACTTGCATTAGATTAGGCTATTATATATTACATTTTAGAATAATATTTTTGGTGAACCCAAACTCGATCTCCATGCTCTTAGGATCCCCATTATTTGATTTTATTTGCTTTTTCATTCCACAATCTTATCATCATGAGTATCTCAATTGATAATTTCTTGCTTTCCAATCATGATTTAAGTCATAGAGTTGAATATCTCCTCGCCTCGCATTCCTGTTGATATGTATCTAGACTCTATATATAATTCTTTTGTTGATGCATTTTCTCAACATATTACTTTCTCATCTAATCCTAATGCTGATATTTCTATTTTTTATAATTATCCACCCTTGCATATCATGATTCTCTTTTACAATATGTGTATTAAGTGAACTTAAATTAATAATGGATCTAAACTTAATCTATGTCCCATGTCATTACTTGAAAATATTGGTCTGTCAAATCATTCTAATGTTAGTCCATCATGCCTCTCTCTTCATGCTTATGATGGCTCTATTTGTCCATGCATAGTCACATTGTTTTACCTATCACTGTAGGGCCAAAAACTCTCAACACAGTCTTCTTTGTCATTGAATTTCTAGTTTCATATAATTACTTTTTACTTGGTAGGCCATGGCTCCATGCCATGCAAGATGTTTCCTCTACCATGTATCATTGTGTCAAATTTATACAAGAGGTTTTTG
Source organism: Taxus wallichiana var. yunnanensis (assembly GCA_018340775.1). Lineage (NCBI taxonomy): Eukaryota > Viridiplantae > Streptophyta > Pinopsida > Cupressales > Taxaceae > Taxus > Taxus wallichiana. The sequence continues at coordinate 351,747,340 of CM031242.1, read as the reverse complement.
AGTATAATATTTTTCGTGACCGTCATCCGTAAAAATATTGTGACCATGATCCAAATACTACACGTCCTATTCCACGAGATGACACTACCGATGACCCATAAACTATAGTTGATCTACCACATTTACTACTACTTAAAGGTGTTATTTACATGATAGATTGTGTGCCAACTACATATATGCCTCCCCCTACTTCTACCACTCTTATGGTTGTTTATCGGGGCCTACTTGTATAATAGACGTCACTCTAGTAACTTCACCTTCTCATGTACTTGACTCCATCCGTACGACCTCCTTTCACATGCACAATTTTCATGAATGATTCTTATTGGAACATATTCCATTCGATCCTACTTGTGATGACATAGTATGTACACATGATGGATTGACTTGACTAGGATTTGCTTTTGAGGATCTCTATCCTTTGCCGCATTCTTCTCACATTTATCATGGATTCATTCACATTACTACCACTTATGGTCTACGTGTCTTTCATCTCACATTTTCCTTATGTGAAGTCCTTGCTCTTTGCCACTTACATTAGGGAAATCCTAGCTTGATTACATTGGGGGCACGTTAGATCTTGATCACATTGATATATCATTTCCCATGCCCTTTGGTTGTGTATTCATCTGCAATAGTTCCTTTCTTGGCTATACACAAAATCTCACTCATTGGTATGCACATGGATGTCCATTACCACCCTTCACTGATGAGGAGTATGCCATGGGTATGTACAACTTACGCCTCAATGGCTCATTACGTGATCAACCCGACACTATTTCTTACCAAGTCTCTGATGCTTATCCATTTGGCTTTGACCCTGATACCGATGACCTTCTAGATGACATTACATGATTTTCTTCTTCATCATACACACTTTGGGGGCATCACACTTATTTCCCCTAGAATTTGGCACACGTCTTACACTTATCCTAGTATGTACCTACCTCTCGCACATACATCTTGCCACATACTCATATCATCACTACCGATGACACATTCTTGTGCTTCAGTTCACACTTGACTGTTGAGCGCAACCTATACACATAAACCTCAATAGACACTACACATCATGCATCTTCATACATCCTACATACATACAATACCTACATCCTACATCTTCCATCTTACGTCTTACATGCATATACACATCTTATCTCATCTACGCATCGACATTACATACTATACATCTTATAGTACACACTACACATTACACATCACATGTCGATTTCCTATCACCACATCTACTACACACATTACACATCCTACTCATCTAGTTATATGCACTGCACTAACTACCCTATAAAGCACTCTAGTCTCATGGTCCATACTGGATTGTTGAGGGTATATATCACAAATGGACCTCATCACACTCACACAATCAATCAATCAATAAATATTTTTCTCATGTGACATTCCTAGATTAGTGATATACACTATAGGCTACATCATCACTTCTTATAATCATCTTGTTATATATGCTTTAGGCTTCATCATCACACATTTTCAAACCTCATCTCTATGTCGCATATCCTCACTACACATTTTCCACCACACTATAATACATACAACACATAGTTCGACCATTTATCGATGACGCACTCTTGTTTATGGTTCATTCTTGACTACTGAGGGGGCATAAACAAATGAACCTCACTTTGCATATAATTCTATTTACTCGAGGGGAACACTGATCCTATCATTCAATATGCATTACATTCTATCCATCCACAACATATTGCATATCTTGGTGGCATTTACTTTTACTTACATTTACTCGTACATGTTCAATTTATTACACATTCTAGATAGATATCTTATATGTAATTATCTTTATCATACACACATTCATGTTCACTTCCTTTCTAGTTGTGATCATAGACTCTATAGATCCATTACACATAGTAGGGATGCTTAGCACAATACCTATTACTAGTTCCATAATGGTTCCTTGGGCATCCACTTTCATACACTACGGTGTTGTTATTTCATTTTGTTCATAACACCCTCCTTTATCGATTTATACATGCTTTGACATACATTTTATACTTCTAACATGCTAATGGGTGCTTCATGTGTAACATTTTTATGCAAGGCTACTTGTTTCCATGGTTATATGTTACATTACTTGTACTTTCTTATCATTGTTTGCCATTGTATGTGGGCTTTTCCCTTTGTCTTATGTGCAAACTTGTGTGTTTGTGGCCATTATGGCCTTGATTGTCTTGTGACACCATGAGTGGTGTCCCATGTTTGTAACCCACTTTTTGTAGTCTATGTTGTCTTCTTGTGTGTTTACTTGCATCCTAGCTTACACATTGTCTTCGTAGCTTACACTTGTCTTCTACATGCATGCTTATTTGTACTAACACCTATTTTCTATCCATTTGTTTGAATGTGCCTTGGTTTCTAGTAAGCACATCCCCTTCCCCCTGCAAGGAATAATTTCAGCATTTGGTCCTATTTTGGGCCGCATTCTCCTTTAACGATGATGCGTGTACCCCCAAAGAGGGGGAATCATTTGGGTGAATCATTCACTCCATACAACAATTTACACACAATACACAGTATGACACAATTTAGGGCTATGAATCGGACTTCGGTCCTTAGTACATCGACGGCTTTCCTAGAGCGCCTATATCCAGGGGTAGTTACATAATGATTGGGTTCATCATAGTCTAAAGAACTCTACACAATGGATTTTACAGGGTAGGTTGTCCTTAGCACATGTGTTAGTACACACAATTTGTAGTGGTGTTTTATTCTGGGGAGTAGTTTAAGGTTAAAGGATAATACCAGACCTTCCTCTCTATACTAATTCTGTCATGGCATCAGATTTCCCAAAAAATAGATAGTGCAGAGATCTCTATAGTTTTGGGAAGCGTTTAAGGTTGGAGGATAAATCAAAATTTCCTCCCTATACTTCTTTGGCCAATGGCATGAGATCACCTAAAAAACTCACACTTCATTGAAAATATCCTTTCTATACTCTTTCCTCTTCACGGATCAAGTGCACATGTTCCTTTTTAACATTTCCTTTACATACTTCATTACATGATTTTTATACATATACATGTGTATTTGACTACTTGATTGTCTTATCTTTTGCAGGTCCATCCGTATGAGAAGAAAGCGATCAAAAACATCACCAAAATCACATACATCAAAACCAACAACAAGTACATCACACACATTGGCATATACGCACACGTTTCCGCCCTAGGTTCATTTTCATCACCATTTTACATTTTTTCATATTTCGTCTCCACACTCCATCTTTTTATCACTCCACACTTTGTCTAGTCCCTCGGCATGCTTTATACATCAATCTACATGGATATTAGGTACACATATTTATCTACTTTATGTTACTGAGCATTCTTCTCACCAACATAAAGTGGGGGCAAATGTAGACACAAAATCATGCACTTTGGGTAATTATCTAGTCTCGATCACATACTACTATTCATATGGTTCCTAAGTAAGAAAAGTATTGATTAACCCATGTCTTTGGCCATCTTTCGTTACTTTATGTTGTTACTTTTGGTCTTGCACCTTTATTGACCCAGTATGTCTTTTCACACTTTAGTTTTACTCTTTTTGGACTAGAGCACCCAGCAGGGATGTTAGTACCAGGTGCTCCCATCCCCTCCGGGTTCCCCATCCTCTTTGCACTTTGGTCACACTTTTTGGGTCATTTCTAGCCGTTTGAGAATCTTATCTTTTTGGTAGTCATCCTTTTCGGGGTTAATTATGAAATTCAAGAAAGGGAATCATATAAATATAAATTTATGTGATCATAATAAGGGACCAAACACTAAACATCTACTATCTCCACCTAAGGTTGCATCCATCAAATGCACATACAGCTCCATTTCCATCAATCTAGCTCCATCAAAAGGGACAAAATGTTGGTTCATTTACATCACACTTCATAGGAGGGGAGTCTATTATTTCCATGCACACATTATTTACATTCTACATCTAGCTACTTGCTCGCTACTTCAAGTGTGACTGACACAAGAGCAACCTAGGGCACAATTCCACACACAGAGAGAAATACATTGGGTCTGAGATGTAGTGCAACACTCAGTGATAAGTCCATCATTTTAGCAGATGAGGACACTCCGACCCCTTCATTGACATATTTATTTTTGAGGGTTTTATGCTTTGTTTGGGGTTTTGCACACATATTCAAACTCCTTATCCTTGTTTGGGCTCTCTGCTATGCTTGGGTTTATCATCACGTATATTTTCCCCTAAATTCTCCTACCATTGGAATGTCACGGTCCCGATCCCGCTAGCCTTTCCTAGTGGATTGCATGCGGTCTTAAGCATCCTTGCTTAGGTCCATGACCTTGCTTGGATTTATCTTCTCTCTCATCATAATTTTTGCCTAAATATCATTATCATTCTTCCTAAGTACCATGAGTATTACCACATACATGCATGAGGAAAGAAAGGAAAGTGATAAACAAAACATCAATTTCAACAAAAACCACCGTCATAATCAAAATCATCAAATATATCTTGAATCAGTTTTTATACATCGACAAAATACATCATAATCCATCATAGTACATCATCACTATTTAGGTGGCTCAAGCATCCTCACCCTCTTTAGGGGGGGTCTATGGATGCTTTCTGTTGAAGGTGTTGTGCTAGATGCTTGGGTTGTGCAAGATAGAGACTCCATCCTATATCGGGATCTAGAGGCCTCTCCATGTGCTCTCACCAGCTATGCCTCTAGCCTCATGATCCTCTCCGCAGTGCTCCTAGAATTCAAAATGTGTTCTTCCTTCTCCTAAACCAAGGAACCCTATTCCTAAAATAAACTCCACAACATCATGTCTATGTTGTTGGTTTCTACCATCTCATGTATATCTCTCAATATCTACAATGCTCTAGCATCCTCTCCAACCAACCGAAATGTTCCCATTGACTCGCTAGTTGACGACGTTATGGGGTCTTCCATGACTAAGGTATCTTGGAAATCCAATCTGGGTCCAAGATCTCATGGTGTGTAATTTGATCAAGGAGTGCCACTCCTATGTCGTCCACTCTGCGCAAAACACCAAAAATTCACTCATCAATAACAATCTAATAATCTACATTCATAATTAAAGTCATCATCATTCATACACGCTACTTGGCTCGCTCGATGAAGGCCTCCCCTCCTCCTCGTACTTGTGCCATCTCGCCACGTTAATCTCAAAATTTGGAAATCCAAAGTCGAGTTCTCTTAATTCCAAAAATAGTAATAAGAAAATAACCTAAAGAATCCTATATAAACCTAATATCTCTATTTTAATTTCACCATGATGGTCCTCAATCTTTAAAGTCTCATCTCTTTAGTTCCCGATCTCTAAAAAATAAACTCACAATCATGTTGGGATCAAGATCTTCTCCCATTATTTTTGACATACTACATGCATTACCCCACTCTCTCGGACAAAAATCACGCTTTTCAACCCTTACCTCTATGATCCAAATTCACGACATCCATCCCATGAACCCCTAGCTCGGTGATTTTTGTCTTATTTCACTAATGATCCTCTAGTGTTTCCTTTTAGTTTTTCTTCTTCAAGGTTCTATCAATATGGATTGCTCTTGTGACGTAGTAGGAAGACCGAAACTATCAAGTACGCATTGGTGGGTATATTTCATTTCGTAGTCCTTTCATTAATTTCAGCATTACTTTCATTTTGGTGTTATGTATTATTCTTTGCAGACCGACTACCCCATGTTTCACCATTGTGACATGCGATAATCAACAACTAGGGAATATGTATACACCTAATTTTAATGCTTTCTATTTTCATACATGTTACTAACAATTTCTCTTTTCAAGTTAGAAGTCACTAATGCATCTATCTCTAGAACGAGAGCCTTAAGGGGCTCATTCCAGGATAGGGGTATGGTTATTCACGTAACTATTGGGTTAGGAATGATAGATGGAGAAAGAACAACTTTCGGTCCTATTTATGTCTTTCTTTCACTTTTATCTTATTATTTTGCTTCTCATTCTTCCAGAATTTTTCTTTCTTATGACCTCATTTCTTGTACCTCGGATTATATCAACTTTTTGTGACACCTTGCAAAATCCCCATTGCATTTCCCTCCCTAACCGATGTCATTTCCCATGGGCGATTGCATGGGTGTATATTCAAATTCCTAGCTGATGCCTTCACTCGCGGATGATGGCATAGGTATAAAGACCCCAACTTACATTTTCACATCATCATCATCATCATCATCATCACATCAGATCAAAAGGAACTTGCCATTAAATTTTCTCTCTTGCGCCATTCACCTGCTCGCTTGACTCTTAGATTGGAGATTATTCTTGTTTGGATTAGTTTTCTTGCAATTTTGGGTCATCTATAGTGAGCTAGGACTGGATTGTTTCCCCTTCTCCACCTGAAATATTTTCTCTCTTGGTGTATGGTCCTTTGGGAGATAGATGCATTAACAACCACCCTCCTGATGGTAAGTTCTCTAGCTCGATTTGTCATTTTTTATAGTGTAGTTTCCTACATTTGATATTTACTCTATGTTAGCTTAGTATTCTATGATAGGTTAACATATTGTATTTTAGTTCTTTACTTTATGTTACATGCTTTACTTTGGCTAGCATAAACTTTTCATGCTTTTCTTGTTCATTATTATTGGGCCCATGATACCTCCATAGGGTTCCTTCCTCTTCTTTGACCTAGGGCCTTGGAAACCTTAGGTTGTCCTAGTGTAAGGGTTACTTCCCTTGGGGTATGTGATCATAGTGGTCCATGTACCCCCTTTAATTCTATCTCGATTGTGTTTCGATCTTAGCATGTCCCTTACTCATTGCCTCGATAACCTAGTTGAACGAATGTTAAGAGTGCACAATGTCTAGGCACATTTTCACCCACCATACAATTTGAGTGTGTAGTAGAAAATGAAAAGTTATAGCCATATATTCAATGCATGTTTAGTAATTCCTATATATATTCATCTAGTCAATATAAAGTTAACATTGGATATGCAAATATTAACATCACAAAAAAATTGTACTTCCAATAAATGAAAAAATGCACCGAGATAAAGGAATATACAATGAAAATAGTAGTTCTATTTGGTTGGTTGGAAAAAAACCATGTTGAAATGGAACCCATTACTCAATAAAAAAAGTGTATTATCAATAACAACATTTTATTTTGAAATTGTAAGACGCATGGGTGAAAAACCCATTTTTTTACAATCACTACGTTGTATTAGAATACTTCGTGACAAACTAAGGAATAAACAAAATGCATTGAAATAAATGAATATACACTAAAAAATCATAGTTCAATATGCTTGGTTGGAAAAACAACAGGTCATAACGAAACCCATTACTCAATAACAACAATCTATAGTCAATAACAACCCTTTATTTTGAAATTGTAAGACGCATGGGTGAAAAACCTAATTTTTGAAAATAATTACGTTGTAGTAGAAGAGTTCATGTTGAACGGATGAATAAACAAGTTGCACTGAAATAATTGAAAATACACTACAAAAATAATAGTTCGGGGTACATGGTTGAAAAAATAATAGTTCAAAATGAAACCCATTAAACAAATAAAAAAGTTTGTGTTGAACAAAATATTAAACAAGAACATGCACATAAACAACTCAATAATGAATGAATATACATTTGTAAAACTGGTAATGCTTGATTAAACAAGAACATGCACAAAAATAACTCAATATAAAACAAATATACGATTGTAAAACTAGTATTACTTGCGAATGCGCTCATTGCATGAAACCCAATAATGGGATCACCTCATCTTTGACTTTGTTAAGAGTATAAAGGGTGCTCGGATCTATTGTAGGAAGTAAAGGGTGTTCGGATCCATCAGTAGGGCATAAATGGTGTTCATCTCTGTAGTAGGGAAGAGGGATGGTGTTTAACTCCATCACAGGGTTGGAAGGGGAGGTAATGTTCAACTTGCCCCCGGATGTGCACTGATAAATGTAATGTCATGCAATTACTCACGACATTGAATGCTGAAATGGCATGCTCGCAAAATTGGTCATCGGAGGCTAAGCGGAGTGGTAGGGGATAATGTGAAGTGAATTGAAAGTGAATTTTTGAATAGATGCTAATTTCTATAATTTCCACATGGGTACAAACAATTTTTTTCTTGGGAAAGTTGATTTTTGGTTCACTATGCAAATTTAATTTTTATTTAATGTTTGGTATAGTGGTCCCGCCACATGGTGATTGACATGGTGCCATGGTGGCTTCCCCACTTTTTTACATTATGAAAAAAATTATGATGTGTAGGGAAAATTTTAGATCCCCTGTCATTATGAGATTACTCGGCACATCATTAAACATAGGGTTCTAAATGAATGACGCCTTTCTCATAATGTTAAGAAATAAAAACTTGTTATATTAAATAAGAGAGAATATAAAACATAAGAGTTGAATATTTATCTTAATAGCTATAGAACACCTAGTTTGTTTGCACTCATGATATTGAGTTTGATGTTGAACCATGAAACAAATACTCGTGTTGTCAATTCTTGAGGAGGCCAACTCGGCATTGGGTCATCTCTATAATGAATATATATCTACACATATTTGATCCTAATAATGAATAGGGTCTCATTGAGACCTCTAAAGAGGGATAAAACCATCCCATAGATCTCATAATACATTGGACACCTAAATACAATTTATTCCTCTTATTCTAGCTCATTATTGCAAATCACATGAGTTCATGTAACAAATTTTTTTCTCTAACTCCATACAACATTAAGGAGACCATACCTATGATTGATCTAAATGAAATCTCAAACCAAAAAAATCTTGGTGTACTTGGGAGTAATAATATGTCCATGTTCTAATTGACTATAAAGCTCCGGAGTAGTGATGCATTATTGTTGACAATGGTTATGTCCAAGTTGATTTTACATAGGATTTGTAGATCACATTCCTAATGTCTCTATGAATATATTTATTTTCAGCATGTAGGGAGCATTTATGGAAAATATTTTAAGAGGGAGGCAATTGATATTGATACCTTCTCCCTATAGGGAGATGTACATTGAACGTACTCAAGTGTTCTTAATCCCTTGTTCATATAATTTCATATGCAAAAGAATATGGGTTCACACACAATCTTGCTTTAAACTTAACAAATGAGGAAGGAGAAATCAATTATGTGTAGTCGGTGATCTATGATGGTCCTTTTGGTTCTTCAGGGAAATATTCTATCTTTATATAATATTTTTGGGGAGTCTTACACATAACTAGGATATTAGGGATGAGCGCAAGAGAATGTTACTATCCTTTTTACAACATGTCTATGCACTCGTGCACAACTTTTTGCCCTATGAATGATGAGTATGGACCCAACGTGGTGGTTGGTCCAAGATTCATAACGTATTTTGGCTATGAAACTCTAACATTCCCTTCATGGAGAATTTTACCATGGATTTGACATATAACAACTTAGCCTATAGATCAAGAGAAAGGTAGTGATGATCTACTAGTCAAGAAGGCACCAACTTACTACAAACTCACCTATTATTATGGATTTGATGTCATTTTTAGGGAGATTTGGAATTTCCATAAAGAGAGACTACATAGAGGAGGATTTGAGTCCCAAATAGTGGTCCTAGTTCAAGTATAAAGAGCACAAAAATGTGTGAGTTTGGTGGAGAATTTGAGAGAGGAGAATGTATCTATCCATGTAAGGACTATTTGAATCTAGAATAGTGTTGTAACTATGTGAACATATGTTAAGTGCGTGTAGGTATGTATAGCTTATAATTTACATTATTTTTTGAGATCAATAAAATGGGATTTTATTTGATATATTACACATTATGCATGATTTGATATGTGGGTTGCATGGTCAAAGAGTCCTTCATTGGATACTCAAACTAGGACTGACACCCTTTAGTATTAAATATGGTAAAGTCGTGTGAGTGACTAAGGGGATCATGTTTTCCATACTTCCATGTGGGGATAAATAAGTGAATGTACCTTCTAGTCAAGGAGTACTAGGTAGAAAGTGTGGTGTTTGTTCCGAGAGTGTGAAGCTCTATGGAGAAAGAGTCTCATCATATTATTGAGAAGAACACATGTGTATGGTTGTGTTTGAATTGTTCCACATAAAATTCTATTAGATGAATTAAAAGAACATGTTAATTTACATGATATAAATAATGACAATAAATATTATTTTTGCACATTCATGCATCATGTCTCATTGAACTTCTAGTTGCACATGCCTCCTCACTTCTCCTATAAAACTTAGGCTCTACAAATTTTTGAAATATCATAGTAAGGATAAAACATTGAGGCAATATGAAAAAATAGCCTAGCTCCTCACTACATTTTTCACATCTTAATCCATTTGTACAACTTTCCTTACCTTCACGACATCACACGATAAGTATACAACCCCGTAGCATTGAGTGCAACCCTTTGCATCATTATGTGTAGCTTTACTCTCTTCTACATCTTGTCTTACACTTCACATTTCATGTTGAGTATTTTGGTACCTTGTAACTTTTCCTCTTAATCCTTTGCATCCCATGCACTTATTTTGAAACCCATATAGTTCATATAGTCTTGTTTTAGTGCCACTGTAACCTTTTTGGCTTCCTTAATCTTGTGGAAACCACTTTGTATTTACTTCCTCATTATTGCATGATATTGACGAGGTTCCTTATTCCTTCATTCTAATTAATCATTTATCTAAATAGGGTAATATCCATAGGTTGTATGCTATAGGAAAAAGAGGGAAACATATTTCTAATAATTCTACCGTCTAAGTTTAAAGAAACCAAAAAAAAAAAAAAAAATGTTGTAAATATGGGAACAACCCTAACATATTTATCCTAATACATGGTAGCAGTAAGTAATTATGAAGTAAGTCACATAATATACCGAATCTATAATATTAATAATAAAAAGATGAAATTACGGTTATCCAAATAATCTTCCATATTTATTCACAACAACCCATGCGAAAGGCCTTGCGAGAGTCCACACACAAAGGTGCACAACGATGCGTGACAAAGGTAGAAAACCCGCACGTGGACCCACACAAGAAGCATAGAAAATTCTACACGATAAATATGCTGCGTAAAGGTGCACGATAGAGGAATAAGGCCAGAGAGGTCAAAAAAGGAAAAAGAACCACATGACCCCGCCATAAAGAAAAAACAAGCGTGATAGCCTGTGGAAAGCCACACAATAGAGAAGCACTCTGCATACAAATCCACACCATACCATTTGCTCATCAATGGGAAAATAAATTCGGAACCCACCCAAAAGGAAAGAAACATCAAGGCACACAAGTAAAGAGAGAACCATGCGACAAAGGGAAAAAATTAAAAATAGACAAGTCTTCGCGGGACCTCAGAGAAAAATCATGAAATGCTTTGTTCTGATTTTTCAAAACATGGAATTCTATTTTTAGCACAGTTTGTTAAAGATTATGCATGAAAATTTAAACATAGATGAAAGCATGCAAGGGTGGTTTGTTTCATCATCTATAAGTTCTAATAATAGAACAAATCATGCAAAGCAAAGGAAAATCCATTTTTTCTATTTCTGGGAGCACAGATTCTATTTTAGCACAAAATTTGATAGAAGTAAAACATGAGACTTTTTAGGAGTAGATAAAGCAACACACACTTTTCACGCATAGAAGCTATTTTTGGATAAAAAAGCAGGGCAGACACGCTTTTCCTATTTTTAGAAGCCATACTTACATGTTTAGGCTTTCTAATGCATGAGCATCAAGAAGTCAGAGAGTCATGTTTGTAGGAAGAGTGATTTATTTGTGTATAGAGTAATTATGCTTCTAAATGTATGTAACAACAACTAGGTGTGTAAGAGGTTGGAATTAGTTGCTTTCAATCCCTATTTGGATATAATGATGTGTCATAAAGTTGTAATAGATGTGTGAATGAATTGAGAGTTTTTGGGGATGTGGTTTCGTCCTAATCTAATTATGGTATGTTGTTGAGCTCTCTAAGGAGCTATAATAAACCATTTCTAGTGGTCTAGCTAGAAATATAAGAGTTCATTCCATGAAGGTCAAGAAAAATATAGAGGGACAAGATGTAAAAGAGATTAATAATAAATAAAGAGGATATACGTGGGAAGTTACAGTGAATGGAATGTGTTTGAATGTTTGTTTATTGTAATTGATGAACTGTATAGTATGCTCGCCCTCGACCGAGAGCTAGAAGTTTGATAGTCACCCAAAGGAGCTCTTTTGAGATATGTGAAAGCATAGATAAGGAGAAGTCATGTTAGTAAAAATATATTTCAATTTAAATAAAGCTTTGAAAGTACATTGTTTACCTATTGTATGCATTTTCTTATACGCAGGCCCTAACTAGGGCATCAAATTTCTCAAGATTGGTCCAATGAAATTCGCTAAAAATTCAACATATCTCTCGCTTCCGATTAAATTAAGAGACTCATAAAATTTCGTAAAAAAATAATTACGCGTGGATTGAGATATCCATGACAGAAATTTTGAAAGACAAGGGAGTACGTACAATACAACTAGAAAAGGTAAATTAAGCAAATTTTGATTAATTTTGATGTTCTAAAGATCAAGAATTGTATGAATGGTGTTTTAAGAATAGATATAAGACGTTTACAAGGTTTCTAAAGGTCAGGGAACTTCTTTGAGTTGAATATCATCAATTATTTCCAAGCTAAGATCAGATATTTTGTGTTTCTCTCCAATTTTCATTCAAAAGAAACCAAATTGAATTTCATACATGATCTAAGGCCCAATAAAGGATATGTATAGATCATCTAGAAACCTGAGAAACTAGTATGTTGACAATTTACACCCAAGTTGGTCTAAAATCGGGGTGGGATATGTAATAAACAAGACATATGTAAAAATGAAGCATATCTTGATGTTATGACTTGTTCATCTGATTATCATTAAAGGAATATTGGATGGTTTACAATAAAATTATAAATAATAAAAAATAGTTGCCCCATCTATAAAGAAAATCCAAGGAAATCATTTTATGTTTGCATACATAACTAGTATTTAAGTTTTTGTGATCCTCATAGGGCGGGGGGGCTTGTGAGAGTACATTATAAAGCTAAATGTCGACCCACTAAGAGCATTATGTTCTTGAGTGTATAAGATAAGGGAAGTTCTTTCAAGGCTAGTGCTCATTTAAGACCAAATTGATAGCGATTTTGGCATATCCCGCCATCATTTAATCGTATGAGAGCGTAGACTCTGTTAGAGTAGGACATTGTTGATACTATAGACTTTTGGAAAGTATTAAAAATTGTTTGGCTAACTAGTATTTTACAAGTTTTAAAGATTGTTCACAAATGGATATAAAGAGGTAAAAGAAGAAAGAGATGGAGAAGCAAAGACATCTTAAGCTCCAAAGAAGAAATTAAGTCCACAAGAGAGGACCTTGAAAAAGTGATTAAACATGTGCAAGATGAAATGAGGAATGCAACCTTCAAGGCATAGGGATGGAATATTCCCATTAATAAGTTTGTCAAGTGGCTAGTACACGATATTGTAAGAAGAAGGAAGAGAACAATTAGTTTGAAGAAGAAGAGCAACATGAAGAGTTTCCTAGAGAGAAACCAAGAGAGAAGTTGCAAGAAATGAAACAAGAGAGAGAAGAGATGCCAAAGGAAGAGGCATCCATAGAGGCCAAGGGGTCTCAAAATTTTTCTTTTAACTGTTTCTTTGAATGGGTGTTTGCAAGAACAAAGGTCATAGAAGAAGAATGCCAATTTGAGGCATTGAAACTTGAAGAAGCACCAAGATGTGAATGTGAGTTTGCTTACATCATCATGGAGCAGCTACTTGAAGAATTGGCAGCCCTAGAGAATAACATAAATGAAGACAAGTGGAGTGAGGCTATGGAGTCTCAAAATGAAGGAGATAGTACACACTAGGATGATTTATACAATCAACTACAATGGAAGACAACTAAGGAGGTAGGTGAACTCTCAAAGGATGCAATGATGTTAGACTTTAGTATTGAAGATTTTCATTTCATTGACAAAGTGAAACAAGCCTACCAAGAGGCCAAATGTGAAGATGGAAAGAGAATGATACTGGAACAGGTTGAGAAGGTAATCATGCATTATATTTCTGTATATAACAATGCTTGTGATGATATGATGAAAAAAACCATGAGACATGCAAGGTAGAAGTAAAAATCATGGTGGAGAACATAGAAGAACAAGAAACCAATAGGGAGAAAAAATAAATGAAGGAAAAATGCAAGTGCAAATGTAGTAGGAGGACAAGGAGAAAAGGTAACCAAGTGTAACAAGCATGTCAAGGTGGAAAATTAGGAAAGATTGCAAGAAGAAATTGGAAGGCAAGAAGGAAGAAGAGTTAAGCATGCATTTGAGTAGGAGCTCAAATTTTCCCACCAGGGGAGTCTGATGCAGGAGCATCAAGAAGTCAGAGAGTCATGTTTGTAGGAAGAGTGATTTATTTGTGTAAAGAGTAATTATGCTTCTAAATGTAACAACTAGGTGTGTAAGAGGTTGGAATTAGTTGTTTTCAAGCCTTATTTGGATATAATGATGTGTCATAGAGTTGTAATAGGTGTGTGAACGAATTGAGAGTTTTGGGGGATGTGGTTTCATCCTAATCTAATTATGGTATGTTGTTGAGCTCTCTAAGGAGCTAGAATAAACCATTTCTAGTGGTCTAGTTAGAAATATAAGAGATCATTCTATGAAGGTCAATGAAAAATATAGAGGAGCAAGATGTAAAAGAGATTAATAATAAATAAAAAGGATATACATGTGAAGTTACAGTGAATGGAATGTGTTTGCATGTTTGTTTATTGTAATTGATGAACTCGTATAGTATGCTCTACCTTTGTGTTTCTCTCCTTTTTTCATTTAAAATAAACCAAATTGAATTTCATACATGATCTAAGGCCTCATAAAGGATATGTATGGATCATTTAGAACCATGAGAAACTAGTATGTTGACAATATACACCCAAGTTAGTCTAAAGTCAAAGTTGGGAGACAAAATAGAAACAAGGCATATGTAAAAATGAAGCATATCTTGATGTTATGAGTTCATCCGATTATCTTTAATGGAAGATTGGATGGTTTATAATAAAATGATAACTAACCAAAAATAGTGGCTCCATCTGCAAATAAAAGCCAAGGAAATCATTTTATGTTTGAATATATAACTAGTATTTAAGTTTTGTGATCCTCACAGGCCAGGGGGCTTGTGAGAGTGCATTAGAAAGATAAAATGTCTACCCACTAAGAGCATTGTGTTCGTGATTGTATAAGGTAAGGGATGGTATTTCAAGACTAGTGCTCATTTAAGACCAAATTGAGAGAAATTTTGGCATATCCTGCCATCACTTTCCCTTTTCATCTCTCTCGTGTTTTATAAAAACTCCAAAACACATTGTAAAAAAATATATTTTCCTCTTCATTCATGTTATCTAGAGCATTTCAGTTTTTGAGTGAGAAATCAAGGGTCATGAGTGATTCTCTATGCTTACTCCACCTCTTGAAGAAATAAAGGATATGTTTTTACCTTTTTACAATATGTGTTCAATGCATAATTTATTTTAATGTGAGTTTATCTTAGTGGTACAAGTTTATCCTTGGATTAACTGTTTAATATTCATGCCTTCACATAGTTTAGCGTTAATTTGCATGTCATAGATTGTTTTTCGCTAGTTGTATGTAGTATTTTATTGTGGAGCCATTTTCTGCCCCTTCTTTATCTTATCACAATTCATCTCGAACCCTTCTATGAAATGTTTTTTTAATAAAATCACTTGTGGTTAGTGTATGGTGTGTGTGGCTCATGTGCTTCATCTATGTGATTCCAATAATTTTGAGATCCAAAAAAAAATGTGGGGTATCACCATCATTTTTCCACTTTCCTCTTCTTTCCTTCTCAATTTTCCTTGTTGGTTTTGGTAGAATAGAGTAGCCTTAGATATAGAAACAATTTAGGTGCCTTTGCACTGGGGGAACCGACCTCTCTGAGACTCACTCCGACATACATGTCACTCAAAACCTAGGAGAGTTTCCATTTTTTCAATTGAAAGGAGAGTTATCACACCATTCTCCAAAGGGGATTTTTAAATTCACAAAAGTTTTTGCACGCTTGGTGGGACTTGAAATGAATAATTTGTCAAAATTTGATGCTATTCTTGCAAATATCAATGTTGTAGACACATTCATCCGGCATCCGGTGACTCCATAAGTTCAAAGCACATCCTAGTAGCATATCAACATGTATTTCATGCCAAAATTTACAACCATATTAACTACAAAAGGTATTCCATTTGATTTTGTTGAGTTACCTTTAAATTCAACTAAAAGAATCATATTCTCAAACTCCAAACCATATCCTAAATATTTTCCCACTCCACAAAAAACCAAGTCCACTTCTCAATTTCCCCATAGCCAATTTCAATCTGAATATGGTCCTAATAAATCAAGTTTTTGTTTCCTTCAATGATGGAGACCATTCTTTCGCTTGCTCAACATGATGATATCATGGTTTCCGCTCTTTAGAGCATCCCGCTTTTATTGGGGAAAATTAAGTTGCACCCATAGAAGACGTAAAATATGTGGCCAATATATGGTCTATTTATCATGTTATTCAAAACAATGTTGTATTTATATTATTGATAACCTCTTTGAAAGGAAAATCATTGCCATGATATAAGGAACTGACACTAAATTCTATCACTACATGGGATCATCCGGGAGAATGTTTTTGCAGGGCATTTCAAGGAAAAATCGGATCATCTTTCGTTGATGGAGAAATTGACCACCATCAAGAGAGCACCACAAGAGTTCATAACTAATTTCAACTACATATTCCAAAAGACTTGGGATATAATTCCATAGTTGGTAAGGCCTACTCCCCATTATTCTTTTTTGTATTATCTAAGGGCTTTGAATTCAAACATTTCCGTGATGATACAATCAATGAGAGAAGGACACTCCCTCATGCTTATGACATGGAAATTAGAGATGAAAATAGTCTTATACAAGTATGAAAAATATATCCAAGGCCTCCCATGCCCATTTTTCCACATATTCCTCCTCCCACTTCTTTCCAAATACATGTAATAGCTCCAATTCCAACACCTAATTCTTATTCTTTGAGCCAAATCAATATAGCCCCAATCCAATCAAATGATTTATAAGAGATAAAAGGCATATCATAATATTTTGGGAATGAAATAATTACTCTCAAAAGGAAACAAAATCAGAGTTTTAGACCTTACTATCCTACCAATCAGTAGAATAGACCTTTTTCCAACCAAATTTGTAGGGAAAAAATCAATTTGCCAATGCCAAACCTATCCAAAAAGTTAATCCCAATGTTGTTAGCACACCTAAATAAATTGTACCAGTCTAAAATAATATTATCCAAGATTATAAGTGGTGTTATCCATGTAATCAAGCCCATAATCCGAATTATTTCTTCAATGGTATTCATAATTAAGCCCTTATGGTGTAAACAACTGCTATGTCTCAAAGTTCATTGGTTGAAATTCCACCATAACTTGAGTCTTTAAAAGAGTCGGTACAATGTGATGTTACTTTCCTAAATTGGCAAGAAGATGATTTTTGTGGAATAAATCAACTTGAAAATAAAAAAAGTTAGAGTCCTAATTCTGCGGAAACAAACACAAAGTCAAAGAAAAGAACATTAGAAGTGGATCAACCTATTGGTAAGATCAATTCTCAGCCTTCTCCAATGTTACAAGCTGTTGTTCCATTTTTAAATTAGAAAAGAAATCAAAGAAGTCATTCTAGAAACACTAAAAATCAGCAAGAAACCCTAATCTCCATACCAACAATGCAAGAAGGTGTTGTTGTTAGAAAAGTAAAACAAAAGGTTAGTAATCCATCATTTAATATCCTTGAGAATATGAAGCAAACCAAAGTTAATATGTCAATATGGGATTTCTTATCTCTTCCCATATAAAAGGATCTCTTGCAAAAAGGTTTGTCTAATCTCAGTATTTCCATCCAGCCATCTAAGGTTATGCTCACCAATATGCCTGATCCAAAATAAGTTCAAATAAACAAGAATTTCAAGCTACATCCTTTCTATGTTTCATTGATCATAGGTCAAAATCTAGTTCATAATTGCATGATTGATTCCAAAGCCTTTAACTCAATTATGCCCAAATAAATTGTTGAAAAAATTGGTCTAGATTATGAACCTCTTTCTAAGGGAGTAGTTCAACTTGATGGAACACCTGTAGAGACCCTTGGAGTCATTAGAGGACTGAGTTTAACCTTACACACATTCCCCAACTTCTCCATTCCTCAAGATGTTTTTATCATTGATCTTCCTCCTCTTTTTCCTTTTGTCTTTCTAGAGATTTCACGGCCAAAATTGGAGGCTACTTATCATCAAATTGGTCTCACATGTTGTTTAGAACAAGGTATGACACCAAAGTTACCATAAGTTCTAAACCCATTTCAGAAAATCACATAGAGCCTTATGTTTCTAGTGTCATTAACTCAAATTATATGATCATAGATGAAGAATACCAACTAGTTGACCAAGAGCCAACCACACTTCTTGAGGGAATTCCATATTTATTTCTTGATGAGTGGGCTACTCAAACTCATGCTACTAATCCACATAGCTATATTGAAGAATCAGGTCTCGAACATATTGTTTGCATGAGGAAAATGTTATTATTCCTAACCTTGTCAAAACATATCAACAAGATGAAGGTTTATGGAAATTATACTTTAATGGATCAAGAAGCAAGAATGGATCTAGTGAATGGATCATGCTAATTTCCCAAACAAAATAAAATTATTTCTAAGATTTGAGATTTCAATTAACTTACAATAACAACACAACTAAATATGAAGCCCTTCTGCATGGTATTCACTTTGGGAAAAAGGAGAGGAGTGAAAAATAACATTTTTAGTGGCAGTGAGTTGGTGGTTAACCAATTCAAAGGACACGATGTAACTAAGAACAAATTTCTAAGATCTTATAAAAATAGATTATGGGATTTAATATATGATTTTTATAAGAAAATGAATAATAAGGGGGTGATTTAGTCATATAACAATTTCAACTTCATTTACCATTGCATACATTCATCATTCATATCAACCATTCATCATACATAAACAAGTGTGAGCTTATTAAGTGTGTTACAACCATCCATAAGTGCAAGAAATAAGAGAGAACACAATAACACTAGATATAAAGTGGGAAACCCTCAAGGGGAATAAAACCCATTGAAACCTATACTAATATTACTCATAATAAAGGACTTGCAAGAATATTACACATCAAGAAATATTTGTTTAGTGAGGCACCAACCCCATAAGGAGCACCAACCCTTAGTTTAGTAGGAAACCAATCCTACAAGGAAGATAAGACCCTAGGATGACTAAGCATCAACTTAGCCACCTAAAATGGATGATCAATGAATATATGTTTCTCACACAATTGATTGTGATCTCTAATTCAACTCCACACTCTTCAAACCCTCTCAAAACAAGTTCTTCTTCAACTCGCTCAAATCTTCCCTCTCATTTGCTGATTAGGTCAATTGACCTTGAAAATTTTCTCCTCAATATTTCTCAGGTCTTCATCACTCTTCTAGTCTCTGCCCTTGTCCCCTATATGCTTCTCTTTTTTCTCCTTTGGCTCGCTCATAACCCCATATTCTTAACACACTCAAATGAGCAAATAAACTAGCCTTATATACATGACACTAGATACAAAACACCTCTAGGTCAGACATGATATTTAAGTTCAATCATTACAACAAGAAAATACATCAATAACATCATATAAATCATCTCAAGAGACCCAAGTAGGTTGAAAAGGGTCAAGACAACACCAACATGCTCAAAGCTTCTTAAACAAGCTCAAAACACACTCCTCATCTCTAACAAATGCAATATGATCTTTAAGGGCACATAAAATATTTTTAAAGACTCCAAAAGATCCACATATGTCAGGGAAAACCTACAAGAATCATAAACAATCCTAGGAACATATACATCATCTATCTTCATCATGAAAAAAACCAAGAACTAAGCATGCATAACTAGGTCTTCAAGCACCTAGAATTTAGTCCCATAAAATGAATGAGTTAACATAACAAAAATAATCATCAAGAATTAAGTAGTATACCATTGGAATTATCTCTAATTATAATTTTAGGATCAAATCATTTCATTCACCAACTCATAACATAAGGCCTCTAAATAGACCAATCTTTAAAACAAGTCCAAATTGCCAAAAAGGACTCAAGAACTAGTATTGAGGATTTTGACTTTAAACACTTCTAATGCCACTTCCAAGATCAAAAAATCATGGACCAAATCAATGGTACCCTAATATAATTTCTTAATCATTAAGATGCATATGTCATGTGGAGGAAAAGACACTAGCACATGTATTCCAACAAGCTTCTTGACAAGCCTAATAGGGATAATTAGGCCATTAGGTATTCAATTGAAAACCATCACTCCAGATCAAATGAAGGGATTCAAAACATCATGTCATTTTTCAAAAATCTATTTAAGCTCATAAAATTCTACTACAATATGCAAAATGACTCATCTCAACTCAAACCTCCATGACTAGCTTTTAGCCCTTAAGGCCAAAATCAAGGTAGGGTAAATTTGGAGACATTTATATTCAAATTTCCTCATTGAATCTACCTAAAAATTTAATGGAAACTTATAACATCTCCCAAGGATTCTATAACAATTCACTTTTCATCCTGAAGCTTCCATCTCATCCCTAAAACTACAAATTTCCATAAAACTAGGGTTTTTCTCTCACTTCCTAAAATAGATGGAACATGAGACCACCACAAAAATGAGCTCTAGAGAATCCTATACAACCTTGATGCATCAAGTTTACTTTCCAAATTCATTTTGATACCAAATAATTCATTTGTTCCATATCACTCTAGGAGGAGGGTTTTACTAGGGTTTAAGAGCAACTTGTCTTCTTAACGACTTGTTAAAAAGTATGATGATCAATTTAACTAATTATTTTTTAAAAAAAATATTATATCAATGGAAAATCATCCTTGAAAGACAAAAGGTCCTATTAATAGGGTGTGTGAGTGGGTGAGTATCTGAAGTTGCCCATCAAGATGTATTCTTCCTTCTTTAAAACTCAGTTTTTTCCAAAACCTCATATCTTGAACAAATATCATCATAATGACCTAAAAGTTGATCTAAAGCATCATGATTACCTCATATATGCATAAAAACTCTCATCTAATCTCAAATACTTTTGAAAATATCCAACCATAGAGACTTACCTATTTCTATATGCCTCATCCGCATCTTCTTTTTACACAAGGACCTTAAAACCACATCAAAATTCTGAATACTGACATGATATACCTTCCACATATCATATGTAGTGCCATTAGAATAATACTATGCATGAACAAGATTGACCTACTCCATTTCTCATGTCACCATGCCAAACCCCATGCACTAGGTCTAGGAATATGCCTAGAATGACGTGACTAAACCACGAATCTTCATGAATTGAACATGATGATACCTTATAAAGTAATTAACACTTCTTATACATCACTATGACCCTGATGGACCTCATACCAACCTTTATAACTCTTATTATGACCTTTCATGCTTGAAATAATGCATAGATACCATAACAACTTCACCAAAGCTAGACAATACCAATCAACCTTACTGTTTGACCTTGAATTACACTTCACGGAGACACATATTACACCTAGACATCCTTTTCTATCAATTACCTTTGACATCAATGATAACACCATAGACACAATGGCCAACAACCTTCCCCTTTGTCATTGATGGAAACCATTTTCAAAAACATTGATAGAAACCTCAAGATAAAACACCTACATGAATCCCCTTTTCATGTTTTGGATGTTACTCTCCCCCTTTGACATCTATGATAAAGGATAAATGACAACCTAGATATGAAAAATGACAACACAAGACATAGTGATAGGAATGCATAGATAACTCACTCACTTATTCACATGCTCCCCTTGGATTGTACTTTTACTTTTCTTAACTTTAAAACAACAATAAGATCCATGAAATTGATATATATATATATATATACACACACACACACACACACACACACACACACACACACACACACACACACACACACACACACACACATATGAATACATAGATCCCCCGATAGAGTACTCACCATCATACTGACTTACTTGTATCACCTTGGTTTACACACCATCCTTGGACTGCATTATCACAATATTGGCCTCAAATGCTTGTTGAGACCCGCAGACACTGGTCTTAACTCTATTTACACATCTACCCTCGCTTAAAGATCTTCATCCTTTCCTTTTAAATGAGAATACCAATCTTTAAAAACAATAAAAAAAAATAATACATACTAAACCTTATTTTCAACTTGAACTCAAAATACCGAGATACACCCGTCATGACCTTGATCTTTATAATATAACTTCCAATCTTGAACCTTTTTTGTTAGACCTTGTCAATCGTATATGTCATAAACATATTTTTAAACATATTGGCACATTTTGACAATATCAAAGCTTCATTTTTTTTTTGTTACATCCCCAAACATAGCATAATTGAAGACAACCACAAATAGAATAGTATCTTGTTTGGTACATGCTGATGATATCTCTAGGATCAAGATCCCTAAAAATCCTTTTCTTAAAAATCTTATCAAATTTATTTTTTCTATAGGAGCCTATAAATCTCATGAAACATCTCTTTCTTGCTCTTTTTGACAACATACCATCACTCCTTGATAGTATATGCAAAGATAATAGAACATACCTTGTCCAAAATTCATGAAGAAGGGTCACAATCATCATCAAAATTCTCGAGACAATTTTTCAGTGATCACTTCCTTATTTTCATGAAAATTCATCTATTAGAGCATATATTAAACTCCCTTGCCTAAAATGCCTTGATAACCTTCATGAAACAAACTTCAAGATTTCAAAAGACATTTCTTCAAGCATATCTCATGAATAATACTTAAAATCATACCTCAACCTCATTTAATTATACATCATCATAAGTGAAGATACTTTTATTCCAAGCCTAAAGATACATCACTCGATCTTGTCTTAACTATAATCCCACTGTCAATCCCACTTTACAATATTCTATACCTATACTGAAACCATTATGAAGAGCCTTGATATCATTGACCTCCAGATTTGTAACTTTTGTTCTCACAGAGATAGATAATCATGCATAATTAGATATATAGACAATATAATGAGTATTTCATACCTTGGCCCAATCATAGCAACTTGAAACCTTCATGATTTACTAGTACTAATAAAATTATACTTCCCAACACCATAACTCAGGTTAAAACATTTTGATCCTCTTCAGCACATGCTACAAACCTTGAATTCATGACCATATTGATGCATGCTTCACACATTAGTAAATTACCATTGACACACCTATTACCCGATGTCCTACATCCTATGAATGTATCCAACTCTTTCACTTGTACATGCTCATATAACACTTGAGAACATGTCATTTCATCAAGAATCACTCTAACACAACTGATTGATTTTTGACATGTTTATCCCTTAGCGGTAGGTGGCATAGATTGACAAGGTTCACTAAAATTTTGCACTTGAAATTTCTTGACTCACCTCATGGACTCTTATAATAACTCAATTTTTTTTCCCAAACTTGATCTTACATCACAAAGTCTTCTTTACAAGACTATACTCTTAATTATTTACAAAATAGGTTTAAAACTGTACCGTAAAGTCACACTTAGAGTGTTTCACCATTTTTTAAACATTTTTTAATGACAAAACAGATAGGGTTATGGGCTAGGAGGAACACCTGTTAAATGGGTTGGTTGATGGTTGTTGTATGTATTTTGAATTCTCGATCCAGTGTCAATTGTGAAAGCTTCCTTTTGGCTAGGAGGAACTACCTGTAATAGAAAACAAGACCACAAAAGAGAAGTTAAATGATATATGACAATGGACTACCTAGGGTATGCTAATTCTAGGAAGTGTGATACTTCCTAGATTGCTACCAATCCACTGCTTAAAAAAATTAATGTGATAAATAAGTAAAGTCCTACTATAGTTGATATGATTTAGGTATCTCATTCAAGTACAATAAGTAAATCCAATCACAACAAGCTAGCTATAGTTGGATCTAAAGGATGAGGTAACTATCAAGGTACTTGGGACTAGTCAGGGTTTGATTCTAGGTTGTTTAGGTCAATTGGTAGGAGGTTGTTTGGCTGCTTCTTGGGTAGGGTATAAAACATAGAGACCGACGTCGGTCTAGTATGACCGGTGATGGTTTATGCAGAACCGATGATGGTTATGGGTAACCAACGTCGGTAAGGTCGGGGTATATGAAACTCAAGGAGATTTGATTACAAGGTTTGATCTGGGATTTGATAGAGATGGTAGGGTGGATAAGGAGGTTTATAGAAGTCTCAGGTGTATTCAGGGATGCACAACAGTGAGGATGGGTGATTTGGTGGTGTGGGTAAGGCAATGGTTGGGTTATAGGTTGGTAAGGGATAGAAGAATGGGCATGCAAAGTGTAGATTAATAACAAGAGTAACAAAAAGCTACTAACTAAAATAACAATGTTGGTTAGGAATATACTTACTGTGATGTAGAATGGTAATGATAGTTGATTAGAAGGATGGTATTTGGTATCGTAATAGTGAATCTTGGAATGCTTCCATGAGTGCAATGCTTCGGATTTGTCCTGGTGTTGGCTATGGGTGTCTGGGTGCATGAAAAGACTCTGGTTCTACTTGCATGCAGCTCCTTTCTCATCTCTTACTCTCATAAATGTTCCAACCCCTCAAACAAGGTTGCTAAGGTGAATAAATGGTAACCGACGATGGTTCTGTCTTGACCGACATCGGTTTAGGTTTGATCGGTGTCGGTTAAGGTGAGATTCCCTAGGTTTACTAAAATGGGCAGATCTTTCTAATTTCTTGGGCCAAGTTGGTTTTGTTGTTGCGGATCATAACAGAAGCTTCCCTTATAATGAGCGGGAATGTGGTTAGAGAAATATTAGGCATTGATTTTAGGGTTAGACTAAATCTTATCTCATTAAGGCAAGTAAGACTTAGTTATTGTTAGTTATGGAAACATGCCAAGAATAGGTCTAGGGTGAGGTGGTGGATGAGGTGTCTAGGTGAGGTGGAAATTAGGTCAATTAAGGTAATAAAATAATGAAAGTTGTGAGGATGAGGATTAATTTAATTAAAATAATTAAATTAATATTAATGTGGGGTGAAAGGGGCCATGGTTAGGTGCCCATGTTTAAGTTGGTTATCCGATCAGGGGCTAAGGGGAATGTAACCAAATTTAGGTGTCTACATTTGCCCCTTTTTTGTCACGTAGCTTGTATTGGTAAGCGATGCTGAAAAAATAAGAAGTGGGTGCCCCATGTGTGGGTGAAGGGGATCCCCCTCAAACTAGGAACTGGTGAGGTGGAAGACGGAAGTGGTGAGTGGTTTGATAAAAGGTGGATGTGGTGAAAAGGAGCGTAGATGTGGGTGACTGTGGGAAAGGGTAGAGGTCAAAAATAGGCAAACAAGTAAATGGGCTAGGGTCAAAGGTAGTGGTAGTCAAATGCACACACATGTTATAAATTGTGACATGGATTCAGGTTGAAGAGCTTGCAAAATCAACATCGTCCAAGGTCATTAGGTTTATCCAAACAAGATCGAAGTGATTCTGGTATCCAAGGCATAGGATGTGGTACGGAAACACAACGTAGGTTAGGTACAAGAAAGTTTAGGTATGTTCCAAAGACACCAAAGGTTGGATCGGGATAAACAACACGACAATAGGTGAGGTAAGGTCATTAGGTCAAACAACATGGGTAACAGTGTCACAAGGTATAGCGAGCACATGAGTTCACATGTCACTAACAATGTTTTGAGTCCAGGGAGCTAGGTCATGACATGGGTAGGGCCAAGGTATTGGTAAAATAACAAGTCCCTAAATGTAATTAAGGATAGGGATAGGTAATGTAGGCTTGGAGGTAGGTTGCGATAAGGGTGGGTAAGGTCAAATGGTGGTGGGGAAGGGTAAATTTTGGTTAGAAATGGGGAAAGGGTATTGACAAGAGTATGACAGTAACCAATGCTAGTCATACTTGAACTTGTGACGGTCTAAGAAACCGACCACGGTTTGTTAGGGCACATGACCAATGTTGGTTTAGGTACAACCAACCATGGTTTGATAGGGCACACGAACGAGGTTGGTCTAGGTATAACCGATGCCACCGGAGTCGGTGTGGGTATATAAAAGAGAAAAATCTATATAATACGGATTCATTTGTACGTTTTTTCTTGTGTGAAAACAATGAGAGCACGAGATTTTTATACCGTGTCGAGAGGAAAGTACATGTGGCTGTACCAAGCTGAGGTGGAGAGATCAGGTTGGTTAGATGGGCCAGGTAGATGGGTCCACAAGATCGGGCGAAGTGAGGGGATTGGTAGAGAGGTTGGAGGTTGATTTGGACATGGCGGAGGTAGGAGAGGGTTTGGGTGGACCACCAGCACAGCGGCCAAATGTGCCACCTCGGAGGTGGCATCGAGATGAGGTAAGATCTAATATATTTTTGTTTTGGTTATATGTAGAGGGGAACATGGGTAAGGGGGTTTGGGTAGGGTAGAGAATTTGAAATTTGGGGTGAAAATGGAGGCAATGAGGGAGGGGGAAGTTCTAGGTGGGGTAGATAGGGGTGGGGAGGGTTTTTAGGTTAGCTTTGGGTAGGGTAGAGTAGGTGTATAGGTTAGATTTAATTTGTTTAAAAAAATAGGGGGTTTTAATGTATTCGGCCTTCACGACGTGTGATCGACACTGGTCAAGGGTTGGCCAACGTCGTGGTATTTGGCGGCAAAGACACCAAAGTATTAGGTGACCGATGCAAGTTGTGCGTGGATCGATGGTGGTCACTTTGTTGACCGGTGTTAGTTGGATTTTTAGTAAAATGGGTCAATAGAGAGAAAAGGTAAGAAGTAAGGATATGTCGGGAGGTGTAAAGGTAGGTTTCATGAGAGGAAAATAGGGTAATAAGTATAAATGGCATAAATAGATTGGTCTAGCAAAGGGGTAATCTATAGGGTGGGTGGAATAAGTAATGAGGGTTGGAAACGAGGTTTATTAGGTAAGGAGTGTGTTTGGTATGGGGGTTCTAACAATAGTATGTTTGGTTGGATGCAAGTGAGGGATCGAATGTATGTGGGTGTAGACACCGATATCATGTTGTAATCACCTTGGTCCCCTAGCACAACCCTATAATCACTACCTCATCCTCAACACCGTATCACCTACCTCCTGCACCCCACACATTTTAATTTAATTACTTTAATTAAATTAATGCCATTTACCACCATACACATTAATTTAATTATTTTAATTAAGTTAATAGCCTTTTTCCCACACACATATTAATTTAATTATTTACATTAAATTAATTCACCACCCTCACACACCTATTTAATATAATTGCCTTTATTAAATGCACCTCACCTAACCACCCCCATCATTTGACCCATTAAACTAAACCCTAAACCAATGTCCTAAATAAAACCTAACATTAGACCCATCCCCTCACCTCACATTAAAAGCCTCCTAAGGTCGGTTTTCACCCCGAGAAAAGAAGAGACCCTTATCAAATGGCGGAACAACTTCCTAGGCAACTTTTGAACAACCCGAGATATCTCGCCCAAACCGATGTCGGTTTACCCTAAACCAATGTCGGTTCACCCTAAACCAATGCCGGTTATACCGAGATGGAAAAAATGGCCTATTTAGACCCATCTAGCAGCTTTGTAATACGGGTTGTTGATTGTTAGTTGTTGTTTTGGAAGACTTATGATCTCAAGTTCGATCTCTATAAATGCGACAACAGAACAAATATTGGTTTGTGATCAACAAAGGAAACCAAATACACATGTACAACAAAAGAAACTTTCTTCCCAAAGATTCTCCAACACAGTAACTTCTTCATTATTCTTCATACATGTACCTCATGGAAGAGTAAGTATCTTCCTTCCATCTATTTCACTTTCTTATCGAGAATTGTAGTATTTTTGTAAAGGAACCTAGTCTTTTACCCTATGTCAATTCCATCTCTCTAGTTGCAGTCACCTTCCATACCTCATCCTCTTAATACTTGGCCCAATTTCCTATTTTGACCTCCTAAGTAGCCTCAAACCTTCGTAACATATCTACACCCCCTCTGTGATCAATTCTCATTTGCTATCCACTCCACTTTTGTCCCAAAACTCCCAAAACCTCGGACTGTGGGATTCCACCAGACCTCGGCTTAACCATTTTCGGTTCTCTCTAACCGTCACCGGTTATAGTAAAACTGTCATCGGTTCCATCAAACCATGGTCGGTCTCTGTGTCGCATGATCTCTCGCTGAATAACAACTCATTTCGACATATACCTATTTGAACATATTTTTGACATTCGGATATGTATCTAACCTAGCTCGTTAGCTTAGATTCACCTATAACCAACCTACTTGACCTCTAGATTTCTTTCTAGCCTAGCTTTGTCATATTAAATCTAGCCTATTACGTTTATATGAGATGCCTAAATCATATTAAACTACATTAGGACAATATTTGCTTTATTTCAGCATTGAATTATTTTAAATAGTGGATTGACACCATCTAGGAAGTATCACACTTCCAGGATCTAGCATATGCTAGGCGACCCACTACATATATCGTTGAACTCTCTTTGGTGGTCTTGTTTTGCTTCTTATACAGGTAGTTCCTCCTAGCCAAAAGGAAGGTCTCACAATCACTTTGATTTAAGATTCAGATATGCACACATACAACCTTCAACCATCCCAAACTAGGTATTCCTCTTACCACCTTTACCTTATCTGTTTCATCAAGTACTTCTCAGAAAAACTAAGAAATTAGGTGAAACATTTTGGCACGCCTAGTGGGACCCATTCGGGGTTCCTTGCATCTTTCTTCATTCCTAGGTGAAAAATTGTGTGTGTTTGTTTCCCTTCTAGTAGCATTCACATTAAGACTTTCTGCTTGTAACATTCTCTTCTTTCTACTTGCTCAGAAAGGCACATTTCTTTTGGTGTATTTAAAACGAACCTTCTTATTCTTATTTTCTGCATCTTAGTGAAAGAGCATCCCTCTTCCTGTTCATCTATTGTTGTCATCGAATATCATACTTTTGATTTGGGTTTAAAACAAGTGCATTGCATTCTGATTTAGCTCATTAGCTCACATTAATTCAGGGTAACCTATATGCTAGAAGTCATGACTAGCTGATGGTTGACAAAAGAATCGTAGAAAAGCACTTCTATCCTTTTCTCTTTCTCCGAGTCTTACCAAACCACACAAAAATTCAAAATACATATATTCTTAAACAACATCCTACCCGAAGAAGCTATAGGTGATAACACGTTCACAATATAGTGGGCACTCACTCACTGCTATGTCGAGTCATACTTCAGAGCGAAGCCCGCCCCGCCATAACATTCTTGAAACCTCACCCTTTAGAATTATTTCTTCGTAGGAAGCCTTCCTCACCAAGAAATTCTATTGTTTTGTTCATAACAGTCAGTCCATACAAATAGCATAAGCTAAACAAATGTAATAGAATAGGCACTCTAGGACGTTCTTTCTTAGTGTTCTGCTTGATTTGCATTTTGAGGTGAGAGCTTTCGATCATTCTTTTCTCTTTCCTTGCACACTCCCAATCATAGTCGGTGTATTCTGACTTCGTTTGAGTGTGCCTAGACCACATCTACATCATTCTTAGACTTCTGGGTTTGATTCAACACCAGATTTTTAAATCACAACCATTTTTCTTATTCTCTATTTCAATTTCACAGTAACCGGCTATGGTTATCTTTAACCGGCATCGGTTTAACCCAACCAACATCGGTCTGAAGTCTTCTTGGATACCTATCCAAAAGACACCTATTTCACTTTCTGAGCTATAAAAGGCTCCTATCACCTTTCATATTGTTGTTACTTCAATCACAGTCACCTTACATCTCATCCTGTGTGAAAATTGTCAGTCTGGGACCATCATTTAACAGACTATTGGTTTTTCATAGTAACCGGCACTAGTTAAGCCTAACCGACATTGGTTTACCCAAACCAGTGTCGGTCACCCTGTGTTGTTTTACAGCTCACCAGCCAACCTAATTTACTTACCGTTGATAGTTTTCCTAGTTCTATTGTGTTTTGTACCATTCAAACATAATACACTCTTGCCAAATTAGTTCCTATCCACATGGTGGTAACCCATAGTCAGGAAAGTGCCCTCATATTTCACATTAGTCGACTACCGCTCCCACCTAGCCCTTCATCACCCAGTCCTTCACCACCTTCCATCTCATCATCCATGGATCCCAATCAACCTATCACCATTCCTACAGTGACACAGAGTTTACACAACTCCTGGATCAGAATCCCACTACTTTGAGCCACTACCTCACCCATGCCTCCACTCGAGATGCCTTGGGTCAATTGATCTATGGCATGCCCGTATCCTTATCTCCATCCCTAATGATCACTTCCACCTCAACTCCACCTCCTACCATGGTGACCTCACCTATTTTATCCCCAGTTGTGTCGCAGCTAGGTCCCACACTAGCTTTGACCACCGCATCTGCCACCTCTATTACACCCACAGTCTCCACCATACCTTCATCCACCACCCAAAACATAACATCATCCACACCTGTTGTCTCATATATACCAGTCGCAACGCTACCACCCTTTGTGTCGGTAACCTCTACCCCATTTCAAAACATTGTCCTTTCTATTCCCCAATCTCTACCTCCCATCTCTACCAGGGTCACTATAAGTGTCCCACCCTCACATACCTACTACCAGCTACCTCTTGTTTCATCGGTCATTCAGTCCAGGTATATACCCTCTATGTCTGTCTCTCAATTCCCACCTCCTTATTTGACACCACCATATTTTGGAATGTCATATTCTTCATATGTCCCACAACAACCTCCTTTCACTCTGGGGTACCCAATCTTCACAACCTAACAATGACTTTATCAAGTTAATGATGGACAAGATGCAGACATTAGAAGCATTTGTTTTTGGTGCCCACAATTCTCTCACCTATGACGAGATTTGTAATGAGCCTATTCACCCATCCATTCCCATTCTCCCATATCCCATACACTGGGAGATGCCTAAGTTTAACTGCTTTAATAGTAAGGAAGACCCACAGCAACATTTGTGATCTTTCAAACATGGGTGTTACTTAATTTCCCATGATGATGCTTTGCTTTTGCGAACCTTTCCCATGTCCCTAATTGGTCTAGCATTGGACTGGTATAGTGGATTACCTAGACATTCCATCTTCTCATTCAACCAAATAGCCCAAGCCTTCTTGGATCATTTTTCGATTAACATTGTCAAGAAGGTTACCATGACCGATCTTTATTCTATGCGTCAATATGACGATGAATCTATTGCATATTTTTTCGCTCATTGGTGTAGCCTAATCAACCAACTCACTTTCCAATTACCACAAACTGAACTCATAGAGCTCTTCACACGAGCATGTGCTAGACATATCTCACCTACCTTATAGGTGCAAACCTTCCACACATTCGATGAGGCTTTCACCATGGCACGTAAGCTCAAAATTTGTGCCATAGAAGAGAAGAAGATACAATTACGAAACAAAAACTTCTCATTTAAATCACACGATACTTCCTCTTCCTCAAAACCTTAGACGAGTTATTCCAAAGCCAAAGGAACTGCCAATGTAGTGGTACTTAAGGTTGGCCCTGCCCATCCATCCAATCATGCTAAACCTTCATCCAATTTGTCACTAGTCCAAGCCTTCCAATTCAAACGAGAACAAAAGAAATACACCTCAATTGGGGAACCATATTCATCTATTTTAGAAAAGCTTATTAAAGCTAATGCCATCACCCTTCCTCCTATCAAACCACATACTAGTTTTGACCCCTCTCGCCCCATACCAGGTTGGTACAAGGAAAATGACTACTATAACTATCACCGTGTAAACAATCACAAGTGACAGTAATTGTATCACCTTTAAAAACATTGTTCAGGGAATGCTCGAGAGTGGCGAGTTAGTCCTGGATAACCCTAATGCACCTACCAATCAAGACCTTCATATTTTCAAGAAACCATTCCCTAACCATTCCCCATCTAATGATCAAACTAGTAATGCCTCACACAACAAAATTAATACACCTCAGGTACATGTTATCTTTACCAACTTATCACTTGTTTCCCAAATATCTCCTATTCCCTCCATCAAGGAAATTCTAGCCCGAAATCCTGTACCCACACAGGAACCTACTTTATCCATTCCTCTACCCATAGAGGAAATCCCTTCACCTCCCTGTACACCTGTGGAGGAGTCTCTCATTAGCATCGATATCAATTCCCCTTCAACTTCTCTACCCAAAGTGAACCACTACCAATTGTATCTCCTCCACCCATAAAGGAGTACATCGCGGAAAAAGTGACAAGCGCGTGGGAATCTACAGTAACTCTTTCCGCGTGCCTGACCTCCCGAGGTCATGCTTTGAGACAGCTTGGTGGGAATGGAATATTCATGGGATGTAGACAAACTAGTTAGGAAATCTAATGTCTTCGACACGCACTAGTGGAATTTGTGAATCTAAGGCAAAGAAGGCCCTTTTGACTGGATCTGGTGTGTGATAGATCGATTGGCAAGGATGACTACTCGAAGGCTCCAATCAATATCGAGCTCGGCGTGATTCGATCTATGGGTTGTGGAATACGTGGGAAATGACCTCGGGATAGTTTCGTGTATGTCTCCGAGATAAGGTCATATGGTGGATGGTGGAAACAATTGACTTACTTGACGATTCTCTGCCTAGTCCGAAATTCTCTAGCTTTGTTAGCTGCTATATCTAGTAAGGACAATTGTTCGATGATGATGGGTGGAAGTGGAGTGGATTGGAATACTAGTGTGCGTAGGCCAATGTTTATATCTGATTGACTTATGGATTCGTTAGGCTGTGGGACTTGTGGGTCACAACCGTAGACTCTTGGTTGTTGCGGTTACTCTTGGGTCATATATGAAATCAAGTCCCGATTCCCAAAGATCCAAGAATCATATGCTTTCTCAAACTTCTATGTTTAGGACCAACAACCGTGTGTGATTTTCTCAGAATATCTCACAGGCATTCGTGCAACCTGGATCCTTAAACTAGTATCTATGTTTGTGAGAGTGTCTCCTGCGCCTGGCTGTGGGACCAAAGGATCACAACCAAAGGTTTGTTCTCTTTCGAACCCTTCTACAGTCATGCAAATGTTTGCCTAGGGTAATCTGTAGTTTGGTTGATTTGACCAAAATGTGTGTGCTTGGTCGTCTTCTATATTTAACCCTCTCAACTGAGAACTGATCAGTTGTAAATCTGTTGTTGTTTGGAAGACTTGTATTCTGAGATTTTGGTCTATGTCAACTATTGCTGTGATGAGGTTTGGTTGAGGCACGATTGGCTCAAATATGTATTCCCTGGGCTCCTGAGGTCCCGTGATTGTCATACAAAATAAAATGTAAATCTAACTGTAATAAAGCAAATTCTAACTACATGGAGTAAAACTAAAACATATATAACTTCTATTTTTGTATTTTAACTTTATGAGAAGAAAAGCAACTATTTTAGGTATATCTAGAAATAACAACTGAATAACAATTTAAAAACAAACAAAATAACCGAGTGTAGTTATTTGCCTGTGTAATTTGTAGATTTATCCTAAACAAAAGAAATAGCTCATCTATCTGCAAGATTCTCGATCCTACCTCAGAAGTGAGGAGTGAATCATAGTTTCTCGGAAACTATCAATCCTCATAGCTTCCCTGACAATATTGAGAATAGAAATTTACTAAAATGAAGCAATTAACCTTTTTTTTATTGATATGATTCTAACTAGAACTTGGATTCCGCAGAACAGTGGCGAATCCGATGGTGTGTGTGATCTTGTCCCCTCAGTTTGATCTCTTCGTTCTTTCATGTTCACGTGGATCCAGAAAAGCGTGTAATGCCAACATCGACAGAAATAGATATTGGGACAAGGATGGCTCAGAATGCAGACTGAAAATGCGAGTAGGAGAGGGATAGCGCAAGAGTACAGAGCTTGGCTTATGTAATTCCTAGCAGGATTTTACTGCGAGTCACGCAACATAAAGCGACCAGAACCTTGAATCTACCCTGTTTGAAGAGCAAAACCTCAACTTTAATGGCTTCTTAAGCTATTCTACTTCAATGGAATGGGTAAAACAACAACACTGTTTGCACAAGCTGGATATGTGGCTTACCAACAGCTGGACAATACTAAATAAGCATGCAAAGGATTAAAGCTATGGCTCTAAAGAGAAAAAAAGACTGAACTATGGAAAATGAGAGGATGAGAGAAAAAGATCAGGCCCTTTGTTTGTGCACAAACCATTTATTTATAGGATTCATACACCCAAAGATCAAAACCAAACTGAACTCTAAAAACCATAAACAATGGCCAAACACTATTCCAGGGGACCAAAAACATAAATGCATGCCCAAGTCGGCAAGGAAAGCTGGTGAAACATTGATCTTTTACGTGAGTCGCGTCAAAATGCTTTCTGGAAAACACGTGCAGGACCGCCGCTCTGAGCAAGGCGGCGGTTACAGGACCGCCGCCCTGATCAGGGTGGCGGTTTCGTCACTGAAGATCAAAAGGCCAAGGAAAGAGGGAAAAAGGGAAAACAAAGGGCGCGGGGCTAAGTGGGGCATGCGGGATGTTAACGCATACTCCGAGGGCTTTTCCGATCCCGAACACCTTGCGAAGAGACCTATATCATCATTGGGGAGCTTGTTACACTGTTAAGCAAGATGCAGTACCTTACAATTTTGGGTACGTACATATTGCCCCCTCGAGAGAAGCGTTTTAGCCATGAAGAGGCATAAAATGGTGGGTCCGAGTATGGCAGTCCCGAAATGGGAAGTTTGGAAGTTATACCTTACACGTCCATGTGTTGAAATGACGCCATCCAAAATTCCCGCTACCTGCAAAATGAAAAGAGAACTCAAGTGCAGATAGATACAATAGTTTGGAAAATAAACGCTAAAATAATAGGGAATGAGAACGTACCATTCGCGCGGGGATAGGGACTTACCTCCATCAGCACTCCAAACCTGCGAAAAAGTCTTTTAAAACGAATCAGGGTGCTATATATATGAAAGTGGGCCCATTTTCCTATTCATTTGCGCGAGTTGATTTGATTGTTTTTGAGCTCTGGGACCCACGGTGTGGTTTCTTGCGTGAGTAGAGTCAAAACGTCCACAGTGAGATCGTGATCATGCCTCCATGTGCGGAACACCGCCCTGCTAGATCACAGGTTGGTTTTCTTTAATTTTGTGTTTTTCCCCCCTTAAATTTGAAATGCTAAATTTGTTGTAATGGGGGGGTCATTTTTGAAAATGTTAGTGTTAAAAGGTCCATCTAGGGGGGGCGCCTACTGGGTAGGCTCCATTTTTAGGTTAAATGGTCTTTTTTTGCTTGTTTTTAGGCTTTTTAGATTAAAAACCCGCGTGGGTTTTCGGACCACGACCGCCCCTGGCCAGGGCGGCGGTTACATGACCGCCGCCCTATTCGGGGTGGCGGTTACACTCTTGCCACACCCTATTTAGGGCGGTGGTTACATGACCACCGCCTTTAAGGTGGCGAAGCAAAACCGCCTCCCTGCTCAGGGTGGCGGTTTTGCACAGAATGCAAAAGGAACTTATATGTGAGATTGCACTTGTATTTTTAGCCTTTCTACGTGTTTTTATGATTCTCTCGATGTTGTTCGGATATTAACTTGCTTTGTTTTGTGTGTTTTTGGGTGTATGCAGGTGAGAGAGGAGTACATTAGATGGAGCAGAGAGAGAGTGTGATTGGCTCTCAGGGGTACTGGATGTTCTCTCACAGGACGAGGAGGACACACTACAGAGAGCCGGCATATTGTGTATATCACGTGTGCCCCACGTTACACCATCTAGTCACATCCTTTGTGACCTATTTTCTTATTGGGATGCAGATCGGAACACCTTCCGACTGCCAAGGGTCCGTGGTGAGTGGACCATCACCTTAGAGGATGTCTACCGCATTCTGGGGGTCCCGATCATCGGGAGGCGACTTACACTAGAGACAGCAGGCTCCCGGGCACAGATTTCATAGTGGGCAACATATATGGGAGATGCAGTCATCTCCATGGGGTCGAAGAAGGGGGTGAGAGTTCAATCCATTCCTTCTTTGCCTATCCCCATATTTCGACAGGCCATCATGGGGATCCTTGCCTCGAGATTGATCGGGGACAAGGGAGGGGACACACTGTTATATTGCTGGGCCCCCATCATTGCACAGATAGAGGGGCATGGCCGGATATACACCTGGGGTGCAGATATTCTAGGGACCACCTACCATGATCTATATAGGGTGGTCCGTTTACAGGGACAGTCATTGAGCCACCAAACTCTGGTCATGAGTTGGGTGTATGAGCATTTTA
This sequence comes from Taxus wallichiana var. yunnanensis, assembly GCA_018340775.1. Classification (NCBI taxonomy): domain Eukaryota; kingdom Viridiplantae; phylum Streptophyta; class Pinopsida; order Cupressales; family Taxaceae; genus Taxus; species Taxus wallichiana. Next base: position 351,710,719 of record CM031242.1, on the reverse strand, counting down.
TCCCTTATGGCAGGGGTGTGGAGGTGGCAGATCCTGGGCCGTCGGGGCAGCAGCCGATGGATGGACATGTTGGTGCTTAGAGCACCTCATCGCCAAGTTGCCTCCCTTACTACTACAGATATGGAGGTGATGTCGTACCGGCTTATGGCCGGCATATGGGGCGAGGAGACTCTTACCCTGATCTCCTGCTCCACCACAGGCGCGTTTATTGATCGAGTGGGGCGAGTGGAGGTACATCCCTTCGGCCGGGTTCCTCGGCCAGCTTGGTCTTCGATACGTGGGTATGCTTCCCCCGGGGCACCGGTTTATAGATCAGCTCGCGAGGCCATAGGGGGCCTAGAGGCCGAGGTTGGACAGTGATTACTCCTGGCATTCCTATTGCAGCCAGGAGGATAGTTCACGCTAGAGGGAGAGTCGGTGCACCTCGGGCACCTTTGCTTCAGATTGCTGTGGGTCCTGCTCATAGTAGCGATGACCCAATAGATATTGACTCTGACTCTGAGGAGTTTTCACAGGGAGGGACAGAGGAGGAGACCGAGGACAGCGATCCTGAGTGGCATGACACTCAGGATATTATGCAGCAGAGAGGGCTGAGTAGAGCACAGAGAAGGACACTCTAGTTTCAGAGGAGCCACTCTCTCAGGGCCATGGTGGAGAGGATGAGTCAGTTGTAGGGCGACATGTTGCCCCTACCACGGGAGCAGCCCCTCAGTCGGCAGCGGCATCCACGGCAGGTGCCGGTCCCAGCGACCCATCTTGGATGCCTGGGGATCCGAGTAAGTTACCCTTTCTCCCTTTTAATGTTTATTTGTAGGCTCTCCTTAGTTGCTATTGTTGTATCTTTTAGCCTCTTGCTTGGTTTCTGATTCATTTTTCTCCTTTGTTTGCAGAGACTGTTGACGAGTGGTGGGATTTGATCCACAGGGTATGTACCGATTCCTTGATGATCCCCATGGATAGGACCCGTGCGGAGCTATCCGTAGATGCCGGGGAGCCCTCAGCAGCTGGTAGGCATACTGATGTCTTCGCTCCCATTTGGCACGTGGCCAGGATGGTGTCGACCCTCCGTACAGAGTTAGCGGGCTACAGGACGGCTGAGCGCCTCATGAGGAGCCATTCTCGTGGTGAGACCGTGGCTGCCCCTCGGGACCCTGAGCCCTCCGTACATTCAGAGCGCCGGCATAGCCGGAGTCCTAGGCATGGGCGTGCACCTTCGGAGGGGTCGCGTAGGGACTGAGAGGCCTCTTGGCCCTCGTGTACTTTGTATTACATATTCTTTGTATATCACGGGCTCTTTGAGCATTTTGACCATGCTTAGAGCATGATGGCATTGTATATAAACATTGATTATTTATATATATATATATTATGTTTTGTTTTTGATCAAAAGCTTGCACTCATGTTTTCCTTTCTATTTCCAGCTTCCTTGTGTATACTATGATGTATGTTTATATGCTTTTTAGAATGTATGCAATGGAGAACAGATGATGCAAATGTTTGCTTTCTTTTTGTGTTTCATGATGCTGATACATGATATTGCAGATATATTGTGATTTTGAATCTTAGCTTCTGTGAGCAATTTGGATACCTCATGTTTGTTTTGCAAAGTGATGAATATAACCAGTACGATGAACAGATTAAATTGCCCCATTCCTAACTCCACGCAACTAGTAAGATGCGAGGGCTCATCACCGAGAGTCAAGAAGGGCGCAAGTTATGAGGTGTAGCTGAAATGATAGTGATGAAAGACAGACAAAGCTTTGGCGGAACCAAATTGGAAGCTACAAGCTTACTCTACCCGAATGACTTCATAGTTTAGAATGCACTTGTTTTGCGGTTTATCCAGACTTAGACCCGTAGATGGCCACATAGTAGACAAGATCTGGGTTTTTAGGATTTTAATTCTTTTGGAATTTTGAACATCTGATTCATCCGTTTTGGACTCAAAGTTTGAATTGTTTGTTTGTGACCTTTAACGCTTGCTTTGTCAAGAGGACCCCCTGTACTTTGCCCCATGCTACTAGTAAGAAGCGTGGGTTTATCACCGTGGGCAAGGCATAGGCGAGTAAGGGCATTTCCATCCTTTCCCAACCCTACGTCACTAGTAAGAGACGCAAGCTCATCACCGAAGGTTGGTGGGGCAAGGAAATGTGTAAAATTAAAATTTTCTATTTAATCAGTTGTTGACTTGCTTATTTGAGTAAAATGTCAGTATGTGCTTATTTCCAAAGAGACGTATATATGGGATAGATGTGACACCATGAAGCTTCTAGAACAGACCATAGGCAAGACACCTATCCTAAGAAGAAATCAAAGTGAGAATAAACTTGCAGATCTTGGTATGGTTACCGTTAAGACTTTGTCATGTTTGACTTTATTTGATAAAAGATTCCGAGATGATTCGATGATATATGAAGATGGAGAGGTATGATTAAAGAGCTTTATGCCAACAACATCATGAGTTTGTAGTGAATTGCTTTGAGAATAGATTCCTTAATCACAATTTATGTAAGAAACAAGTGGACAAAATGATCTTAATATGTATGAAGATGCAATGTAGATAATTATACAAGTAGTGCTAGTTGCTTATGCATAGAACCGCTTGAGGTGTAGGGAATTGACTGCTTTGGCCAAATTCCTCACCTTCTAGTGTACATAAGAGGTAAACACCATTTTCGTAGTCCTTCATGACTTGGTATGGGCCCAACCATTTGGGCCGGAATTTCCTTCCTTTGCCGGTCTTCTTGTCAATCCGGTTGTCTAGTCTTAGAACTAGATCACCTTCGTATATATCGTGTTCATAGACCTTCTTATTGTATCTTTGCTAGGCACATTCGGTCAAAGATAAGCTCTATGTCGCTGCAAAGATCTAACCTATTTTCATCTAGGCTTTCTAGTTGAGAAAGACGTGCTTCTCTATAAGTGTCTTCATCCAGAATCCCTTGTAATGAAATGCGGAGACTGGGTATTTCGACCTCAAGTGGGAGAACTGCTTCTGCCCCAAATACTAGCGAGAAAGGAGTTGCTCCCATTGGTGTTCTTATTGAGGTTCGGTGGGCCCACAAGGCCGGATATAACTTCAAATGCCAATCTCGTTTGTTTTCTTTCACCGTTTTAAGGAGAATGGCTTTCAGTGTCTTGTTTGTCGCTTCAGCCTGTCCGTTGGCTTGGGGATAATACAAGGAAGCCGTATGATGGCTTATCTTAAATTTATTGCATAGTTCACGAACCTCTTCATTCTTAAAAGAAGTTCCATTATCAGAGATAATGATTTGCGGGATACCGTACCTGTAAATGATTTGGTTCAAAATAAACTTGGCGATCACAGAACCAGGTACAGTAGTGAGAGGCATGGCCTCCACCCATTTGGTAAAATATTCAGTGGCCGTGATTATAAAATTATGGCCGTCTGTGGATGAGGGAGAGAATTTCCCTATTAAGTCTAGACCCCATGTAGAAAAGGGCCATGGAGTAGCGATTGGTTGTAGAGCTTGTGCTGGCATGTGGATCTCATGGGAGAATTCTTGGCACTTACGACACCTGCGTACAAACTCTATTGCGTCATGTTCTAGAGTGGGCCAGAAATAGCCCATTTGATGTATTTTTCGAGCAGTGGCGTGGCCACCAAAGTGGCCTCCACATATTCCGCTGTGAGATTCATGGAGAATCTTCTTGGATTCCTCCGTGTCGACACATCTTAGGAGCATTCCATCGAATGCTTTTCGATAGAGAACTTGCTCTATAATGACGTATTTAGCTACGATTATGCGTAACCGCCTTCTTTGTTGTGGTGTAACTCCTTCTGGGTACGTATGGTCCATGATATAATTAATGATATCCGTGTACCAAAGGCACTCAGAGATGGAGGGTCGGGTTTTGATGTAGTATACGCACTCATCTGGAAAGTCTAAATCTACTAAATCGCCTCCGTCTAATGGGTTGTCAGCTAACCAATCCGCGATGACTTGTCCCTTAACTGACTTCTGATTTACAAATGTTAATTCGAATTCTCCCATTAAGGTTATAAAATGTCCAGCCTTTTTAGACAATGACCCTTGTGTGAGGAAAGTCCGTAAATGGTCCGTTTTTACCATGACCTTCGTTTCTTGATTCAGCATATAATGTCTTAGGCGTTTAGTAGCAAAGACTATGGCAAGGCATTCTTGTTCTACCTGTGTATAGCGTGTTTCATAGTCGAGCAGCGTTCGGCTGATGAAATAAATCACGCGTTCTCTCTTGTTATCGTCTTCTTGGGCCAACATACAGGCCAGCGAGACATTAGTAGCTCGTGAATATAGAATCAACGGGTGATCTAGCTTAGGTGGCATTAGCGTAGGTGGTGATAATAGGAAATGCTTAACTGCTTCAAAGGCTTCATTACAGTCTTCGGTCCAATCAATGCTATAGTCTTTCTTGAGTAAATTGTTGATTGGATGAACGGTGAAGCTTAAGTCCGGGATGAATCTTCGGATTGCACCCAGCTTTCCGAGGAATGACCTGACTCCAGATTCATTTGAAGGTGGAACCATTTCGAGGACAGCCGATTTTGGTCGGGTCAACATCTATTCCTCGTGATGATATGATACAACCTAGGAGCTTCCCTCCCGTTACACCAAAGACGCATTTCTCTGGGTTTAATGTGACTCCATATTCTATTAGACGTGAAAGAATGATGCGGAGTACTTCGGGATGGTCACAATGCTTCTTGGCTTTAGCCAATAAGTCATCTACGTAAGATTCCATGATTTTATGAATTAGATCATGAAATATGTATGTCATGGCTCCCGTACGTATCATCGGCGTTCTTGAGACCGAATGGCATAACAAAACAGAGCAATAGGTTCCCTAAGGAGTTATAAACATGGTTTTAGCTTGATCTTGCTCAAATATTCTGATTTGATTGTATCCCGAGAATCCATCCATGAGAGACAAAAGTTCAAAACCAGCTGTTGCATCAACAATAACATCGATGGATGGTAATGGGAAGTCGTCCTTAGGACATGCTTTGTTGATATCTCGAAAATCTATGCAGATGCGTATCTTTCCATTCTTCTTGAGAACGGGAACGATGTTAGATACCCATTGGGAGTAGTCGACTGGCTTGATGAATCCTACCTGAAGGATTTTTATTACCTCCTCTTTTACCATGAGAGCTACTTTGGGCTTCATGGGTCTTGATTTTTATTTAATTGGCTTTGCATCTGATTTAGTGATGAGGTTGTGCACCACAATGTGGGGTGTGACTCCTGTCATCTCCTTATAATTAAATGCAAATTCCTTCTGATGTTCTTTGAGGATCTGAGTATGTATTTCTACTTCTTCAGGGGTTAATGAAGAACCTAGTTTCAATATTCTCGGTTCATCTTCCCCCGATGTTGACATCGATTGTCTCTTCGATCAAAGATGCGTTACCCTCTTCGAACTCGGGTGGTGCTGGAGGTAAATCCAAATCATCCCAATTTTCTCTGCGTATATGCTAGGTTCCATTTGTGAGGGAGATCCATCATGGGATTCTGAAATAGGAAGACGAATGTGGAATTAAGGACAAATCTAGCATATGATAGGAGAGATGTAATGCCGCATAGGCGTTTAAGTAATCCAAGGTAGCCACATCACTATCAATACGGTCTAAGATGGTAGATTTACTTTCGCTTGAAAGGGGATTTGTCATTATTTTTATCAATGGTTCATCACGAATGGACACCGTGAACTGGGTGTCTTCTAACTCATTACTTGGAGTAAAACGTGATGCTGAAGTTGCTATTGAATCAGCGAGAAGATTTTTCTCTCGCGGGATTGCTTCAATGGATATGAAGTTAAATGCCTTGCTTAAATTTAATACGGCTTCTTTGTAAAGCTGCAAGTGTTCGGATTTAGTTTCATATACTTCAGAAACTTGATTTGCCACTAATTGCGAGTCTCCTAAGACTCTGATGTCATCAACACCAATTCTTTTGGCTAAGGTGAGGCCAAGGAGGAGGGCTTCGTACTCAGCGCCATTGTTTGTGCATTCAAAATTTAACTTAAAGGTGAATGGGAGGACCTTCTCCTCGGGCGAAGTAAGAATTATACCTGCCCCCACTCCGTAACGACATTTAGCTCCGTCGAAATGGAGAGTCCAATACCTAGTCGGGAGTATAGATGTTGGGGTATCTGCTACGCTTGCACACTCTACTTCTACCATACAGAGGTCCTCTGCTGGAAGGGAACCAACACCTAGGGAATATCCTATACCTACTGAATCAAATGGTAAGAACATTGGTGAATCTTGTTCTATTAACTCAACGATTTTTGCAGTAGTCCCTAATGATACCATTTCTTTAGCTTTATCGTTAGGGGTTGGGGTTGTTTTGGCTATGCTGATAGCTTCAAGATCCGTTGTAGGTACCAACTTCTCCTCTGGTTTTGGGTCAGTAGGTTTATTAAGTTGGTTTGTTGGAAGTTCAAATTCTGAGTGTACACCTGGTCTTTTCTTTAAATCAGCTAGGTGCAAATCGAAAGGTTTTGGATCGCCTTTGGCTACAAATACCTTTCCTAGATGCAAGAATCTTACTTCTTGAAATAACGTAGAAGGGATTGCCTTCATTCGGTGTATCCATGGTCGGCCGAGTATCATATTATAATTAGTTTCCCGATCTATAATATAAAACTCAGTTAGGATTGTTTTGGGTCCTAAGGTGACTGGCAATATTATAGTTCCTATCGAAGTGGCTTTAAGGCTATCATAGCCTCTCAACGTATTTCAAGTGGTGGAACAGTTTGTTTCCCCATATCCTAGTTTTTGGAGGAAAGAGAAAGGGACTATGTTAACTACGGCCCCATCGTCAACCATTGCCCATTTTACATAGTTATTATAAACCCATACTTGTAAGTGTAAGGATGGATCACCTCGGCGTGCGATCTCAGCATCTGTGGGCATTTTACTTATTTCGAATATGAATTCGACATCCTTGTCCGGCTGCCCCGGAGGGTGGATATCAAAATCTATGTGATTTACTTGTGTTTCAGGAGGTGGAGTGATGTTAATTAGATGACCTAGACCTAATGCTTCTAAAAGAGCAGCTCTGTGAGGAGGAGAGTTCTTTAGTAAATCTAAAAATGAGATGTGCGAGAAGGTCTTTGTTAGGTCACTAATTAAATCATAGGCACCGATGGGTTTTTCTACTATCTGTTGACTCTTATCTGTTTTTGGCAGATGACTTGGGCTTGGTTGAGAGAAATACTCTCATGTTCTTGTTATAGCTTTGATAGGTAGCTCAGCGTCTAGCTCTACCAAACTGACTATCTTGGGTCTCGGTTGACTTCCCAACTGTGGCGCAACTGATGGATTTAGTGAAGTCGAGGCTTTGTGATCATTGTTTCCCGGTATTGCACCCTTGTTCATCCCAGTTGGATTTAGTCTGTTATTATCATGATTTGGGAGTGGATCGTTAAAGATCTTGAGGGGAGCATTTTGAGGGGAAACTGCTCCTGCTAGCATGTTTGGTGGTGATGACACAGGATCTACCAAAAACAAATCAGTGAAGAACTGTCTTTGTTCTTCTAGTAAACGTTGCATGAATTTATTGTAGTCACGACATGTTCTAGTATCATGACCCCGAATTTTGTGGAAACCACAATAAGAATTGGGATTGTAATTCCTGTTTTGTTGGTTTGGTGTATATTGTGGCCTAAAATTTTGATCAAACTGTTGCCTATTAGGATTAAAATTTTGCATTTGTTGTTTCTGGCTTTGGTTTTGATAACCAAATGAGTTTTTTCCTGGCCCTTGTATAGGATTTTTCCATTGTTGTTGTTGTTTTTGTTGTTGTTGTGGATGGTTAAAATCCACTGTATTGATTGTCGGGGTAAAGTTATTGTTTCGTTGGTTGTTTGTTTGTGATGGAGTATTGACAACATTTACCTTCTTGGGCTGGTCGGTTACTCCATCCATTGTTACACCCCGATTTTTGTTAAGGATTTTGGGTCCTTGATTAACGTTTGTGGTAGTGGGATAATTTGTAGCGTTCTGATTGGGGGTGATTAACCTCCCGTTTGCACCATATGTTTTACGGCCACTATCTATTGCTGCTTGGTCTATTCGAAGAGCGCTCTCAAGTACTTCATCGTAAGTTCTTAGTGGGAACTTCTGGACTTCTTCCTTCACCTCTTTGCTGAGAGAATGAAGGAATAAATCGCATAGTTCCATCTGATCCATGTTTGGAGCACTTGCCGAGGAATAAAGGACTGTACGCCACCTTTGGATGAAATGGGCGACATATTCGTTGTGTTCTTGTTTGATGTGCAAGAATTCCCTGATTCCTGTTCTCAATAGTTTGTTCATGTCGAATGCCTTAATGAATTCTGATACGAGCTGTTTAAATGAATGGATGGAGGCCTCAGGTATTCTATAATACCAGTCGAGAGCAATGCCTTCCAAGGTTTTAGGGAATATTTTAGCAACAACCCCATCCCAAGTTTTAGGGAATATTGATATGCGCATTTGGATCTCCCTCGCCTTTGAACTTGGGTAAATCGGGAAGGGGTCTTGGAAGCATGACGCTTCGTATGGCAAAATCTAAGGGCTCTTTTAAATATTCTGAGTAAGTCCCTATCGCATATGTTTCAACCATTGATGGTGGTTGCTGAGGGAGTGGTGGTGGGATGGGTTGTTGATATGGCACAGCGTATGCGTTAGCAGGGGCATAGGGAAGTCCCTGCGTTTGAGCAAAAGGCCGGAGAGGAGAACATATCTCCTTGTGGTGATTTGGAGTACATGTTTAAGTATGATGGGATATTGTCTAGTAATGGATTGTTTGATACTAGACCGGGAGGAATAGTGTTAGAGATGATGGGCCTTGTTGGCGTTTGTTGTGGATAGTGAGGTGGCATGCCTAACGTGCCTACTCCTGTGAGGAGATCTACTTGGCCAGGGTGGTATGGAGGGTTGGAACTTCCTGCTTGAATGAACGGAGAATTTTGACTTGCTTGAGCAAGTTCTAACCCTCTCACTTTTTCTACTAACGTTGAAATGACTTCATTTGGTGAAGTCATGGTGCTTTGCCTGAGCGGCGTTTGTTGTATACCCTGGTGTTGTATAGGCATGTGATATCCTGTCATGAACTGATCACTATCTTGCCAAGTTTCTCCGAGAGCATTTCCTATATGCAGTGGCATAGAGGTATTTTCTTGAAAAGAGACCTCGGGTTGTATTTGTAAACCTCCTATAGGTGGGTACATACCCCGAGAATGTTGTTCACTCCTAGGATAACGTATTGACCATTCATCATCTAAGACCAGATATGGGTCTGATTGTCTACTAATTTGTGGTCTAAGTAGCATCTGAGGAGACGAACCAGATTCTCTGGTAAACGTCATATTGTTCGAGCCCGAAGGCTCTGTTTGTTGCGTTCGAGGAGGTTGATCTAACTCCCCCGTTTGAAAAGACGAGTTATATCTATTTCTTGGGGTTTGTGTTGACAACTGATTAGTTGAATAGTTGTCACCCCATACTGAGAGTGAGGGTGATGATTGTCTATTCAGTTGGGCGTAGTATGCCTCAAGACCCAAGAGGGGTCTGCCATATTCATCGAATCCCGACATATTCAGGGGGTATATGAATACCCACAGAATAATGGGAAGGAACGAAGGTGATTTGTGAAAGAACACGTGATACTATGACTCCGAACGAGAAAGTAGGAAGTTTACGTCAGCTTCACTAATTTTGTTTGTTTCACGTTGGGTTCACCAATTTTGTATGCTGGAAAAGCGACAAGCGAGCGTGGGAATCTACAGTAACTCTTCCAGTGTACCCGACCTCCCGGGTCATGCTTTGAGATAGCTGGGAATGGAATATTCATGGGATGCAGACATACTAGTTAGGTAATCTAATGTCTTCGACACGCACTAGTGGAATTTGTGAATCTAAGGCAAAGAAGGCCCTTCTAACCTAGACTGGTGTGATAGATCGATTGGCAAGGATGATTGCTCAAAGGCTCCAATCAATATCGAGCTCGGTGTGATCAATATATGGGTTGTGGAATACGTGGGAAATGACCGGGATAGTTTCATGTATGTCTCTAGATAAGGTCATATGGTGGATGGTGGAAACAATTGACTCTACGGACGATTCTCTGGCCTCGTCCAGAATTCTCTAGCTTTGTTAGCCGCTATATCTAGTAAGGACAATTGTTCGATGATGATGGGTGGAAGTGGAGTGGATTGGAATACTAGTGTGCATAGGCCAATGTTTATATCCGATTGACTTATGGATTCGTTAGGCTGTGGGACTTGTGGGTCACAACCGTAGACTCTTGGTTGTTGCGGTTCTGTTATGGTCATATACGAAATCAAGTCCTGATTCCTAGTATCTAGTAATCATATGCTTTCTCAGCTTCTATGTTTAGGACCAACAACTGCGTGATTTTCTCAGAATATCTCACAGGCGTTCGTGCAACCTGGATCCTTAAACTAGTATCTATGTCTGTGAGAGTGTCTCCTACGCCTGGCTGTGGGACCAAAGGATCACAACCAAAGGTTTGTTCTCTTTCGAACCCTTCTATAGTCATGTGAATGTTTTCCTAGGGTAATCTGTAGTTTGGTTGATTTGACCAAAACGTGTGTGCTTGGTCGTCTTCTATATTTAACCCTCTCAACTGAGAACTGATCAGTTGTAAATCTGTTGTTGTTTGGAAGACTTGTATTATGAGATTTTGGTCTATGTCAACTATTGTTGTGACGAGGTTTGGTTGAGGCACGATTGGCTCAAATATGTATTCCCTGGGCTCCCGAGGTCCCATGATTGTCATACAAAATAAAATGTAAATCTAACTGTAATAAAGCAAATTCTAACTACATGGAGTAAAACTAAAACATATATAACTTCTATTTTTGTATTTTAACTTTATGAGAAGAAAAGCAGCTATTTTAGGTATATCTAGAAATAACAACTGAATAACAATTTAAAAACAAACAAAATAACCGAGTGTAGTTATTTTCCTGTGCAATTTGTAGATTTATCCTAAACAAAAGAAATAGCTCATCTATCTGCAAGATTCTCGATCCTACCTCAGAAGTGAGGAGTGAATCATAGTTTCTCGAAACTATCAATCCTCACAGCTTCCCTGGCAATATCGAGAATAGAAATTTACTAAAATGAAGCAATTAACTATTTTATTTGATATGATTCTAACTAGAACTTTGAAAGCTAGAACCTGGATTCCGCAGAATAGTGGCGAATCCGATGGTGTGTGTGATCTTGTCCCCTCAGTATGATCTCCTCATTCTTTCGTGTTCACGTGGATCCAGAAAAGCGTGTAATGCCAGCATCGACAGAAATAGATATTGGGACAAGGATGGCTCAGAATGCAGACTGAAAATGCGAGTAGGAGAGGGATAGCGCAAGAGTACAGAGCTTGGCTTATGCAATTCCTAGCGGGATTTTACTGCGAGTCACGCAACATAAAGTGACCAGAACCTTGAATCTACCCTGTTTGAAGAGCAAAACCTGCAACTTTAATGGCTTCCTAAGCTATTCTACTTCAATGGAATGGGTAAAACAACAACACTGTTTGCACAAGCTGGATATGTGGCTTACCAATAGCTGGACAATACTAAATAAGCATGCAAAGGATTAAAGCTATGGCTCTAAACAGAACAAAAGACTGAACTATGGAAAATGAGAGGATGAGAGCAAAAGATCAGGCCCCTTTGTTTGTGCACAAACCATTTATTTATAGAATTCATACACCCAAAGATCAAAACCAAACTGAACTCTAAAAACCATAAACAATGGCCAAACACTATTCCAGGGGACCAAAAACATAAATGCATGCCCAAGTCGGCAAGGAAAGCTAGTGAAACGTTGATCTTTTACGTGAGTCACGTCAAAATGCTTTCTGGAAAACGCATGTAGGACCGCCGCTCACGAGCGGGGGCGGCGGTTCTGGACCGCCACCACCTGATCGGGCGGCGGTCACGATTTCATCACTGAAGATCAAAAGGCCAAGGAAAGAGGGAAAAAGGGGAAAACAAAGGGCGCGGGGGCTAAGCGGGGCATGCGGGATGTTAACGCATACTCCGAGGGCTTTTCCGGATCCCGAACACCTTGCGAAGAGACCTGTATCATCATTGGGGTGCTTGTTACACCAAGCTCTCGGCGATCTGATAAGACTTACAATTTTGGGTACGTACAAGTACCCATTGCCTTCTCCGGCTATTCAGGATCTAATGGATTTACCGCTACCGCTTGGTGACCATTCTCCATCAGCTACCCAAGATCATACAGACCTACTTTTGGCTCTCTTACCTATAGAGGCCGAAGCCAGTGAATTCCCTGTTTCTTAAACACATTTTATGGGAATCCCCACACACTCCACATCTACCTCATCTACCATAGTGTCGTTCTCATGTTTGTCTGACCACCTGAATTATGTTGATAGGTCTTTACTTTGGGGCGTCTCTTACTCCCGGTCTCAACCCAAATGCAATCATCTTCCACTAACACTTCTACCATTTATCCGAAGATGTTTCAACAACCCAAACCACACATGAACATAACTCTCGATACATCTTCTATTGCATCATCCTCATATGCACCCACCCCTCTACTTGCTAGCCGACGGGTTCCAACATCATCTCTTATATCTAAACCCACTAGTGTTCTACGGGTCACACCCACATCAAACCTTGCACATCCTCCCCGTCAGATACACTTGAAATTTTTTTCCCATATACCTATTGAACCCATTACTCAACCTAAATGAAAAACCCAACCTTCTAATCTACACGCACCGACCTCACCAACTACACCTTTATCACCTTCACCCCTACCATCCATCTTGGGACCTCACCCCTCTACCTTAAAAAAATCTACTCTCTCCAGGGGTAAACCTAAAATCCCTTGACCCCTTTACCACAGCCTGTAGAACTCTACCTAGGTGAACCTTGCATCCTTCATCACCATCTATAACTTCTTTGCCTCCTATACCACCATTACCTTCTATACCTCCTTCACTACCCATGAAATTTTCTTCCACCTCACCTGTACCTCCCTCTCGACCTCAACCAACACCTACCACTGCACCTCAGTTGTCCCCTTGGGTCACTCATCCTCTCCCACCATCTACCTTTCCATCTACATCACGTGCTCCCCCTACACCTCTACCTAAGAAAAAGCACCAAAAATAAAAAAACCGTTAATTTCCAAAGAGGTGGTTAAACCTACCCCTCTTTCTGTTGCTACACCTACACCAAAGAAAGTACAACCCAAATCCAAGACTGCATCACCTCAACTACCACCACAACTAGCAAATATTCCAACCAAAACTACTTTTACTTCACATTGTGATCCACTGGTGGGATCATATGCCACCATCTTGGCTAACCTCCTCAAAAGCTCTGCTATCACCCTACCTCCTCTTAGACCTCACAACCCTCTTAAACCTAAACCAGAAGGGTTTGACGATACTAAAATTTGTGCTTACCATCGTGTGCTAGGACATGATGTTGAGAATCTGCAAGGGTCTCGAAGGATGCCCTCATTCAATTATGTTCTTCTAACCCCAATTTTGATGATGATGACCTCTGGATGATGAACCTATTTCACCCTCAACACCTTCTTCACATCTTCCTCCTACACCTATACCGCAACCTCCACCCTCACACCCACTAGAGCCTCACCCAAAATTTGAAATTAACATGGTTTGCATCAAAGAACTTGCCACACCACCACCCAAATGTCATTGCGCCCAACTGACCTCACAGGGCTTTTCTCCTCCATTAGGTTTTTTCCCTTCATGTCGTTATACCACTTACCCTACACCTTCTCCATTTGCCAACTTCCCTCAAATCAACATGGTACATGTCACTACACATGCGCAGAAGGGCAAAGAAAAGGTAGCTGACCCACCAACCAATCCTATACCCAACATACCATCTGCACCCATACCTAAAATAACTATCCACGGCCCTACGTACCCCATTTATAATGGTGTCACACATCACACCATGCTCAAATAACTACACCAATCTCCCCTCAAAATGTCCTTATACGATCTCATCTAAACCTCGAGTCACATCGTCAAGCCCTCATGGAGGTCCTTCAATCTATTGAAGTTTTACCTAATGACCCCACACTTGTAGCATCTATTATCACACCTCATCATGTCACCTCACTCACCAAATTTCCATCTACCTCATCACCTCCACATGTTCACCAAATTTCTATCCTTAGCTTCTCGGATGACAAAATTGTCCCCCACTAAACCGATGACCCAGATCCTATACTTTTCATCTCCATCCATATCGATAATATACATGTTTGATGTGTTATGATTGATGGGGGTGCTATCATTAACATCATCTCCTCTCACACATTTGAACAAATGCACATACCCAACAACTGCATGCATAAACATCTAGTCATGTTGCATTCATTCAATGATGCTATCACCTCTACACTTGCACTATCATCCTCCACATTCGTGTGGGTCCTGTACTATTCCCAAGTTGTTCTACATGTTGGAAGGGGAGTTTCAATACAATTTGTTGCTCGGTAGACCCTGGATTCGTGCCATGGGTTGTGTTCCTTCTACTTTGCACCGATGTGTAAAGTTCGAACATGAAGGACGTTCCTATACCATTCTAGCTAACCCATCACCTTTCAAAACCTGCAACATGCTTTACCGGCCCAATGATGTCCTTGTACCTATTAAGGCATCTACCTCCCTGCCTACATCTTCTTCACACACGACCCCATCCACCAGTGCCGTTGCAACCTCACCTTCACCTAAATCTTCTATTCCCACCACTGTTGTCACTTCTACCAATCACACATCAGCTTCCCAACTAACCGACACCTCCACCAATCTAAATTCTAATGCTTCCTCCATTCTAGCCACCAATATATCAACCACTGATCCCTTGGAAGGTGTTTTTCAATGCCTCACTATGGGGGAGTATCACCTATACAATATCAATACATTCCTTACTCCACAAGAGTATGGAAACCTTCACCAAAGATCCTCGCTATGATCACTGCATGGGCGAGCGTCTCCTTTATGGTCCTCCCCACCTCCGTACCCATCTTACCTATGGGGGACTTGACATTTCCACTTACACACCCGAACCACCATCACAAACCCGACCTTTTTCGGCTGACCTTAAGTCATTTACCAACCACCGCTTTGCTCATACTTTCCTACACCATTGTTCTGAAAGGGTTTCGGCTTTGGACTTTATGAACAAGGTTGTCACACCATTATTTCATGTACCACGCGTAAACACAATGATCGTAGTGGAATCGGTTTTACCAAACTACCTACCAAAAAGCCTTGTATTGAACTCATTAAAGACATTGACCCCTCTCCACCTTCTTCACCTACCCCACCTTCACCACCTTCACCAATGGAGTCGATGGATCCTGAATCTATCCCTCATATATTTTTTTTCATAAATACCATTTCCTTGGGGCCTCTGACCTATCACCGTGATGGCAAGGCTCCTTCCTCTCTTCCTTTCTTGTATCCTGACATGATAGGGGATGATACTCCTTCTATTAATGCCATCCAATGTCAGGATGATGAGTCCATACTCACCTACCTTGGTTCTGAAGACTCTTATATTCATCAGTTGTTACCTTCTGAGACACAAACAATGTTGAATGAATCGACCATCGAAGTCAACATCCACACTCGTGACGACCCCACATTCTCAAGATTGGCCAATCTGGATGTTGCTTTGAACAGAAGCCCTCACTTATTTTCTTAAAAATCATAGCCATGCTTTCACTTGTTCCTATGCTTTGACATGCCGGCATTGATCCCACTATCATGGTCCACAACATTGTAACCATTCTTGGTGACAAGCCCGTAAAACAAAAGTTGAGGAAAATGTACCCTCGCATTGCTCTTCTTGTCAAAGAAGAACTTCAATGCCTTCTCTCAATTTCCTTCATATTACCCATCAATTACCCCCAATGTATTTCTAACATCATCCCTGTCACTAAGGCAATAGGGGGACTTTGTATTTACACTTATTTCCGTGATCTCAACCTTTCCTACCCGAAAGATGACTTTCCTCTACACTGGAATTGACTAGTTTGTTGACCTTCTTTACACTGGCCATGAGATGTTATCACTTATAGATGGTTTCTCATGTTATAACCAAATCTTGCTCACTCTCGAAGATTAACAAAAACCACATTCATTACCCCTTGGGGACCTTCTTCTATCGAGTCGTGCCTTTTTCCTTAAAAATGCTGGTGCTACATATCAAAGATGCTTTATGACTTACATCTTCCATGATATCATGCATCGCATATTGGAAGATTACGTGGATGATCTCTTGGCCAAAAATAAACTTTGCGCACACCTCGCCATCCTCGAAACCATGTTTGACCACCTCATTAAATATTGCGCTCACCTTTAATCGAAGAAGTGTGTGTTCGCGGTTCTCTCAGGAAAGCTCCTGGGATTTATCATTTCCTTACATGGTATAGAAGTTGACCTTGCTAAAGTCAAGGCCATTTTGGAAATGCCTCCGCCCACTAACCTTAAACAACTCCATAGCTTGCAAGGTAAATTGTAGTCCATTCGCTATTTCATTTCACAATTATCTGATCGGTGTCAACCATTTCATCACCTTCTTAAAAAGGATGTCTCTTTCAAATGGGATGATGACTACCACAAAGCTTTTGAGGCCTTAAAACAATACCTTCTCCAACCACCCGTACTTGTTCCACCTAAAGATGACCAACCCTTCTATCTATACATCTTAGCTACCGATCACTCTCTAGGGGCCATGCTTGCTCACCGTGATGAACAACATAGGGAGAAAGTGGTTTATTACATAAGCCGTACCCTTCTAGACTACGAAACCTGATACACTCACCCTAAAAAACTTTTCTTAGCATTAATTTTTGTTGCCACTAAACTTCGCCATTACCTACTCAACCACAAAACTTATGTTGTGACCAACACTAGACCCCTTACACTTCATGTATGCTAAACCCTACCAAAATCAACGTGCCGCACATTAGCTCATGCTTCTTGCTGACCTAGACCTCGAATTCATCCACCAAAAATCTATCAAGGGCCAGGCCATTGTTGACCAACTTGCTGATGCACCTCTTTCTGGGAATCAATCTTCGAACTTTGATTTCCCTAACAAATCCATTATTAACCTCTCTTTGGATGATGACCCTTACCAAATGACCTTATTCTTTGATGGTTCCAAATATTAGCGCGGGGTTATGCAAGCATTATCCTCATTCCTTTTGATGGTGAACCCATGCCCTTATCATTTAAACTCGACTTCAATGCACCAACAATATCGTCGAATACGAAGCGCTCGTATTGGGTCTCATGACTTCCTATGCCTTAGAGGTTAAGTCCATTAATATCTTTGGTGATTCTCAACTGGTTATAAACCAAGTTAATGGTGTTTATCAGTTTCATAATGAAATACTTCAAGATTACAAACGTTACGTCGGCATCATGTTGACTACCTTTGACCGCTATAAAATTCAAACCATTCCATGATCCACCAATAAATTCATAGATACCATGGCCTTCCTCGCTTCCCAAATACCCAATTCACCTAATGATTCAGACATCTTTGTTACCGTAAAACGCATACCGAGACCATCTTATAAATCTTGTTGTATTAACCTCGTCCGAACTACCTCACTAAACACACAAGACCTTTGGTATAAGTAGCTTGTGGACTACCTTTCCCTTTATATATTGCCTCCTGATCTCACACGTAATGGACAACACGCCTTTCTCAAAAAGGCCTCTCATTATGTCATCATGGGTGGCCTCCTCTATAAACATGGCTTTGACAATATCCTCTTACGATGCCTTACCAGCTCTGAAATCCCCTATACCATTAAAGAAGTTCGCTATGGCATCTGTGGAGGTCACTTTAGTGGCCTTGTTGTTGCTAAACGCATTCTTCACCTAGGCTATTACTGGCTAACCCTCAATCATGATTTTTGTTACTACATTAAGCATTGTGTAAAATGCCAACAAAATGCCAATCTTCATCATACACCTAGTCATGCCTTACAGGTTGCTCGTGATCTTTGGCCCTTCTCTCAGTGGGGTTTGGATCTTTTCGGAGAGATGAATCCTCACTCCTCCCTAAGACATCAATGGATCATCACCACTACCAAATATTACACCAAATGGGTTAAAGTCGTACCCATCATCTCCATTAAAGTGAGAAAATATGTGAGTTCATAAATCATCACATTATTTGTCGCCGGTGTTCCACATCGTCTTATCACGATAATGGTAAATAATCCAAACACAAAACTCTCTGAAAGCTTTTCGACACTTTCGGTATCCATCTTAGCTTCTCCTCACCATATTACCCAAAAACCAATGGCTAAGCCGAATCCACCAAAAAGCCCTAAACAAAATTCTCATGAAAGTGGTTAATGATACTGGGAAGGATTGGCATACACACATTCCTTTCGCTCTTTAGGCATATCGTACTAGTATTCACACCTCCACCGTTGCCACTCCATTTTCTTTGGTCTATGGTACCAAGGCTGTTTTACCTCTCGAATTCCAGATCCTGTCTCTCCATATCTCCCTTCAAGATATGCTCACTGATGATGACTTTCGCCAAGACCGTTTAGCACAACTTGAGTTATTAGACAAACATCATCTTCATGCTCTCGACCATCTCCAAGTCTACCAAAAATGCATCAAGCATGCCTATGAAAACGTGTCCATGAATGCACCTTCAAGGTTGGTGATCTCATCCTCAAGGAAAATCAACATGTAACCAAAGCAGAAAAAAAGAAAACGGGAAAATTTTCTCCTAATTGGCTTGGACCATACATCGTGACCCATGACTATGGATCAGGTGCTTATCACTTGTCTTCACTTGATGGTAAGCCCGAACCTGAGCCCCTCAATGCCTTGCATCTTCGACCATTCTATTGTTGACTTCTAGTCCTACATCACTATTTATCTAGTTCATGCTCGTCCCTTGAGCACCATTTACCTTTCTTTTTCCACCCCTCATCTCCAACGACTAAATAAGAATCATGTGATTACCCGTCACCCTTTTGCCTTATCTTAAATATGTGCACCACGGCTCTGCACATGGCATGATTCTCATGGATAATTTTTGTCTTCTTTTAGATGAGATTCCATGGTTGTTCATTCTTACCTTCTCAACAAGAACCAAATGCTTCGTTATAGTCTCGTCCATGACTTAAAATCCAAAAAAAAAAAAACAAAAAGATGAATCCCTCAGAAGGACATCTTCCAATATAAGGGATCAAATCCTTGAGTCAAACTTCCAATATAAAATATGAATCCCTCAATAGGACATCTTCCATCTTCAATTGTCACTATAAGTATACTGCTCCCTCGAAGGACAATTATAAAAAGCTTGCAACTCTCTACATAGTCTTTCCAAAAAGAGGACTATTTCCTCAACAATAAAGATTCGAAGCTTCCCGCATCGATCGGTTTTGCAAAGACCTCAAGGAGACATATATTCATCCCGTATAGACTTCCCACATCGATCAGTCTATCTAAAAATTCAAAAGAAAAAGGAAAAGAAAAGTAACCTTTTTGTCATGGACTTGTTGATTGTGATCTTGGCTCTATTGCCCAAGGCATTTTACGTCCCATTTTATGACCCAATTACCTTCACCTCCCTATCCGTTGTCTTTTCACCTCATACGCGCCTAAGGGACTGCTTGAACCTACGACATTTGGTGATTCTGTGACTATTCTTCACCTTTAGAGTAATCAATCATGTAATGTCTTTAGGGTCTTACATTCACTAGCCTATCTATAGATGTGTTTCATACATTTTGATCCTTGCCAATTAGGTGGCTTTCTTGCCCCCTCTTATCTTTTCTCTTCTTCATTACCTTTTGATCTTCCTATATAGGACTAGACCCTCGATACTTGTCTTTTGGGATTTTCTTCTCACACCTCAATCAACCTAAAATCACCTTTACCTATCTACCTATTCTCAACCCAAACATTACCTAATTATACCTATGACCTGGAATCAACACTACCTATCGACCTAAAATCACCTTTACCTATCTACCTATTCTCCACCTAACCTAATCAACCTTGACCTAATCATACCTATGACCTCGAATCCAACCTAACTATCAACCTCACTACCTATTCTTCTATCTTCTCATATTCTTTCCTAGCTTATGGGAGAAATACATCGGCCTAAGGTCCCTTTTTCTTTGGGACTATGTAGGCAACACTTCTAGGGCATGGGGTCTTGGAAGGTTAGCTCAACCACTCTTTACCCTAACCATTTTCCCCACCTTTACCTGATTTCCTGTTCATATCAAAACCTCGACATCTAAACCATATACCACATAACTTTTACCACTTATATTATTTCACATTTTCATACATAACCAACATTTTCCACATTTTACACCATCTCATGTATTTATATTGCCATTTGTTATCAAAATACTGAAATGAACACCATGCCTAAACCAACCTGACTCAATCCATGCCTAAACCAACCTGACTCCACCATGCCTAAACCAACCTGACTCAATCCATGCCTATCACCTAACTCAACCATGCCTATAACCTAACTCATCTATGCCTATAACCCGACTCAACCCCCTGCTGACACCCCGACTCGATCCATGCCTAACAACCTGACTCAATCCATGCCTACCCAAACCTAACTCAACCATGCCTAACAAACCTGACTCGATCCATGCCTAAACTGACCTAACTCCATCATGCCTAACTCACCTAATTTCCATCCATATCAAAGTAATAAACCCATATCTCATCTAATACAAAGTAACAAATCCATATCTCATTTAACACAAGACATAACACCGATATCTCATAGACCCATCAACCCTCACCCAAACCTACCCTAACCGTCACCCAAACCTACCCGAACCTATCTACCCTAACCCTCACCCAAACCTACCCAAACCTACCTACCCGAAACTATCTACCCTACCCTCACCCAAAACCACCCTCAATCCTTCCCCACCTACCCTACTTTCTCACCCTAAACCCTTCCCCTCTCACCTAACCCTTCCCCACCTAACCTACTTTTTGGTCCCAACTTACCCTTAGGTTGACCAACGCTGGTTATCATCCACCGACCCCGTTATCCCCGACCGACCACGGTCTTCTTTTAACCAAAGCACCTAAGGTTACTATTCTTGTGACCGGTGCAGTCACTACCCACCGATGTCGCCCAAGTCGATGATGTCAATCACTATCATCGAATAACAATTGTAATCGATGACGGTTTCACTCAAAAATCAATAACAAAGGTTTAATTACTACCTGATCCCACTTGCCATCGATGTGGAGGTACCTCTGGCTGCCACCCTAGTCCACCCGATCCCTCTCTTGCCTCTGTCATCACCAAATCACCTCCGACTCTCCAACCAATCAACTCAATCCACCTGATCTCATGGTCCCACCTCTCACCCAATCAATCTCACCTATGTGGCTCGCCAACCAAGCTCTCTGATGCTCTCTTTTATCCTCTTCCTCTTTTCTCTCTTCTTGTCCTTTTCTCCTTTTTAACAATACACAAATGAATTTTAAAACGTGGGTTTTTCACGTTTTATATCCTACCCAACTCAAATGACGTCGGTTAACCCTTGACTGATGCGATCTTTTGCCCTAGCCAACCACCATCGGTTCTTCTCCACACGTTATCGATTCATCCCGACAGTGCTTGCCGGTTACCCTGCCTACTCATTTCCCTCACATTGACCTCATTTTCCTTACATTCCCTTTCTTTTGCCTCCCTAACACCTACCTAGACCACTTTACCTTCCCCTCTATCCCACCACCTTCCTTAACCTTACCTCGTTAGCCATTGACACCTCCTTATCTTACCCTTACCTCGGTCTTACCCATGCTTTGTGACTGTCTATCTAGACCCGAGAAAACTTTTTGTGACCTTTGACCTCATGTGTTCGCTATACCTTGTGACACCATTACTGTGTTTGTTTGACCTAATGACCTTACATAGCCTATGGTTGTGACCGTTTATCGACCCTAACTTTAGTTTACGTAACATACCTAACCATTCCTGCACCTAACCTATGTTGTGTTTCTTGACCATATCCTATACCTTGGATATTGAAATCACTTCACCCTTGTTTTGATAAACCTATCGAACTTAGGCGATGTTGATTTTGTAAGCCCTTCAACCTCAGTACCATGTCATAGTTTATACGTGTGCGTGTGTTCAACTCGCCACTACCTTTGACCTTGGGTTTGTTTACCCATTTACCTATATGCCCAATTTTCCCTTTACTCCTTTCCCTATTTCTCACTATTCTTCTTCACATCCACTTTTATCAAACCACTCACCAATGTGCTCTGCCTCCTCATCAGTTCTTGGTTTGAGGGGGATCACCCTCATTCCCACTTGGGGCAACCACACTCTATTTTTGTTCACGCGCTTACACCAGTACAAGCTATGCAACAAAAAGGGGCAAAATGTAGACACCGAAATCGTGTTGTAATCACCTTGGTCCCCTAGCATAGCCCTATAATCACTTCCTCATCCTCAACACCTTATCACCTACCTCCTGCACCCCACACATTTTAATTTAATTACTTTAATTAAATTAATGCCATTTACCTCCATACACATTAATTTAATTATTTTAATTAAGTTAATAGCCTTTTTCCCACACACATATTAATTTAATTATTTACATTAAATTAATTCACCACCCTCACACACCTATTTAATATAATTGCCTTTATTAAATGCACCTCACCTAACCACCCCCATCATTTGACCCATTAACCTAAACCCTAAACCAATGTCCTAAATAAAACCTAACATTAGACCCATCCCCTCACCTCACATTAAAAGCCTCCTAAGGTCGGTTTTCACCCAGAAAAAGAAGAGACCCTTATTAAATGGCGGAACAACTTCCTAGGCAACTTTTGAACAACCCGAGATATCTCACCCAAACCGACATCGATTTACCCTAAACTGATGTCGGTTCACCCTAAACCGACGCCGGTTATACGGGATGGACAAAAATGGCCTATTTAGACCCATCTACAGCTTTGTAATATGGGTTGTTAATTCTTGGTTATTGTTTAGAAGACTTCGATCTCGAGTTCAATCTCTTTAGACGCGACAAAAAAATGAAGATTGGTTTGTGATCAACAAAGGAACCCAAATACACCGCACAATAGTGAAACTTCCTTCCTAGCATTCTCCAACGTAATGCAACTTCTTCATTATTCTTCGGACACTGCCTCTCACGAAAGAGTAAGTATCTTCCATCTATTTCACTTTCTTATCAACAGACTATAGTATTTGTGGTAAAGGAACCTAGTCTTTTACCCTCTGTCCATTCCCTTTCTCTAGTTGCGAGTCACCTTCCATACCTCATTCTATTAATACTTGGCCCAATTTCCTATTTTGACATCTTCGATAGCCTCGGACCTTCACAACATATCTACACCCTCTGTGATCAATTCCCGTTGCTATCCACTCCACTTTTGTCCCAAAACTCCCAAAACCCGGACTATGGGATTCCACCAGCCTGACTTAACTTACCGTCGTTGGTTCTCTCTAACTGTCACCGATTATAGTACAACTGTCATCAGTTCCATCAAACCATGGTCGGTCTCGTGTCACTTGATCTCTGCCGAATAACAACCCATTTCTAACATATACCTATTTGAACACTGTTTGAGCTTCGATCTATATCTAACCTAGCTTGTTAGCTCGATTCACCTATAACCAACCTACTTGACCTTTGGATTTCCTTCTAGCCTAGCCTATCGATTAGATCTAGCCTATTACGTTTGTATGAGATGCCTAATTCATATTAAACTACAGCGGGACAATATTTTCTTTATTTCAGCATTGAATTGTTTTAAACAGTAGACTGACAACCATTTAGGAAGTATCACACTTCCAAGATCTAGCATATGCTAGGAATTCCACTGCATATATCGTTTAACTCTCTTTGGTGGTCTTGTTTTGATTCTTATACAGGTAGTTCCTCCTAGCCAAAAGGAATGTCTCATAATCACTTTGATTCAGGATTTTGATATACGTGCATACAACCTTGAACCATCCCAAACCATGTATTCCTCTTACCACGTTTATCCGATCTATTTCGTCAAGTACTTCTTAGAAAAACTAAGAAATCGGGTGAAATAGTGGGATAGGGTGCCACCTTTATTGCTAGATGTTCAGGGAGATGTGACTGATGAGGAGTGGTGGCATATGACCAAGGTGGGTCTGATTGGGATTCGGTGTTATAGGCGTATAGCTTGTGATCCAGTTTGATGGTCACTCTCATTGATAGATGGGATTCCTGTGACCAACATGTTCCATTTACCAACAGGTGAGATGACTGTGACTTTGGAGGACGTCTACAGGATTCTACGGCTACCAATAGTAGGGGCGCGGGTGTATTCTATTTCATCGAGGAAGCGAGAGGAGTTATCACGGCAGTATTCGGGAGGGGATGGTAGAGATGAGGTTTCATAGTGCCATCTTGAGCTATGGAGAGATGTACGCGGCTCATCCGGAGGAGATGAGGCTAGTAGTTTTGATTATGGAGGTAGTGTGTTGTTTTGCACTGCCAGATGTAGAGGGTGGGAGATTCCCACGAGCACTGATGGGGGTCCTGCATGATATGATGGAGGATAGGACCTGCTTTTCTTGGGCACCTGCATACTTGGTACAGCTATACAAGGAGCTATAGGCCTATGGGAGATTACGGAGGTTAAACTTATCCTGCACATTTCTTATTCACTGTTGGGCATACAAGCACATCGTGTGTTTTCGTCTAATTGGGTTGCCCGGCTAGATGCATTTGAGCCATGTGTGCTTGGGCTTAACTACATACGATGGGTTCCAGTTGGTGGGGTGCACCAAGGGGTGAGGGCTACGCATGATGTAGCCCACTACAGGAAGATATTAGAGGGGTTGTCAGTGTGGACATCATTTGGAGGCCATATGTGGGGTTTCCATCATATAGGCATATGGCCGATGAGCTAGACGGACTACAGCTACTTTGATGGATAAAGGGGTGCCATATAGGAGAGCACGAGATAATACCCATTGATAGGGTTAGACGATAGTTTGGGTTGCCGTAGGATGTACCTCCACCATTCCCACAATACAGGAGGGATGATGTGGAGAGGCCTATGCCTCTACCACAACCGACCGTGCTGACAGGAAGGAGGAGCAGGTGGTTGACTAATGGATTGATGATGCTAGAGTTATAGATGGGTACAAATAGTGGTGGGTAGCACGACCATGCGAGCCGTACCACCGAGGCCGGACATCCAGATTTAGCCACCATCAACTTTGTTTAGAGGGTGCCCTACGGGGTAGGTGGCTACCCTAGTTACAGGTTGGGGAAAGTGAAGGGGTCGCTTGTGGGATCGAGGCACAAGTGGCCACATTTTAGGCACGGTGGCCACACTACAAGCCTAGGTAGTGCAGGGACAAGTACTCGCATAGGGTGGGGATGGGGATGGGGTATAGGTGGCTGCCCTACAGGTGCATATTACAAGTTTGTAGGGCTAGTTATCCACTACACAGTGTAGGTTGCAGCCCTTCGGAGCCTAGATACGAGGCACGGTATAGGTTCCCTCAAGACATGCACATGCACAGGGACAGGGTCCCTCTTTACAAGTACCCGGCGAGACAAGGTCCTAAAAGATAGGCACAGGGGATGAGGCCGATGGCTCCATCACATCTTGTACTAATAGGTAGGTTGAGGATGCCTTAGGAAAGGTCGGGTATTGTCGGGATATTTTGATGGCCGTAGGGATAGATTTTCTATCCTATGGGAGTATAGAGCACAACAAGCCTTGAGTGAGAGGACCAAGTCGCGTATCCATAGTGTAGAGAGTACAGGGGGTGGTGATCCCGAGAGAGGGTCGGGTGAGACTACCGAAGTGCATGGAGGCTAGCTCTAGGTGAGGGGCCATCAAAGGACAGATCGGGCAAGGTGGAGAGAGGTTGACAAGGTACCCCACTAGAGGGGAGACAAAGGAGACTGATGAGACAGGGATGGATATTAGGTGGGGTGACGATTAGTCATCATTGATGATCAGTGTATCTATTTTTTTGACATATTTTTGATATGTATACCGGCATGCGTGCCAAAGATGGTGAGGATGTAGATGAGAGTTTTTGTTATTTTTGATCATATATTGGCCTACGTGCAAAGATGGTGAGGCTATATATGAGAGATTTTGAGAGATTGTGATTATTATTTGTATCTATGTTCACATGTATTTTTACATAGACTTTCTAATTTATAGATGATGGTATTTATAGTATGGATGGTGTACTTGTTTTAATTTTCATTGCTATATATATATAGGTGGAAATCAAGTGGATTAGGCCTGATAGAGTCAAGGTCACGTAGGCATGGTGGAGTTAGGTTGATGTAGGCATGGTTGAGTTAGGTTGATGTAGGCATGGTTGAGTTAGGTTGATTTAGGCATGGTGGAGTTAGGTTTATTTAGGCATGGTTGAGTCAGGTTGATTTAGGCATGATGGAGTCAGGTTGATGTAGGCATGGTGGAGTTAGGTTGATGTAGGCATGGTCGAGTTAGGTTGATTTAATGTCCAAGTTTTTGGTAACATGAGAGACAAATGTTGATGTATATACTAGGTATGGTTTTTAATTTCCAAATTTGTGCCATAATGGAAATGTGAAAATGATAAATGGATAATTTGATGATGTAATAAAATGTGTATGAGTAGATGCTTATTAGGTTTAATTTCTAGCTATTGATATAAAATAGAAACTAACCAGGGTAGAATGTGAATAGGAAAGGGAAAGGGAGAATTGGTTAGGGTAAAGAGTGGCTGAGCTAACCTCTAAGGGCCCCATGCCCTCGAGTGCTACCTACATAGTCCCGGTGAAAAGGGACCTCAAGCCGATGTAGTTCTCCCATAAGCTAGGGAAGATTGTGATGAAGTAGAGGAATGGATTGATAGGCATTTAGGCATGGGTGAATGTAGGTCATAGGCATGATTGAGTGGTTGTTAAATATAGGTGTTGATGAGCTGGTCATGTATAGGATAATCAATAAGTAATGAGGAAGGCAGATGGTAAGAGGTGGTAAAAGAGCCACTTAATTGATAAGAACCCTAATGAGTCGATCATACCTAAGAGGGGATCATGAACAAAAGACCCTAAAGGCATTACATAATGGACCATTCTAAAGGTGAAGAAAGTCACATTATCACAAAATGTCATGTTTTCATGCAAATCCCTTGAGTAAAGAGGAAATTAGGCAAAAAGGAAAGGAGGTGAGAATGGGCGATTGAGCGTAACTTAGTGTATGACAGTGTGTCTTTTAGAACAAGAGACCCAGGATCAAGAATAGGCAAGTCCATGACAAAAATTTCATCCTTTGCTTCATTTGTTTGTTTTTTAATAGATTGATCGATGCGGGAAGTCTATATGGGATGAGTATATTATCTCCATGAGGTCTTCGTGAAGTTGATCGATGCGGGAAGCTTCGGATATTTATTATATTTTTGTAATGACTTTATATAGCTTTCCTTCAAGGAGCGAGTCTATTTATAGTGGTGGAATTAGAGTGAAGAGATGTCCCTTTTGAGGGAGTCATCTTTTGTTGGAAGTTTGACTCAAGGAGTTGTATCCCTTTTTATTCTTAGACATTTAAGTCATGGACAAGACTATAGAGGAAGATTAGGTTCTTGTTTAGAAGACAAGACAGTAGCACACAACAATTAACTATAAAAGAGGTAGTTTCGAGTGATGAATGACCATGGTATTCCATCTTGAAGAAGACAAAAAACTATCCTTGAGAATCATGCTATGAGTAGAGCCGTGGTGCTCATATTGAGGATAGGGATGAAAGGTGACGGGAATCACATGATTCTTTTTGAGTTGCGGATCCTAAAAATGGGTAATATGGAAGGTGAACAATGCTCAAGAGATGAGCGATCAACCGACAAAAAGTGATATAGGACTTGATATCAACAATAAAATGGTCAAAGATGCAAGGCATTAAGGGGCTCAAGTTTAAGTTTACCTTCAAGTGAAGACAAATGATAAGCACCTAATCCATAGGAATGGGTAACAATATAGGGTCCAAGCCAATTAGGAGAAAATTTTCCCCATTTACTTTTCTCTTCTTTAGTTACATGTTGATTTTCTTTCAGGACGAGGTTGCTAACTTGGAAGGTTTATTCGTGAATGCATTTGTGATATGCACGTTTGATATGCTTTTGGTAAATTTGGAGATGGTCAAGAGAATTGAGATGATGTTCATCTAATAACTCAAGTTGCACCAAACAATCTTGGTGAAATTCATCGTTGTTAAGCATATCTTATAGTGAAATGTGGAGAGAGGGAATCTGGACTTCGAGAGGTAAGACAACCTCGGTACTATAGACCATAGAAAAGGGTGTGGCAGCCGTCGAAGTGTGAATACTAGTACAATAAGCCCACAAGGTGAAAGGGATGTGCGTATGCCAATCTTTCCCAGTATCATTGACTACCTTCATAAGAATTTTGTTCAAGGTTTTATTGGTTGATTCAGCTTGACCATTGGTTTACAGGTAATAAGGTGATGAGAAATTGAGTTGGATGCCAAAAGTGTCACATAGTTTGCATAGGGTTTTGTTTTTGAATTGTTTTCCGTTATTAGTGATAAGGCGGTGAGGAACACCAAAACAAAAAATGATGTGATGGTTGATGAATTCACATATTTTCTTAGCTTTTGTAGAAATGAGAGGAATGGCCTCTACCCATTTAGTGTAATATTCGGTAGCGGTTATGATCCATTGGTGGCATTGTGAAGAATGGGGGTTGATCTCACCAACAAGATCTAAACCCCATTGAGAGAAAGGCCAAAGGTATTGTGTGACCTGCAAGGCATGAATAGGTGTGTGATGGAGATTAGCATGTTGCTGGAATTTCACGCAATGTTTGACATAATCACAATAGTCACGGTTTAGGTTTGGCCAATAATAGCCTAGGTGAAGGATGTGTTTTGTGATGGCTAAACCACTAAAGTGACCTCCACAAATTCCATCGTGGAATTCCTTAATGGTGTAGGGAATTTCAGAACTCATAAGGCATCGTAAGAGAATTCCGTCAAAGCCATGCTTGTAAAGAAGACCACCCATGATGACATAACGGAGACACTTTTAAGAAAGGCACATTGTCCATTACGAGTGAGATCAATGGGTAAAATGGAAAGGGAAAGATAGTTTGCATATTGCTTATACCAAAGGTCACATGGGTCGAGGCAATGGTTCTGACGGAGTAGACCTCACAAGGTAAATAAGAGGGTGATTGTAGCCTTTGTATTATGACAAATATTTTAGAGTCAGCGGGAAAAGCAAGTATCTAAGAAGCCAAGCAGGCCATGGTATTTGCAAACTTATTGATAGAACGTGGGGTGGTTCGAAGTGTATAATGGTCAAAGGTGGTCAAAATTATGTCTACATGCTATTTATAATTTTGAAGAATCTCATTATGACATTGGTATAGACCATTGACTTGGTTTATGACCAACTGAGAATCACCAAAGATATTAATTGTTTTAACATCTAAGGCATACATAGCCTAGAGACCCAATACGAGTGCTTCGTATTCCACAATATTGTTTGTACAATCAAAATCAAGTTTGAAAGAAAAAGGCATAGGTTCACCCTCAAGGGGAATGAGGATAACACCAGCCCCACCCCACACTAACACTTGGAGCCATCAAAGAAGAGTGTCATTTGGTAAGCGGGTTCATCCAAGGAAAGGGTAGCTATAGACTCATCTGGGAAGTCGAAGTTAGATGGTTGATCACCGGAAATAGGTGCGTCGACCAGATGGTCATGGATAGCTTGGCCCTTAATGGAATTTTTATGAAGGAAATCAAGGTCAAGGTCAAAAAAGGCATAAGCCAATGTGCAACACGTTGATGTTAATAGGGTTTAACATACATATAGTGTAATGGGTCAGTATTAGTAATGAGGAAGGTTTTGTGATTGAGTAAGTAATGATGGAGTTTGGTGGCGATGAAAACTAAGGCTAAGAAATGTTTTTGGCATGGTTATATCAAGTTTCGTAGTCAATAAGGGTGTGGATGATGTAATAAAATGCTTGCTCTCGGTGCTTCTCATCGTGATGCGCGAGCATGACACCTAGAGAATGGTTAGTGGCAGAAATATATAGGTAAAAGGGTTGGTCATCCTTAGAAGGAATGAGCACTGGTGGTTGAAGGAGGTATTGTTTTAAGGCTTTGAAGGCTTTATGAAATTTTTCATCCCATTTGAAGGACACGTCTTTCTTGAGTAGATGATGAAATGGTTGACAACGATCAGAAAGCTATGAGATAAAATGACAAATGGATTGCAACTTTCCTTGTAGGCTTTGAAGTTGACAGAGATTAGTGGGTTGAGGAATTTCCATAATGGCCTTGAATTTAGCAGGATCGAATTCTATGCCCCATAAAGAAATGAGGAAACCTAGGAGTTTTCTAGAAAGTACTGTAAAGACGCACTTCTTTGGTTGAAGACGTACACAATACTTGATGAGTCAGTCAAAGATGACTTTAAGGATGGACAAGTGTTTGATTCTAAGTTTAGATTTAGCCAGAAGATCATTTACGTAATTTTCCAGTATATAATGCATGATGTCATGGAAGATGTTAGTCATGGTTCACTGATATGTAGCCCAGACGTTTTTGAGGTAAAAGGATGACTTGATATCGGAAGGTCCCCGAGGGGTGATGAAGGCGATCTTGTGTTGATCCTTTGGAGCTAGTAATATTTGATTGTAGCCTTAGAAACCGTCCATGAGTGTGTTGGTGAGAAAATTTTCGGTGGACAAACTTGTGGATTTCTTGCCAATGCTCTGGGAATCTAAGTCCCTCTACTTAACCGGTGCAGCTACCGTATGTGCATGCATGAGAAAGTGTGGATTTCTGTGGTGGTCTTTCGACTGGGATCCAATAGGGGCACTCCACTGACCCTGCGACAAAGCTAGCAATATCTTGCTAGGGAAGAATTTTTCTGGAAGTGGGAAAGGGAGTGAGAATTGAGGTAGGAGAACCAATGTTGCAAGTAGAAAATTAGAGACTTGCACACACCAGTCAAAAGTTTCATCACATGCACTTGAATTTCAGAAGAAAAAAAAATGCAAAACAACAACAAGACTAAATAGAGCTTAATGAACACAAAGTACCAATAAAATCCTCAATCAAAGAGGCTAAAATTCCTTCTTCCTTTATTGAAGCTCAAGTAGAATTTGTACATAGTGTGGGAATGGAAGAAATTGAGAAGGGGGATAGAAGAAAATGACTATCTCCTTTGTTCTCTCAAGGTGCAATATACTCTTGAGTTTACAAGATCAATCACCAACCCTTTGAAATGGGAATGGTGTTACAATTTATAGAAGGAGAGGTGACTTATCATCTTCCTCATGACCCTCCATATGCCTTATTTCCAACTTTAGACTATTCATATTCCTATCAAAATAATTAAGTCCCTTTTATAAAATCAAGGTGACTTAATTTACATTATGTTTCTAAAGTCACTTTTAAGTGACTTAAAGGCATATCAAAAAGTGCAAACCCCAATGAAGAATTAGAACATTTAAAAGTGAGAGAAATTTGGGGGAAGAGGAGAGAGAGAGAGAGAGAGAGAGAGAGAGAGAGAGAGAGAGAGAGAGAGAGAGAGGAGATGTCACCCGATGAAGTCCGTTGATCCTCGTTGATGGAAAGCTCCAAATGCAGTGAAACTCTGAATCTTCGAACTCCTTGCACACTGTGAAACTCCTCCAAATTAGCTCACGAATACTCGCTAAGTTGAATGAACTAAGGTGGATCTTGAATGCCTTGTGAAAAATGACTAGGATGCTCCTAAACAATGATGTCCCCTGAATGATTATCCTTGTACATCCCATTGTGCCAAAACTTCTCTTTGAGTGTAACTTACTATTTTTAGTAAGTGTAAAAAAACAACTCCCTCGATCCTTTGTTGAGTGTTGTGACCTTGATTCCCCTTTCTCCCTGTGTTCCTCACTCCTTTGGATCAAATTTCTATTTTTAACAGGTTCTCGAGGGCCCACTTACTATTTTTAGTAAGTGCCAAAAATTTCCATTCTGGTGAATTCTCAGTTGTAGTGCACCTCCAATGTCTTCATCTCCTTCGTAGGTTCTTTTGTTGATGACTTTCCCAAATAACAGTTCCTATGTAGTAGACCTAATATTTTTAGAAAGTTGACCTATGGGAGCTGGATTGACATGGAAATAAGTTTTTTGATATGGGTTTTTCCCAATATCATCCCTCTGAAATTTTAGGCCCTTCCGCTTAATAATCCAGGAGATTTTAAAGTTTTAATTTTCGACTGATGGCTTCTAGGTATGGCAGCCATTAATGGACCTCAAAATTGTAGGTCTATTTTTCTCCTCCGTTTGCAAAGAAAATTGTATTTTTGATGTGGGTTTTTCTTCTGGTGCTTCACGTGTAATCTTACTTCGATCCGGAAACTAGTTTGACGGGAAATCCCACTTCTTTCTTCGTTGAGCCGGAAAGGAGATTTCTTTGTTGTGGATGCTCTGTCACACATGGGGGAGTTTTAAGGTGTCTTCTTGATGTCCTTGGGTAGAGGAATGAGAAAAAATATATATCTTGTTGTTTCATGCATCCGTTTGGGAGATTTCTTCAACTTCTCATTTCATGGCTATGGAGTTTTCTCCGTTTTCTCCTTCTGTGCTCCATGCTTCTCCTTTTGTGTTTGATGAGGATTCCTTCTGAGACCTGCATGATTTCATGGAGTGGGAGGGGAGTGAATTTTTATCAGGTCTGGTTTGATTTCTTGCAATGGTGGAGTGATGGAAGAAAGTTGCAGAGGAAGTATGGAGGAATGAAGTGCACATACAACTGTTAGAAGTTAGAAGAAAAAAATGGCACTTGGAAAATTTTCAAAAAGATATGCACAGGTAGGGCTTGGGAAAATTTTTCCATGCTTGATTTCCCTGACCTCAGGGATGTGAGGGACATCAATTTCCACAATGAGCAAGACGGCGACATGTGGCACTAGATCCAACGACAGGGAATGAAGGAGGAAAAAGCTGATTTAAAGCACTGGGAGCTGAAAGGAGGTCACATGGGTGTCCAAATGACTCCCTATGGGGGATGGGTGAATTTTTCAAGGTCTTATGTCCCCCAACTTAGGTGCATAAGGGACATCAAATTCCACGGTGGTCAAGAGCATGACACGTGGCACCCGATCCGATGACAGGAATGCACGCTCCAAATAAGCACCTGGGGGCTGAATTGCGATCACGTGAGTGTCCAGAAGACTCCCTATGGGGGATGGGCACATTTTTAAAGGTATGATGTCCCCCACCTCAGGTTCATAAGGGAAATCAGTTTCCACGGTGGTCCTGGAGCTAACACATGGCGCCCGATCCAACGGTAGGGGATGAATGCTTCAAAAAAGTACTTGGGGGCTGAACTGTCAAGTCTAGAGGTCACATGAGGGTTCAAGAGGTCATATGAGGGCTGAGAGGGATTAAAGGGGGCTGGGTGCACATTTCCAACCTTGGTTTCCCTTGACCTTGGGGGATGTGAGGGACACAAAATCCCGCCAGGCTCCTGGTGCTGACACGTGTCCTCCCAAAAAATTTGGCTAAGTCTTGAACTTGTAACAATGATAACTTGAGCTTCGATGGACTTTTTTGGAAAATTTTTATATGATCCTGACTAGAAATGGCCTTTTGAATCCAATGGTGGGGGTATCATGTCTTGATTATTCCATTTTATCCCTGAAAAATCATATTTTTATTTTGTATTCCACTTGTGCTGAGAATAACTGCCTGCTGAGACTTGATATGCCAAAGTGTTGTGAAAAATATTATTTCACCATAATGTAGGTCTTGTAATCCTCTTTCTAGAGAATTTTTTTCTCCTAACTCCATCCAAAGCTCCTAAAATCTTCTTCTAAAGCCCAACAGCTATTTTAGGCCATGTACCACCTAGGCTTGTGAACCCTGTTTTTTACTCAAACTGCTCCAAGTCTTGCAAAAATTCCCCAAACCTGCCAAGATCATTTCCATGATGTTATAAGGTCTTATCTCCATGTTGAATTTTTCCCTTTTGTTCCACTCCAGTGGGTTTAATCCAGTCCTAGGAAGGCCAATGATAGCCCTTCCCAATACTACCAGAAGATAGTATCTTTTTAGAACTCCCTAAAATCACCTAGGGGGATGATATTACCTAATTATTCATGAGGTCATTTGGACTGATTAGATAGACTCGGGGTGTCTTGGAATGATGAGACTTGACAAAATTAACACTAGGGTATCATTGTCATGCTTGGAAATTGTCAATTTCCCTGTTGCACATTTGCACGAAAACAACTGGCTCTAGCTTGGGGACATGACATGGACTGAGCATAGTGAAGACATGACATGGGAATCTAGAATCTCAATTTTAGACCATATAGTTCATTGACCAGTGCCTTATCCATTGGGCCCTGTGGAGTCATGTACAACTTCTAGAAAGGAAGATTAGAAGGAAACACACACACACAAAACGAAGGAAAGGAAACACACGACACACAACAGGAAGGGAAACACACACAACAGAAAGGGAAACACACCTATCAATCACCTATGGTACAAGGTGGGGGACAACCCACTTTCACTGAAGTACTTTTCATTTCTCAAAAGTTACCCCTGAAGAGGCAACACCGAATGATGATGTTCTACGAAGCCATTGATGGGTTCCAGAAAGTAGCCTCCTTTCCTTAATTGTTTATGGAAGCCAGGTGCTTCCATGATTGTCCTTTTACTTTGTAGGAGTGAGTCCATGTGAGCTTCTTGATGCTTTGGTCCTTGCTTGGAAATTCCATTGCCTTCATGTTCTTTGAAGTTGGTCTCATAGTGCCAGTTGCCTTCCATGTTTATCCATATAGCTGATTTTCCATTAAGTGTCTCATCACTAGCCCAATGCTGATTTTTCATTCCAATTCCTTTGATATTCTAAGTTACTTTCTTTCCCAGGTTGATTCTCATTGACATCTTCTCCATGAGAAACATTATATTTCTCTCTTATCCCTACTCCACTGTGAAGTGCTTAAGTACTGACGAAGCATTGGACGCGACCTCATACTTGTCTTGTATGTCCATGACATGAGTGAAGAGGTCAAGAATCAGCTTAGGGTCTTCTCAGTAACTTCTACTACATCTAACATTTCTTGCGTATAGAGATCTGCTTCATTATTTCTTGTAGTTCCTCTTTATTTTGCAGCTCAAGGCAACTATCTGGAGGTATTACATCATCATCTTGAGAATCACCGCACTCTACCGATTCTTTGTCAAAAAGAGCTTCATCTTTAGACGTCACGAAACTCCTTTCTTCAATTTCTTCATCATGGAAAGAGTCTTCATCTTCAAATGGGAAAGAAAATATCTCCATTTCGTTATTGCATCCATCAATCATTAGCTCCAGAGCAACATCGTATTTTTCATATTGATTTATCTCAATGTGGCCAACCTTCACACCGGTTAAGGCTTCTAAATAAGCTTCACACTTGTCTTGAAAATTTGTGGGTCGCATTAGGAGCTCAAGAATGAGCTCAAGATCTCCAGTTTCTTCTACGGATCTAAGCATTTCTTATACAGACATTTCTTTCAAACCTTTCACGGGCTCATCACAAGCTGATTTTTTCTCTCCATAGATGGCCTAATTGAGATCATCCTCATCCCCAAATGGGAATGAGAATAACTCCTCATCTTGTAAAATCATATACATTGATTTTTCTTCTTGAAAATCATCAAAAACCATCTCCTCTTCCTCATGGTCTGCATCATCTAGTGATTCAGGGTTGTCCTCTTGTAACTCGAATCTCCTCAATGCTTCTTCAAAATCCAAATCTCTTCGAGAAGGCATGTCTGGGCCTATCAAGATGGGGATATCCTCTTCCTCCTTGGTTTCCAAAAAGTGATTCATCTTCCTACTACCTTGATATAAGATGTTAGCTTCTAGGCTTTAGAATTTCATACCGTGTACCTCATTTTCTTCTCGGGAAGCAATTTCTCCATGTCTCCCTTCACTGGTATGGTTGCGAGATGACCAATTCATCTGAATTTTCCCTCCCAAGTCTTGGAAAAAATTCTACTCAACAACATTCCGAATGAGGCCAGGACATCGACTACCAAAATCATCACTGAAATTTTCTTGTCTGGAAATTTGGTGAGAGACACTTGTGCATCTTTGACCTTCCCTACAAGTGGGACCTTTTTGACTCCAAAGAGTAACAAGAGCCACTAGGTGGAGTCATTGTAAGTTTAAGAGCCTTGGCGACCTTCAAAGGCATCACATTTTCTAAGGCACCAAAATCTATTATGTAATTATTCAGTACATATTCTCCAACAAGAAGGGAGACGTAGAAAGGTTCAAATTTATCATTCTTTGATGCACTCAGAGAAAGCGTGTTCTATGAGGGAGGTGTAGGTGAGTTTGGTAGCTTTCCTTTAGAACTATTGGGTGTTAGACTACCACATCTGATATAGCGATGAACCTCTCGAATTGTTCGTGGATGAGTCCGCAAATATTCAGCCAATCTACACTTTGGCTTTGTTTGCATATTCTATGAAGTCAAAGGGAGCATATGCGGAAAAGGGGAGTGAAGGGACTGATTTTGGGGTCTAGATAGGTTTGGGAGTAGGATTTGATGCTTGAGGAATGGAGGGTATTTTAAAATACACACTAGGAGCTTTCAAGGTATTAAATTTTGTAGGAGCAGATTTAGATTTAGACTTGGAAGAGACATCAAAAGCTTACTTGGGATTGCGGGCATCTTCTTACTTGTTATAGGGTCAAGCTCCAACAATGTAGACTTCATGGAAGATGGAAGTGGGGATCCTCGACTG
This sequence comes from Taxus wallichiana var. yunnanensis, assembly GCA_018340775.1. NCBI lineage: Eukaryota > Viridiplantae > Streptophyta > Pinopsida > Cupressales > Taxaceae > Taxus > Taxus wallichiana. Next base: position 351,673,820 of record CM031242.1, on the reverse strand, counting down.
ATTATTTTATTTTGCGGAGTCGCCACAGGAGGATCATCAACCTTGTTTTCTTTTGTAGCAGTGGAGGGAGATTCTCTTTTCTCAGACTAAGAATGAGTGAATACTGCACATGAGAAATTAGGTGCATCCTCTTCATCTTCTTCATCACATCCAGAATACTCACAGAATCTGATTTGTGCATTGTTCTCAAACTCGTCATTTTCTAGGAAATCACCACCTTCACTTTCTTGTTCAAGATCTTCTTCATCTTCTTGAAATCTGCAATTTATGTTCATGGGTGGGGCCTCTAAGGTGAGCCTTTGGGGTGCTCCTGCAATCTGATTTCTGTTGCTTCTTTGGGAAGAAACATGTTCAAATATTTCCCTCTTCAAAGATGCTATCTCATTCACCAAATTTTGCAATGATGGATTGGTTCTCTCATCTTCAGGATGTTGGGCCTTTCCCTTTGATGGATTCTTGATCTTTCTAGAGAGGATGAGATCGTCATCCAATTCAATGGCCCTCCTTTGTGCTTCTACAATGTTCCTTGGTTGAACTCTTCGTAGGAGAAAGCCTACCTCTAGTGATTGAGCATTTATGAAGAATATTTTGATATTGTTCTGAGAGGGTGAATCTTCTTTTGGTATCCTATGAAGCAACCGTTCGAAACGAGCCATGAAGTCTCTCATCGTTTCACTTTCTCCTTTCCTCATTTGAGCCAACTGCACCAAGAGGTCTTGATAATCTTCATTTGATTTAAATCTTTCCTCGAAGGCAGCCTTGATGTCATCCCAACCAGTGATGGATCGGGAAGGTAGGAGGTAGAACCATTCTGCTGCTTTTTCTTAGAGGGACTCCACGAACAATCTTACAACAACATCTTCATGTTGGACACCAAGAATTCCACATGATGTCATGAAAGCAATGATGTGTTCTTCAAGATGTTGTGTTTTGTCACCTTTGAACTTTGGAAAGTTCTTGCAGGAACCCATTGGTAGATCATGGAGAGGTGGCTCAAGAGCAAGCGGGCCCGTATTCCTTCCCCATGGAACAATGGGTTGAGGTATTTCTTCTTCATCTGCCATTGTCATTTCTACTTTTGCTCTTGCTTCTATGAATTCTTCTTCAAATTATTCTTCTTTTGGGAGCTCAATGCTCAATGGTGGTTGAAAAATGGGAGAATTTGAAGGTGGAGTATCCATAGGAGTTTTGATAGGATTTCCGGTGAACTTCGTGAAGATCCAGATGGAGAGGAGGCTTGAGAGAAGAAGTATGGATTATCTCTAATTTGTTCTTGCTGATTTTGTGAAGCCTCAAAATTGAAATCATCAACACCTCTCGAACCTGATCAACCTGGTGTGTCTTCCTTCACTAGCTTTTTGAAATTCTTGAAGTGGGAATATGAAAATACACGTGTAGAAATCAGCAGTGTAGCCTTCAACAATGGAATTTCATGAAATCCTTTTTTATTTTTTAATATTTGATTTTTCTTTTTGAATTTTGGGACCTTGTGGTCATATTTTGGGTGTAGATGTTACTAAATTTGCCCCAGGGTGGGCGCTAAAAACTATTGGCGAGAAAATTTGTCAGGTGGACAAACTTGTGGATTTCTTACCAATGCTATGGGAATCTAAGTCCCTCTACTTAACCAGTACAACTACCGTATATGCATGCGTGAGAAAGTGTGGATTTCTGTGGTGGTCTTTCGACCGGGATCCAATAGGGGCACTCCACTGACCCTACGGAAAAGCTAGCAATCTCTTGCTAGGGAAGAATTTGTCTAGAAGTGGGAAAGGGAGTGAGAATTGAGGTAGGAGAACCAATGTTGCAAGTAGAAAATCGAGACTTGCGCACACCATCAGAAGTTTCATCACATGCACTTTAATTTCGAGAAAAAACAAATCTGCAAAAAACAACAACAAGACTAAATAGAGCTTAATGAACACAAAGTACCAATAAACTCCTCAATCAAAGAGGCTAAAATTCCTTCTTCCTTTATTGAAGCTCAAGAAGAATTTGTACATAGTGTGGGAATGGAAGAAATTGAGAAGGGGGGGGGATAGAAGAAAATGGCTATCTCCTTTGTTCTCTCAAGGTGCAATATACTCTTGAGTTTACAAGATCAATCACCAACCCTTTGAGATGGGAATGGCGTTATAATTTATAGAAGGAGAGGTGACTTATCATCTTCCTCATGACCCTCCATATGCATTATTTCCAACTTTAGATTATTCATATTCCTACCAAAATAATTAAGTCCCTTTTATCAAATCAAGGCGACTTAATTTACATTATGTTTCTAAAATTACTTTTGAGTGACTTAAAGGCATATCAAAAAGTGCAAACCCCAACGAAGAATTAGAACATTTGAAAGTGAGAGAAAGTTGGGGGAAGAGGAGAGAGAGAGAGAGAGAGAGAGAGAGAGAGAGAGAGAGAGAGAAGAAGAAGAAGAAGAGGAGATGTCACCCGATGAAGTCCGCTGATCCTTGTTGATGGAAAGCTCCAAATGCAGTGAAACTCTGAATCTTCGAACTTCTTGCACACTGTGAAACTCCTCCAAATTAGCTCATGAATAATCACTAAGTTGAATGAACTAAGGTGGATCTTGAATGCCTTGTGAAAATGACTAGGATGCTCCTAAACAATGATGTCCCCCCTGAATGATTATCCATGTACATCCCATTATGCCAAAACTTCTCTTTGAGTGTAACTTACTATTTTTAGTAAGTGTAAAAAAATACTCCCTCGATCCTTTGCTTGAGTGTTGTGACCTTGATTCCCCTTTCTCCCTGTGTTCCTCACTTCTTTGGATAAAATTTATATTTTTAGCAGTTCTCGAGGGCCCACTTACTATTTTTAGTAAGTGCCAAAAATTTCCATTCTGGTGAATTCTCAGTTGTAGTGCACCTCCAATGTCTTCATCTCCTTCGCAGTTCTTTTGTTGATGACTTTCCTGAAATAACAGTTCCTATGTAGTAGACCTACTATTTTTAGAAAGTTGACCTCTGGGAGTCGATTGATGTGGAACAAAGTTTTTGATATGGGTTTTTGCCCAATATCATCCCTTTGAAATTTTAGGCCCACCCACTTAATAATCCAGGAGATTTTAAAGTTTTAATTTTCAGACTTGGCAGTGCTTCTGGGTACAACAACCATTAATGGACCTCAAAATTGTAGGTCTGGTTTTCTCCTCTGTTTGCAAAGAAAATTATATTTTTGATGTGGGTTTTTTCTTCTAGTGCTTCACGTGTAATCTTACTTCGATCCGGCAACCAGTTTGACAGGAAATCCCACTTCTTTCTTCGTTGAGTTAGAAAGGAGATTTCTTCGGTGTGGATGCTCTATCACACATGGGGGGAGGTTGAAGGTGTATTATTTATGGCCTTTGGTAGAGTAATGAGCAGCAAAATATATCTTGTTGTTTCATGCATCCGTTTGGGAGATTTCTTCAACTTCTCATTTCATGGCTATGGAGGGTCCAAGAGGTCATATGAGGGATGAGAGGGATTCAAGGGCTTGAGTGAAATTTTCCAACCTTTGTGTCCCGACCTTGGGGACGTGAGGGACACAAAATCCCGCCATTTGCGACACGTGTCCTCCCAAAAATTTGTCTAAGTCCCGAACTTGTAATGATGATAAGTTGAGCTCTGACGGACTTTTTGGAAAAAAATTATATGATCTTGATTTGTAAATGGCATTTTTAATCCAATGGTCGGGGTATAATGTACTTATTATTCCATTTGATCCCTGAAAAATATGATTTTTGATTTTATATTCCACTTGTGCCTGAGAAAAACTGCTGCAGACCTGATGAGCCAAAGTGTTGTGAAAAATATTATTTCACCATAATGTAGGCATTGGAATCCTATTTTTGGAGATATTTTGTTTTTCTCCTAACTCCATCTGGAGCTCCTGGAATCTTCTTCTGAAGCCCAATAGTTGTTTTAGGCATGTGTACCACCTAGGCTTGTGAACCCTATTTTTACTCAGATTGCTCCAAGTATTGCAAAACTTCCCCAAACCTTCCAAGATCATTTCCATGATGTTATAAGGTCTTACCTCCATGTTGAATTTTTCCCTTATGTTCCACTCTAGGGGTTGAATCCATCTGTGAAGGCCAGCGATAACCCTTCCCAATCTTGCCGCCGAAGATAGTATCTTTTCAGAACTCCCTAAAATAACCTAGGGGTGATGAATAGACTTACCTAAATCACCTAGGGGGATGAGATTAAATTATTCAGGAGGTCATTTGGATTGATTGGATAGACCCAAGGTGTCTTGGAATGATGGGACTTGAAAAAATTAACACTAGGGTATCGTTTTCATGCTTGGAAATTGTCAATTTCCCTGTTGCACATTTGCATGACAACAAAGAGATAACATTTCATGTCCAACAAAGTGAGATAAACTAGTTGGTCAATGCCTGTAGTGGGAAATATTCTTTGGGACAAGTGAGGTTGAGGTCATGGAAATCATGCAAATGCGAGTCCCCATGTCACCTTTATTACAAGAATGATGTTAGAAATCCATTGGGGATAATCAATGGGTAGAATGAAGGAAACCGAGAGAAGTCACCGAAGTTATTCTTCACTAGAAGAGCAATGTGAGGATGCATTTTCCACACTTTTGTTTGATGGGTTTGGTATCGGGGATGGTTACAATATTATGGACCATGATTTTTTTGTCAATACTTTGGGCATATTGGCATAGGACCAGAAAACGCATTGTTATTGTCCCGAAGGAAAGAGGTGAATGCTTCTGTTCAATAGGGTCTAAGCATTGGCGATATTTTGAATGTGTAGGTTATCCTAAGTGTTAATGTTGATTTCGATGGTTGATTCGTTCAACGTGGTTTGTGTTTCAGAGGGTAACGACTAATGAATATAATAGTATTCCACACCAAGGTAAGTGAGGATGGACTCATTGTCTTGACATTGAATGACGTTAATAGAAGGCATATCGTCATCGATCATGTCAGGATATAGGAATGGGAGAGAAGAGGGAGCTTTACCATCGCATTGATAGGTCAGTGGTCCCAGGGAAATGGTGTTTATGAATATTTTTTTGGGAGGAATAGATTCAGGATCTATGGACTCCATGGGTGAAGATGGTAATGTGGGTGAATGAGATAGGGAAGATTTCTGTCCTAGATGAGGTCATCGTGAACCTTCTTAGAGGGTGGAGCATCAAAACCAATGCCACTATGGTCATTGTGTTTACGAGAGGTACAGAAATGACAGTATGTCAACCCCGTTCGTAAAAGTCAAAGAAAAATCCTTTCCATGTGCACGATTGGAGGAAAGTGTGAGTGAAGCGAGTGGTTAGTGAGGGAGTTTAGGTTAGATGAAAATGGTTGAGCTTTGGGATGGAGGTTCAGGTTTATAGGTGGCAATATCAAATCCCCCATACGTTAGATTGGTGCAAAGGTGGGGAGGTCCATAAGGAAAAACATCACCAATGCGGATGTCATAGCTAGGGTGTTGACGATTCCCATACTCTTGTGGGGTGAGGAAGGTGTCGATATTATATAGGCGATATTCCCCTAGAGTGAGGCATTGAAAAACACCTTCTAAGGGATCAGTAGTCGATATATGGGTAGTAGGGATAGATGGCTTACTAGATGGTGGGGAAACAAGTGCATCGGCGGTAGAGGCTACAACCGTAGTGGGAATGCCAAGGTTAGATGCATCATAGGTAGTGGCGCTTTTGGTGGATGGGCTTATGGGGAAGGTGAACTAGTGATAGTATCATAGTGGCGAGATGCCTTGATTGGTACAAGCACATCATTGGACTGATATATCATGTTACAGGTCTTGAAAGGTGATGGATTGGCAGGGATGGCATAATTATGTCCCTCATGTTCAAATTTGAGGCAGCGATGTAAAGTCAAAGGGACACAACCCATGACATGGATCTAAGGTCAGCCGAGTAGAAATTTATATTGGAACTCCCCTTCTAGGACATAGAAAAGTTTTGGGATAGTGTAGGGACCCACGCAGACATGGAGAACAACGGTACCTAGGGTAGAGGTCATGGCGTCATTGAAGGAGTGCAACATAACTAGGTTACCATGCATGTAATTGGTAGGTATCCACATTTGGTCATATGCATGGGAGGAGATGATATTAATGCTAGCACCACCATCGATCATAACACATCGTATGCATATATTATTGATAAAGATGGAGATGAAAAGAGCAAAGTCGGGGTCATCAGACTAGAAGGGAGGGATCTCTCCATCTAAAAAGTTGACGGTAGCCACTTGGCAAGTAGGTGGATATGTAGAGGAAGGCGATGACCTAGTGAGAGAGGCTACATGGTGAGGGGTCATTGGTAAAACTTCAATAGATTGAAGGACCTCCATGAGGTCTTGACAATGTGACTCTGAGGTTTGGATGAGGTCATATAAATAATTTTTGATGGGGGATTGGTGTAGTTGTTTTAGCATTGTGTGATGCATGACCCCATCATAAATAGGATATACAAGACCTCAAATGGTGACTTTGGAGTACGGTGTGGATGGTATGTTGGGTATCGGGTTGGTTGATGGGACAGCTTTCTTTTTCCTTCCCATTTTCTTTACGAGCATGGGTGGCAATGTTGATGATGTTAATCGAGGGAGGTGGATGAAGAGGGTGTGTCATGGAAGGTATAGCGACATGAGGGATAAAACCCTAGTGGGGGATATGATCCTTGTGAAATGAGTAGGGCACATTGGCATTTGGGTGGTGGTTTGGCCAACTCTCTTATATAGACCATGTTAATCTCGAATCTCGGGGTGGGTCAAAGAGTTGTGGGGATGGAGATTTTAGTTATTGAGTTGGTAATGGGCGAAGATCTGTTGGAATTGGTAAAGGTGAAATGGGGTCCTCGTTAAGAAGATCATCGTCGTCAAAATTTTCTTCGGGAGGACACAATTGGACAAGAGTGGTTTTTAAAGCCTTACAGTTTTCTACATCGTGTCCTAGTACACGATGGTAGGCACAAATTTTGGTTTCATCAAACCCTTTTTGTTTGGGTTTGAGTGGGTCATAAGGTCTAAGAGGTGGTAATGTGATGACAAAAGTTTTGAGGAGATTGGTTAAGATTTTGGCATAGGATCCTGCTAGTGGATCACAATGGGAGGTGAATGTGGGTTTGGGTGTAGGTACAATTGATTATGGAGGAAGAGGCTTTACAGGAGGGGGGATGGGTGGTTTACTAGTTTGGTGTGTGAAGTGGTCTTAGGTCTTGGTTGCATTTGCTTGGGTATAGGCATGGTAGAAGAGCTAGCGGTAGAAGATTTGGTTGGTTTAACTACCTTATTAGAGGGTAGCGGATTTTTAGCTTTAGGTTACATATTTTTGGGAATGATGACACAAGTGTATGAGATGTGGAGGGAAAGAAGATGGTGGAAGAGGATAGGTTACCCATGGGGGTAACCGAGGTGTTGTGGAGGTGGGTGGTGTAGGTTGGGTAGGAGGCGTGAGTGAAAGAGAAGAAAGTGTCATGGGTAGTGAAGAAGTTATGGATGGTAGTGGAGGTATGGGTGGTAAGAAGGTTACGGGTGAGTGCAAAAGTTGCATGGGTCACTTGGGTATATTAGAGGCCTATGATGAGGAAATGGGTTGTTGGGTTCTTGGTTTACCGATGGACGGGGGTTGCTTGGCCAGGGTTGAGGGGTGAGGTCCTAGGATGGACAGAAGGGGTGAAGGTGATAATGGTGTGGTAGGCGAGGTTGGTGTATGAGGCCTAGGAGATTGGATCTTATTTTTAGGGGTCGGGGTAAGTTTAGCGTTAGTTTTGGAAGATGTGGCTAAATCTAATTTGATGGGTGGGTGAGTAAGGCTAGCTATCGGTATGACCCCTAAGGTAGTGATAGGTTTAGGTAAGGGAGATGATATAGGCAAGGGTAGGTGTTTGGGTGTAGATGTATGTTGGGTTATGGGAAGAGGTGTGAGTTGGGCCATGGGTGGTGATGTGGAAGGTGTTGCAATAGTCATAGTTGTGTTTGGTTTGGTCGCTTGAAACACTTTTGGATAGATAGTGGAGGTGTCAGTGAGGGACAACTGCATTTGTGTTAAAACAGAAGTAGAAGGTGTCCCCAAAGTAAGGCTCTATTGACATAGTCTAGGTAATCAGCCAAGCATGAAAATGGTGCTGTTGTAAGTGGGGCCAATGTGGATCAAGTTGTAATTCCTATAAAATGTGTTTGAGACATAGGGAAATGGCTAGCCTCGGACTCTGTGGGTAAGAGAGCTGAAAGAAGATCTGCGGGCTCTTGAAGGTCCAATGGTGAATGGTCATCTAAAGGTAATGGTATTCCTACAAGATCCTCTATGGGTAGAGGAGAGGATGGGCCAGATAAGGTGGAATCTCCTTGTGATGGTGTAGGCGGTGGACATGCATCTCCTATGAGTAGGAGAGGTGCCACTGACAACTACTCATAAATTTGAGGGGTCAAAGGTAGCGTGATAATTATAGGCTCTTCCATGGGTGAAGGAGAAAATGAAGGGGTTCATCTGTGGGTGGAGGAGTGGACGAAATAGGTCCTTGTGCAGATAGTGGAGCTCAGGCTAAGATTTCATCTATGGAAGGAACATGAGGCAATTGGGAAGCAACTAGTATGTCTTTGATAATAGCGTGGACCTCGCAGACATTGCTATCATTGTTTGAAGTGTCACCAGATTGGTTGGAATATGGGGCATGATTAGGAAATGGTTTTTTGAAGATATGTAGGTTTTGGTTAGCGGGTACATTCGGGCTATCCAAGACTAGATCTCCATTTTCTAACATTTCTTAAACGATATTCTTGAAGGTGATGTAGTTATTGTCATTATGACCTTTGACACGATGATAGTTGCAAAAGTCATGTTCCTTATACCATGCGGGAATGATTCACTAAGGGTCAAAGCCGGTATGTGTATTTATAGGTGGAAGGGTAATGACACCAACCTTAACAAGATTTTCCAAAATATAAGAGTAATATTCTCCTATCGAAGAGTACTTCCGTGTTTCTCATCTGAACTAGAAAGCTTGGATGGGAGAGAGATTAGAAGGAGGTTTGGCTGGGTTTGATTGATGAGGGGACCAACCTTGAGAACTATGACATTGGCAGATCCTTTAGGTTTTGAATAGTTATTTTGGGGTTTTGAAGATGAAGAAGCATCATTTGATTTGAACACGATGTTCTTGTTACGAAGTTGAATTTTCTTCTCTTCGATAACACGAATTTCCAATTTCTATGCCATGGTGAATGCCTCATCAAAAGTGTGAAAGGTTTGCACCTACAAAGTTGGTGAGATGTGTCTTACGCAAGCCCAAGTAAACAACTCTATGAGTTCAGTTTGAGGTAATTGAAATGTGAGCTAGTTAATTAGGCTACGCTAGTGAGTGACAAAGTCAACGATAGACTCATCGTCGTATTGTCATGTGGAATAAAGATCAGTCATGGTAACCTTCTTAACAATGTTGATGGAGAAGTGATCTAAGAAGGCTTGGGATACTTGATTAAACGAGTAGATGGAGTGTCTTGGTAGCCCACTGTACCAGTCCAAGGTAGGTCCTGTTAGGGACATCGGGAAGGTTTGTAGGAGTAAAGTGTCGTCATGGGTGATTAGGTAACACCCATGTTTGAAAGACCGCAAATGTTGTTGCGGGTCTTCTTTACTATTGAAATGGTTAAATTTTGGCATTTCCCAATGTACAGGGTATGGGTGAATAGGGATGGATAGATGAATGGGCTCATTACAGATTTCATCATAGGTGAGAGAATTGTGTGAGCCCGAAACCAATGCTTCTAGTGTCTACATCCTTTCCATCATTGATTTGATGAGGTCATTGGTAGGTTATGGTGGAAGGGTCCTCCTGTGGCATAAGGGGGCTGGTATTGAACCTGTGATGTGGGTGGCATTCCATTATATGGTGATGCCGAATAGGGAGGTTGAGAATAAGGGAGCCGATATAGAGGGTATGTATCCATAATGGGTGACAAATGAATTAGGGGTTGTTGATAATATATGTATGTAGGTGGGATGGTCGTAGTGACTCTAGTAGCGATTGGGGGTAGTGTTTGTGGGATGGAGAGGACAAGATTTTGGAATGGAGTAGGGGTCACCGACACCACAGGTGGTTGTGTTGTAATGGGTATTTGTGAGACAATGTGTGTGGACAAGGTTATGGTCTGGTGGTTGATGAGGGGACAACAAATACTATAGGTGTGAGTGATATTGCAGACATAATGGTCATGGTGGGTATGGGTCCTAGTCATGTGAAACCACTGGGGGTGAAGTAGGTGAAGGTAACACTACATTATTAGGGGATGATGCAAAAGTGGGAATAAGGGTAGGAGAGATGGATATAGGCATGCCATATATCAACTGACTTGAAGAGTCCTAGGTGGAAGAATGGGAAAGGTAGAACTGTAAGGCTATAGGATTCTGATCAAGGAGTCGTGAAAATTCCTTGTCACCTCCGAGAAATGGTGGTAGGTAGGGTTAGATCCTTTGGTGATAGGACATAGGGTGGCGAAGGACTAGGCGGGAGTGGTTGATGACTCGTGTGAAATATAAGAGCGTTAGCTTGGCTGTGAGTCAACACCATGTGAATGGATGTATATCAAGTGATGTTGTATCCTACAGGTGACACAGAAAGCAACAGGAATGAAGAAAATAGGTGTTTATAGGTAGATTTTGGTAATATATCAGTTGATGTTCAATACAGGGTAACCGATGCTGGTTAAGGATGACCGATGCCGGTTAAGGGGTAACTGAGGTCAGTTACTTATGAGGTAGGAACAATTTTATCAAATGAGGAAAAGACTAGTGATAGTTAGATGAACAAGTTGTATGATGACTGTTTATCAAAGCAGAGAGAGTATAGAGACTCATAGGAACTTTGACAACAAAGAAAATGAAATAAGGGTTCTTTTAGGCAATTTAACCCAAAAGAATAGAAAACCAATGCCGGTTAAGAAAAACTAATGCGATCGGGGTAACCGATGCGATTATTGTGAAAATTGGAAAGATGTAGAAAAATGGATTGTTATGAATTTTAGTGAGATAAATAATCAACCCAGAGGTCTGGAGATGATGCAATGAAGTCTTGACACACTTAGAAGAAGTCAGAATACTCCAACTATGATTGTGGAGTGTGTAAGGCAACAAAATGGAAAAATGGAGAAGCATATCCTCACACCTCAAAATGCACATCAATCAAACACTAAAAACACGTACCTAACAAGTGATTTTTAATGTGTTGAGATTATGCTATTTAGAAGAATGAATCATGAATTTAGAATAGATTTTTTGGTGAGGAAGGCTTCCTATGAAGAAGGATATCTAAAAGGAGAGGTTTCAGGTATGTTATGGTGGGGGTAGGCCATCCTCTGAGATAATGACTCGACAAAGGTAATGAGCTAGGGAGTACCGCCAATCGGATTGTGTGATCACCGACAAGTGTTCTCGGGTAAGTAAGATGTTGTTTAAGAAAGATGTGTATATTTCAATTTTGTGCAAGTTTGGTAAGACACGAGAGAGAGAGAGAGAATGTTCTTTCTACGATTCTTTGTGTCAACCACCAGCTGCGCATGACTTCTAGCATATAGGTTACCCTCATTTTCATATGAGCTAAATGTAATAAATCGAGAATGTAATGTAACCAATTTTAAGCCTAAATCAAAATATTACGTTTGATGAAGAAAATGATGAATATGAGAGTGTATGCTCTTTCACTAAATGTTGATCAAAGAACACTTGACATAACTTACACAAGAAGTCCGCGAGGGAAAACAAGCTAGGTTTAAGGGCGCGAATGGACGGGAAGAACTCGTGCGTGGAGGGTAAGTTTAGCATTCAGGACTTAGCTTATTTTGAGCATGAAGACCTATTTTTAGAAGAGGGCATGCGGAACACACCAACGATGTGCGAGAACACACATTGTCTATCTTTGGAGGATCGTATTGAAGTGTTTTGCATGGAGATGAGCTAAGAATAAGATTGTCACTTGAACTTGTAAGAGGTCTATAGATAACACACTTGCATGTGTGGCTATATCTGTAAATGGCGCATGGCTATTAATAGCATGTGGCCTATTTTGGGAATAGATAAGCGGTGAAGGGAAAGTCCCCACCCTATATATATGTAGTGAATTACCTGAGAGAGAAGAGGAGAGATATAGATATATGAAGAGCATAAGAGGTAAGCATAAAGAGATATGTGCACATGACTAGAATATTGTATTAGATCCATGTGCGCATCGGTATAGATTGCCATTATTGTAAGGATCTTCTGTGTTTATTAATAGATGGAAGATATTAGCTGAATCTAAGTGTCATTCATGTGTGTAATTGAGTAGTGCATGTTCTTGATTCAATCATAATTATTATTTAAGCTTATTCTTTTATAGATCTGAATATGGCATGCATTGTAGAATGGTGGATTAGTTATGGATCTATATGTTTCTTCCTTCATCATGCTAACATCCTGCTACAACAACCCTAAAGAGGGACCTGGTACCTTTGCGTGCTTTGGTGAGTGCTCAGTCTAGGCTGAGTGATGTGCCAACGTGTCTAGGGTGTTATCTGGTAAATTCTAGGCTGCATCATTAGTTCTATTTCTGGGACCTATTTTTTAGTTGTTTTTAAGATGGTTTGTAATGAAGACGTACCAGTTAACTCTAGCAAGTATTGAAGAGTGGATACACGATTTGGAGGAAGAATATGCAACATTTTTCAACATTGGATCTGAGTTTAACACATGCACTTGGGTAGAACAGAATCATATAACAACTTATATGAGAGATTTTTACCATCTTTCTAGTAGAATTATACGAGTCGACTACCTATGCATCTCGGTGGAATTGGAGGTATTGCACACTTGAATGGACACGGGAAGAATTTCAGGCCCTTTATGATGTTGATTTGATCTAGAATTTCACTTTGTGGATACATGGTTTCATGGTGTTCTAAACAATTATATTTGGGAATATTCAATTTTGACTTATTCTTGCACGGAGGTAGCTGAATTCCGCTTTTGAGGTATCCTAGAGGAGCATATCTATAAGGTATTCCACGATGATCAATATCTTGATGGTAACTTTGAACTTGAAGAGTAAAACGATGCCTAACTAAACCTTACCTCCCGCGAGGGTAGGCACGAGTTTGGTGAAAGATGGCAGACCTAGCAGTAGAAAGGCAGAGAGAGGAAAGGCAACTTAAGTATAATGAGGCATGCGAGAGGGAGATAGAGAAGTAATGTACTACTGCAGAAAGTATGGTGTTGAGGAGAGAGATGGTTTGTGAAGGATTTGAAGCTCACATAGAATACATGGAGCTAGAGCATCAGAAATCCCTCATCTTGGAAAGCATGATAGAGATCCCCCCTTGGCTTCACACAGAAGTGCACCAGTAAAGCCTGTCTCGAGCCATGGGTGTGCATCTTAATCCACCTAGTGAGCTAGCCCTTGCGCTTGTTTTTCTAGTATCTAGTATGACAAGTAACCAACAAGATAACTTGGGAAGTAGGAGAGTAGGAGTAAGTCAAGGAGAAAGTATATCAATGGTAGGATAGATGGATTCAATGTTATTTGGAGGAACATTTTTAGGCGCATCATCCACACAGAACGTGAGCGCGTAGAATGTTGGATTCACCTCTGGAAGTGGAACTACCTCACAAACTATAGGGGTTTAGTATAGTACTACTGTCGGAGCATAGGGGAGTACATCTACAAGTCCTATTCTAGCTATAGGTGGAGGATCAAGAGGTATAGGTGGTTCTAGTTTTGGTGGATCTGGTGGTTCTAGAGGTAGAGGAAACACAGGAGGTTCTAGATCAAGTGGTCAAGGCTTGTAACAACCACATAATATCTATATGGAGATGTCTCTTCATCTCCTAGAGTATAGAGGTATAGAGGATCTTGCGAACATGTGCATATGTGTGAAATCTCTTGGCACGTGAAAGGGATCATGGCTTCAATGCAAGGCAAGTCAATTTGCTACTTGCATTACGAGGATGTGTACATAGATGGTATAGGAAGTTTGAACCTAATCAAACTTTCGTGGATTATGAAAAATTGAAGGATGATTTCTTAAAAGAGTTCTATATCTTGGATTTTAAGCGAAGAGTATCAACATGCTTAAAGATATCAAGTAAGGCACTACTGAGAGTGTACGCGAGTATTATGCCTATTTTAAAACACTTATATCTAAGTTGTCTTATGATATTCATGCCGGTCAGCATGCACAATGGTTTTTTAGAGGATTGATTACACCATTCAGAAGAGCATTGTCACATAAGACATACACTGATCTACGTGAAGCACTAGAAGAAACTTTACATGTTGAGGTAGTTGGGATCATCAAAGCGGCATCACCATTCTTAGAGACACAAATTGCAGCTATGGAAAAATAGTTAGAGAAGCTATCAGCAAATTCAACCCATGAAATGCGCTAAGGGATTTGGTGTATAGATTGTGAAGTGGAAGGTCACACCTTGGATAGTTTCCCTCACAGATCTATACGTTCATTGCTGTTAGACTATGAAATATGTCATTTGAATCATGATGCTAGCCACTATCCTTTGTTATAGTGTGTGATAAGGAAGAATGTATCCTTTTTGTAATATTTATAGGTCCATGACCCATGATACTGAGGATTGTCAATTGATTGTTCAAATCCATGATGCTATAGAAATTGGGGTATAATGGAAAAGTATAATGGATAACTCTAATAACATGGATGAGCACCAAGATTGGGATCATAATCAACCATGCTATAATAGGAATGAGGGCCATTTTGAAGGAGGTCATAGAAGAGGACGTGGATATCGAGGTGGATATGGAGGATAAGGTCGTGGTGGAGGAAGACGTGAGTTTCCTCATAGAACATGTTATACGTGTGGATCTCCTAACCACTATAGGCATGAATGTCCCCAAAATATTACATGTTTTTTCTACGGAAAGAACCATAACTATGAAGATTTCCCAGGACTTATATGAGCATATGAGTAAGCAACATAAGTAAGAAAACAAAGGTGTCGGGATGGTTAGAATCCAATGTGCGGTTGAAGATCGGTGGATGCCCAAGCTAGCACCAGACTGAGGCATTGAGGTGAAAGATTGCTACATGAGCTGAAGTGGCGCGCACAAGAGAGGCATTACACCAAAAGCCTACGATCACCAAGGAGGATGTTTTACATGCAAGGTACCCATATCCTGCCATCAAAAGGAAGTTTACTAGGATACCATGGAAGTGCTAAAGAATCTTTAGGGTTAGATACAATACTTAAAGGAGCAGAAGAAAGCATCAGAGACAATCCAAACTAATATTGATGATATGAGAGAAGTGTGTAAAATTTTTCACTAGGAGAACATAAATCCACTATTAGGAAGTTGGTTAAAAGGGAACACTCCACACGTAAGTATTGAGATTAGACGAAAAATCCTATATGCGAATATTCCCCTAATAGCATTGAGTATGATAAGTAAATTACTCTGAATGGTGTTGTGGATGGATGGCTCTTGAGAAACATATTGATTAATATAGGTGCGGAAGTAAATTCGCTTACATTAGATGCATGGGTACAAATAGGAGGCCTCCATTGCAGTCATCATCTAATGTGTTTTTATGGCAAATAGGGCTAAGGCCACTCCCATAGGAGTCTTGAAAGATGCATCCATAACAATAAAAGGGGCCAAATTCACTTGGGATTTTGAGGTATTAGCACTTACGAAAGAAAATAGTTTTCCAGCCTTGCTTGGATGCCATTGGTGTTATGCGAATAATGCTGATTTGAGATTCAATAAGGGGTATATTAACTTTGAGAACAAAGAGGAAAAAAATTGTGATACCTTTGATAGATATAAATTCTACACCATATGTTGAACCTCTAAATGAGGAGGACTTAAACCGAATCTATGTATGTGCTATTTAGTACCTAGAGGTCAATGAGCCATAAAAGGAAGGCATCATATAGTGGGAGGATTCTCATTCTATTAGTGATACTACGAGTATTGCTTGTGACAATTGGGCTCATGGTACATATGAACTAGTAGGGCATGAGGTAAAAAGTGTGGTTACGTGTAAGAATGGACTTCATTCTATTCGATGGATAGGTGGCACAATACCTTGGTATACAGGAGCAGAAGATCTTCCTATATTTTTGAAAGCCATGGAAGCACAATGGATAGATCAAATTAAGAGAAGAGACATGTTAACATATATCTTACGTGAGGCAATAGTGCACTAGTGGGTAGTTCACAAAGATAATCTTATAGAGTGGAAGGAGATTTGAGTCACCCTATCTACTAGGTTTGTGAGGAGTAATGCACCTGCTTAGATCTACATTTATAATGGTGATCAACATATCTAGCATCACATTCAGCAATGTGAGAGACTCTGGACAGCGGGACAAGAAGCATTACCACCTTCACTTTGGGTGCATAGATTGTACTCTACTCTATAAGGATGTGCACGTGCTTGGTATGTATACGCAGAACTACATCAAGAGACTAGAAACTAGCAAAAATTGACTGCAGGAATGATCCAGACCTTTGACTACTTTTCTTCCCAACCTCCAATAGAAGAGGCATTAAAATTTGTCAAGTAGTTAACCATGGGAGATAGTGCAAAGGTGGAGGAACTCATATAGGAATTAATTGGCAAGATAGAATTAGGCACGCATTTTGAAGAAGGAGAAGACTCCATATTTCTTGAATGTGCTTGTCTTGAGAAAGAAAAAGGAAATATGGTGTACATCGTGGATGATAAGGAAGTTGAAAACCTAGATATTGACCATTCACAGGGGGCGCACGAGGTCTTGGATAGTGCAGATAAGGATATGTGCGCATACCATGAACCAATGAAGACAAAGAAGGTCAATATAGGATTAGAGACTGAGCCTAAGGAGGCCATAATTGGAGACTACTTGGTAGGACTCGGAGGTGGCAAAGATCATTGAGTTACTCAGGGATTATCAGGACTTATTCCCATGAGGGTATCATGAACTTAAAGGTGTGCATGAATCACTTGGGGAAATGAAGATAAAGCTTAAGGATGGTGCACGTCCAGTGAGAAAGAGACCTTACATAATGAATCCTAATTTGCGTGAAAAGGTAAAAGAAGAAATTGATAAAATGTTGAAGTCTGGAATCATTCGACCTTTGGATGAGTCAGAATGGGTTAGTCCAATGGTGATCAATATCAAGAAGGATGGTAGAATTTGAATATGTGTGGACTATAGGGAGCTAAATGTTGCATGTGTAATAGACCCATTCCCTATGCCATTTACTTGAGGAAATACTAGAAGGAGTTGCAGGGTGCAAAATATATTCATTCACAGATGGGTTTTTCGGGTATCATCAGGTTAGGATTGCTTAGGAGGATCAAGAAAAGATAACTTTTACTACTAAATGGGGTAGTTTTTCCTATATTGTGATGCCTTTTGGATTGAAAAACGTGCCTATTGTATTCTCACGCATAGTTGTTTAGGCATTCAAATATTTTATTCATAACTTCTTACAGGTCTACCTCGATGATTGGATAGTATATGGGCTTGTTAAGGATCACTGTGACAATCTGCGCTTAATGTTTGAACGGTGCAGAAAATTGAGTATCTCTTTGAACATCAAGAAGTGCATATTTGCTACACCTTTTGGAATACTATTGGGACACATAATCTGTAAGGAAGGATTTCTTGTTTATCTAGCTAAGGTTGTAACCATTTTAGGGTTGGAAGCACTTACTAGTCGAGTGAGGTGCGCTGATTTTTATGTCACACGAGGATATTATAGGAAATTCATAATGGGATATGCAAAAATTACCGCACCTTTGGAGGAGTTACTAAAAGGAAAATGTATATTCTATTAGGGAGAATCACAATAACGTGCATTTGAAACATTGAAAGAGAAACTTACTACCACGCCTATCTTATGTTTTCCTTCATGGGATAAACCATTTCATGTGCAGTGGGTGCCTTTCGCATGGACATTGGTTACGTGTTAGCTCAACCCGAAGAAGGTATTTCAGATCATCCAATTTGTTTTTCTAATAGGAAGCTGACTCTATTGAATAGAATTATATAAGCTGCAGAGCGTGAATCCTTGTCAATGGTCTATCCATTGCACAAGTTTAGACAATATTTGCTAGCTACACCATTTGTATCCTATACGAATCACATGGCCTTGAAACACTTGGTAAATAAGCCCATCTTGCGGGGGTGCATATGTAGATGGGTCGTCTTATTTCAA
Source organism: Taxus wallichiana var. yunnanensis (assembly GCA_018340775.1). Classification (NCBI taxonomy): domain Eukaryota; kingdom Viridiplantae; phylum Streptophyta; class Pinopsida; order Cupressales; family Taxaceae; genus Taxus; species Taxus wallichiana. The sequence goes on along the minus strand of CM031242.1, from coordinate 351,655,619 downwards.
GAGTTTGACTTCACAGTTGTGGTGAAGCCAGGGAAAAGTAACTCTAGACCAGACCACTTGTTTAGAATCAACTTAGGAGAGGAAGCATAGACAATTGAAGAAACCATGCCAGATGCCTAGTTTTATAGGTTACAACACACACCATTAGAATTAGAAGACATTGTTGTCTTTCTTAGGACTAATGTAGCACCAGAAGGAATGAAGGAATTAGAAAAGAAACAACTTGCTATACGCGCGACACCATTTATGTTGATCAATGGTGACCTATACAAGTTAGGTAGAGATGAAGTATTACGTTGTTGTGTATTAGAGCATGAGTGCAAGGATATTATGGAAGAAGCCCATGGTGGTATTGCTAGAGGCCATTATCCAAGTAATGTGATTGCCTAAAATATCCTACTTGATCGATTATGGTGGGAGACATTATATAAGGATTGTAAATAATATTGTAAGGCATGTGACCATTCTCTGCTTAGGAAAACTAGGACAAAGAGATGAGATGCCTTTGAGACCAATTACTAGTGCCAAACCATTTGAGAAATGGGCCATTGACTTTGTAGGACCTATTTCTCTAGTCGTGCATAGGACTGGATCACACTATATCATTGCTTGCACAGATTATCTCACACGGTGGGTGGAAGCAACACCTACAAAGGACTATACAGCAGCTAGGTTTCTATGGGAGAATGTTCTTACAAGGTATGGATGTCCTTTAAGTTTTACAAGTGATAGGGGTACACAATTTTTAAATGAAACCATAAGGATCCTATTAGATGAGTTTATGTTTACCCACCATAAGACTACACCTTACCACCCTCCTAAAATGGAACTGCTAAGGATTTCAACAAGATTTTGAGCAGGACATTGAAAAAAATTGTGATATTGGAAGAAAGGATTGGGATGATAGAGTGTCGGTTGTTCTTTGGGCATATAGAACAACTTATAAGAGATTGAACAAAGCCACACCATTTCTATTGGTGTTTGGCACAGTAGTTCTCCCTATAGAATTTATGTTACCTTCTTTGTGCATTACACATCTTTGGAGGTCTAGCTAATGAAAATGCTTTAGAAGATTGGATTGAAAAGATGATTCATTAGATGAGCAACGAGCCTTAGCACGTTGGAGTCGAAGCAAGAAAAGGCTAGGAAGAAAGCATGTCATGATAGAAATATAAAGGATAAGAATTTGGCAGTTGGATAAATGGTACTTTTCTATGACTCTAAGTTCTTGCACCATCTAGAAAAGCTCAAAGTACATTGGTTGGGGTCGTATGTCATCAATTACATACTTGAATCAGGTGTTTTCCAGTTAGAAGCACTTGATGGAACACGGCTACACGATTACTTTAATGGGAGTAGGATGAAGTCCTATTATAAATAAGTCTTCTTGGTGTTTGTAATAAGGTAGTATTGTCATTTAGATTAGGTTTTCAATTATGTATTTCCTTAATTGTCATTATGCTTTGTAAATTTAGTTATTGTTCTTGTGTAATAAGCGCACTTACATGCATGAAGCTAATTACTACATGAAGCATGTTTATGTGTAGAGGACTACACATCCTTTTAGTGTGGGGTGGTTATTGATATCCGTACAATCTTGTGGGAATTGAAAGGTGAAGGGAATAAGTCACTACGATTGCTTCTCAACAGTGACCAAGGTTGGAGATGAATGAAAGGATAGTATAATGCGAGGTAAGTAGAGGTCATGATAAGCTGCTAGGAGAAGGCACGGTGACAAGGTACTCGGGCACAAGGGTGCACACCGAAAAGAAGATTGTGACCAAAGGGTAGGAAGGCACGCTTAGAAGGTTATAGGCGGCGGCGAAAGATGTAAGGCATAGAACAAATGAATTTGGTCAATGAATGAGAGGATATTTGGTAGGTGAAGGAGCAATAAATGCATCAAAATATGAAAATTTATATAAGGATGGGATGTGAATTAATTTTTACCTTTGCAATTAAGATTATTTGAGGAAAGAGCTAAGTGTGAAGAGCCGAGTGATCGGGTTAAGGTGCAAAGGGTGTGAAACCAAGCGTGATAAACAAATTTGCGTGAAAAGAAGCTTGTGTCCATGGTGGTGAAGGGTTTGAGTGAAGAAAGGTGACATAGAGGAGTTAGGGAATGAAGTTTCCACCTAAGGAAAGATTGAATCGAGCTAGGGTTTGATTCGCAAATTACGAGAGTTAAAGAGGAGATGATTGCGAGGTAAAAAATGACACCCAAGAAGGTAGTTGCGGTAAGAGAAAAGGGAAAGAAGAAGGTGGTCATCGAGGAGGAAGAGATGGAACCCAAAAGTGATTTTTCATAAATGCAATATCTAAAAGGAGTCATCATCGCCAAGAATGGGATTCACCCATCAGAAAGAGAAAAGTAAGTGAATACAATCACGGACCGAGAGAACAAGAAGGAGCTCAATTCCTTACTCACTATAAGGAAAAACAAAGGTATGGAAGATGACATGTTGGTTTATGATGATGCAAACAAGAAGCTTATGAAGAGAATTGGGGTCTACTAATTATATGAGCTTCCATATTTTAGGAAGTATGAGCCCTTGTACCAGTGGCTCTTGAGAAGAGTGCATGAGGACTTCTTATACTTCGCAAGACATAGAGTTAGAATGTCATCTGCACTTATCTCAATGGTGATAGGTTTGAAGGCCACAAGAGAAGATATAAAGAATGATCTCACAGATAAAGTTGTGATCTTAAAGACCAGACAGGAGTTGGGGTACCTGAAGGGTCCGTGCGGTATGTATATAGACAAGTTGAAGAACTGTCCCAGGTTGTGTAAGAATTAGCACACCTTATTACAAAGATGAATGACCAGGCCGGTGGTCACATGTAAATACTATGTGGTTATACGTTGCGTGCAAAATGTTAAAAGGAGAAGTCTACATTGTAGAGAAAATAGTTGAGGAAGCACACATAGGAGGGATGATCAGCTTTGGGGCTGTTCTCCTATCACTTTGGTATTCATGGAGATTGGAGTACCAGATAGACCGAAGGAAATGGGATGGGAAAATGCCATGGAGAATAAGTCGCTAGCTGAAAGGTTCGAACAAGTACTTATGTAAAAGATCCATGACAGATGATGTCAAGAAAAGGGAAGAGAAATGGTACGACAGGATCCACGTGGAATTTGGAGAAGAGTGGTACATCTCGAAGGACCTACCATCAATAGTGGGGAAACAAGTCTAGTTTGCTTTGTATATCATCATTTCTACATCGCATGTTTCCTAATGAGAGATGGAGTCTGGAGCCCTTAGTGTAAATTACTATATGTATTCACTTTGTAAGGTATTTCCAAGCATCTCTTCATAGATTCACAAACATGCGATGATTGGTATTCAATGCAGATAAGGTAGACTATGACTACCACACATTGAGGAAGAAGTATGTGTATCTAGGAAGAAGTGCCTATGTCAAGAGGCTCATTTCATAGGTATTAAATATTAAGACAATAAGTCTAGTTGTAACAGATATAAGGGCAACATTAGTGTATCTTGATTAAAGCCCAAGATGGAGAACAATAAGTATGTGGAGAATGAATTCATGTTCCCGGGACCACCGAAGGTTAAGAACACAATGGAAAACATACTAGTGCAAAGGTCCACGAGAAATTGTTGAAGTAGAGGATTAAGAAGAGGAGCGTGAAGATAGTGGAGGCTTGGAGTGTAGAAGAAAGCAGCCATATGAAAGAGAAGAGTCACATAGTGCAACCACTCCAACTCAAGAACAAGGCAAAGAGGAAGATATGGAGGTTTAGTAGGGGATAATATATTTAAGAAAGTTTTTAGATGCACAAGGACTTAAGGTGGAACCCCACAAATGGTAAGGAAATCACCTCGTCTCTCTCCACACAAGGAGACCGCTGAACTAAAGAGGAGAAGAAAGTTGAAGTTAGATGAAGAAGTGGAGGAATCAGGGGAGAGAGAGCATGCATCTCCTACCCCACTCGAGCAAGAAGATGAGCCATAGAATGAGGAAGAGAAAAAAGATGAAGAGATGAAGGACGAGAAGAAAGAGAGAAAGAAACCTCTAGATTTGCATATGTGGCTGTTCAAGGTGTAACGAGATAGGATCCTAACCTTAAAGCTATAATTCCCAAGGGTCCTAGATCAAAGAGGATGAGTGGGGAACACAGTGCACCAATCATGGGCTATGTAGAGGACACTAGAAAAATCATCCACGCACGTTTCCAAAGCACTGTAGAAAAAAAGAATTTATTTGGCTGGGAATTAATGGATGGGGATATGGTGACTATTTGCACTAGAAAGTAACTCTCATGGTCAATGCATACCCACATGGATGAGCCTAAATTTTATGTATGTGAAGAGTCATGTGTTTCGAGATGGCTGAAGAAGGCACCCCAAGCTAGACATATGATAGTAAAGCCTATTGTCATGTCAGATGAGCAGGTCAACAATGCATTAGTGAAGGTTTCTACTGAAGTTGCTAGAAGAAACATGGACAAAGATGCAATGATAAGAGCATTGTGCGAGGAGCTAAAGACAAAGGATGTAGAGATAGTGCACATAACGCAAGAGAGGGACTTAGCGTAGAAGAAGAACGAAGTATTTATCAGCATCGCAGAGGAGATTGGAGACAATGTCATAAGAGCTAGGCCACACTTGGAGCCTAGGTACCACAAACATTTCCCTCAGTGATACATTATGTAGGAAAATTGGTGGACCTAGTACTTAAAGATGAACCTCTACGCATGCTAGAGCCAAGGAATCTAGAACAAGAGGCGGGGTGGAGAAAGCTTTAGTGATACGAAAGATTACATACTATGAAGGGCTCTTCTGAAGCACTACAAGAAGTATTGAAGAAAGCGAGACCAGGCTTTGAAAATCTCTAGAGGTTCTTATCAACATAAAGACCCTAGAAGAAAACAATGAGGTCTAGAGATCAATGAAGGAAAAAACATTGGGCCACGCAGAAAGATTGCCAATGGTTAAGCAGAAGTGTGAGGCCCTGGTAGCAGCACAAGAGCCATACAAGACTTGGCTAGAAGAGCTTGGGAAGCTCATTGTGTAAAAGATGGATATTCTAGAAGGAAGAATGGCCTCAATGTCTAGCGTTTTGTTGGTTCTACAAAATGAAAAATGTGAAATTGCGAGGATGAATTGGAGTCCATTCTTTGTGGACATTCCGAGAAAAATTAGAAAAATCACTCGCCGAATGGCGGGCCTTAGAGGTCAAAATAAAGGAGTATCCATAGTTGATACTTTAAAATGATACAGAGGAGTCTACCTCATAAAACTTATTTATTCATCTACATTCTTTCTTTCTTATTCTTTCCATTCTTCTATTATTTACTTCACTTTTGGAGATAACCATTGTTAGGGTGACAATGAGATTAGTGTGGGGTAATGTTGATCAGAGAACACTTGACATAACTCATACAAGAATTCCATTGGGAAAACAAGCCGAGTTTAAGGGTGTGAATGGACAGGAAGAACACATGCGAAGGGCAAGTTTAACATTCAGACTTAGCCAATTTTGAGCATGAAGACCTATTTTTAGAAGAGGGAATGTGGAACACACCAAAGATGCAGACGTGCACTCCAAACATTGTATATCTTTGGAGGATCAAGTTGAATATTTTTTCATGGAGACGAGCTAAGAATAGGATTGTCACTTGATTAACTATAAGAGGTCTATAGATAGCACACTCGTATGTGTGGTTATGCCTATAAACGATGCATGACTATTAATAACATGCACCTATTTTTGGAAATGATAAGAGGAGAAGGGCAAGTCCCCACCCTATATATATGTAGTGAATTACCTAAGAGAGAGGAGGGAGAGCTATAGATATATGCAGAGCGTAAGAGGTAAGCATAAAGAGATATGTGCATATGATTGGAATACTATATCAGATCCATGCGCGCATCAGTATAGATTGCCATTATTGTAAGGAGCTTTTGTGTTTATTAATAGATGGAAGATATTGGCTGAATCTAAGTGTTATTCCTATATGTAATTGAGTAGTGCATGTTCTTGATTCAATCATGATTATTGTTTAATTTTGTTCTTTTATAGATCTGAATATAGCATGCATTATAGAATGGTGGATTAGTTATGGATCTATATGTTTCTTCCTTCATCATGCTAACATCCTGCTATAGCAACCCTAAAGAGGGACTGGTACCTTTGTGCACTTTAGGTGAGTGCTCAGTCTAGGCTGAGTGATGTGCTAGTGCATCTAGGGTGTTATCTGGTAAATTCTAGGTTGCATCACTAAATGTAGAAAGAAAGAAGAATGATTCCTTTTAAATGCACCAAGAGAAATGTTTCTTTTAGAGAAATTAGAAAGAAGAGAGGATTACTAGGGAAGAAAATTACTATGTAAGCCTTTTAAAGGGAAAAAAACACACAAATTTTTCCTAGAAATGAAGAAAATGCAATAGAACCCCTGATGGGTCCCACCGGGTGTGCCAAAATGTTTCACCATTTTCTTTATGTTTTTGAATGACGAAACATATAGGGTTATGGGCTAGGAGGAATACATTAAATGGGTTGGTTGATGCTTGTTACGGGCGTTCTAAATTCTTGATCCAGTCTTAATTGTGAAATCTTCCTTTTCTAGGAGGAACTACCTTAATAGAAAACAAGACTACAAAGAGAAGTTAAATGATATATGATAGTGAATTACCTAGTGTATGCTAGTTCCGGAAGTGTGATACTTCCTAGATGGCTGTCAATCCACTGTTTAAAATAAATTAATGTGAGAAATAAGTAAATTCCTACTATAGTTGACATGATTTAGGTATCTTATTCAAGTACAATAATAAAATCCAATCACAATAGGCTAGGCTATAGTTGGATCTAAAAGATGAGGTAACTGTCAAGGTATTGGGACTGGTCAGGGTCTGATTTTGGGTTATTTAGGTCAATTGGTAGGAGGTTATTTGGCTCTATTCTTGGGCAGGGTATAAAACACAAAGACTAATGTCCGTCTAGTATGACCGGTGATGGTTTATGCGGAACCAACGATGGTTATGGGTAACCAGCGTCGGTAAGGTTGGGGTATATGAAACTCAAGGGGATCTAATTACAAGGTTTGATCTAGGATTTGATAGAGATGGTAGGGTGGATAAGGAGGGATTTGATAGAGATGGTAGGGTGGATAAGGAGGTTTATAGAAGTCTCGGTGTATGCGAGGATGCCTGAACGGTGAGGATGGGTGATTTGGTGGTGTGGGTAAGGCAATGGTTGGGTTACATGTTGGTAAGGGATAGAAGAATGGGCATGCAAAGTGTAGATTAATAACATGAGTAACAAAAACTACTAACTAAAATAACAATGTTGGTTAGGAATATAATTACTGTGATGTAGATTGGATGGATGAATGGTAATGATAGTTGATCAGAAGGATGGTATTTGAATGCTGTAGCGGTGAATCTGGAATGCTTCTATGAGTGCAATTCTTCTAGATTTGTCCTAGTGTTGGTGTGGGTTTCGGGTATGTGAAAAGACTCTGGTTTTGCTTGCATGTAGCTCCTTTCTCATCTCTTTCTCTTAGAAATGTGCTAACCCCTCAAACAAGATTGATAAGGTGAATAAATGGTAACCAACGATGGTTCCGTCTTAACCATGTCAGTTTAGGTTTGATCGACATCGGTTAAGGTGGGATTCCCTAGGTTTACTAAAATGGGTAGATCTTTCTAATTTCTTGGGCCAAGTTGGTTTTGTTGCCACATATCAAAATGGAATCTTCCCTTCTAATGAGCGGGAATGTGGTTAGAGAAATCTTAGGCATTGATTTTAGGGTTAGACCAAATCTTATCTCATTAAGGAAAGTAAGACTTAGTTATTGTTAGTTATGGAAACATGCCAAGAATAGGTCTAGGGTGAGGTGTCTAGGTAAGGTGGAAATTAGGTCAATTAAGACAATTAAATAATGAAAATTGTGAGGATGAGGATTAATTTAATTAAAATAATCAAATTAATATTAATGTGGGGTGAAAGGGGCCATGGTTAGGTTCCCATGTTTAAGTTGGTTATTTGATCAAGGCCTAAGGGAAAGTAACCAAATTTAGGTGTCTACATAGAGTTCCAAAATGCCACCAAATTAAGTTCAATGAATTTTCTACAACCTCGAGTGTTTATATTAGCTTGCATAGGTAATTTCATCATCACAAATTGCATTTCTTCTCCATCACTATAGTGCTAGGGTTTTGGGAGGGTTTGGAGCACCTTACCTTGTTAAGGATCATTCATAAAGCTTAAGCCATAATTTAAACTCATTCCACTTACTAAGGGACCTAGAATCCATTCACTAACACTAGTGAGTGGCTTAGAACACCATGTATAAATTTAACATACCTTTTAGCTCTTTAAATATGACCCTCGAGCTGGGAGAGAGCATTCTGGGAGCTCGGTAGAGCCAAAAACCTTTTAACTTGAGAAATCCTCTTCACTTTTACATGAAACTTTGTCCACAACATTGGAATACCCTTTTTCACATGTCCCAAACCTTATTTTCTCATAAATGGGCTTGTACCATCTTTGCCAACAACATTTGTACATATAATTCTTGTTTGTTCTCAAGGATAGTCATGAAAATATCAAAAGTTCATGAATGACATGTAACATAATCTGAATACTTTATACAAGGTCCATACACACTTCTCATGTTTGCATTGGTCTGTCATTGCTTTATTTTCTTCATACTCTCATCCAAGCTTGCATTAGGTCCTTGAACAAGGCCTAAATGAGATAGTCTACACCATGACCCATAAGACTTGACTTGATGATCATCCTAGAAAATCCCTTGCACACTCTTGAAACATCATTATAGACCTGTAGAACACCTGTGAAGTTCACACCAAGCACCTCCATGCACCAAGTTACTTGCTAAGGCATCAACCATGCACCTAGACCTTGTGCACACACCATGAATTCTCAAGAACCTTCACCAAATCACTCCAAACAAGAATTTGAGGCTAGAAGAAGGCACTACCAATAAACCTTCATGCTCCTAAATATTTGACACCTCATCACTCACTCTTTTCCATCAATGCACCATGTCATCAATGACAACACCAACAAGACAAGGTTCAACAATCTCCCCTTTGTCATTGATGACAACAAACACTAGAAGATTTGATGGAAAAAAGTTATACCAACACTTTCCAATCCATCTTTTCTTTTTTATGAGAACCTTCTCCCCCTTTAACCTCTATGCCAAAGGTTCATTCAACAAACAACATACAAGAAATCATTGACAAAGCATAAAATTACCTCTATAAGCTCCCTCTTGGATTAGGCTTGTTATCTTGTCATTTATGGCTTGAGAAGATGCATGGATTTCTTCACCAATCAGCCTCAATGCTCCCCCTAAACCTATTCTCTTCAAAATTAGACTTTTCACTCTTTATACATGTATTCCTTTAATCTTCTCAACTTGTACCTTGAGCGGTGAAAATCTCCCTATTTTTAACACTTCTTGAACCTTCTTGGAGAAGATATAGCACTTGAGCTACTCCCCCTTGATGACTTGAAGCATTTAGTGATTTCTTGGGGTAGGGATTACCCCCAATTTTTGTCTTAAATGCTCAAAGGTTACTTTTGGTAGAGGTTTTGTCATGATATATGTTACCTCCTCCTTGGTTGATACATGTTCAAGTTTGATCCTTTTCTCACTCACTTGTTCCCTCAAGAAATGGTACTTGATTGGTATATGTTTTGTCTTAGAGTGCAATATTGGATTCTTGGACACACTTATAACACTTTTTCTATCACAATAAAAAGGAATGCGACCATCAATCTCAATTTTGTATTCTTCTAAGATTTTTTTCATCCACATCACTTGAGAAAAACATAAGAATGATGCTACATACTCTGCTTCACATGTGGATAGTGATACAAAATATTAATTCTTACTTAGCCGAGTAACAAGGAACTTACCTACAAAGAATGTTCCTCCCATTTTTCTCTTCCTGTCATCAATTCTACCTTCCCAATCTACATATGTGAAAGCTTTTATCTCAAAATCATTACCTTTTGGATACCACAACCCATATTCAATGGTCCCCATGAGATATATTAATATTTTATTTTTTGAGAAAAGTGTCATAGGTTTGTTATTGATGTCAAGTTTTCAGTGATGTCAAAGGATGTTATGTATTTAGGCATGGTCTAGGTGCATGGTCAAGAAAAAAAGTTGTGATATTGAGTACTTTGATTCCTCCCAATGTTGTATGAAGAATTCATAAGGTCAAATGTGGTCCGGAGATGTGGGTAAGGTATTATTGAGTCTATAATAAGCTAGCATGGTCAATTCATGAAGAATCGAGCACCTCTATGATTAATTCTAGTCCTAGGTCAAGCAGGGAAAATGGTTGGAGTAATATGAGCTAGCATAAAATGCATAAGAGGAGTATCAAGTTAAGAATAAAGCTTACATGGCATGAAGATGGTCATTATGAAGATTTTTAGTAAATACAAGCCTAATATGTAAGTGAGGATGATGATCCAAGGTATGATGATGCAAACCAAGCATGGAATGAGAATAATATGATGGTATATGATGTGTACATGGATTCACAAGTGTCTAAGGAGGTGAATTGAGAACTTATATAGGTATGTATAACACACTTTCTCAGAACTAAAGACCAATACTACCCAAATGAGATAAGAAAGATATTTTTCAAGTGAACCATGGAAAAGTGGCCATTGGGTATCATGGAGGAGGGAGTTGTGAAGGTGTGGTAAAAATTTATGACCTAAGAATGAATTTGGTGGAAGATATTAAAATTTTACTAAAATCAGGTTAAGAAAGATAGGCTAAATCAACAACCCATCTTCTTAGCAATAAAAAAATTGAAAAGCATTCTTCACGTAAATAATAAGAATTTTTTTAAAGAGCACAAGCATATACAAAAATTTTGCAAAATGTTTGAGGTCATGGTTTAAAGGACAAGAAAGTTCTCTTCATTTTTTTATCATATCAAACCCTCATTTGAAGTGATAGGAAAGAAATGATTTTTTTGGTCATAAAATCACTTGTGCAAGTTGTGAAAACCTATCGGGTTGTATAAGAATAATTCCATAGCAAGATGGTGGTATTTTTCTATTCAAGGATGATTTTACTATACAAAGTATGCTTTATTTTGCAAGTTTTGTGAAAATAGTCTTGTATTTGAAGTTCCCAAGGTGAATCTCTAGGTTTGAAATCTTGTGTATAAAGTGTAATTTATGTTCTCAAAAATTTTAGGCATACTCCTTGTTCATTTGGTGTGAATTGATTTCATATTCCACTCCTATCATTAAAGGAAAGTCTAGAAGAGCGAGGTCTCCTGAATAAGTGTTGAAGATCATGCAAGTTTTGATCCTTTGGATATGAAGTGGAGAAAGATATAAATTTGAATAACTACATAATAAATTTGAATAGCTACATAACGTCAATATCCCTTATGAAATGTGCTTTTGAAGTCATGTCTAATTGAGCTAATACATGGTTTAGCTCAATCCTTGAAACCATCTCAATGTACATGCAAATCAGGTTACTCCTTGTTCAAATGAAGACTCTGTGAAGTTAATAAGATAATTTTACCTCCTCATGTCAGTTTAAGGGTTTATAAAAATCATAAACCTCATGTCCAATCTATGTTTAGGTTTTGAAGAATCTTTCTTTTGTTTATTCAATATTTTCTAATGTTTTTATAAAGTCCTCCATGACAATATTTTGAAACCTTTGAAGGAAAGTTGAATGAATGACACCATGCCCTATTTTGATAAGCTTCAAGCTATTTTGTTTGTTGTACACATCCTACATATCTGATGACCATGATGTATATCTTGATATGAACTCATAAATCTCTCCCCTTTTAAGTTTTCAATAACGTGATTTGGATCCTCTAAGATTGTGGCTGATGGATGTGAGGGAGAGATGTATAAGATACTTCATACTTTTTTTGATGATCCTAAAGATATTGGAGTTGATGAATTCCTTTTTCAGACCTAATATACTTGAATGCATGTTTAATATAAGTTCATGAATATACATCTTCTTCATGCTCAACTTTGTGTTAACTCTTCTAGCACCTAATTCTATCCTTTGTGCTTCAATGAAGTGTGTGAAATAAATGGGGTGTAGAATGAGGATTAAAAAGAGGTCATAGGGAATATTTAAAGGATCTTGTAATGTTCTATCTTAAAAAAAAATATTAGAGGAGTCCTCTCTAAGCTAAAAGACAAAGTTCATTCGGTGGAAGATATGACAAGGTCAGAATAACTGTTATAATGTCGAGAAGAATCTCAACAATTAAAGGTAGAGAGAAAGGGAGTTCATAATTCTTCCTCGGTTATCATTTACATCTGAAAATTAGGATAAGGGACCTGAAAAGTTAGAATTTATAACTACCATCAAAGTTAGTTCCAATCATTGTTAAATGGTAGTTTTGGGTGAAGGTATGCTTCCTCTTTGAACTAGATCATGGGTGAGTATTTGAATAGTCATGGAAATGGAAATGAAAATATATTTTTAGGATATTTTTACTAATGTTAAAAATACACTCTAGTGTTTTGAGGATGTGGTTGTTCTGAAGGAGCTAACTATGCTAGAATAGTAAGTGAGAGTGAATACAAGAGTATGAGATGATACTTTGCTTGATGGTCATGTTTTGAAGAAGTAGAAGGATATGAAAAGAAGAGAAAAATATAGGAAGTGTGAAATTATTTCATGATTGTTTATTTTGAGCAAGTTAAATCCCTATAAAAGTGAGTATCTGAAAGGACAATTCAAGAGAAGAATCATGTTAAGAGTTGTGTATAGTAAAAACCTTGTGAAATAGTGATTACAATAGATTGAAAGAGGGGAGCTTGAAAAAATAAGTGTGTAAAGATACCTTATATGAAAGATATATGATACTAATTAGGTGATGAGAAGGAGAGTGAAAATAGAAGAAATGTGAGCTGAGAAGTGATCACAATATGTTGTGAGAGACAACACAAGTAAAGTGATAAAAATTTATTGTAAAAAATAATGTGTGGATGCTCAACACTCAAGGAGTTGAAGCTTCCTTATAAGTGGTAGCTTGCAAAATACCAAGTTGAATCTTGGTTGAAATTTTGGGAGTTTTAGCTTCTAAACAAGTGGTGGCTTATAGAAGGTCAAGTGACAACTTGAATTTTGTTTTGGAGTTATAGCTCCATGTTGAGTGGTTTCTCAACAATGAAACCAATTGTAACATTTATAGGAAATTCTTTTCCAAGCTAGTTCTTTGGTTTTAGTGGGTTTTTCTCCCTTGAAGGGTTTCCCACATTACATAGTGTGTTCATGTGTTTTTGTTTCTCTCTCTCTATCATGTTTGAATGTTCATGCTTCATCATGGTTAAGATTGTTTAATTTTGGTTGGTTGAAGAATGGTAAACTGGTTCAAAAATTTGTACACACAATGATTCACATACTATCGGTGTCTATAATTTCCAAAAATTGGTATCATATCTTGGTCCTCTTGAATCAATTTTAACATCTTGGAGGATATATTTGGAGCACAAGCATGGGTGCACTAGTTGAATCAATTATGAAAAGGAAGTATGAGATTGCTCAATCACTAATTAATGGAATGAAGAAGGAAATCAATATTATGGAAGCTGACCATGGCTAAGCAATCAGAGAGATGGAATCATTTGTTGAGAATGTGTCAAAATCCTTGAAATATAAGGAATATTCTTGCCTTAAACATGAAGAATAATTGATAATCTTGAATGTTGAACTAGAAGAAGAAAATAACATGTTGAAGATGTATAATAAACTTGAAAAGAGTTCTGAATCTCTTGATGGAATTTTGGATAATCAAAGAGCACCAAGTGACAAGAAAGGACTAGGCTTCAAAGGATGAAAATTCTGTTCTAAGCATGCAAAAATCATGAAGATGACCAAGGAGATAAATACAAGAAGTTCCAAATCAGTTAGGCAACCAAATGCATCTAGGTATGAAAGGAATTTCAATGGTTACTATTTTTCTTGTCATAACTATGGACATAGAGCTAAGGAATGTAGGAAGCATGTCATAAATGACCACCCATGGAGGGATAGTAGAAGTGAGAAAGAGAATAATATAGTTTTCTTCAATTTCCAAGAAAAAGGTCACATTGCCAAATACTGCTTAGAAGAACCATCAAGTCAGTTTTGGGAAGAAGAAGACTCAAGAAGCAAGAACTATGTTGTGTGTTTCAATTTTCATGAGCAAGGGAATTTTGCAAGACAATGTCACGATACCCATAGATATAGAAATATTCTTCATGAATTCAAAAGGAAAGGAAAAAAGGTATTTAAGGTGAAGGAAAATCCTAAGGATGAAACCAAGTCAGCCATGCTTTAAGGAGACACTAAAAATAATAAAGTAAACTACATATATAGATTCAAGGAAACCAACTCTAGTCTTGAAAAGGAAAAGAGTGACAAGAAAATAGTATGGGCATATGATGAAGAGATAAGAAAATAAATGACAATCATAGGAGAAGCAAGTTCAAGCAAGGTAGAAAAAGATAATGAAATCCAAGAAGAAATATTACCCCTAGCTGTGGTAGAACAAATATATGAGATGAATCACATGTGCTTGTCAAGCATCCAATCAGAAGAAGAAGACATAGGAAATGAGGTTCTCACACCTAGAATTTCATCCAAGAAGATTCATAAGGTCTTAAGGAAAAAAATATATAAGATAGAGTTATCATGTGTTTTAAATGACTTTCTACTACTCTAAGGCACTTCAACAGGGCACTATGTGCCTTCTCTAGGCTTCTAGAAGGCATGTATCACTTGAAGGAAGAATGATGGGTTTGTGAAAGAAATTTTTCATCTTGTAACTACTGAACCAAGTCTTCTCCATGATGATCTTGAGTAAACTAATAATGTAACAACCACTTTCCAATCATCATAATTACGAGATTTTTTTGTTTCCCAAATTAAACATATGCCTTTAATGATTTAAATGTACAAACTAACATTTAAATCCAACATCATATAATTACAATTCTTCAAATAACAAATCAATAAGGCATGTATATAATATATGGGTCAACTAGATCACGTTGGATCTCCTATAAAGTACTCTTTTGAGTCAGTATAAAATGCATACTCATTCGTGCCCTTCTTGAAATTTATTTTACAAGTGTTGTTCTAAGTGTCTACTTGGGGTTCAATCAATTGCATCCTATCCGATATTTTACAATTTTGTTAGAAATAGGTTAATTTGATAGTGTAATTACATACACTACTTCAACCAAAGTTTATGAGTCATACATCGCATGCACTTCTAGGCGCACATTGTCTGTCTAGAAACATGTCCCATCACCATGTCACTTAGTTTTGTTATCAAAATTGAATCATTTGTTTAATTTGATTAAATTCAATTCATGTACATGATACAAAACTTGTTCATCGAGTAGGACAAAACATGACTATGCCAAATGAGGTTTCCTATGGGAGAGAAAGAGATCACATAACTACTTGCGTTATCATGCGATCAATTTCTTCCCCGTAACCAACATAAATTGGTACAAAGGAACTAGACATAACTAGACAGAAAACCTCCACATCATAGCACAACTCAGTTCCTTATTGATTATGACATGTATAATAAATGAAGATCAAGGGATAAATTAGGAAAACTGTTGTATGACAATATTCATTGAATGACCTGCGTAATTTAATGAACACCACACTACAACAACCATCTGAAGTTGGCATGCCAAGTACCATGTATCAAGTTCATCATTACTATTCACCTCATTGAATTAGTTTTATGAAAGATTCATATTTCATAATGCAACGATATTCCATCACATTAATTATTCGATCCTAAGGTCCATATCTTAGTTTCAATTAATTATTCATAATCAAATCCCATAAGTTTTTTTATGTACATTCATTAAGCATTTTAAGATAATTAGGGCAGAAAACTACATTATTTACGCAGTCCCTAATTTATTTAAGTTATGACATTTTCGTTATAATTGCTTGAGTACAAAACTATTGAACTTATCAACTGCATGTAATACAATAATTTATATCCATAAAGTTTATATACTTATGATTAAATAATAAATGATCATTAATCTTATATCATCATACAATAGTCCAAACATACAACTATAAAATAATGAACACATTCATTTATTTTAATAGATTGCATCTCATATCCTTACTATAGCTTTAGTTCATTTTATATACTTAAAGCTAATACACTAAGGATATTATTCAATCATTGTTCATTATTCAACTTAATAATAGTACCTATCTTATGAAATTAGATTGATTAATTCAATCACAATCATATCCTAACAGATACACAAAACTGAATAATTGATATAAACAGCCATGATCAATATTACAATAATATTCAAAACTTGAATATAAAATTTTATTTTCTCTTCCAAAAATGATACAAAATCTCAGAGGCCATAATGCCTTTAAAAATTTATTTAGTAAAGCACAAGCTTTCTTTTACAATAGTCAAGTAAAGAATACATATTTAATCATAACATCAAGAATTCAACATAATCACCCGCTAGATAAGATCTAAATTTTTCCATCTGTAAAAATTGTTAGGAAACCATCAATTCGAAAGAACTGGCATGAAAAATTCTACCATCTTATCTTTACAATTTATAGCACTGAAATATTTCAATGATCATAATTCAACTAAACAACATAATCTGAAAATTATATAAGATAAAAAATTATCATTTCTCTTTTTCCTTTCTTTCATAATCCATAAAATAAACATATGATTTTTCCAACTCAAATCATTAAGAGAATAATTCAGATTAATAACAGATAACAATTATGAATATCAATTCCAAAAACATATCAACTATGTCATTTATACCCGGATAAGGTTATTTAAAAACATTAAACAAGTATTAACTTTATACTTAAACATCCATACTTGTTTATATCATCATCGTATATTAATAATATGAATCAAGTAACAACCATACAAACCACACAATCTTCATTTCAAGTTCATACAACTGTTTATAAAGAAAAGAGTATAATAATACCTCATTCACGTCTTATAAATAACAACATTAAGAGTCTTATTTCAATAAGATAATAATTAAAATATCAAACACCATATTTTAATATTAACCTAACCATATCGATTAATATTTTCTTATCAAAATTCATTATTAGTTTTCACAAAATAGAAGCACATGCACTGTTATATAATAATAATAATAACTATTGTACTCAATTTACCATTGAATACCTTAACCCATCTGAATATCTAAAACCATTTGAATGAACCTTAACTTATTAGAACCAAACAAACAACTAAATAACATGAAAACTGCATAAGAGATGATACGACCAAGTCTAGGAGTAGGCTATATGCCTTAATCATACGGTTGAATTCCATGTTTTATCCATACACAAACACCATTACAGTCACTAGTTTGAATGAACCATATTTATAAAAATATCATAACCCTTCACCCTACGGTGAACAATAATCCAAGCACATGGCGTATCGACCACAAAGGGGTCTTAAGAATAAATGAATAGACAAGTAGATTGGTCTAGCTGATCAAATAACCCATCAACTTTGAGAAAATAGCTCGGTCCCTATTGAATGAAAATAACGAGTCCCCAAAACTAGCAGGTTTCTAAGATGCATATTGAACATAATATAATGATTTGATTAAACATAAACTACTTTGTGCAACAAATCCGACCAAGGCCGAGTTGAGTATTCTCATACCCTTATCATTTTTATATCAAAACAATGAACAAGTGGAAACAATGTTAAACTACGGGTATATGATGTTGAGATCAAAAATGATATCCACATGATCGATTTATATGACACATGCATAAAAACAAAAACAACCAATCAATTACGGGTAATGAAATGAAAAGAAACATATCGTCATCCCTATAATGATGTCCAAAATGATAAAGAGTAACACTAAAATGTTATACTACAAAGCTATTGAGATTAAGCTCAAAAATAAGAGCCTCACATTCTTTTTAAATAGCTTTCTCCAAATCCACAAAAAAACCCACCGAATATGGGTAAACGTAATGCAAATAAAAAAAGAACCCATTTTTTTATAAAATTATCACATAACTCAGTAACCATACATTCGATGTTTGGGTAACACTCTTGTTAGTCAAGAGATCACAAAAATAACGAGGCCTTTTTATATAAATATAGGACATGCATATAACTTGTTTGAAATCAAGGTAAGACATATTTTCATTCGAATACACATATATATAGACAAAGCCTACAAAGCCGATTATAAAATCAACCGTGGCTTTACAAATCAAGATCTGAACATACCCATAATGAAAAAATGAAAACACAAAAGGGAAAACTTTTTTCTACATTAAAATTCAAATATCTTATTGCTATAAAAGATAAAGATGAGCCGAGAGATGATTCCATTCATGTAATACATTTACAAAAGGCCGAGACCACTTCCTTTTCTTCCCAAGAAACCTTCCAAGCTCATCCACAAAACTAGATAGAAGGAAAACTTGAAATTCACATAGGAGCTCAATAAAATCCGTAACTTTTATATATATTTCCTCATAATGAACTAGAGTTAATTTTTACATGCAAAGTCCCAATAGTATGTCCTAATAACCATGATAAACTTACATGTAGAGCTTGCATGGTGAGCCAATAAAGAGAAAAAACAAAAATGCAAGACCAAATAACCACTTAGCTCAGCAATGGCTTCCTCAAGAAGCTTCCCGCTTCTCCCGAGGCTACAGAACCTCATTAATTTCATTAAATGAAACTCTCCATTTTCCTTCAAGCTTCCTCTCTAATTCTATGCTAAACCATCATCTACCAACTTTGGCATTTCCACCTAAATACCTTTCATTTTTTTCTGTCCAATGATTATCCACCATCCAATAGATGGAGATAAAACACCAAACAAAACCCTAACTTCCACTTGCTAACACATTAACCAATGTGAAAGTTAAACATTCCAAAGGTTGGCTCGAGTTTAAAAGTAAAAACCAACTCAATAAGAGCTCGGGTGGGGCTCGGTGAGTGGTTGGTGATCCACCCATAACAAAATAACATGCATTTGCATTTCCATTCGAATATGGCTCGACCTTATTAAGGTCCTTGACATATGTTAAAACATAAGCCTATATATAATATATATATATATATATATATATATATATATATATATATATGTGTGTGTGTGTGTCCATCTATATATTTGTGTATGTACTCATGTACATACATATATATGTATATTTCTCCATCGGTAAGATAGAATTATAGTCATTTTATGAACCGTTCAACATTAGTAAGAATTCCTTATAAAGGATTTTTAAAAATAACATTTTAAATAGAATCCTGGGTCTATGACCCTATCAACTTATACCTTTGTTTTCCAAAAAGGGTCCTTACAAACTTAATTAACCAATCCAAGATCATAAAATTAATTAACTACATACGGTTGCAAAAATGTAAATTAGTACATAAGTATAAGATCAACCAAGAAACAAACTTACAAAATAAATCAAGCCATCATTATAACCTCATAGATAATGAAACCAACATGATTAAACAATAAACATACTATTTATACTGTCATCCAATCAAGTCAAGAAAGATAATCCACAAAAAAATTTACCTACGATCGGAAAGTACCTATTAATCCAAGATAGACTTAACGAGGTATGACATACCTCTCCCCTTAAGTATCATCATCCCTAATGATTAATTCATATCATTCTTAGAAATTAAAATAAACAGATAAAATTACACATACAAAAATATCATAAACTCATAATATCATAACTGAAGCTTATAATTAATCCACTTCTAGAACTCATATAGCAATAGTTTTATCGAGTTTGTAACATCCTTGTTTTACCAAGTTTTTGCTTAAAACAACAAAAAAATTCATGATTTTTCTAGTCATTCAATCAATAAAAATATCAAATGTCAAATCCTTGGATTTATCACTCAAATAAATGTAGAAAAGAAGTTTTATTTCTTCTAGATTCTCCCAAGTGACACTTTCTTCATAAAATTGGTCCCACTTTGGACCTTACATTGACTTATTTCTCTGTTTTGCAAGTGCAACTTGTGAGTTTCAACACTCTTATGGGTTCAACTATGATGAAACCCAGATCTAGAACCTATAAAGAGTTCCAATTAAGCACATGTGATAAATCTGATACATAATTTTTAAGAAAAGAGATATGAAAAACATCATGTAACTTGGACAGTGTGGGAGGCAACTCTAGCTAGTATGCTATAGGCTGATTACTTCGATAATCTCAAAGGGTCCAACATAGCAAGGTGATATAAGGCTACCTTGGAAAAAAAATTAACTTTTCATAGGCTTAACCCTTAAGAAAAATTTATCTCCTTGTTAATTTTTTTGTCAACTCTCTTTAAATCAATGTAGCTTTTCTATCTATCAGCAGCCTCTTTCAATCATTCTTGTATGAGTTTAACTTGTTCTATTATAGTCAAAATTTTAGGTCCTATAACTTCTCTATCTTCCATGTTTTCCCAAATGATTGGTTTTCTACACTTACACTTATACAAGGCATCAAAAGGAGTCATTTTCAAAGTGAGTGATAAGTGTTATTGTAGGAAAACTCAACCAGTGGAAGGTATTCTTCCCATTTGTACTACTAATCTATGCAGTACATTCTAAGCATGTATTCCAACACTTGATTTACCCTTTCATTCTATCCATATGTTTCTATATGATACACAAAACTAAAATTTAGCTTTGTTCCTAAAGCGGTATTCAAGGTTTTCCAAAAACAAGAAGTCATCCTAGGATCTCTATCTAAAATTATTAATTCAGGTACACTGTGCAATCTAAAAATATCATGCATGAACCTTTTTGCAAGAATAGGTGAATCATCCTTTAGATTCCCTAGTATGAAATGAGCCACTTTTGTTAACTTTTCAACTACAAAAATAATTACATCATGTTTATTCCTTGACATAGGCAGTCCTTGCATGAAATCCATACTAATTACCTTCAATTTATAGTGCGAGAATGCTTTGAGGGTACAACAAACCTGTTGGATGATAATCAATGCAAAGCCTAAGTGTTTCATATTTCTTCTTTACAAAGATGACTAGTGCACCCCAAGGAGAGACACTCGGTTTGATCAAAAAATTTGATAAAATTTCATGAAGTTGTGTTTTCAGCTCAACTAGCTCTATTGTTGTCGTGCATTCAGAGAGACTTAGAAATTATCTCGGTTTACGGTTTGATGTCTATTATGAAATCAAACTCTTTTTAGGGGAAGACCAGGTAGTTCTTCAGGAAATACATCATTGTAATCATGTAACAATGGGTGTTCTTCCACAAAATCCTTACCTTATTCACCCAAATCTGTAATTTTTACAGCATATAGCACGTAGCCTTTGTTCTTAGCTTTCTTAAGCTACATTGTTGATTTTCAAACTGAAAAACCTCTTTTTACTCCCTAAATTTCTACTATTTTCTACAGGTCATCAAGGAACTTAATTCACTTTTCTAGGCAATCTACAATTTCCTTATGCTAAGATAACCAATTTATGCTTATGACTATGTCATATGAGCCTAGAGAGGATAAATATAGGTCAACTTCAGTGGTAAAGCTTGGTAATTTGAGAGTTGTGCCAAATAGGCATTGTTTAACAATGTGGACAGCGTTGTTCCCATACTAAATAGTCCATGATTATTTCATAAAACCAACTTTTCTTTTAAGTTTAGATGAAAATTTTATTGAAATAAAACATTTAGTAGCACCAATATCAAATAAAATGGTTACAAGTAATCCATACAACTTACCTATAACTTCTATTGGTGTAGCTTACTTTTCAGCTTGTTTGTCTATCACTACAACATGAATATGATGTTGTTGGTTTCCATCTTTCTTTCTTTGAGGAAAATTATTAGCATAATGATCTAGACCACAGATATAACAACCCTCAAATGGTCCTTTATTTTCAGATTTGTTCTCATGGTTGGTTGTATTTTTCAGCCCATTCTTTTTGTTATTTACAACAATATTACTGTTGTATTTTTTTCCATTACCATTATTATTTCTATTTTTTTGTTAAAATTCTTCCAAGCATCCTTTTTAGGTGCCAAAGAGGATTGAACATTACCGATTTATTTTTCTTTTCCTCTCTATGTGTAGAAATAGCCTACAATTTATGTTCTTGTCTGATTTCCTTCTCGAAGACAACTTCCATAGTTGATGGCCCATGGACATCAACTTCACCTCCTATCACTAGGTTTAACCCCATGATAAATTTCCTAATCTGGAATTTTTCATCCATTTGATACTGAGGTACGTACTTGAGAAGCTTTGTAAACTTCTCCCAATACTCAGTCACTGTCATTTTTCCTTGTGTTAATGTTTGAAATTCAGACATCTTCTGATCATAATAGAGCTGGGGTAACCAACATTGTCTGAAGTATGACTTGAACTGATCCCAAGTCAAAATTGCTTCATCTACTACCAATTCAACCTTCTAGTTGTCCCACCATGAGGATGCTTCATTGGAGAGTTGATAGGCTCCCCAAAATACCTTAGTTTCTTCTGAGAAGTTCCTTATTGTAAAGTACTCCATTTCACTAAGATAATTCTCAGCTCCATCACCCAAGGTGGTACCATAAAACTTCGGTGGGCTGATCCTCTTGATACCATTTTACAGTTTCAATTACCAAATGATCTCTCTTATTCTCAGGTGGGTTAACTTCATTAACATTCATATTTGTATTAGCATTTTAATTAGCAATGTTGTTATTTACTTTGCATTAGGATCTACAACATTGTTATTTTAAACATTTAGATGCTCATGTGATGATTGTTCACCATCACTTTCATGATCACTAATGTTTTCAAGGATTTCCTATTCCAAAATAGCCATCCTATTTCTTGTGTCTGAAGGGTAGCGAGAATCTTGTCTAGCTTATGTGTTGTGGAAGCTTCATCATTCACAAGTTGTTTATTCACAATATTTCCTCTTGTTCTAACCATGTTTTCTATTAGAAAAGAATTTAAGTTTGTGTTAGTGTAAGGACTCAATAGGTCTAAGAGATGCAACCTTCACTCTCGATACCAAAATGTAACAACCACTTTCCAATCATCATAATTACGGAATTTTTTTGTTTCCCAAATTAAACATATGCCTTCAATGATTTAAATGTAAAAATTAAAAGTTAAATCTAGCATCATATAATTGCAATTATTCAGATAACAAATCAATAAGGCATGTGCATAATTTATGGGTCAAATATCTATCCCTGCTCGATCTCTCATAAATTACTATCAATATACAAAGTATACTCATTAGTTCCCTTCTTGACATTGATTTTACAAGTGGTGTTCTAAGTGTCTATCCGGGCTTCAATCAATTGAATCCCATTTGACATTTTACACTTTAGTTAGAAATAGGTGAATTTGATAGTGTAATGACATACACTACTTTGGCCAAAGTTTATGAGTCATGCATTGCATGCTCTATTTCTAGACTACACATTGTCTTTAAAACATGTCCCATCACCATGTCACTTGGTTCTCGTTATCATAATTGAATAATTTTTATAGTTAATTAAATTCAAGTCATGCACATGATACAAAAAAAATTCATCTAATAGGACGAAGCACGACTGCCAACTTAGGTTTCCTATGGGAGAGAAAGAGATCACGTAATGAATTGCGTCATTATACGATCAATTTATTCCTGTAGCCAACATAAGTTGGTACAGAGGAACTAGACCGAACTGGACAAACAACCTCCACATCATAGCACAACTCAGTTCCTTATTGATTATGACACATGTAATAAATGAAGCTTGAGGGACAACTTAGGATAATTGTTGTATGGAAGTATTCATTGAATGACCCACGTCATTCGATGAACACTACACTACAACAACCATCCGAATTTTTCTGTTGAGTACCATGTATTAGGTTTGTCGTAACTATTCACCTCATTGAATTAGTTTTACGACAAATTCATATTTCATAACACAATAATATTCCATCACATTAATTATTCGATCCTAAGGTCCATAACTTAGTTTTGATTAATTATTCGTAATCAAATCCCATAATTTTGTTTATGTACATTCATTAAACATTTTAATATAATTAGGGCAACAAGCTGCATTATTTACACAGTCCCTAACTTATTTAAGTTACGACATTGTCATTATAATTGTTTAAGTACAAAACTATTGAGCTTATCAACCGCATATAATACAATAATTTATATCCATAAACTTTATATAATTATGATTAAATAATAAATAATCATTAATCTTATATCATCATAAAATAATCCAAACATACAACTATAAAATAACGAACACATATATTTATTTTAATAGATTACATCTCATATCCTTACTATACCTTTAGTTCATTTTATATACTTAAATCTAATACACTAAGGATATTATTCAATCATTGTTCATTATTCAACTTTATGATAGTACCTATCTTATGAAATTATATTGATTAATTCAATCACAATCACATCCTAATAGATACATAAAAATAAATAATTGATATAATCAACCATGATCAATATTAGAGTAATATTCAAAACTTGAATATAAAATTTAATTTTCTCTTCCAAAAATGATACAAAATCTTAGAGGCCATAATTCCTTTAAACAAATTATTTAGCAAAGCACAAGATTTCATTTACAACAATCAAGTAAAGAATACATCTTTAATCATAACATCAAGAATTCAACATAATCACCCGCTAGATAAGATCTAAATTTCGCCATCTGTAAAAATTGTTAGGAAACCGTCAATTCGAAAGAACTAGCATGAAAAATTCTACCATCTTATCTTTACAATTTATAACACTAAATATTTCAATGATCATAATTCAACGAAACAACATAATCTAAAAATTATATAATATTACAACTTATCATTTATCCTTTTCCTTTCTTTCATAATCCACAAAATAAATATATGATTTTTCCAACTCAAATCATTAAGAGAATAATTCAGATTACTAACAGATAACAATTATGAATATCAATTCCAAAAACATATCAACTATGTCATTTATACCCGAATAAGGTTATTTAAAAACATTAAACAAGTATTAACTTTATACTTAAACATTTATGCTTTTTATATCATCATCGCATATTAATACTTTGAATCGGTAACAGCCATACAAACCACACAATCTTCATTTCAAGATCATACAACTATTTATAGAGAACAAAGTATAATAATACTCTAGTCATGCCTTATAAATAACAATATTAAGAGTATTATTTCAATAAGATAATAATTAAAATATCAAACACCATATTCTAATATTAACCTAACCATATCAATAAATATTTTCTTATCAAAATTCATTAATATTTTTCACAAAATAGAAGCACATGCACTATTATATAATAGAAATAAAAATTGTAATTAATTCGCCATCGAATACTTTAACCCATTTGAATACTTAAAACCATTCGAATGAACCTTAACTTATTTGAAACAAACAAGCAACTAAATAACATTACATCTGCATAAGGGGTGATATGACCAAATCTAGGAGTAGGCTATATGCCTTAATCATATGGTCGAAGCCCATGATTTATCCATGCACAAACATCATTACAGTCATTGGTTTGAATGAACCATATTTATAAACAAAGATCATAACCCTTCACCCTATGGTGAACTATAGTCCAAGGACAAAATGTATCGACCAAAAAGTGGTATTAAGAATAAACGAATAGAAAAGTAGATTGGTCTAACTAATCAAATAACCCATCAACCCGAGAAAACAGCTCAGTCCCTATTGAATGAAAATAATAAAATCCCCAAAACTAGTAGGCGTCTAAGATGCATATTCAACATAATGCAATGGTTTGATAAAACATAAACCACTATGCAACTAAATCTGACCAAGGATGAGTTGGGTATTCTCATACCATTATCATTTTTATATCAAAATAGTGAACAAGTGGAAACAATGTTCAACTACATGTATATGAGGTTGAGCTTGAAAATGATATCAACAGGATCAATTTATACGACTGTACATAAGCACAAAAACAACCAAATAAGCACGAGTAATGAAATGCAAAAAAAGCATATCGTCGTCCCTCATAACAATGTGAAAAATGATGAATAATAACATTAAAATATTATGCTATATGCTATAGAGCTTGAACTCAAAAATAAGAGTCTCATAGTATATTAAACAACCCGATCTAGTCATTAAAAACCCCACCAAATATGGGTAAACATAATACCAATAAAAATAGAACCTAAGTTTTTTTAAAATTTCCATAGTAACTTGGAACCATACATTCACAAATTAGGTAACATTGCTAGTCAATAGCTCACAATAATAACGAGGCCTTATATATATATATATATATATATATATATATATATACTTGTCCATACTCAAGGTAAGACTTATTTGCATTCAAATACATGTATATATAGACAAAGCCTACAAATCCAAAATGAAATCAACCATGGCTTACAAATCAAGATCTGAACATACCCATAATGAAGAAAATTAAAACACATAAGGGAATTTTTTTTTCTCCATTAACATTCAAATATCTTAATGTTATAAATGATAAAGATGAGTAGTAGATTATTCCATGCATATAATGCATTTACTGAAGGCCGAGACCGCTTCCTCTTCTTCCCAAGAAACCTTCCAAGCTCACACACAAAACCAAAAATAAGAGAAACTTCAAATCGACACAGAGATTGATAAAATCCATAACTTGAATATATATTTCCTCATAACAAACTAGAGTTAACGTTTACATGCAAATTCCCAACAAGATGTCCCAAAGTAGCCATGATAAAATAGCATGCAAATCTCACATGATGAGCCAAAAAGAGCAAAAACAAAAATGAAAGACAAAATAACCACTTAGATCGGTTGTGGCTTCCTCAAGAATCTTCCCACTTCTCCCAAGGCTATGGAGCCTCATTAATTTCATTAAATGAAACTTTCCATTTTCCTTCCAAATTCCTCACCAATTCCTGCTAAACCAAAGTATCCACCAACTTTGGTGTTTCCTCTTAACTACCTTTCACTCCCTACCATCCATTTGGGTGTTCATCCACTACCCAACGGATGGAGATCAAACACCAAACAAAACCCTAACTTCCACTTGCTAGCACATTGACCAATGTGCATGTTAAACATTACGTAGTTTGGCTCGATTTACAAGTAAACGAACAACTTGATAAGAGCTTAGGTGGGGCTCGGTTAGGTGCCACCCACTCATAACAAAATAACATTGCATTTACATTTGCATTCGAATATGGCTCGACCTTATTAAGTTCCTTGACATATATTAAACCATAAGCCAAAGTAATAATATTAATATATATGCATATCTCTACACACACATGTGTGTGTATTGTGTGTGTGTGTGTGTGTGTGTGTACTCATGTACATACATATATAAGTATATTTCTCTAACAATAAGATAGAATTTTAGTCATTTTACAAACTAGACGAAATTATTAAGAGTTTCTTATAAAGGATTTTTAAAAATAACATTTTAAATAGAAGCCTAGATCTATGACCCTATCAACTTATATCTTTGCTTTCCAATAAGGGTCCTTGCAAACTTAATCAATCAATCCAAGATCATAAAATTAATTAACTACATACGCTTTCAAAAATGTAAATTAGTACATAAGTATAAGATCAACCAAGAAGAAACCTTACAAAATAAATCAAGCCATCATTATAACCTCATAGATAATGAAACCAACATGATTAAATAATAAACATATTGTTTATATAGTCATCCAATCAATTCAAGAAATATAATCCACACAAAAATTCACCTACGGTGAAGAAATTACCTATTAATCTAATATAGACTTAACAAGGTATGACAAATCAAGGTATGCTTGTTAGTTCCTTTCTCAAAGTCTATATGCAAAGTTGATGTGTATAGAAATCTTGAGAGTCAAGGTTGTTCTCCCATGTAAATAATTTTTTTTCCATACTGCTAGATAAATTGTTAAGGTCTGAATAGAATGGTTAAGAGGTCTTACTTGAGTATCCAAGTAAAGGAAAGACAATAATTTTTCATTAGTTATTCCTCACCATATCTAGACAAGGTTTTCAAAATTTCAGCCCTTGTAGTATTCATTCCCAAGAAGATATAAAATTGTGAAAACATGTCTTGTGATCATAATTTTTCACATGGTTACCAAGAGTCCATGGTATGATTGAATGTACAAGAAATTCCCTAAATTTGTTAAATTATCCACAAGGTGTTCAAGCCTAGATACAAGAATGAAATTCACAATTTCATCATTAGGTTGTTTGTGAAGAAGCCATCATCAAGTTTGTTTGTTTAAGGAGTGTTTGTATGATTAAATCTCAAGTGATTTGATCAAGATTACATTTCCACTCTTCAAACACGTGATATTCTTAAACAATGTCTTTGTCAAAATATGGACTGAGGAAATATGAGAAAGGATGTACCAAGAATGAAATTGATACAAGTTCATAAATTGAAGGTTATCCCGAGAGAGTGTTAGAGTAAAGAGGTGAAGTCGGATAACCTATACCTCATGCAAATCACTATCTCATTTGAAGAAATTGTGAAGAGACTCAAACTTTTTCCTCTATGAATAAAACAACTAGAAATGAAATTATTTCACAGATTATATGTAGAAGAGTTGCCTCACCGCTGCCAAAGCCATTACATGAAGAAAGAAAAATTTTCATCGGGGTTAAAATAAGGTGGTTTTCACTTTCCTAAGAAGTATTTACACAAAGAAAGAAATTTAGTACAAGGAAAACTTAGTATCTTAGTTTGTGCATGCTTAGTTGAAGGGTCTAAAGAGTAATTTTTCAAAGAAGATAAAGGGAGTCTCAAAATTTGATAAAGTGATAAATAACCTTGGGGAAACGTGACAAGAGAAAAAATATATAGGCAAAATATCATTCTCTAAAATGGACAAAATAGAGCATCAAGATTGTTAGTATTAAGAAATCAAATAAACCACAAGAGGGCTAAAACATGAAGTAGAAGGTGAGTGATGGAATAAGCACATATATACATCAATAATCACATAAACAAGATAGAATTAGAGGTGCTATTAGAGGATCCGAGATATCTTAGAAGGTGGAAAAATGATAAAATCACAAAACCCTAGTATCTCACCATGAAACCCTAGCCAAAAGGAGAGACTTGAATTAGAGGTGATGGAGAAAGAGTTGAAAGATTAAAAATTGCATGAAGGTATAACTCCTAAAAGTGTATCTAAAACATGGTTTGGTTTGGAATTTTTTTTGTACATTTCTCCTAATTGCAAGTTTTGTCTCTTTGAAGGGCTAATTGGGAGACATTGTTTGAAATAGTAAAACAAAGAAAACATCTCATAAATAGAGAATTGGCTTCTAAAACTTTGAAATCATCTAAAAGAGAGAAAAGGGTACCTAGAAATATTACCAACAAAGCTAAATGATGTATATTGTGTTAAAAACTTCAAGATTTGTCATTTCCAAGAGCTAGTTGCAAGGTGGAAGGCTTACAAATAAGGTATGTGAAGATGATGACCTAAGACTTTGGTGAAGATCATTTTCAGAAATTAAAATATCCTTGATGGGAAATATAAGGTATGCTCATGCTCCTATTGATCAGAAAAAACATTTGAAGAAAAATGTATGTCAAACAAGATGGTGATATCATTGATCTTTTGACCGTGTGACTAGAAATGAAGACTTCTTGAAAAATAAATAGGTGTAGAGTATCTATGTGACTACCAGAGTTGTGTAAGTGAGTTTAAAATACTAATAAGACTCACAAGAGTGTATGTTTGAAGGTGGTTATACCTATCATAAATCTTGATCCTTAAGAGAGAAAAGAGAAAGAAGACTTTATCTTCTATGCCTACTATGTATAGTCATGAAATGAAAAAGTTTGTAATGTATTAGTGTGTCCTAATGATGCTTGATGAATTTATATAAGTCCCAAGAACCCTTAGAGGATATTTAACATGACATGAGGATGTACATATGGTGGCCAAATAGTACAAGGTGCCTAACAAAATAGTGATTTTACACCCCCGTAAACTTGTAGGTGCATGTGATCGTTGCTCAATCTCATAGTTTAGATGATTTACTTCCAATCTCACAACATTGAAGATGGCTGATGTGTCCATATAGTTTTTCAAAACTAGCATATTCCAAATGAGAAGCTAGTGGTCTAGGGATTATTGGTGGAGTTGGAGCCAATAATTGGGGATTGCTATAAAATATTGTGTAGGACACTATAAAATCTCTTCAATACCTTGATAAATCTTATGTATGCTTTCTCGATGTGATGATAATGTTACAGAACTCAAATTTTGTGTCCTCAAGTAGATGTAGATGGCATATACCTAGGGGGAGCATTGGAATAATGTTTCATGAGATGGTGATGTCTTTAGAGGTTGTCAAACTTCAATCAAAAAGCACTAAAGATATGCTATATATATATATATATATATATATATATATATAAAGCTTGCATAGACCCTTATCTTCTTATTATCTCCATATTTTCCTCAAACTTATATATATATATATATATATATATATATATATATATATATATATAAAAGTTTGAGGAAAATATGGAGATAATAAGAAGATAAGGGTCTATGCAACTTAGATTTTCAAAAATGGTATTTTCTCTCAAAGGAGGTTGTCCAAGTCTAAGGGGAGCTTGGTTTAGTCAAGAAGGGAGTCTTTTAAAGCTAGTATAGGTGCTAAACACTGAGAAAACATGGTATGAAGGAAGAATATGTTGATTTGGAAATGGTTTCTTGAAAGGACAAGTCTAGAAGGTGGTTTATAGCCAAGATGAAGACAAGTAAAAGGAATACACTCTCGGGGGAGATGTTTGAATGCCCAAGATAGGTCCATGAATCCCATTTTCTGTTGGTTAGAGTCAAGAAGAAAGAGTAAAATTCTATGAACAAGTAATTCTACCTATATATATACGTGTCATTGGTTGTCATTGCTTTCATGTCAAGTAGTCAAGTAGCCTTTGTAATAGATGTGAAAGTGGAGAGTGAACCAAGAAACACAAGAAAGAGGTCTTGTAGTTGCTGTTTTTTTTTGGTGGCGATTACCATCTATGACAAAGGGGGAAATTGTTGAGAAAAATACTATAGGTTTGTTATTGATGTCAAGTGTTAAGTGATGTCAAAGGATGTCATGTATTCAGGCATGGTCTAGGTGTATGGTCGAGTAAAAATTTATGAGATTGAGTACTCTGAGTCCTCCTAAGGTTGTATAAATACTTCATAAGGTCAAATGTGGTCTATGAGATGTGTGTAAGGTTGTATTGACTCTGTAACAAGCTAGTATGGTCAATTCATGAAGAATCGGGTAGATCAAGGCTTAATCCTAGTCCTAGGTCAAGCAAGTTGGCATGGAAACATGAGAAATGGATCAAGGAAAAGTAGGTAAAGCATGGTTGGAGTAGTATGAGCTGGCATAACATGCATATGAGGAGTATTAGGTCAAGAATCAGGCTTATAGGGCATGAAGATGGTCATTCTGAAGCTTTTTAATGAAGACAAGCCTAGTAGGCAAGTGAGGATGATGAGCCAAGGTATGATGATGTAAACCAAGCATGGAATGAGAATAATATGATGGTAGATGATGTGTATAGGTCTTCACAAGTGTCTAAGTAGGTGAATTGAGCACTTATAAAAGTATGTATAACATATTCTCTCTGAAATAAAGACCAAATTCTATCCAAATGAGATGGGGAAGATATTTGTAGAGTGAACTATGAAAAATTTTCCATTAGAAATCATGGAGGATGGATTTTTTTAAGGTGTGGTCAAAATTTTAGGACCTAAGAATGAATTTTGTGGAATATATTCATGTTTTACTAAAACTAGGTTCAAGAAGATAGGCTAAAACATCGACTTGTCTTCTTAGCATTCAAAAAAAATTAACAAGCCTTCTTCACATAAATCCTTAGAGGATTTTTTGAAGATAACTTATATATAGATTTTTTTCAAAAAAATTGAGGTCAAATGGTTGAAGGAAAAGAAATTTATCATCATTTTTCTATCATTGTTCAATCCCTCACCAAACCCTCATCCTGATGCGATAGGAAAAGAAATGAATTTTTTGTTCATCAAATCACTAGTGAAAGTTGTGAAAACATCTCATGATTGTAGAAGACTCATTCCATATCAATTTGGTGGTAGTTTTTCTATTCAAAGATGATTGTAATATACGGACTATGCTTTGTTTTGTAAGTTTTGTAAAAATAGTCTTGTATTTAAAGGTACCAAGGTGAATCTCTCGGTTTGAAATCTTGTGTATGAGATTTAATTTATGTTATCAAATGTTTCAGGCATGCTCCTTATTCCTTCGGTCTGATTTGATTCCATCTTCCACTCCTACCATTAAAGGGAAGTCTAGAAGAATAGTTGTTCTGAATAAGTGTTGAAGATCATGCAAGTTTTGATCCTTTTCCTATGAAGTGGACCAAGATATAACCTTTAAGAGATGCATATCATCAATATCCCTTGTGAAATGTACTTTTGAAGTCATGTATAACTGAGATAATGCATGGTTTATTTCAATCCTTGAAACAATCTCACTATACATGCAAACCATGTCACTCCTATTGAAATCAAGACTCCATCAAGTGAATAAGATAATTTTACCTCCTCATTCTAGTTGAAGGGTTTCTAAAAATCATAAACCTCATGTCCAAGATATGTTTAGGTTTTTGAAGACTCTTTCTTTTTTATTCAAGATTTTCTAATGTCTTATATACGAGTCCTCCATGACAATATGTTGAATCCTTTGAAGGAAAGTTGAATGAATGACACCATGCCCTATTTTTATAAGCTTCAAGCTATTTTGGTTGTTTTACATATCCTACATATCTAATGACCATGATTGTATATCCTGATATGAACTCATAAATATCTCCCTCTTCAAGTTTTCAAGACTATGTTTTGGATCTTCTAGGATTGTGACTTGATGGATGTGCAGGAGAGATATATAAAATACTTCATACTTTGTTTTGATGATCCTCAAGCTCTTAGAGTTGATGAAATCCTTTTGAAGACCTATTATACCTAAATTCATGCTTGATATAAGTTCATGAATATACATCTTCTTCATGCTCAACTTTTTGGTAACTCTAGCACCTAGTTCTCTCCTTTGTGCTTCAATGAAGTGTGTGAACTAAATGGGGTAGAATGATAATTGTAAAGAGGACATAGAGAATATTTAAAGGCTCTTGTAATATTATATCTTACGAACAAATATTAGAGGATTCTTCTTTAAGATATAAGACAATGTTCGTTCAGTGGAAGATATGACAAGGTCAAAATAAGCATTATAAATTCATAGAAGAATATCAACAATTGAAGGCGAGAGAAAGGGAGTTCATAAGTATTCCTTAGTTATCATTTACATTAGAAAATCAGGATAAAGGATCTGAAAAAATTTAGAATTTTTAATTGTCATCAAATTCAGTTCCAATCATTGCTAAATGGAAATTTTTGGGTAAAGTTATGCTTCCTATTTGAACTAGATCATGGGTGAGTATTTGAATAGTCATGTAAGTGGAAATGAAAATACCTTTTGAGGATATCATTACTAATGTTAAAAATACACTCTAGTGTTTTGAGGATGTTGTTGTTACGAAGGAGCTAACTATGCTAGAATAGTAAGTGAGAGTGAATACAAGAGTATGCGATGATACTTTGTTTGATGGCCATGTTTTGAAGAAGTAGAAGGATATGAAAAGAAGATAAAAATATAGGAAGTGTTAAATTATTTCATGACTATATATTTGTAGCAAGTTAAATACTTGTAAAAGTGAGCACCTGAAAGGAAAATTCAAGAAACGAATCATGTTAAGAGTTGTGTATAAGAAAAGCCTTGTGAAATATTGATTACAACAGATTGAAAGTGGGGAGCTTGAAAAAACTAAGTGTCTAAATAGAATTTGTATGAAAAATATTTGATTTTGATTAGGTGATGAGAAGGAG
The DNA here is from genome assembly GCA_018340775.1 of Taxus wallichiana var. yunnanensis. Classification (NCBI taxonomy): domain Eukaryota; kingdom Viridiplantae; phylum Streptophyta; class Pinopsida; order Cupressales; family Taxaceae; genus Taxus; species Taxus wallichiana. The sequence continues at coordinate 351,621,595 of CM031242.1, read as the reverse complement.
AGTGAAAATATAAGAAAAGTGAGTTGAGAAGTGATCACAATCTATTGTGAACAAAAACACAAGCAAAGTGATAAAAATTTATTATAAAGAAGATTGAGTGGATGATCAACACGAAGGGAGTTGAAGCTTCCTTGTAAGTGGTAGCTTACAGAAGATCAAGTTAAAGCTTGGTTGAATTTTTGGGAGTTGTAGCTTGCAAGCAAGTGGTGGATTACAGAAGGTGAAGTGGCATCTTAAATTTTTTTGCGTTGTAGCTCTATGTTGAGTGGTTGCTCAACAATGAAACCAATTGTAACATTTACAGGACATTCTTGTCCAAGATAGTTCTTTGGTTTTAGTGGTTTTTTCTCTCTTGAAGGTTTTCCCACATTACATAGTGTGTTCATGTGTGTTTTCTTGTCTCTCTCTCTCTCTCTATCATGTTTTAATATTCATGCTTCATCATGGTTAAGATTTTTTAATTATGGTTGGTTGAAGAATGGTAAAATGGTTCAAAATTTTGTACAAACACTGATTCATCCCCTCTTAGTGTCTATAATTTCTAACACTCTTGACATCTTAAAGGTTATTTTTTCTAGGATATTCTTGAAATCTTCCAACTAGACCAACTTCTTACATGATATCAGGCCTAAATGCAGTTGAATATAATAGGTTGCCTATCATGGATTTGTATGTGGTCTGATTTACTTTTGGTGAGTTGTCATCCTTGCTGAGTTTTCATCCTACAACCATTGGAGTACTTATTGGTTTATAATTCTCCATTTTAAATCTCTTGAGCATCTCCTTGATGTATTTTTCTATGATATGAAGATACCTTCTTTGGATTGACTGATTTACAGTCCTAGGAAGAATGAAAGTTCTCCAAGAATTGACATTTCAAACTCCTTCATAACCTCTACAAATCCATGTGACATGGTCTCACTATCACTTCCAAATATTATGTCATTAAAATAGACAACAAGTAATAGGTGACCTTATTCCTATTATGTCAACTACTCCTTTTCTAAAGCCTTGATCAATATAATATATCTCCAATATGTTGTACCAAGCCCTAAGAGCTTACTTAAGACCATATAAAGATTTATTCAATCTATACACATAGTCCTTGTCCTTTGTGAGTGAAAATCCATCAGGTTGTTCAATGTAGACTTCTTCATTTAAGTTCCCATTTAAGAAGGTTGACTTTACATCAATTTGATATACTTTGAATCCTTTGTATGTTGCATATGCCAAGAAGAGTCTAATGGCCTCCATTCTAGCCATAAGAGAAATTTTTTATCAAAATCCACTCCTTCAACCTGAGCATATCCTTTGCAAACCAATCTTTCCTTATTCCTTGTGACTTCACCTTTTCATTGAGCTTGTTTCTAAATACCCACTTGGTTCTAATGATGTTCTTATTCTTAGGCCTAGGGACAAGTTCCCAAGTCTCATTTTTCTCTATTTGGTCCAATTCTTCATTCATTGCATCAATCCAATTTTGGTCCTTTCTAGCTTCCACAACATTCTTTGGTTCAATATTGGATAGGAGAGCAATGTTCTCTTGATCTTGAACACTCTTCAAATCTTCTTCTTGTTTGTATGCCTACTTCCTTGTTACCTATGATCTGATTTAGAGGATGATCTCTCTTACCCTTCTTTGAGTGAGATTTTTGTTTAGTCTTTATAAATATTCATCCTCTTCTTCTCGATTACCTTTTGTAACTTCATCATCATCCTGATTTTCTATCCTTTGAGGAGTCTCCTTAGACTAAGATTTGGTCATGCTTGGATGTGTTTCATCAACTATGATGTTTGTAATCTCTACTATCTTTTTCTAATTTTTATTGTAGCACCTATATGTTAAACTTAGTAAGGAATAACCCAAGAAGATTCCTTCATCACACCTTGAATAAAACTTTCCAAGGTTATCTTCATCTCTTTTGATAAAGAACTTGCTTCCAAACACTCTTAGGTGCTTCACACTTGTAGGTCTTCCTCTCTAAAGCTCATAAGGAGTCTTCTTGTTGTTTATTCTTATTTGATATCTATTCAAGATGTATACTATTATGTTAACTACCTCCCTCCAATAACCATCTGACAAATTTGACTCATTCAACATGGTTCTTGCCATTTCTTGCACATTTCTATTCTTTCTCTCCACTACCCCATTTTGTTGAGGTGTTCTTGCTACTAAGAACTTCCTTCTTATCCCATGAATCTCACAAAACTCATCAAACTCATTTGACCAAAATTATCCTCCTCTATCAGATCTCAAGCTCTTGATATTTTCTTTTTCTCATTCTCAACTAGGGATTTGAATGTCTTGAACCTTTCTAGTGCTTCTAATTTCTCCTTAAGAAAAGAAACCCAAGTCATTCTTGTGAAGTCATCAATTAGTAGCATGAAGTAGCTTTCTCCTTGAATTCTCTCAGTCCTTGTTGGTCCAACAAGGTCAATATGAATCAACTCAAGAGGTATTATAGTAGAGTACTCCTTGGATTTAAAGCTTCTTCTAGTTTGTTTGCCATGTAGACATACTTTGTAAAGTGTATCAGTAGGTTTAGTGATCTTGGGAATGTTTCTCACACATCCCTTGGAGATAATCTTAACAAGATTTTCAAAATTAAGGTGTCCTAATCTCTTATGCCAAATCCAACTATCATCCACTTTACTTGTAAAGCATTTCTCCTTGTTCATCTCTTTCAAAACATACATGTTGTTCTTGGTCCTTTTAGCCTTGCCTGATTTTATATTCATGGTATTACATCCTTTATCATGAAACACCACATTGTATCCTTGCTTACACATCTGAATCACACTTAAAAGGTTATGTTTCATACCTTCTATGTATAAAACATTCTTATTGGTTGTATTTTCATTGTCGAGGATACATTCACCCTTTCCTATAATGCTAGTTGTGTTATAACCAAATCTTACTATTTTTGATGCATTATCTTCTAATGAGATGAAATTTCCCTTGTTCATTGTCATATGACTTGATCTTCCACTATCTATGTACCATTCCATGTCTTCATTTTGAGTATGAAAACTAGTTTGAGCTATTAGACGTTGATCTCTCTTAGTGGAATCAATTTTAGCAACATATACCTTCTTGTCTTGCTTTGGAACTCTCTCATAGAAAAATTTTACCATGTGACCAGAACTTTGATAGTTATAACACCTCATTCCATTTTTGCTTCTCAAGTGACATGAGTTAAGGTGCCTTCCATGACCTTTTTCATGTCTCCTACATCTTTAAGCTTTATGTCCAAAAATATTGGAAGAAAAACAATAGCCATAGAAAGAATGAGTGTACCTTAGTGCATGATGTTGCTTTCTTGAGCTCGAACTTTTCTTGACATTATTGACAACAAAATTCCTGGCTTCATGTGGTTCTTGAGTGGTGTTGACTTCAATCTCACTTTGGTTGTCTCATCATTCTTGTGACCTGACTTGTAACCTATGCCATTTTTATCATCTAGAGACCTTTGATTCATTAAAAGATCATATAGAAGATTGTAGATCTTATCAAACCTCTTGAATTCATTCATCTTGCTGTCCTCTAATCTATTTCAATATTTATAACCTCCATCTCCTTGTTAATTTTGAGACATTATTCTTCTTTAGCTTTAAAGGATGTTGATATCAGCTCAAGTTGTGATTCAATTTCTTCAATACTTTCTTCATGCCCTCTGTCATTCTTTCTCATCTTTTTCTCACAAAGGATGATTTACTCTTCATAGTCTCTCAACATTGACTTCACCTTTTTATTCTTCTTCCTTTGGAGCTTCAATTCTTTTAGAGAACTAACTAGTTAAACTTCAAGATTTACTTTTACATCTTCCTCATCTGAGTTGTCTTCTTTAATCTGAATTTTAATTTTTAGTTGCTTGTAGAGGTTTTTTCCAATACCATGAATAGATTCTTAGATTGAGTAGCTTCATATTCACTTTTAGACTTGTTGGATTCACTTGATTCAAATGAACTTGAGTCCTCTTTGGTATATAAGTTCTTCTTGTTCTTTAAGTACTTTTTCTTACCTTCATTTTTCTTAAATTTATTCTTGTGCTTATGATAAGTCTTATCTTAATTTCCATGCTCATCTTGATATTCCTTGCTCTTTTTAGGAAATTTGGAATCAAAATTCCCCACTTGACCACAACTAAAGCATTTGAATGAAAGCTTCCCCTTGTATTTTTTGGCATGTTGTGATTTAGGTATTGTCCTTGATGTAAGATCCCATTAATGACAAAGTAAATGATGGAGTAGGGTAAGATAATGCTCAGAGTGATGATGTCACGGATATTTAAGTATGTTCTTGATTTTATAAGTTGATTCAATGAGAATTTCTTGTTCTAAGCAAGCCTAATCAAGTGACCTAACTAGCCTAGGTGATGGTGTATGGTGGTTAGAGCTTATTGGTGGATTGAGGAGCATGTTGGAAGCATGGAGAGCATGATTGGAGAGTTTTTAGGAACTCATAAGAGTTCCAGGGTACATGTATAGGTTCAAGACCAAGTTTCAAGTACTCATTTGAACCAAGTATGGGTGCTTTAGGAGGTATGAGATTGAGTTGTGGAGTCATGTGATCTCATGGATGAATTTAGGAAGTTGTTTCATGATGTACCATGTATGTTAGGAAATTTTGGAGAGTTTATATGATGAGTTATGAGGTTGTTTCAGTTGACCCTAGCCTAGACAATGCAAAACCCTAAGGGCTAGCTATGAAAATGAGATAGTATGGAGAGATATTTGTGACATGGTAATGATTATAGATATTAGTAGGATGTGTCATGATGTTGTGGGAAAAATTAATGTTTCCATGATGATTAGTTTTCAAGTTATGTCAGTTTTGGTGAAACGGGGTCAAGAAGAAAGTAATTTCTAGCTCCAATTGCACCTTCTAATGCTCATCCTGAATTGTGTGATTTGCATGGGACGTTTTAGATTTTAGGGATATTTATACATTGAGTCCAAAAGGTTTCAAAAAATAATGAGGTCATTTCATCATCACATTTTTATAAAAGAATGTTAAGAAGGTAAATAAATTTTTGTGTGCTTGAAACCCTAGCTCAAAAGTGGTATGAGAGAAATTCATCCTAAGTGGCTAGAATTGCTTTATAGTCCATGTATGATTATTGGATCATATATATGACTCTTCCAGGTTTATAGACCGATATGGTTGAGATTTTGGTGATAAGTCAACCCCACTCTCAAATAGGCATGTTTCAATAAGTTCAATTTGGTATAAGATTGTTTAAAGGAGTTGTAAACTAAACGGACATTATGGTGTGTATGTGAGTTTTTATTGATGTAAATTATGGTTTTATGTCATGGCTAATCTATTAAATTTTCAAGTATGTTTCATTTTTGTTGGTAGCAAAAGGACAGTTTCAAGCGATTTTCATATATGCCCTTGGTTGAAGGCCTTCCACTTCAATTCATATTTTTTTAAGCGGTATAGTTTTGATATCATTATGAGTTGATTTGATGAGGTTTCCAGTCATTTTGTGAGTAAGAAGGTTTCTTTCTTTTCATGATAGGACTGATTTTTCTGAAAGTTTGAGTTGATTGGAGCATGGGATGAATGATTTGATGATTTCCACCACTGGTAAAATGCATAGGGTTGAATTTTGAATCTATTGAAATAATTTAGAGGCCTTGAAAGTATCAAAAAGGGTGCAAACTAGTTGAGTTTTCAAAATGGGTTTTGGGTAGCCTATTTTGGGGAATACAAACATAGCTATGGTTTGAGCATATGAATGTTTCATGAGGTATAAATTTCATATATGTGTTCTACATATATGAAATTTGGTCACATGCCATAGTTGAGATCATCTTGGGTGGTCTTGAGGCCCAAAGGTGAAATCAAGATGCTGATAGTAGCTATTTTGTGAAGGATATGAGCCAGTGGGCCCATTAAATGAAATATTTGATTGGTTAAAGTAAATATGTGATCATGTATGATGTTTTATGATATATTACTCATGTATGGTGATTTTTTTAGCTTTACCAAGTATGGTTTTGGTATTAGTGGATTTTTAGCATCCTAATGATGGGGTTTTGATGTTTTTGGTGCTGGCTGATGAATTTAGGCATGGCTAACCTTTATGGGTCTTATGTGAACATTTTTATGATTAAAATGGGATTTAATTAAGTTAGTATGGTATAAATAAAGGAGGGAAGAATAACCATTTTGAATTTGAATCAATGAGAGCTTATAAAAGTGATGTTTTGGGTGCAATTTGCAACTATTTGAGTGAGCATGAAAAGTGTGACCTAGGTTTGATATTTTTACAGCTAAAAATAAATTTTTTGAGATCTGATAAATTGTGTGAGAGGTATAATAATGATAGAAAGAGTGTGTGTAAGGGTTTGTTGTATTGAAAAGTGAAGAAAGTGCAAGGTTGTGCAAGTTTAAAGACCTAGAGTTTGAGTAAGAGTTTGAATGTGTTTAGAGCCAAATCTTGTGATCACCATCAGCTGATTTTTACAACATATCATCATTTATATCTTCATAAAAATATTGTGTAATGATTCATATTCATTCATGTCTCTTGTTGTGAATAATGTTAATAAGGGTTTAGGGGTTGGTACTCCTTATGGGGTTGGTGCCTCACTAAAGAAATCTCTTGCGATGTGTAATATTCAATTGATTCTTTGTTACATGTAATATCAGAAAAATTTCAATGTTTTTTCTTCCCCATCGGGTTTTCCACTTAGATATGGTGTTCTTGTGTTGTGTACTTTGTTTCATTCTCTTGTGATTGATGTTGCATATCTTAATAAACACACATGGTTATAAATGATGTGTGGAAAATATAATTGATGAGTGTATGGTTTGGTTAATGAAGTAAAAAAATTTGTAGGACTGATTCACCCCCTCTTAGTCCATTGTGTTTCCAAAAATTTGTATCAGAGTGGGTCCTTGCAAAGTAATTTTAGTAACTTGAAGGAGATCCTTTAGAGCACAAGAAATGGGTAAGTATACAAATTTTGAAGTAGCTTTAGGAAAGAGGAATGAAGTAGTTTAGTATATGATTTATTTCTTACAAGTTAAGATCAAGGAAATGGAGATAGAGCATGATCAAGCCATCAAGGGTTTGAAATCTCAAGTGAAATTTTTGTCTAAATACCTAAAGGAGAAAGAATATCCTTGTTCCAGGTATGAGGAAAAATTGAGAGTCCTAGAATCATATTTGGAGAGTGCATCTAATAAATCGAAGATGTATGAGAGACTTGAGAAAATATCCAGTTCTCTTGATGTTGTTTTATTAGGTGAAAGAGCCATAGATGACAAAGAAATCCTAGGGTTTGAAGGAAAACATGCAAAGAGTGATGGTGATGTTGGTCCAAGTACCAAATCAAATGAGAAGGTGACCAAGAAGACTGATTTGAGAAGGTCTAACTTAGTTAGACAAACTATTGCTATGAGGTATGGTAGTTCCTTCAATGGATATTGATTTTGGTCATAGAGATAGAGATTGCAAAAGGAGGTCTCTTAGGATTGATAAATATCTCTTCTAAGGTGAATGCTTTTCTTTTTGTGAGTATGGTCATAAAGCTAAGGATTTTGGATGGAACTTAAGAGTGTTTAAATAAATAAGAAAGAAGAATGGTTTTTTACATCATAAGTGTCACAAGAAAGGTCATATTGTAATATTTTGTCACCAAATAGGACCTTTTGGGTATACTTGCAGCTTTCAAGCTCAAAATGGAAAGTTTTTCAAGAAGAATACTCTTATGAAAGAGTCTAACGATGTCAGTCAGATCCTAAGGGCATGAAGATGGTTGTTCAAGCAAGAGAATTTAAGGAAATTGAATCTCTATCTAAAGTGAATTCTAATCAACTGAGATTTGTCAAAGAAATGTCCAAATCATTTTAAGGAGGTATGTTTTCCTTAGTGGAAGGGCTTAGAAGTAAAGAAGACCACATGTGCCTAACAAATTCATTATCCTATACATAAGAAGCTAAGGATTCTAGGAGTTTGGAACACTTGAAGTGTTGTAAGGTATGTTAATTAATCTCATATGTTCATGTGTCTTTGAGTCCTTGTTGATATATTTCTACTATGTTGTGATGTGTTCTTGCTCTTGGTTTTTCCATCATGTTCTATCAAAGAGTATTGGTTCTTGTCACAAGTTTAGTGTGTTAAACATATCTCAAACATGTTAAAATGGTGGTGAATCTAAGTCTATGATTCAATTCAATATTGTGAAGGATTCATTCCAAGTGTGTCACATCATGGTGTGGTTGTAGGAGTATCTGTAGGTATGTGTGTAAAGGTAATGGTCTTGTACCTTGTCCTATGTTGATAAATATTTTTGAGTTCATAATTTTGTTCCAAGTCTAAGAAGTATGTACTTGTGTCTACATTTCAAGATGAGTAGTATGTGAGTCACATTTTTTCCTTGATTCACGATTGAAAACTATGTATAAAGGTCCTCAAATTCTAAGTCAAAGAATGAAGGAATGTGATATTGTCATGAAGTAGTATGGGTCGAGCTTAAAGGTTTGATATCACTATGTCATAGTCTATATGGTGTCACAAATAGTTGTTCAGGTCTAACACCGATTGAAAAGGAGCTCCAAGGTAGTCATTTGATTTGTAAAGTATTGTCTTTATTTAGTATAAAGGGGTTGATCAAGGGTTTGCATTGAAAAGAGTTATTCATTGTGTCTAGATAGCTGAGATCTGAATTTGACATTAGTCTAAAGAAGAGTTAAATTACATAGTCATGCTCTTGAAATTCACTATCATGGTTGATGTATGTGTGAATATAGTCAAGAAGTACCTCAAAATTTACATAGTCTGAGTCGGCAATGATGATTCATGCATAGAGTCATGTATGTCATCAAGAGGGTCAAGGTTCAAGTGGTCTAAGAAGGTTTTTTTGACCTTAAATTGTCTATAGAAGTCAACCCGAGAATCAATATTGTGTCTCTAAGGTATGTTCATTGTAATTTTATTCATGTTTGACTTGTATGAGCTATATTTGCCTTGAAAAAGCATGGTTTTGGTTTAGGGTCAACTTCATGAGTCATGTTTTAGGGTGGAAGAGATTTTCTAAACATGGAAAGTATCTTTGTGTTGGTCAATATGTTGATGGTTTGTTTGAGTTGTCTATAAGGACTGTCATGCTAAAGATGAGAGAAGTGTCATGTATTGAAGTAAGTGTACCTCGGTCATAATCTTGTGGAGGTATACATTTAGTGCTTGTCAAGACATTGTGTCTCAAAAGTGAAAATGAAGTTTGAGATATGATTTGTGTTTTGAAATGTGTCTTAAGATCTATAAAGGAGGTAATATATCTAATTTGCATTCTCAAGTGATCCATGATGAAAAATATATTGAGCTACAGGTGAAATTTTTTTGATATAAGGATTCAAGGCATGAATTTTATATATGGTGATAAGGACATAAGGAGATAGTGCATAATAATCAAGGGATATTAGTGAACTTGGTATAAGGTGGTTCTCTACCACAACGGAACGAAAAATTTTCATGCTCTGGGTTATAAGGTTTCTAGAGAGCATTATAAAAGGCTAGCTACAAGTATGAAGATGCACAAGGATGTCAAAGTTTTATCTGAGAAAGTGTTTCAAGTGTTCTCGTTATTGATCCAAATCATTTATGACAGAGAAGGAGAATGTATGAGGAAGATTTCTTACAACTACAAGCCAATTCAAAGGTAAAATATGGTTTAGAGGTTTTTCATAAGGAGCTACATGTATAAGATGATTGTATTAAGTGTTCAAAAATGTTTATAGTGTCTCTTAAGGACTATGATGTGCATCTAAATATGTATAATAGGTTGAACTATAGTTTTGGAGTGATTTCTAGATTAGGAAAGACTCTAACCATGAATGAAGACAAACAAAGTTGATAGTCTTGAAATTTTACTTGAAAATTCTATAGATGGCTTATAAATATTGATGCATCAGGTATGTGGAACATCAAGTGAGGTGTCATGACTGAAGTGATGTCTCCATAATGATACTAGTGTTGTCAAGTTTTGTGCATTGATAAGGAAATCTACAAGTGTGTAAGGTATAAGGCATGAATCTTGTGAAAATATTAGTGAGTTACTGATTAAGGTACATTATGCATACTATCATGGCGTAAAATTTTCATGCTGTAAGAGATTTTGTTTGTATGATTGAAGGTATTATTGATGTTGGTCTAAGAATGAAAGGAAGACATGGAAGATTGATACTTCTCAAGTATAAACTATTCTCAGCTGTAAATCAAGTGTGACTCATGTGTTATCAAAGAATGAAAATTTTGTGTGTTAGTGCTCCTTTATATGGTCTATAGAGTTCTGTGAAAAGTAAAGATCCTTTAAAAAATTAATGAGATATTGAAGGTTATAAAGGATAAATATGATGATGTTAAAAGTGTTCAAGTGACAAAGAAGTCTATGATTAGGTCTCGTATATGCAAACTATGTGATGCATAATATGTGCATAGTGTGAATACTCCAAGAAGATGTAAAATGTAGTCTACATGTTTATTAATGACTAGAAGATGGTTTATACAAGTTTGTTTGAGGATCAACAAAGAGGTAGTAGAGTTTTAGTCCTGAGAAGTCTCTCCGAGGAAGGTGAGATCCAATATGGTCATCTTATCAAGTGAGTAAGTGGTTTAGAGTAGCTTGAATGATAGGGTCAATATCATAATAGCTAGGACTATGAAGATGAGACATAGGTATGCCAATTTTTCATCAAGAAATGTAGATGTAATGAGCTAAAAGGGTTATATGTCGAGTTTTAAAATTTTAGGAAGGTATTCATGGGATTAATTTTAGTGAAATGGCACAAGTATCCCTATAGGTGACTAAGGTATGATGCTATAATTTGATCAATGAATGAGAATGAGGTATGAAGGTTCTAAAAATGCTACCATCTAAAGGGGAGCCTAGTTTTTTTATTCATGGAAGGGTACTAGGTGCTAAAATAAGATGTGCAAGTCAAAGAAATTCAGGTATGTTCAGAAGTAGACAAATTTTGATTGATGGTTTCAAGGATTTGGTGAATTATGTGCAATGTAGTAGTGTTCTACAAGCTTTAAGAAGTCTTAAGGACATAGGGAATCCATTATTGTCATGTTCTTGAGGTTATAAGGTGGTCTAAAGCTTGAATATGGTGTGTTTGAATTTGTAAGACAAACAAGGTCAAGTGTTAGTAGGTAATTCCTAAATAAGTGTGGAATAGCATGAATAAGGGTAGAAAACACTAAAAATGTAGTTCAAGGACTATGGTATGAAGCTAAGTCATTTTCAAGGCAAGTTTGCAAGGTATGTTATAACATTTTTATGTTATCTACTAGAGTAGGGTGCTATAAGGCCAAGGGGAGTCATAATGAATGAATTCATGAGGTATATTGGTCTCTAGAGCATGCCAAATATTTTCAAGAATGCACTGAGAATGTTGTTTAGGGACAATGGTCCTAAAGAAGGTTTTGTAAGCATTAGAGGCAAAAATAGAGCTTGGGTGTACAATGCCAAGATTTGCATGGTTGAAAGGTGGATGATGGTGTTATATCAAAAATTATAGGTATGATGATTATTTATTCATGATTATTGGCATGTTTAGGTTTTGTATATGCTTTTCCCAAGGGGAGTACTATGTTTTCATGCTTGGAAAATGGCAAAAAATAAGTTTTGAGTAAAATTTCAAGTTTTGTGAGCTAGAATGAGATCTTTTGTTGATGTTTCCAAACAAGAGGTGACCATATGAATCTAAGAAAGGTGAATAATATGCACACACACGTATTCCTTTTTCATTATTGTGATAAGGGGGAGAAATTTAGGTGGTTTTCCATCAATGACAAAGGGGAGATTGTTGGCATATTGTGATTTAGGTGTTGTCATTGATGTAAAATCCCATTAATGAAAAATTGGATGATGTATTAGGGTCAGATGATTCTCAAAGTGATGATTTCATGGAGATTTAGGTATGTTATTTGTTGCATAAGTTGATTCAGTGAGAATTACTTGTTCTAACAAGCCTAATCAGGTGACCTAGCTAGCCTAGGTGATGGTGCATGGTGGTTGGAGATTCTTGGTGGCTTGAGGAGCATATTGGAAGCATGGATATAATTATTAGAGAGTGTTTAGGCATTCACATGAGTTATAGGGTATAGGTACGGGTTAAAGACCAAGTTTCAGGGGATCATTTGGACCAGCTATGGGTGCTTTAGGAGGTATAAGATTGAGTTGTGAAGCCATGTAAGCTCATGGATGCATGTAGGAAGTTGATTCATGATGTAATAGGTATGTTATGACCTTTTGGAGAGTTTTAATGATGAGTTATGAGGTTTTCTAAGTTGACCCTATCCTAGACATTACAAAACCCTATGGGATAGTTATACAAATAAGATAGGATGGAAATATGGTGAGATATGCATGATATGGTGATGATTTTAGATGATATTAGAATGTGTCATGATGTCATGGGAAATAATTTAGGTTTCCATGATGAGAATTTTGTAATTTATGTTATTTTTTGTGAAATAGGGTCAAGAAGAAGGTCATTTCTAGCTCGAAATGCACCTTTTGATGCTCACCCTGAATTTTTGCTTTTCATGGAACCTTGTGGCTTTTAGGGATGTTTTTTCATTGATTATAGAAGGTTTAAACAAATAATGAGGTCATTTCATCATCACATTTTTATGAACAAATGTTAAAAAGGTAAACAACTTTTTGTGTGCTTGAAACCATAGCTCAAATGCAGTAGGAGAGAAATTACTCCTAAGTGGCCATAATTTATTGATAGTGAATTAATGATGATTGGATCATGTATAGGAGTCCTCAAAATTTCTAGAAAGGTATGGTAGAGCTTGTGGTGATGAGTGGACCCCACTCAAAAAGGCATATTTCTGAAGATGTTTAGTTTGGGACAAGGTTATAGAAATATGATTTAGATTAATTTCCAGTGATATAGGTTTGGTATCATTATAAATTTATTTGATGAGGTTTCCATGTCAATATGTGAGAAAGAAGGTTTCTTGCTTTTCCAAGACAGAACTATTTTTTCAAAAAGATTGAGCTAATTGCAGCATGAGATGAATGATTTTATACTTTCCACCAACTGTAAAGTGAATAGGGGTGAATTTAGAATCTAGTTAAGGAATTTATAGGAATTTATAGTATCAAAAAGGGTACAAACTAGTTGAGTTTGCAAAATGATTTTTTGAGCATCTTGTTTTAGTGAAGACAAAAGTAGATGTGGTTTGAGCATGTGGATGTTTCATGAGGTATAACTTGAATAGATGTGTTATAAATGTTTTGGAATTCCATATAGTGGTCACATGCCATAGTTTAGATCATCTTTGGTGGTCTTGATGCCCAAAGGTGAAATCAAGATGTTGATAATAATTGTTTTGTGAAGGATATGCGCTAGTGGGCCCATTAAATGAAATATTTGATTGTTTAAAGTAAATGTGTGACCATTTATGATATTTTTATGATATATTACTCATGTATGGTGAATTTTTGAGCTTTACTAAGCATGCTTTTGGCATGAGTGGATTTTCTCACCCCGGTGATATGGTTTTGAGGTTTTTTGGTGCATGGTGGATGGTTTTAGGCATGGATGACCTACATGGGTATTATGTGAACATTTTTATGACTAAAATGGTATTTTATTAAGTTTTTATGATCTAACTAAATGAGGGAAACTGATCTGTTTTGAATTTTAATCAAGGAGAGATTATAAAAGTGATGTTTTGGGTGCAATTTGCTATTAGTTGAGTGAGCATGAACAGTGTGACCTAGTTGTGAGAGTTTTGAAGGTAAAAAAGTGTGTTTTGATATTTTAGAAAGTTTGTGAAAAGTTTAATAATGATAACAAGAGTGTGTGCAAGGGTTTGATGCATTGAGAAGTGAAGAAAGTGCAAGTTTGTGCAAGTTTGAAGACCTAGGGTTTGAGAAAGGGTTTGAAGGTGTTTGGAGCTGAATCTTGTGATCACCATCAACTAAGTTGTTGCAGCATATCATTAATGATATATTCATCAAAATATTGTGTGATGAGTCATATTCATTCAAGTATCTTATTTTGATTAATATCAACAAGGGTTTAGGGGTTGGTGCTCCTTGTGGGGTTGGTGCCTCATTAAAGAAATCTCTTGTGATGTGTAATATTCACTTGAGTATTTGTTGTGTGTAATATCAACAAAGATTCAGTGGGTTTTCTTCCCCATGATGGTTTCCCACTTAAATATGGTGTTCTTGGGTTGTGTACTTTGTTTCATGCTATTGTGATTGATGTTGCATATATTAATAAGAACACATGGTTATACATGATGTATGGACAATCTAATTGATGAATGCATGGTTTAGTTAATGAAGTAAAAATAATTGTATGACTGATTTAACCCCCTCTCATTCCATTGTGATTCCAACAGTATTTTCTGGACCCTCTCTTCAACCTTCTAATAAACATTACTTCTATCTTCTCATCAACCTCCTCCATGTCAAAATCAGATTTGCTCTTCTTTGTTCGAATTTTTATCAAATTTGAATGCAACCTATTTTTTGATAGGAATTTTTTATTTTGTTATAATTTCATAGGAATTTATAGTACCATGTAATTCATCCATCTTTCGAATGCTCAAATCCTTTGTTTATTCTACTATTGAAACCTTAGAGTCATACTTAGGTGTTAGAGACCTCAGGACTTTTTGAACAACCATTGTTTCCTCTACCTTTTCTCCTAGTCCTTTGATAAGGTTTATTATTTCATTAACCATCTATAAGTAGGATGTAAATATTTCATATTCCTTCATTCTTAGGCTCTCAAATTGACCATGGTAGGTTTGCAATTTGGCTTGCCTTACTTTTTCATCTCATTCATAGATGGTCTTCAACTTTTCTGAAATCTCTTCTACATCTTTATAGTGTATGAATTAAACAAGATATGATTCTGCCATTCCACATAGGATTGCATTCATTTCCTTTTTTATCACTAGCCTTATTTCCTATTATATCAGTTGAAGGCATGGCTAGAATGGTATAACCATCAACTATTGATTGTCATATGTCAAAACCTAAGGACATGAGATATGTCTTTATCCTAATGATCCAAAAGGCATAATTGGATCCATTGAAGAGAGGTTCCTTGGAAGTATAAAAACCTATTTGATTGCTAGCCATGCTTGTGCTTGTTGGATCTCCTTTACGTTGTTAACATTACCCTAAAGGACATGTTATCCATTTTTACTTCTCTGGTAAAAATGAACAACTTGGAAAAATTGGACTTGGGCAGCTTCATGGAGCTTCAATGGATGAATCTATAGATTTTAGGTAACTTTCATTATGTTTGGGCACTTTTAGTCATTTGATGATGTTCCCCTCTCAATAGTATTCAAAAGTCCGCACTTAGCCAAAAAATTGCAAAAATGATTAAAATTGGGAGGTTGGTGGGTTTACATAGTTGCATTACTTCTCAAAAGCAACTCAAGTAAAACACCTCAAAAACATGATCCATTACCTTCTTTACTGAGAGATTCGGTTGCTCTACTACTTAAAATAAAAAATTAAAGCAATTGTAAAACCCCACAAATCTAGGGAAGAGGAGTTGGAGTAATGTGGGTTTGTGGTGCTACTTTAATTCTCAAAGTAATCAAGAAAATAACTCTAATAAACACAAGTAGGCACTTCTGAAATCCTACACATAGGGAGGATAGCTTTTTATGGATTTGGATCGATCCAACCGTGAAGAAGTGGGGGTGCACAAAGCCGAGTATATCTATCCCTAAATACCATAAAACAAAGTGGAGTTATGCAGGTTTTCAACGTGGTATTACTTTGAAGCACCACTTGTTTAGAAACCAGAGCATAGTAATCTAAAAACCCACATGCCAAGTGACGAAGGAAGTATTACGGGTTTACAATCCACACTTACTATCAAATAATGATAGGTTGGGATGCCACAAAGCTAAGAATCCCATAAACCACGCAAAGAAAAAAGGAGGAGAGTATTGTAGGGATGTGACCCCTGCTTACTAAAAATTAGTGGGGTCGTAAACCCACCAAGTAAAGTATTTTCATAACCCCGCAAAAGCAAGTAAATGGTGAGTAGGAGTGATGCCGAGTTGTGATGGGTGTTTACTTCAAATCAAGGAACATGTGTAAACCTAAGAAGAGTAGTTGTTAAAACCCCGCAGACAAAGAAGAAGGATAATGGGGCTTTGTGGAGATCCCAAGGGCATTTAATTCCAGTGGTGGCCTAAAAATGCAAAGCAAAGCAAAAAAGTAGTGTAGGGTCATAAACCCATAAAAAGGAAGAGATAGTGGTGTGAGCATCCCATGGGCAATAACTTGACGTAATGGCACCTCAGGAACTTGATTTTCCATAACTCACTCCCCAAGGCACCAAATCCAATAAAATTAGACTTTATGGAAACATCTTTCCAATATCTTCCTCATGAAACAATAAAATATGAAAAGTAGGTGGGGTTGGTGAGAAGAAAAAAATAAATGTCTCAGATTCAAAATGCAACATTCCAGGCAGTTGAAAAGGCATTTAATGGAAGCATGGGAGTGGATTTGTTCTCCAACAAGCTAAAGAACATGGAGGGATGGGGTTTGTAGGTTCACCATGATGTTTTTCAGTCATTTAATGACCCTTAGTTAGTGGTTGGAAGAAGATTTTGGGATTCACATTTTTTCTCTTTCTTTCTTGGATATATTGTAAAAAAGGGTCTCATTTTATGGTTGGACGTTTTGGTTATGTTGTTGCCCTCTTCTCTGGTATTGCTTGCATGTAAATGATCTCTTAGCCTCATTTTATACATTGTATGGTGGATTCATGCCTCATCTCTTCATTGTAATATACTTTGTAACAATATGAATCAATAAACATAAGTTTTGTGGTTATTTCAGCGCCCTAGCTTTGTTATTGCATTCTCTTGCCTCTCTATCATATTTGTAGGTATTTTGTGCATGTATTTTTCTCCTTGCAGGGTCTAATATTGTTTTACTTTTATGGAAATGGTGTTTTGAGTGCTGTTGTGGACTGTGGTGTTGTATTTTCCCTCTCCACCTCCATTTTCTCCCATTTCCACTCATTAGGAAGTGTCCACACCACCCTTCTCTTGGTGTTATCACCCCTTAGTGTAGGATTTCTTTATTTCATGCATTTTCCTTCTCGATTGTCCCTTGAAATCATAGGATATGATTAGATGTATTTCCATCATTATGAGTACTTTTAGTGTTATTTTAGGAAGAGGAACCAACCTTCTCTAGAGAATTATCTCGCCATTTCAAGGTCCCACACTGAGATAATTCCTTGTTTCCCAAAAACAATGATTACCCATTCAATCCACTTGCGATAAAATCGAGGGTGTTTTTTTGTGATAACATTTTTGGAACACCCAATGGGACATCAAAAGTCAGTATTTCTATTTTTATCAATTTGATGTGTTCTTATTAAAATTCTAGCCTTTACATTAGCAGTGTCCGGAATATCACGAGGTAAAGCAACTAGGGTCCAAAATCCTACACGTAAAGCAACTGGGGTCCAAAATCCCATAGATAAAGTAACTGGGGTCCAAAATCTCATAGATTAAGTAATCGGGGTCCAAAATCCCACATATCAAGTAAAAACCCACAAAGAAGCAAAGGCGGGAAATTTGAAGTAATGTATGCCCAAAATCCCACAACACTTACGTGACTCCAAGCATCAAAATCTACTAGTTTCAATAGTAAAAGTGTCTCAGTCCATGAGAAGAATCCAAACAAGGTCTAGAACAACAGAAGAAGGTGTATTTGAGTACCTACAACTATCACCAAGAAAGAGGAAGAAGGGGAAGATGAGTTCAAAGATCACCATCTCCACCAAATAGAACTCTTTCAACACCACCACCTAATAGTCTATTCTTACAATCCACCGAGTTATTATACCTATCATAATGGTTTCACAACAACAAAATATAATATTTTTTAACTTCATAGTCAAGAATCCACTTGCTCTCAATGTGCGTAATCCTATTCCAGTGGTAGCTTTAAAAAGAATTCCATTCTTTACTGGGAGAATCACACTTTGCTCAAAGTTAATCATATTTAGTAAATTACAAATGTTTGTGCCATTCAATAATTTTTTGACATGGATGTAGCCATGAAACTTATAGCTTCCTCATTCAAAGGAAGGCTTTACAATATTTTAGGAGTCGACAAAGATGGTCTATTCAAAATTGGAATCAATTGTGCACAACCCTTTGCAATCAGGTTTTGAGAGAGGGGGATAAATTATCTCTATTAAAAAATTGGCCACCATCAAGAGGGCTCTGAATGAACTAATGGAAGACTTCAACTTTAGGTTCTAGAGAACGTGGGATAGAATTCTAGTTCTTGTAAGAACAACTGATAAAGGTGAATTTCTTTACTTCCTAAAAGCCCTTAATTCTGATATTGTTGTTATGGTGTAATCTATGAGAGGTATAACTTTTCGAGGAGCCTATGCATTATCTATTAGAGATGAAAAATTTC
The DNA here is from genome assembly GCA_018340775.1 of Taxus wallichiana var. yunnanensis. Taxonomy (NCBI): domain Eukaryota; kingdom Viridiplantae; phylum Streptophyta; class Pinopsida; order Cupressales; family Taxaceae; genus Taxus; species Taxus wallichiana. The sequence continues at coordinate 351,603,121 of CM031242.1, read as the reverse complement.
TAATTCAAGATGGAAAAATTTCCCCTAGGAAACCAATGCCCATTTACCCGATATTGGAAATCCTTTTTCTAGTCAAACACCTGAATTAGCTCTTATCCCTACTCCAAGAAATCAGAATTCTAATGAGGAATCTACCTCCTGATGCACCTCATTTGAGCTCTAGGAGGTCATGAAACAATTACAAAATCCAAGGAATGAGTTAGTAATAATTAAAAGGCGAAGGCTTAAAATTTTAGACCATATTAGCCTCAATACAACCCAAACAAGCCCCCATATCAACCCAATAAACATTCTTCTCAAGCTGCAAATCATAACCAAATCCAATTCCCTCTGGCTAGGCCATTCCAAATTTATAATCCTAATGCAGCCTCTTCATCTAAAGATCTAGTTCCCATTCAAAATAACCTTATACAGGATTATGAGTGGTTTTTTCCTTGTGGTCACCCACATAACCAAGCAACATGTCCTAATGGCATCCTAAACCAAAATTTAATGGTGCAAAGTGCTTATGCTTCCCAAGAAAAAACTGAAGAAGAAAATCAGTAGCAAACAAACACTCAAGAGGCACCTCAAAGTGACACTTCACTCGTGAATTGGTGAGCGAGATGATTTTTTTGGGATGAATCAATCCCTTCCATAAGGTGTAGTAACAAAAACAAGATTTTAGAAAACAAATATCAAAGAGGGAAATCATCAAATGCATGTCCTTCCTAGCCTTCTCTCACACCCAAATTTACAAAATCAGCCTAATGTATCTTCTATATCGACTCAAGTTCAAGATGAGGTTGCTGCAAGTAAAGGGCAACAAAAGGATAGTGCAGCTCCATTCAATGTCATTAATCAAATGAAGAAAAAAATGTGAGTATATCCATGTGGGAGTCATTTATAATTCCAAGATAAAGGGATTTATTACATGCATCCATGGCTAACTTATCCATCCCAAATGAGCCATCTAAATATCAAGAAAGAGTCCTCACTAATGAAATGCAACGAAGGAGGGTCAACCAAATAATAACGTGAAACCTCCACTATACTACATGTCCTTGATCATTGGGAACAACCTAGTGCACAACTACATGATTGAATCAGGTGCAAACAACTAGTATTTCCAAAGTAGATTGTAGATCAACTAGGCCTCAAGTATGAGCCTATTTCAAAAGGAGTGGTGCAACTATACTTTGGAAAGTAGTGGGAACAGTTGGAATAATCGAGGTCTAAACCTTACACTGCATGTATGTCCCAATGTCACAGTCCCTCAAGATATATATGTGATTGATCTACCTCCACTCTTTTCACTATGCTTATCTAGGGATTTCATTGCTAAGATTGAGGGGTAATTTTTAGTTGAGTGGTCCTACATGCTATTCAAAACTAGATACATATCCAAAGACACCATCAATTTTGAACCAATTTATGCCTACCACATTGATCCTCTTATGCCAAGTCCAATCAATTATAACTAAATAATTTTTTATTAAGAAGATTGTTCATGTACTCAAGAGGCGAGAGACTAAAATTGGAGGCATTCCAGATTTGAAAATTGATGAATGGGCACACAAGAGGCATAGATATGATCCATATAAAGAAATGGAAGAGGCAAATTTGGGTATTTACTACCTACATGAAGAAAATGCACCTCTTCCTAGTGTCACAAAGTCGAGATGGTGAAGATGAGAATGGATTTTGGAATTTTTCTTTGATGGTTCAATAAGCGCATAAGGTGCAAGAGGAGGATCATCAATGATTGTGTCTCCAAAAGGTATCAAATACTACTCTACTTTTAGATTCCAATTTAGTTTCCCAAATAACACAATAGAGTATAAAGTACCTATGCATGGATTACATTGGGAAAGGAAGAAAAATATCAAGAACTTGCAGACATTTGGGGATAGTGAGCTGGTTGTGAATCAAGTTAGAGGAAAAATTCTTCCAAGAATGATCTTCTCAAGAGCTATAAGAACATGGTATGGGATCTCATATAATATTTTGAAGCATTTAAAATCAATTCCATACCAAGGAAGAAAAATTAAGTCAGATAAAATCTTACAACAATTGGGCAAAGGTGTTTGACATTGTTAAGGATATAAAGAAGGACAAGGCACAACCCCATATTATGGTGGTAGTAATATAATATATTTGGATAATAACACAAGTTGGAAGGTGTTTGAAAGTGACCAACAAATCATCAACTTCCTACAAGAAGAGGCTGAGTTATCTTCAAGAAACCAAGACAAGTTGGAAAATCAGTATGGAAATAAGGTGGTCCAAATAAGAACAAACAAGCTACCAAAAGGTCTAGTGACTCTAGAATCAATCTTCAATCCCAATGATCAATTCTGGAAAGAAAAATAAAACATCTTGGTCAAATGCAAATATTTAGAGTCCATTTCAGTCGAGGAAGGAAAAATGCTCCAAATTAGCAAGGTGAGTACTCAACAAGAAAAGTATGATTTTATACAACTTTGTCAAGAATTTCCCTATATATTTGTATGGAGCTATGAATATCTTAGGGGATTTGATCCTAGTTTATCCCAACATACTATTGAACTATATTTCAAGATAAACCTATCGGAAAGAAACAAAGACCGAGAAACCCTCACATAGAGCCTTTAATGAAGAAAGAATTAAATAAGATGATTGAGGAAAGCATCATTTTCCCTATCAAGCACTCATCCTGGGTTACAAACCTTGTGCCATTCTGAAAAAGAAATGGAGAAATCAAGTTGTGTGTGGATTTTAGAGACCTAAATAGAGATTCCCTAAAGGATCACTACCCACTTCCCTTAATGGAGAAAATTCTACAAGTAGTAGCTGGTTCGGAGAGGTTTTCACTTCTAGATGGCTACTCAGGCTACAACTAGATCATGGTGAGAGAGGAGGATCAATTTAAGATAGATTTCACCAAAAAGTGGGGCACATATACTTACAATAAAATGTCATTTGGCTTATCCAATGCTGGAGAAACATTCTAAAGAGCCATGGATATGGAATTCAGAGGACTGATTAACAAGCTTTTTATTATGTATCTTGATGATATTATAATATTTTCCAAGAATGCAACTAACATCTTTCCCATCTTAGGAAATTGTTTGAGAGATGCAGGCAGTTTGGAGTTTCCTAAATTCAAAGAAATGCATATTTTTAGCTCATGATGGTAAGCTCTTGGGTCACATTGTTTCAAAAGAAGGATTAATTACCAACCCAGAGAGATTTGAAGCCATTCTTGCATTGTCACTTTCTAGTCACAAGAATTCTCTCCAAAGTTTCTTAGGAAGCATAAACTTTGTCAGAAGGTTTGTACCTGATTTTTATAATCTAGTTAAACCACCGAAAATGATGTCTTTGAAAAGATAATGGAATTTAAATGGAAAATTGAGGGAAAATACAACTTTGAGGCTATTAAGAAAATAATTTCAAAGGCTCTGAACCTTATCAACCCAGACTTCTCAAAGGACTTCACTCTATATGATTTTGGTGGCTCGGGAGATACAATATCTGGAATACTTTTTGGTACAACTAAACAAGGAAGGTTTGAAGCAACCTATTGTATTCTTCAAGAAGATCCTGGAGGACTATGAGGTAAGATACTCATTCATTAAGAAGCATGTTCTTGTTGTCATAAGAAGTTTGAAGAAATTCAGACATCTAGTTTCAAACAAAAAATCCACTTACTAGTGTCACATGCCAGGTGTGAAGGATTTCCTACTGAACAAAGATTTAAATGAGAAAAGAGTCAGATGGAGTACCCAGGTAATGGAATATGATATTGATATCAAGGTTACTAAATTGGTTAGAGGCAAAGGCTTGTGTGAGGAGTTGGCTTCAAATAAACATGCAAAGTCAAAGGATGAATATGGGGTTGTTCTAGTGCTCCAAGATGATCAAGAACAACAAGTTGATGCTATAAACACATATTTTTGGACTCAAGATAATATCAACCTTATCCATTCCATTCCTTTTGTTCTTGTTGATGGCATTTTATTCAAGAAGGATGTGAATGGAGTCCTCTTAAGGTGCATTATAGCAGATTGAACTAATAAAATATTGCATGAGTTCTATGATGGGAAATCCAAAGGCCACTTTGCTCCAAGATTCACATCTCTCATAATCATGAAGGTTGATTACTACTTGTCCTAATCTCTTCAGTGATTGCTATGCATGGATCAAGAAGTGCAAGAAATGTGCATTTTTCACATGAGAGGAAATGTTAGTAGCTCTTCCACTACACCCAATCTCAATATGCCAACCATTCATGTAGTGAGGATTTGATTTCATTGGGGTCATCAATCTAAACTCAAGCCAAGGCCATAAGTAGATTCTCACAAAGAACTAACTACTTCACCAAGTGGATTGAAGCAGTAGTACTCAAGGAAGCAAATGAGTCGAGCATACTAGATTTATATGAAGGAATCGTAACAAGGTTTAGTGTCCTATATACTATCATATCTGATAATGCTTTAACATTCCTTGGCACTAGAATTTATGATTGGGTTGTAAAGAATGGGATATACTTGAGTACTTCATCAAACTATTACCCCCAGGGTTATGGACAAGCCGAGTCCAAAAATAATAATCTCTTGAGAATCATAAGAAGGACATTAGATGAGAACCAGAGGACTTGGCACACCAAGTTGAAATCAACCTTGTGGGATGATAGAATCACACCCAAGAGATCAACTAACAGCTCTCCCTACAAGCTAGTTTATGGAAAAGAAGCAATACTACCTATATCTCTTGAATTTCCAACATTGAACCTTCTCAAGAAACTAGAGTTATTTGAGTTTGAACCCATGGAAGTTAGATATGTATAACTCATGGAGTTGTAGGAGATGAGAAACCAAGAAATGCAAACAATGGAAAAGATCTAGCCCTAATCAAGAAATGCAAACAATGGAAGCATCCAAGAGGGGGACTTAGTTCTTAAGTGGGATGCTGACAAGGAAAAATAAGGTAAGTATTCAAAGTTTGATTATATATGGAGTGGACCCTACATGATCTCAGGATGAAAGACAAACAATGTTTTCTAGTTGTCAAAACTGGATGGAGAAGAACTACAGATTCCATTCAATGGAATCTATCTTAAACATTGTTACTAAAGTAAAATATCATCTCTGTACATATTAGCTTATATTTCTAATTCCTCCAAGTGCTTTAAACACATTGTTTGTTAGTAGAATAGGTTTCCTTTCCCTAAGTTCTTTGAACAGGTTTTATTGCTTCTAGATGGTCTCTTTGTACATGTTCATGGAGGTTGTGGAGTTGTTTCAAGAAGAGGTTCAAAGTTTAAGGGAAAATTTTCAAATGTAGAATAACTAAACTCATATTTAGAGACAGTTTTAGTCTTCTCATCCTCTTGTATTTTCAAATCGATTACATTTTGAGCTTCTACGACCCTTATTTAATTAGAAAATCGGTTTCGGGGAAGCTTAAGGAATTTCGAGAACAAGGAAATGTCTATGGGAAGAAAGGTTTTAACAATTCCAAGTGCATTCAAATCAGCATGTGATTCTAAAGCTCAACAATGCATCATTTATCAAGAAATCATTTCTTTAGTTCTTCATACTTGGCAGAAATCATATTTTGGGAAAAATTCAAAGCTTCATTTTCAATCTCAACAAATCATTTTATAGAGGAAAGAGATGAAATTTTAGATTCAAAACAATTTTCTACTCACATAAAACTTTGTTCAAAATATTTTTATGATGTGATTGGTCAATTCAATGAAATGCAGATCAACTCTAAGTTCAACAAAGTGCTCCAAGCAGTTCAAGGGTTGTTCTTCAAGATTCGAGATCAATTCATGGTTATCAGGCTAAATCCATACCTAATGGATACTTCAAGACCACTGATCAACTTATCTAGCAAGTATATGTCCCCGTGAGTTGCCAAATTGTTATCCATTTTTACCCCTAGTAAAAAAAGACAACTTGGAAAAATTGGACTTGGGAAGCTTCATGGAGCTTTAATGGATGAATCTATATATTTTAGGTAATTTTCATAATTTTTGGGCACTTGCAGTCATTTGATGGAATTCCCCTCTCTATGGGCTTCAAAATTCCACACTTAGCCAAAAAAATGTAAAAATGATTAAAATTAGGAGGTTGGCGGGTTTACATAGCTGCATTACTTCTCAAAAGTAACTCAAGTAAACACCTCAAAAACATGATCCAAGAACTTCTTTGTGGAGATTCAATATTTCATTACTACTTAAAATAAAGAAGAAAATCAATTGTAAAACCCACGAAGCTAAGGCAAATGAGTTAGAGTCATGCGGGTTTGCAGGTGTTGCTTTAATTCTCAAAGTAATCAAGCAAAGCACTCTAAAAAATGTGAGTAGGGCACTTTTGGAAGCCTCGCAGATAAGGAGGAGAGATTTGTGTGGATTTTGTTGGTGTATATGACTAGACTTGTCATCATTCGACATTTTTCCACCTAGTTGGTTAGACATCTCAATTAGTGAGAATAGGTCATAGTTTGAATAGGACATAAGTTATATAGGTCATAGGGTTGTGTACATGTTTCATGCACAAGAGTTACAAAACTATAACATCCTCATTTTAAGACTTTAGAAACAAGGGAAAAAAATTTATCTTACATAAATTTCTCTGTTCTAAATTAATATAATTTAGAACACACATTCCATTGCCAATCCATCTCATAACAAAAAACCATATGCAATTGTAAATGACTCGGTGAGACACCGATATCTCATTCCATGACTCATGATATTAAACCGATCTCTCATGTTAACTTAATAATGTGTATACTGTGTATACTTGGTTACTTTACCCTTTTAGGGGTACCCAAGTTTTATGTCTAAGAAGCCTATTTGAATATTTGTTAGCGATATTCATCTCGAAATCCCGCATCTTATACTAAGTGACATAGGACAACGCAACCAAAAACTTGCGATACTTTGGCCAAAGTTTTTAAACATGTTTACATTCCTAGATGACATACTCATCAAAAGGAATATGTCCCTCACCACACTTGTTCTGATTATCTAGAATGGTCTTTCCTAACTTCTGTCAATTCAATCTAATTCAAGGTTTCACACTAGACAAGGGCAACAACATGCACTAGTGTGGAAGACTACTCGTGGTGACTAAGGATACATAGACATACTCAATCGAATTACATCGATTGGGTGTGTCTAGTTACCCTAAGTCAACATGAGTTGACCTCAACACTAGATCATGTTTCTATCTCTATTTAGGGTGGGACCATGATTCAGTCTTCCACTTATGTCAATCGAGTTAATCGAACTAAGTGGGGTGTTGAGGCATAGCAGGTTGCATCATAGTATCCTCGTAATGACCCCTGTCATTATGAAGGTACTATGCCACAATTTCTATGTTCCAACATCCAACTAAGTTTCCTCAACTGGACTAACATACTTAAGATTACAATTTTACTAACCCAATTAATCATTATCTTAAAGATTAATGATAACAACACTTTAAGAGTCAACTAAGCATCATTTAACCTAAAAAGGTTACAAGGTGTAAATTACACGAGAGGTAGGTATGTAGATAAAATCTACTTTCCTAACCATTATGAATACATACTTATGTTTATCTTAATCTTATCTATCTATTTCATATGTCGACATGATTGAACTTAATGTTATGAAAGTGTGATCAATAGATCTTTTACTTTAGTTTTGGCTTGTAACAAGCTTATTGAAACTTTACTTTAGACTTCACAATGTTGAATTCTAAATCCTTTTATTATCCTTTTTAAGCATTCCTATTTCAATTAAAAAATCTTCTTAAGGAAAAACAAGCCAACCATCCTCATAATTTAATCATAACACCTAACAATATCTTAAATAAATCTCTTTGTTAAATTACAAGGAAAATATCCTTTTTCCTTTAACAAGGACTAATTTCCTAATTATGAAAATAGATCACATATACTTAAACACTACAAATAATTCATACTCATTTATATAATTCAATCATATTCCCCTTTTACTATTTAAGGATCCACTCAAGAGTATCAACTTAGTTTTTCTCTTTCATTGGAAAATAGATCAACTACTAGAGTAGGTCCTTAAACCAAGAAGCTGATATATTATAAGATCTAATAAGTTTCTTAATCCCATATCACTTAAATACCTAACTTCCCCCTTCATGAATGATATTACTTAATAATATATCACAATTTATGTCAATTAAGGTATCACAATAAAGCAGTAATCAAAAATCATCAAGCCATTCATTTATCAAAAGGGGGTGATCCACTCACTGAACTTAAGAATATTTCAGGGATTACAAAATTTCATTGGATCAATATAAAACTAGCTTTATTACATCATTTTTTCCTAACAAAATTACATTTTAAGTAATATCGCTACATAATCATCATAATAAAGAGACAATTTCTTTAGTAAAATAGATGTAACTTTCTATATGTCTTTCTCCTTTCATCTTTTACGAAATCCATCTACAAAATTGTTAGCACGAGTCAGTTCATATGAACTGAGCATGATAAGCACTATAACATTAAAACATTTTGATTTTATCTAACTGTTTCATAAAAGGAACCCTTTTGTTAATGAAACAATTCCAAAATCACAAATAAATATTAAAAGAAATACTTTCCAAAATATAACAAATCAATAAGGAGAGAGAAAGATCATAGAATCAACAAGAAGTAATATTTAAGTAAGAACTAATTAAATCAACATAATTAATTCTATCTCAAACACCAATATGAACTCATTGCAACTTGCTAGTCATCTAAACAACAATATTAAAGAAGGAAGAAATTCATATTTCCAATCCTAATCTTATCTTCTCAGTCAACTTTCAACTTAAGTTCCTCAACTCAACATTTTTTTTTTCAAGAAGTACAAATATATAAACAACTACCTTTCTATAATAAGTATATTGTTTTGTTATTCAAAAGTTAACAACCTAAATAATAACTGAAAGATCAATCAAAAATATAAATACATTCCATCAAACAATCTTACCTATATTAGGCTCAATACAAAGTTTAAGAATTATATTGATCAAGAACAAGTCCCAACACTAAAGGTGAGAAAGGTTTAATCAATTAGAAACAAGACCAAGTAACTCATGGTTCAAGTTCTCAAATGTCCGCATTCATATCCAAATTCAAACTCAAAAGTAGCAGTCATAGAAACACCATGCAATCCTCAGACATCAACAACTATATGTTTATTGTTTTCACAAACCACAAAGAATAACAAGCTATCATCTTAAATAACACACAATTCAAATCAATCAATCCCAATTCAAGGAAAGGAATAGGAGAACTAAAAGTTCAGAACTAGCTCAAGACCCAAATCATTCCCATGGAACAATCTTACCCTCATATCCATCTATATCAAGGTCGAGGAAACACTATGACCAAACAAAAAAATTCAAGTGCATTAAGATCTTCCCAACAAAAGAAGACCAAACCTCACTTAAGTGGTCAAAATTCCACGCAAGAACAAAAGTTACGAAAGAAGAACTCCCAGGTTACCGTGAACCACCCAAAACTTCCAAGAGACTCATCAACTCAAAGGTTGGAACCGAAATGAGGAGAGTAACCAAACAAACAATGGAGTTTACATCCTCTCAAGAAGAATATTAGGGTTTATTCAAACCTCAGACTCCTTATTAAACATTTATAAGTCAAACTACAACTTAAAACACTCCATACTTCTGTTACTTGTTCCCAAGTTAACCCATGAGGGTTGTCATTCCAATTTATTCAACTATGAAAAAGAAGCACATATAGATCCTTACAATAGTTGGTCCAACCAAGGAGTGTAAATACAACCAATAAAGATGACAGGTAAAACGTAACAGTTTTCCCCAAAGACAATCGTACTTCCAGTGCTAGACATGCTTCAAATAGCAAACAAGATCAAAAAAAATCTTAGGTATAACAACAACATAGCCTAAAATGGGTAATAATAAACAATTCAGTTTGAAAATAATAGAAATCCAAAAGTATACATAGGTATACCTTCCTATTCATTCTCCCACGAAAGATACAATTTCCCACACACAGGTTCTATAAAAGAACAAAATATTTTCTACAGTTCCCATTTCATGGAGAGGATACATATATTCAAAACCCAGAATAACACAAATTGAATGATTCCAGAAGTAAAAATACATACATGATATCTTCGACCATTATTGTTGGTTTCCAACTACTGTCAACAAGAAACCGACCCAAAACGATGAACACAAGTATTCTCCTAAAACACAGGCATATATCTTAAATTGCCATGATGAAGTCTCCTATACAGTTATTCTTCAACCATAATAATAAGGAGAGTATTCTATGCGAGAATCTACATATTCCAACCAAAACCAGGATGTTATTAAGGTATACACAATACTCAAACAAGGTATCCCTCCAACATAGATATAATCACAACCACACATCAATGCCAAGAAATTTTATAAGAAAATAAGCTAACACAATCAGTAAATCAATCAATACAACCCAGATTCCATATTCCACACAACAAACACAAAATCATATTGCATCCAAAAGAATCAAGTCAAAACACCATTGAAGCAAGGAGAAGAAATACAAAACCAAAACCAAAAAGTTTCCAAAAAGAGAAAAGTTATTTTAATGAAGACATTTAAATAAAATTAGAATACTTAAAGAGATAGGGCCTATCATGCTTGATAGAGCTCATGTCTTCTATTCCTTGTTGCAAATCTTCAAGAAGAGCCTCGATAGCAATTTTTCCACAAAAATGCCAACAACTAGCTCTGAAACTTTCTTTTCCTTCTTCTTATAACTTCCTAGCCTTATTTTCATTACCATCACCGCCATGTAAGGTGAAATAAGCATGCAAAAATTCAAACTGGAGGTTTGAAAATGAAAACCACATGTAGAGCTAAAAATCTCACAAAAACCAAATGAACAATGAAAAACCAAAAAACCATATTTTCTTCCAACTTCCCCTACTTCCTAGGCTTTTTCACAATTGCCAAGATCAATTAATGCAAACAGAACTGACAGATTCCTTCCTTCTTTCCCACCTTCACCAACTCATGTTTGGCTATTACCAAGTTTAAAATCCCATGCAACTAATACTTTAGCAAAGGTGCCAACTCACCTCCACTAACCTTTCATGCACTCACCAAAATTGGCTGCAATAAAGAGTTTAAAGCCCCATTTAATCCTCTTAAATACTTAGAGATTGGTGCCATTGACATCCCTTTAGGTTAGTCCAAGTCTTAGGTTAGGTTCATAACATTAGATTAGAAACCAACTTAGGTCCTTAGGTTAAAGTTTATTAGTTTAGTTTTAGGTTATCCTAGTTACATGTCTTAGGATCCCCTTCCTCTAATAAACAATCCTCATTAATAAAAGAACCTAGTCACTTAGGATAAGCTTACAACTTAGGAACTTAGATTTAATTAGGTTCCCTTAATAATTGTTAAAATTATCACTTCAACATTACTGAATGGAGAACCAATATGATGTTATTGGATCACTTGCGAAGGGTGTGAGCAGAAAAAGTCACCCGAGATCTCGTGGCAATCCTATGTTCAAAAATATAACATTCTTCCCATCTTGGTCAAGATGACCTCAACGTCATGAAATTGAAAGCATGCCTTGGATCACTGAAATTGATCCAAGGTATAGCTATCCTACATCAGATATCATGAATATTGAAGCACAAGTTCAAGTGCAATAAAGACTATGAACTAGTTTAAGTTGAATCAATTTCTTCTATCCACATGCAGTGAATTATTCAACATAAGAAGGAATGAAATACTTCATTTTAAATTCAAAATAGACATGACAGAATTGTATCTATTTCTATAAGATAACATATTATCTACAACAAACATGATTACTTAGTTCACAAGAGTACACCATCTTCAAACAAGAATCATATATCAACGTTTACAACTTCGAGTACAAAATTAATCATAGATATCAACCATGTTAGATGAATTACATACCTTCCTCCTAAAAGCATCATCATCTCGATGATTAACTTAGCCAATATTTTAACAAGAAAAATATTCATAATTATAGTTCTTTTATCCATAAGTTCTCAAACAAAACCAGATTTGAGAAATTCAAGTTTTCATAATTTATTACAGCATTAAAATAGTTGTTCCAACAATAATAAAATATAGTACTACTTTGAAAACTAAGCGAAATTAAAGATAGCTTTAAAAAAGTCTTTAATTGTTTCCAATCATCAAAACTAATTCTGTTCAAATAAATGAGGAAAATTAGTTTTCATGTCCTCAAGGTTTTCCCATGTTGCACTTTCTTCATTAAACTGGTCCCACTGAACCTTGCATTGACTAATTTCATGATTTCACAAGTGCAACTGGTGAGTTTCCAACACTCTTATAGGTTCAACCATGATTATTCCTGGGTCTTGGACCTGCAAGGAATCCCAATTTAACATATGTGATAAATCTAAAACGTATTTCTTAAGCAAAGAAATATGGAAAACATCATGCATTTGTGACAAAGTGGGAGGTAATGTTAAATGAAAAGCTACATGATTGATCACTTCAACAATCTCGAAAGGTCCCACAAATCGATGTGATAGTTTGCCTGCCTTTACTAAAGGTTATAGAGATATTTTTAGGCTTAACACGTAAAAAGACCTTTTCACCAAGTTTAAATTTCTTATCAATCCTTTTCATATCTACATAAATTTTTTTCCTATCTCGGCTTATTTTAATCATTCACGAATCATTTTAACTTGATGTTCCAATTCAGTAAGGATTTCGAGGTCCAATTACTTCTCTTCTTGAATGCTTTCCAAACTAACTGAGTTCTACATTTCCTTCCGTCTGAATGCTTCAAAAAGTTCCATTTTCAAATAGGCATGATATGTATTATTGTAAGAAAATTAAACTAGAGGAAGGTATTCTTCCCATTTTTACTATTGATCCATGCAAAGTACATTTGTAACATATCCTAAAAAAACCTAATTAACTCTCTCAATTTGAACATTTGTTTCTAGATGGTATGCGGAACTAAAATTCAGTTTTGTTCCTCGGGTTATATTTAGCATTAGCAAAAAATGAGATGTCATTCTAGGGTCCTTATCAAATATAATCAATTTAGGTACTTGCATCTAATCTAAAAATTTTCATGCACATATATTTTCACTAATACAAGTGAATCATCCTTAAGATTACCAACAATAAAATGTACTACTTTTGTTAGTTTATCAACAATAACTAAAATAACATCATGTTTATTTCTTGAAATAAGAAGCCCTTGAACAAAATCCATGCTAATTACTTGTCACTTATATTGCGGTATGCTATGGGGATATAATAAACCAGTTGGGTGCATATGCTCAAGCTTGACACACTGACATTCCAAGAAGTGTGAAACAAAATCAGTTATGTCTTTCTTTATCCCTTTCCAAAATTCCTTCGTTATCGAAGTTAAAACCTTTATATCTTACATCATTTTAATTTGTAACAATTGTTGTTTCTACCTTCTAAAAGTAAAAATTAGATTCCATGATACTTTTTACTCATCCTTAAATTGAGTTCTCAAATTTAGAAGTGCAAAAATATGTTTCCTATGATTTAGTGCATCTACCACTCAGGTTTTCTTTTCCTTTAATGTAACTTTGTCAAAATCATATTTTGATAAAAAATCTAACCATCTTCGTTGTATTGCATTCAAATTTGGATGAGTGAAAATATACTTCAGCCTAAGATGATCGAGTCTTTAATTCAAAAGGTCTTCCTAAAAGATAATGTCTTTATACTTGAAGTGCATGAACTATGGCAGCAAGCTCTAGGTTATGGGGAGCATAATTCAACTCATGTAAATTGATTTTCTTCTCTCGTATGCTATAACATGATCATTTTGTAATAAAATACCTCGATTCCTTCATTGGAAGCACCCGTAACTCTTGTAAAGTTTCCATTTGGATCTGGTATAGCCAAAATAGGTGCAGATGTTAACTGATCCTTAAAATTTTTAAATTTTGATTCACATTTATCACTCCACACAAATGACGTCTAATGACACTCCAAATGTGTTCCATATTGAAGAACTAGACAAACATGAAGGCCCCAGAGGAGATAGCTTAGAACATGAAAGGATTGGATTGGGATGAAGAATGAAGTGATGCTTAGATACTACAAATAACTCTTGTTAGATCCCATTGAAGTTTGATATGTATGATGTTGAAGCTGAGTATGCCCCCAAGTAAATTTATATTGCGAAAGGGTAAATTATTGCTTTTCATGAGCATAAAAATACACCATGGGAAAGAAAAGTGATTAATGAAATATGATCTGGAACAATCATGAGGATCTTCGTCAAATGGAAAAATCATTGAACTGTCTTATCTAGTTTCTTAGTTTGTCAAACATTATTTAAATTCTTTTCTTTTGTCATTTTTACACTATTTTTATTTTTGGAACAATTTTATATTGTTTTTGTATTTTTGAAACATATTTGAATGTTTTTGTAGTTATGAGAAACATATTTGAATGTTTTTGAATTTTAACTCGATAAAAGGGGTTGTGTAGTCTGAACTCATGTTAAAACATTTGTAAGCATTTCATTCCATTGGGGAAAATGTAGATGATGTAATGATAGGATGTCTCACTCTGCTCATGACTCCACACAACCAGAATATGTGATGGTTCATCACCAAGAGACATTAAGGATGTGAGAACGAGGTGAATAGTGATATGAAAATGAAGATGAAAGATGTTAAGACATAAGCTGAAACAATGATCCATGTGAGAAAAATTTAATGCATCTCCAGTCAATATTATATGATTGATTCCAAGATTATTCCAATGTATAGGTTTTGACTTGTATTAGATCCATTCAAGGCCTACTAATTGGAAAAATTCGGTTGAAGGAATTTTTGTCTCTCTTAACATGAGCTACTAAATTAATTCTTGGTATTTTTTTGATTAAGCACTTTTGATTCATATTTGATAAAGGATTTATTGATTAATTATTTTTTTGAATTACCCCTACATGTTTCCCCATGCCACTAGTAAGAGACAAGGGCTTTACACCAAAGAAAAATGTAGATGAGTAAGGAAACCTACCTCCATTCCCATCCTCATACTACTAGTAAGAAGTATGGGCTCATCACTAAAGACTATGAGGAACAAAATGTGTAATGATTGATTTTTACCTTATTTGTTGATATTTTGCTTGTTGGGAAGGAATATTCTCGCCCCAAGTCTCAAACCACATGTGACTAGCAGGAGATAAGGGTTAAAAAATATAGAATGAGATGGAAGATAAAAAGATCCATGTAAATAAGTTTGAGTGTTCTGTTAAAGAGATATCTTGATTTGAGAGGATTTTCCATCAGTAAGCTTCTAGAAAAAATCATAGGTAAAAAGATCTGAAATAGTAGAAACCATAACATGGATGAGACACACAATTCCTAATAGGAGAAAAATTAACCTATGCCGTGATAGGTGAAGAATGAAAAGCTATAATAATGGTATGATTAAGATATCTTCCAATAAATGAAATAATTAAAATTTAATGAATTATGATTTAATCATGCAAGCATCCTTCCTAGTGTGGAGAGAACCCATGGAAGAAGATGTTTTTGCTTCTAGGTTTTTGATGTTCAAATAGTGTGTTAAGGAAAGGTTTGAGATGAAGTTTTATTCTCTTTGTATGCTTTTTGATTTTTAAAAATTTGGTGGATGAAGGTTTGCAATGGACTCATCAGGAGATAGGTCCATGTTTATGATTTATGATTTGGTCCCATTTTGCAAGAATTGGGAGGATGAGATCCAAGTCAAAGGAGATAATCAAACAATTCAATGAGTTATGATTTACCGGACTTGGATAAACGAGATCCAAGTCAAAAGAGTGAATAAAAGATTCAATGAGTCATGATATATGAGAGTTAGGAAAATAAGGGCCAAGTCAATGGAGAGAATCAAATGATTCAATGAGTCCTGAGTTACGAAACTTGGGTGGACAAGGGCCAAGTCGAAGGAGAGAATAAAATGATTCAATGAGTCTTGAGTTATGAGACTTGGGGAAAAAGGGCCAAGTCAAAGGAGTAGATAAAAATATTTTTGATGAATAACCGATTGAAGTAGTCCTAATTTATGAGACTTAGGTGGATGAATTCTAAGTCAAAGGAGATAATCCTAAGATTCGAGGATTCCTAGGTTATGAAACTTGGGTGGATGGGTTCCAATCTAAAGGATGTGTGATTAGATAGATAGTCGATAAGATCAAAATACCCATTTGATGTTAGAAAAGGATTGTTGATGTGGGGAATATGTTGAGATTCATATTCACCGTGAGAAAAATAGTGCAAGAAAATAAGAATTGACCTCTAGATGCGCACACCAGGCTCCTTATAAGCCATAGAGTTAAATATTCAATGATGCTCCTTAGAAGAAATAGATTGATGGTTTTGATGATAGATTTGTGATTAGAGATTGAAAAGGTTGTATAAGGATATTCCTGGGTATACACAACTCATGGAGTGTACGCATGTAGATTTCTTGAGATGTAAGGGTCATCATTGATGAGATTCCTGCAAGAGTGATTGTTTGAGGGATTACGGAAATGGGAGGTTGCATTGTCACAAGTGTCCAAACTTGTTGTGGTTGTGTTTCTACAACAAGACTAGAGATATTAGGCATAGGAGTTGAAAGTGAAAGAATAGAATCAATCTCAATGGTGCTTGATGATGGACCCTATTTTGTAGAGTTTTCAATTATATCAAGGGTTGAAAGGGAGTCTTGAGGAAAATTGAAGCTCTCGTTTATGTCCGAAGGTTGTCATACAAAATAGGTTCAATGTCTGTTTGAACTGTAGGAAGATAATTTGGAGAATAAATTGATTGGTTTTTGAGTTAGAGATACTCGACTTTTTCATCATCACCTCGTGGAGTTTCAGCAAATACATGGAGGTTAGACAACATGTAAATCTTCATTATAAGTTATGGAATTTGACGTGTCTTTAGTTGCAATAGATTTTTCATTGAGATCTATAAATATCTCTCCATTATCAATTAAGTCTTGGATGTAATTCTTAAATCACACATATATCTAAAGAGTGGCCATCAATGTAATGGAATTTACGGTGTGTATGAGGTTTATACCAATATGGATTAGGTTCTCCTTCAACCCAAGGTCTTGTAAGTGGATATTTTATCATCCTATCCTCTTTTAGCTGTTGAAAGACACTAGAGAGACTTTCTCCAAGGGGTGTAAACTATCGTTTAACTTTACACGGAGTGGTGTCTTTGCTAGGTTGTATGATTAGATTTTTTAATTTATTGTGCATGCATTTTGTTCATGTTTAATTATTTATGACATCATCATTGATGACATTACTGATTCTGATTGAAGTTCCAAGATTTATCGTGATGAGTGATAGGGTTGTTCTTATAATGGTAATGATTGTTCCCCTTGTCTTTAGAATGAGGCATGATCAAACCTTTAGAAATAATAGATTTTTCCATTTGAGTAAATATGATGTCGAAGTCGAGGTTGAAAGATAAATTTGTGATGAACTTATCTCGAGACGTCCGCGAAGGTGGTGATAAATCCCTTTGGAAGGTGTAAGAACCAGTCTAAAGCTTATCCTCCTAGACTTCTAGTAAAAATTCATAAGAGAGATATCGTTATATGTCACTTTGTGACATGTAATGAATTTTTTTATATAATTTATAGGATCGGTTTTCCCTTGTATTTTTCGAATTTGGGCATCTCGAATGATTTTGGAAAGGGTGTGTGTAAAATTTCCATACCGAAAGGATAGGGAATAGTTCATCAAAGTTGAATTGTTTGCATTGTTTTTGCATACCCGAAATAGTGTCCTTCATCATTTTCCATTCTTGAGAAAATGATGAATTGTGTGAATCCACAATTGTAATGAAAAATGGGGAGAGAAGAAATGTGTGATGAAAAACTCAACCCTTAGCAAAGTGAATGCTAAGATGGAAGAGGAGAAAAGGGTTTGAAAGCTCGACCCTTAGCAAAGTGAATGCTAAGATGGAAGAGGTGAAAAGGGTTTAAAAGCTCGACCCTTAGCAAAGTGAATGCTAAGATGGAAGAGGAGAAAAGGTTTGAAATCTTGACCCTTAGAAAATTGAATGCTAAGATGGAAGAGAGATTGAAAATATTTGATTTGTTTGACTCTTAACAATGTGAATGTTAAGATGGACGAGGGATTTGAAAATATTGTCAGATTTGACCCTTAACAACGTGAATGTCAAGATGGATAAAGAGAAGAAGATTTGAAAGTGAAATTCTAATTATGGGACTCTTAGAAAAATAAATTCTAAGATGGGAGAGTTATTATATGAGATAAGTGATGTGCTCAAAATTTTGATAAAGTGAATGTACAAAAGAGACGATACTTTGACAAGGTTAGTTTTCTCAACTTTTAAAATGGATTTTTAAAAGAGAAGAGACTTAACAAGATGATGTGATCAAATATTAACAAAAGGAGTGTTAAAAGAGACAAAAATGTTGGAAATGTTAACTCTTAACAAGGCGAGTTTAAGAGAAATGATAGGGGAAGACTTCACAACACTTTAAAAAATGAGTATTGCTAAGGTAGAAGATGGATTGAAATGTTAGCTAGGGGACTCTTAACAAAATGAATGTTAAGATAGAGATGAAAAGGTTTGAAAAGTTCCTTGACTCAGTATAAAGTGAATGTAAAGAGGGAATAGGTGAAAGGAGTTGGCTTTCTCAACTTGTGACCAAATGAGTGTTATAAGAAAAGACTTAGAGACATGATCAAATATTCTCAATTCTTTAATAAGAGGAGTGTTAAAAGAAGAGACTTGAAAACACGATGAGGGTGCTCGACTATTAACAAGATGAGTGTTAAGAGATGAGACTAAAAATATAGCAATATTTTTCAACTCTTAAAAATATGTGTGCTAAGAGAGTAGAATAAGTAATGGAAGGATAACACTCAAATAATAACAATATGAATGTCATAATATAAAGAGGAAAAATGATGATGAAAATATCGAATCTCCACAAAGTGAATGTGAGAGATTAGGGGAGAGTGATTAGTTAAGCTGTCTTGAATTAAAGCAAGGTGAATTCTTTAAAATAGAAGTGTGAAGAGATATGGAGTTGTCAACAAAGTGAATGTGCAATGGAACAAAATGCTTGAAGCTCAACAATGTAATGTTAAACTTAAGACTTAGAAAGACGATAGATCAAGGTGATCAAAAATTGCTTGATCATAATAAATAAAGTATCACAATGTCAAGACGTGATGAAAAGATGAAATTTCTTAAGTTTGGATATTGATGTCCACAACTCAATACTTAGACACGTTTGTAAAGAGATGAAAATGAGACAAAAGTGGATCAAAATAGGGAATATTTGGAGATGTGAAAGTGAGAACACAAGATATGAGTGTGAGACATGACTCACTTTGAAATAAAAAGAGAGAAAAAAATAATGTGAAAACAAACTTTTTATTTACAGATGTTTTGGCCTCTACCTTAGATTGGATTGGACAGCGTGTGGCTTCCTAGGTCGTTCTCTCAACTAGGTATTAATAGTATACTCAAGCGAGCATGGTATTGTTGCTAGTTGTTGGATTTACTTTACCCCCTTTGAAACAATGAGAAAATATATTGCTCAAATGAATCGCACTAGGGTCACCACTAAGGATATCCATGACTCTAATATCACAAGGTGTACTAGTCAGTTGGGATGGGGGTACCCGTTTTGTCAGCTAGTTCCCTCAATGTGCTTTGACTACTTTAGGGTTCCTATGGTACTCAAATGATTTTTATGGTTTATGCCAAAGCACTTCCCACAATTATAGCAATTGGGAAATAGCCTTGTCAACCGCACCTATAAATACAATGTGAATTGTTCATTTTATCTTGATTAAAGAAGTTCCCTACACACAAAGAGTTAGTAGTTTGCATAGCACGTCGAAGAAACTTGTAGTTAATAGTTTACAAGTGACCTCTTATAGAGCGGGTCTTACAAACAAGGGTTCGAACATTTTATTGAGGTAGATAAGACAAGACAAAAGAAGTGAACCCACATTTATGGTTTCCAAGATCACTTATAAAGTGCAAGGAAAGAGCATATGCATGAGCTAGCTATGATTAAGAGAGAAAAAAATTAGTTTCCCAAAAGCATATGAGAAATGATCATGTTTCGATTTCCAAGATATCTTAGAAAATTCAAGGAAAGAGCATATGTGTGGTCGTTTCATGATTTAACCTCACTAAAATAAAACATGACAACAAAAAGATTAGCAAAATCAGTCACAAAACATTATTTAATATTTCGAACGATTAAGCGTTTGACAAAAACACCCAAAATATGATAAAAATAGATAAGAATTCCTAATAACCTGTAAAAATGAGTTTCACAATTAGTCTACTTCAAGAAAAATGATGAAAATAATGCAAAAGGGGGCCTAATTTTGTGGAAAAGGCTTAATGCAAATAACTAAGCTAAGTAAGTGATTAAAATAAACTAAATAAATTCTAAAGAGAACTAATTAAGTTAATTAAAGAGACTAATTAACCAAGATTATGTTCATGTAAACTCATTAAATTAAACAAAAGAACTCAACTTAACTAAATAAACTAAAGAACATAAATTAAATTACCCTAAGTTAAAAAAATTGACCTAAAATGTAAAATAGAAAAAAATAGAAAACATATGACCTAAACAAACAAAGCATGACCTAAGGTTTTTAGGTTAATGCAATATTTCATTGTTTGTTTGTTTGGTTGACTTTATTTGTTTTTTAATGTTTTTTTTTTTTTTTGCATTATCTAGTTGTGTAAGTTTGAGGATGGTGTGCATGGGTTTGGATCTTGGCATGGAGCTCGGGGCCGGAAGTGTTGTGTGGGGCACAACAATGCTGCGAGTGGTGGTTAGGTGGAACATCGTGGGAATTGGGTCATATGTTGGTGACATGGGCGGTGTGAGTAGCTAAAGAGCTTGGGGAAGATATGGGGAGGGAAGGGGAGTGAGGCTATCAGCCGAGTAACGACCGAGTCGAACCGTGAGGGGGAGTCCAAGGTTGTAAATTGGTAGGTGGTCGGGATGTTGGGTTCGAGGATGAGGTGGTCTTGTGTAGTGCCCACACTTTTTATAGCTCAGTAGCTTGTTGTTTCTTTGCTCAGAGACATGTTTTGACAGAATTTTGTTTTATCGTGGACATTATATCAAAGATTTGATCTTATTAGACATTGTGGACATTCAGGTATATAGCACCAATTTAGCTTAATTTCTATGTTGTCGCATTTTCTTATGATGTCATGGATACTAATGGATATGATGCTATGTTTGGAACATAATTATATTGATGGATAGTTGTTGCATGTGGAATTCCATGGTTATATGTCACTTTATCATCTTGTCTAACTTTTGGAATATTGAGTATGATTGTGCACGTTGTCACATTTTGATTTCAGTAGGATGTTATGCTAGTTTAGAACTTATTGATATCTTATTGTGTCATTGTTTTATATTTTATCAGACAGGTACGGTTAATGTGTGCAATGAGTGTGCAGTGATGAGTTTTATAGGAGAACATGGGAATTCGTGCCAACTACACAATCTTGCACAAAGAACCCATATGCTTGAGTCCTAGCCATGTTCATTGTGTGAAGCCTTAGTGTAGGAGATTATTATTTTGGGCACCATGAGTGACCCCAATTTTTGTAATGTATTGTGCTTTGAATTATTAATTTTGTTTAGGGTTACTAGTGGAGTTGTAAACTTGTTTTGGGAGTTAATAATCCCACTTTCATTAAATTTTTTTATTTTGTTTAATGATTCACTTAATCACAAGGGTTTAGGGTCACATGTGAGACCCTTGGGTGGTCCCCACACCCTCTACCCTTGTGCCAAAAATGCAAAACCCGAAATTAGGTTATTTTGGGCATTTTTGGGGACCCCTTTGTAGCTTGGGAGTTCCCCTAACATAAAAATGAGCCCTTGGACCCTACCTAATGGGTAGGGGGCTTATTTTCAAGGCTAAAGGGAGTTTTCCCTCCCTTTTTACCTCTTGATTGGTCACATCCATGTAAGGGGTGTGGATTGGAGTGCTTATTAAAAGTTTCACTTATTTTGTCTTGCTAACATTTAGGGAATTTGGGAGAAGAGGGCAAAAAGACAATTTTACCCTTTCTCTCTTTTATTTTGGCATATTTGACCTCGTAGAAGGAGAGGGGTGACAC